>JASDDO010000031.1:333710481-336110481 GCA_030015575.1 Agapanthus africanus
ACGATAATCTATCACATGCAATCTGATAGCATAAGTATGGCAATATGGATATTGCAACAATCATGATCAAGATACACCATCAGGTACTACAAATACATGAAACAATGCATATCAAATAACTACTGAATATGGGATAAAACATATCATCATCAATGAATCATCATCGTGGAAAAACCGGTGTCCATCAACGACACCCCAAATCTCAATACCTCAGGCGCCGCCACTCTGATCGGCCATCATATCCATAAATCTCATGGAACCCGAGTACCCAACATCGACACTCGAAACATCATGAAAATCCGTGTCCAACATAAACACGTAAATCTACATAACTCGGGCTCCGTCGGTCCTGATCGGCCCACGGGCTCCGTCAGTCCGGATCGGCCCATATCCATCTCACGACTCCGGTCGGTATCCTGCGGATAACCGCCGGGTCCAAACTATCACTGGTAGGTAGTAGTCCCTCTGCCAGGCTCATCGTCTACTGCATAACATACCTTTCATGCCCCGGGGTACCATACCGGGTCCACCATGAACCCACAAATGGATCATCAATCTCCTCGAATCGTATTTCTAAAACCAATCTCAGAACCGAGAAAAATCATGGTGGACACACCGATATATCATATCAAGATAAACCGTGTTTTCAAAACAATGCATACTTTCTTGAAATATAACCGCGGTTCTCAAATCCATAAATCACATGAAATCAGTATCTCAATGCGTAAATCCATGAAATATGATGTATGCAACATAGAAAAGTAATATGAGTATATCATGGGAAAACCACTCTTTGAAATGAATCAAGTTTTTAAAGATATCATGCGGTTCCTAAATATCCCAAAGTCAATTTCAACATCACATAATGTCACGACCCGAAATTTGGCACGTGACAGCCCTTAAACCATGTAACGTCTCCAGGCGTAACGTAAGTGATAATAACATTGTTAAAACTTTTGAAATCGCAATCAAATTCTTTAAAGTCCAAATTTATTTCCTTTAAAAATTTGGCAGCACCTCCTTTGTAAAACAAGCCCCCAAAAGGGTACAACATAAAGATTTAAAGCATCCCCAAACGGGAGCAAATCCACGCCCAATGGCGGAAAACAACCACCACAACAGATATACGACGCCGTAGCGAAGAAAAAGACGATATAAAGTGAACAACATGAAAATCTCCAAGTCACAAAATAATATGCGATATCGTCCTCACAACTCGTCTCTAAGCCAATACATGAAAATGGTAGATGGAGAGTACATGGTACAAAGATATACAATGAGCAATATCGGATAACCGCAAAACCCACTTATAGCAAAACTGCACACAGTCAGCCGTAGCAGTATCCGCAGCAAAAGATGATACGATAGGTAGAAGCCCTACCTCGACTACTCTGAGGAACAACCTGCAAACCCTGTGGCATAAAGGGGGTGAGTTTCCAACTCTGTGAATAGTAAATAACATATGCAGGTAATCGCAAGTATGCACGTACTGCGCTAATCTAACACATGCAAGCTGATAGCAATAAATGGCAATATGTGTATGCAACAGTCATGAAAGGTACTCTATCAGGTACTACTAATACATGAAGCAATGCATATCAAATAAATGCGGTGTATGAAATAAAACATGTCATTCTCACGGAATCCTCATCGTGGCTAGGACCAGTGTCCATCAAGACAAACTAAATCCCAAATTCCTTAAATAGGCCTCAGATCGGCCCTCATATTGACCATAATATCGGCCCTCATACCGACCATAATATCGGCCCTCATAACCAGCAAGTCTCACGGAAACAGAGTGTCAAATATCGACACCCGAAAACATCATGAAAACTAGTGCCCAGCATCGACACATAAAAACTGGTCTATCAGGCGTCGTCACCACGACCGGCCCTGATAGGTACGTATCATACGATATCAAAAACCGAATGCCCAGCTTTGACACTCAAAATTCCATGTATCCATACGTACATGACTTCGGTCGATATCTCCGCGATCACCGACGAGTCCCAATACTGTCACCGGTAAGTAGGATTCCCCCACTAACTCAACACCATCACCTGCGATCTTCTTTCCCCGGGGTACCTCCGGGCCCCCACCATGTGCCCGCACACAGCCCACTCCACTCTTCGCATGGGGTATATATCAGAACCGAGAAATCTTATGGTGGACACTGAAATATCATATTAAGAGAAACCGGGGTTTTTCAAATAATGCATAATTTCATGAAACTACCACGGTCCTCAAATCCAGAAAACATCAAGAAATCAATAAATATAATTGCATAGATCATTATATATGTGTACATATATAACAGCGTCCCATACCACTGATAAATACGACACACACACACACACACACACACACACACACATATATATATCAGCGTCTCATACCACTGATATATATACTTAGGAGTAAAACATCATATGAAATCCATATTTTCAATGCGAAAATCCATGAATATAATATATGCAACATGAAACAGTAATATGAGCATATAAAGGAAAAACCGCTATTTAACTGCAACAAGTTATTAATATATCATGCGGTTCTTAATTCTCTGAAACCAAATTGCAACATCATATAAATGTGAACATGCAACTATAGCAAGGTGTAATGAGCATGTACCTATCAATAATGATGTGATACCATACGGGTGTATGTATAAGTATGTATGCAAGGTATACATGTAGCTATGTCTCAAATGTGTATATACCTGTCACTAATGGTACAATACCATATAGGTATATGGGTAACTAGAATATAGGCATGTCAAGGCATATGTATAAGCATGTAGGTATACAAGTATGCTATATGTCATATGCACAAAGGAAAATAAGGATCATGTCTCAATGTCCCTAACCAATACAATCTCACGTATGTATAAGTGTTGTGCGTGTCATGGCAATTATTGACGGTGTGAGTGGCATACAATCAGTGCTCGTGCAACATGAACCGTCAATAATAGTGCAGTGTCCAAAGGTACAAGTCCAAGCACAACAAGTAATAATATGAAATGAAGTTTTTATTCCTATATGTACAATATAAACATACGGCTAATATCATATCATATCTAGCCCTGACGCATAACGCCATGCGGGCGATTCCCCTATAGATGTTAAATCTACCCACCAACTATCCTGGCTAAGTAAAGCCAACCAGTCGCTTTTCCTTCTTCGCAGTGTGCGAAGTCCCCGCCTGTGATCCTAAAATTATAAAATAATAAAGCAAGTGTATATTAGCAATCGACCAATAACACGTACAAACTACGTTTAACCGACGCACCAACTCCAAACATACTCTCAAGTGTTCGTCTAGTGGCTAATGTGCGTAGCGACACAACGAAATCATCTCAAAAGCAAAAGTTACATAAAGACACGTACCGTGTCGGATAACGTAACGCTCGTAGTCATAACACTAGAAACAAGCAAAGTGATCCCAGATTTTGTATACAGTCAAAACCCAAAACTCAAGCAATACCAAACACACCAAAACCAAAGCAGACAGCTACCGTGAAAAACCCACACCCTAACTCTTCAACCGGCCGAGCTCGCCGGAATTCACCAAGATGTCGCCGGCCAAATCCGAGCTATAGGGGTTCGTGCTTCAGGCGAAAGCCTAGGGTCTCTGGTACAACACAACTACACTGCTAGATTTTCTAGTATACTCTCGGGGTCACAGCAGATCACAGATATCATATAAAGACACTAAAAAAATACGATATTTTCCCGAAACTTAACTTTACGCGTTCTAAACTGAAACTTACAAGCTACATAATATTAAAAAGACCCTACTTAACAGATAGAGATCATTACCTATCTACAAAAGCTCAAAGATCCTAGCTTTCCAAGCTCCAAGGCATCTAAGAGGCAAAACAAGGCTTGAAAAGGGATTTGGGTGAGATTTTATGAAGTTTAGTGAAGGTTTAGTGGTGAAACGATAAGTGTTCAGTTGAGGAATAAGAAATGAGAAAGAACATGAGAAGGAGATAGTGTGAGAGAGAATGAGAGAGAGTGAGATAAAAGAGAGGGAGAGGTGAGTGTAATGGTGGAGTGCACCACTTCAATAAATGCAAGCATGCTCTCCTAAATAGTCACCATGCCACCTCCTCCCAAAACAAAACCCAAATGAAATATCTCACACAAAAATCTAGAGGTTTATGGTTAAGGTTTAAACAAAGGATAGGATTAAAGCAAAGTAAGGATTATGATTAATTTAATGTTGTCATGGTCACTAAACAAGATTACACAAACACACCCTCACATAAACATGCACATGTGTTTGCAAGCCATAACAAATAATAATAATTTATTAATTAAATGTTATAAATGCGAGGAACCCAAATTGGTAAACTTTTTCCTAAAAACCCGCCATTATCGCCTAATTAACACTAATCGAAATCTAAGATGTTACACATAAAGGAGTATATGCAGTTATAGCAGGGTCATGCGTGTATGCATGCATGTATGTATGCATGATGCAATTCATATACGCAATCAAACAAGAATCAACATCTAACTATTGATAATAATGGAAGTGGTACGATACATATTCCCTTAGTAAGGTGGTACAAGAACAACAACCTCAATGTCAATAACGAATGTAGTACCATATATATGTATATGTTGTGCGTGTCATGACAATTACTAACGGTGTGTGTGTGGCATACAATTCAGTGCTCGTGCTGCATAAACACGTCAGTAATGGTGCAGTGTCCAATATGTACTAAGTTAATATACAACAAGTAATGATATGCAAATGATGCTCATGCACAATCAACGCATATGCATATAAACATGTGGCTATAACATCCTATATAGCCCTCGACGCTTAACGCCCTACGGGCGACTCCCCCGTAGATGTTAAATCTACTCACCGATGATCTCGAGCTAGGTAAAATCCAACCACCCGCTTTCCCTTTTCTTACAGTGTCCGAAGTCCCCGCCTGCGATTCCTATCATCACTCAATACAATAACGCGTGGATTAGCTAACTACCCAATAATATACGAACATGACGCCTATTAACCAATCGGTTCCCTCAAGCTACAAAAGGGGTTCTCTTAGCTGCTAAACGCGTACAGCGGTATCATCAAAATAAATCCATTACTGCAAGCTACCAGAAACACTTTAAACTACATCGGATTAATCGTATCGCATTTTGCCGAAACACTAAAAATTGCCTATGTGGTCCCAGATTTTACTACATAAACAATTAGTGAAAGTTGCAAGTTCGACGAGACTACAAACAACCCCAGAGACCCTACGACCAAGACTCGAGACCCCAGTCCCTAATCTGGCCGCAAATTGCGGCCAGAACCTATTTATTTGCGGCCATGGGTGAAGGGAATGGGCTCAGGTTTTTATGGTGGGTTCTAGGCTTCTAAACTAGGTCTCTGTGATGGCAACTTCTTCAACAAATTCTCGGTTCGATAGCAGATTCACCCGAGACATAAATCTTTACCAAAAATACGATATTTGCACAAAACTATAATTTTAGTGTTCTAAACATCAACTAATAAGCAACACAACATCCTAACATCCTAGTTAACAGTTGGAGATCATTACCATTACCAAACTTGCTCAAATACCCATAGCTTTCCATGCTCCAAGTCATCAAATAGGGCTTAGCT
Organism: Agapanthus africanus; assembly: GCA_030015575.1. NCBI lineage: Eukaryota > Viridiplantae > Streptophyta > Magnoliopsida > Asparagales > Amaryllidaceae > Agapanthus > Agapanthus africanus. Next base: position 333,716,116 of record JASDDO010000031.1, read on the forward strand.
AGGCTTGTGAAGGGTTTTTAGTGAGGTTTAGTGAGGATTTTGCTTGGGTTTTGTGATGAATAAGATAGTTTTCAGTTAAGGGGAGAGGAAAATGATAAGAAGAAATAATGTGTGGATGAGAGAGTGAGGTGAGATGGAGGGAGTGTATGAGTGAGGGATGAGGGAAATGAAGGTGTGAGGTTACAGAATGAACCATGCCCCCTTTCTCTCTCCTCATTGATGCCCCCATGCTTGCCCATTCCTCATCAACCCTCATTGTCAACTCTCTTTCTCTCTCTCTTAAGTCAAAGGATAAACTCTTAATAAAAATTAAGACAAGTGGGAAGAGTTAACATGGCTTGAAATGGGTTTAGGGTGCCATGGCTACTTAAGTATGGTTAACTCCTCCATAACTCCTAAGTTAACATGTACAACTGTGTGCAAGCCAAAAAAATAATAAAATATTAATTAATTTTTATAACATATGTGAAAACTATTTTGGTTAACTTTTTACTAAAAACCCGCATTATCACTTAATTAACACTAATCGCATTCTAAGGTGTTACAGAAGGTAGGGAAGGAAGAAAACCAATTATGCCTAAGTATGGTGTACAGAAGGTAATAAGTAAAGACATATAAATGGATTAAATTGAGGTCAAAGGACATTGCGACTACTATCATTCACGATGAAACCACGTATACCCCTACCACTCCTAGTTTCGCATTTGCTTTTCTCCGGAACATTCTGTATCACTATGAAGATCCACATTTATTGGATATCCATAGTATAGTTACATACGAACTCGAAGGAACTTGTTCCAGTTCGAGGATGGATTCTGGTTCTGGAGGAATAGAATAAGGATTATTCAGTTGTCTTTTCTCTTTACCTTCTCTCAGGTTGCGAGGGCTCCTGGTTAGGAGTGTACACCTATTACGCTTATTAGATAGTTTTCTTCCAAACCTTAGGCTGGTGTCGAAGGGTAGGGAAGGAAGAAAACAAATTATCTTAAAGGTGATGTACAGAAGGTAATAAGTATAGGCATATAAAGGGGTTGGAGTGAGAGGTAAGGAAGTATACGGTTACTGTCATGAATCTGGATAGTGGAAGAGGCATTACTTGGGATACCTGGCTATCCCTTCGAAATATTTTCATATTTCAGTTTTACTATGCAGTGTTAATTGAAAACTGTTTTCCCAATTAGATTTTGACTCCAGGGTATGTATTTACCAGATTTGATTCTCAATCTGTATGGCGTTACGGATGCTGAGTGGGAGTAAGATATTGGGAATTGGGTGATTATATCCTTATTATATCGGAATTCTTTGTAATTGGTGATATTTGAGGAAATCACCTGGGTTTTGCCTGACATCAAATATCTGGTTTTTAATATCCGATTGTTATGCACCAATTTCAAACTGATATATCTGTACGTTTATTTTATAAAGTGAGATATAACTTTTTGAAATTTTGTATATGACATTTACCTATATCAGTTTATGGTTAGGTAAGGAGCATTCAACAACGGTGTAATTCTTCTTAACCATAGTACAGTTTTTCAACCCACGACGCACATGGTTTGAGTTATTAAACTCAGAAGGACTTATACAAAGTATTGTATGTTGTCCGATATCCATTAGGACAGAGGGGTTGGTACTCGTACTATATTCTGTTGTTAGATATGGATGCCCTAGAGGCCTGTATTGTATAGGATGCTTGGCATGTATATGTACAGAAACAATCTTTGCTCGAAATGATAGTGTGTTATCTGGTTTATCTTCATCTTAACGTGTGATGTGTTGTATTTCATATCTTTATATACATGTTAATGAAGCCCTTAGGATTATGCTGGACTACCGGGATTATGATGTAGATCATACTAGTGGGGCCTGGGCAGTGTATAAGCATATCCTTTAATTGTTCCTAGTTGAGGGTATATCGAGACAGGGCATCGATATTACCAGAGTAGACTAGTGTGTACGTTTCTTGACCCTGGGGACGATGGTTGATCCCACCACCATTGGTGTTTGACATCAAAGATTTGTACAAAGGTGCTCATTGGAGAATGGGTACACCGAACAGGACTCGCCGAGACTCCTAGACGGTATATATACCTATTGTCAGATAGCAGTTCTCTGGTGACAATTATACAGGTTAGTCTGTAGAACCGAGATCGTCATAGTGTCTTGTGTGATTCCCACTGTGCTTTGATTTCCTCCCTACCACGGCTTTGCTGAGTCGTGCAAACCGGTGGATTTTGGGTACAGTCCCAAATCGCATGGAGGCAGTGAGTGATAGGAGGGGGTTTCGTCTCCTCCCGGTATAGGGAGTTGATGTCGCGCTATGCTTGATCGACCATAACAGCAAATCCCTGGCAAGGGTTTTCGAGATTTACTGCTAAGTGTTATCAGTAGTTTCTCGAACCGTTATAGGCCGTAAATCAGCATGACTTATAAAGTTACCGGGGTCTGACATTTACCATCCCTAGACTTCATATGCGACGTATCAGACGAAAAGACTGTACTGTACGGTAAGTGTTGCTTATAGGCTCGTTAGGGTTGGGATGAGTTCGCTCGTCGACCACCTCTTTTTCGTCATGTACCTGGGTAGCCGTTACACACAGCTAGTGCCGCTGACGTGCTTGTGGTTAAACCCACTGCCAGCGTACTGTCGAGTCTTTAGAGTCCCACACAGAGAGTTCCCTGGTTCAGGAGAAAGATGTAGAGGCCGTAAGTTGTTACAGCAGGGTTTCGATCATGTTCGTGTAAGTGTTATAAGAATAATGATCGGAAGGATAATACTGGTAGGCTTTGGTTTGAGCAGAATACCGGTATTATATTATTGGATTATTTGTATTCGTATTTTTGGGAATTCGAATACGGGTATACTTATACGGTATATGGTGGAGGGGTATTATTATAATTGTTACAATAATACCTTCTAGAAGGAGACATCTCATAAATGGATATTTATTTTGTGAAAATAAATAAATGAGATGGCATTTAGAAAAGTCTAAGTATGGATGAAGGAATGACTTCTTTCTTATTTTATTCATTTGGAGTTACTATTGAAGCATGGTGCAATTTTTTATTACATGCTTCAATTATTTTCATTTTGAGCCATATAATATTTTTCCATGCTTGAACTTTTCATTTATCATTCTCACATTCTCTCTCTTCATTTCTCTCCTTCTTCCTCCTCTTTTCTTTAACCTCACATGAGTTGTTAATCAAAAGCTTAGAGCAAAATCATAATCCAATACTTAATCTCTACCCCATCTTAGTGATCTCTTCCAGCAAACTTGATCTCTTGTGAAGAGTTTGTAGCTTGTTCGATAGCTCTCGGGTGGATCGTCTTGGATCTTGAGGTGGCCGGAGATCGAGCTCATTGCAACCACAAGGAGCCTAGGAGTCACATTCAAGTGAAGACCCGAAGGACCGGTTCCATTAGGTATAAAACTATCATAGTAGATTAGATCACTTGATAGTTTTTGCTAGTTAGGGTTTAATCACTAATCTTGGGTTATGTGGGTGTTGCATGCAAGAAAAATTATTGTTTTCCACTTCCACCTCCTCACAAGTGTTGTGAGGTGTGAAACATCCACTAACATGGTATCAAAGCCTAACTTAAACCTTAAATAGCTTGTTGCAACCTTATAATTCCGTCATTTTACCTTGTGCAAAAACTACCGGAAAAAAAAGTTTTAAAAATTGAACTTTTGAGTTGTTTGCAAACCCCGCGGGCTCACGGTTTGAACCGAGAAGCCGCAGGATGGAGCGCATGCACCTCGGGGACACCCCGAGGGAGGCCAGAGGCCGGGCCCACACCCTAAGGCTACCTCAAGGTGGCCTTAGGGGTGGGTGACCCGAGAGCACCCCCATAGGGTGCTCTCGGGTCTGCACACCCTTTGGGGCCACCTCGAGGTGGCCCCTAGGGGTGGGAACCCCCCGAGGCCCCCCATTCGACAGTATATTTGGTGTTCGTCGCCTCCGCAAAGTTTGGGCGTGTTTCGAGTTCGTTTCGACTCCCGGATTGGCTCAAAAGGTCGATTTTTGAAAGCTTGCTCACTATTTTTTTTTCCAGGTGTTGGAAAATGATGTAGTTTGCAAATTTCGTGCGGAATTCTAATGTTGCGACTTCTTTACTTGCTTTGTGATGTGGATGTGTGTTTGGAAATGTTGACTAATTACTATACGACGATTACTCGGGGTTGCACACATCGGTTTTGATATCATGAGATGTTATGTGCATATGAATATGTTGGATCGTCGTGATGAATGTCCGGGGTGTGTGAGAATAGCGTTTTTCTTTTCTTTCATTCAATGTAATTTGTAAAAAGCAATGTAATATTATTTTGCGGGGCACATCCGGGTTGAGGTTGTAGCCACTGTTGTATAATTTCTTTTTACTGTTTTTTGCTCCTAGGATCGACCCAAGGTGGGGTGCACAAACTACCGGGTTTTCGGAATGCCGAGTGGCCTACTCACTTTGTTGAGAGAGGTTGCTTCACTTTGGAAATTTGGCGGGTAGTTTGCCGCACCCGTATGGGTCTAGGGTAGGGTTTTGGCTATTCATCACGACCGTGGAACCCATCTTTCATTAAGGGCTTGAATGAAATACGGAATTCCTAGTATATCCAATGTATTCATCTGTGATCTGAAATGGCTATATTTATATATGAGATATATAATAAACGTTGCTTATGTTTTGCACCCGCGCTAGTCCAGCCCCTGCTCTGCCGTTAGTTAAGTAACCTAACGGTGCATGACGGGGCCTAGTAGCGAATGCGGATGGTATAAGCGTACGTTCTATTTTCGTTTCTTTTATTTGATGTTTAAGAAACGTAAATGATGGGACAACATTAATGTGGTTAATGTTAAGAAAAATAAACTTAAAGATGTTGTAAAATCAAACTTTTTAAAATGGGTAACTGTTACGACCCGAAATAGCACGTGACTGGCACTTGAATCATATGAAGTCTATAGGACCCCATCTAATTCAAGTAAGCCAAAAATCCAAGAAATCTAAACCATTTTAAATAGAAGTGAAGAAAACTATTTTAAAGCAAGTGGTTTTAATAACATAAGCCGAATATGAAATTTAAAATCTCAAGTCATTACTGAAATTTTCGGTAGAGTTTCCTTTATAAATACTGGCCCCAAAAGGTGTACAACATGCATAATATGAATAAAGGCATCCCCAAGAGGAAGTTAGCTCTTCGTCAATTGACGGTCACAACCACGCAAGCAATATATTATACAACGCCGAAGGGCGAGGATCAAAACTTAAACGGAAACTCAAAATCATCATGAAAACCACAATAATACAACGCGCGACTCTAAGGTCGAATAATAACAACAGGTTTTCTAAGTCTGAAATAATATACAAGTCTGGTTGGTGGAGTTTACTAGATACAACTGAATAAATAAAGAACAATAGTGGTCACGATACAAGTGAACCCACCTACCCAGGCAATCACCCGGAATGAAAGCAGTGTGCCAGCAAAGCCGCAATGAAACCTGTACGGCAAAACCTGCAAGAACTGTGGCACAACGAGGGTGAGTTGCCAACTCATGAGTAGAAAACAACACAGAGCAGAAATCAAATGTATGACTCAATCATAGGTCATACGATCAGTAATATCCTCAATATGATATGATTTAAAGCATCTATATATCGTGGCATGGGTAAACATCTATGCATAAGTGTAATACAAAGTGCTCGTGGCAGTGCCTCAGGTAGCAACATATCATAAATATGAGGTATGAATGCAATATAATGAAAACATAATGCATCATGAATGTGAAACTGTTTTCTTAATTTAGTGAGATTTCAATATATTTATAAATCGAGGTATCATCAATGAAATCAGTGTCAAATATCGACACAAAACATAAATCCAAATATCTCAATATCTCAATATCTCAGGCTCCGGCAATCCGGACTGGCCTGCAACCTCGAATCTCAATATCTAGAGCTCCGGCTATCCGGACTGGCCCATATCATCAAATCTCAAAACCTCAGGCTCCGGCTATCCGGACTGGCCCGTACTCCGATCGGTATCCTCCGGATATCCGTCGAGTCACAATAAAATCACCGGTCAGTAGTGCTCCCCTGTCACAGGCTCAACGCCATCATCTGCGACCTTCTCGTCCCGGGGTACCGCACCGGGTCCACCATGCACCAACAGACGGTTCCTCCTCCTCCTCCTCGAATTGGGTGTATGATATCGCTCAAGAGCCGAGAAAACTCATGGTGTACATATCTCAAATCATATCATGAGAAAACCACACTTTTATCTTTTAAAATGGTAATTGAGTTTATTAAATCTTGCAGTTTCTCCAAATCCAGATATCTCATGGAAAATCCGAAATCCAAAATGAAAAGTCAATAATAAAGAATACTGGGCTCCGATAATCCGGACTGGCCCTTATAATATTGCATGACTAATGAATATAAAAATATGCACAAAATATTAAGCAGTGAATGCAATAATGAACTAACATATGAAACAATAACATATAGGAACTATCAGCTAGCAAGCTATGTCAAATGAAATAATACTCTCTAAAGTGTACTTGACATGGCAATTACCGATGATGATGTATGTGAGCTGGCAAGCAATTGTATATGGAGCATACGCATCATCGGTAATGGTGCTGGTGTCCTGACAGCATAGTTTCATAATCACTAAAGTACACTATAAACATGCAATGCGATGATAACAACATAATAAATGGAAAATGAATTGTAAATGCAACAATAATATGCGGAACCTGAATAATAACATAACAATAAAGAAATATACATTCTTATATACGAGTCATACAATTTTAGGTATCTGAAATCGCACAAATCGTGGTGTTTTGAAAATAAAGGCTACGGTGTTTTTAAGAAAAAGGTACATCCTTTGAAATATCCGTAGAATCCCTTGGCCTGTCTTTAAAATACTCACGATCCGTTTGTTTGAAATAGGTATGACTCGAGTCTAGTCTAACATCTACAAGTAAACTACAGGACTAAACTAACAGACTAATCGAAGGGTAAGGAAAACCACCCAAGTCTGAGTCGATATATGTATATATATAATAGTCGGTGATCCTGCCTCAATTGTATCCCATACGATACATTGTATAATATGACATCCTCTTGTCAAGAGTGCGGATCTATCAACAATAAATAGCTCGTACGGTAAATCCGTCGTACGACATCCCAAATCAGGGTATGGGTCAAATATCACAATTATCTCATTATTCATCTGGTATCCTTATCATCACATATCGTAAACTGGGTACTGATCTATGTCTAGTACAATACTGATACCATCTACATATATATATACGCGTGTGTATGAAACACATCGCCCAAGGACCCGCTATAATATCATGTCGTATCTCATAATACGAACCAAATCATATCACCGATTTCATGGCACCATGCCTAATCTCATCGACTCATCTCCAAATACCATATACTATCCTCATCATCTATGTATATGTATACGTATATATATATATAGTCCCATACCTATGTGTGTGTGTGTATATATCCCCATATACGCACAAGTAATAAAAGTATGCAAGTGTGTGTGTGTGTGCGTGTATGCAAATCACTACTCTAGGGTTCGCAACTAATAAACTAACTAAACACTATCTTACAAGTACACTATACTAACCCAAAATAATTTCATATCATGTCCGTATATATATAATATAATTATAACGCATTCGTATTCTATACTATGAAACTGCGGGGGTGCTATACGCCATCCACCCGACTTCCCCCGTAGATATATATCTACTCATCTTGATCTTTGCTTGTCGGTGTCGATGTCGCCACGCGCTTGCTTGTCGTCTCGAAGTTCTCGTGAGGGTACCTATATATCATAACATATCGTGCTGCATTAAAATCTAATTCAAAACCAAAATGACACACGAATCTCACATAGGTCAAAACCTATGGTCTACTCTCACAAAAGAGCCCAAAAACACCCGATATCGACGTACAAACGTTAAGTGACCGATACAAAACACAAATACCAAAACTTGAATTCATAAACATCGAGGAATACAAAGCATCAACTCAATAAAATGGTCCTTGATTTTAGTTTAGGTGAAATTAAGGTGCACAAACAGTACTGGGGTGATGTATAGGGTGTATATGAGCTATAGAACCAACCTGGAGACCTAAATCCACCAAGTGGCCGGCCACATCCCCACAAAATCCGGCCACCTTGTCCATGGGAGTGAATTGGGACCTCGTACTTGCAGGGGGGTCTCCTAGGGTCTTAATTTGGTCACTAGAGTTGTTTGCTTCTCTCATAAAATCCCCGGGTCACTCCAGAATTCCCTGCACCCTCACACTACACACAAAACCGACATGAAAAGTTCCAGAATTGGGTTTCAGGTTTTAGTTCGTGATTGGTCTGGGTTTTAGACATTGGGGGGATTTAAGGTCACCAATAAAGCTCAAGTTCACCAACACAACTCAAGACTTCCTCAACCCTCTCTAGAAATTCCCAAACACCTCTAAACAACACAATATCACCTTTAAACCAACATGGATGCTAAAGTGAATGTAATACTATGCTAGGGTTGAAGGAAATACCTCATTTGGCAACTCAAGAATTTTCTTGAGTTGCCCCAAGTGCTCAAAATCCATCCTTTCTTGGTCCAAAGTGCTTTAGAGTAGCTTGTGCATGTTTTTAATGAAGTGGGGATGATGTTTTCGTGTGTTTTTTCATGAGTTGTGTGGAGGTAGAGGAGGGAGATGAAGGGGTGCTGCCATGGGAGTGAAGGAGGAAGAGATGAAGATGAAAAAAATGAAGAGAGCATAGGAAATGATCATGGTCAATGACCCCTCACCTCTCTCTCTCTCTTGCCCATACCTCCAATTCTTTATTCTTTTTCCTTTTTCTTTTCCTTTTCTTTTAATTTCTTCTCTCTTCTCACTCAAAACAAAACCATGAAAGAAAATATAAAGAAAAGCCATGATAAAATGAATCAAGTGCTAAAATGTGACATGGTGCATGTCATGTGCACAAATCAAGCTTAATGCACGATTAGTGATATTTAACCGCGATTAGCATTAAAAGTGAATATAATTAATCATATAGATTTATAATTTGCTTAAATCATATAAAACACTCTCATTTCAGTAATTCTTATAATTTTCCAAATTTATCTGTATTTAATTATACCGCAACATAATATTCATAATAATTATTATTTAATTATAAAAATTCCTAAAAATAATATTATATTTTTCTGAAATGTTACAGTCTTCCCCCCTAAAAGAAATTTCGGTCCCGAATTTAAATTTAAACTCCCCCAATTTCTAAAACATTTCAGTAAAATGTCCATGACGTCGGGGCTCCGAAATCATAAATACATAAAACACATCGTAGCGCAATGCATGTGCATGAAAAACGAGTATATAACTCAAATCAAAAATCCATCAAGCATCCTGCAATCATCGGAGTCATAGTGAAAACACCAATGTCTAAATCCAATATGAAAACCAACAGGATATACATCAAAACTATACATGTAAACATCGTGGTAAATTCGTCAACACATCTGAAAGAAATGCATGCCAAATCATTTGCAAGTCGCTGTGCGATGCGCGAATCACGACATAAGCAGCGGATGTTTATTGTAAGAAAATAACTATATATCTATATACCCTTTGTTTAACATACACGTCCCGCCGTTTTGAAAAATAATTTAGAAGGGTTTCCTTGTAACATTTTTCGTGTCATCTCGGGCACACAGATAAATACTGAGAATATAGCTCCATTTTGGAAATCCCTTCGATAACTATCAATGCATGCAAAAATATGTTCAGGTATTGTTCTCGGACTAGTCCTGCTCAGCTACTATATCAAATAGTAAATATCATAAAAACGTACTGCTCCAAAGGAAATCAATTCCAAAATGTGTATATGAATGCTACGTGCGTCTGGTGCGCACGAAAATCAAAATCCATGAATGTGCCCTACATGTGCACAGAACAAAATCTTCGTGCAATGGGTGTGCACGAAAACACCTGTCAAGGGCAACGTGTGTTCCTGCCAGCAAAATCAGGTGCATCTGTTATGCACGAAGAATCTCGATTTAGTGCATCTGGTGTGCATCAAAATCGTATCAAGCGCGTCAAGTGTGCGCAAAAATCGAAATCAAGTGCACAAGGTGCACGAAAACATATATCGAGTATCACAATCAAAATCGACAGTATACAACATATCTCAATCAAAATCAAAATCAGGTATACCGTGGTATATAATCTCATAACCATGTGCATCAGCGTGCACAAAATCGAATCAAAATACTAAAAGTGCATGAAAACTATGCCTAAAGCATAAGTCAAATCACATGCATGCCATAGGCATGAAATCAAAATCAACATCTCGAATGACATCAAATCGAAGTCAAGTGCAACTGTAGTGCACAAAATCTCAATCATGCAAATAAACCACCCAAATACCGAAATCAAAGATGGCGGAAACAGTCCCGCTCTGGCACATCCTCTTAAGAGCTCTGGCCAACTGTCATGGTCACTTATAACATGTCTCGTCAACGATGCCGAACTCTGGCCTACTGGGTGTGCATAATATGATCGATCCTTGGTCCAAGTCTTCTCGTATAGTGTTCTAGAAACTCTTGTCGGGGTCTCTTTCAAATCTCGTTTCTGCAGAACTACCCGGAAGTTTTCACCTTTACTCAATCTATTTCTTGTTCCGGAATGGCTGCATACTCCTTGCGACTCTTTCTGGAAGATATATCCATGTACAACGCCTCTGCATGCGTATCACATCTCTGATGTCAGCGGAGTGGAACGTCATCTCATCAAGATCTCGTACGAACCTCTTACTCCATTTTTCTCTAATGTCGACTGATTCGGACTCGTCTCTTCGTGGCTGCATGGACTGTGCTCCAACGGCTATACTCATATCTGGAGTCTCCCAAGCAATGCATCCCATCACATGATATTCGAATGACGTCGAACCTTTCGATCGATTCGTCAAAGTCTCCTAATCCCCCAAGAGCTCAACATCTTGAGTACAGTTTAATAGTATTCCAGTACATGCCACAGTACCTGTAGACCAACCGTAGAAGGGCAAACCCAAGCCTCATCAATGGCACCGCTGAACTGCTGTAAACGCTAAGTTTTCAGAGCGTTATCATGGTCATTATATCGAGTTAGGATTTCATTCTTCTAGAGGGTCCATTGAATTACTTACATTGTTTTTCGAATACTTTAAACTTGGAAAATGGACTTCTGACATTCGATCGTCTCTATCGACTCTCAACATACCTACGTGAAGTCGTCTCTAACTGGAATCAATCAATTTGATGACCTCGCATCGGGGTAGGCAATGAATCACATGTCCTAGTCATTCCTCTTGGGTGACTAGCGATCTTCTATCATATCTTTAGGTATAACTCGTGCGGTATTAGCTCCAAACATCTGGGGCGATATCTCGTCAGTCGCGGCAACAACTAAATCATTCGTCCGCACGCTGAACAGTGCCTAAAACATCAAATAATCGTTGCATTGACGGTCATCACATTCTGGCTAGCCTCTAGCAGTGGCCCAATCCTCTGGTACGGATCTACACGTCCGAGAAATCTCGTAAAAGCGATCCATCAAACGCTTATTGCGCAAAAACACAATAAGCGATACACCTATGCAATCGTGTGTCCCTAGAATCACGCCCTAGTCAGTCCTCGTCCGTGGCGAGCTCATGCTGACACAACTCTAGCCGTAGCTCTCTCTGCCCATGTAATCGTGGCAGCAGAACCATAAACCGATATCGATGAGGATAGATCATAGGAATGAATATAATAATGTGCAAGGAAATGTACATCATAAGGCTTCTTAAGTGGAGTAGCGTATCGTAAGTATGCCACGGAACATACACACGGTACATCACTCTCCTTAAGTCACCTACTCCATCAACCAAGGTCAACCTACACGACGAAAGTTCGGGTCTAATATCCCCTTGACTAAGTCTAAGTTCCGTAAGGTCAAGCCTAGATTCCGTATATATACAAACGCCCTAGGCTCCGCATAGTCAAACATAGACTCGAACCAAGGTTAACCTATGGCCCTGATACCAACTTTGTCACAACCCGAAATGGCACGTGACTGGCACTTTAATCATATGAAGTCTATAGGATCCCATCTAATTCAAGTAAGCCAAAAATCCTAGAAATCTAAACCATTTTAAATAGAAGTAAGGAAAACTATTTTAAAGCAAGTGGTTTTAATAACATAAGCCGAATATGAATTTTAAAAGTTCAAATCTTTTCTGAAATTTTCGGCAGAGTTTCCTTTGTAAATACTGGCCCCAAAAGGGGTACAACATACATAATATGAATAAAGGCATCCCCAAGCGGAAGCTAGCTCTTCGTCAATTGACGGTCACAACCACGCAAGCAATATAATATACAATGCCGAAGGGCGAGGATCAAAACTCAAAAGGAAACTCAAAATCATCATGAAAACCATAATAATACAACGCGCAACTCTAAGGTCGAATAATAACAACAGGTTTTCTAAGTCTGAAATAATATACAAGTTTGGTTGATGGAGTTTACTAAATACAACTGAATAAATAAAGTACAATGGTGGTCACGATACAAGTGAACCCACCTACCCAAGCAATCACCCGGAATGAAAGCAGTATGCCAGCAAAGCCGCAATGAAACCTGTACGGCAAAACCTGCAAGAACTGTGGCACAACGGGGGTGAGTTGCCAACTCGTGAGTAGAAAACATCACAGAGCAAAAATCGAATGTATGACTCAATCCTAGGTCATACGATCAGTAATATCCTCAATATGATATAATCTGAAGCATCTATATATGGTGGCATGGGTAAACATCTATGCATAAGTGTAATACCAAGTGCTCGTGGCAGTGCCTCAGGTAGCAACATATCATAAATATGAGGCATGAATGCAATATAATGAAAACATATTGCATCATGAATATGAAACTGTTTTCTTAATTTAGTGAGATTTCTTTATATTTATAAATCGAGTTATCATCAATGAAATCAGTGTCAAGTATCGACACAAAACATAAATCCAAATACCTCAATATCTCAGGTTCCGGCAATCCGGACTGGCCTGCAACCTCGAATCTCAATATCTTGGGCTCCGGCTATCCGGACTGGGCCATATCATCAAATCTCAAAACCTCAGGCTCCGGCTATCTGGACCGGCCAGTACTCCGATCGGTATCTTCCGGATATCCATCGAGTCACAATAAAATCACCGGTCAGTAGTGCTCCCCTGTCACAAGCTCGACGCCATCATCAGCGACCTTCTCGTCCCGGGGTACCGCACCGGGTCCACCATCCACCCACAGACGGTTCCTCCACCTCCTCGAATTGGGTGCATGATATCGCTCAAGAGCCGAGAAAACTCATGGTGGACATATCTCAAATTATATCATGAGAAAACCGCACTTTTATCTTTTAAAATGATAATTGAGTTTATTAAATCTTGCGGTTTCTCCAAATCCAGAAATCTCATGAAAATCCGAAATCCAAAATGAAAAGTCAATAATAAAGAATACTGGGCTCCGGCAATCCGGACTGGCCCTTATATTATTGCATGACTAATGAATATAAAAATATGCACAGAAAATTAAGCAATGAATGCAATAATGAACTAACATATGAAACAATAACATATAGGAACTATTAGCTAGAAAGCTATGTTAAATGAAAAAATATTCTCTAAAGTGTACGTGACATGGCAATTACCGATGATGATGTGTGTGAGCCGGCAAGCAAGTATATGAGGAGTATACGAATCATCGGTAATGGTGCTGGTGTCCTGACAGCATGGTTTCATAATCACTAAAGTACACTATAAATATGCAATGCGATGATAACAACTTAATAAATTGCAAATGAATAGTAAATGCAAAAATAATATGCGGAACCTGAATAATAACGTAACAATAAACAAATATACATTCTTATATACGAGTCATACAGTTTTTGGTATCTGAAATCGCACGAATCGTGGTGTTTTGAAAATAAGGGCTACGGTGTTTTTAAGAAAAGGTACATCCTTTGAAATATCCGTAGAATCTCGTAGCCTGTCTTTAAAATACTCACGATTCGTTAGTTTGAAATAGGTATGACTCGAGTCTAGTCTAACATCTACATGTAAACTACGGGACTAAACTAACAGACTAATTGAAGGGTAAGGAAAATCACCTAAGTCTGAGTCGATATATGTATATATATAATAGTCGGTGATCCCGCCTCAATAGTATCCCATGCGATACACTGTATAATATGACATCCTCGAGTCAAGAGTACGGATCTATCATCAATAAATAGCTCGTACGTTAAATCCGTCGTACGGCATCCCAAATCTGAGTACGGGTCAAATATCACATTTATCTCATTATTCATCTCGTATCTTTATCATCACATATCGTGAACTGGGTACTGATCTACGTCGAGAACAATACTGATATGTAACATTTCAGAAAAAAATAAAATATTATTTTGGGATTTTTTATAACTAAATAATAAATATATTGAATATTTTGATATTTCGGTATAATTAAATACCGATAAATTGGGAAAAATTTGGAAAATTATAGAAATTACTAAAAAGAGAGTGTTTTATTGGATTTAAGCAAAATGTGAAATTTTATGATTTATTACACACTATTTTAATGCTAATCGTAATTAAATATCGCTAATCGCGCATTAAGCGTGTTTTGTACACATGTTATGCACATGTCATTTTTAACACTTGTTAAATTTTTATCATGGTTTTCCTACATGATCATTTCATTTTGGGTTCTTAAATGAAAAGAATAGAAAAGAAAAGAAAAGACAAAGTAAAACAATAAAGAAAGGAGGGATGGGCAAGAGAGAGAGGTGAGGGGTCAACCAAGGCCATGGCTCTTTGTCCCTTTATTATTTCTTCTTCATTTCTCTTCCCTCTCTTCACTCATGGCAGCACTCTCTCCTCCCTCCTCTTCAACCCTCAATTCATCATCAAAAAACACCCCAAAACCCCATCCCCACTTCATTAAAAATGTGCACAAGCTCACAAGCTTCACTTTGGACCAAGAAAGCAAGGATTTTGGACACTTGGGGCAACTCAAGAAAATCCTTGAGTTTCCAAATGAGGTAATTTCTGCACCATTAGTATTATATTTCCACTACCTTAGCACCCATACAAGATTAGAAGTGTTTTGATGCGGTTTAGTGAACTTTGAAAATTCCTAGTTAGGGTTTTGTGGAATTCTTGAGTTGTGATGTGTAATTGAGCTTAGTAGAGGCCACACGAACCCCCTAGTGCTAGAATTCAGACCCAAACCTGAGACTTTACCCCGGAATGCAAACTTTTTATTTCTGCCGACATTGAAATTGTGAGAATTGGGATAAGAAAACTGAATCTGCTAACACCCGGGGGACCTGAAAATTATTTAGCAAACATAGTGAGTCATGCCGGCACCCTAGGAGCTACCACTGAAACCTAAGACCCCCTGGACACTTCTTGGCCGCAATTTTATTCCCTTTGGCCGCAAATTGCGTCCTGGGTTGGTTGGAACTGGTTCTTGTTTGTTTTGTGGCTCCAGTATCTGTAATCTAGACCCTCCATGTATGCAAAATTGGCTAATTTCAACTAGGGAAAAATCTGGGACTATTTTCAAGAGTTGTTGTTTTGATTCGGGGTTTTGTTTTACGTATTATGAATTCTGTATTTTTGTAATTTGTGTTGTATTCGATCACTTGACGTTTGTACATCGAAATCGAGTGTTATTTGGTGGTTTTGAAAGGCGTAGTCCGTAGGTTCTAACCTATAGGATTTTAGCGTGTCGTTTTGGTTTTGATTTGGATTTTAATGCGATACGATACATTATGATGTGTAGGTACCCCCACGAGGACTTCGAGACGACAATCAAGCGCGTGGCGACGTCGGCAATGGAAAGCGAAGAGCAAAGTGAGCAGATATATATCTATGGGGGAAGTCGGGTGGATGGCGTATAGCACCCCCGCAGTTTCGTATTAGAACGCGAATGCGTTATATTTATATTATATATACATACGGATGTGATATGGTGACTATGGATTAGTATAGTGTACTTGTAAGTTAGTGTTTAGTCGTGAACCCAAGGGTAGTGATTTGCATACACACACACACATACATTCATTTTATTTACCTGTGCGTATATAGGGATATGTATATATATACACACACATGGGTATGGGACTATGTGTGTGTGTGTGTGTGTGAGGATAGTACTTGATATTTGGAGATAAGCCGATGAGTTTGGGCTTAAGGCCATGAGATCGGTGATGTGATGTGGTTCGTATTATGAGATACGACATGAGATTTTAGCGGGCCTTTGGGCGTGTGTTTTCATACACGCATATATATGCATATGGTATCGGTTTGTACTAGACATAGATCAGTACACCAATTTATGAGATATGATGATAATGATACCAGATAAATGATATGTTGAATGTGATATTTGACCCGTACCCAGATTGGGATGCCGTACGAAGGATTTACCGTACGAGCTATATATTGATGATAGATCCACACTCTTGACTCGAGGATGTCATATTATATAGGGTATCGTATGGGATACTATTGAGGCGGGATCACCGACTATTATATATATATATATGTATCGACTCAGATTTAGGTGGTTTCCTTACCTTTTGATTAGACTGTTAGTTTAGACCTGCGGTTCACTGTATGACTCATATTATTTACTGCATATTCATTATTGTTGTGCTTATTATTCATCTCCCGCATATTCTTGCTGTTCGCATCGCATTGCATGCATATATAGTTTTTTCATATGTTAAGATTGAAATCGTGCTGTCAGGACACCAGCACCATTACCGATGATGCGTATGTTCCACATACACTTACTTGCCGAATCACACACATCATCATCGGTAATTGCCATGTCACGTACACTTTAGAGAATATTATTTCATTGACATAGCTTGTTAGCTGATAGTTTCGACATGGTATCAGCGTACTTGTTTTTATATGCTAGTTAGACATTGCATTTATTACTTGCTATTTCATCCATATTATTATTCACCGTCATGCATTTTTATTTAGGGCCAGTCCGGATTGCCGGAGCCCAATGCTTTTAAATTCATTGTTATTTATTCTCGAGATTTGGGTTTTCCATGAGATTTATGGATTTGGAGAAACCACAAGATTTTATAAAACTGATTATCATTTTAAAATGAAAGTTGTGGTTTTCTCATGATATGATTTGAGATTGTCCACCATGAGTTTTCTCGGCCCTTGAGCGATATCATACACCGAATTCGAGGAGGAGTAGAGTCCGTCTATGGGTGCATGCTGGACCCGGTGCGGTACCCCGGGACAAGAAGATCGCAGTTGATCGGCGTTGAGCCTGTGACAGGATAGTATTGCTGACCGGTGATTGTATTGTGACTCGTCGGATATCCGGAGGATACCGATCGGAGTTGGGCCAATCCGGATAGCCGGAGCCCAGGGGCCATTCCGGATAGCCGGAGCCCCAGATATTGATATTGAGGTATTGAGACATTATGATATGGGCCAGTCCGGATAGCCGGAGCCCGAGATATTGAGATATTGGGATTTATATTTTATGTCGATGCTTGACACTGATTTATGTTGATTTCATTGATGATACCTCATTTTTAAATTATAGAATCTCACTAAAACAAGAAAACAGTTTCTCATTTATATGTATTCTGTTTCATGCATTCATACCTCTTATTTGTGATATATTGCTACCCGAGGCACTGACACGAGCACATGGGATTACACTTATGTATAGTTGTTTACCCTTGCCACCTTTTCATGCTTTAGATTTTATCATTTGAGGTTATATATATTTGATCGTATTGACCTAGGATGAGTCATACTTACGATTTCTTCTCTGTGATGTTTTCTACTCACGAGTTGGAAACTCACCCCCGTTGTGCCACAGTTCTTGCAGGTTTTTGCCGTACAGGTTTCATTGCGGCTTTCTGGCACACTGCTTCCATTCTGGGTGATTGTTTGGTAGGTGGGTTCACTTGTATCGTGACCACCATTGTACTCTATTTATTTCAATTGTATCTAGAAACTCCATCAACCATACATGTATATTTATTTCAGACTAGAGACCAGTTGTATTATTATTTTCGACCTTAGAGTCATGCGTTGTATTATTATGGTTTTCATGATGATTTGAGTTTCCTTTTTGAGTTTGATCCTCGCCCTTCGGCGTTGTATATTTTATTGCTTGCGTGGTTGTGACCATCGATTGACGAAGAGCTAGCTCCCGCTTGGGGATGCCTTTATTCATTTATGCATATATTTATCATGTTGTACCCCGTTCGGTTCCAGTATTTTCAAAGGAAACACTGCCGAAATTTTCAGAAAAGACTTGATGTTTTAAAAATGCATATTCGGCTTATTATTTCAAAACACTTTCTTTAAAAATGGTTTAGGTTTCTGGGATTTTAGCTTACTTGAATTAGATGGAGCCCTATAGACTTCATATGATTCAAGGGCCAGTCACGTGCCATTTCCGGGTCATGACAAAGTTGGTATCAGAGCGCTAGGTTAACCTTGGTTCGAGTCTATGTTTGACCATGCGGAGCCTAAGGTGTTTGTTTATATACGGAATCTAGGCTTGACCTTACGGAACTTAGACTTAGTCGAGGGGGTATTAGACCCGAACTTTCGTCGCATATGTTGACCTTGGTTGATGGAGTAGGTGACTTAAGGAGAGTGGCGTACCGTGTGTATGTTCCGCGGCATACTTACGATACGCTACTCCATTTAAGAAGCCTTAGGATGTACATTTCCTTGCACAGCATTGTATTCATTCATGATCTATCTTCTTCGGTATTGGTTTATAGTTTTGCTGCCACGATTATACGGGCAGAGAGAGCTACGGCTAGAGTTGCGGTCAGCACGAGCTCGTCACGGACGAGGACTGACCAGGGCATGATTCCAGGGACATACGATTGCATATAGAGGCGTCGTCTTATTGTGTTTTCGCGCCATGAGCGTTTGATGGATCGCTGTTATGAGATTTCTCGGAAGTGCAGATTTGCATTAGAGGATTGAGCCACTGATAGAAGCCAGCCAGAATGTGAAAACCATTGATGTATCACTTATTCATGATGATTGAGGCACTGTTCAGCGTGCAGACAAATGAGCCAGTTGTTGCTGCAAGCGACGAGATATTTCCCCAGATGTTGGAGCTATTGCAGTACGAGTTGTACTTAGAGATATGATAGCAGGTTGCTAGTCACCCGAGGATGAATGACTAGGACATGTGGTTCGTTCGCTTACCCCGATGCGAGGTCATCAGATTGATTGATTCCAGTTAGAGACGACTTCATGGAGGTGCGTTGAGAGTCGATAGAGGCGATCGAATGTCAGAAACCCATATTCCAAGTTTAAGGTATTCGGAAAGACATGCAAGAAATTCTATGGGCCTTCTAGAAGAATGAAAACCCTAACTCGACATAATGACCATGTGAACGCCTTTAAACCTTAGGGTTTGCGGCAGTTCCGCGGTGCCATTAGTGGGGCTTGGGTTTGCCCTTCTACGGCTGGTCCACCGGTGCTGTGGTATGTACTCGATACTATTAAACCGTACCAAAGATGTTGAGCTCTTGGGGGATTATGATGTTTTGATGAATCGATCGAATGGTTCGACTTCATTCGGATGCTATGCGATGGGATGCATTTCTTGGGAGACTCCAGATACGAGTATAGCCGTTGGAGCACAGTCCATGCAGCCACGATGAGACGAGTCTGAAGCAGTCGACAGTAGTGAAAAGTGGAGTAAGAGGTACGTACGATATCTTGATGAGATGACGTTCCACTCCGCCGACATCAGAGATGTGATATGCATGCAGAGGCATTGTATATGGATTTATCTTCCAGAAGGAGTCGAGATGAGTATGCAGTCGTTCCGGATCCAGAAATTGATATAGTAAAGGATGATGATTTCCAGGCAGTTCGGCAGAAACGAGATTTGGGAGAGACTTCGACAGAACCATTCTGGGATATTATACGAGAAGACTTGGACCCAGGAGTGGTCATTTTACGCACACCCAGCAGGCCAGAGTTCGGCACCGTCGACGAGACATGTTATGAGTGACCATGACAGTTGGCCAGAGATTCCTTAGAGGATGTGCTTGAGCGGGACTATTCCGCCATACTTGATTTCGGTTTTTTGGGCGATCTATTCGCATGATTGAGGTTTGATGACTGAGCTTCAGGATATTTGTTTTCGTGCACCATGGTTGCACCTACTGGATATTTATGATTTGTACACAGTTATTGCACTTGATATCGTTTTGTGCCTTGGCTGCACAAGTTTACGATTTCATGGATTTCATATAGTTGGGTTGATTTTATGCATGTGGTACACACTCGATTTGGTTTTCACACTCGGTATAGTTCACATTTGCTTGCAGTGCATTGATACGTATTTTGTGCACCACGGTTGCACCTGACTTCGTTTTGATGTCATTTGAGATATTGATTATGATTTCATGCCTAGAGCATGCATATGATTTGACTTATGCTTTCGGTATAGTTTTCATGCATTTTTAGCATTTTGATTTGATTTTGTGCACGATGATGCACATGGCGGTGAGATATATATACCATGGTATACCTGATTTGGATTTGGATTGAAATGTGTTGTATACTGTCGATTTCGATTGTGATACTCAATATTTGTTTTGTGCACCTTGTGCACCTGATTGGATTCTTGCGCATATTGGACACGCTTGGATTGGATTTTGCTCATGTTCAGCGCTTAATATTGGATTTCTTGATTTCGTGCATGTTGGATGCACATGATTTAGATTTTATTCGTGCATGATGGATGCACCTGATTTGGATTTTCACGCATGTTGGGCGCATGATATGAGATACGATTTGGGTGTACGCCAGATGCACTAAATCGAGATTCTTCGTGCATATCAGATGCACCTGATTTTGCTGTCAGGCACACATGTTGCCTCTGACAGGTGTTTCGTGCACACCCGTTGCACTTAGATGTTGTTCTGTGCACATGTAACATTCATGGATTTTGATTTCCGTGCGCACCAGACGCACGCGGCATTCTTATGCACATTTTGGGGATTGATTTTTGGAGCAGTACGTTCTTATGATATTTACTATTTGTTTTCGTAATGAGCAGGACTAGTCAGAGGACAGTACCTGGATATATTTTCCATGCATTGATAGTTATCGAAGGGATTTCTAAAAAGGGAGCTATAGTCTCAGTATTTACCTACGTGTCTGGGATGACATGAAACGTTTAAAACAAGGGAACCCTTCTAAATTGTTTTCAAAACGGCGGGACGTGCATATTAAACAAAAGATATATACATATATGGTTATTTTCTTACAATAGATGTCCGCCACTGTGCAGTGATACGCGCATCGCACAGCGAGTTAAAGAGGTTTGGCATGCATTTCCTTCAGATGTTTACATGTATAGTTTTGATGTATATCATATTGGTTTCATTTTGGAGTTGGCATTTGTGTCTTCACCATGACTCCGATGATTGCAGGATGCTTGACGGAGTTTCGTTTTTGAGTTATCTGCTCATTATTCATGCGCATGCATTGCGCTACGATGCGTTTTATTTATTGATGATTTCGGAGCCCCGACGTATTGGAATTTTTACTGAAATGTTTTACAAATTGGGGGAAGAATGTAACATTTCAGAAAAAAATAAAATATTATTTTTAGGAATTTTTATAACTAAATAATAAATATATTGAATATTTTGATATTTCGGTATAATTAAATACCGATAAATTGGTAAAAATTTGGAAAATTATAGAAATTAATAAAAAGAGGGTGTTTTATTGGATTTAAGCAAAATGTGAAATTTTATGATTTATTACACACTATTTTAATGCTAATCGCGATTAAATATCTCTAATCGCGAATTAAGCGTATTTTGTGCACATGACATGCACATGTCATTTTTAACACTTGTTACATTTTTATCATGGTTTTTCATCATGATCATTTCATTTTGGGTTTTTAAATGAAAAGAATAGAAAAGAAAAGAAAAGAAAAAGGAAAACAATAAAGAAAGTAAAGATGGGCAAGAGAGAGAGAGAGAGGTGAGGGGTCAACCAAGACCATGCCTCTTTGTCCCTTTATTGTTTCTTCTTCATTTCTCTTCCCTCTCTTCTCTCATCGCAACACTCTTCCCTCCCTCCTCTTCAAACCCTCTCTCCATCATCAAAAAACACCCTAAAACCCCATCCCCACTTCCTTAAAAATGTGCACAAGCTCACAAGCTTCACTTTGGACCAAGAAAGCAAGGATTTTGGACACTTGGGGCAACTCAAGAAAATTCTTGAGTTGCCAAATGAGGTAATTTCTGCACCATTAGTATTATATTTCCACTACCTTAGCACCCATACAAGATTAAAAGTGTTTTGATGCGGTTTAGAGAATTTTGAAAATTCCTAGTTAGGGTTTTGTGGAATTCTTGAGTTGTGATGTGTAATTGAGCTTAGTAGAGGCCACACGAACCCCCTAGTGCTAGAATTCAGACCCAAACCTGAGAGTTAACCACGGAACGCGAACTTTGAATTTCTGCCGACATTGAAATTGTAAGAATTGGGATAGGAAAACTGAATCTGCTAACACCCGGAGGACCTGAAAATTATTTAGCAAACACAGCATGCAGGCACCCTAGGAGCTACCACTGAAACCTGAGACCCCCTGGACACTTCTTAGCAGCAATTTTATTCCCTTTGGCCGCAAATTGCGGCCTGGGTAGGTTGGAACTGGTTCGTGTTTGTTCTGTGGCTCCAGTATCCGTAATCTAGACCTTCCATGTATGCATAATTGGCTAATTTCACATAGGGAAAAATCTGGGACTATTTTCAAGAGTTGCTGTTTTGATTCGGGGTTTTGTTTTACGTGTTATGAATTCTGGATTTTTGTAATTTGTGTTGTATTCGATCACTTGACGTTTGTACGTCGAAATCGAGTGTTATTTGGTGGTTTTGAAAGGCGTAGTCCGTAGGTTCTAACCTATAGGCTTTTAGCGTGTCGTTTTAGTTTTGATTTGGTTTTTAATGCGATACGATACGTTATGATGTGTAGGTACCCCCACGAGGACTTCGAGACGACAAGAAAGCGCGTGGCGACGTCGGCAACGGAAAGCGAAGAGCAAAGTGAGTAGATATATATCTACGGGGGAAGTCGGCTGGATGGTGTATAGCACGCCCGCAGTTTCGTATTATAACGCGAATGTGTTATATTTATATTATATATACATACGGATGTGATATGGAATGACTATGGATTAGTGTTGTGTACTTGTAAGTTAGTGTTTAGTCGCGAACCCTAGGGTATTGATTTGCATACACGCGCACACACACACACATTCATTTTATTTACCTGTGCGTATATGGGGATATGTATATATATATACACACACACATACACACACACACATGGGTATGGGACTTTGTGTGTGTGTGTGTGTATATATATATATATACGTATACATATACATGGATTATGAGGATAGTACTTGATATTTGGAGATGAGTCGATGAGTTTGGGCTTGAGGCCATGAGATCGGTGATGTGATGTGGTTCGAATTATAAGATACGACATGAGATTTTAGCGGGCCTTTGGACGTGTGTTTTCATACACGCATATATATGCATATAGTTTCGGTTTGTACTAGACTTAGATCAGTAACTCAATTTATGAGATATGATGATAAGGATACCAGATAAATGATGCGATGAATGTGATATTTGACCCGTACCCAGATTGGGATGCCGTACGATGGATTTACCGTACTAGCTATATATTGATGATAGATCCGCACTCTTGACTCGAGAATGTCATATTATATAGGGTATCGTATGGAATACTGTTGAGGCGGGATCACCGACTATATATATATACACACACACACTCACACTCGGATTTAGGTGGTTTCCTTACCTTTTGATTAGACTGTTAGTTTAGACCTGTAGTTCACTGTATTACTCATATTATTTACTGCATATTCATTATTGTTGTTCTTATTATTTAGCTCCCGCATATTATTGTTGTTCGCATCGCATTGCATGCTTATATCGTGTTTTCTTATGTTAAGATTGAAATCATGCTGTCAGGACACCAACACCATTACCGATGATGCGTATGTTCCACATACACTTACTTGTCGGCTCACCCACATCATCATCGGTAATTGCCATGTCACGTACACTTTAGAGAATATTATTTCATTGATATAGCTTGTTAGCTGATAGTTTCGACATGGTATTAGTGTACTTGTTTTTATATGCTCGTTTAGACATTGCATTTATTACTTGCTATTTCATGCATATTATTATTCATTGTCATGCATTTTTATTTAGGGCCAGTCCGGATTGCCGGAGCCCAATGCTTTTAAATTCATTGTTATTTATTCTCGAGATTTGGGTTTTCCATGAGATTTATGGATTTGGAGAAACCGCAAGATTTTATAAAACTGATTATCATTTTAAAATGAAAGTTGAGGTTTTCTCATGATATGATATGAGATTGTCCACCATGAGTTTTCTCGGCTCTTGAGCGATATCATACACCCAATTCGAGGAGGAGTAGAGTCCGTCTGTGGGTTCATGGTGGACCCGGTGCGGTACCCCGGGGCAAGAAGATCGCAGTTGATTGGCGTTGAGCCTGTGACAGGGGAGCATTGCGGACCGGTGATTGTATTGTGACTCGTCGGATATCCGGAGGATACCGATCGAAGTTGGGCCAGTACGGATAACCGGAGCTCAGGGCCCAGTCCAGATAGCCGGAGCCCCAGATATTGATATTGAGATATTGAGACATTATTATATGGGCCAGTCCGGATAGCCGGAGCCCGAGATATTGAGATATTGGGATTTATATATTCTGTCGATGCTAGACACTGATTTATGTTGATTTCATTGATGATACTTCATTTTTAAATTACAGAAATCTCACTAAAACAAGAAAAAAGTTTCTCATTTATATGTATTTTGTTTTCATGCACTCATACCTCTTTTTTGTGATATATTGCTACCTGAGGCACTGACACGAGCACATGTGATTACACTTTTGTATAGCTGTTTACCCTTGCCACCTTTTCATGCTTAAGATTTTATCATTTGAGGTTATATATATTTGATCGTATTGACCTAGGATGAGTCATACATACGATTTCTGCTCTGTGATGTTTTCTACTCACGAGTTGGCAACTCACCCTCGTTGTGCCACAGTTCTTGCAGGTTTTTGCCGTACATGTTTCATTGCGGCTTTCTGGCGCACTGCTTCCATTCTTGGTGATTGCTTTGGTAGGTGGGTTCACTTGTATCGTGACCACCATTGTACTCTATTTATTTCAGTTGTATCTAGAAACTCCATCAACCAGACATGTATATTTATTTCAGACGAGAGACCAGTTGTATTATTATTTTCAACCTTAGAGTCGCGCGTTGTATTATTATGGTTTTCATGATGATTTGAGTTTCCTTTTTGAGTTTGATCCTCGCCCTTCGGCGTTGTATATTTTATTGCTTGCGTGGTTGTGACCGTCGATTGATGAAGAGCTAGCTCCCGCTTAGGAATGCCTTTATTCATTTATGCATATATTTATCATATTGTACCCCGTTCGGGGCCAGTATTTACAAAGGAAACTCTACCAAAATTTTCAGAAAAGACTTGATCTTTTAAAAATGCATATTCGGCTTATTTTATCAATACACTTTCTTTAAAAATGGTTTAGATTTCTAGGATTTTGGCTTACTTGAATTAGATGGAGCCCTATAGACTTCATATGATTTAAGAGTCAGTCATATGCCATTTCCGGGTCATGACATGATACCATATATATATATATATATATGCGTGTGTATGAAACACATCGCCCAAGGACCCGCTAAAATATCATGTCGCATATCATAATACGAACCAAATCATATCACCGATCTCATGGCACCATGCCCAATCTCATCGACTCATCTCCAAATACCATATACGATCCTCATCATCCATGTATGTATGTATGTATGTATGTATGTATGTATGTATATATATACATAATCCCATACTTATGTGTGTGTGTGTATATACATATCCCCATATACGCATAAGTAATAAAAGTATGCAAGTGTGCGTGTGTGCGTGTATGCAAATCACTACTCTAGGGTTCGCGACTAATAAACTAATTAAACACTATCTTACAAGTACACTATACTAACGCAAAATCATTTCATATCACGTCCATATATATAATATAATTATAACGTGTTCGCATTCTATACTATGAAACTGCGGGGGTTCTATTTGCCATCCACCTGAATTCCCCCGTAAATATATATCTACTCACCTTGATCTTTGCTTGCCGATTATGATGTCGCCACGCGCTTTCTTGTCGTCTCGAAGTCCTCATGACGGTACCTACATATCATAACATATCGTGCCGCATTAAAATCCAATTTAAAACCAAAATGACACACGAATCTCACATAGGTCAAAACCTATGGTCTATTCTCACAAAGGAGCCCAAAAACACCCGATATCGATGTACAAACGACAAGTGACCGATGCAAAACACAAATACCAAAACTTGAATTCATAAACATCGAGGAATACAAAGCAACAACTCAATAAAATGGTCCCAGATTTTAGTTCAGGTGAAATTAAGGTGTACAAACAGTACTAGGGTGATGTATAGGGTGTATATGAGCTATAGAACCAACCTGGAGACCTAAATCCACCAAGTGGCCAGCCACATTCCCACAAAATCTGGCCACCTCGGCCATGGGAGTGAATTGGGACCTCGTACTTGCAGGGGAGTCTCCTAGGGTCTTAATTTGGTCACTAGAGTTGTTTGCTTCTCTCATAAAATCCCCGGGTCACTCCAATTTCCCCGCACCCTCACATTACACACAAAATCGACATGAAAAGTTTCAGAATTGGGTTCCAGGTTTCAGTTCATGATTAGTCTGGGTTTTAGACATTAGGGGGGTTTAAGGTCACCAATAAAGCTCAAGTTCACCAACACAACTCAAGACTACCTCAACCCTCTCTAGAAATTCCCAAACACCTCTAAACTACACAATATCACCTTTAAACCAACATGGATGCTAAAGTGAATGTAATACTATGCTAGGGGTGAAGGAAATACCTCATTTGGCAACTCAAGAATTTTCTTGAGCTGCCCCAAGTACTCAAAATCCATCCTTTCTTGGTCCAAAGTGATTTAGAGGAGCTTGTGCATGTTTTTAATGAAGCGGGGATAATGTTTTGGTGTGTTTTTTCAAGAGTTGTGAGGAGGTAGAGGAGGGAGATGAAGGGGTGTTACCATGGGAGTGAAGTAGGAAGGGATGAAGATGAAAAAAATGAAGAGAGCATAGGAACTGATCATGGTCAATGACCCCTCACCTCTCTCTCTCTCTTGCCCATACCTCCAATTCTTTATTCTTTTTCCTTTTTCTTTTCCTTTCCTTTCCTTTTCTTCTCTCTTCTCACTCAAAACAAAACCATGAAAGAAAATATAAAGAAAAGCCATGATAAAATGAATCAAGTGCTAAAATGTGACATGGTGCATGCCATGTGCACAAATCAAGCTTAATGCACGATTAGTGATATTTAACCGCGATTAGCATTAAAAGTGAATATAATTAATCATATAGATTTATAATTTGCTTAAATCATATAAAACACCCTCATTTCAGTAATTCTTATAATTTTCCAAATTTTTACCAATTTATCTGTATTTAATTATACCGCAACATTAAAATATTCATAATAATTATTATTTAATTATAAAAATTCCCAAAAATAATTTTATATTTTTTTGAAATGTTACAGTAACTCTAGTTTTTGCTTTGCATAGTGGTATTCTTGAATATCCTGCACCTCATTCGATGAGGAAATGGCCGAAATCCATTCGCCGGGAGTGACCCCTTTAGCGAAGCAAGCAAATGTTACAAAGAACTCGATTGTTTTTATAGTAGATCTAAATTTTTCTTTGCATCGTGGTATTCATAAATATCCAGCACCTCATTCGATGAGGAAAGAGCCGAGATCCTTTCACTGGGAGTGACCTCTTTAGCGAAATTAGAAAGATACTACAAAACCATTCGACTTTTAAAACTGGACCTTAAACCACTCCTTTCACTAGATTCTACAACGATATCAAGTCCAAAACGTTAAAGGTTTTAATAAAAACCAGCCGTTGCCCTCCGCCATTTTAGGAAGCAGAGTACTTAGTATTCGTGCCATGTTTGTTGACTATAGTTAAGGCATGGTGTACGGTAACTATGTGATGTCTTCCTACAAAGCATTTGATGCGATCGATTGGGACATTCATATGACTTTGTTGACCATAGTTAAGGGTCATGCGGATGGGTCTAAATCAATCACGAAATGGTGGGTAGAACTTGACTAGTGCTTATGATTTGTTGACCATAGTTAAGTTCATAAGACACTAGGGGTAAAAATCATATCGGCAATTTCAAGAGTTAAAATTTGCAATGAGATTGCATACCTTCTATATGATAGTTGGATCCCGATCCCACTGTGAGTAAAAGTTACTCCCGGGAGAGTTTTGACCTTTACAATTAGCTAATCCAGTAGGTGTCTAGAAAGGTGTCAACGGGGTTACGCCTCTAGGAAAACAAGGTTTATTTTAATTAGGTCCGTGCGAAAGCACGGGGAACCTCTCTCGGAGTACCGACACTTGCCTGGCCGACCGGATAGCGAACTTGTAGATTGAAATTAATCCTGGCTAATTTTCTTTTTAATATTTGAAGTTAAATTTGATAAAAAGCAGTGGGAGACATCGATTAGACAAGATTAATAACCAATCTAATCATGTAAGAGCAATCGCTGAGTATCTTCTTTTCTCTCTCCTAATGGCAGATACCTATGACGGGACTTAAGCTTTTATTAGACAAGAATAAACTCACGGGACCGAATTACAAAGATTGGCTAAGGAACGTAAATATTTCACTGACTTATGATATGGTCGGATACGTCCTGACTACTCCAGCCCCTCCTAGCCTAGGCCCTGAACTTCAGTTGCGGATAAAGAATCCGCAAGACATGGGATATAGACTGCGCAACAACCAAGTGCCTCGCGCTTGCTTCTATGAACAATGAACATCAGAAGCAGCACGAGAAGATGGATGTACAATCCATCTTTCTCCATACAAAGGAGTTGTATGGAGAGCAATCTCGTACTCTCTGATACGAGGCATCTCGAAAGTTGTTTCAGATGTGTATGGCTGCTGGCACGTCTGTAGGTGACCATGTATTGAAGATGATTGGTCTTATCGAAGAACTAGAGGACCTGGGTTGGACCATGGAGAACGAACAGTATGTTGATATTGTTCTACAGTCTTTTTCCCCTACCTTTGCTGAGTTCATTGTAAACTTCAACATGCACAACATGGAGAAGTCCTTACCTGAACTCCTCAATATGTTGAGGAGTGCAGAGAGCATGCTAAAGGTAGCAAAAACTCCCGCTTTAATTGCTGGGCCATCTTCGTCCTCCGTCCCGAAAGCCAAGGCCAAGGGAAAGAACAAGAAGAATCCCATCAAGCCGAGATGCGGAGTGAAAAAGGCACCGGGAAAGGACAAGAAAGGTGCTGCTGCGACAGGACGAGGGGAATGCTTCCATTGCCACCAGACTGGGCACTGGAAGAGAAACTGCGTTGGATACCTGGCCGGCCTCAAGAAGAAGAAGCATGGTGATGCTTCCACTTCAGGTGTGTTTGTAACAGAAAACTGTTTTTCAATTACCTCTGCTTCCTGGGTATTGGATACCGGGTCAGGATCTCACATCTGCAATTGTATGCAGGGGCTGAGAAATAGAAGGTTTTTAAAGAAAGGTGATCACACTTTCCGTGTTGGTAATGGTTCCTCAGTACATGCTACAGCAATAGGAAAGTATCATATTGGTTTATCGTCGGGTTGTATATTGGTTTTGAACCCATGTTATTTTGTACCTTCGATGTTATGTAATATTATATCTGTATCATTGTTGGACAATGTTAGATATAATTTTGTATTACAATCTAATGTTATGAACATTAACCTTAATCAAGAGTTGATTGGGTCTGGTACATTAAATAACGGGATATACATCCTAAACCAGCACACAGTTTTCAATATACAACACATAAACAAAAGAAAGTTTTCAGACATAAAATGAAGCTTTAATTTGGAATTGTAGACTTGGTCATATTAACGAAACATGACTAACCAAGCTACATAAAGATGGATATTTAAACCCGATTGAATATAAATCTTATGCGACTTGCCAGTCTTGTATCAAAGGTAAAATGACCAAAACTCCATTTAGTGGACACGGAGAGAGAGCTACTGAACTCTCAGGCCTCATACATAGTGATGTATGTGGACCAATGTCTATACATGCTAGAGGTGGTTTTTTCTACTTCATAATTTTTACTGATGACTTCTCAAGATTCGGACACGTGTTCTTGTTGAAACATAAGTCTGAAGCCTTCGAAAAGTTCAAGGAGTATAAATCTGAAGTAGAAAAACAAACAGGCTTAATTATCGAGAAACTTCGATCGGATCGAGGAGGTGAGTATCTAAACTCATAGTTTCTAGATTTCCTAAAAGAGAATGGGATTCTCTCTCAGCTCACTTCTCCGTACAACCACAGCATAACGGTGTGTTGGAAAGGTGGAATCATACTCTATTAGATATGGTACGATCTATGATGAGTGATGTTGAGTTACCAATATCATTCTGGGGGCACGCATTAGAGACTGCGATTTATCTACTGAATAGGGTTCCGAACATAACCGTGTCTACCCCTCCATATGGGATATGGTATGGAAAAAGTCCATCTCTTAAAAGAGTTAAGATATAGGGTTGTCCGGTTTTTGTGAAAAAGCAGAATCCGGACAAACTCGAGACACGGTCGGTTTTGTGTAAATTTGTGGGATATCCAAAACACTCGTATGGATATCTTTTCTACCACATGTAACATCTTCAAAAATATAAAATATTAATTTTGGGAATTTTTATAATTTAATATTATTTTATTGATTATTTTAATATTAAATGCAAATAAATAGGAAAATGTTAGAAAAATTATGAAAAATTATGGAAAATTCTAAAATAAGGTAAATTAGTGAATTATGACATTTTTAAGTTTTTGTGATTAGTTTGACACTAATTTAGTGCTAATCGCGATTAAAATCGCTAATTGGGTTTTTGGCAATTTTGTGCAAAACTTGCACATATCACCTTTTCTACACTTGTGTATTTTTCTATGCCATGGTTTTCATTTGGGCTTACTATTCTTGTGAGAAGGTTTGGTTTTAAAAGAAAAGGAAAGAAAAGAAAAAGTAATGATGAGGGTAGGTGAAAAAGAGAAGTGGACTTTTGACTAGCACCCTTAGCCATTCTCCCATCATTTTCTTCCCTCTTCCTTATCCTCTTGCTGCTGCTGCCCCTTCCTCCATCTCCCTCCCCTCCTCAAGCCATGAATCATCTCTAAAATCACCCCAAAACCCCAAACTCCTTTCACTAAAAATGTCCAAAATCCCTAGATCTACACATGGAGCTAAAGAAGCATGGATTTGGTCACTAGAGGGCAACTCAAGAAAATTCTTGAGTTGCTAATGAAGGTAATTTCTGAACCATTTGCTTAATTATAGCCTTTCCTATAACCCCATGTCAAGATTTTATCGATATTGTGTGATATTATGGAATTGAGGAAAAACTAGTTAGGGTTTGAGTGGAATTGATGCTGCATTATGAAATTGAGCTCAGTTAAGATTATACCAACACCCTAGTGTTTGAATTGAGACCCTAACCTGAAGCTTGAACCCATAATACGGATTTTAGAAACCAATATCGGGGGAAAAACTGGAATCTGCCACTGTTATTTAGAATCTGCTAACACCCCGAGAACCCTAAAATAATTTTGAGTGGAAATTGAGATGTGCAGGAAACATAGAGGCAACACCCAAAACCCTAGCCCCTGATTCTTTTTCCCGGCCGCCAAAACCTCCTTTCTGGCCGCAATTTGCGGCCAGACCAGAGAGGAATCTCCTCGTTTTTCGTGCCTGGCCCCATTTCATCAATTCTTGGCCCTGGGTACTTCTAGTTTTGACAGATTCTTCCTAGGGTGAAATCTGGGACATATATCCTATGTTGTCGTTTTGGATTCGTGTTTCCGTATTCCGTATTTTTGGATTCTGAAATGGTGGAATGTGTTTTGCCTCGACTATTGTCGTTTATACGACGATATAGAGGACTATAGATGGTTTTGAAGGCGTGCCATAGGTTCTCACCTATAGGCCCCCTTATCGTATCGTTTTGGAGTTTATGCGCCGTTTTAGATTGGATTTGGTTTTAATGCGCATATACGATATTTTGATGTGTAGGTACCTATGAAGACTTCGGACGACAAGCAAATGCATGGTGATGTCCGCAAATGATGATGCAATGTGAGTAGATTATATCTACGGGGGAAAGTCGGGTGGATGGCGTATAGCACCCCCGCAGTCCGTAGATAGCTTATATTATAGTATTGTGATATTAGGTGTATTTTGGATAAGGTAGGGTTAGAAGTGACTAGTGTAGTTCATAGTCGCGAACCCTAGGATAGAGTTACACCTATACACATACCTTGCTTTTCACATGTACTTACACTGTAATTGATGATATGTGACGACTTTGGAGATGAGTCGATATTGTGGGCTTGGTGCCCTGGATCGGTGATTTGATACGATTCATATGTGGGATATGACTTGTGATTCTTGCGGGCTTGGGATGGTGTTTACCCCCGCATGCATACTTTACTGATGTTACCGTTTGTACTAGATATAGAGTAGTACACCCAGACTATATGATCTGATGATGGTAATATTTGTTATGTGATGAGACAGTGAGATGTTGACCGGTACCCAGCTTTTGGGAATGCCGTACGACGGTTTACCGTACGAGCTGATATTGATGATAGATCCGCACTCATAGCTAGAGGATATCTTACGATATGACATTGAGGTGGGATCACCGACTATATATCTACATATATACTTAGACTCAGTTTTAGGTGGTTTCCACACCTACCCCTCCTGATTTGACAGGATACTTAGATGTAGTTTGCATAGTAGATACTTCACTGTGCTGCTGATTACTAGATTTCCGCATATTCATGCTATTCGCATTGCTGGCATATGTTCATTACCATGTTATTATCATGCTGTTAGGACACCAGCACCATTATCGATGATGCGTATGTTTCACGTACACTATTTGTCGGCTCACACACTTCATCATCGATAATTGCCATGTCACTACACCGTAGTACTATTGCATTTGTGATATGATGCTTCATTCGACATATGCGCATTCCTATTCCATGTTGCATGATTTCCGATATGATTACTCTCTTTACATGTTGCATATATCATGGATTGATTGCATAGTACGTCGCATTGGATTTACTTCCTGATGTTGGATTTTCATGTGATCTCTGGATTTGGGAACCGTGCTCTTTTCAAATAAGTAATCGTTTAAAAACCCGGTTCCCTTGATATGATATTTGGGGCGTCACCCCGTGTTTTCTCGGTGCTAGAGGATGTACTGAGAGAGGGCTGACCCGGACTGACGGATGCCCGATGGATTGATATAGGGCTGACCCGGAATGACGGATGCCCGATGTACTGAGAGAGGGATGACCCGGACTGACGGATTCCCGATATATACTTTGATATAGGGCTGACCCGGACTGACGGATGCCCGATGGATTGATATAGGGCTGACCCGGAATGACGGATGCCCGATGTATTGAGAGAGGGATGACCCGGACTGACGGATTCCCGATATATACTTTGATATAGGGCTGACCCGGAATGACGGATGCCCGATGGATTGATATAGGGCTTACCCGGAATGACGGATGCCCGATGTATTGAGAGAGGGATGACCCGGACTGACGGATTCCCGATATATGTATACTTGAGAGAGGGCTGACCCGGAATGACGGATGCCCGATATAGGAGGATTTACGTGTCGATGCTTGGCACGGGTTTTCATGATGAGTTTCCATGATTTGTTTGTATCCTCATACTTGCATACATGATGCTTGCTGTCAGTGGGTGACAGGTGGACGGGTTCCACATATATACAGACATGGTTCATATACAGGCTGGGTTTACACTTATCTTACACCAATATTAGTGGTATGGGACGCTAATATATGTGTATTGATATTATTGATATTTCTTCATTGATACTTCATGCAGACATACCTTACACTGATGACATGTTATTACCTGAGTACCTGGCACTACATACATGATTTGATGTTACCTTGCCACCTTATCACTCAGATGTACTCTTGTGGATTATATTATTGATCGTTGACTTAGGATTATGTCTTGCATTCGATTTATCCTTGTAGATGTTTCTATTCACGAGTTGGCAACTCACCCCCGTTGTGCCACAGTTCTTGCAGGTTCTGCCGTACAGGTTCTATTGCGGCATTTCTGGCACACTACCTTCTTGCGGGTGATTTGCTTTTGGTAGGTGGATTCTTTTGCATCAAGAATCCCCATGTTGTACTTATTTATTCATTGTATCTAGAAATGTCCATCAACCAAAACTTGTATATTCTTTCAGACCTAGATATCAGTGTTGTATTTTTCGACCTTAGAGTCGCGCTTTGTAGTATTGCGGTTTCTTGTTGCTTTGAGCTTTCTTTGGATTTGATCCTCGCCACTTGGCGTTGTATATTATTATATCATTGCTTGGTTGTGACCGTCGATTGACGAAGAGCTAGCTCCCGCTTGGGGATGCCTTTATCATGTTATATCTTGTTATTATCGTTTTACCCCATTCGGGGCCAGTTTTACAAAGGAAACTCTGCCGAAATTTCTAGAAAAGACTGTACCGTTTTTAAAATACACATTCGGCTTAGTTATTTAAAAACCTTGATTTCAAACCTGTATTTCTTCACTTCTTTAAACCAGTTTTCTTTATTTATTCTTCAAAATGGTTTTAGATTTCTGGGCTTTTGGCTTACTTGGATCAGAGGGAGTCCTATAGGCTTCATATGGTTCAAGGGCCAGTCACGTACTCTTTCGGGTCGTGACACCACAAGAAGGAACTGTTAGTGTATATGCCCTAGAGGCCATTACTGTATCATACTAGCTTGTATATTACTTGATGGAAGCTTGGGATATTTACAGTTGTATAGACAATCTTGCTCAAAATGGTAGTATGCTACTTGGTTTGTCTCTACTTCAATATGTGCATGTGTTTCTTTTAGCATATCGCTTATATACATATTAGTAGAGCCCTTAGGATTTTTGCTTGATTACCAGCGTTGTGATGGCGCTCACACTCGTGGGGGCTGGGTAATCCATAAGCACATCCTTATACAGGTCCCTAGTCGTTGGACTATCGAGACAGGGCATCGATGCTCCGGAGTAGACTAGCGTATGCGCTTCTCATCCCAGCGGGGGAGACGGTCTGTCCTACAGCCGTCAGTACGTCGTACTTGAGATAGTATGCGGGTGCTCGTTAGGTTACGAGTACACTGGACAGGACTCGTCGGGAACTGTTGGTTGGTATTATACCTATCGTCAGTTATCAGTTCCCAGGTGACATGAGTACAGCTTAGTCCGCCGACTTGACACTGTCACTTCGCCTCGAGTGTGTTCCTACTGTACTTAGATTACTACCCTACCACGGCTCAAAGGAGTCGTGCAAACAGATAGTAGTTGGGTGCAGTCCCGAAGCACTTGGAGGCAGTGACGGTTAGACAGGATTCGTCTCTCCCGATATTGGGGGTTGACATCGCGCTGTGTCTAGGAGAGCCATTACAAAAGTAGTCCCTGGCCAGGGCAAGCGAGATATACTGGTAGGTTTCCAGTGTTATCTAAGGGTGTTCTGGGCTACACTCCGACATGACTTGTACCGCTATTAGGGGACAGACGTTCACCGCCCCCTAGGCCCGCCATGCGATGTATCAGACGAACAGACCGGACTGTACGGAGATTGTCACATACAAGCTCAGTAGGAGTTCGGATGGGTTTATCTCATCGGCCTTCTTATCGACATCTACCAGGGGACCGTTACGTACAGCTAGTGCCGCTTGCGGTCTGTGGTTAAACCCACTGCCAGTATAGTGTCGAGTCTTTAGAGTCCCACACAGAGAGTTTCCCTGCACTGAGAGAAATGTGTAGAGGCCGTATGGTTTTACGGCAGGGCTACGATCACTTACGTGCACTTGTGTGCGTATGCTGTTCGGGCAGGCAATACTAGTGGGCTTTGGTTTAAGCCAGATCCTAGTATTGCACAGATGGATTTGATTTGTCTTCTGTGCATTCGCATTCTACAGAATGCGGATGCGGGTGTGTATGCATAGTTTTGAGGAGTGATGAAGGAGGAGGTGCCCCATTAGGGTTTTGGCAGTTGGTTCGGCCAAAACCGTAATGTGGCACACACATTAGGGTTTTGACAATTCGTTTGGTCAAAACCGTTATGAGCCGGAGGCATTGTTTACTAATCCTTTTAGTGATAGATTAGTGATGGCTAATTGCATTGACCATTTGACCACTTAGATCTCTCTTGACCATGTTGACCATTGAACTTCAAGAGAGATCCATACACTTCTTTTATTTTCATTTTAATTTATGTGTTATGATAATGGTCAATTCAATGTGCCATCAAGTCTTTCATGATAGGATTGGTAATGATGATTATTGTGTATTATTGCAACCATGGTTCATTTCATTTGGGCTTAATCATTTTCATTATTCTCTTCTCATTCTCTCTCATGAAGTGAGAAGAAAATAAAAGCTCCATGGTTGCAAATTTTCTCCTTCTTCTTCCTCCTCTTGATCTCTTCTTTTGATCTCATGTGTTAAGAGAAAAAGAATCCACAAAGACAAATACATCCATACATCTCCTCTACACATTCTAAGGCATTTAGATTAGCAATCTCCTTGCCCTAGTTGCCTTGGCTTGAGGCGAAGCTTAGTGTACAACTCTCGGGTGGATCGTCTTCGACTCAAGAAGGCCGCGGAGGTACCCAAGGTCCGGATCGATGCTTGGAGCTTGGATGGACGAGTGGGACAGCGGGATGAAAACCCGAAGGACCGGTTCCGTGAGGTATACTTCCTACAGCATAGTAGCTAAACCTCTAAGTGTATACTAGTTTCTAGTTTAGCAAAGATCCGACTTTTAGTCCATGTTGCCTTGCGCCAAAATCATTGTTTTTCGCCGTTTCCGCCTCCCCGTAAGAACCGGGGTGAGCAACGTGGACTTACAGTGGTATCAGAGCCTAGCTAAACATAAACTAGTAAGTTAGCAAAGTGTTAAGAACATCGATCAAAAAAAAGTCACAAAACACATCCGCAAAACCACAACTTTCTGCTGATTTTTTTTCTGCTCTAAAAACAAAAAATCATACTTCAAAAATCATCTCAGGGTTTTGTGAAAACACTGCAGAAAAACGATCCAGTGATTCGATCGAACGACCGCGGTTCCGCCGCCGTTCTGACTCGGCACTGGATCGGGTTTGGTGCAGTGTTTTAGTTTGGATGCTTTGGGATTTTTAATACATGTTTTTTCTACCCAGATTTTCCAGAGAGCAAATTGACTTTTAGGGTGGTTAAAAATCCGTATTTTGATCAATATTCCGTACTCTTTGGCTAATGTATATTATCTGTGATGTAATATATGTATTGAACGTCCGCTAATCGCTATACGTTGATTAGTAGGGGTTATACATATCTGTGATCTGTAATGTTGATGGTTTGTGTATATGAACTCGGTGGATTGTCGCGGATGAATAGCCGGGAATGGGTGTGAGATGAGAGTTTCTTTTTCTTTCATTCATTGTAAAATATGTAAATTGATGTAATATTATTTGTTTGGCCGCACAACCGGGTCGGGGTTGTAGCCGTCATTGTATAATTTCTTTTTATTGTTTTTGCTCCTAGGATAGACCCAAAGTGGGGTGCACAAACTACCGGGTATCTCGAAGTGCCGAGTGGCCTACTCACGGCGTTGAGGGAGGTTGCTTCGCTTCGGGTACTTGGCGGGTAGTTTGCCGCACCCGTAGGGGTCTAGGGTGGGGTTTGGCTATTCATCGCGACCGTGTAATCCGTTTTTCGTTGCAGGCTCGAACGAATCACGGATTCCTAGTATATCCAAAGTGTTCATTTGTGATCTGTAATGTCTATCATTGCTATATATTTATATATGATAACTATTTAGGCGTTGCTTATGTTTTACAGCCGCGCTAGCCCAGCCCCCGCTCTGTCGTTAGTTAAGTAACCTAACGGGTGATGACGGGGCCCCGTGGCGAATGCGAATGGCATAAGCGTACGTCATATTTTGGTTGTTTTCTGCAATAGTAGGATTAAATGATGGGACGCATTAAAAGAACTAATGCCAGAAAATAAACCAAGTAAAAGTCGTTGGAACACTTTGAAAACCACTCGGTTCTTTTCAAAAGCAAGCATTTTAAACGCGGAGCTTGAACCACTCCTTTTGAAAGCTATCTCGTTCCATCGACTATATCAAGTTCACTACGTTCACGGTTTCACCAAAACCATCCGTAGCCCTCCGTCGTTTCATATGAATATTCAACAGTATTCAAGCTGTGTTTGTTGGCCTTAGTCAAGGCACAGTGTTTGGTAGCTGGTGGGTATTCATATGTTGCATAGATAGAATGCGTTGGTTTAGGACAGTCGTATTGCTTTGTTGTCCATAGTCAAGGGTATATACGGGTGGGTTCAAATTAACCTGGATAACGACGGGTAGAACTTGACATGTGACTTATGATTTGTTGGCCTTAGTCAAGGTCATAAGAGCATGGGGCAAAAATCCACATCGGGAGTTTCAAAAGTACTGAAACTTGCTAGCACTGCATACTAGTTGGAGTGTGATGATTCTGGTAAGATTCCTTCAGTTTTATCACGCGATGATATTTGGATCCCGATCCTACTGTGAGTATATGCTACTCCTCGGGGACTTTCTCACTTAACGATCAATGCTATAAACCAAGTAGGTGTCTAGAAAGGTGTTAGCGAGGCTACGCCAACAGGGAAAAGAGGTTACTTAATTAAGGAACTTCACGAAAGCGTTGGAAAACCTCCTTCGAAGTACCGACACTGGCCTGGCTGAACGGTTATGCAAGTATTGTACGGTGAGAAAGATCCCGACTAATTCTTCCTTTGTGGTTTGAGGAGGGATTCGAGAGACAGTAGGAGCCATCCTGTTTAGATAAATTAAAAACCAATCTAAACTTGCAAGAGCATCATGCTAAGTGTTTTCTTCTCTCTCTCTTAATTGCAGCGACCCAGTGACCGCACCTAGGTTACATCTAGATAATAAAATGACTGAATCTGACTGTTATGACTGGCAAAGGTCTGTCCAGATGTCCATTGCCCAGGACAAGCTGGAACACCTCTTGACTGATCCAACCCCTGCCGTCTCAGGTCCAGTTTCCCCTGTCACGGATATTGATATCCATAGGACATCGGAAGAAGACTGTGCGAAAGCCAAGTGCCTCGTGTTAGCCTCAGTTGATGGTATATACCAAAGGCAGCACGAGAAGATGGACTCAGCTTCTATCTTCCTCCATAACAAAGTTTTATATGGAGATCAATCTCGTATCGCAAGATATAAGACCTCGAACGAATTGCTTCCAGCGAGGTTGGCTATCGGGTCATTTGTAGGGGGCAACGTCCTTACAGAGACCAGCTCTTTTGAGCTCTCGGACCTGAAGACCACGTTGAAGAACGAGTCAGATGCTGACTCAGTTCAACAGTCTCTACCTACTACCCTAAAGGAAACTAGGGAAGTAGAAAGAAAGGGAAGGGCAGAAGTTTCAGGAATGAATGCAGTAAAAGAGGGATGTTCCTATTGTTACGGGAATGAACATGGGCAGAAGGATTGCAGGGCTTGTAAAGCTAGTAGCCAGAATTCGAAGCATGTTGTGGCTTCGGCTTCGGGTGTGTTTGTAATAGAGAACTGTATGTCAGTTAACCCTACATCTTGGGTATTGGATACCGGATCAGGATCTCATATCTGTAAGTCGTTGCAGGCTTTGAGAAACCGTAGGGTTATCAGGAAAGGTGATATGAATCTCAGGGTTGCTAACGGAATGAGCATGTATGCTGAATCCGTAGGGGAATATCATCTAGGACTGACAACTGGGCAGATATTGATTCTGCGTGACTGTTTTTTTGTACCAGGTGCGACTTGTAACATCATATCTGTATCCTTACTTTCTAAGGAAGGATATGATTTTACTTTTGTAAGCGATGTAGTAAACATCCACCTAAATCAAGTACTGATTGGGTCAGGTACATTAAAATACGGTATATACGTTTTGAATCAAGCTCAGGTCTTCAGTGTCCAGAACACACTTAAAAGAAAGTCTCCGGAATTAAATCAGGCTTTCTTATGGCATTGTAGACTGGGTCACATTAATGAGACACGGTTGACAAAGTTACATAAAGAAGGATACTTGGATCCGTTCGAGTACTAGTCTTATGCCACTTGTGAATCTTGTCTCATGGGAAAGATGACAAAGACTCCGTTCACTGGACACGGAGAGAGAGCAAGCGAGCTCTTGGGACTCATACACAGTGATGTATGTGGTCCAATGTCTACACATGCGCGAAGTGGTTATTCATACTTCATTACTTTCACAGATGATTTCTCTAGGTATGGGCATGTCTTCTTGATGAAGCACAAATCCGAGGCCTTTGAGAAATTTCAGGAATACAAGAATGAAGTTGAAAAACAAACAGGCAAGAGTATCAAGACACTGAGATCTGATCGAGGTGGCGAATACTTGAGTGCCGAGTTTCTGGGCTTCTTAAAAGAGAATGGAATTCTCTCTCAGCTTACTCCTCCATACACACCACAACACAACGGTGTATCGGAACGAAGGAATCGAACCCTATTGGATATGGTTCGTTCCATGATGTGTAAGGCTGAGTTGCCGCGATCCTTCTGGAGTTATGCACTAGAAACAGCTGCATATCTTTTGAACCAAGTTCCTACTAAGTCAGTGCCTACCACACCATATCAGATGTGGAGTGGGAAGAAACCTAGTCTTAAACACTTTAAGACATGGGGGTGTCCAGCTTTTGTAAAAAAGCAGCATGCGGACAAGCTCGAGGCACGTTCGGTACAGTGTAAGTTTGTGGGATACCCAAAGAACTCCAAGGGGTATCTTTTCTATTACGAAGAGGAACAAAAGGTTTTTGTTTCTCGTCATGCCCGCTTCTTGGAAACTGAGTTTTTGGAAAATCAGATAAGTGGGAGCGCAATAGAACTGGAAGAAATTCCAGAACCACAAGCTGTTACTGAAACCTTGGTAGAACCAGAAGGTTCAGGAGAACCGGACATTCCAGCGCCACTCCGCAGGAGTAGTAGGCAGTCTCATCCGCCCGAGAGATACTACGGTTTTCTCATAGACGGGGATAGAGAGGATTGCACCATGGATTATGGTGAGCCTACTAGCTTCCAGCAAGCCATCCAGAGTGGCGACTCGGTAAAATGGCTGGATGCAATACGGGCCGAGATGGAGTCCATGTACACCAACAAAGTTTGGACTTTGGACTTTGCTCCAGAAGGGGTAAAACCCGTAGGCTGCAAATGGATCTTCAGAAAGAAGATTGGTGTAGATGGGCAGGTTGAGACCTATAAAGCTAGACTTGTAGCAAAGGGTTTTCGTCAAAGACCTGGTTTGGACTATGACGAGACCTTTTCTCCAATGGCTATGCTGAAATCCATTCGGATCCTTCTTGCCATTGCTGCCTTCCACGATTATGAAATCTGGCAGATTGACGTAAAGACGGCTTTTCTAAATGGAAATTTGGAAGAGTGCGTCTATATGGATCAGCCGGAGGGGTTCATTCAGAGTGGGAGCAGCGGTAGAGTGTGCAAGTTGCTGAAGTCCATCTATGGACTTAAGCAGGCATCGCGGAGTTGGAACATCTTCTTTGATGATACTGTCAAAGAATTCGACTTTATCAAAAACCCAGATGAACCATGCATTTACAGTATGATTGTAGGGAGAACTGTAGTATTCCTCGTCTTGTACGTGGATGAAATTCTCCTAATAGGAAATGATATTCTTATGCTACAGCCAGTCAAAGGATTCTTGTCGCAGAGGTTCTCCATGAAGGACCTGGGTGATGCCAACTACATTCTGGGGATCCAGATCTATCGTGATAAATCTATGAGGATGTTGGGACTCTCACAGTCAAGGTACATCGACACCATACTGAAAAGATTCAGTATGGAAGATTCCAAGCACGGTAATTTACCGGCTTGTCACGGGATCACCCTCTCCAAAGAGATGTCTCCCAAGACTGATTTGGAAAGGGATCGCATGTCAATTATACCCTACGCTTCTGCGGTAGGCTCTATAATGTATGCGATTTTGTGTACCAGACCAGATGTAGCATACGCATTGAGCGTTGTAAGCCGGTATCAGTCAAACCCAGGGGAGAAACACTGGATAGCGGTAAAGAACATTCTCAACTACCTGAGAAGGACTAAGGAGATGTTCTTGGTGTACGGCGGAAAAGACCTCCATCTTGAGGCCTTTGCTGACTCCAGCTTCCAGAGTGACAAGGATGACTCCAAGTCAATGTCGGGTTATGTCTTTACCCTCAATGGAGGGGCGATTTGCTGGAAGAGTTCCAAGCAGGAGACCGTTGCAGACTCAACTATAGAAGCGGAGTACATAGCTGCTTGCGATGCCGCAAAGGAAGCTGTCTAGATAAAGAAGTTCCTCACGGTGCTTCAGGTGGTTCCTACCATTGTTGATCCAATACCGTTGTATTGCGACAACAACGGAGCTATAGCTTTAGCGAAGGAACCCAGGTCCCATCAGAAGTCCAGGCACATTTTGAGGCGTTACCACCTGATCAGGGAGATCGTAGATCGCCGGGAGATCGCGGTGAAGAGAGTAAATACGGAGAACAACACTGCAGATCCACTCACGAAGGCCCTACCCCAGACTCAGTTCGAGCGGCTGATCGAGATGATAGGTCTTCGATACGCCAGTACATGGCCTTAGTGCAAGTGGGAGATTGTTAGTGTATATGCCCTAGAGGCCATTACTGTATCATACTAGCTTGTATATTACTTGATGGAAGCTTGGGATATTCATAGTTGTATAGACAATCTTGCTCAAAATGGTAGTATGCTACTTGGTTTGTCTCTACTTCAATATGTGCATGTGTTTCTTTTAGCATATCGCTTATATACATATTAGTAGAGCCCTTAGGATTTTTGCTTGATTACCAGCGTTGTGATGGCGCTCACACTCGTGGGGGTTGGGTAATCCATAAGCACATCCTTATACAGGTCCCTAGTCGTTGGACTATC
The DNA here is from genome assembly GCA_030015575.1 of Agapanthus africanus. Classification (NCBI taxonomy): domain Eukaryota; kingdom Viridiplantae; phylum Streptophyta; class Magnoliopsida; order Asparagales; family Amaryllidaceae; genus Agapanthus; species Agapanthus africanus. The sequence continues at coordinate 333,759,550 of JASDDO010000031.1, forward strand.
GAGACAGGGCATCGATGCTCCGGAGTAGACTAGCGTATGCGCTTCTCATCCCAGCGGGGGAGACGTTCTGTCCTACAGCCGTCAGTATGTCGTACTTGAGATAGTATGCGGGTCTCGTTAGGTTACGAGTACACTGGACAGGACTCGTCGGGAACTGTTGGTTGGTATTATACCTATCGTCAGTTATCAGTTCCCAGGTGACATGAGTACAGCTTAGTCCGCCGACTTGACACTGTCACTTCGCCTCGAGTGTGTTCCCACTGTACTTAGATTACTACCTTACCATGGCTTAAAGGAGTCGTGCAAACAGGTAGTAGTTGGGTGCAGTCCCGAAGAACTTGGAGGCAGTGACGGTTAGACATGATTCGTCTCTCCCGGTATTGGGGGTTGACATGGCGCTGTGTCTAGGAGAGACATTACATAAGTAGTTCCTGGCCAGGGCAAGCGAGATATATTGGTAGGTTTCCAGTGTTATTTCAGGGTGTTCTGGGCTACACTCCGACATGACTTGAACCGCTATTAGGGGACTGACGTTCACCGCCCCCCTAGGCCTGCCATGCGATGTATCAGACGAACAGACCGGACTGTACGGAGATTGTCACATACAGGCTCAGTAGGAGTTCGGATGGGTTTATCTCATCGGCCTTCTTATCGACATCTACCTGGGGACCGTTACGTACAGCTAGTGCCGCTTGCGGTCTGTGGTTAAACCCACTGCCAGCGTAGTGTCGAGTCTTTAGAGTCCCACACAGAGAGTTTCCCTGCACTGAGCGAAACGTATAGAGGCCGTATGGTTTTACGGCAGGGCTACGATCACTTACGTGCACTTGTGTGCGTATGCTGTTCGGGCAGGCAATACTAGTGGGCTTTGGTTTAAGCCAGATCCTAGTATTGCACAAATGGATTTGATTTGTCTTCTGTGCATTCGCATTCTACGGAATGCGGATGCTGGTGTGTATGCACAGTTTTGAGGAGTGATGAAGGAGGAGGTGCCCCATTAGGGTTTTGGCAGTTGGTTCGGCCAAAACCGTAATGTGGCACACTCATTAGGGTTTTGACAATTCGTTTGGTCAAAACCGTTATGAGCCGGAGGCATTGTTTACTAATCCTTTTAGTGATAGATTAGTGATGGCTAATTGCATTGACCATTTGACCACTTAGATCTCTCTTGACCATGTTGACCATGTTGACCATTGACCTTCAAGAGAGATCCACACTCTTCTTTAATTTTCATTTTATTTTATGTGTTATGATAATGATCAATTCAATGTGCCATCAAGTCTTTCATGATAGGATTAGTAATGATGATTATTGTGTATTATTGCAACCATGGTTCATTTCATTTGGGCTTAATCATTTTCATTATTCTCTTCTCATTCTCTCTCATGAAGTGAGAAGAAAAGAAAAGCTCCTTGGTTGCAAACTTTCTCCTTCTTCTTCCTCCTCTTGATCTCTTCTTTTGATCTCATGTGTTGAGAGAAAAAGAATCCACAAAGACAAATACATCCATACATCTCCTCTACACATTCTAAGGCATTTAGATTAGCAATCTTCTTGCCCTAGTTGCCTTGGCTTGAGGCGAAGCTTAGTGTACAACTCTCGGGTGGATCGTCTTCGACTCAAGAAGGCCGCGGAGGTGCCCAAGGTCCGGATCGACGCTTAGAGCTTGGATGGACGAGTGGGACAGCGGGATGAAGACCCGAAGGACCGGTTCCGTGAGGTATACTTCCTACAGCATAGTAGCTAAACCTCTAAGTGTTTACTAGTTTCTAGTTTAGCAAAGATCCGACTTTTGGTCCATGTTGCCTTGCGCCAAAATCATTGTTTTTCGCCGTTTCCGCCTCCCCGTAAGAACCGGGGTGAGCAACTTAGACTTACAGGAACAAAGGGTGTTTGTTTCTCAGTATGCCACATTTTTAGAAAATGAATTTTTTAGAAATGATACTGTTGGCAATGCTGTAGAACTGGAAGAAATTTCAGATACACAAACAATTACCAATGATTTGGTTGAACCTGAGGTTTCAATAGAACCTGACGAACCTCAGCCACTCTGTAGATCTAGTAGGACTTCTCGCCCACCTGATAAATACTACGGTTTTCTAATTCATGGTGATAGAAAAGATTGCATCATGGATGATGATGATCCTACTAGTTTTCAGCAAGCTATCACGAGTGGTGACTTACTGAAGTGGCTGGATGCCATAAGATCCGAAATGGAATCCATGCACACCAACAAAGTATAGACTTTGGAGGTTGCACCTTCTGGAATAAAACCCATAGGGTGCAAATGGATCTTTAAGAGAAAGATCGGTGTGGATGGTCAGGTGGAGACCTATAAAGATAGGCTGGTGGCAAAATGATTTCGTCAAAGACCAGGCTTGGATTTTGATGAAACCTTTTCACCAGTCGTGATGCTCAAATCCATTCGGATCCTGCTTACTATAGCTGCTCACTATGACTATGAAATCTGGCAGATGGATGTTAAAACGACAATTCTAAATGGTGATTTAGAAGAATACATTTTTATGGATCAGCAAGAAGGCTTCATTGATAGTGGGAGCAGGGGAAAAGCATGCAGGCTGCTTAAATCCATCTATGGATTAAAGCAGGCATCACGGAGTTGGAACATCTGCTTTGATGATACAATCAAAGAGTTTGGTTTTATCAAAAATGTAGATGAACCATGTATTTATAAAAGGATTGTAGAGAACATTCCTCGTATTGTACGTGGACGACATTCTCTTGATAGCAAATGATGTTCCTATGCTACAATCGGTCAAACAATTCTTATCGCAGAGGTTCTCCATGAAAGACCTGGGTGATGCCTCGTACATTCTGGGGATTAAGATCTATAGAGATAGATCTAAAAAATTATTGGGATTGTCCCAATCAAGATACATAGACACTATACTAAAGAGGTTTAGTATGGAAGATTCCAAATGAGGTAATTTACCCGCTTGTCACGGGATCACCCTCTCTAAAGACTGATGAGGAGAGGGCTCGCATGAGCATTATACCCTACGCTTCGACGGTAGGATCTATAATGTATGTGATGTTGTGTACTCGCCTAGATGTAGCTTATGCACTGAGTGCAGTAAGCAGGTATCAATCCAACCCAGGGGAGAAACACTGGACTGCTGTGAAGAACATTCTGAAGTAGTTGAGAAGAACTAAAGAAATGTTCTTGGTGTATGATAACGGAGATTTCCAAATGGAGGGCTTTACCGACTCCAGCTTCCAGAGCGACAAGGATGATAGTAAGTCCATCTCAGAGTTTGTATTTACCCTAAATGGAGAGGCGGTATGTTGGAAGAGTTCCAAGCAAGATACCGTCACTGACACCACGATGGAAGCTGAATATATTGCTGCTAATGATGCCGCAAAAGAGGCAGTCTGGATGAGGAATTTCATTTTTGAACTTCAGGTGGTTCCATCCATTGCTAATCCAATACCTCTGTATTGCGATAATAATGGAGCCATGGCTTTGGCAATGGAACCAAGGTCCCATCAGAAATCCAGACATATCTTGAGGCCGTATCACCTCATCAGGGAGATAATGGATCGCCAGGACATCGAGGTACGGAGAGTAGACATGAAAGACAACATAGCAGATCTATTCACCAAGGCTATCCCTCAAGTCCAGTTTGATAAACTGTTCGAGCCATTGGGCATGCGGTACGCCGGCAACTGGTTCTAGTGTAGACAGTGGGTACTTATTGCACCGACTAAAGGCCTTAGTGCAAGTGGGAGATTGTTAAATATGTTTGCCCTAGAGGCCTGTATTGTATAGGATGCTATGCATGAATATGTACAGAAACAATCTTTGATCGAAATGATAGTGTGCTATTTGGTTTATTTTCATCTTAACGTGTGATGTGTTGTATTTCATATCTTTATATACATGTTGATGAAGCCCTTAGGATTATGCTTGACTACTGGGATTATGATGTAGATCATACTAGTGGGGCCTGGGCAGTGTATAAGCATATCCTTTAATTGTTCCTAGTCGAGGGTATATCGAGATAGGACATTGATATTACCAGAGTGGACTAGTGTGTACGTTTCTTGACCCTGGGGGCGTTGTTTGATCCCACAACCATTGGTGTTTGACATCAAAGATTGTACACAGGTGCTCATTGGAGAATGGGTACACCGAACAGGACTCGCCGAGAATCCTAGATGGTATATATACATATTGTCGGATAGCAGTTTTCTGGTGACACTTGTACATGTTAGTCTATAGACCCGAGATTGTCATAGTGTCTTGTGTGATTCCTACTATGCTTTGATTTCCTCCCTACCACGGCTCTGCTGAGTCATGCAAATAGGTGGATTTTTGGTACAGTACCGAATCGCATAAAGGCAGTGAGAGATAGGAAGGGTTTCATCTCTCCCGGTATAGGGAGTTGATGTCGCGCTATGCTTGATCGGCCATAACAACAAATCCATGGCCAGCGTTCTCGAGATTTACTGATAAGTGTTATCAGTAGTTTCTCGAACCTTTATGGACCGTAAATCAGCATGACTTATAAAGTTACTGGGGTCTGACATTTACCACTCCTAGACTTCATATGCGATGTATCAGACGAAGAGACCGGACTGTACGGTAAGTGCTGCTTATAGGCTCGTTAGGGTTGGGATGAGTTCGCTCGTCGGCCGCCTCTTTTTCGTCATGTATCTGGGTAGCCGTTACGCACAGCTAGTGCCACTGACGTGCTTATGGTTAAACCCACTGCCAGCGTACTGTTGAGTCTTTAGAGTCTCACACAGAGAGTTTCCTGGTTCAGGCGAAATATGTAGAGGCCGTAAGTTGTTACGGCAGGGTTTCGATCATGTTCGTGTAAGTGTTACAGGAATAATGATCGAAAAGATAATACTGGTAGGCTTTGGTTTAAGCCGAATACCGGTATTATATTATTGGATTATTTGTATTCGTATTTTTGGAATTCGAATACGGGTATACTTATACGCTATAGGGTGGAGGGGTATTATTGTAAGTTTTACAACAATACCTTCTAGAAGGAGACACCTCATAAATGGATATTTATTTTGTGAAAATAAATAAATGAGGTGGAATTTAGAAAAGTCTAAGCATGGATGAAGGAATGACTTCTTTCTTATTTTATTCATTTGGAGTTACTATTGAAGCATGGTGAAATTTTTTATTACATGCTTCAATTATTTTCATTTTGAGTCATATGATATTTTTCCATGCTTGAACTTTTCATTTATCATTCTCACATTCTCTCTCTTCATTTCTCTCCTTCTTCCTCCTCTTTGCTTTAACCTCACATGAGTTGTGAATCAAAAGCTTAGAGCAAAATCATAATCCAATACTTAATCTCTACCTCATCTTAATGATCTTTTCTAGCAAACTTGATATCTAAGTTGAACTCTTGTGAAGAGTTTGTAGCTTGTTCGATAGTTCTCAGGTGGATCGTCTTGGATCTTGAGGTGGCCGGAGATCGAGCTCATTGCAACCACGAGGAGCCTAGGAGTCGCATTCAAGTGAAGACCCGAAGGACCGGTTCTATTTGGTATAAAACTATCATAGTAGATTAGATCTCTTGACAGTTTTTGCTAGTTAGGGTTTAAGCACTAATCTTGGGTTATGTGGGTATTGCATGCAAGAAAAATTATTGTTTTCCACTTCCACCTCCTCACAAGTGTTGTGTGGTGTGCAACATCCACTAACACTGTTTACTCATGAATTTCTAGTTTTAGACAAATATTTCGTTGAAATACAAGGTCCGGATTTTGAGAAGTTATATGTATAAGAATAAAGTAGAGAACCGTGTGTTGCAAGTATCAGGATTCTTCAAAGTGATCGAAAATGTAGATACTTAAGGTATTCCGTTGTAAGTAATAGTTTTGAGAACTTGATTCTCTTTCAGGTTACTCATACGTGGAGGCATTCCTTGATGAGTAATGTTGCTTGGCCTCCTTGCATTTGGTTGATATGCACTTGAGACAGTTGCATGATTTTGAATTTGGTTCCAATTAAATTAGTTCCTTTGTTTCTATATGGTTTATAGATTGGTTTCATATCTTAACGATGTTAAGGTATATGGAGTTTTCCGGCTGATACTTAAAACCAGAATCTAGAAAAACACTAGGCACATTTTAGTAATGGCAGTTTTTAGGTTATCCCGGGCATTGATGAGGGTTAACTTTCTACCATCAGGAAGATCAATAGATATATTGTTCTTGACTCGCTACCAGTTTTAGTAAAAATGGATTCTTTTCAGAAAACATAAGTGGGAGTATGGTAGAACTAGAAGTAATTCCAGAACCACAAACGATTACTGAAAATTTAATAGAACCTAAAAATTCAATTGGTTTCGACATTCCATTAGCCACTCCCCAGATTTGGTGGGTAACCTCAGGAACCCGAGAGATACTTCGGTCTTCTTAGAGACGGCGATAGGGAGGTTCTTGTTTACCCAGACTTGCCATTGCTGCTGTTCTAGACTATAAGACCTGGCAGGAGGATGAGTATAACGTCATTCTAAACTAGCTTTAGAAGTGCACGTGTATATGACTCTACCAGAGGGTTGTTGTAGTCAGTGGGAATAGCGGAAGCATAGTGGACATGTAGCTTGTGTCTATTTATAGACTAAAGCAGATATAACGGAGATAGATCATCTATTTTTGATGTGACAGTCATAGGTTTTGACCTCATCAGAATAGGAGATGGATCTGGTAAGAAGGTAGTATGGTGTGATGTCCTAGTATTTGGATGGCATGCACTTTATAGGAAGTGATATTCCTATACTATGATCTGTTATACTGTAGTTGTCACAAAGTTGTTTCTCCACATAGGATATCGATATAATATCAGGTTTTCTGGTTACTAGATCTATGGTTTTAGATCTAGATTTGGGAAGTGTCCCAATCTGGGTACTTTGACATTATTCTAAAGGTGTTTTAAAATGGTTAACTCCTGGCATGGTAGTGTACCTGCAGGTGATGGAGTCACCCTCTCTAAAGAGATGTCTTCTAGACTGATGAAGAAAGGGATTTGCATGATTGGCATATCACTTGCTTAGACAATTGAGTCAATCATAAAATGTCAAGTACAACACCAGATATTGTTTTTGCACTAGCTGCAATAAACATTTATTAATCCAATCCTGAAGAAACATTGGGAAGAAGTTATGAACATAAGTGGATGTTCTTGGTATATGGTAACGGCAGCTTCCTTCTGGAGGCGGTTATCATTTCAGGCTTCCAAGGTGACTTGGATGACAGAGTGACTGTCAGATTTTTAGTTTTCCCTCTTTTGAGGGACAGTTTGTTGGACAGGCGGTCCAACCCGATACTGTGGAAGGCAGGGCGAATGATACAGATTAAATTCAGTGGATGATACAGTCTAAGAAGTTTTTTGGATTTGGAGTTCATTTGTGAACCGTGTCCCATCAGATATCCAAAAAAATTCTAAGACAAGGTATTGCTCTTTTCGGGAGATAGTCTTTCTCCGTGAAATTGAGATATAGAGAGATAAAGATAGAAACACTGGAGTGGATCCACTCACTGAGGATATTTCTCGAACGCAATAGTTTCACAAACGGGCTTTGAGAGACCGATTAGAAGAGAAGGTGGGTGTTCGATATCACACGGGCTGTGAGTATGCGACACCGCAATAATTAGCCTTAAGTGAAAGTGGGAGATTGTTGGCTATAGTGCCCTCAAGTCAATTATTGAATCGCAGGCACGCGATTGTGATGTTTGAAGGAGGACCTATACCAGTAAAACAGTCTTAATCGAGATGATAGTATGCTATCTGGTTTGTCTTTATCATCATTATATGTTGATAGAGCCCATAGGATTCTTGCTTGACTACCAGCATTATGATGGCGATCATATACCTGGGAGTTGGGTGGTCTATAAGCACATCCTTAAATGTCCCTAGTCATAAGAGTATCGAGACCGGGCATCGATACTCCGGAGTAGACTAGCGTATACTTATCCAGACCCTGACGAGGGGCGGTGGCCGGTCTCACAAGCCATTGGTGTCAGTTAGTCACCTAAGATAGTTTACATGTGCTCATTAGGTTATGAGTACACTGGACGGACTTGCCGGGACCCTGCTAGATGGTATTATACCTATTGTCAGATTGCAGTTCCTAGGTCACATGAGTACAGCTTAGTCTGTCGATCTGAGATCGTCATTTGTCTCGTGTGAGTTCCCACTGTACTTTGATTACTACCCTACCACGGCTCAAAGGAGTCGTGCAAATAGGTTTTAGTTAGGTACAGTCCCGAGCCACATGGAGACAGTGAGTGGATCATCGGGGATTCGTCTCTCCCGGTATTGGGGGTTGATGTCGCGCAGTGCACGGGTGGCCATCACCAGAAATCCTTGGCCAAGGTAGTCGAAAATTACTGATCTAGGATCAGTAGTTTCTTATATGGTGATGGGTTACATACCGACATGAATTATCACGTTATTAGGGGTCTGACTTTATCCACCCCCTAGACTCGATATACGATACTCTTAGACGAACAGACCGGACTATACGTAGATTGTCACTGTCAGGCTCAGTAGGGGTACAGACGAGTTTGTTCGTTGGCCTTCCATTCGCCCAATACCTGGTTAGCCGTTACATACAGCTAGTGTCGCTGACGTGCTTGTGGTTAAACCCACTGCCAGCATATTGAAGAGTCTTTAGAGTGCCACACAGAGGGTTTTCACGGTTCAGGCGATATGGTGTAGATGACGTATGTTGAACATACAGTTGTCCAATTAAATATGTGTACAGGCTGCACAGACTTTAGTCGGACGGTTGATAATACTGGCGGCTTAGGACTGAGCCGGATTATTAAATCAGGTTTTGATTTAATAATTTATATATGTATTTATATATGTATTCTAGTGTTATTTTTCACTATTCATTTTCTCTCTTGGCTATTCGTATTTTTATACGAATATGCGTATATGTATTTCGATACGTGTACCGGGAAGTATTCCGTATTTATACGGAATAGCTTCTAGAAGATGGCTACCTCATTATTGATTTTCTTTTTAGAAAATCATTTTGGTAATGAGGTGGAGGGGTGAGTTCGCATGAGCATGGGTCATGGCATGTAGAGAGGTATGGCATGGATTTGTTTAATGGAAAATGAGGAGATATTTTTCCATGGTTGAATTATTGTGGCCATTATTCTTTACATGCCATGTCGTCTATTATTGACTTGATTCATTCTTGACTTGTTTTCTTCATTTGCTTCATGGATTCTTTTTTATTGTTCTCACTTGGAGAAAAACACCTAGCTATTTCTTTAGTTGCTCATGCCACATTTTTCCTCACCTCCTTCTTCATCTTCTTGAGTTGCTCCTTGAGCATTTGTGATGAGAGAAAATTATAGTGAGATAATCCTACACTTACACTCTCCATTGCTAGCAACCTTGGAGCGTCGGTTGCCTTGCATGGCAAGGCTGAAGCTTGCGCCATTTTCCTCGGGTGGATCATCGTAGATGGAGGAAGACCGGCAACCAAATCCGATCTGCAACACCTCAAGGAGTTTGGAAATGGTAGAAGACCGAAGGACACGATCTGTTTGGTATAACCATCTAACTCTTAGTTTACATATTCCCATTATATGTTTTAGGGTAGATCCGGGCATCGGGTTGTGGTAGCGCCAGTTTTTGTAAATTTTTGTTCCGCATTTGGCTATGGTTTGATGGCCGGGGCACTGCCGTAACTCTAAAAGTCTCATGTGCTGTGAAACCTAGGGTATTTTGAGACAAATCAATCCATCATCACTCTCTACATCCTCTAGGCTATCTAGTTTAGCGAACTAGGTACTCTAGTTACCTCGGTATTGAGGTTGGAGCTCAAACTATAGACTCTCGGTCGTCTTTGACTCGAGGAGGCCGACCTAGCAAGCGCGATCTGTACGCTTCGAGGAGCTTAAGACGAGGAGGAGGATAACAAGAACACCCGAAGGACTTGATACTAGGAGGTATAACTTCCTTCATAGTAGTTAAACCTCATGGTAATTTAGCTAGTTAGGGTTTAGTATCGATCATAGAGTTTAATTCGGTGTTGCGAAGCCCGCAAAAATCTTTTTTTGCGTATTCCTCCTCCCCGCAAACCCACGGGGTGCGCAACATCGACTTACATTGGGCTCTACCCCGTCACGACTTATTGTGCTATTAGGGGTTTAACGATTACCAACCCCTAGGCCCCATATGCGAGTATCTTAGATGAACAGACCAGACTATACGAAGATTGTCACAGATAGGCTCAGCAAGAGTTCGGATGAGTTTTCTCATCAGCCTTCTTATCGACAGATACCTGGGTAGGCGTTACCCACAGCTACTGCCGCTGACGGACTTATGGTTAAACCTGCTGCCAGCGTAGTGTCGAGTCTTTAGAGTCCCATATAGAGGGTTTCCCTTCTTCGGGAGAAATAATGTAGAGGCCGTATGGTTTTACGGCAGGGTTCCGATCATGTACGTGTACTGGCTACACGGATGTTGTTTGGACGGATAATACTAGTGGGCTTCGGTTTAAGCCGGATTCTAGTATTATATTATTGGATTATTATTATCTCATTGTATTCGTATTTTTCAGAATACGAATACGGGTATGTATAAACGGTGAGGGCATCCTTGTAATTTCACAAGACATGCTTCTAGAAGGGGACACCTCATTATTTGGATTTATCTATTTTAACAAATAGATTAATGAGGTGGAAAATGGAGATATTTGTGGCATGGTGAAGCATGGATCATTTGTGTTATTTTATTAGTTTGGACTCACTATTCAAGCATGGTTGATATTTTCAATTGGAAAATATTGCATTCTTGAGTGAGATGAGTGTAGGAGCCATTCTTCACTTGCCTTTACCCTAGCTCATTTGTAGTTTCACTTTCTCTCTTCATTTTCTCTCCTTCTTCCTCAAGATCTAAAACCTTCACATGTGTTGTGAGCCATTAGGTCTCTTGAGATAAAAATACTACATTAGATACTCTACATCTTCTAAGCTGCCTAGCTTAGCGAACTGGGTACCTTAGTTACCTCGGTTTAGAGGTTAGAGCTTCAAGTATAGACTCTCGGGTGGATCATCTTCGACAAGAGGTGGCCGACAATCAAGCGCGATCCGGATCTTCGAGGAGCTCAAGGAGAGGAGGAGAAGAAGACCCGAAGGACTAGAATCAAGGAGGTATAAATACTAACATAGTAGTTAGAACCTCCTAGTAAAATAGCTAGTTAAGCTTTTTGTTAAGATCCTGGAGTTTAGTCGGTGTTGCATAGTATGAAAAAATTCATTTTTTGTAAATTCTGCCTCCCCACAAATGCGTGAGGTGTGCGACATCGACTTACAACTTGACATTTCATGATTAACTCAATTGCCTAAGCAAGTGATATGCTAATCATGCAAATCCCCCTCCTCATCAGTCTAGAAGACATCTCTTTAGAGAGGGTGGCTTCATCACCTGCGGGTACACCACCACGCTAGGAGTCGTCTATTCTAAAGCACTTTAGAAAAGTGTCAGAGTACCCAAATTGGTACACTTGCCAAATCTAGATCTAAATCCATAAATCTAGTGACCAGAATCCCTGATATTATATCCAGATCCTATGTGGAGAAACACCTTATGACAACCACAGTATAATCAATCGTAGTATAGGAATATCACTTCCTATCAAGAGCATGTCATCCAAATACGAGGACATTACTCCCTACTACCTTCTTACCAGGTCCATCTGTTATTCTGATGAAGTCAAACTCTATGACTGTCACATCAAAAAATAGATGATATATCTCCGATATACTTCCTTTAGTTGATAAATAGACATAAGCTACTTGCCCACCATGCTTCTACAGCTCCCACTGACTACAACAACCCTCTGGCAGAGTCATATACACGTGCACTTCTAAAACTAATTTAGAATGACGTTATACTCATCCACCTGCCAGATCTCATAGTCTAGGACAACAGTAGTGGCAAGTTGGGTCATTAAAAATCTACCTGTCACCGTTTTTGAGGAGACTGAAGTACCTCTCGGGTGGCTTAGGTTACCCACAAAATCTGCGGAATGGCTAATGGATTGTCGAATCCAATTGAAAGTTTAGGTCTTATTAAATTTTCAGTAATCGTTTGTGGTTCTGGAATCACTTCCAGTTCTACCATACTCACACTAATGTAATTCTGAAAGGAATTCATTTTACTAAAATAGGTGGCGGGTCAAGAATAATAAAACTATAGATCTTCCAAATGGTAGAATGTTAACCCTCATCAAATCCCAGGAAAACCCACAAACTGTCATTACAGAAACGTGCCTAGAGTTTATCCGGATTCTGGTTTTAAGCATAAGCCGGACAACTCCATATACCTTAATATCGTTAAGATATGAATCCATTCTATATCTAATATAGAAACAAAGGCACTAATTTAATTAGAACCAGATTCAAAAATCAAGCAGTTATTTCCAGTGCATATCAACTAAATGGAAGAAGGCCAAGCAACATTACTCTTCAAGGAGCGTACTCACGGATGAGTAACCTGAGAGAGAAGCAAGTTCTAAAATATATTACTTACAACGGAATACCTAGCACAAGTATCTACAACTTCGATAACTGTAAGTCGATGTGCAACACCCCACGAGTTGCGGGGAGGCGGAAATATGAAAAACGATCTTGTTTTGTATGTAAATTTCGACTAACCGAAGATCTTTTCTAAACGATAATTAACAACAACCATAGAGTTCTTAGCTACTATGTAAAGAGATTATACCTAATGATTCTAGTCCTTCGTCTTTGTGATCTCTACGTCCTCCTCGGCCTCCTTTCCGTAATAGATGATCCACCCGAGTACCCTAATCCAATCTACACCTCAAGACTTGAGGTAACTAAGTTTCTCTATTTGCTAACCAAAGTAACTAAGATGATGTAGAGTTAGGTTATGGAGTGTTTAGTCTATCCTAATCCTTGGTCTCAACTCATGAGTGGTAGGATTAGGGTTTGAAGAAGGAGTGAACTTGAGGAGAGAGAAGGTGGAGATGATAATGAGAATGAAAAAGCTTCTCACTTGAATATATGAAACATAATGAATAATCAAATAAATGAATATAAATGATTATTCACCATGCTTCATTAATTCAATATGAGTGATTCACTATGTGAGTCATTAAGCAATAAATGATGCATTAATGACATAGTGAATCATACTAATGAGTCACAATTTGCATTAAAAGAAAATGCCACCTTAACCTCCTTAGTCACCCTCCTTCTAGAAGCTTCCCGGAAAATTACGAGAACGCCCTTCGCATCCGTGAAAATACGGAAAAACCTTAGACTGTATAAATCCAATAACCCGATACTAGAATCTGGCTTAAACCAAAGACGGCTAGTAAAAACTGTCCGAATGTCGTACGCGCGTTTAAACACGTATGGGTCCGAACCCTTTGTCGTTAAACCGTACGACCTCTATATCATTTTGCCTGGAGTTGGGAAAACTCTGTGTGGGACTCTAAAGATTCGACTACTACGCTGGCAGTGGGTTTAACCACAGACTGCAAGCGGCACTGGCTGTACGTAACGGTCCCCAGGTAGATGTCGATAAGAAGGCCGGTGAGGATACCCATCCGAACTCCTACAGAGCCTGTGCGTGACAATATCCGTGAAGTACGGTCTGTTCGTCTAAGAGTATCTCATGTAAGTTCTAGGGAGGTGGTAAACGTCAGACCCCTAATAACCGTACAAGTCGTGTCGGTATGGCTCTATCACCATCCGAGAATCTACTGATCAATCTATCAGTAATTCTCAATCAGCCCTGGCCAGGGACTTATGGTAATGACCAACCGATCACTGTGCGATATCAACTCCCTATACCGGGAGAGACGAATCCCTAACAGTTACTCACTGCCTCTACTTGGCTCGGGACTGTGCCCAACTAAAACCTATTTGCATGACTCCTTTGAACCGTGGTAGGGTAGTAATCAAAGCACAGTGGGAACTCACACGAGACAAATGACGACTTTAAGTCAACGGACTATCTGCACACATGTCACCTGAGAACTGCTATCTGACGTTAGGTATAAATACCATCTAGTCAGTTCTCGGCGAGTCCTGTCCGGTGTACTCACACCCAGTGAGCATCTGTATACAATCTTAGGTGCACTCCACCAATGGCTGCGGGACCAATCCATCGCCCCTCCTCAGGGTCTAGATATGTATACACCAGTCAACTCCGGAGTATCGATGCCCAGTCTCGATACTCCTGCGGGACATCTAAGGATGTGCCTATTGACTATCCAGCTCCCACTAGTATGACTGCCATCATAACGCCGGAAGTCACGCAAACACCCTATGGGCTTTATCAACACGTATATATATATATATATATGAATACTACGCAAAATATATCATATGTCAAGATAAAGACAAACTAAATAGCGTACTATCATATTAAGCAAGACTGTTATGTACATACATATCCCCAATATCCTATACAATGAAGGCCACTAAGGCATATACATCCAACAATCTCCCACTTGCACTAAGGCCCATAATTGACGCAATGAGTACCCACTGTCTTCACTATATCCAGTTGCTGGAGTACCGCATGCCCAACATTTTAAACAGCCTCTCGAACTGAACTTGAGGGATGGCCTTTGTGAATGGATCTGCCGTGTTGTCTTTTGTATCCACTCTCCGTACCTCGATCTCCCGACGATCAACGATCTCCCTGATCAGGTGAAAACGCCTTAAGATATGCCTGGATTTCTGATGGGACCTGGGTTCCTTTGCCAATGCTACGGCCCCATTGTTATCAAAATACAAAGGTATTGGATTGGCAATGGACGGAACCACCTGAAGTTCAGAGATGAACTTCCTCATCCATACATCCTCTTTTGCGGCTTCACTAGCAGCTATATACTCAGCCTCCATAGTTGAGTCTGCGATGGTATCCTGTTTGGAACTCTTCCAACATACTGCCCCTCCATTGAGGGTAAACACAAAACCCGAAATCGATTTAGAATCATCTTTGTCACTTTGGAAGCCGGAGTCGGTAAAAGCCTCTACTTGGAGGTCCCCATTACCGTAAATCAAGAACATCTCCTTAGTCCTTCTCTGGTACTTGAGAATGTTCTTTACCGCTATCCAATGTTTCTCACCTGGGCGAGACTGATACCTGCTTACCACACCAAGTGCGTAAGCTACATCCGGTCTTGTACATAACATCGCATACGTTATAGATCCTACCGCCGAAGCGTAGGGTAAAATGCTCATGCGATCCCTCTCTTCATCAGTCTTTGGAGACATCTCTTTGGAGAGGGTGATTCCGTGACAAGCGGGCATGTTACCGCGCTTGGAATCTTCTATACTAAACCTCTTTAGTATAGTGTCAATATACCTGGACCGTGAAAGTCCCAACATTCTATTAGATCTATCACGATAGATCTTAATGCCCAAAATGTAGGTTGCATCACCCAAGTCTTTCATGGAGAATTTCTGTGACAAGAAGAGCTTTACTGATTGTAGCATAGGGACATCATTCCCTATCGGTAGTATGTCGTCGACGTACGAAACGAGGAAGACTACTGCTCCTTCTACAATCTTCCTATAAATACATGGTTCATCTACATTTTTGATAAAGTCAAACTCTTTGACTGTCTCATCAAAGCAGATGTTCCAACTTCACGATGCTTGCTTTAATCCATAAATGGATTTAAGCAACCTGCACACTCTTCCGCTGCTCCCACAGTCTAAGAAACCTTCTGGTTGATCCATGTAAACACTCTCTTCTAAATGTCCATTTAGAAAAGCTGTTTTTATATCCATCTGCCAGATTTCATAGTCATGGAAGGCAGCAATGGCAAGCAGGATCCAAATGGATTTAAGAATAGCTACAGGTGAAAAAGTTTCATCATATTCCAATCCTGGTCTTTGACGAAAACCTTTTGCAACGAGTCTAGCTTTGTAGGTTTCCACTTGTCCAAGTGCACCAATCTTCTTTTTGAAGATCCATTTGCATCCAACTGGTTTCACCCCAGGAGGAGCAACTTCTAAAGTCCATACTTTATTGGTGTACATGGATTCCATTTCGGATCTCATAGCATCCAGCCACTTCATCGAGTCAATACTCGTGATATCCTGCTGAAAACTAGTAGGCTCATCATCATTGATGATGCAATCCTCTCGATCCCCATCCAGAAGAAAACCATAGTATCTCTCTGGAGGATGAGAAAGCCTACTAGATTTGCGGAGTGGCGTTGGTTCGTCATGTTCTATTGAAATCTGAGGTTCTTCTAAGTCCTCGGTAGTAGTTTGAGGTTCTGGAATTTCTTCCAGCTCTACCGCGCTCCCACTAATTTCTTTTGCAAGAAATTCGCTCTCTAAGAAGACAATGTGGCGAGCGACAAACACCTTTTGTTCTCAGTGTGGTAGACCATGTACCCCCTTGAATGTTTGCGGTAACCTACAAACTTGCACAAAACCGATCGTGACTCGAGCTTGTCCGGTTTATGATTTTTAACATATGCCGGGCACACCCATATCTTGATATACTTGAGATATGGTCTCTTCCCACTCCATATTTCATATGGAGTGGTAGGCACAGACTTAGTTTGAACTCTATTCAATAAGTATGCTGCCGATTCTAGAGCAAATCCCCAGAAGGAAAGTGGCAACTCAGAACTACTCATCATTGAACGCACCATATCTAATAGCGTGCGATTCTTCCTTTCTGATACACCATTATGTTGAGGTGTATAAGGCGGAGTAAGCTGAGAGAGAATTCCATTCTCTTTTAAGTATTCAAGAAAACTGGTACTTAAGTATTCTCCACCTCGATCAGATCGAAGTGTCTTGATGCTTTTACCAGTTTGTTTCTTTACTTCATTTTTATACTCCTTAAACTTTTCAAAGGTCTCTGATTTATGTTTCATTAAGAACACATGTCCATACTTAGAGAAGTCATCAGTAAAAGTGATGAAGTAGGAGTGACCGCTTCGTGTATGCGTAGACATTGGACCACATACATCACTGTGTACAAGTCCCAAGAGTTCAGTAGCTCTTGCTCCGTGTTCGGAGAACGGAGATTTGGTCATTTTTCCTTTGATACATGATTGAAAAGTTGCATATGATGAATATTCTAACAGATCTAGATATCCATCTTTAAGTAACTTAGTCAACCTTGTTTCGTTTATATGACCAAGTCTACAATGCCATAAGAAGGCTTGATTTGAATCTGGAGCCTTTCTTTTAAGTGTGTTTTGAATATTGAAAATTCGAGGTTGATTAAGTATGTATATGCCGTTTTCCAGTGTGCCATACCCAATCAGTTCTTGATTTAGGAGAATGTTCATGACATTACTTTCAAGCGCAAAATTATATCCTTTATTAGACAACAAAGATACTGATATAATATTACACAGCATACTGGGAATACAAAAACAGCTGTACAACACCAAAACGTGCCCACTAGTCAACCCTAGGTGATACTCCCCTATTGCAACAACATTTACATGCATTCCATTGCCCATCCGGAGAGTCATATCACCTGCCCCCAGTACTCTACTATTTCTCAGATCCTACAATGAATTATAGATGTGAGAACCAGAACCGGTATCAAGTACCCATGATGTAGAGTTTACTGAAAGACAATTTTCGATTACGAACACACCTGAAGCAGAAGCAACCGCTTGCTTCATGTCATTTGCCTTGAAGTCCATACAGTCCTTCTTCCAGTGCCCTTGCTTATGATAATAATGGCATTCGTTTATATCCTCTTTCACCCTTCCTGCCTAGTTCTTTCCCTGCACCTTTTTGACCCCACCCTTCGGTTTGGTGGCTTTCATCTTCTTCTTCCCTTTAGCTTTCGCTTTAGATTTAGAAGAGGATGATTGGCCAACATACAGAACGGGGGTATTCTCCTTTTTCAAGGAGGTCTCTGCTACCCTCAACATATTGAGGAGCTTTGGAAGATCAACTTCCATTTCGTGCATGTTGAAGCTAAGCACGAACTGAGAGAAGGTGTGGGGAAGGGACTGCAAAATCAAGTCGATATACAAATCATTCTCTAGCACGCATCCCAGGTTTGCGAGTTCCTCAATGAGGCTGATCATTTTGAGGACGTGCTCTCCTACAGGCGATCCTGGAGCTAACCTCATCTGGAAGAGTTTCCTTGAGGTCTCGTACCTTGCGATACGAGTGTGCTCTCCATATAATTCCTTAACATGGAGAAAGATGGATACAATATCCATACTCTCGTGCTGTTTCTGGAGTTCATTGTTCATGGACGCCAGTACGATACACTTAGCTCGCTCACAATCCAAATCCTAGGTTTTGCGAACTTCCTTGTCCTCAACTGAGGAATCTGGTCCAGGAATAAGGGGAGTAACAGCGGTGGTAACATATGCTACTTTGTCATAAGTCAGTGCAATGTTGACGTTCCTTAGCCAATCTTTATAGTTCTGCCCGGTCAGTATATTTTTTTCAAGTAATAGTTTTAGTCCTGTCATGGTAGCTGCTAGAGAGAGAGAAAAGAAAACACTCAGCATATGTTTCTTGCAAATTTAGATTGGTTATTAGTTTATCTAAACATGATGGCTCCCACTGTTACCTCAAATCCTTCTTCAAAACCTAAAATAAGAACTAGTCAGGATTTAATCATAAGTCACAATACTTGCTTTAACCTTTCAGCCAGGCTGGTGTTGGTACTTCGAGGGAGGTTTTCCAACGCTTTCGCGAAGTTCCTTAATTAAATAACCTCTTTTCCCTGGAGGCGTAGCCCCTCTAACACCTTTCTGGACACCTACTTGGTTTAGAGCATTGATTGTTAAGTGAGAATGTTTCTGTAGCGTCTTGAAAAGTCGTTTTGGTGTTTTCCTGAAATTCGGTGAAAATTCGGTATTTTTCCGAAAACCGTCTTTCTTGTTATTTTGCAGTTTAGGGCTAATTATACCTAAAATGGATAGGTAATTGCTTGTTTTTAGTAGCTAATGAGTTAATTATGAAATTCTGGTCGTTTAAAAATTTTCCCTAATTTTTCAATTTTTTAATATTATTTTAAGCCGGTAAGAAAATACATTAAATTAGAGATAAATACAAATTTTTCCGGGCTAATTTTAATCTCTAAAATTATGATAATTAAAATCTAGTGGTAACATAAATTTTTAGTAATTTATTTTGATTTTTAACAAATTTTTATGATATGCAACGAATTTATTGAATTTTGAGCTAAAACTTGCAATTTTTGACTTGTAGGGGGCCTTTTTGCATAAAATTTCTTTTGTAAAACCCCTCTTTCTTTTCCCTCAGCCCTAGGACAGCCCCACCTTGTGCAAGTCCAGAAATTTCTGGCCTCATTTTCTTGTTTGCTTTAATGAGTTGAATTAAGGTTTAGAAACCATTATTTGGTTGATTAAACCTAATTTGTTATCTAGTTGTTTTGCTAACCTAATCTAGAAGGTTAACTTGCTAATTGGGTTTGAAATTAGTGTTAGTTAAGTTTTTCTAGTATGAATTTTGATTTGCAATTGCTTTTGAGAAAAATCAAGAAAGGGTTGGTTGTGGAATTTAGGTTTTGGAGCATGGTTAATGTGTTGAAATTTTGTGTAGTGGTTATCTAATGGTGTGACTTGGGTGATTATGCTAGATTGTAGTCGTTTTGTCGCAAATCGGCGATTTTTGCACCGATTTTTGCACCGATTTTGGAATGCAAATGCTTACTAGTTTTGTTATAAAATTATGTGATGAATTATTTTTGATATCTTGATGATTGTAATGGCTTTTCCTACGACTTTTAGGATGCGTGAGTGCGGATTTTTAGGTAGTCGGGTTTTAGTTTTGCCGGGCGACCAAATCGGCGTTTTTTGGCAGTTTTTGCGATTTTCGCGTGTGTTCCGCGCACTTTGTGCACGTTGTACCTAGCTAGCGAACTTTAGTAGTTTCGTTGGGGTTTTGCGTCGTTCTTGATATGTAATCTTATATTTGGTATTGATGTAAATTCCAGGTTCGGTCGCGGAGACGTCAGACGCGGCGCGAAAGGGAAAAGCGGTGATTGGACACAGCTAGCCAGGGATTCCGGTGAGTAGATGTAACATCTACGGGGGACTATCGTTGGATGGCGCAAGCCGCCCGATAGTTTTAGTAACTTACAAGATCCTTAGTAATGTTAGTAATTAGGGGTGAAATACTTAATTGACTATTTGCTGCATCCATGCATTATATTGACATACCTATACGAAACCATTTTATAGGACACCTGCACCATTGCCAGGGTCTGTATATGCAGCACGAGCACTATTCATGCTTACAAACACACCCTGGTAATTGCCATGCCACCACACTAGATAACCTTTAATTTAAACCTTTTACTAATTGATACTTAAACTTGTGCTATTGCCTTTAATTCCTTAAAATGAAACCGTAGGATTGCTATTCATGTGCATGTACTTCATCATATTAATTGTTCATGCTTAATACATTAATCATACATCGCAACTTGATTATTGATACCATATGCATTCATTATCATTGATATATGCACTTATGAGGATTTCTTGAGATTTTATGATATTGCTGGATTTCGGGGGAAAGCCGTAAGATTTCTAAACTTATTATATTTTTAAAATATGTAAATTGCAGTTTTCTAGTGATGTAAGTGTCTTCCACCATGAGTTTGCTGTGGTTTTGGAAATCCGTGTCGAGGAGTGGAGGAACCGGCACGGGTACATGGTGGGCCCGGTAAGGTACCCCGGGGCAAGAGGAATGTGGTGTTGACGTTGAGCCTGGCAGGGGACGGATTACCTACCGGTGACTGTTTGGGACGGCGGATATCCAGAGGATACCGACCGTGGCCGCTAGATGATGAGATATTGATATTTGAGATGGGTCAGCCGGACGGCTGAGGCCAGACATACATTTATGAGATTTGAGATAGCTTTTGGGTGTCGTTGCTGGACACCGGTTCTCGTCGATTCTTTGAGTATTATGCTGGCATTCTAAAAAAAAGTTTCAAAAACAAAAAGAGATAAATGTTTCTTATATATACCCATTGAGACCTCAGATATTCATGTTGCATACATATTATTAGTACACTGATGTTGTATACACACCTGCTAGTGCATCCCGTCATACCTGTATTTTAGATGCTAGGATGCTTGTGTGCATGCATACGATAGCCTTTGTAGATGTTATTTATTACTCACGAGTTGGCAACTCACCCCCGTTGTGCCACAGTCTTTTGCAGGTCCGCTCCATCAGTTCAGTAGCGGCGGGCGCACTTGTTCTTTTGCCTCTTTTGCCTGAGCTCGAGATTTGCTCATAGGTGGGTTATGTTATTCTTTTGTACCACCTTGTATATTCTTTGTATCTAGTGTACTCCATCTACTGTTTCTACCAGTATTATTGTATATTGACCTAGAAATGAGACTGTGAGGTTTGGGGACTTTTATGCTGTATTTTGGGGTCGAACTCACTTGAGTCGACATAATGTTTTCTTATGCTTCATTATGATTATTTGCTTGTTGTCATTTTTTATTGCGTGGGATTTGTGACCGCCTTGTGGCGAAGAGCTAGCTCCTGCTTGGGGATGCCCTATTTTGTTGGATTCATGCATATTTTTGTTGTACCCATTTTGGGGGCCAGTATTTACAAAGGAGACTCTGCCGAAATTTTCGGAAAAATTGGTATTGTTTTTAAAAAGGGTTTTACATGACTTATTTGATAAACTTGCTTTCAAATGTTTGGGTTTTCTTCACTCTTTTGCTTAATTGGTTTTGTTTTCTGGGCTTTGGCTTACTTATTTTACGGACGTCTTTAGACGTTTCGTAAACTTAAGTGCCAGTCACGTTCCGTACCCTGCGGGTCGTGACAAAGTTGGTATCAGAGCGATAGGTTTTACCTTTGTGAGTGTAGGATGACCCTTGGTAGATGGAGTAAGTGACTTAAGCAGGGTAACGTAGCGTGCGTATGTTCGCGGCATACTTACGATACGGTACTACGCCTAAGTGACTTTAGGATATACTTGCTTGAAAAATTCCTTCTTCAATTCCGTGTATCCTATGATCCTATTGCACTGTCCTTACTATCCGTTTTCCTGTAACAGCCACTATGCCGCCGAAGGCTACGAGGGCACAGAGGGCTGCCGCCAGAGACGAGATTCGAGCTGGCTCGTCCGAGACTAGGACTGAGCAGGGTGATATGCCTACGCCGCAGGGACAGACCGATCCACCTTCCCCAGGCCGTATGGATAGGCTCGAGACCGGTATGGAGGAGTTGCGACAGATGATGGGAGGCATGCAGGAGCTACGTCAGATGGTAGGATCCCTAGTTGCAGCCAGTCGTACACCGAGGCCGTATGACGTACCTACTACATCACAGACGACCATGATACCTGCTCCTACTACTACTACCGTAGCCATTCCGGTTTCACTAAAGGATTTCATGAGGCTGAGACCTCCAGTATTCACCGGCACCGAGGCAGCGGAGGACCCACAGACTTTCCTTGACAGTTTAGCCAGGATCTGCCGTTCGCTGAGATGTTCGGATGATCGATGGGTAGAGCTTGCGAGTTTCCGACTAGAGGGTCTCGCGCAGACATGGTGGGAGTCAGTCTTGAGAGGTCGAGCTGTAGGTCTACCGCCTATGACTTGGGCCGAGTTTACAGCGGTCTTTCTAGCTCGTTTCCTTCCAGAGAGCGTTCTTGACGCCAGAGCTCGCAGCTTCGAGGCCTTAGTCAAGACACCTGGGATGACGGTGTCTGAGTATGACATCCAGTTTACACAGTTATCCCGATATGCTCAGTATTTGGTGGATATCGAGGAGAAGATGGTGAAGAGGTTCGTACAGGGACTTGATGCCCAGCTATATCTTGCCATTGGCGCCCAGCACTACGACACTTATTCAGCGGCTATGGATACGGCATTGCGGATGGAGGCACGCATATCACGGACTTCGGCCGTTTCTGGGCCGAAGAGGATGCGCACCGATGTACCGTCTCAGAGGCAGCGCGCCGGATTCTTTCCGAGAGATAAGCCTGGCAGAGGATTTGGGCGGGGACAGTTATATGGTTCTTATCCCCAGGGGCAGCAGCCGTCGCCAGGATGTTTTGGGTGCGGGAGTTTGCACCATCTTGTCAGAGACTGTCCGGTGAGACGACAGGGAGTAGCGACAGTTCCGCATGTGACCCTACCACCATCACCACCCCCTCCTCAGAGAGCCCTACTTCCTACCCCGGGCGATGCTCCACGCCAGTTAGGTGCACCGAGAGGCCGTGGACGCGGCGGTCCTGTTCAGAGAGGACGAGGAGGCAGAGGCCGAGGTCGAGGTCAGACCGCTATCGGTGGAGGACAGGCCCGAGTTTTTGCTTTGACACCGCAGGATGCGCAGGCATCCAATGCTGTTGTGACAGGTACCTTGCCAGTTTGTTCTTTCGACGCACGGGTATTATTCGACCCAGGTTCCACACATTCGTACTATCTACACACTTTGCACCGATGTTGGGCTGTGAGTCATCGTCGTTAGATCAGCCTCTTGTTGTTGTTACTCCGGTAGGCGAGTCGTTTGTCGCTCGGTTTGTATTTCGTTTGTGTTCCGTTCGTATCGGGGAGAGGGATTCATCAGTTGATTTGATACTCCTCGATTTGTTAGACTTTGATGTGCTTCTGGGCATGGATTGGTTAGCAACTTGTTATGCTTCGGTGGACTGCCGTGAGAAGGCAGTCAGATTTAGCTTTCCGGGAGAGCCAGTCCTTGTTATTCAGGGAGACCGCAGTGTCACCCTTTCCAGCTTAATTTCGTCTTTTCGCGCTGGTCAACTCTTGCGGAAGGGGTGTCAGGGATTCTTAGCGTCTATTTGTGATACTCGAGCTGCAGAGGTTCCGTTAGACCGGGTCCCGGTAGTTTGTGAGTTCCCTGATGTTTTCCCTGATGAGCTACCTGGGCTACCGCCTGAGCGCGATGTTGAGTTCTGCATTGATTTGATTCCCGGTTCGGGGCCTATTTCTATACCGCCTTATCGGATGGCCCCGGCAGAGCTTCGAGAGCTGAAGGATCAGTTGCAGGATTTGTTAGATAAGGGGCTTATTCGACCGAGTGTTTCTCCGTGGGGTGCTCCGGTCCTGTTTGTCAAGAAGAAGGATGGAAGTTTGCGCTTATGTATCGACTACCGCCAGCTGAACAAAGTTACCGTTCGGAACAGATATCCGTTGCCGCGCATTGATGATTTGTTCGACCAGCTTCAGGGTGCGGGGTATTTTTCGAGGATCAACTTGCGATCAGGATACCATCAGCTGCGAGTTCGACAGGAGGATATACCGAGGACAGCTTTCCGCACGCGCTACGGCCACTACGAGTTTTTGGTGATGTCGTTCGGACTCACCAACGCCCCAGCAGCATTCATGGATTTGATGAACCGTACATTCAGGCCGTATCTTAACTTGTTCATCATCGTGTTTATCGACGATATCTTGGTGTACTCCCGGAGCAGAGAGGAGCACGAGCAGCACTTGCGGATTACGTTACAGACTCTGAGGGAGCACCAGCTGTTCGCGAAGTTCTCCAAGTGTGCATTCTGGCTGGACAGCGTCGGATTCTTGGGTCACGTGGTTACGAGAGACGGCATTTGTGTGGACCCGAAGAAGATTGAGGCTGTTCAGCAGTGGCCCCGACCTACATCGGTGACTGAGATCCGTAGTTTTCTAGGCTTGGCGGGCTACTACAGGCGTTTTGTTCAGGACTTCTCCCGTATAGCTGCACCTTTGACCGGTTTGACCCGGAAGGGAGTTCCTTTCGTCTGGATAGAGGAGTGCGAGCGCAGTTTTCAGCAGCTACGAACTTGTTTGACTACGGCGCCGGTATTATCTTTGCCTTCGGGATCAGGCGGGTTTGTTGTCTACTGTGATGCTTCGCGAGTGGGATTAGGATGCGTATTGATGCAGCATGGCCGGGTGATCGCTTATGCTTCTCGGCAGTTGAAGAAGCATGAACAGAACTACCCCATTCATGATTTGGAGATGGCTGCAGTGGTCTTTGCACTGAAGATTTGGCGGCATTACCTTTACGGCGAGTCGTGTCAGATATTCACCGATCACAAGAGCTTAAAGTACATATTTCAGCAGCGAGACCTGAACCTCAGACAGCGTCGTTGGATGGAGTTGGTGAAAGACTACGACTGCGAGATCTTATATCACCCCGGCAAGGCAAATGTGGTGGCAGATGCGTTGAGTATGAGGCCCGGGGGTAGTCTATCCTTTTTGCGCGCAGTTCAGAGGCAGTCGTCAGCAGATTGGCAGATGTTATGCGACAGCCGAGTTGAGTTCGAGTTCATTCGGACAGGGGGACAGCTCGCGCATGTTCGTGCACGCCCACAGTTGCTTGACCGTATATATGAGGCACAGCGCAGTGACGACCGTTGCTCAGAGATCATGGCACAGATGGGACATGGCAGATTTTCCGAGTTCGTGGTTGACGATCAGGGGATTTTACGATATGGATCTAGACTGTGCGTACCAGATGCTGATGGATTGCGGCGCGACATTCTTCAGGAGGCACACCGATCAGTGTATAGTGTCCACCCCGGTTCCACCAAGATGTACCATGATATGAGAGAGACCTACTGGTGGGACGGGATGAAGAGGGACATTGCGGAGTTTGTATCGAGATGCCTGACTTGTCAGCAAGTCAAGGCCGAGCACCAGAGGCCCGCAGGAGAGCTACAGCCGTTACCCATTCCTGAGTGGAAATGGGAGCAGATTTCGATGGATTTCGTTGTGGGTCTACCCAGGACCAGTCGAGGGTACGACTCCATCTGGGTTATCGTGGATAGATTGACGAAAACGGCTCACTTCCTGCCAGTGAAGACGACTTTCAGCTTCGCTCAGTATGCTCAGCTCTATATTGACGAGATCGTGCGACTACATGGCGTACCGACTTGTATCGTGTCAGATCGAGGCACTCAGTTCACCAGCCGACTTTGGCAGAGACTTCAGGAGGCTTTGGGCACTCGTTTGAGCTTCAGCACAGCGTTTCATCCGCAGACCGACGGACAGTCAGAGCGGACCATTCAGACTCTCGAGGACATGCTCAGAGCGTGCGTTTTAGACTTTGGTGGTAGCTGGGATCATCATTTACCTCTAGTGGAGTTCTCCTACAACAACAGCTTCCAGGATACTATTTAGATGGCACCTTTCGAGGCATTGTATGGGAGGAGATGCAGATCGCCCGTTTGTTGGACAGAGCTCAGCGAGAGTAGCATTTTGGGGCCGCAGCTTGTTGAGGAGACGACAGCGAAGATACAGTTGATCCGAGACCGGATGAGAGCGGCTCAGAGCAGGCAGAAATCCTATGCAGACAGGCGCCGTCGCAGATTAGAGTTCGCAGTTGGCGACCATGTTTTTCTGAAAGTCTCCCCGATGAAGGGCGTGATGCGTTTTGGGCGAAAGGGGAAGCTTAGCCCTAGATTCGTAGGTCCCTTCGAGATCCTCGAGCGGGTTGGCGCTGTTGCATATCGTTTGGCTCTTCCTCCCAGCTTTCCCGATGTTCACCCCGTCTTCCATGTTTCGATGCTCCGCAAGTACCTTCACGACCCTTCGCATGCGATTCAGCACCCGACAGTCTAGCTAGAGCGCGACCTTTCTTTTGCAGAGCAGCCGGTGGCCATCCTGGATCGGCAGGTGAAGAAGTTGAGGTCGAAGATTATACCAACCATCAAGGTCCTTTGGCGTAGCCCGAGCAGCGAGGAGGTTACCTGGGAGACCGAGGGCGAGATGAGGAAGAAATATCCCCATCTCTTTGAAGGTACGCGTAGCTATATTTTTAAATTCGGGGACCGGATTTCTTTAAGGGGGGAAGATTTTAGCGTCTTGAAAAGTCGTTTTGGTGTTTTCCTGAAATTCGGTGAAAATTCGGTATTTTTCCGAAAACCGTCTTTCTTGTTATTTTGCAGTTTAGGGCTAATTATACCTAAAATGGATAGGTAATTGCTTGTTTTTAGTAGCTAATGAGTTAATTATGAAATTCTGGTCGTTTAAAAATTTTCCCTAATTTTTCAATTTTTTAATATTATTTTAAGCCGGTAAGAAAATACATTAAATTAGCGATAAATACAAATTTTTCCGGGCTAATTTTAATCTCTAAAATTATGATAATTAAAAGCTAGTGGTAACATAAATTTTTAGTAATTTATTTTGATTTTTAACAAATTTTTATGATATGCAACGAATTTATTGAATTTTGAGCTAAAACTTGCAATTTTTGACTTGTAGGGGGCCTTTTTGCATAAAATTTCTTTTGTAAAACCCCTCTCTCTTTTCCCTCAGCCCTAGGACAGCCCCACCTTGTGCAAGTCCAGAAATTTCTGGCCTCATTTTCTTGTTTGCTTTCTTGAGTTGAATTAGTTAGTTTATTGAATTATTTTAAATATAGTTGATAAGGTATGGTGCTTTGACTTTTGGAGACTTGACCCATGACTTTCCCCACACTCCCACACCCTCCCCCATGCCCTCCTCTGGCCGAAACCTGCACCCTCTCTTCTTCATCTCTTTTCTTTTCATTTTTCTTCAAATTTCTTCAAAAAACCACATCAAAATCCATAATTAATTCAAAAATCCAAACAAAATCCTTATGCTATCATTATCCTTAGCCATTCTTGCTTGAATCTTGGTGCTAGGAAGCCATCCTTAGAGGCAAATCACTTGCTTGATCCATAGATCTTGAGGTATAAATTCCATCAAGTTACTTTCTTTTTGCTAAATTCCTTTAATTGTATGGTTTAGTGTTAAAAGTTAGCTAATTTCTAATCTTTTTTAAAAAGGAATAGTTTGTATTAAACTAGGGTTTTGAAGCCATGATAGTTAATTGAATTGTTTTGTAGTTAATCTAGTTGTTACTTAACTAATCTAAGAGGTTACCTTGTTATGTGGTTTTTAAATTATGCTAATTTAGTTAATTTTAGAAGTGTGATTTGGTTGTAAATTGTTGTTTTAGAAATTTCAAGAAAGGGTTGGTTGTGGAATTTAGGTTTTGGAGCATGGTTAATGTGTTGAAATTTTGTGTAGTGGTTATCTAATGGTGTGACTTGGGTGATTATGCTAGATTGTAGTCGTTTTGTCGCAAATCGGCGATTTTTGCACCGATTTTGGAATGCAAATGCTTACTAGTTTTGTTATAAAATTATGTGATGAATTATTTTTGATATCTTGATGATTGTAATGGCTTGTCCTACGACTTTTAGGATGCGTGAGTGCGGATTTTTAGGTAGTCGGGTTTTAGTTTTGCCGGGCGACCAAATCGGCGTTTTTTTGGCAGTTTTTGCGATTTTCGCGTGTGTTCCGCGCACTTTGTGCACGTTGTACCTAGCTAGCGAACTTTAGTAGTTTCGTTGGGGTTTTGCGTCGTTCTTGATATGTAACCTTAGGTTTGGTATTGATGTAAATTCCAGGTTCGGTCGCGGAGACGTCAGACACGGCGCGAAAGGGAAAGGCGGTGATTGGACACAGCTAGCCAGGGATTCCGGTGAGTAGATGTAACATCTACGGGGGACTATCGTTGGATGGCGCAAGCCGCCCGATAGTTTTAGTAACTTACAAGATCCTTAGTAATGTTAGTAATTAGGGGTGAAATACTTAATTGACTATTTGCTGCATCCATGCATTATATTGACATACCTATACGAAACCATTTTATAGGACACCTGCACCATTGCCAGGGTCTTTATATGCAGCACGAGCACTATTCATGCTTACACACACACCCTGGTAATTGCCATGCCACCACACTAGATAACCTTTAATTTAAACCTTTTACTAATTGATACTTAAACTTGTGCTATTGCCTTTAATTCCTTAAAATGAAACCGTAGGATTGCTATTCATGTGCATGTACTTCATCATATTAATTGTTCATGCTTAATACATTAATCACACATCGCAACTTGATTATTGATACCATATGCATTCATTATCATTGATATATGCACTTATGAGGATTTCTTGAGATTTTATGATATTGCTGGATTTCGGGGGAAAGCCGCAAGATTTCTAAACTTATTATATTTTTAAAATATGTAAATTGCAGTTTTCTAGTGATGTAAGTGTCGTCCACCATGAGTTTGCTGTGGTTTTGGAAATCCGTGTCGAGGAGTGGAGGAACCGGCACGGGTACATGGTGGGCCCGGTAAGGTACCCCGGGGCAAGAGGAATGTGGTGTTGACGTTGAGCCTGGCAGGGGACGGATTACCTACCGGTGACTGTTTGGGACGGCGGATATCCAGAGGATACCGACCGTGGCCGCTAGATGATGAGATATTGATATTTGAGATGGGTCAGCCGGACGGCTGAGGCCAGACATACATTTATGAGATTTGAGACAGCTTTTGGGTGTCGTTGCTGGACACCGGTTCTCGTCGATTCTTTGAGTATTATGCTGGCATTCTAAAAAAAGTTTCAAAAACAAAAAGTGATAAATGTTTCTTATATATACCCATTGAGACCTCAGATATTCATGTTGCATACATATTAGTACACTGATGTTGTATACACACCTGCTAGTGCATCCCGCCATACCTGTATTTTAGATGCTAGGATGCTTGTGTGCATGCATACGATAGCCTTTGTAGATGTTATTTATTACTCACGAGTTGGCAACTCATCCCCGTTGTGCCACAGTCTTTTGCAGGTCCGCTCCATCAGTTCAGTAGCGGCGGGCGCACTTGTTCTTTTGCCTCTTTTGCCTGAGCTCGAGATTTGCTCATAGGTGGGTTATGTTATTCTTTTGTACCACCTTGTATATTCTTTGTATCTAGTGTACTCCATCTACTGTTTCAACCAGTATTATTGTATATTGACCTAGAAATGAGACTGTGAGGTTTGGGGACTTTTATGCTGTATTTTGGGGTCGAACTCACTTGAGTCGACATGATGTTTTCTTATGCTTCATTATGATTATTTGCTTGTTGTCATTTTTTATTGCGTGGGATTTGTGACCGCCTTGTGGCGAAGAGCTAGCCCCCGCTTGGGGATGCCCTATTTTGTTGGATTCATGCATATTTTTGCTGTACCCATTTTGGGGGCCAGTATTTACAAAGGAGACTCTGCCGAAATTTTCGGAAAAATTTGTATTGTTTTTAAAAAGGGTTTTACATGACTTATTTGATAAAATTGCTTTCAAATGTTTGGGTTTTCTTCACTCTTTTGCTTAATTGGTTTTGTTTTCTGGGCTTTGGCTTACTTATTTTACGGACGTCTTTAGACGTTTCGTAAACTTAAGTGCCAGTCACGTTCCGTACCCTGCGGGTCGTGACAGTTTCCCGAGAGTAATCCTACTCATCAGTGGGATCGAGATCCAACTATCATTGCATGATGCACTAGATGGAAGCCACTCTAGTCACCATACTCCAGAAGGTATGCTAAATCTGCAAGTTTCCTTTATGTTTGAAACTCCCGATGTGATTTTTATACCCCAAGCTCTTAAAGTCCTTGACGTAGGCCAACAAGTCATAAGACGCAAGTCAAGTTCTACTCGTCGTTGTCCTGATTAATTTAGGTACATCGTACATGCCCTTGACATAGGCCAACAAGGATGTACGTCTGTCCTATACTAATGCATCTATCTATGCAACAAATAGGCAAACACACTACTACCGTACACTATGCCTTGACGTAGGCCAACAAGCATAGCATGAATACGATATGCTGTCTATCTGAAACGACGGAGGGTTACGGCTGGTTTTTGGCAAAAAAAACGTTAACGTAATGAACTTGATTTGATCGAAGGAACAAAGATAGCTTTTATTAAAAGGAGTGGTTTAAGCTCCGCATTTAAAATTTGCTTTTCCAAGAAAACCGAGTGGTTTTTAGAAATTGTTCCAACGATTCAGTTTAGGTTTTATTTTTCTTTGCATTAAAAATAATGCGTCCCATCTTTAACCTATCATTACAGATAACAACAAAAATACAACGTCCTCTTATGCCATCCGCATTCGCCACGGGGTCCCGTCATCACCCGTTAGGTTACTTAACTAACGGCAGAGCGGGGGCTGGGCTAGCGCGGGTGTAAAACATAAGTGACGTCTAAATAGCTATCATATATAGATAATGTACATTCGTCAGACACAATAATAGGCATTCCAGATCACAGATAAACTTTACTGGATATGCAAGCAATCCGTGTTTCTTTTGAGCCTGTAAGAAAAGAAGGATTACACAGTTGTGATGAATAGCCATTACCCGACCCTAGACCCCTACGGGTACGGCAAACTACCCGCCAAGTACCCGAAGTGAAGCGGTCTCCCTCAGCAACGTGAGTAGGCCACTAAGCACTTCGAAATACCCGGTAGTTTGTGCACCCCACCTTGGGTCTATCCTAGGAGCAAAAACAGTAAAAAGGAATATTACAACGGTGGCTACAACCGCAACTTGGATGTGCCCCGCAAAATAATATTACAACTTATTACAATTACATCAAATGAATTAATACAATAACCCATCACACAACCCCGGCTAATCATCATAACAGTCCAATAGAGTTCATAATCACAAACAGCTAAAACATTACAGATATGTGCAACCCCCTGCCAACCGACATACTAGCAGTTAGGGGAGGTTTACGAACACATAATACAGTTCACAGATATAATCAAACAAGAAAACATCGAATAATTTCGATCTATTAAACACATTAAATTCTACTCCAAATCTTCTCTGTAAATCTGAAACCTGAGAAGAAAATAAACAACACCAGAAAATACAAAATATCACAAAAGATGCACAGAGGAAAACTGGGCTGAATCGGCCCCAACTCGGCCGCGGATCCGCGGCGGATCGGTTGGATCGGTCGCGGTTCCGCGGCTCAGTGGCCGATTCAGGAGCCCATTTTTCTTCTGTGTTCTTATATTTTCATGCTGGTCATTCTGGAGGAACCTGAAAAATTTTAGGACCTCATTTTAAAAACGACAGAAACTATATGATATCGTGGTGTTTTCCGGTTCGTTTTGCATTCGAAATTCATACGACTTTGCAAGTGAGTTAATTATTGTTTAGTGAGGCTCTGATACCACTGTAAGTCGATGTGCAACACCCCATGAGTTGCGGGGAGGCAGAATATGAAAAACGATCTTGTTTTGTATGTAAACATCGACTAACCGAAGATCTTTTCTAAACGATAATTAACAACAACCATAGAGTTCTTAGCTACTATGTAAAGAGATTATACCTAATGATTCTAGTCCTTCGTCTTTGTGATCTCTACGTCCTCCTCGGCCTCCTTTCCGTAATAGATGATCCACCCGAGTACCCTAATCCAAGCTACACCTCAAGACTTGAGGTAACTAAGTTTTTCTAGTTGCTAACCAAAGTAACTAAGATGATGTAGAGTTAGGTTATGGAGTGTTTATTCTATCCTAATCCTTGGTCTCAACTCATGAGTGGTAGGATTAGGGTTTGAAGAAGGAGTGAACTTGAGGAGAGAGAAGGTGGAGATGATAATGAGAATGAAAAAGCTTCTCACTTGAATATATGAAACATAATGAATTATCAAATAAATGAATATAAATGATTATTCACCATGCTTCATTAATTCAATATGAGTGATTCACTATATGAGTCATTAAGCAATAAATGATGCATTAATGACATAGTGAATCACACTAATGAGTCACAATTTGCATTTAAAGAAAATGCCACCTTAACCTCCTTAGTCACCCTCCTTCTAGAAGCTTCCCGGAAAATTACGAGAACGCCCATCGCATCCGTGAAAACACGGAAAAACCTTAGACTGTATAAATCCAATAAACTGATACTAGAATCTGGCTTAAACCAAAGCCGGCTAGTAAAAACTGTCCGAATGTCGTACGTGCGTTTAAACACGTATGGGTCCGAACCCTTTGTCGTAAAACCGTACGACCTCTATATCATTTCGCCTGGAGTTGGGAAAACTCTGTGTGGGACTCTAAAGACTCGACTACTACGCTGGCAGTGGGTTTAACCACAGAATGCAAGCGGCACTAGCTGTACGTAACGGTCCCCAGGTAGATGTCGATAAGAAGGCCGGTGAGAATACCCATCCGAACTCCTACTGAGCCTGTGCATGACAATATCCATGCAATCTGGTCTGTTCGTCTAAGAGTATCGCATGTAATGTCTAGGGAGGTGGTAAACGTCAGACCCCTAATAACCGTACAAGTCGTGTCGGTATGGCTCTATCACCATCCGAGAATCTACTGATCAATCTATCAATAATTCTCAATCAGCCCTGGCCAGGGACTTATGGTAATGACCAACCGATCACTGTGCGATATCAACTCCCTATACAGGGAGTGATGAATCCCTAACAGTCACTCACTGCCTCCACGTGGCTCGGGACTGTGCCCAACTAAAACCTGTTTGCACGACTCCTTTGAACCGTGGTAAGGTAGTAATCAAAGCACAGTGGGAACTCACACGAGACAAATGATGATTTTAAGTCAACGGACTATCTGCACACATGTCACCTGAGAACTGCTATCTGACGTTAGGTATAAATACAATCCAGTCAGTTCTCGGCGAGTCCTGTCTGGTGTACGCACACCCAGTGAGCATCTGTATTCAATCTTAGGTGCACTCCACCAATGGCTGCGGGACTAATCCATCGCCCCTCCTCAGGGTCTAGATATGTATACACCAGTCTACTCCGGAGTATCGATGCCCAGTCTCAATACTCCTGCGACCAGGGACATCTAAGGATGTGCCTATTGACTATCCAGCTCCCACTAGTATGACTGCCATCATAACGCCGGAAGTTAGGCAAACACCCTATGGGCTTTATCAACACGTATATATATATATATATATATATATATATATATATATGAATACTACGCAAAATATATCATATGTCAAGATAAAGACAAACAAAATAGCGTACTATCATATTAAGCAAGACTGTTATGTACATACATATCCCAGTAGCCTATACAATGAAGGCCTCTAGGGCATATACATCCAACAATAACCTCGAAGAATCTTGATACTTACAACATGTGGTTCTCTACCTTATTCTTACATCTATAACTTCTCAAAATTTCGACCTTGTATTTCAAAGAAATACATGTCTAAAACCAGAGAAGTCATAAGTAAACGGAATATAGTACGAGTACCAGCCCCTTTTTCGTAATTGACATCGGACAACATACAATACTTTGTATAAGTCCTCTGAGTTTAATAACTCAAACCCTGTGCGTCGTAGGTTGAAAACTGTGTTATGGTTAAGAAGAATTACACCGTTGTTGAATGCACCTTACCTAACTATCAGCTGATATAGGTAAATGACATAGAAATAATTTCAAAAAGTTATATCTCACTTTATAAAATAAACGTACATATATATCAGTTTGAAATTGGTATATAACAACGGATATTCAAAACCAAATATTTATCGTTAGGAAAAATCCAGGTGATTTCCTCAAATATCACCAATTACAAAGAATTATGATATATAGAGGATCTAATCACCCAATTCACAATATCTTACTCCTACTCAGATTCTGTAACACCATACATATGTAAGAATCAAGTCTGGTAAATACATATCCTAGAGTCAGAATCTAATTGGGAAAACAGTTTTCAATACAGTAAAACTGAAATATGAAATTTTTTCGAATGGGTGGCCAGTTTGTTGGGTTTCCTTAGCACCTTGCCTAGGGTTTGGAAGCATCACACATGCCACTTTAAAAATTTTAGGGGGTGCTAAGCAAACTAACTTAGGAATCGAATTAGAAAGTTAGGGTAATAATTTAAAGTATCACATACTATAAAGTAACTATCACTAAGTGGGGAGAAATACAACCTGTGTAGACCTCCTTTTGTGACTCCTTGGATCTCCTAGAATTTGAACCGGCTTGCTTGAATCCTTCCAAGTCCAAGACGATCCACCCGGAGTCCCTTTGCACAAGCTCATAGCTTCACTTGATCTATGAAGAAGTGGAGCAAACAATCTACACTAATGGGCTAGACTAGTGTAGAATGGTGATGTGGTTTATATTCTCACTTCAAAACCCTTTCTTTTTGTGTATCTCACTCACCAGAAAACTCAAGACAGCAAGAGGGAGGAAGAAGAAGAAGATGGCAAAGCTTGAGCTCAATATTGTTAATCTCTTAACAAAAAGAGAAAAGGAAAAATAATATATATGAGAGTCACACTCTCAATAAACCATGGTAAATAAATATCTAGATATTTTCATTATTGAGTTTAAAGAAACTAAGGAAATTAAACCAAGGGTTAATGTCATGGTCAAAGTGAGAAAAGTGTAGAAAAAATTAACCATGAATCAATTTCCTTTTTGTTTTCTCAATAATAAATATATATATATATATATATATATATATGTATATTTATTCCATGTGAGTCTTGCATTGCCACCTCCATTGTATCAACAACCATGACACAAATATGTATTTATGTATGCATGTATGTGTGCATTTACATCATCATGTGCATTTATAAATATATATGCATACATGCATTTATACAACCAATTAGAAAAGGTTTAATAAAAGTGAGCTAAAAGTCTATATTAAATCAACACGTGATTTAATAAACCGGTCATATCACATACGACCCGAACAATAGAAAAACGCCCGATTAAAATACGGTATCATATACACGCATTTAATCAATCTCCCGCGCATATCTCATATGCACACCATATCGTTTCGCCTGAGCTAGGAAACTCCTGTGTGGCACTCTAAGACTCGTCAATACGCCGGCAGTAGGTGATGATCATATCAAACACCCACAAGCCACAAGCGGTCAGCTAAACGTAACGGCCACCCGGGTATTGAGCGATCAGAAGAAAAACAAGCGAACCTGTCAAAGCTCCCGTCGAGCCAACTTGCAACACTTACCGTACAGTCCGGTCTCTTCGTCAGATATGCTGCATATCGAGTCTAGGGATGGTATCATCGACCCCAATAACTCAATAAGTCATGCCGATATATTGCTCATAACATATCGAGAAACTACTAATAACACTTATCAGTAAATCTCAGCAAACCTGGCCAGGGACTTCCTGTTATAGCCAATCGAGCATGGTGCAACATCAACTCCCAATACCGAGAGAGACGAAACCCCTCCTATCGCTCATTACCTCCATGTTCATCAGGACTGTACCCAAAATCCACCTGTTTGCACGACTCAGTAGAGCCGTGGTAGGGTGGAGTTCAAAGTACAGTGGGAGGACACACAAGACTCTATGACGATCTCGGGTTTACAGACTAACCTGTACCAGTGTCACCTGAGAACTGCTATCCGACGATTGATAAATTACCAAATAAGAGTTCTCGGCGAGTCCGTTCAGTGTACCCAGTCTCCACTGAGCACTCATATACAATCTTTGGTGTCATCACACCAGATAGATATGTGATCATCCATCGCCCATCATATGGGACAAGAATGGTATACGCTAGTCTACTCTGGAATATCGATGTCCCGTCTCGATACACCTATGACTAGGAACATTTCAAGGATATGCTTATAAACTACTTGTGTCCCACAAGTATGATCTGTATCATTGTCCCAGTAGTTAAACAAATATTCTAAGGGTTTTGTCAATATGTACCAAATGAGTAAGATGCAAGATCAAATGAACATGTCAAGATAAAGTACAACCAGATAGCATACTATCTTGTCGAGCAAGAATGTCCCCTGAATATATATATACACATACCGATACATCCACTATCATGTAATGGCCTCTAGGGCATACATATATCCAATAATCTCCCACTTGCACTAAGGCCAATTATTGGCGTATCTCATACCCAACATCTCAAAAAATTGCTCATGCTGTGGCAGAGGAAGGGCCTTGGTAAGTGGATCCGTAGTGTTATTCTTTGTGTCTACTCTCCGAATCTCGATCTCGCGGCGATCAACTATCTCCCGGATCAAATGATATTGCCTCAGGATGTGTCTGGATCGCTGATGGGACCTGGTCTCTTTAACCAACGCCATAGCCCTATTATTATCACAATACAATGGTATTAGATCAATAATGGTTGGAGCTACTCCTAGGTCCGAGATGAACTTCCTCATCCAGACGGCTTCCTTGGCAGCATCATTTGCAGCAATATACTCAGCTTCCATCATTGAGTCTGCAACGGTGTCCTGTTTGGAACTCTTCCAACATATCGCATCTCCATTGAGGGTAAATATAAACCCTGAGATATATTTTCTATTATCCTTATCACTCTGGAATCCTGAATCGGTAAAGGCCTCCATTTGGAGATCCCCGTTACCATACACCAAGAACATTTCTTTAGTCTTTCGCAAGTACTTAAGAATGTTCTTCACAGCTATCTAGTGATTCTCCCCTGGGTTGGATTGATACTTGCTTACTACACTCGGTGTATAAGCTACATCAGGGCGTGTACATATCATCACATACATTATAGATCCTACGTCTAAAGCGTAGGGTATAATGCTCATGTGAGCTCTCTCTTCATCAGTTTTTAGGCAAAAGTCCTTGGAGAGAGTGACTCCATGACTAGCGGGTAAGTCACCCCGCTTGGAGTCTTCCATACTAAACCTCTTTAGGATGGTGTTAATGTACCTGGTTTGGGACAATCCCAACAACATTTTAGATCTATCCCTATAGATCTTCTTGCCCAGTATGTACGAGGCATCACCCAGGTCCTTCATGGAGAACCTTTGTGATAAGAACAGTTTGACCGATTGTAGCATTGGAACATCGTTTCCTATCAAAATAATGTCATCCACATACAATACGAGGAATGTGACAGTACTTCATACAATCTTCTTATAAACACATGGTTCATCTGGATTTTTGACGAAGTCAAACTCTATGATGACATCATCAGAACAGATGTTCAAACTCCGTGATGCCTGCTTTAATCCATTAATGGATTTAAGCAACCTACATGCTTTCCCGCTGCTCCCGCTATCAATGAAGCCCTCTGGCTGATCCATATAAACACATTCTTCTAAATCACCATTTAGAAAAGCCGTTTTAATGTCCATCTGCCAGATTTCATAGTCGTAGTGAGCAGCAATAGCAAGTAGGATCTGAATGGATCTAAGCATGGCCACAGGAGAAAATTTTTCTTGATAGTCCAGACCTGGTCTTTGACGAAATCCTTTCACCACAAACATTGCCTTATAGGTCTCCACCTGTCCATCTACACCGATCTTTCTCTTTAAAATCCATTTGCACCCTACGGGTTTTACCCCAGAGGGTACAACATCCAAAGTCCATACTTTGTTGGTGTACATAGACTCCATTTCGGATCTCATGGCATGCAGCCGCTTTACAGAGTCACCATTCATGACAGCTTGCTGAAAACTGGTAGGGTCATCATCTTCCATGATGCAATCTTCTCTATCACCATCAATGAGAAAACCGTAGTTTCTCTCCGGTGGGCGAGAAGTCCTACCAGATCTACGGAGTGGCTGAGGTTCGTAAGATTCTGTTACAACATCAGGTTCAACCATGTCGTCATTTGTAACTTGTGTCTCTAAAACCTCTTCTAGATCTACCACATTGCCATCAGTATCATTTGGAAAAATCTCATTTTCTAAAATTTTGGCATGTTGAGAAACAAACACTTTTTTCTCCTCCTTGTGGTAGAAATATATCTAAACGAATGTTTTGGATATCCCACAAATATACATTTGACCGATCGTGTCTCGAGTTTGTCTGGATTCTGCTTTTTGACAAAAGCTGGACAACCCCAAATCTTAACTCGTTTAAGAGATGGTCTCTTCGAATACCATATCTTATATGGAGTGGTAGACACGGTCTTGGTTGAAACTTTGTTCAACAGAAAAGCTGCAGTCTCCAATGCATGCCCCCAAAAGGAGAAAGGTAACTCGGTATCACTCATCATGGATCGTACCATATCTAATAGGGTACGATTCTGCCTCTCTGACACACCATTGTGCTATGGTGTGTAAGGGAGAGTGAGCTGAGAGAGAATCCCATTCTCTTTTAGGAATTTTGAAAACTCTGTACTAAGATACTTTCCACCTCGATCTGATCGAAGTATTTTGATGCTCATTCCTGTTTATTTTTCTACTTCAAGTTTGTACTCCTTGAATTTCTCGAATGCTTCAGACTTATGCTTTAATAAAAACACATGACCGAATCTTGGGAAATCATTAGTAAAAGTTATGAAGTAAGAAAAACCGCCTCTCGCATATGTAGACATTGACCCACATACATCACTATGTATGAGGCCTAAGAGCTCTGTAGCTCTTTCTCCGTGTCCAGTAAACGGATTTTTGGTCATTTTCCCTTTGATACAAGTCTGACAAGTCGTATAAGATTTATACTCAAAAGGATTTAAATCCATCTTTATGAAGCTTGTTTAGTCTTGTTTCATTAATATGACTAAGTCTACAATGCCAAAGAAAAGCTTCATTTATATCTGAAAATTTTCTTTTATTTGTGTGTTGTATGTTGAAAACTGTGTGTTGATTAAGGACGTATATCTCGTTATTAAGTGTACCACAACCAATCAACTCTTGATTCATTTTAATGTTCATAACATTGTGCTACAAAACAAAATGATATCCTTCATTGTCTAACACAAAAACAGATATTATATTATAAAGCATGCTTGGTAAAAAATAACATGGGTTCAAAACCAATATACAACCCGACGACAACCTTAGGTGATACTCTCCTACTGAAACTGCATGTACATTGGAACCATTTCCAACTCGGAGAGTATGATAACCGGTCTTCAAAACTCTGCTATTTCTCAACGCCTGCAAAGAATTGCAGATATGAGAACCCGAACCGGTATCCAATACCCAGGAAACAAAGTTTATAGAAAAACAGTTTTCATTTACGAACACACCTGAAGTTGAAGCATCACCATGCTTCATTTTCTTGAGTTCAAGGTATTCCGTACAATTCCGCTTCCAGTGCCCCGTCTTCTTGCAATGAAAACATTCTCCTTTTCCCGGCTCCGCGGCTTTGGATTTGTCTTTCCCCTTCCCCTTCTTAATTTCACCTCTCGGTTTGGTGGATTTCTTCTTATTCATTCCCTTGGTCTTGGCTTTTGGGACGGAAGAGGAAGATTGTCCAATAAGCAGAGAGGGAGACTTCGCTTTAAGCGTGCTCTCTATACTTCTCAACATATTGAGAAGTTCGGGTAGTGACTTTTCCATGTTATGCATGTTGAAGTTCACTATGAATGGAGCAAAAGCAGAGGGAAGAGACTGTAGAACAATATCAGTATACTGTTCGTTATCCATTGTCCATCCGAGTTCCTCAAGCTCTTCAATAAGAGCTATCATCTTCAAAACATGATCGCCTACTGGTGTTCCAGGAGCCATCCGTATCTGAAACAACTTTCGAGAAGCTTCATATCTCAGGGTCCGAGATTGTTCCCCATACAACTCTTTTGTATGGAGAAAGATGGATTTAACATCCATCTGCTCATGCTGCTTTTGATGTGTATTGTCCATCGATGCAGGTGCGAGGCATTTGGCAGTAGCACAATCAATATCCCACGTTTTGCGGATCTCCTTATCCACAACAGAAGATTCAGGGCCTGGGGTAAGTGGGGCTGAGGCAGAGAGGACATATGATACTTTATCATATGTGAGAGCAATGTTAATGTTCCTCGTCCAGTCTTTATAGTTCGGCCCAGTTAGCTTATTTTTCTCTAACTGTAGCTTAAGTCCAGTCATAGTTATCTGCCATTAGGAGAGAGATAAGAATACACTTAGCGAAAGCTTTTGCAAAGATTAGATTGGTTTATTATCTTATCTAATCGATGTCTCCCACTGCTTTTATCAAATTTTCCTTCAAATCTTAAAAAGAAAACTAGTCGGGATTAATTACATTCTACAACTTCGCTAACCGTTCAGCCAGGCCAGTGCCGGTACTTTGAGGGAGGTTTCCCGTGCTGTCGCATGGACCTAATTAGAATAAATCTCGTTTTCCCAGAGGCGTAGCCCCGTTGACACCTTTCCATACACCTAATGGGTTAGCTAATTGTAAAGAGCAAAACTCTCCCGGAAGCAACTCTTGCTCACAGTGAGATCGGGATCAAACTATCTTATAGAAGGTATGCAATCTCATTGCGAATTTCAACTCTTGAAACTCCTGATATGGCTTTTACCCCTAGCACTCATGACCTTGGCTATGGTCAACATATCATAACACTAATCAAGTTCTACCCATAATTTCATGTTTGATTAGACCCACCCACAAGACCCTTGGATATGGTCAACATAATCATGTGACTATCCTAATTAATCGCATCATATGCTGTGTAGGAAGACATCACTTAGCTACGGTATACTACGCCTTGGCTATAGTCAACATACGTAGCACGAATACTAAGTACTCTACTTCCTAAAATGACGGAGGGTTGCGAATAGTTTTTAAGAAAACTTTTAATGCTTTAAACTCGATATCGTTGTAGAATCAAATGGGTTTAAAAGGAGTGGCTTAAGCTCCGCACTTTGAAAACTTGCTTTTTCATAAAAGGCCGAGTAGGTTTCAAATCCGATTCTACAACATCTTTTAAGTTCATTTTTCTTTACATTAATCTCATTAATGTAGTCCCATCATTTAAGTCCTTAAGCCATCACAGAAAAGAAACGAAAATAGAACGTACGCTTATGCCATCCACATTCGTCACAATGTCCCATTATGTACCGTTAGGTTACTTAACTAACGGTATAG
This sequence comes from Agapanthus africanus, assembly GCA_030015575.1. Classification (NCBI taxonomy): domain Eukaryota; kingdom Viridiplantae; phylum Streptophyta; class Magnoliopsida; order Asparagales; family Amaryllidaceae; genus Agapanthus; species Agapanthus africanus. The sequence continues at coordinate 333,801,203 of JASDDO010000031.1, forward strand.
CGGGGCAGGACTAGCGTGGATGCAAAACATAAGCAACGTTTATTATATATCATATATATAATACCATTCGTCTCAGCATATAAAGTGATCACATCACAGAATATCAACAGCAGAAGCCCATATGAAAATATAGGATATTCTAGGAGGTTCGTATTTTGTATTTTGCCAACAATAGAAAATACGGATTCCACGGTCGCGATGAATAGCCAAACCCACATCCCTAGACCCCTACGAGAGCGGCAAATGACCCTACCAATTCTAGAGTTTAGGAGACCCGGTCTTGACTCCTCGAGATGGCATCCCACTGAACTCTAGAATCCGGTCACTTGTGCTCCTATCCTTGGGTCATCCTAATGCAGAAAAGTAAATAATATACAGCAATGGTGATATCATTCTCAACCCAGAAGTGCCCCAAATAAAAGAATATTACATACAATTAATTTTACATGAATGAAAATTAAAAACTCTCATCTCACATAAAACCCCCGGCCATTCATTCACGACGATCCTGTACATCATATCTCAGCAACACATAACATCACATGTCATCAATGTAAGTAAGTATGCATACCCCGATTGTCGTTGATGTATAGCAACGAAAACGGCGATACACCACATACTATACTTACGGTCGCAGAAAAGAAAGTGAAAAACAACAACAATTGGTATCATCACTTTCACATATATCCAGACGATGTTAAACGTTTTGATCGAATCAACAAACACCCACAAATTATCCCGAGAGCTCAACACTTGAGCAAAGTTAAAATACCCAAAAACGTGCTATGGACCAGCCGTAAAAGGGTCAACCCTTGCCTCACCTATGGCGCCATAGGACTACGGCAAACCCTAAGGTTTGGTCACGGTTCCATGGTCATAGTGTCGAGATAGGGTTACGTTCTTCTAGAGGGTCCATAGGGATACTTGCACGATCTTCCGAATATGTTCAACTTGGGAAATTCCAACTCTTGAAAATTTCAGAGGGGGTCTTGATGTGGGGTTTGAAGTTCGTTCGAACTGTTAAACATTGTCAAGGTTACCATTACAATGTTAAAATATACGACTACAAAACACTCCGTATTATCCCCATATCAAAATTAACATCACATGAAATTTTGGACTAAACAAACAATACCTGAAACCCCAAAATCTACAGACTAGACCACATGTGAAAAACGAGGCGATTCTGAGGCAGAATGGCTGGCCTCCTCAGTTTTTTGAGGGTTGTCATCGGGTGAAATTCGATGGATTGGCCTCGTATTTCACCTGTGTTCTATATGTATCACATACAATCTGCTGCAGTTGCTAAAATAATTTTTACAAATCGTTTTAAAATCAACAGAGAGCAGAATCTAGGGTTTCAGAAATTCGTATTTTCGGAGTTGTTTCAGTTTCGTATTAAATTTAATATCGTCTAAGTTTCTAGCTTGGCTCTGATACCACTATTGGGTTTCCTTAGCACCTTGCCTAGGGTTTGGAAGCATCACACATTCCACTTTAAAAATTTTAGTGGGTGCTAAGCAAACTAACTTAGGAATCGAACTAGAAAGTTAGGGTAACAACTTAAAGTATCACATGCTATGAAGTAAATATCACTAAGCGGGGAGAAATACAACCTTTGTAGACCTCCTCTTGTGACTCCTTAGATCTTCTAGAGTTTGAACCGGCTTGCTTGAATCCTTCCAAGTCCACGACGATCCACCCGGAGTCCCTTTTCTCAAGCTCCTAGCTTCACTTGATCTATGAAGAAATGGAGCAAACAATCTACACTAATGGGCTAGACTAGTGTAGAATGATGATGTGGTTTATATTCTCACTTCAAAACCCTTTCTTTTTATGTATCTCACTCACTAGAAAACTCAAGAGAGCTTGAGAGAGGAAGAAGAAGAAGATGGTAAAGCTTGAGCTCAATATTGTTAATCTCTTAATAAAAAGAGAAAAGGAAAAAGAATATATATGAGAGTCACACTCTCAATAAACCATGGTAAATAAATATCCAGATATTTTCATTATTGAGTTTAAAGCAACTAAGGAAATTAAACCAACGGTTAATGTCACGGTCAAAGTGAGAAGAGTGTAGAAACAATTAACCATGAATCAATTTCCTTTTTCTTTTCTCAATAATAAATATATAAGTATATTTATTACATGTGAGTCTTGCATTGCCACCTCCATTGTATCAACAACCATGACACAAATATGTATGCATGTATGTGTGCATTCACATCATCATGTGCATGTATAAATATATATGCATACATGCATGCATACAACCAAATAGAAAAGGATTAATAAAAGTGAGCTAAAATTCTATATTAAATCAAAAATTGATTTAATAAATCAGTCATATCACAAACGACCCGACCAATAGAAAAACGCCTGATTAAAATACGGTAAAATATACACGCATTTAATCAAGCTCCCGCGCATATCTCATATGCACACCATAACGTTTCGCCTGAGCTAGGAAACTCCTATGTGGGACTCTAAGACTCGTCAATACGCCGGCAGTAGGTGATGATCATATCAAACACTCACAAGTCGCATGCGGTCAGCTAAACGTAACGGCCACCCGGGTATTGAGCGATCAGAAGAAAAACAAGAGAACCTGTCAAAACACCCGTCGAGCCAACTGGAAACACTTACCGTACAGTCAGGTCTCTTCGTCAGATATGATGTATATCGAGTCTAGGGATGGTATCGTCGACCCCAATAACTCAATAAATCATGCCGGTATATGGCTCATAACAGATCGAGAAACTACTAATAACACTTATCAGTAAATCTCAGCAGCCCTGGACAGGGACTTCCAGTTATAGCCAATCAAGCATGGTGCAACATCAACTCCCAATACCGGGAGAGAAGAAACCCCTTCTATCGCTCATTGCCTCCATGTGCCTCAGGACTGTACCCAAAATCCACCTGTTTGCACGACTCAGTAGAGCCGTGGTAGGGTGGAGATCAAAGTACAGTGGGAGGACACACAAGACTCTATGACGATCTTGGGTCTACAGACTAACCTGTACCAATGTCACCTGAGAATTTCTATCTGACGATAGATATACCACATAGGAGTTCTTGGCGAGTCCGTTCAGTGTACCCACTCTCCACTGAGCACCAGTATACAATCTTTGGTGTCATCTCACCAGATGGATATGGGATCATCTGTCGCCCATCATATGGGAAAAGAATGGTATACGCTAGTCTACTCTGGAATATCGATGCCCCGTCTCGATACACCTACGACTAGGAACATTTCAAGGATATGCTTATAAACTACTCGTGTCTCACTAGTATTGTCTGCATCATAGTCCTAATAGTCAAGCAAATATCCTAAGGGCTTTATCAACATGTACCAAATGAGTAAGATGCAAGATCAAATGAGCATGTCAAGATAAAGTACAACCAGATAGCATACTATCATGTCGAGCAAAAATGTCCTCTGATTATATATATACACATACCGATACATCCACTATCATATAATGGCCTCTAGGGCATACATATATCCAACACGGGTATTCCTAGTAATGCCTCTTCCACTATCTAGATTCGTGACAGTAACCGTATATTTCCTTACCCTCACTCTAATTCCGTTATATGTCTTTACTTCTTACCTTCTTTACACCACATTTAGGCTAATTGGTGTTCTTCCTTCCCTACCTTTCGGCACCAGCCTAAGGTATGGAAGAAGACTATCCAATAAGCATAATAAGTGTACTCTCCTAATACTAGGAGCCTTTGCAACCTGAGATAAGGTAAAGAAAAAAGACAACCGAATAATTATATTCAACATCCTCGAACTGAAACAAGTTCCTTCGAATTCGTATGTAACTATACGATGGCATATCCAAGCAATATGGATCTTCGTAGTGATACAGAGTGTCCTGGAGAAATACAAAGGGGAAGTAGGAGTGGCAATGATATACGCGGCTTCGTCGTGAATGATAGTAGTTGCAATATCCTTTGCCCTCACTCTTATCCTTTTATATGTATTTACTTATTACCTTCTGTACACCACACTTAGGCTAATTGGTTTTCTTTCTTCCCTACCTTTCGGCACCTGCCTATGGTTTGGAAGAAGACTATCCAATAAGCGTAATAGGTGTACTCTCCTAATACTAGGAGCTTTCGTAACCTGAGAGAAGGGAAAAAGAAACGACAACAAAATAATCTTATTCAATTTATCCACAACTGGAATCCATCCTTGAACAGAAACAAGTTTCTTCGAATTCATATGTAACTATACGATGGAATATCCAAGAAATATGGATCTTCTTAGTGATACGGAGTGTTTTGGAAAAATAAAAAGGGAAAGTAGGAGCGGCAAGGATATATGCGACTTAATGACAATCCAAAAGCCAAAGTGTTTAAGAAGATTCGGTTAACCTGGTTTATGAGTTTTAGTTTAGGGTCAGGTCATGGTCGCTACCAAAGAGAGAGAGAGAGAAAAGAAACACTCAACGTGCAGTCTAATCTAAATTAGATTGGTTAATCACTTTATCTAATCAGGATGGCTCTCAACGTTTCCTCGAATTCTCCTTCAAACCCTAAAAGGAGAATTAGTCGGGATCATATGAAATCACCTGAAGAGTAACACCTACTCATCAGTAGGAATCGGGACCCAACTATCATCGCATGATAACTTGATGGAAGCCACTCAAGTCACCACACTCCAGAAGGTATGCGCATGCGTGGCATGTTTCTTTATGTTTAAAACTCCCGATATAGTTTTTACCCCTAGGACCCAAGGACCTTGACGAATAATTTACAAATCAAGGGTCCTAGTCAAGTTCAATCCGTCACTATCTTGATTGCTTTAAACCCACCCGCACGACCCTTGACGAATGATCAACAAAGTCGTACGACTGTCCTAACCAATCCACATATCCATGCGAAAGAAAAGCATTACAGAGCTACCGCATACTACGTTTTGGTAAATAGCAACGACAAACGTAGCATGAATACTAAGCAATACTAATCTGAAAGGACGGAGGGCTACTGCTGGTTATTGGCGAAAACCTTTAACGTAATGAACTTAATATCGTTCAAGGAACTCAAGCAGTTTTTAAAAAGGAGTGGTTTAAACTCCGCATTTTTAAAAACAAGTGGTTTTGAAGAAAACCGAGTAATCTATAGTATCATAAACTTTTGCTCAAAAGGTCACTCCCCGTGAAGGGATCTAGGCTCTTGCCTCCTCGAATGAGGTGCTGGATGTTCCTGAACGAACAACACTATGCAATGCAAGAGAATACAACTATAGAGAATTTATTACAAAAACGCAAACTTTTGCCCAAGAGGCCACTCCCTATAAAGGGATCTCGGCTCTTGCCTCGTCAAATGAGGTGTTGGATATTCATAACCGAATTCCGCTGTGCAAAGCAAAAGGAAACGTCTGTAATAACAGTTTTCAAAAATTGGTTCCAACAACATCATTTAGGTTTATTTTTCCTTGCATTAATCAAAATTAACGCAGTCCCATCAATTAATCCATATCATACCAGAAAAGAACGAAAATACAATGTACCTATATGCCATCCACATTCGCCATGAGGCCCCGTCATGCACCGTTAGGTTACTGTCACGACCCGAAATATTAGCTCGTGACCAGCACATGAATCGCGCAATGTCTAAAGGCATAACGGAATTTAGGTAAGCTGTAACCCAGAAATCTAAAACTTTTAAGAAAAATAAAGGAGGTGAGGTTTTGAAATGAAGCTATAATGAAATCAAGTTTTCTTAATGCATAGAAAAGGAACATGAATGATGCAAGTGAAATTTACTAATTTAAAACGTGTTTTGTCTTTAAAAATTTTGGCATCACCTCCTTTGTATATTTTGATCCAAAACCACAAATACATAATAATGATAAAGGCATCCCCAAGCGGGAGCTAGATCTTCGCCAAACGGAGGATCACAACCAGGCAATACAGTATAAATAAGTATACGACGCCCAACGGTGAAGTTCACCACAAAAGATAAAGGAAAGCAAGACATAAATACCAGAAGTAGCGAAAAAACCCTCGCTCTAAGTCTCGCAACCACAAACCCACTAAGTCTCATTACTTATACAACTTACAAATTTTGATTGATGGAGTTTACTAGATACAATATGAAATATAGATACAAGAGTGGGTACGATACAAGTGTCCCACCTACCAATGAAAAACACCTGAATGCAACTGTATGCCAGGGAAGCCGCTACTGATCCAAGCGGTCAACCTGCAAGAACTATGGCACAACGGGGGTGAGTTTCCAACTCGTGAGTAGAAAAATATCAACAGATAGAAATCGAATAAACAACGAATCCTAGGTCAACTATATCATAAGGGTAATACAATGATATCTAGGGTAACCGGGTCAGTATATGTGCCAACAAGGTAGTCAATACATATAGGCATGCGGATAACATCCAACGGTAATAATCAATGCATGTATGCATGTGGATCTCGTCCACCCATATAATCAATGTATGTATGCATGTGGATCTCGCCTACCTATATAATCAATGTCTGTATGCACGTAAATATCATAAAAGAGTGTGCATGAAAGTATGAGGATATATATCAACGGTGTCCCTCACGACACATCAAAATCATAGGACCTGAGTGCCTAGCATCGACACTCGAAAACATCATGAAAACCGTGCCCAGCATCAGCACGTAAATCCTCATATATCGGGCTCCGTCAGTCTGGATCGGCCCACGGGCTCCGTCAGTCCGGATCGGCCCATATCATCTCTCGACTCCGGTCGGTATCCTACGGATATTAACCGAGCCTAAATACTATCACCGGTAGGTAGTAGTCCCTCTGCCAGGCTCACCGTCTGTATACACAGCATCCCTTTCTTGCCCCGGGTCTACCATGTACCCACAATCGGCCCCATTCGCCTCCTCGAATCGGGTTTCACATGTCACACGTCTCAGAACCGAGAAAACGCATGGTGGACGCACTGAAATACCATATTAAGAGAAACCGGGTTTTTAAAACAACACATAATCTCTTTTAAAATGTCCACAGTTCTCAAATCCAGAAATCTCATGAAAACAGCATATCTCAATGCGTAAAATTATAGAGCATGATGTATGCGACATATAATAGAAATGTGAGCATATCCGTGTATCATGCAACATGGAACAGTGGTATGACATATTAAGGGAAAACCACTCCTTTGAAATGATTCCAGTTTTAAAAATATAACATGCGGTTCCCAATTTCCCAATAAAACCAGTTATCTATGTAGGCATAATATGTATATGCGCAAGTATGGATGTATCAATGCATATGTGCACCAATATGAATATACAGTGTGTATGTGCGCAAATATGGATGTATCAAAGTATATGTGCACCAATATGAATATACAGTGTGCATGTGCGCGAATATGGATGTATCAATGTATATGTGCACCATTATGAATATACAGTGTGCATGTGCGCGAATATGGATGTATCAATGTATATGTGCACCAATATGAATATACAGTGTGCATGTGCGCGAATATGGATGTATCAATGTATATGTGCACCAATATGAATATACAGTGTGCATGTGCGCGAATATGGATGTATCAATGTATATGTGCACCAATATGAATATACAGTGTGCATGTGCGCAAATATGGATGTATCAATGTACATATGCACCAATATGAATATACAGTGTGCATGTGCGCAAATATGGATGTATCAATGTATATGTGCACCAATATGAATATACTAATGTGTATGTGCGCAAACAAGTTATGCGAAGAGTCATATCATGATGCAGTAATCCTACTGTGTTGTGACATGGCAATTATCGATGATGAAGTGTGTGAGCCTACAATATGTGTACGTGTAACATACACATCATCGATAATGGTGCAGGTGTACTATTATAGGTATAAGCAAGGCAATGAGAATAATATGAATGCAGCATAAGATAATCATATGCAAATACTGACGGGTATACGTATCTAACATGATCGAGTCGGTAAATCTATAAATCGGCATCCAGCCTAACAACATCGCGTACGGTATAATACATCATACGGCAGCCTCTAGTCAAGGGTATGGATTAACATCAAGTCAAACTCATCACGCACGGAAAATCATCGTACGGTGGCATTAAGCTAATAGGGATCCTATCATCCTATAAGACAAATGAGGGTACGGCCTAATATCACGTACGACCTATCATCCATGATTCACAACATTCTGTGTATATATATATATATATATATATGTACCTATATCCCAGGTCACATCCGCAATAATCTCATATCAGGGGACCGGCAGGGTATAAATCATCTCGATCGACTCGTTTCCGTATACCAACATATCGTCATATCATCATATCAACAGATCATCATATCAGTCTTATATTCTTTCATCGCATTTATATCTCACCTCAAGTCGAGTTTACATAAACATTCTATCTCTACTATAAGTATAAGCATCTAATCTAACATACACACCCGAACCATTCAAGCAGATTTTAAAGGAAGCGAATCGTAGTTTTGAAAATAGGAGTTACGGTGTTTTTTTTAAGGAAAAGATATCATTTGAAAATCCGTAACGTCCCTCAAAGTATATATTTTAAAAGGTACATACGATTCTTCGGTTTAGAAAAGGGTATGGTTCGGATGACACATCTACATCGGCTATCTAGTCCTATAGTACCCTAAACGGCAATGTCGTCACATGTCATCCTCAAATTCCGCCATCCTATAATAGTCGTTACGTATCACTTCTAACTATCCTCTAGTTTCTAATATGGTTTCATAGATATCTTCATTCTAACCCTAGATTCCTAGTCTAATGTTCCTTAACCATATTCTATAAATCAGTTTTCCATCAAAACTTTGCGGGGGTGCTATACGCCATCCACCCGACTTCCCCCGTAGATATAGATCTACTCACCGTGGTGTTCGCTTGCCGAAGTCGTTGACGCCACGCTCCGTCGTCTCGGAATCCACACGAACGTACCTATAATAACAACACATATCGCAACGCTATTAAAATCAAGTTCTAAAATCCAAAACGGCAAATATCAAAACTCATCATTCAAAATACGGAAAACATATCCTAAATCACACACAAGTGTTCTCAGATTTTGACTCAGGTCAAATAAAGCCAAGCAAACAAGTCTAGGGTGATGTATATTGTGTATATGAGCTACTGGACCAACCTAGGCCCCTACCCTCACCTAGTGGCCGGCCACATAGGCAGAAATTCCGGCCAGGCCGGTTTTGCTTGCTCCTCAGGGCTTCGTCTTCGTAGGGTGGTCTCCTGGTGGTGTATCTAGGCCCATGGTATTGTTTGGTTGTCTCAGAAATTCTCCACGTCATCCCAGATTCATAGTAGGCACACTAAAAGTCACAAAACCAATACGGAACAAATCCTAAGTTTGTGCATCGCGTTCACCTCTATGGCTCAGGTCAGGAATCGTGTCACCAAGGTCATGTAAACACTCACAAATGTTCCCAGATTCCACCTACAGACATTATATAAAAATCTAGTAGTGCCAAACATCACAAAACTACTTCAAACAGCTACCCTAGAAAATACAACCCCCCAGTCCCCTACAGGGCCGAGGTCGCCGGATTTGCCCCCAAAGTCGCCGGCCAAAACCGGTGGGAAAGGGTTAGGGTTTTGGGTGAACACTCAGGGTCTCGAGTACAACAATACCACTCTGTTTGTTTTCCCAGTGAATGCTCGGGGACAACATCACAAAACGACATCCAAAACACGATATCTCACAAAACTAATCTAAAGGGAAGAAATTATACCTCAATAAGGCCACTGAAGAAAACCCTAGCTCCCCAACGTCATCAAAATTTCACTTTGCTTGGTTCAATGTGTAGAGGAAGAGATGGGGGTTAGTTTTGGTGAAAGGGGTGTAGGGTTTTAGGGATTATTTAGAGATGGATCTAGGGTTTTAAGAGAGAGGGAAGTGGCTTGAGGAAGATGAAGAAGAGAAAAAGAAAATGATGGGGTAAGTGATTAGGCAGCAGCCCCCCCTCTCTTCTCACTTATTCACACACACACTCTCTCTAATCATACCCTTTTTACTAAATTACCCTTTTTCCATTCCTTTATCTTTTCTCTTTCAAAATTCAAAACCAAATCACATAATACCCATATAAAAACACAAATACAACAACATGTAACCAAATGGAACATGACATGATGCACTAACCATGGAAAACTGTAGAAACGCGGATTTGGCTTAATCGCGATTAGTAGTGCACTTATCGGGTTTTTATCGAAACTGCGTATAATAAATTTTAAAAATGCCAAATCCTTTAAATATATTATTAAATGAATAAATCATTTTAATTTTCATTTATTTCATAATTATTGGTATATATTTATACTCTTTTTCGAAAATCCCAATTTCGCAAATCGGGCAGTTTTCGGGAAATATATTATTTTAATATTAAATTCCAAAAATAATATTTTATATTTTCTGAAATGTTACAGTTACTTAACTAACGACAGAGCGAGGGCTGGACCAGCGTGGATGCAAAACATATTCAACATCTACTAGTATATATAAATATATATATATATATATATATATATATATATATATATATATAAAACCTTCGTACTAGGCATGATATAAGCAACATCACAGAAAAGCGATAAGAAACACAGAATAACGGATAATCTAGGATCCCCGGATTTCCTTTGAGCCGCAAATGAAACCCGACGTTCCCCGGTCGTGTGGATAGCATGTGCAATGTATAACCAAGACCCCTACGAGTGCGACAACTTACCCGTCAATCCCAGAAGTGAGGAAACCCCAATCAATAAAGTGAATGGGCCACCCGGCACTTTACTGAATCCGGTAACTTGAGCATCCCACCGTGGGTCATCCTATACCCCTTACGAGTGCAGAAAATAGCACGCCAATTCTAGAATGAGGCCCCCTCCGTCTCAACACCATGAGATGCGGGCCCGTTGCCCTCTAGAACCCGACTACTCGAGCACTCCAATATAGGGTAATCCTAGTACAGAAAAGAGAAGTATATATACAATGGCGACATGGACCTCAACCCGGTCGTGACCCAATAAAAGAACATACAATATGGCAGAGACGGCTGTCCACATGTCGGACGCTCGCCCCGTTTTAATGAATATACCAAATGAATCTGAACTGTACTACTACCATTGCACCATAGGTTATCCACCACGACAATCCAACCACAATATCAGCACAACACAGAATATCAACGTGAATATCATGTTCGCAAACCCGTCTAGTTGAACATATATCAACTAGTCGGATTGTACCGCTCAATGATATTCACGGTCGTAGATATTAACATATGCACTGATAAACACGTATTCAAAATTTCGATCGACTAAAACTTTTCCACATTGGCCCCAAATGCAAACCAGCAATCAAACAAATCTGGGCCAAAAACATACATCCCAAAAATCATATTTCTAAATAATAAAGTGCCAGAAGAAATTTGGCGCACAAGGTGTCACGGCCCGAAAGTACGGAACATGACCGGCACCTAAACTACGAACGTCTCGAGACGTACATAATCTAAGTAAACCGAAAACCCAGAAATCAAAACCAAGAAAAGTAGTAGAGTGCAGGAAAAACCAACTTAAAGCAAGTAATTTCAATAGCATAAGCCGAATTATGCGGTTTTTAAAACATCAAAAATTTACTGAAAATTTCGGCAGAGTCTCCTTTGTAAATACTGGCCCCCAAACGGGATACAACATGAATAGTATACAAAATCAAGAAAAAGGCATCCCCAAGCGGGAGCTAGCTCTTCGTCAATCGACGGTCACAACCACACAAGCAATATAATATACAACGCCAGCGGCGAGGATCAAAACTCAAAAGGAAATTCAAAACCACCAGAAATATAACGAGCGACTCTAAGGTCGAAAGAATAAACAACACTGGTCTCTATCTCAATAAATACATGTTTGGTTGATGGAATTTAATAGATACAACGGAATAATATTTTACAAGGTAATATGATGGGTACGATACAAGAAAAACCCACCTACTAGCAAGTCACCCGAATGAAACTGAGCCCGCAAAGCCGTAATGAAACCTGTACGGCAAACCTGCAAGAAACTAGGGCACAACGGGGGTGAGTTGCCAACTCGTGAATAGAAAAACATCTACGAATAAAAATCGCATGTATGACGCAATCCTAGGTCATACGATCATAATATATAATCCTCCAATAACATGCAGCCTATAACAAGGCTAGGGTAAATATCTAACCCGAGTGTAATCTCATGTGCCTGTGTCAGTGCCTCAGGTAGCAATATATCATATGAATGAGGTATGAATGCACGGAACAGAATGCATGTACTGACGAAAACTTCTTTCATAAATCAGTGAGATTTCTGTATTTTTAAAGTGAGGTACCATAAATGAAATCAGCATAAAATAGTGCCCAGTATCGACACAAAACAAGTGTCCAAATATCTCGATATCTCTGTATCACAATCTCTGTACCTCAATATCTCAAAATCAATATCTAGGGTGCCGTCAATCCAGACCGGCCCCAACCATCCATCTCAAGACCACGACGGTATCCTCCGGATATCCGACGCGTCGGTAATATCACCGGTCGGTAGTGCTCCCCTGCCAGGCTCAACGTCAACAACACATTCCTCTTGCCCCGGGGTACCGCACCGGGCCCACCATGTACCCGAAACGGTTCATCCATCTCCTCGAATCGGGTCTCGAAATCCATCGGCAAACTCATGGTGGACGACTCATACATCATAGGAAAACCGCATTTTTTATTTAAAAAGAAAGAAGGCAGTTTATATATGTTTTGCGGTTTTCCTCCAAATCCATAAAATATCATGGGAATCCGAATCATCAATAGCATGTAAAACCATGAATATAAGCATGAGAATCCATGAATACGGCATAACAATGAAAAACAGTATGCATGAAGTAGCAGGTAATAACTACAATGTCTAAACTATTAGTTAACATGCTATGTCAAGCAATAATATTTTCTAAGGTGTACGTGACATGGCAATTACCGATGAAAATGTGTGTGAGCCGGCAAGTAGGTGTACGTGTTACATACGCATCATCGGTAATGGTGCTGGTGTCCTAACAGCATGATATCAATAATGGAGTATAAAACATAATATAAGCATGCGATGCGAAGCGAACCACAATAAGGAGCGGGAGCTGAAAACTAGACGCAACTATAACTAATCTGCATTAATCTAATATAAGTCCCACAAATGGTGCCTTTTGAAATAACACGAATCATGGGGTTTTGAAAATAGGGGCTACGGTGTTTTTATAAAAAGATACGTCCTTTGAAATATCCGTAGGATCCCTTGACCTATCTTTTAAAATACCCACGACCCGCTAGTTTGAAATAGGTGGGAGTCTAATCTAATCTAACAACTACACTAAACTATACGGCTGAACTAACAAGCTAAGCTACAGGTAAGGAAACCGCCTAACATCTGAGTCGATACATATACATACCTGTATATATATTAGTCGGTGATCCCGCCTCAATAATATCATATCTGATATCATATCTATAATCAGACATCCCAAGTCAAGAGTGCGGATCAATCATCAAAATATAGCTCGTACGTAAATCCGTCGTACGGCATCCCAAATCTGGGTACGGGTCAATATCACATTCATCATACTATTCATCTGATATCCTCTTTATCAAATATCATGATCGGGGTACTGATCTACGTCTAGTACAATATTGATACCATCTATGTATGCATGCATGTATAAGAATCACTGCGTCAAAAGACCCGCTAAAACATCATGTCGTATCTCAATACGAACCAAAACACATCACGGATCTTCTGGCCTCAAGCCTAATATCATTGACTCATCTCAAATCCCAATTACTATCCTCAAATCCAGTATATAAACACATAGTCCCATACCCATGTGTAAATATACACATCAATATATAATCCCATGTACGCATATATGAAAGGAGAATGTATGCAAATATGGGTGTGTGTGTATGTGTGGTGCAACCACTACTCTAGGGTTTCGCAACACTAAACCAATCCAATCACACCAAGGATCCATCTCTATCATCAATAATCTCAAACAATATATAAACAATATATATATGTGTGCATACGTATTCGTATACATCACCACGAACTGCGGGGGTGCTATACGCCATCCACCCGACTTCTCCCCGTAGATATAAATCTACTCACCTGGTCCTCGCTTGCCGGTGCCGATACCGCCACGCGTTTGCTTGTCGTCTCGAAGTCCACATGGGGTACCTACATATCATACAGCACCGTATCATATTAAAATCCGACTCATGACCAAAACGACGCATGAATCCCACATAGGTCAAAACCTATGGTTGCTTCACAAATCGACCCAAAAACCCTCGATGTCGGCGTACAAACGCCAAACCATCGAGAAAAATCCAATCACACCCATTTGCACATTCACGAACACTAATTTTAATATAAACTAGGTTAAAACTCACAAAAACCCCAATTTCACTTAAAAAGTCATTTTTCCGTAAATCTAGCAAGCACAATTCGCCGTTTTTTTACAAAACATGACGTTTAAATGAATGTAGCGGCCAATATACTTATTAAATATCTTAAATAAGTCATAGAAACAATTTCCGGAATTTAATCTCATTAAATTCCAAAAACCCTAATATTCTAGTTTACAAAATACCCTTTTTAACAATTTCATAGCCAAAAATGCACAAACTACAATTTAGGTTGGATTCCCATGAACTAAAGTGTTAAACTACACTTAATAAAGTTAATAATATGATAAAAACCCTAACCATATTTTTAATCTCATATTTCGAATTAAATCAAAAAAACTAGTTTGCAACAAAAAGCTTAATTTGGACATTTTTCAAGTAACAGCTTGTAATTAACAACTAGATTAGTTTTCTACAAAACTAAATATGTTAATCCACATCAATAGACCATGCACAATCAAACACAACTCATTTCCACAACAAACCCTAACTTGAAATCTTTAATCATGCAATTAAACTCACATAAACCAAATTAACACTTAATTAAATTAGCTTTAAGAAATTAGTAACAAATTAAGCAAAAATTTTTAGAATTATACCCAAAAACATTTGAAGATTCACAAGCATCCATGGCTCTCCAAAATGATCTCTTTTCACAAAGATCCATGCTATACGGGCTAAGCTAAAATGGGTAGGAGTCGGATTTGGGTTTTGGGATTTTTTTTGATGGATTTTGGGCAATTTTTGATGAAGTTTTGAAGAGAAAAGAGAAGGGAAATGGGGAGGGCTGCTGCTGCTGTAGGAGAGGGGGGTCGGCTGGAATGGGAGGGGGAGAGGAGAGAGAGGGAGGTAGGGAAAGTGGGGGGAGAAAGTCAAGGTCAAACCAAGTCAAAAGTCCACCTCATTTATCCATTTTCTTTTCTTTTCTTTCATTTCATTCCTTTGAAAATTCAAGTGGGGAAAAAGATGGGGGCTGCTGAATTCAGCCAAGGGTAGAAGTGAATGGGGGTGTGTGGATGTGGGTACGGGTGTGGGGTGATGAAAAATGAAAAATACAATACCCCAAACATCCATTTACGCTAAAAAAAGCCTTTTTCTTCAATAATTTCTAAACCATTTTGGCAAATGATTTCGTTCCAAAAACCACATGATAAAATTTTATTTAATGTTTTATGATGCACAAAATTTGTTTCAACTCATTCCAATTTATAATTTTCCCTAATTAAATGTATTAGTGACGGCTTAAAATAATAATAAAATAATATTTTTTTCCAGAAAATTTGAAATTTCACCAGCGGCTCAATAAACACCAAATAATAGCAATTACATAGCTAGAATATGTATATTTAATTTTTATAATAAGATATTTGTATTTTGGTTTTTTACAGAAAACCCCCTTATTTTACCGTTTTTTTTGAAATTTCACCGAAACGATTTTCAAAACGTTACACAAGGACCACATATCGACCGCGGAACCGCCGCCAAAAGGCATATTATGCGGCGGTTCTACGGCCATATAGTTGGCTCACGTGCCCAAATTTCTTGAAGTGCTCTAAAAATGCCTGCGCGTATTTTTAAGACAATCTGAAATATTTTTTGAACAACTTTCAAAATCGACAGCGAGCATATCAAAATAGAATTGCGATTCAGAAAATTGGTCGATCAATATTTTAACCTTGTGTAAACTAGCTAGTAAAGGTTTATGGGGTGGCTCAGATACCTTGTTGCGGTTTACTAGCGCCCTGGACATCTACTGTGGCCGATGTATAACAAAAATGGTGTTTAAAAAACTTTTGGCGCTAAAAAACACGTCCGATAATTGAACCATAAACCTGAAACTAGCAACAAAAGATAGAAGTGTTATACCGAATGATTCATGTCCTTCGGGCTTCTACCCTCTTCTTTGGCTTCTTGAGGTTTCCTCGATCGAGCTTGGCCGCAGGTCTTCCTCCGTCGAAGATGATCCACCCGAGGGATGTAGCTCATGGCTCTAGCGCCACACTAAGAATCTAGTGAAGCAACTAGGGACTCTAAGTTGCTAATCTAGAGTGTCCAGAAATGTAGTGAGTGGCTTTAAGTGTTTATCTATATTTCTTCTATCATTGATTCTCAACATATGAAATGGTTAGGTAGAATATGAAGAAGAAGGAGGAGAATCTCAAGAAAGGTAGTGAAGTGTAGCGTTTTGAAAAATCGTTTCGGTGAAATTTCGGAAAATCGGTAAAATGAGGGGGTTTTCTGTAAAAAAGTCAAAATACAAATATCTTATTATAAAAATTAAATATACATATTCTAGCTATGTAATTGCTATTATTTGGTGTTTATTGAGCCGCTGGTGAAATTTCAAATTTTCTGAAAAAAATATTATTTTATTATTATTTTAAGCCGTCACTAATACATTTAATTAGGGAAAATTACAAATTGGAATGAGTTGAAAAAAATTTTGTGCATCATAAAACATTAAATAAAATTTTATCATGTGGTTTTTGGAACGAAATCATTTGCCAAAACGGTTTAGAAATTATTGAAGAAAAAAAGCTTTTTTTTAGCGTAAATGGATGCTTGGGGTATTGTATTTATCATTTTTCATCACCCCACACCCGTACCCACACCCACACACCCCCACTTACTCCTCCCCTTGGCTGAATTCAGCAGCCTCCTCTCTTGTCCCCACTTGGTTTGCAAAAGAAAAGAAAAGAAAAGAGAACAAAGGAATGAAAGAAATTAGGCAAAAGGAGTTTGGGCTTTGACTTTTGGGTATTGCCTTGACTTTTTCCCCACCTCCCTCTCTCTCCCCCCTCTCCATTCAGCCGACCCTCTCTCTCTCCTTCCCACAACAGCAGCCCTCTCTCTTTTCCTCTCATTTCTCATCAAAATTATCATAATTAAGCTAATTGCAAACTAGTTTTTTTTGATCTATTATAATTAGTGAGTTTAAAATTTAGTTTGGGTTTGGGTGACTTAATTAAGTTATTTAGTGGGCATTTTAGCCACTAGAATTGTTAAAATAGTTAAAGTTGATTAAAACACCAAATTTTGAGCTAAAATGGAAAATTGTGCTAGTTTTGCAAACTAGGTTTTGTAAGTATATATATTTTGATGAGAATAAATTATTGTAATGGTTTATATGACTTGGTTATGATATTGAGTGGATATTGCGGCTGCTAGATTTGTTTAAATGTTGATTTTTGTACTAAAACGGTAAATTTTTGCTTGCTAGATTTTCGGAAAAATGGCTTTTAAAGTGAGTTTGAGTTTTTTTCGAATTTTAACCTATTTTATATTATAATTAGTGCATGTGATTGTGCAAATGAGTGTGTTTGGGTTTTCTCGATGGTTTGGCGTTTGTACGCCGACATCGAGGGTTTTGGGGTTGATTTATAAGGGCAACCATAGGTTTTGACCTATGTGGTATTCGTGAGTCGTTTTGGTCATGAGTCAGATTTTAATGCAATACGGTGCATTATGATATGTAGGTACCCCATGCGGACTTTGAGAAGACAAGCAAGCGCGTGGCGACGTCGGCACCGGTGAGCGAGGACCAGGTGAGTAGATTTATATCTACGGGGAGAAGTCGGGTGGATGGCGTATAGCACCCCCGCAGTCCGTGGTGGTGTATACGGATACGTATACACACCAACAATTATTATATGTTTTTTTGGGATTAATAACGATGCTTAGGATGGATATTGGTGTGTTGGATTACTTTAGTGTTGCGAACCTTAGGGTAGTGTTACACACACATACACACATACATACTTGCATACATTCCTATTGATATGTGCTCATGGGCTTCTTTATAGTTATGTGTTCACATGGGTATGGGACTATGTGTTAACATACGGATTGAGGATGATACTTGGGATTGAGCTGAGTCGATGAGATTTGATTTGAGGCCGTGAGATTGGTGATATAGCAGGGTTCGTATCTTAGATACGACATGACGTTTTAGCGGGTCCTTGGCGTAGTGTTTCACACACGTCCATGCATACGTAGGCGGTATCAGTATGGTACTAGACGTAGATCAGTACCCCGATCATGATATTTGATAAAGAGGATACCAGGTGAATAGTATGATGAATGTGATATTGACCCGTACCCAGATTGGGATGCCGTACGACGGATTTACGTACGAGCTATATTGATGATTGATCCGCACTCTTGACTTGGGATGCCTGATTATAGATATGGTATCGGATATGATATTATTGAGGCGGGATCACCGACTATACATATACATGTATGTATATGTATCGACTCAGATGATAGGCGGTTTACTTACCTGTAGTTCAGCTTGTTAGTTCAGCCGTATAGTTTAGTGTAGTTGTTAGATTAGATTAGACTTCTTACCTATTTCAAAAACTAACGAATCGTGGGCATTTTTAAAGACAGCTCAAGGGAATCTACGGATATTTCAAAAACGACGTATCTTTTCATAAAAACACCGTAGCCCCTATTTTCAAAACCCCATGATTCGTGTTATTTCAAAAGGCACCATTCGTAGGACTTATATTAGATTATTGCAGATTAGTTATCGTTGTGACTAGTATTCAGCTCCCGCACCTTATTGCTGTTCGCTCTGCCTCGCATATTTATTTTGCTGCATATTCCATTATTGATATCATGCTGCTAGGACACCAGCACCATTACCGATGATGCGTATGTACCACGTACACCTACTTGCCGGCTCACACACATCTTCATCGGTAATTGCCATGTCACGTACACTTTAGAGAATATAATTGCTTGACTTAGATTGTTAGCTGGTAGTTTTGACATGATATTAGTGTACTTCCCTTATATGCCATATTAGACATTGTAGTTATTACCTACCACTTCATGCATACTGTTATTCAGTTGTTCATGCCTAGTTCATTATCATTGACATATGCACTTGTGATGATTTCTTGAGATTTATGATATTTCTGGATTTCGGGAAAGCCGCAAAATTTACAACTTATGATCTTTTAAAATATAAAATGTTGCGGTTTTCTAGTGATGTAAAGTGTCGTCCACCATGAGTTTGTTGTGGTTTTGGAGATCCGTGTCGAGGAGTGGAGGAACCGTCACGGGTACATGGTGGGCCCGGTATGGTACCCCGGGGGAAGAGGAATGTGGTGTTGACGTTGAGCCTGGCTGGGGAGCACTACCTTCCGGTGATATTACCCGACGCGTCGGATATCCGGAGGATACCGACGTGGTCTTGAGATGGATGGTAGGGGCCGGTCCGGACTGACGGCGCCCTAGATATTGAGCTTGAGACATTGATATTTCGAGGCAGTGAGATTTATGTTTTGTGTCGATGCTAGACACTGTTGATACTGATTTCATTATGATACCTCAGTTTAAAAATACGAAGGAAATCTCACTAATTTATGAAAACAGTTTCTTCATTTACATGTATTCTGTTTCATGCATTCATACCTCATTCATATGATATATTGCTACCTGAGGCACTGACACGGGCACATGAAATTATACTCGGGTTAGATATTACCCTAGTCATTGTTATAGGCTGCCTGTTATACTTATATTTGAGGATATATTATGATCATTGACTTAGGTTGCGTTATTTATGCGATTTCTGTGCGTAGATGTTTTTCTATTCACGAGTTGGCAACTCACCCCCGTTGTGCCCCAGTTTCTTGCAGATTTTCCGTACAGGTTTCATTACGGTTTGCGGGCTCAGTTTCATTCGGGTGATTTGCTAGTAGGTGGGTTTACTTGTATCATACCCCCATTATATATCTTGTATATCATTATTCTGTTGTATCTAGAAGTTCCATCAACCAAACATGTATCTATTGAGATATAGACCAGTGTTGTTTATTCTTTCGACCTTAGAGTCGCTCGTTATATTTCTGGTGGTTTTGAGTTCCCTTTTGAGTTTTTGATCCTCGCCGTTGGCGTTGTATATTATATTGCTTGTGTGGTTGTGACCGTCGATTGACGAAGAGCTAGCTCCCGCTTGGGGATGCCTTTTTTCTTGATTTCGTATACTATTCATGTTGTATCCCGTTTGGGGGCCAGTATTTACAAAGGAGACTCTGCCGAAATTTTCAGTAAATTTTTGATGTTTTAAAAAACCGCATAATTCGGCTTACGCTATTGAAATTACTTGTTTTAAGTTGGTTTTTCCTGCACTCTACTACTCTTCTTGGTTTGGATTTCTGGGTTTTCGGTTTACTTAGATTACGTACTCCTCGAGACGTTCGTAGTTTAAGTGCCGGTCATGTTCCGTACTTTCGGGTCGTGACAAAGTTGGTATCAAAGCGTTAGGTTTTAACCTTCGGAGCGTAGGATGACCCTTGGTTGATGGAATAGTTGACTAAAGTAGAGTGACGTACCGTTGGTATGTTCCGCGGCATATTTACGACACGCCACTCCACTTATGAAGCCTTAGGATGTACATTTCCTTATTCAGTATTATATTCCTTCCTGATCTAGCCTCATCGGTACCAGTTTGGTTTTGCTGCTACGGTTACCGGCAGGGAGAGCTACGGCTAGAGTTGCGGTCAGCACAAGCTCGTCACGAATGAGGACTGACCAGGGCAAAATTCCGGCGACACACGATTGCAGAGATGTGTCTTTTTACTGTGTTTCCGCGCCGCGAGCATTTGGCGGATCGCCTTTATGAGGTTACTCGGATGTGCCGATCGACACTAGAGGATTGAGCCACTGACAGAGGCCAGCCAGATTTTGATGACCGTTGGTGTGTTGCTTACTCCTGATGATTGAGGCACTGTTCAGCGTGCAGACGAGCGAGCCAGTTGTTGCTGCGAGCGACGAGATATCGCCCCATATGTTGGAACTATGGCGGGGCGAGTTGTACGAATAGATGATAGAAGGTCGCTAGTCACCCGATGATGAATGACTAGGACAGGTGGTTCGTTCGCTTACCCCGATGCGAGGTCATCAGATAGATTGATTCCAGCTAGAGACGACTTCACGCGGAGGCGTTGGGGGTCGACAGAGACGATCGAATGTCAGGAACCTATTTATCCAAGTTTAAAGTAGTCGGAAAGACATGCAGGCAATTTTATGGTCCCTCTAGAAGAATGAAACCCTAACTCGACATAATGACCGTGTGAAAGCCTTTGAACCTTCGGGTTTACGGCAGTTCTACGGCGCCATTAGTGAGGCTTGGGTTTGCCCTTCTACGGCTGGACCACCGATGCTGTGGTATGTACTCAATACTATTAAACTGTGCCCAAGAGGTTGAGCTCTTCGGGGATTATGAGGTTTTGACGACTCGATCGGATGGCTCGACTTAATTCGGATGCTAGGTGGTGAGATGCATTTCTTGGGAGACTCCCGATACGAGGATAGCCGTTGGAGCTCAGTCTATGCAGCCACGACGAGACGAGTCCGAAGTGGTCGACATTAGAGAAAGGTGAAGTAAGAGGTTCGTACCAGATCTAGATGAAACGACGTTCCACTCCGCCGACATCAGAGATGCGATACGTATGCAGAGACATTGTACTTGGATATACCTTCCAGAAGGAGTCGCGTTGAGTATGCAGCCGTTCCAGAACGAGAACAGATATAGGAAAGGACGATGGCTTCTGGACAGTTGGCAGAGACGAGACATGGAAGAGACCGTGACCAGGATTTCTTCCAGGACACTGCTGCAATGATACTTGCACGCAGGGTCAGATGTGTCACGTACATTCAGAGAGCCAGAGGCCGACGCCAGTGATATGCTGTCTTACGAGTGGTCGCGATGATTGACCAAGAGATGACCAGAGAAGTGCCAGAACGGAATCGTCCCCGTTAGCACACCTGACAGGGCCGATGGATCGAAAGATTGGTAATTCACAGTGAAGACCTTGACCCAGGAGTGGTCATGGTTACGCACGCCAGCAGGACAGAGTTCATGATCATCTACGAGACGTCCCACTAGTGACCGCGACAGTTGCCGAGATTCTTAGAGGATGCGCTTGAGCAGTACTATTCCGCCATTATTGATTACGATGTTTTGGGTGATTTATTCGTATGATTTGATTTTGATGATTGAGGATTTACGATCTTTGCACAGTGTTGCACTTGATATCGTTTTCATTCTTTAGTTTCACATGTTTGTGATTTTACGGTTTTAAACAGTTGAGTTGGTTTTGTGCGTATGCATGCACACGATTTCGTTCCTGCACTCGGTATAGTTTATATATGCTTGCAGTGCAGTGATACGTCTTTTGTGCACTTAGATGCACTGGACTTCGATTTTGATTGTGATACTCGATATTTGTTTTGTGCACCTTGTGCACCTGATTGCTTTTGCGCACGTTCGGCGCTTGATATTGGATTTCATGATTTCATGCACGATAGATGCACCTGATTTTGCTGTCAGGCACACATGTTGCCTACGATAGATGTTTCGTGCACACCTGATGCACTTAGATGTTGTTTCTGTGCGCATGTATGGCACATTCATGGATTTTGATTTCCGTGCGCACCAGACGCACGTAGTATTCATGTGCATATTTTGGGATTGATTTCTTATAGAGCAGTACGTTTTTATGATATTGCTATGTGTTTTCATACTGAGCAGGACTAGTCAGAGGACAGTACCTGAATACATTTTGCATGCATTGATAGTTATTGAAGGGATTTCCAAAAAGCGAGTTATAGCCTCAGTATTTACCTACGTTTCTGATATGACACGAAATGTTTAAAACAAGGAGACCCTTCTAAATTGTTTCCAAAACGGCGGAACGTACATTTCAAACAAAGGTATATATGTATATAGTTATTTTCTTATGGTAGACGTCTGCCACTGTGCAGTGTTACACGCGTTGCACAGCGACTTAAAGAGATTTGGCATGCATTTCCTTCAGATACTTACAGATATAGATTCGATATTTACATTTATAGTTTCGAGTTATATCATATTGGTTTTGATTTGGATTTGGCATTGATGTCTTCTCCACGACTCCGATGATCGCGGGATGCTTGACGGAGTTTTGATTTGAGTTATATACTCATTTTTCAAGCGCATGCGCTGCGCTACGATTTGTTTTATGTATTTACAATTTCGGAGCCCCGACGACTTGATGGTTTTTCTTAGATGTTTTAGTAATTGGGGGAGTTTGAATTTAAATTCGGGGACCGAATTTCTTTAAGGGGGGAAGATTGTAGCGTTTTGAAAAATCGTTTCGGTGAAATTTCGGAAAATCGGTAAAATGAGGGGGTTTTCTGTAAAAAAGTCAAAATACAAATATCTTATTATAAAAATTAAATATACATATTCTAGCTATGTAATTGCTATTATTTGGTGTTTATTGAGCCGCTGGTAAAATTTCAAATTTTCTGAAAAAAATATTATTTTATTATTATTTTAAGCCGTCACTAATACATTTAATTAGGGAAAATTATAAATTGGAATGAGTTGAAACAAATTTTGTGCATCATAAAACATTAAATAAAAATTTATCATGTGGTTTTTGGAACGAAATCATTTTCCAAAACGGTTTAGAAATTATTGAAGAAAAAAGGCTTTTTTTTAGCGTAAATGGATGCTTGGGGTATTGTATTTATCATTTTTCATCACCCAACACCCGTACCCACACCCACACACCCCCACTTACTCCTCCCCTTGGCTGAATTCAGCAGCCTCCTCTCTTGTCCCCACTTGGTTTGCAAAAGAAAAGAAAAGAAAAGAGAACAAAGGAATGAAAGAAATTAGGCAAAAGGAGTTTGGGCTTTGACTTTTGGGTATTGCCTTGACTTTTTCCCCACCTCCCTCTCTCTCCCCCCTCCCCATTCAGCCGACCCTCTCTCTCTCCTTCCCACAACAGCAGCCCTCTCTCTTTTCCTCTCATTTCTCATCAAAATTATCATAATTAAGCTAATTGCAAACTAGTTTTTTTTGATCTATTATAATTAGTGAGTTTAAAATTTAGTTTGGGTTTGGGTGACTTAATTAAGTTATTTAGTGGGCATTTTAGCCACTAGAATTGTTAAAATAGTTAAAGTTGATTAAAACACCAAGTTTTGAGCTAAAATGGAAAATTGTGCTAGTTTTGCTAACTAGGTTTTGTAAGTATATATATTTTGATGAGAATAAATTATTGTAATGGTTTATATGATTTGGTTATGATATTGAGTGGATATTGCGGCTACTAGATCTGTTTAAATGTTGATTTTTGTACTAAAACGGTAAATTTTTGCTTGCTAGATTTTCGGAAAAATGGCTTTTAAAGTGAGTTTGAGTTTTTTTCGAATTTTAACCTATTTTATATTATAATTAGTGCATGTGATTGTGCAAATGAGTGTGTTTGGGTTTTCTCGATGGTTTGGCGTTTGTACGCCGACATCGAGGGTTTTGGGGTTGATTTATAAGGGCAACCATAGATTTTGACCTATGTGGTATTCGTGAGTCGTTTTGGTCATGAGTCAGATTTTAATGCAATACGGTGCATTATGATATGTAGGTACCCCATGCGGACTTTGAGAAGACAAGCAAGCTCGTGGCGACGTCGGCACCGGTGAGCGAGGACCAGATGAGTAGATTTATATCTATGGGGAGAAGTCGGGTGGATGGCGTATAGCACCACCGCAGTCCGTGGTGGTGTATACGGATGCGTATACACACCAACAATTATTATATGTTTTTTTGGGATTAATAACGATGCTTAGGATGGATATTGGTGTGTTGGATTACTTTAGTGTTGCGAACCCTAGGGTAGTGTTACACACACATACACACATACATACTTGCATACATTCTTATTGATATGTGCTCATGGGCTTCTTTATAGTTATGTGTTCACATGGGTATGGGACTATGTGTTCACATACGGATTGAGGATGATACTTGGGATTGAGCTGAGTCGATGAGATTTGATTTGAGGCCGTGAAATCGGTGATATAGCAGGGTTCGTATCTTAGATACGACATGACGTTGTAGCGGGTCCTTGGCGTAGTGTTTCACACACGTCCATGCATACGTAGGCGGTATCAGTATGGTACTAAACGTAGATCAGTATCCCGATCATGATATTTGATAAAGAGGATACCAGGTGAATAGTATGATGAATGTGATATTGACCCGTACCCAGATTGGGATGCCGTACGACGGATTTACGTACGAGCTATATTGATGATTGATCCGCACTCTTGACTTGGGATGCCTGATTATAGATATGGTATCGGATATGATATTTTTGAGGCAGGATCACCGACTATACATATACATGTATGTATATGTATCGACTCAGATGATTGGCGGTTTCCTTACCTGTAGTTCAGCTTGTTAGTTCAGCCGTATAGTTTAGTGTAGTTGTTAGATTAGATTAGACTTCTTACCTATTTCAAAAACTAACGAATCGTGGGCATTTTTAAAGACAGCTCAAGGGAATCTACGGATATTTCAAAAACGACGTATCTTTTCATAAAAACACCGTAGCCCCTATTTTCAAAACCCCATGATTCGTGTTATTTCAAAAGGCACCATTCGTAGGACTTATATTAGATTATTGCAGATTAGTTATCGTTGTGTCTAGTATTCAGCTCCCGCACCTTATTACTGTTCGCTCTGCCTCGCATATTTATTTTGCTGCATATTCCATTATTGATATCATGCTGTTAGGACACCAGCACCATTATCGATGATGCGTATGTACCACGTACACCTACTAGCCGGCTCACACACATCTTCATCGGTAATTGCCATGTCACGTACACTTTAGAGAATATAATTGCTTGACTTAGATTGTTAGCTGGTAGTTTTGACATGATATTAGTGTACTTCCCTTATATGCCATATTAGACATTGTAGTTATTACCTACCACTTCATGCATACTGTTATTCAGTTGTTCATGCCTAGTTCATTATCATTGACATATGCACTTGTGATGATTTCTTGAGATTTATGATATTTCTGGATTTCGGGGAAAGCCGCAAAATTTACAACTTATGATCTTTTAAAATATAAAATGTTGCGGTTTTCTAGTGATGTAAAGTGTCGTCCACCATGAGTTTGTTGTGGTTTTGGAGATCCGTGTCGAGGAGTGGAGGAACCGTCACGGGTACATGGTGGGCCCGGTATGGTACCCCGGGGGAAGAGGAATGTGGTGTTGACGTTGAGCCTGGCTGGGGAGCACTACCTACCGGTGATATTACCCGACGCGTCGGATATCCGGAGGATACCGTCGTGGTCTTGAGATGGATGGTAGGGGCCGGTCCGGACTGACGGCACCCTAAATATTGAGCTTGAGACATTGATATTTCGAGGCAGTGAGATTTATGTTTTGTGTCGATGCTAGACACTGTTGATACTGATTTCATTATGATACCTCAGTTTAAAAATACGAAGGAAATCTCACTAATTTATGAAAACAGTTTCTTCATTTACATGTATTCTGTTTCATGCATTCATACCTCATTCATATGATATATTGCTACCTGAGGCACTGACACGGGCACATGAAATTATACTCGGGTTAGATATTACCTTAGTCATTGTTATAGGTTGCCTGTTATACTTATATTTGAGGATATATTATGATCATTGACCTAGGTTGCGTTATTTATGCGATTTCTGTGCGTAGATGTTTTTCTATTCACGAGTTGGCAACTCACCCCCGTTGTGCCCCAGTTTCTTGCAGATTTGCCGTACAGGTTTCATTACGGCTTGCGGGCTCAGTTTCATTCGGGTGATTTGCTAGTAGGTTGGTTTACTTGTATCATACCCCCATTATATATCTTGTATATCATTATTCTGTTGTATCTAGAAGTTCCATCAACCAAACATGTATCTATTGAGATAGAGACCAGTGTTGTTTATTCTTTCGACCTTAGAGTCGCTCGTTATATTTCTGGTGGTTTTGAGTTCCCTTTTGAGTTTTTGATCCTCGCCGTTGGCGTTGTATATTATATTGCTTGTGTGGTTGTGACCGTCGATTGACGAAGAGCTAGCTCCCTCTTGGGGATGCCTTTTTTCTTGATTTCGTATACTATTCATGTTGTATCCCGTTTGGGGGCCAGTATTTACAAAGGAGACTCTGCCGAAATTTTCAGTAAATTTTTGATGTTTTAAAAAACCGCATAATTCGGCTTATGCTATTGAAATTACTTGTTTTAAGTTGGTTTTTCCTGCACTCTACTACTTTTCTTAGTTTGGATTTCTGGGTTTTCGGTTTACTTAGATTACGTACGCCTCGAGACGTTCATAGTTTAAGTGCCGGTCATGTTCCGTACTTTCGGGTCGTGACATGAAGAGAGAAGAAGCAAATGGTGAGAGTGTTTTTCCAAATCCAACCATGCAAGACTCTAGTGAAAAACTCAAGTGAAAAACAAGTGAGGAAAAACTCTAGAGAGAAAGAAACATCAAGCATGCCTTTTTTAATATAATATTACAACCATACTTGAATAGTGAGCACAAATGAATTAACAATTCATTTGTCAACACTATTCAAGCATGGGTCTCACCATACTCTCTTCTTTACCTTTACACCTCATTCCATTTAAATAAATAAATGGATAATCTAAAATGTTGTGTCCACCTTCTAGAATATTTTTTGTATAAATACGGATTACACTCAACTATATATACATACTTGTATTCGTACCAAAATACAAACACCCAAAGAGTTTGAATAACACAAAGAACATAATACTATAATATACATATCGAAATACATATACATAAATTATTTAATCAATTTCTGATTTAATAATTGTTGGGTTATGCAAGTGTCCTGGCCGTCAAACCGTGGCTGATTGCAGAACAAAAATTTTCTAAACTGGCGCTAACACAACCCGATACTACGGATCGACCATTAACCCTAAGCTAGAAAACATAAAGAGAGAGTTAAGAATGGTTATACCGAAATGATCCGTGTCCTTCGGCCTTCAACCACCTTCCTGTTAGTTATATGTATGCCTTAGAGTCCATTACTGTACATACGATGTATATTGTAGTGGATGCTTGGACATATATATGGAGGACTTTCTTGCTCGACATGATAGTATGCTATCTGGTTGCTCTTTATCTTAACATGTACACTGATTATCTCTATGATACATGTTGATAAAGCCCTTAGGATGAGTACTTGACTACCGGGATTATGATGCAGATCATACTAGTATGGAAAGAGTAGTCGTTAAGTACATCCTTCAAATGTTCCTAGTCGTGGGTATATCGAGACAGGGCATCGATATACCAGAGTAGACTAGCGTATAACTTCTCGACCCATGAAGATGGGCGATGGATGATCCCATATCCATTGGTGTTTGACATCAGAGACAGTATACGAGTGCTCAGTGGAGACTGGGTACACTGGACGGACTCGCGGAGAACTCCCAGATGGTATTATACCTAACGTCAGATGGAAGTTCTCTGGTGACACTGGTGCAGGTTAGTCTGTAGACCCGAGATCGTCATAGAGTCTTGTGTGATTCCCACCGTGCTTTGATTTCCACCTTACCACGTTCAAGAGAACGTGCAAAACGGCGGCTTTTGGGTACAGCCCCGAATCACATGGAGGCAATGAGCGATAAGAGGGGTTCGTCTCTCCCGGTATTGGGGGTTGATGTTGCGCTGTGTTCGATTGGCTATAACAGGGAGTCCCTGGCTAGGGCTGCTTCAGAGATATACTGGTAAGTGTTATTAGTAGTCTTTCGACCCGTTATGGGCCTCATATTGACACGACTTGTCGAGTTACTGAGGTATGACGTTTACCACCCCTAGACGAGATTTGCAACATATCAGATGAAAAGACCGGACTGTACGGTAGTGTTACTGATTGGATTCGCAGGAGTACGAACAGGCTTGCTTGTTGATCTTCTTATCGCTCAATACCAGGGTGGCCATTACGTTTAGCAGACCGCTTGCGGCTTGTGGGTGTTTGATATGATCATCACCTGCTGCTCACTACAAGGGTTAAGCATGACATGCTTAACCCATGGTTGCATTTCTAACCTCAACAATAATTCATCACAACTTCACTTGTTGTTCTTTTTCTTCTTGACAAAAGCTTTCTATCCTTTTGATTTGTGATGAAAACTTGTGAGAATATGAAATCTAAAGTGAGCAAAATTCCTACTTCATCATCCTCTACTACTTGCTATTTAGTATAGGGTGTTTACTTCACTAATTACATGATTAGTGAAGAGATAGCTTGGGTTAGTGTCTCCTCGACGTAGATCATCTTCGGCCTCGAAGACTTCGAAGCAAGCATGTTCGTTTCTTCAAGGAAGCCTCTCTAGAGTCCGAGAATTCATGATCGCAGCGAAGGGACTACTACACGGAGCTAATGAAGTGAAGGACCGGTCTACAAAGATTGTATTCCTTGTTCGCTTTTAGTTACAAAGTGTTTGTATATTATTCCGTCGAATTTCTAGTCAACGATTCTAAGTAAGGGTTAGCTAGAACGGCAAATTTTTGAATTTGGCATGGACGATGCCTCCCGAAACCTTGCTGCCGTCCTAGGGAACCTTGCAGTTGTATCAGATCCATGCTAAAAATTTAAACAAATTTTGTTAAGATTACGAAACCGAAATACTCCGAAACTTGAAACGCCAAAATGAAGTTTCTGTTAAATAGTTGTCAAAATTTTTTTAAACAAGTACAGAGTGCTATATGGGATATATCATGAACACCATGAAAAATTCAGGGGATCTGCTCAGTTTTGGGCTGAGATGAGGCATGTTGGGGCCGGCCACTTTTGTCTCGAATTGTCTGGAATTTTTTTGTGTTTCAGTGACTTGCTTTTGACGTTTCAGGTGTTGTTTGTTTTTGCTAATTTTGCATGTGATGTAATCTTACACTATAAACAATTCGGAGTGTTTTGTATTTGTAGTTTTAACAATGTTTCGGGTTATTCACATATTGTCTAGGCGAAGTTTAAAATTTCGATCGAATGTCAAAAACCCATTTTTCCAAGTTTAACGTATTCGGAAAAGCATGCAAGTAAGTCTATGAACCCTCTAGAAGAATGAAACCCTAACTCGACTTTTTGGATCGCGGAACCACGGTCATACCCTATGGTTTGTCGCAGTTCCATGGACACATGAATGAGGCTTGGGTTTGCCCTTCTACGTCTCGTGCATAGGTACTGTGGCATATTCTGGGTATTATTGAACTGTGCTCAAGTGTTGAGCTGTCGGGGAATTGTGGGACTTTGATGAATCGATCGAAAAGTTTAACGTTCATCCGGGTATCATGTGATGGGAAACAATATTTGAAATCCACAAAGGTAGTTATGAGATAACTAATTTGAATGTTATAAATCTAGCAATTTAGTCTCATTTGATCGGTTGCCACGGGATTTTGATGAGATCAAAAGTCCGTCGCAATCACGTAGCGTACGCGAATACTCGCCGGGTAACATTATTAAATAGCCATACCCCATAGCCCCGACCAAGTGACTGTAGGAGAACCCCGTCGCCAAAAGCATCCGTTCGGGTGCTCGCGGCGCGGTGTTCCGCCTTAGTGCACTTCGTCGACAGTATCGGGGGGTGCGGCCATCTACTAAAGTTTTCGACGAGCATTCGATCAGGATGTCGGAAATCTTGTTGAATTGTCCGACTTGATATTAAAAGGTGTTTTGAATATCGAGACTAAAATGCGGGGTTTATAATTGTTAGGCATGCGATGTCTAAGGAATTCATTTGGTTAGGCATGAAATCCAAAGTATATGATACGTTGGGTTTATGATGTCTAAGGTGGTTGCGGATTCCAAATGTTGTAGTTTTTCACTTTCTTTTCTGTGACCGTAAGTGTAATATGCGGTGTATCGCCGGTTTCGGTGCTATCTGTCAACGACAATTGGGATACGCATATTTACTTACGTTGATGACATGTGATGTTATGTGTTGCTGTGATATGTTATATCGGATCGTCGTGTTTGAATAGCCGGGGGTTTTATGTGAGATGAGAGTTTTTCATTTTCATTCATGTAAAATTCATTGTATGTAATATTCTTTTATTAGGGAACTTCCGGGTTGAGGATGATGTCACCATTGTATATTATTTGCTTTTCTGCATTAGGATAGAACCAAGGCGGGAAGCACAAGTGACCGGGTTCAGGGTCCAGTGGGAGACCATCTCGAGGAGTCGAGACCGGGTCTCATAACTCTAGAATTGGTAGGGTTGCTTGCCGCTCTTGTAGGGGTCTAAGGATGTGGGTTTGGCTATTCATCACGACCGTGGAATCCTTGTTTTATACCGGCTTAATCTAAAACTCGGAAATCCTAGTATATCTAATATTTCATATGTTTTATTCTGCTGCGATATTCTGTGATGTGATCATTGATTATATTCTGAGACGAATGCTTATATTATATATTTATGAGATATAATTAATATTGCTGCTTTTGTTTCATATGTGTTGCTTGGGAAGCATATTATGATGTGACTTCATTAATGATATTAATGAAATAAAAGAAACCTAAAAGATGTTGTAGAAACTTGTTTTAAAAACTGGTAGCTCTAGTTCTTGTTTTGCATAGCGGTATTCCTTGAAGAATATCCAGCACCTTATTCGATAAGGAAAGAGCCGAGATCCCTTCACCGGGAGTGACCACTTTAGCAATAACTGGAAGATGCTACAACTCTCGGTTTGTCTTTTGATTGCTTCTATAGTTTTTGCTTTGCATAGCGGTATTTCTGAAATATCCTGCACCTTATTCGATAAGGAAAGAGCCGAGATCCCTTCACCGGGAGTGACCTCTTTAGCAAAACTAGTAAAAGTCTCAAAAACACTCCTTTTCAAAATCACTCGATTCTACGACGATATTAAGTTCATTATGCAAAAGGTTTTTTTTAAAACCTGTCGTAGCCCTCCGTCATTTCAGATAAGTACTACTTAGTATTCGTGCTGCGTTTGTTGACCTTAGCCAAGGCGTAGTGTGCGGTAGCTGATTAGTGCTTATCTGCACAAGCATATGATGCGATTGAGTTAGGGTAGTCGTGCGACTTTGTTGACATTAGCCAAGGGTCATACGGGTGGGTTTAATTCAATCGGGAAATGACGGGTTGAACTTGACTAGCGCTTATGATTTGTTGACCATAGCCAAGGTCATAAGTTGCTAGGGGAAAAACATTATCTGGAATTTCAAGTGTTGAAATTTGCAATGAAATTGCATACCTCCTATGAGATAGTTGGATCCCAATACCCACTACGAGTAAGAGTTACTCCTGGGAGAGTTTTACACATCACAATTAGCCAATCAAGTAGGTGTCTAGAAAGGTGTTAACGGGGTTATGCCTCTCGGAAAATGAATTTTATTTTAATTAGGTCCGTACGAAAGCACGGG
The DNA here is from genome assembly GCA_030015575.1 of Agapanthus africanus. NCBI lineage: Eukaryota > Viridiplantae > Streptophyta > Magnoliopsida > Asparagales > Amaryllidaceae > Agapanthus > Agapanthus africanus. Next base: position 333,833,965 of record JASDDO010000031.1, read on the forward strand.
GAACCTCCCTCAAAGTACCGACATTGGCCTGGCCGAAAGATTGGCGAACTTGTAGGGTGCAATTAATCCCAGCTAGTCTTTTCTTTTAGGGTTTGAAGGAAGATTTGACTAAAACAGTGGGAGTCATCCTGATTAGATAAAATAATAACCAATCTAATCTTGCAAGAGCATACGCTGAGTGTTTCCTTCTCTCTCTCTTGGTAGCGACCATGTCACGCCTTAATCAAGATAATAATATGGATGCATTTACCGAACCCGCTTATTATACTAAGCTGGGGAACGTTGATCCCACTCCAACTTATAATTGTTATAAGACCGAGCAGGAAATAGGGGAATACCAGGATTCCCATGCTGCCCAAATGAAGAAAGTGCATGTTTGATGCATCTTCTTCGGGTGTGTTCATTACCGAGAACTGTTTCTCAGTATCCTTTACGTCCTGGGTATAAGATACCGGATCAGGATCCCACATATGTAATCTGTTACATGGGCTACAGATAGGTGGAGAACTAAGAACGGGTGATAAAGTTTTAAGAGTTAGAAACGGCGCAATTGTTGTAGCCGAGTTGTTGGCAGTTATCACCCTGTATTACCAAATACATTGATTCTGAACGAATATTATTAGATACCGAACCTGATATACAATATCATATTAGTATCTTTACTTAGTAAAGAAGGATATAATTTTGTATTGTTGGATAATATTTTGAACATTTTCTATATCAAGAGTTGATCGGTTCAGGCATGTTATCTAAAAGCATATACGTTCTAAATCAAACTATAGCTCTTAACGTACAGAACACACACAAGAGGAAGAGTTTAGAAATGAACGAATCCTTCTTGAGGCATTGTAGACTAGGTCATATCAATGCGACCCGACTAGCTAAATTACATAAAGATGCATAATTAAATCAGTTTGAATTTACATCTTGTGAAACTTTCCAGTCATGTCACAAAGATAAAATGACTATAGCTCCGTGTAATGGAAACAGAGAAAGAGTTAATGAACTCTTGGGATTGATACATGATGATGTATGAAGGTCCCCTGTCTATACATGCCAGGACTGGTTCTTTGTACTTCATTACATTCACTGATGATCTCTCAAGATTCGCACCTATGTTCCTGTTGAAACACAAGTCTGAAACTTTTGAGAAATTCAAAGAATATAAGTTAGAAGTAGAGAACCAAAATGGGTATAAGTATTATGCCCTTTGAAGTGATCATGGAGGAGAATACTTAAGCACGGAGATCTTAGACTATTCTAATGGAGAATGAGATTCTCTCTCAGCATTACTTCTCTGTATACACCACAGCACGTTGGTACATTGGGGCGGAGCAATCGCACCCTATGAGATATGGTGTGCTCTATGATGAGTACTACTGAGAAGCCTATTTCCTTTTGGGGGTTATGCACTTGTGAAGCTGCATACCTATTGAATAGGGTTCCAACTAAATCAGATGCCTACCACTCCATATACGATATGGTGTGGGAATAACCCATCTCTTAAGAAAGTTAAGATTTGGGGTTGTCCGGCCTATGTCTAAAAGCAAAATCCGGACAAGCTCGAGGCAAGGTCAGTTCTGTGGAAGTTTGTTGGATATCCTAAGCATTCGCAAGGGAATATTTTCTACCATACTGAGGAGCAAAAGGTGTTTTCTTTCTCAGCATGCCACCTTTTGGAAAGGGAATTTCTTATGAAGAAATTAGTGGTCATGAGGTAGAACTGGAAGGAGTTCCAGCTATATGAATTGTAGCTGATGATTTTGTAGAACCGGAGGATTCAATAGCTCCCGACGAACCTCAGCCTCTCCGCCGATCTACTAGGGTTTCTCATCCACCTGAAAGACACTTCAGTTTTCTCTATGACAGTGGGAGAGAGGATTCCATCATGAGATGATGAACCAACTAGTTTCGAGCAGGCCATCAAGAGTGGGGACTCTGTGAGGATGGATGGATGCTAAGAGATCTGATATGGAATCCATATACACAAACAAAGTATGGACTTTGGTTGCTTTATCTGAAGGGTTAAATCGCCATCAGGAGCAAGTATATCTTGAGAAGATTACTTGGTGTATACGGAAAGGTTGATACTTTCAAAGCTAAGACTTGTTGCAAAAGGTTCTCATCATCAACCAGGTGTGAATAATGATGAAACCTTTTCTAGTGTCTATGCTTAAGTCCATCCGGATCCTACTTGCCATTGCTACATACCATGACTACGATATTTGGCTGTTGGGTGTCATGACTGATTTTCTAAATAGTGATTAAGAAGAGAGCATCTATAAGTACACAGCCAGAGGGCTTCGTAAACAGTGGGAGAAGGGGAAACGTGTGCAAGTTGCTTTATGAGTTAAAGCAAGCATCGCAGAGTTGGAACATCGGTTTTGATGAGGTAGTCAAAACGTTTGACTTCATCAAAATGGTAGATAAAGCTTGTATATACAAAAAGGGTTGTAAGGAGTATGGTGGTGATCCTCGTATTGTACGTGGATGACATACTCTTGATAGGAAAGGAGTTTCATATGCTACACTCGGTCAATCTTCTCATATCACGAGGATTCTCCATATAGGATCAAGGTGATACCTCCTAAATCTTGGGTTAGGGATCTATAAGATAGATTTAAGTGGATGTTAGGATTCTCACTAGGTGTAGTAAGATGGTATCAATCGATCCTGGGGAGAATCACTGGATAGCTTCCAAGGTGGTAAGGTCGACAGAATGTCAGTCACAGACAGTGTCTTTACCCTTAGTGGAGGGACGGTATGTTGGAAGAGTTCCAAGCTAGATACCGTGACAAACTAGACGATAAAGGTTGGATACTTTGCTACCAAGGATACTACCAAAGAGGTAGTCTGGATCTATATAAGTTCATGAGATGAACTTCGTTCCTACCATTGTGTGACAATGAAGTTGTGGCTTAGGCCTAGGAACCCCCGTCCCATCAGTGATCCAGACATATTCTTAGGCAGTATCACCTGATCATAGAGATGGTTGATCTCCAGGGAGATCGAGTTTAAGGAGAGTAGATACAGAGGACAACACAACGGATCCACTCACAAAGGCCTATTTCCAGGAGAGACTTTTACGGGATGGTTGAGTATGTGATACTTCAACCACTGCTGATTGTTGGGTATGAGATACTATAACAGATGGCCATAGTGCAAGTGGGAGATTGTTAGTTATATGTATTCCCTAGAGGCTATTACTGTACATACGATGTATATTGTAGTGGATGCTTGGACATATATATGGAGGACTTTCTTTCTTGACATGATAGTATGCTATCTGGTTACTCTTTATCTTAACATGTACACTGATTATCTCTATGTTACATGTTGATAAAGCCCTTAGGATGAGTACTTGACTACCAGGATTATGATGTGGATCATACTAGTAGGGACAGAGTAGTCGTTAAGTATATCCTTCAAATGTTCCTAGTCGTGGGTGTATCGAGACAGGGCATCGATATACCAGAGTAGACTAGCATATAGCTTCTCGACCCATGAAGATGTGCGATGGATGATCCCATATCCATTGGTGTTTGACATCAGAGACAGTATACGGGTGCTCAATGGAGACTGGGTACACTGGACGGACTCGCCGAGAACTCCCAGATGGTATTATACCTAAAGTCAGATGGCAGTTCTCTGGTGACACTGGTGCAGGTTAGTCTGTAGACCCGAGATCGTCATAGAGTCTTGTGTGATTCCCACCATGCTTTAATTTCCACCTTACCACGTTCAAGAGAATGTGCAAAACGGTGGCTTTTGGGTACAGTCCCGATTCACATGGAGGCAATGAGCGATAGGAGGGGTTTTGTCTCTCCCGGTATCGGGGGTTGATGTTGCGCTGTGTTCGATTGGCTATAACAGGAAGTCCCTGGCCAGGGCTGCTTAAGAGAAATACTGGTAAGTGTTATCAGTAGTATCTCGATCCGTTATGGGCCTCATATCGACACGACTTATCGAGTTACTGGGGTCTGACGTTTACCACCCCTAGACGAGATATGCGACATATCAGATGAAGAGACCGGACTGTACAGTAGTATTACTGATTGGATTCGCAGGAGTACGAACAGGCTTGCTTGTTGATCTTCTTATCGCTCAATACCCGGGTGGCCGTTACGTTTATCAGACCGCTTGTGGCTTGTGGGTGTTTGATATGATCATCACCTGCTGCCGGCGTATTGACGAGTCTTTAGAGTCCTACACAGAGGTTTCCTGGCTCAAGAGAAACGGAGTAGGAGCACATATGTGATATGTACGGGACCGAGATTAGCGATATGTGATACCTCATTCTATTCTCGCGATGTGTGACATGATTGGTTATATGTGATATAGCCGGGTTATCGGATCAAGTGTTGATTCGATAAAATGTTACATTTGATATTAGTCGATTATATGTGATATAGCCGGATTATTAAATCAAGCGTTGTTTTAATAATTTAATGTATAATTATATATTTGATATATTACATTACATTAACTAATATAAGCTAACTTAAGATTTCTTTTCTCACTTTGGATACATTGATATATATGTGATATATGTTAAATGTATCATGCTTGGTTACAAATGCAACTAGGGTTAATGAGGGTTAAACCATGCTAGGGTTAAGATTAGGGTTTATATTTATCATCAAGTAATTCAAATATTTTGGATATTTGTCATGGTTGATATTTGTTGAAAGTTTGTAGAAGCTTGTAAGCATCTTTGACTTTGTCCACTCTCTTTGTCTAGCTTAAAATATTTTTTGACCTAACCTTTAACCTTAGCTCATGGTTAATTCACTACAAGGGTTAAGCATGACATGCTTAACCCTTGGTTGCATTTCTAACCTCAACAAAAATTCATCACAACTTCACTTGTTGTTCTTTTTCTTCTTGACAAAAGCTTTCTAGCCTTTTGATTTGTGATGAAAACTTGTGAGAATATGAAATCTAAAGTGAACAAAACTACTACTTCATCATCCTCTACTACTTGCCATTTAGTATAGAGTGTCTGCTTCACTAATTCCATGATTAGTGAAGAGATAGCTTGGGTTAGTGTCTCCTCGACGTAGATCATCTTCGGCCTCGAAGACTTCGAAGCAAACATGTTCGTTTCTTCAAGGAAGCCTCTCTAGAGTCCGAGACTTCATGATCGCAGTGAAAGGACTACTACACGGAGCTAATGAAATGAAGGACCGGTCTACAATGGTTGTATTTCTTGTTCTCTTTTAGTTACAAAGTGTTTGTATATTATTCCGTCGGATTTCTAGTTAACGATTCTAAGTTAGGGTTAGCTAGAACGGCAATTTTTTGAATTTGGCATGGAGGACGCCTCCCAAAACTTTGCTGCCGTCATAGGGAACCCTGCACTTCCTAAGCTCCTAGAGGCCACTATGATCTAGCTTGGTCTCCGGTCTCTCTCCATCGAAGACGATCCACTTGAGAATTTGTATTCCGAGCTCCTACCTCAATAGCCGAGGTAACTAGGGCACCTAGATCGCTAAACTAGATAGCCTAGAGGATTTAGAGTGTAGTGATGGATTGATTTTTCTCCAAACACCCTAGATTTCTCAACACATAAGACTTGAAGGGTGGAGGTAGAAGAAAAGGCTTGAGGATGAAAATGAGAGGCAACTCAAGAAAATGGCTAAGTGTTTTGTGTTTGTTATGTTGTGAGCAATAATGAAGCCATCCCTTAAATATCTCAAGTCTCCAAAAATATCTTAAGTCAACACAAAATATCTCAAGTCAACAAAAAAGAATCTCAAGACTTCAAAATATCTCACAAAAATCAAAATATCAAGCATCCTAAAATAGTGACCATGAGTCACTACTGAGCCACGCTACAATAAATGCATACAACAACTCATCTTCTCCACCTAGTTAACCATTTAATCCTAAATGGTTAAAATAAAACGATGTGCCATCTTCTAGAAGCACCTTGTAATAAATTTCAAGAATACCCATCATCCGTATATAAATACCTGTATCCGTATTCCGAAAAATACGAATACAATGAGATGAAAGTAATCAAAAAATATAATACTAGAATCCGTCTTAATCCAAAACTGATAGGAATATGTATGCCCTAGAGGCCATTATTGTACATATGATGTATATTATAGTGGATGCTTGGACATATATATAGAGGACTTTCTTGCTTAACATGATAGTATGCTATCTGGTTACTCTTTATCTTAACATGTTGACCGGTATTCTTTATTGTCTTGCTCTCACATGTTGATAAAGCCCTTAGGATACGTACTTGACTACCAGGATTATGATGAGATCATACTAGTGGGGCCAGGGTGGTCCATAAGTACATCCTTTAATCAGTTCCTAGTCGTTCCTAGTCGTAAGAATATCGAGACCAGGGCATCGATATTCCAGTGTAGACTAGTGTGTATGTTTCTTGTCCCTTAGAGGGCGATGGTTGATCACACAACCATTGGTGTGTGATATCAAAGATTGTACACAGGTGCTCATTAGAGAATGGGTACACCGAACAAGACTCGCCGAGGACTCCTATGTAGTAGTATATCTATCGTGAGATAGCAGTCCTCTGGTGACACTGGTACAGGTTAGTCTGTAGACCCGAGATCGTCATAGAGTCTTATGTGGCTCCCACTGTGCTTTGATTTCCTCCCTACCACGGCTCAAAGGAGTCGTGCAAACAGGTGGATTTTGGGTAAAGTCCCGAGTCACATAGAGGCAATGAGCGATTGGAGGGGTTTAGTCTCTCCCGGTATTAGGGATTGATGTTGCGCTATACTCGATTGGCTATAACTGGAAGTCCCTGGCCAGGGCTGCTGCTGAGATTTACAGATAAGAGTTATCAATAGTTTCTCGAACCGTTATAGGCCAGACATCGGCATGACTTATCATGTTACTAGGAGCTGGCGCTTACCATCCCTAGACGATATGCGACATATCAGACGAAGAGATCGGACTTTACAGTAGTGTTACTGATAGGCTTCATGGAGAGTATGGATGAGCTTGCTTGTTGATCTTCATATCGCTCAATACCCGAGTAGCCGTTAGTCCAGCTAGTACTGCTGACGGCTTGTAAGTGATTGATGTGATCATCACCTACTGCTGGCGTATTGACGAGTCTTTAGAGTCCCACACAGAAGTTTCCTGGTTCGAGCGAAATGAAGTAGGGCACATATGTTGATATGTGTGTGGGCCTGAGTAAATATGAGTATGTGATACCGTATTATAATCTGGTAGTTATCTAATGTCGGCCAGGTTATATGTGATATAACCAGATTATCGAATCAAGTGTTGGTTTGATAATGTGATATTCAGATTAATGATATGATATTAAATGGTTATATGAGATATAACCAGACTATTAGATCAAGTGTTGATTTAATAATGTGATATATATTATATGTGATATAATTATATCTTAACTAATATCTTTAGCTCACTAATTGCTTTATATATATATATATATATTAATGTATATTTGATATATATAAATATATATATTATTATATGAAGCATGGCATGTTTTTTTTCTATTTTTAGATAATAGAAAAATGAGGTGTAAATTGTGGAGATATTTATGGAATGGGCAAGGCATGGGTTTTATTATTTGTATATTAGTTTTGATTCACTATTCAAGCATGGTTGCAATTTAGAATTTCAATTTTATTCCATGATTAAATAAGTGAGGAAGAGAGAGCCATTTGGGTTTACTCTCATCATTTTCATTCTTCATGGCTTAGCCATTTCTTGAGCTCTTGCTTCCTCTTGCTCTCTACAATTTTCTTCACCTCACTTCCAAGTTCAAACCCTCACATGTGATGTGAATCATTGAACTTGTGAAAACCCTAGTGAGCAAATTAAACCCATACTTCACCATCACACATTAGATTAGCAATTTGATGTGGAGTGCTTCCTTCACTAATGAGGTGAAGGGTTAGATTGAGCTTGTGGACTTCGGGTGGATCATCTTTGGCGCGAAGATCATGAAGGATGTTCTTTCATCTTGAAGAGGAGCCTAGTGGAGTCGCGTGGACCACAATCCGGAGCTATTGAAAAGAAGGACTCGAATTACAAAGGTTCTATGCTATTTTCTTATCTTTAGTTCATCACATCATCGAAGGAAAAACCTAACATTCTAGTAAAGATCTTATTAGTCTAACTCTGCGTTGGTATAACCTCCTTCCCTTCTTGATGGTTTTATAGCAAACCCTAATATTCTAGCAAAGATCTTGTATAGTCTAACTTAGCACCTAATAAAAATTAAAATTTGGCACGCTTGATGCTACTAAAACCTCATGGTGGTGCTAGGGTCGACTTTTCATAGTACCAGAGCCAAGCTAAAACATTATAGTAACTTGTAGCGACGCTAGAAATCCATCGTTTTTTCGCGCAAAAACTGCCCATAAAAACAGTTTCAAAAATGATGTTTTGAGTTGTTTGCACACCCCGCGGGTTCATGGTTTGAACCGAGAGGCCACGGGGTGGAACGTGATCACCCCAGGGACACCCCAGGGGGACCATAGGCCGGACCCACACCCCAAGACCACCACAAGGTGTCCTTGGGGGTGAGTGACCCGAGAGCACCCCAACTGGGTGCTTTCGGGTCTGCCTACCCTGGGGGGCCACTTCGTGGTGTCCCCCGAGGGTAGGTACCCCCTCGAAGCCCCCCATTTGATAGTTAATTTTGGGATCTTCGCCTCTGAGAAGATTTGGACGGGTTTCGAGTTTGTTTCGTCTCCCGGATTGGCTTAAAATGATCGGTTTTGGAACATTAGCTCACTGGATTTGTCATGTCTTGGAAAAATTGGTTTAGTTTGCTAATTGCATGCGGAATTCTAATGTCGTGGTTACTTTACAATCTTTGTGATGTGTGTGATACAATTATTAGAATCCGGATTAATTAGTTTTATGAAAACTAGTTAGTATATTGTAAACCTAGCCGTTGAGTCTCAATTGATCGATTGCCACGAAGTTTTGATTCGGATCAAAACTTCGTCGCAATTGCGTATTGTATCCGATCACTAAGTTAGGATTCTTGTTGAATTATCCGACAACCAATTGAAAAGAGTTTTCAATTTGTGACTAAAATGCAAGTTTTATAAGTTAGGCATGAAATCCGGAATATGAGATATTCCTAGTTTATGATGTCTAAAGATATTGCGGATTCTAATTTTTGGTTTTCTGCTTTCTTTTCTACGACTGTAAGTGTAATATGTGGGGTATCCCAATCCCGTTGTTATATGTCAACAAGTTTTAGGGATATGCATATTTGCTTACGTTGATGATATGTGATATCATGTGTTGCTGTTGATATGATTTATTGGATCGTCGTGAAAGAATAGCAGGCGGGTTCTATGTGAGATGAGAGTTTTTATTTTCATTCATGTAAAATCTGTATGTAATATTCTTTTATTGGGGCACCTCTGGGTTGAGGATGATGTTACCACTGTTGTATATTATTTACTTTTCCGCATTAGGATAGACCCAAGGAGGGGAGCACAAGTAACCGGGTTCTAGAGTCCAGTGGGAGACCATCTCAAGGAGTTGAGTCGGGTCTCCTAACTCTAGAATTGGCAGGGTTACTTATTGCTCTCGTAGGGGTCTAGGGATGTGGGTTTGGCTATTCATCATGACCGTGGAATCCGTGTTTTACATTATTGGATAAATTTAAAACACGGACATCCTAGTATATCCAATATATCATATATTGCTTCTGCTGCTTGATTCTGTGATGTTGATCATATAACTGCGTGAGACGAATGTAATATTATATATATATATGATATATAATAAACATTGCTTGTGTTTTGCACCCGCGCTAATCCAGCCCCCACTCTGCCGGTAGTTAAGTAACCTAACGGTGCATGACGGGCCCCGTGGCGAATGCGGATGGCATAAGCGTACGTTCTATTTTCGTTTCATTTTTCTGTAATGTTTAGGAAACATTAATTGATGGGACTTCATTAATGAGATTAATGAAAAGAAAGAAACCTAAAGATGTTGTAGAATCAAATTTTCAAAAAGGGTAGCTCTAGTTTTTGCTATGCATTGTGGTATTCTTTGATGAATATCCAGCACCTCATTCGATGAGGAAAGAGCCGAGATCCCTTCACCGGGAGTGACCTCTTTAGAGAAACTAGAAAATACTACAACCCACTCGGTTTTGTTTTTCATTGCTTCTCTAGTTCTTGCTTGGCATAGTGGTATTCCTGAATATCCAGCACCTCATTCGATGAGGAAAGAGCCGAGATCCCTTCACCGGGAGTGACCTATTTAGCGAAGCAAGCAAAAGCCTCAAAAACACTCCTTTTCCAAAATCACTAGATTCTACAACGATATCAAGTTCATTACGCTCATGGTTTTCTTAAAAACCTGTGTAGCCCTCCGTCATTTCAGATAAGTACTATTTAGTATTCGTGCTGCGTTTGTTGGCCTTTGTCAAGGCGTAGTGTGCGGTAGCTGATTAGTGCTTATCTGCAACCATATGATGCGATTGGATTAGGGTAGTCGTATGACCTTGTTGGCCTTTGTCAAGGGTCGTGCGGGTGGGATTAATTCAATCAGGTAATGACGGGTTGAACTTGACTAGCACCCTATAATTTGTTGGCCTTTGTCAAGGCCATAGGACGTTAGGGGTAAAAACATTATCCGGAATTTCAAGTGCTGAAATTTGCAATGAGATTGCATACCTTCTATATGATAGTTGGATCCCGATACCCACTACGAGTAAGAGTTACTCCTGAGAGAGTTTTGCACTTTACAATTAGCTAATCCAGTAGGTGTCTAGAAAGGTATCAATAGGGTTATGCCTCTAGGGAAACAAGATTTATTTTAATTAGGTCCGTGCGAAAGCACGGGGAACCTCCCTCGGAGTACCGATACCTACCTAGCAGAACGATTGGCGAACCTGTAGTATGTAATTAATCCCGGCTAATCTTACCTTTTAGGGATTGAACGATGATTTGATAAAAACAGTAGGAGCCATCCTGATTAGATAAAAAACCAATCTAATCTTGAAAAGAGAGCATGCAAAGTGATTATCCTTCTCTCTCCTAGTAGCGACCAATGATATGCCTTAATCAAGATAATAATATAGATGTATTGACCGAACCTACTTATTATACTAGGCTAGGTTCTGCTCTACCTTATGAGTGTCATAAGTCTGAGCAAGGAATAGGGAAATATCCGGATTCCCACGCCACCGAAATGAAGAAAAAGCATGTTGATGCATCGTCTTCGGGTGTGTTCGTTACCAAGAACTGTTTCTCAGTCGTTTCTACGTCCTGGGTATGGGATACCGGATCAGGATCTCATATATGTAATTTGTTACATGGGCTAAAGACAGGTAGAGAACTAGGATAGGGTGATATGTCTCTAGTAGTAGAGATGGTTCAATTGTTGCAACCAAAGCAGTTGGCAAATATCACCTAGTGTTACCAACTGGTAATACAATGATTCTGAGCGACTGTTATATCATACCAATAATATTGTGAATATTTTCCTAAATAAGGTGTTGATTGGGTAAGGTATGTTGTATAACAGTGTACACGTTCTGAATCAAACCACGGTTCTAAACGTACAGAACACACACAAGAGGAACAGTTCAGAAATGAACGACGTTTTCTTGTGGCATTGTAGACTGGGTCTTATCGATGAAACAAGACTAGCTAAAGTTCCATAAGGATGCATATTTGAATCCGTTCGAATTTACATCTTTTGAAACTTGCCAGTCATGTCTCAAAGACTAGGTGACCAAATCTCCGTTTACTGGAAACGGAGAAAGAGCTACTGAACTCTTAGACATATACATGGTAATGTATGCGGTCCTATGTCTACACATGCCAGGGATGGTTCCACGTACTTTATTACTTTCACCGATGTTCTCCCAAGATACGGACATGTGTTCTTGTTGAAACACAAATCTGAATCTTTTGAGAATTTTCAAGGAATATAAGTAAGAAGATGAGAACCAGATGGGTATAGGTATTCAAGTCCTTCGATATGATAGGGGAAGAGAATACTTAAGCACGGAATTCTGGGATTATTTAAAAGAGAAAAAGATTCTCTCTCAGTTTACTATTCCGTATACACCATAGCACTACGGTATATCAGGGTGGAGGAATCGCACCCAATGAGATATGGTGCGCTCTATGATGAGTACTGCTGAGTTACCTATTTTCTTTCAGGGACATGCACTTGAGAAGATCCATACCTATTGAATAGAGTTCCGATCAAATCCGTTGCCTACCACTCCACATGAGATATGGAATGGGAAGAGACCATCTCTTAAACGAGTTAAGATATGGGTTGTCCGGCCTATGTTGAAAAGCAAAATCCGGACAAGCTCGAGGCAATGTCAGTTCTGTGCAAGTTTGTAGGATATCCCAAACATTCGCGAGGGTATATCTTCTACCACACTGAGGAACAAAAGGTGTTTTGTTTCTCGACATGCTACCTTTTTAGAAAAGGAATTTCTTGGGGAAGAAATTAATGGCAAAGTGGTAGAACTGGAAGAAGTTCCAGCAACGCAAACTATAACTGACGATTTGTTGGAACCGGAGGATTCAATAGTCCCTGACGAACCGAAGCCACTCCGCAGATCTAGTAGGGTTCCTCATCCACCTGAGAGATATTACGGTTTTCTCTTAGACGGTGGGAGCGAGGATTGCATCATGGAGATGATGACCCAGCTAGTTTCGAATAGGCCATCATAAGTGGAGACTATGTGAAATGGCTGGATGCTATGCGATCTGAGATGGAATCCATGTACACCAACAAAGTATTGATTTTAGATGTTGCTCCTGAAGGGGTAAAACCCATCGGGAGAAAGAGAATCTTTGAGAAAGATAATTTGGTGTAGATGGAAAATTTGAGACTTTCAAAACTAGACTTGTTGCTAAGCTTAAGTCCATCATGATCCTACTTGCTATTGCTGCATACCATGACTATGATATCTGACAGACTGCACGTCAAACCCGCTTTTCTAAATGGTGATTTAGAAGAAAGCGTGTATATGACACTGCCATAGGGCTTCGTAGATAGTGGGAGAAGCGGAAGCTTGTGCAAGCTGCTTAAATCTATCTATAGGTTAAAGAAGGCATCGCGGAGATGGAAAATCTGTTTTAATGAAGCTGTCAAAGAGTTTGACTTCATCAAAAAGGTAGATGAACCATGTATAAATAAGAAGGTTGTAGAGAGTATGGTTGTCTTCCTCGTATTGTACGCGGATGACATACTCTTGATAGGAAAGGGTGTTCCGATGCTACACTCGGTCAAGCACCTCTTATCACAGAGGTTCTCCATGAAAGATCTAACAGATGTCTCCTACATTCTGGGGATATAGATCTATAGAGATAGATATAAATGGATTTGGAATTGTCCCAATCCAGGTTCATAGACACCATGCTAAAGGGGTTTAGTATGGATGATTCTAAACGTGGTAATGTACCCGCTTGTTCAGGAATCACTCTCTCCAAAAAGATGTCTCTCGAGACTGATTTGGAGAGTGCTCACATACAAGGGATACCCTATTCTTTATCAGATGGGTCAATCATGTATGTGATGTTATGTACCATACCAGATGTATCTTACTCACTAGGTGTAGTGAATAAGTATCAAAAAGATCTTTGGGAAAACCACTGGATAGATGAAGAACATTCTTAAGTGCTTGAGAAGTGTTGGATATATGTATGCCCTAGAGGCCATTATATGTATAGTGGATGCTTGGACATGTATATATGTATATAGATAACTTTCTTGCTCGACATGATAGTATGCTATCTGGTTTACTTTATCTTGACATGTTCATTTAATCAAGCATCTTATTCATTTGGTACATGTTGATAAAGCCCATAGGATATTTGCTTGACTACCGGGACTATGATGTAGATCATACTAGTGGGACACTTGTAGTTTATAAGCATAACCTTTAACTGTTCCTAGTCGTGGGTGTATCGAGACGGGGCATCAATATTCTAGAGTAGACTAGCGTATACCATTCTTGTCCTATATGATGGGCGATGGATGATCCCATATCCATCTGGTGTGGTGACACCAAAGATTTTATGCGGGTGCTCAGTGGAGACTGGGTACACTGAATGGACTCGCCGATAAATCCTATGTGGTATTATATCTATCGTCGGATAGCAGTTCTCAGGTGACACTGGTACAGGTTAGTCTGTAGACCTAAGATTGTCATGGAGTCTTGTGTGTCCTCCCATTGTACTTTGATCTCCACACTACCACGGCTCTACTGAGTCGTGCAAACAGGTGGTCTTTGGGTACAGTCCCGAGGCACATGGAGGAAATGAGCGATAGGAGGGGTTTCTTCTCTCCCGGTATTGGGAGTTGATGTTGTGCTGTGCTCGATTGGCTATAACAGGAAGTCCCTGGCCAGGGCTGCTGAGATTTACTGATAAGTGTTATCAGTAGTTTCTCGATCTGTTATAAGCCATACACCGGCATGACTTATTAAGTTATTGGGGTCGACGATTTCATCCCTAGACTCGATATGCAACATATCTGACGAAGAGACCGGACTGTACGGTAAGTGTTGCCAGTTGGCTCGACGGGAGTTTTGACAGCTTTGCTGGTTTTCTTCTGATCGCTCAATACCCAGGTGGCCATTACGTTTAGCTGACCGCTTGCGGCTTGTGGGTGTTTGATATGATCATCACCTACGGCCGGCGTATTGACGAGTCTTTGAGTACCACACAGGAGTTTTCTAGCCCGGGCAAAACGATGTGGTGTGCATATGGATATGTACGGGGACCCGATTAAATGTGAGTGTGAGATACCATATGTTAATCGGGCGTTTATCTATTGGTCGGGTCGTATGCGATATGACCGGTTTGTTAAATCAAGTGTTGATTTAACATTTGACTTTTAGTTCAATTTCTTTATTAAACCCTTTCTTTATATGATGTATGCATGCATGTATGCACATGTTGATGTGCATGGACACATACATACATACATGGATGTGTGTCATGGTTGTTGATACACTTATGATGGTAATATAAGACTCACATGGAACTAATATATTTATATATATATATTTAAGTTAAAAGAAAAGAAAAAGAAAATTGATCCATGGTTATCTTTCTACACCTCTCTAGCCCATTTGTGTAGGGTGTTTTGCTACAGTTCTTTCAAAGATCAAGTTTAGCAAGGAGCTTAGGGCAAAGGGGCTTCGGGTGGATCATCGTGGACAAGGAAGCTTACTAGCAAGCCATTCCAAACTCTCAAAGGTCCAAGAAGTCAACACAAGAAGTCTACAAAGGTTGTATTCTGTCACGACCCGAGTATTTCGACTCGTGACCGGCACTTAACCACGCTACGTCTACAAGCGTAAGGAGACTAAGTAAGCCGAACCCAGAAATCAAAACCATTTAAAAATAGTGAGTGTCGAAAACATTTAGTTAAAACTTTTAGAAAACCTTAAATAATTCAATAAGTTCCTTTTAAAGTTACTTAATCATTTGAATAATTTTGGCAGCATTTCCTTTGTAAAAGTAGCCCTGAGACCGGGTACAAAACCGGATATAAGTGAAATGAAATGTAATGAAATGAAACATCCCCAAACGGGAGCAATCACGCCCAACGGCGGAAACCAACATCACAAGAGTAATATACGACGCCGTAGCGAAGAATAAGCAATAAGTAGACATCACAGAATATAAACTGCATATAAAAACAGTCGGCTCCTACGAGCTCGACACCAGAATACAAAATATACATCATCGTCCTCACACAGTATCTAAGTCCAGTACATAAATGGAAGATGGAGAGTACTAGATACAAAAGGGATACAATAAAAGTACTCAGAATACCACAACCCACCTAAATGCAAAACAGCTCTCACCGCAACTGTAGTGGTATCTGTAGCCAAAAGATGCAAAAGACAGCCTGCCGCGACTATGCTGAGGGCAACCTGCAAATACTGTGGCACAACGGGGGTTGAGTTGCCAACTCGTGAATAGAGATAACATATAAAGGTAATCGCGAGCATGCACGTACTGCGCTACTCTAACAAATGCCATCAGATGATATCAATGCGTGATAAGCAGTATGTGCAATAATCATGCAGATGCTCTGTCAGGTAAAATAACTACAGGATGAGATATATGGTAATCAATGCTGAGCATGGGATAAACAACATCTACACGGAATATCAACGTGGAAAACAATCGGTGCCCACAACTGCACCCAAATCCCAAATAACTCAGGCGCCGGCACACCTATCGGCCCTCAAATCCTGTAAACCTCTGAGAAATCACGAGTGCCCAACATCGGCACCCAAAACCTCATAAAATACTCGTGTCCAGCATCGACACGCAAAACCTCAAATATCGGGCTCCGTCAGTCCGGATCAGCCCACGGGCTCCGTCTGCGGTATCGGCCCTCGGCCCCGGCAGTACGGATCATCCCGCATCCATCTCTCGACTCTAGTCGGTATCCTCCGGATAACCGCCAGGTCCAACCAATCACCGGTAGGTACTCGCCACCCTGCCAGGCTCATCGTTTACTCCACGAAAAACATTTCTCGCCCCGGGGAACCATACCGGGCCCACCACGAACTCGCAAACGGATCATCCATCTCCTCGAATCGGGTTTCAAGCACACGTCTCAGCACCGAGAAAACGTGTGGTGGACGCACCAAAATATCATATCACGAGGAACCGGGTTTTCAAATAGTGCATCTTTTCTTAAAAATCCCACGGTCCTCAAAACCAGAAATCACATAAAAATCCAACACCAAGAAGTAAATCCAATGCGATGTGCCATGTACATCAATCCATGATATAGGTATAGGGGAAAACCGCTTTTTAAATTAGTTTCCGTTTTTAAAGATATCATGCGGCTCCCAATTTTCATGAAAGTCATATCGAATCATATATGAAATGAACTACAGCAATATAATCATGGCAGTTCTACTGTGAGTGTGTCATGGCAATTACTAACGGTGTGTGTGTAGCATGCAGATCAGTGCTCGTGCAACATGAACCGTTAGTAATAGTGCGGTGTTCTATCAATTCTAAGCATACATACAGCAGGGAATGCAATATGCAATGACAGTACATGAGGTAAATGCAACATATAATAATAAGGTCCTATCAGCCCTGACGCATAACGCCATGCGGGCGATATCCCCGTAGATGTTAAATCTACTCACCGAAGTCTCGCGCTAAGTGTAGCCGACGAATTGCTTGCCTTTCTTCGCAGCGTCCGTCTCACTCTCCTGCGAACCTAGAATCACATAACGTAAATCACACATAAGCTTAACGTGGTATTATGGTCCAACTAGAAACCCGTGTCGCAAACCAATCGCGCGTGTGCGCGATACGCTAAAACGTGTGATCACGCGCCTGAAACTACCCTGACGCGTCGCGATACGCAGAAACCCCAAACTCACACACGTATCACCCGTGTCGCGAAGGTTTAGAAAATACGAGAAATAGGTAATAAGCCCCAGATTTTTATACAGAACTTAACTTACAAAAATATATTTATCATAACACTACACACAGCAGAATACACCCAAAGGACCAAACCACAACCCAAACCCTACCCATCTGGCCGCAAATTGCGGCCAGATCGAATATTTCGGCGGCCTCAACATGAAGAAAGGGGGTCGGGTTCTACCTGGGGTATCAGCACCTAACAAGTATACTGCAGTCTTCTCAAAATTAATCTGAACTCACCGGGTCGATAGCAGTTTCCAGAAACTCAAATTTTGCTTTAAAACGACGAAATGCATCAAATAGGGATCTGGTGGTAATTTAGTGCAATTGGGGGCTAAGCTGGGTTGGAATGGCCTTAACAACACTCTATCAACCTACTGAAACCAAAACACACCTAACTTGGCCAAGGTTCTCACTAAACGCCTCATATCGCACTAAATCGCACCAAAAACCACTAACCGAAGCAAAACTACCCTAAACAAGTAAACTAGGGAGTAAGTTTAGGAAATATACCTCACAATCGACCCTAGAGAGCTGGAGGAAGAAGATGAAGTGAAGGTAAGGGGCTGCTGTCGAAGTTGAGGCTGTTGCTGCTGCTATTGGTGCTGTTGCTGTTGCTGGAATGCTTGCTGCTGCTGCTGTGAAGTCTGCTGCTGCTGCTGTGAAGTCTGCTGCTGCTGCTGAGCTGATTGCTTCTGCTGGTGCTGAAGAGGTAAGTGTGTGTGTGTGTGTGAGAGAGTGAGGTTGAGAGAAAGAAAACAAAACAATTGAGAGGAAATCATCACCCCAATGTCAACCCCTCACTCTCTCTCTCCTCATTAATTGCAAGCATGGCTCAAGCCATGATGCACTCTCTCTCTCTCTCTCACCAAGTCAACACCCTAAGGAAATTCAAATTAAATCAACTATTAATTAACTAATTAAACTCAAATAAAAACCCAAAAGACTTAATCCCCATGATTAACCCACCATGGTTACTAATCATGGTAATAACTCATTTAAAAACCCTAGTTTACATGCACATGTGTGTGCAAGCCTAGGAAAATTTTAGAAAAATATTTATTAAATTAGGAAAAATATTTGAAACACAATTTGGTAATCTTTTCATTAAAAACCCTTTATTTAAATATAATTAGTCACTAACACATCCTAAGGTGTTACAATCTCTCCCCCTTAAAGAAATTCGTCCCCGAATTTCAAAAATCTAACTACACGTACCTTTGAAAAGATGGGGATACGTCTTCATCATCTCGCTTTCGGTCTCCCAAGTGACCTCCTCACGGTTCTGACCACGCCAAAGTACCTTAACTGATGGGATGTCCTTCGATCTCAATTTCTTCACTTGTCGATCCAAGATCATCACCGGCTGCTCCGCATAGGAAAGGTCGCGCTCAAGCTGGATCGTCGGGTGCTGAATCACATGCGAAGGATCATGAAGATATCTACGGAGCATCGAAACGTGAAATACGGGGTGCACATCTGGAAAACTGGACGGAAGGGCTAATCGGTATGCTACTGCACCAACACGCTCGAGGATCTCGAAGGGTCCCACATACCTGGGACTGAGCTTCCCCTTCTTCTCAAACCTCATCACACCTTTCATAGGGGAGACCCTCAAGAAAACATGATCACCAACAGAAAACTCAAGCCTGCGCCGCTGACGGTCCGCATAAGATCTCTGCCTACTCTGCGCTGCTCTCATCCTATCGCAAATCAACTGGATCTTCGCGGTCGTCTCCTCAACAATCTGTGGCCCTAAGATACTGCCCTCACTGAGCTCTGTCCAACAGGAGGGCGATCTGCATCTCCTCCCATAGAGAGCCTCAAACGGTGCCATCTGAATGGTCTCCTGGTAGCTGTTATTGTAGGAGAACTCTACCAAGGGTAAGTGATGATCCCAGCTACCTCCGAAATCTAATACACACGCTCTGAGCATGTCCTCGAGAGTCTGAATCGTCCGCTCTGACTGTCCGTCGGTCTGCGGATGAAATGCTGTACTGAAACTCAAGCGAGTGCCCAAAGCCTCCTGAAGCCTCTGCCATAATCGGCTGGTAAACTGGGTGCCTCTGTTGGACACAATACATGTCGGGACTCCGTGTAGTCGCACAATCTCGTCGATGTAGATCTGGGCATACTGAGTAAATCCGAAAGTCATCTTCACTGGTAGGAAGTGAGACGCCTTCGTCAAACGATCCACGATCACCCAGATGGAGTCATACCCTCGACTAGTCCTGGGTAGACCCACAACGAAATCCATCGAAATCTGCTCCCATTTCCACTCCGGAATGGGTAACGGTTGTAGCTCTCCCGCGGGCCTCTGGTGCTCCGTCTTGACTTGCTGACAAGTCAGGCATCTCAACATGAAATCTGCATATCCCTCTTCATTCCTTCCCACCAATAAACATCTCTCATATCATGATACATCTTGGTGGAACCGGGATGAACACTATATACCGATCGATGTGCCTCCTCAAGAATCTCGCGCCGCAGTCCCTCAGCATCTGGTACGCACAGTCTAACTCCAAATCGTTGTACCCCCTGATCATCGATCATGAACTCGGAAAATCTGCCCTGTCCAATCTGTGCCATGATCTCCGAACATCGGTCATCACTGCGCTGTGCCTCATGTATGCGGCCAAGTAACTGTGGGCGTGCACGAACATGCGCGATTTGTCCTCCAATCGGCGTGAACTCGAACTGTACTCGGTTGTCGCATAATATCTTCCAATCTGCCGACGACTGTCCCCGTACCGCGCTCAAATAAGATAGACTACCCCCGGGCCTCCTGCTCAACGCATCCGCCACTACATTCGCCTTGCCCGGGTAGTACAAGATCTCGCAGTCATAATCCTTCACTAACTCCATCCATCGGCGCTGTCTAAGGTTCAGGTCCCGCTGCTGAAATATATATTTTAGACTCTTGTGATCCGTGAATATCTGGCACGACTCGCCGTATAGGTAATGTCGCCAGATCTTAAGTGCAAAGACCACTGCAACCATCTCCAAGTCATGAGTGGGGTAGTTTTATTCATGTTTCTTCAATTGTCGCGAAGCATACGCGATCACCCTGTCGTGCTGCATCAAAACGCACCCTAGCCCCACTCGAGAGGCATCACAATAGACCACAAACCCGCCTGAGCCTGAAGGTAATGATAACACCGGTGCCGTCGTCAGCCGAGTCCGCAACTACTGAAAACTGTGCTCGCACTCCTCCGTCCAATCGAAAGGGACTCCCTTCCGGGTCAACCCGGTCAAAGGGGTAGCAATACTGGAGAAGTCCTGCACAAATCGCCTGTAGTAACCGGCCAACCCCAAAAAGCTGCGAATCTCCGTAACCGATGTGGGTCTGGGCCAACGCTGAACGATCTCGATCTTCCTCGGGTCTACACATATACCGTCTCGTGAGATCACATGCCCCAAGAAGTCTACGCTGTCCAGCCAAAAAGCACACTTGGAGAATTTAGCATAAAGCTGGTGCTCCCTCAAAGTCTGCAGTGTAATCCGCAGGTGCTGCTCGTGCTCCTCACTACTCCGGGAATACACCAAGATATCGTCAATGAACACTATAATGAACAGATCCAAATATGGCTGGAAAATACGGTTCATCAAGTCCATGAATGCTGCTGGCGCATTGGTGAGTCCGAACGACATCACCAAAAACTCATAATGGCCGTAGTGCGTACGGAAAGCTTTCCTGGGAATGTCCTCCTGTCGAACCCGCAGCTGATGATAGCCCGATCGTAAATCGATCCTCGAAAAGTACCCTGCCCCCTGAAGCCGGTCGAACAAATCGTCGATGCGCGGCAAAGGATACCTGTTCCGCACTGTCACCCTGTTCAGCTGCCGGTAGTCTATACACAGACGCAACTGCCGTCCTTCTTCTTGACGAACAGGACTGGAGCACCCCAAGGAGAAACACTGGGTCGAATAAGTCCCTTATCCGGCAAATCTTGCAACTGACCCTTCAACTCTCGAAGTTCCGCCGGGGCCATCCGATAAGGCGGTATGGAAACAGGCCCCGTGCCAGGAACCAAATCAATACAGAAAGAAATGTCGTGCTCGGGCGGTAGCCCAGGAAGCTCGTCAGGGAACACATCAGGGAACTCGCTAACAACCGAAACCTGATCTAATGGAACCTGTGTAGCACTAGCATCGCAAACATAAGCGAGAAATCCCTGACATCCTTCCTCAAAAGCTGTCCAGCGCGAAAAGACGAAATCACACTATGCGGGGCGGCACCACAGTCCCCCAACACAACAAAAACCGACTCACCGGGAAAACAAAATCTAACTTTCTTCTCACGGCAGTCCACAGAAGCATAGCACGTGGCTAACCAATCCATGCCCAAAAGAACGTCGAAGTCCAACATCTCCAGAAGGATCAAGTCGATAGGCAACTCTCTCTCGCCAATACAGACGGTACAGGATCGGAACACGTGCCTAGCAACAAACGACTCTCCCACAGGAGTGGTCACAACAAGCGGCTGATCAAGCAAACCGGACTCTCTACCCAAACTCGGCATGAAGTGTGTGGATACGTACGAGTGCGTGGATCCGGGATCGAACAATACGTGTGCATCAACTGTACATACAGGAAGGATACCTGAAACCACCGCATTAGACGCCTGCGCGTCCTGATGCGTCAAAGCAAAAACCCGTGCCTGTCCACCACCTGCGACTGACTGCCCTCTGCCTCGGTCATCCCGTCCTCTCTGAGCAACTCTTCCACACCCACGACCTCGCTGTGTATGAGTCTGGCGCGGAGCAACGGTAGGTACAACAGGCAACGCCCTCTGGGGTGGTGAAGGTGGTAAGGTAACATGCGGTGCTGCCGCCTCCCTCCGGTGTATCTCAGGACAATCTCTAACGAGGTGAAGTAGACTGCCGCACCTAAAGCAACCCCGCGGCGACTGCTGACTCTCCTGGGGATACGAACTAAACATCTGGCCTCGTCCCGAATCTCTGCTACTCCTCGTACCAGAACGATACCTATCGCGGCGTTTGAATGACTGCCTCCGTGCGGATATACTGGTACGAACTCTCTTCGGCTCTGGAACTACCGAAGTCTCAGCAAGGTGCTCCTCGACTACTAGGGCTGCGTCTACAGCTGCTGCATAGGTCTCGTAGTGCTGCGCGCTGATCGCGAGGAACAGTGGTGTAAGCAACCCTCGAACAAATCTCTTGACTCGCAACTCCTCGGTAGCCACTAAATATGGGGCATAGACTGCTAGCTCTGTAAACAGCACGTCATACTCTGCCACTGTCATCCCTGGCGTCTGGCGCAAGGACTCAAATCTGCGTGCTCGGGCATCCCTAACACTCTGGGGAAGGATACGGGCTAGAAATACTGTCACAAACTCTGTCCAGGTCATAGGAAGAAGACCTGCTGCTCTGCCCTTCTCAACTGAATCACACCACTTCTGCGCAAGACCTTCCAGGCGAAAGCTCGCGAACTCAACCCATCTCGTATCTGCGCATCTGAGGGAACGGCATATCCGGGCCATTCTGTCGATGAAACACTGTAGGTCCTCGGCTGTATCGGTGCCTGTGAAGACCTGAGGCTTCAGCCTCATGAACTCTGATAGCGATACTGTAATCACCTCCGTGGTTACAGGGGCAACTGGCTGTGCGGTAGGTACCATCGCGGTCTCTGGAACGGGTGGAGCTACCTCTGGTCGCTGCGCTCGAAGCGTCTCAACTAGCGATCCTATCATCTGGCGCATCTCCTGCATGCTAGATCCCACCGTCTGGCGCATCTCCTGCATACCAGCCCTTAGCGTGGCGATCTGATCTGTCACGGCAGGAACAGCCTGCTCGGGTACAACCGGTGTACTGCCCGGATCAGTCCTCGTCTCGGACGAGTCAACTCGAATCTCGGCCCTCGCGGCCGCTCTCTGCGCCCTCGGAGTCTTTGGCGGCATAATGGCTGAAAGAAAATTAGGATTCGATAAGAATACAGGAATCGAGTCACAAGAATATAAGAAGGGATTAAATCAATAAGTCCTAAGGTCGCTTAGGCGGAGTACCGTGTCGTGAGTATGCCGCGGAACATACACACGCTACGCTACCCTTCTGCAGCTACCTACTTCATCAACCCAGGGTCATCCTACACTCCGAAGGTAAAACCTACGCTCTGATACCAACTTTTTCACGACCCGAGTATTTCGACTCGTGACCGGCACTTAACCACGCTACGTCTACAGGCGTAACGCGACTGAGTAAGCCGAACCCAGAAATCAAAACCATTTAAAAATAGTGAGTGTCGAAAACATTTAGTTAAAACTTTTAGAAAATCTTAAATAATTCAATAAGTTCCTTTTAAAGTTACTTAATCATTTGAATAATTTTGGCAGCATTTCCTTTGTAAAAGTAGCTCTGAGACCGGGTACAAAACAGGATATAAGTGAAATGAAATGTAATGAAATGAAACATCCCCAAACGGGAGCAATCATGCCCAACGGCGGAAACCAACATCACAAGAGTAATATACGACGCCGTAGCGAAGAATAAGCAATAAGTAGACATCACAGAATATAAACTGCATATAAAAACAGTCGGCTCCTACGAGCTCGACACCAGAATACAAAATATACATCATCGTCCTCACACAGTATCTAAGTCCAGTACATAAATGGCAGATGGAGAGTAATAGATACAAAAGGGATACAATAAAAGTACTCAGAATACCACAACCCACCTAAATGCAAAACAGCTCTCACCGCAACTGTAGTGGTATCTGTATCCAAAAGATGCAAAAGACAGCCTGCCGCGACTATGCTGAGGGCAACCTGCAAATACTGTGGCACAACAGGGGTGAGTTGCCAACTCGTGAATAGAGATAACATATAAAGGTAATCGCAAGCATGCACATACCGCGCTACTCTAACAAATGCCATCAGATGATATCAATGCGTGATAAGCAGTATGTGCAATAATCATGCAGATGCTCTGTCAGGTAAAATAACTACAGGATGAGATATATGATAATCAATGCTGAGCATGGGATAAACAACATCTACACGGAATATCAACGTGGAAAACAATCGGTGCCCACAACTGCACCCAAATCCCAAATAACTCAGGCGCCGGCACACCCATCGGCCCTCAAATCCTGTAAACCTCTGAGAAATCACGAGTGCCCAACATTGGCACACAAAACCTCATAAAATACTCGTGTCCAGCATCGACACGCAAAACCTCAAATATCGGGCTCCGTCAGTCCGGATCAGCCCACGGGCTCCGTCTGCGGTATCGGCCCTTGGCCCCGGCAGTACGGATCATCCCGCATCCATCTCTCGACTCTGGTCGGTATCCTCCGGATAACCGCCAGGTCCAACCAATCACCGGTAGGTACTCGCCACCCTGCCAGGCTCATCGTCTACTCCACGAAAAACATTTCTCGCCCCGGGGAACCATACCGGGCCCACCACGAACTCGCAAACGGATCATCCATCTCCTCGAATCGGGTTTCAAGCACACGTCTCAGCACCGAGAAAACGTGTGGTGGACGCACCAAAATATCATATCACGAGGAACCGGGTTTTCAAATAGTGCATCTTTTCTTAAAAATCCCACGGTCCTCAAAACCAGAAATCACATGAAAATCCAACACCAAGAAGTAAATCCAATGCGATGTGCCATGTACATCAATCCATGATATAGGTATAGGGGAAAACCGCTTTTTAAATTAGTTTCCGTTTTTAAAGATATCATACGGCTCCCAATTTTCATGAAAGTCATATCGAATCATATATGAAATGAACTACAGCAATATAATCATGGCAGTTCTACGGTGAGTGTGTCATGGCAATTACTAACGGTATGTGTGTAGCATGCAGATCAATGCTCGTGCAACATGAACCGTTAGTAATAGTGCGGTGTTCTATCAATTCTAAGCATACATACAGCAGGGAATGCAATATGCAATGACAGTACATGAGGTAAATGCAACATATAATAATAAGGTCCTATCAGCCCTGACGCATAACGCCATGCGGGCGATATCCCCGTAGATGTTAAATCTACTCACCGAAGTCTCGCGTTAAGTGTAGCCGACGACTTGCTTGCCCTTCTTCGCAGCGTCCGTCTCACTCTCCTGCGAACCTAGAATCACATAACGTAAATCACACATAAGCTTAATTTCATAAAAACGTGGTATTATGGTCCAACTAGAAACCCGTGTCGCAAACCAATCGCGCGTGTGCGCGATACGCTAAAACGTGTGATCACGCGCCTGAAACTACCCTGACGCGTCGCAATACGCAGAAACCCCAAACTCACACACGTATCACGCGTGTCGCGAAGGTTTAGAAAATACGAGAAATAGGTAATAAGCCCCAGATTTTTATACAGAACTTAACTTACAAAAATATATTTATCATAACACTACACACAGCAGAATACACCCAAAGGACCAAACCACAACCCAAACCCTACCCATCTGGCCGCAAATTGCGGCCAGATCGAATATTTCGGCGGCCTCAACATGAAGAAAGGGGGTCGGGTTCTACCTGGGGTATCAGCACCTAACAAGTATACTGCAGTCTTCTCAAAATTAATCTGAACTCACCGGGTCGATAGCAGTTTCCAGAAACTCAAATTTTGCTTTAAAACGACGAAATGCATCAAATAGGGATCTGGTGGTAATTTAGTGCAATTGGGGGCTAAGCTGGGTTGGAATGGCCTTAACAATACTCTATCAACCTACTGAAACCAAAACACACCTCACTTGGCCAAGGTTCTCACTAAACGCCTCATATCGCACTAAATCGCACCAAAAACCACTAACCGAAGCAAAACTACCCTAAACAAGTAAACTAGGGAGTAAGTTTAGGAAATATACCTCACAATCGACCCTAGGGAGCTGGAGGAAGAAGATGAAGTGAAGGGAAGGGGCTGCTGTCGAAGTTGAGGCTGTTGCTGCTGCTAACTGCTGCTATTGGTGTTGTTGCTGTTGCTGGAATGCTTGCTGCTGCTGCTGTAAAGTCTGCTGCTGCTGCTGTGAAGTCTGCTGCTGCTGCTGAGCTGATTGCTTCTGCTGGTGCTGAAGAGGTAAGTGTGTGTGTGTGTGAGAGAGAGTGAGGTTGAGAGAAAGAAAACAAAACAATTGAGAGGAAATCATCACCCCAATATCAACCCCTCACTCTCTCTCTCCTCATTAATTGCAAGCATGGCTCAAGCCATGATGCACTCTCTCTCTCTCTCACCAAGTCAACACCCTAAGGAAATTCAAATTAAATCAACTATTAATTAACTAATTAAACTCAAATAAAAACCCAAAAGACTTAATCCCCATGATTAACCCACCATGGTTACTAATCATGGTAATAACTCATTTAAAAACCCTAGTTTACATGCACATGTGTGTGCAAGACTAGGAAAATTTTAGAAAAATATTTATTAAATTAGGAAAAATATTTGAAACACAATTTGGTAAACTTTTCATTAAAAACCCTTTATTTAAATATAATTAGTCACTAACACATCCTAAGGTGTTACATATTCTTTTTACTTAGTGATAATTTGTTCATAGTATGTGATACTTAGAAGTTACCCTAAACTTCTAGTTAATGATTCATGTCTTGTTTGTGTTGGATATATGTATGCCCTAGAGGCCATTATGTGATAGTGGATGTATCTATACATGTATATATATATTCAGTTTGCATTCTTGCTCGACATGATAGTATGCTATCTGGTTATTCTTTATCTGACATGTTGATTTGATCATACTTTTATTCATTCATACATGATGATAAAGCCCTAAGGATATCGGCTTGACTACTCTGATTATGATGGAGATCATACTAGTAGGACATCTGTAGTCTATAAGCATATCCTGAAATGTCCCTAGTCGGAGGTGTATTGAGACGGGGCATCGATATACCAGAGTAGACTAGCGTATATGATACTAGACCCATGTGATGGGCGATGGATGTTCCCACATTCATCGATGTTTGACATCAAGATCATATACGGGTGCTCAGTGGTGACTGGTTACACTGGACGGACTCGCCGAGAACTCCTATATGGAATTATATCTATCGTCGGATAGCAGTTCTCAGGTGACACTGGTACAGGTTAGTCTGTAGACCCGAGATCGTCATGGAGTCTTGTGTGTTCTCCCACTGTACTTTGATTGCCACCCTACCACGGCTCTACTGAGTCGTGCAAACAGGTGGCCGTTGGGTACAGTCCCGAGACACACGAAGGCAATGAGCGATAGGAGGGGTTTCGTCTCTCCCGGTATTGGGAGTTGATGCTGTGCTGTGCTCGACTGGTTATAACAGCAAGTCCCTGGCCAGGGCTGCTGAGATTTGCTGGTAAGTGTTATCAGTAGTTTCTCGATCTGTTATAGACCATTCACCGACACGACTTATTGTGTTATTGGGGTCGACGTGACCATCCCTAGGCTCGATATGCAGCATATCTGACGAAGAGACCGGACTGTACGGTAGTGTTGCCGGATGGCTCGACGGGAGTTGTAACAGGTTCGCTTGTTTTCTTCTTATCGCTCAATACCCGGGTGGCCGTTACGTTTGGCTGACCGCTTGCGGCTTGGGGGTGCTTGATATGATCATCACCCACTGCCGGCGTATTGACGAGTCTTAGAGTCCCATATAGGAGTTACCTAGTCCAGGCGAAACGTTGTGGTGCGCATATACGATATGCTCTTGGACCCGATTAAAATGCGTGTATGGGATACCATATATTAATTGAGCGGCTTGCTAATGGTCGGGTCATATGTGATATGACCGGATTAGTGAATCAAGTGTTGATTCATCATTAGTTTCTCACTACAAATCCTATCTTGTTTATGTTGGATGTATGCATGCATGTGTGCATTCATTCTTGTTCATGCACATATGGATGTGCAAGCACACATGCATACATACATCATTTATTATCATGGTTGTTTATACAATGGGAATGGTGGATGTATAAGAATTACACCATGGTTATATTTGGATAATTATTGGATTTAAATTAAAGCAAAAGAAAATGAAAAATGGGTTAAATCACTTAAGAGTTTCTACATTCTTCTAACTCAACCATGCTTACCTAATTTTTAACCCATAGTTTATTTTCTTATCATGCTTTCAATTTAAATACAATGATATCTCTAAATCTAACCATGGTTGGTTTAGAGAAAGGAAAATATATATAGCTATTTTCCTTTTTCTCTTTCACAAGATAATTCATTCTCTTCTTCTAAAATCCACCATCTTCATCAACCTCCATGATTTTGCTCTCTAGTTCATACAAGAGAGTGAATCACTCATAAAAATAAGATTTTGAAGTGAGATCCATAGCCACAACTTCATTCTAATCAAGTCTAGCTCACTTGATTAGAGTGTTCTCCTTGTTTTACCAAACTTGCTAGCTTGGACGGGAAGCTCCGGGTGGATCGTCGTGGACGCGAGAGGAGACGAGTGGACCTTCTTCCAACACCCCAAAGTCAAAGGAGCAAAACAAAAGGGGAGCTACAAAGGTTGTAGTCTTGAAACCCTAACTTTGTTAGCTTATAGTTTTGTAACCCTAATCTTTCTAGGATCGATTCCTTTGCTTGTTAGTTTAGCACCATAAAAATGAAAATTTTAGGTCATGTGATGCTTGAAATCTCTTCATAGGGTGCTAGGCTAACCTTACATTGGTATCAGAGCCGACCTAGAACATTAGGCGACCTTTTTGCGAAGTAAAAAGTCCGATCGAAACAAAATACGACTTTTAAAGGTGCTCTCTGGAAATTTTTTGAAAACTGACTTTTTTCAGAATTAAAAATTCTCAAAAAATAGAACAGGTAAAAATAAGACAATCTGGAGAATTCGTACCCATGAACAGTAACTTTGGCCGCGGAAGCGCGACATAAGCAAGCTTAGGCCGCGCATCCGCGGCCATATGAGGGGATCTTTGACCAATTTTTGCACAGTGTTTTTCTTTACCTGCTACAGTATATTTTGAGTATATTTAATCTGAATCTGCTGTTGAAAAATTCTGGAGATATTTTTAGACTCGTGGTTTCGATCGGAATTTTCACTTCGTTTTCTTTTCCGGGTAAACTAGAAAGTATTGAAGTTCTTGAACGAAAATCATTTACTCAATATTCACGGGGTTTAAATAGTTTGGAGATACGTGCAAGTCTTTTTGCGGTGGTCCCTCTAGAAGACAAAAAACCTTAACTCGATTATGTGACCGTCTCGAACTGCCCTTTGAACCCTAGGGTTTGAGGCAGTACGGCGTGCCACATGTGAGGCGTTGGCTTGACCCTTCTACGGCTGGACCGCCGCTACTGTGCCACACTCCGGATCTTTTGAACCCTGCTCAAGTGTTGAGCTTTAGTGAATCTTGGGTGCTTGAATGTTCGTTCGAAAACTTTAATACTGTCTGTTTGTATGGAATGTGATACAATATGTGGAATTCATATAGTTAAGGCATGAAATACGAAATATGTGATATTTCGCATTTATGATGTCTAAAGAGAATCTGGATTCCAAATATTGTAGTTTTACACTTTCTTTTCTGTGACCGTAAGTGTAGTATGTACGATATCGCCGGTTTCGTTTCTATACATCAACGACAATCGGGGTACGCATACTTACTTACGTTGATGATATGTTATATTATGTGTTGCTGAGATATGATGTGCAGGATTGTCGAGATCGAATAGCCGGGTTTTTTTTGTGAGATAAGAGTTTTATATTTTCATTCATGTAAATTCAAATGTAATGTAATATTCTTTTATTTGGGGCACTTCCAGGTTGCGGTTGTGTCACCAGTGTTGTATATTATTTACTTTTCCGCATTAGGATGGACCCAAGGAGGGGAGCACAGGTGACCGGGTTCTGGGGTTCAGTGGGAGGCCATCTCGAGGAGTCGAGACCGGGTCTCCTAAGCTCCAGGATTGGTAGGGTCACTTGCCGCTCTCGTAGGGGTCCAGGGTGTGGGCTTGGCTATTCATCGCGACTGTGGAATCCGTATTTTCTATTCTGGCTAAATACTAAATACGGACGTCTTAGTATATCCCACGTTATATCTATTTTTCTGCTGCCTGTGTTCTGTGATATCTGAGACGAATGACATATTATATATATGATATATAGTAGACGTTGCTTATGTTTTACACCCGCGCTAGTCCCGTCCCGGTATGCCGTTAGTTAAGTAACCTAACGGTGCATAACGGAACATTGCGGCGAATGCGGATGGCATAAGCGTACGTGTTATTTTCGTTTCTTTTCTGTGATTGGCTTAAGGACTTAAATGATGGGATTACATTAATGTGATTAATGTAAAGAAAATAAACCTAAAAAGATGTTGTAGAATCGGATTTAAAAACTACTCGTCTATTTACGAAAAAGCTACTTTTCAAAACTGCGGAGCTTAAGCCACTCCTTTTGAAAACTGTTTGATTCTACAACGATATCAAGTTCAAAGCGTTAAAGATTTTCTTAAAAATCATTCGCAACCCTCCGTCATTTTAGGAAGTAGAGTACTTAGTATTCGTGCTACGTTTGTTGACTTTAGTTAAGGCGTAGTGTACGGTAGCTAAGTGATGTCTTCCTACAATGCATATGATGCAGATTAATTAGGACATTCATGCGACTTTGTTGACCATAGTTAAGGGTCATATGGGTGGGTCTAATTGATCAAGAAATGACGGTTAGAACTTGACTGGTACTTATGATTTGTTGAAACATAGTTAAGGTCATAAGTAGTAGGGGTAAAAATTACATCGGGAATTTCAAGTGTTGAAATTTGCAATGAGATTGCATACCTTCCATGTGATGGTTGGATCCCGATCCCACTGTGGGCAATAGTTGCTCCTAGGAGAGTTTTACAGTTTACAATTAGCTAACTCATTAGGTGTCTAGAAAGGTGTTAACGGGGCTCCGCCTCTGGGAAAACGAGGTTTACTCTAATTAGGTCCGTGCGAAAGCACGGGGAACCTCCCTCAAAGTACCGACACTGGCCTGGCTGGACGGTTAGCGAAGTTGTAGACTGTAATTAATCCTGGCTAGTTTTTCTTTTTAGGGTTTGAAAGAAAACTTGATAAAAAGCAGTGGGAAACATCGATTAGACAAGATAATAAACCAATCTAATCTGTGCAAGAGCTTTCGCTGAGTGTATTCTTTTCTCTCTCTTAATGGCAGATACCAATGACTGGACTTAAGCTTCTACTAGATAAGAACAAACTGAATGGGACCAACTATAAAGACTGGCTGAGGAATCTAAAGATCGCCTTGACTTATGATAAAGTATCATATGTCCTCACGGCTTCAGCCCCGTCCGTCCCAGGTCCAAAGTCCTCAGTTGCGGACATTGAAGTCCGCAAGACATGGGACGCTGACTGTGCCACGGCAAAATGCCTCGCGCTTGCATCGATGGACAACACACATCAAAAGCAGCACGAGGACATGGACATTCAAGGGATATTGCTCCATACAAAGGAGTTGTATGGGGAGCAGTCCCGCGTATTACGATACGAAGCATCAAAGAAACTGTTTCAGATGCGGATGGCCCCTGGCACACCAGTAGCAGACCATGTTTTGAAGATGATAGCTCTTATAGAAGAGCTTGAGGGCCTCGGATGGACAATGGACAATGAACAATATATAGATATTATTCTGCAGTCCCTCCCCTCCACCTTTGCTCAGTTCATAGTGAACTTTAACATGCATGGCATGGAGAAGGAACTCCCTGAACTCCTTAATATGTTAAGGAGTGCAGAGAGCACTATGAAGTCAGCAAAGACTCCCGTTATGACCATTGGGCAGTCTTCTTCTTCTCGCCCAAAAGCTAACGCCAAGGGAAAGAAAAAGAAGAAACCCACTAATCCTAAGGGCGGAGTCAAAAAGGCGAAGGGAAAGGGAAAGTCCACGGCTGGAAACCCGGGGAAAGGCGAGTGTTTTCATTGCCACAAGACAGGACATTGGAAGCGCAATTGCACGGAGTACTTAAGTCTCAAGAAGAAGCATGGTGATGCTTCCGCTTCAGGTGTGTTTGTGACTGAAAACTGTTTTTCTATAAACTCTGCTTCCTGGGTATTGGATACCGGTTCAGGTTCTCACATTTGCAATTCTATGCAGGGGCTGAGAAATAGCAAGGTTTTGAAGACAGGTGACCATACTCTCCGCGTTGGAAATGGTTCCAATGTACATACAGTCGCAGTGGGAGAGTATCACTTGGGGTTTCCATCTGGATGTATTTTGATTTTGAATCCATGTTATTTTGTACCAAGTATGCTATGTAATATAATATCCGTTTCTTTGTTGGACAATGAAGGATATAATTTTGTGTTGCAGAACAATGTTATGAACATTCACCTAAATCAAATGTTGGTTGGGTATGGTACGCTTAATAACGGAATATATGTCCTAAATCAACACACAGTTTTCAGTGTACAACACACTAATAAAAGAAAAATTTCAGAATTAAATGAAGCTTTTCTTTGGCACTGTAGACTTGGTCATATTAACGAAACAAGACTAAACAAGTTACATAAAGATGGATATTTAAACTCTTTTGAATATAAATCTTATGCGACTTTCCAGTCTTGTATCAAGGGTAAAATGACCAAAACTCCGTTTACCGGACACGGAGAAAGAGCTACTCAGCTCCTTGGCCTCATACATAGTGATGTATGTGGGCCAATGTCTACACAGGCTAGAGGCGGTTTTTCATACTTCATTACATTCACCGATGATTTCTCTAGATTCGGTCATGTATTTTTATTAAAGCACAAGTCCGAAGCTTTCGAGAAATTCATTGAATATAAACAAGAAGTAGAAAAACAAACCGGCTTGAGTATTAAGATGCTTCGATCAGATCGAGGTGGTGAGTATCTCAGTACAGAATTTGCAAACTTCCTAAAAGAGAATGAGATTCTCTCTCAGCCCACTCCTCCTTACACACCACAGCACAACGGTGTGTCAGAACGACGGAATAGGACCCTATTAGATATGGTCCGGTCCATGATGAGTGACGCTGAGTTACCAGTCTCGTTTTGGGGGCATGCATTGGAGACTGCAGCGTTTCTGCTAAACAGGGTTCCAACCAAAGCCGTGTCTACCACGCCATATAAGATATGGAATGGGAAGAGACCATCTCTTAAAAGAATTAAGATTTGGGGTTGCCCGGCCTATGTTAAAAAGCAGAATCCGGACAAACTCGAGACACGGTCAGTCATATGTAACTTTGTGGGATATCCAAAGAATTCTTATGGGTATCTGTTCTATCACAAAGAGGAACAAAAAGTGTTTGTTTCTTAGTATGCCACCTTCTTGGAAAAAGAGTTTTTCACAGATAGAGATGATGGCAAGGTGGTAGATCTAGAAGAGGTTCTGGAGACACAAACTATAAATGACGATTTGGTTGAACCGGCTGTTGCAACAGAAACTGAAGAACCTCGGCCACTCCGTAGGTCTGGTAGGACTTCTCGCCCACCGGAGAGGTACTACGGTTTCCTCATTGATGGTGACAGAGAAGACTGTATCATGGAAGATGATGATCCTACCAGTTTTCAGCAAGCTATCACGAGTGGTGACTCTGTGAAGTGGCTGGATGCCATGAGATCCGAAATGGAGTCTATGTACACCAACAAAGTATGGACTTTGGACGTTGTACCCCCTGGGGTAAAACCTGTAGGGTGAAAATGGATCTTTAAGAGAAAGATTGGTGTGGATGGGCAGGTGGAGACCTATAAGGCAAGACTTGTGGCGAAAGGTTTTCGTCAAAGACCAGGTTTGGACTATGACGAAACTTTTTCACCCGTAGCCATGCTTAAATCTATTCGGATCCTACTTGCTATTGCTGCTCACTACGACTATGAAATCTGGCAGATGGACGTTAAAACAGCATTTCTAAATGGAGATTTAGAAGAATGTGTTTATATGGATCAGCCGGAGGGCTTCATTGACAGTGGGAGCAGCGAGAAAGCATGTAGATTGCTTAAATCCATATATGGGTTAAAGCAGGCATCTCGGAGTTGGAACATCTGTTTCGATGATGTTATCAAAGAGTTTGATTTCATCAAAAATCCGGATGAACCTTGTGTTTATAGGAAGGCTGTAGGAGGAGCTGTCACATTCCTCGTATTGTACGTGGATGACATTCTTCTGATAGGAAATGATATTCCTATGCTACAGTCGGTCAAATCATTCTTATCACTGAGGTTCTCCATGAAGGACCTGGGTGATGCCACATACATCCTGGGCATAAGGATCTATAGGGATAGATCCAAAAAGTTATTGGGACTGTCCCAAACCAGGTACATCAACACCATCCTAAAGAGGTTTAGTATGGAAGACTCCAAGCGGGGTGCCTTACCCGCTTGCCATGGAGTCACTCTCTCCAAGGATTCTTGTCCAAAGACCGATGAAGAGAGAGCTCGCATGAGCATTATACCTTATGCTTCGGCAGTTGGATCTATAATGTATGCGATGTTATGTACACGCCCAGATGTAGCTTATGCACTTAGTGTTGTAAGCAGGTATCAATCCAACCCAGGGGAA
Source organism: Agapanthus africanus (assembly GCA_030015575.1). Taxonomy (NCBI): domain Eukaryota; kingdom Viridiplantae; phylum Streptophyta; class Magnoliopsida; order Asparagales; family Amaryllidaceae; genus Agapanthus; species Agapanthus africanus. The sequence continues at coordinate 333,868,918 of JASDDO010000031.1, forward strand.
AACCACTGGACAGCTGTGAAGAACATTCTTAAGTACTTACGAAGGACTAAAGAATTGTTCTTGGTGTATGGTAATAAAGATCTCCAAATGGAGGCCTTTACCGATTCGAGCTTCCAGAGCGATAAGGATGACAGCAAATCTATCTCAGGGTTTGTATTTACCCTCAATGGAGGGGCGGTAAGTTGGAAGAGTTCCAAACAAGATACCGTTGCAGACTCTACGATGGAAGCTGAGTACATTGCTGCAAATGATGCCGCCAAGGAAGCCGTCTGGATGAAGAAGTTTGTCTCGGAGCTAGGAGTAGTTCCAACCATTATTGATCCAATACCTTTGTATTGTGACAATAATGGGGCAATGGCATTAGCCAAGGAGCCCAGATCCCATCAGCGGTCCAGACATATCCTGAGGCGCTTTCATTTTATCCGGGAGATTGTAGATCGCCGCGAGATCGAGATTAAGAGAGTTGACACAAAGAACAACGCCGCGGATCCACTCACCAAGGCCCTCCCTCAGCCACAGCATGAGCGACTTTTTGAGATGTTGGGTATGAGATACGCCAATAACTGGCCTTAGTGCAAGTGGGAGATTGTTGGATATATGTATGCCCTAGAGGCCATTATGTGATAGTGGATGTATCTATACATGTATATATATATTCAGTTTGCATTTTTGCTCGACATGATAGAATGCTATCTGGTTATTCTTTATCTGACATGTTGATTTGATCATGCTTTTATTCATTCATACATGATGATAAAGCCCTAAGGATATCGGCTTGACTACTCTGATTATGATGGAGATCATACTAGTGGGACATCTGTAGTCTATAAGCATATCCTGAAATGTCCCTAGTCGGAGGTGTATTGAGACGGGGCATCGATATACCAGAGTAGACTAGCGTATATGATACTAGACCCATGTGATGGGCGATGGATGTTCCCACATTCATCGATGTTTGACATCAAGATCATATACGGGTGCTCAGTGGTGACTGGGTACACTAGACGGACTCGCCGAGAACTCCTATATGGAATTATATCTATCGTCGGATAGCAGTTCTCAGGTGACACTGGTACAGGTTAGTCTGTAGACCTGAGATCGTCATGGAGTCTTGTGTGTTCTCCCACTGTACTTTGATTGCCACCCTACCACGGCTCTACTGAGTCGTGCAAACAGGTGGCCGTTGGGTACAGTCCCGAGACACACGAAGGCAATGAGCGATAGGAGGGGTTTCGTCTCTCCCGGTATTGGGAGTTGATGCTGTGCTGTGCTCGACTGGTTATAACAGCAAGTCCCTGGCCAGGGCTGCTGAGATTTGCTGGTAAGTGTTATCAGTAGTTTCTCGATCTGTTATAGACCATTCACCGACACGACTTATTGAGTTATTGGGGTCGACGTGACCATCCCTAGGCTCGATATGCAGCATATCTGACGAAGAGACCGGACTGTACGGTAGTGTTGCCGGATGGCTCGACGGGAGTTGTAACAGGTTCGCTTGTTTTCTTCTTATCGCTCAATACCCGGGTGGCCGTTACGTTTGGCTGACCGCTTGCGGCTTGGGGGTGCTTGATATGATCATCACCCACTGCCGGCGTATTGACGAGTCTTAGAGTCCCACATAGGAGTTACCTAGTCCAGGCGAAACGTTGTGGTGTGCATATGCGATATGAGCTTGGACCCGATTAAAATGCGTGTATGGGATACCGTATATTAATTGGGCGGCTTGCTAATGGTCGGGTCATATGTGATATGACCGGCTTAGTGAATCAAGTGTTGATTCATCATTAGTTTCTCACTACAAATCCTATCTTGTTTATGTTGGATGTATGCATGCATGTGTGCATTCATTCTTGTTCATGCACATATGGATGTGCAAGCACACATGCATACATACATCATTTATTATCATGGTTGTTTATACAATGGGAATGGTAGATGTATAAGAATTACACCATGGTTATATTTGGATAATTATTGGATTTAAATTAAAGCAAAAGAAAATGAAAAATGGGTTAAATCACTTAAGAGTTTCTACATTCTTCTAACTCAACCATGCTCACCTAATTTTTAACCCATAGTTTATTTTCTTATCATGCTTTCAATTTAAATAAAATGATATCTCTAAATCTAACCATGGTTGGTTTAGAGAAAGGAAAATATATATAGTTATTTTCCTTTTTCTCTTTCACAAGATAATTCATTCTCTTCTTCTAAAATCCACCATCTTCATCAACCACCATGCTTTTGCTCTCTAGTTCATACAAGAGAGTGAATCACTCATAAAAATAAGATTTTGAAGTGAGATCCATATCCACAACTTCATTCTAATCAAGTCTAGCTCACTTGATTAGAGTGTTCTCCTTGTTTTACCAAACTTGCTAGCTTGGACGGGAAGCTCCGGGTGGATCGTCGTGGACTCGAGAGGAGACGAGTGGACCTTCTTCCAACACCCCAAAGTCAAAGGAGCAAAACAAAAGGGGAGCTACAAAGGTTGTAGTCTTGAAACCCTAACTTTGTTAGCTTATAGTTTTGTAACCCTAATCTTTCTAGGATCGATTCCTTTGCTTGTTAGTTTAGCACCATAAAAATGAAAATTTTAGGTCATGTGATGCTTGAAATCTCTTCATAGGGTGCTAGGCTAACCTTACAGTTTGCTTTGCACCTCTTTAAATTTTAAAGTGGCATGTGTGATACTTCCATACTCTACAGTAGGTGCTAGGGAAGCCCAACAACGGTATTAGAGCCAAGCAAGAATTTTAGACACGGTGTCAAAACAATTACGAAAACGAAATCGACTCCGGAAAACACGATATGTGAAACCCTAATTTTGCTTTCTGGAAATTTTTTTAAAAGTCGTTTTAAATTTTTTTTAAATAACTGCAGAACACTGTATGGGACAATACAAGAACACAGGTGAAATACGGGGGGTTGTTCTCGGATTTTGGCCGAGCACAAGTCCACAAAATCCGGCCTGCTCGGCCCCCTTTGCTCCTTTGAACCCCGTATTTCTCCAGTGCTCTGTTGTCTTGAATTTGGGGCTTCAGGTATTGTTTGCTTAGCCTAAATTTTCATGTGATGATTATTTTTATTATGGGATAATTCGTAGTGTTTCGTATTCATATATTCTAACACTATATTGGTAACCTTGACAATGTTTAGCGGTTCGAACGAACTTCAAAACCCCACATCTTGACCCTGCTGAAATTTCCAAGTGTTGTAATTTTCCTAAGTTAACTTTATATTCAATAGTCGCGCAAGTATCATATGGGCCCTCTAGAAGAATATAATAACCTTAACTCGATTCTATGCCCACGGAACTGCGATCGAACCTTAGGGTTTGCCGTAGTTCCGTGGTGTCATAGGTGAAGCCTTGGTTAACCCCTTCTACGACTGGACCATAGACACTGTGGCGCGTTTTTGAGTATTTGTAACTTTGCTCAAGTGTTGAGCTCTCGGGGTAAATTGTAGGTGTATGTTGATTCGATGGAAATGTTAAACATCATCTTGATATATGAGATTGTGATAATTGCAATTGTTGTTTTTCACTTTCTTTTCTGCGGCCGTAAGTGTGTATATGGTGTATCGCCATTTTCGTTGCTATACATCAACGACAATCGGGATACGCATACTTGCTTACGTTGATGATATGAGATATTATGTGCTTCTGAGATATGATGTGCAGGATTGTCGCGATCGAATAACCGGGGGTTTTATGTGAGATGAGAGCCTTTATTTTCATTCATGTAAATATCAATTGTATGTAATATTGTTTTATTTGGGTCACTTCCGGGTTGAGGATGATGTCACCATTATTGTATATTATTTACTTTTCCGCATTAGGATAGACCTAAGGTGGGGAGCACAAGTGACCGGGTTCTAGGGTTCAGTGGGAGGCCATCTCGAGGAGTCGAGACCGGGTCTCCTAAACTCTAGAATTGGCAGGGTCACTTTCCTCTCTCGTAGGGTTCTAGAGGTGTGGGCTTGGCTATTCATCGCGACTATGGAATCCGTATTTTTTATTGTTGGCTGAATACAAAATACGGACCTCCTAGATATCCTTTGATTTTCATATATGCTTCTGCTGTTGATATTCTGTAATGAGATTACTTAGTATCTGAGACGAATGGATTATTATTATATATATGATATATAATAAACATTGCTTATATTTTACACCCGCGCTAGTCCCGCCCCGCTATGCCGTTAGTTAAGTACCTAACGGTGAATAATGGGGCACTGTGGCGAATGCGGATGGTATAAGGATACGTTCGATTTTCATTTCTTTTCTGTGATGGCTTAGGAACTTAAATGATGGGACTACATTAATAAGATTAATGTAAAGAAAAAGAAACCTAAAGATGTTGTAGAATCGGATTTGAAACACACTCGGCCTTTTTGTGAAAATTGCAAGTTTCAAAAGATGTGGAGCTTAAGCCACTCTTTTTCTAAACCGTTTTGATTCTACAATGAGATCAAGTTCAAAGCGTTAAAGGTTTTTCATAAAAACCATCTGCAACCCTCCGTCATTTTAGGAAGTAGAGTACTTAGTATTCGTGCTACGTATGTTGATTATAGTCAAGGCGTAGTGTACGGTAGCTAAGTGATGTCTTCCTACAAAGCATGTGATGCGATCAATTGGGACATTCATCTGATTATGTTGATCATAGTCAAGGGTCATATGGGTGGGTCTAGTTAATCTCGAAATGACGGGTAGAACTTGACTAGTGCTTATGATATGTTGACCATAACCAAGGTCATAAGTAACTAGGGGTAAAAACCATAACGGGAGTTTCAAGAGTTGAAATTTTCAATGAGATTGCATACCATTTATATGATAGTTGGATCACGATCCTACTGTGAGTAAGTGTTACTCCCAGGAGAGTTTTGCACTTTACAATTAGCTAATCCAGTAGTTGTCTAGAAAGGTGTCAACGGGGTTTGAACTCTGGGAAAACGAGGTTGATTTTAATTAGGTCCGTGTGAAAGCACGGGGAACCTCTCCCAAAGTACCGACACTGGCCTGGCTGACCGGTTAGCGAAACTGTAGAATGTAATTAATCCTGGCTAGTTTTATTTTAAGGTTTTGAAAGAAGATTTGATAAAAGCAGTGGGAGACATCTATTAGATAAGATAATAACCAATCTAATTCTTTGCAAGAGTATTTCGCTGAGTGTATTCTTTTCTCTCTCCTAATGGTAGATACCGATGACGGGACTTAAGCTTCTTTTAGAGAAAAACAAACAGACATGACCGAATTATGAAGAATGGTTGAGGAACTTGGACATTGAACTCACATATGATAAAGTATCATATGTCCTCACTACCAAAGCCCCACCCATCCAGGACCTGAATCATTTGTTTCGGATAGGGAGATCCGAAAAACATGAGATATTGACTGCAACATGGCCATGTGCCTCGCGCTTGCTTCAATGGACAGAATCCATCAGAAACAACACGAGAAGATGGATGTGCAATCAATTTTTCTTAATACAAAGGAGTTGTATGAAGAGCAATCTTTTACTTTAAGATACGAGGCATCTCGAAAGTTGTTTCAGATGCGGATGGCCCCTGGCGCATCAGTAGGAGACCATGTTCTGAAGATGATTGGTCTTATAGAATAACTTGAGGAACTAGGATGGACTATGGATAATGAGCAATATACAAATATTGTTCTGCAGTCTCTCTCCCCCGCCTTTGCTCCGTTCATAGTGAATTTCAATATGAACGATTTAGAGAAATCATTGCCTGAACTTCTCAATATGTTGAGAAGTGCAGAAGGCATGCTTAAGACAGCGAAGACTCCTGCTCTTCTTGCTGGGCCATCTTCCTCTTCTATCCCAAAAGCCAAGGCCAAGGGAAAAAAGAAGAAGAAGTCCATCAAACCGAAAGGTGGAGTTAAAAAGACGAAGGGGAAAGACATATCTGGGGCCGCGGGAAGTGGAAAAGGAGAATGTTTTTACTGCCACAATTCGGGACATTAGAAACTCAACTGTGCTGTGTATCTTGCTGATCTCAAGAAGAAGAAGCATGCTGATGCTTCCGCTTCAGGTGTGTTTGTAACTGAGAACTGTTTTTCAATTAACTCTGCATCTTGGGTATTATATACCGGTTTTGGTTCTCACATCTGCAATTGTATGCAGGGATTGAGAAACAGTAGAGTTTTGAAGACTGGAGACCATACTCTATGGGTAATGGTTCCAATGTACATGCTGTATCCGTAGGAGAGTATCATCTGGGGTTGCCTTCGGGTTGTATTTTGGTTTTGAACCCTTGTTATTTTGTACCTAGTATGCTATGTAATATAATATCTGTTTCTTTGTTGGACAAAGAAGGATATCATTTTGTGTTGCAAAATAATGTTATGAACATTAACTAGAATCAAGAGTTGATTGGGTGTGGTACACAAAATAACGGTATTTACGTCCTAAACCAACACACAGTTTTCAGTATACAACATACTAATAAAAGAAAATTTTCAAATATAAATGAAGCTTTTCTTTGGCATTGTAGACTTGGTCATAATAATGAAACAAGACTAAGTAAGCTACATAAAGATGGATATTTAAATGCCTTTGAATATAAATCTTATGCGACTTGTCAGTCCTGTATCAAAGGTAAAATGACCAAAACTCCGTTTACTGGACACGGAGAAAGAGCCATGGAACTCTTAAGCCTCATACATAGTGATGTATGCGGACCAATGTCTACATATGCTAGAGGCGGTTTTTCCATACTTCATAACTTTTACTGATGATTTCAAGATTAGGACACGTGTTTTTGTTAAAGCACAAATCTGAAGCTTTCGAGAAATTCAAGGAGTATAAACTTGAAGTAGAAAAACAAACAGGCTTGAGCATCAAGAAACTTTGATCGGATCGAGGTGGAGAATATTTAAGTACAGAGTTTTCAGACTTCTTAAAAGAGAATGGGATTCTCTCTCAGCTCACTCCTCCTTACACACCACAGCACAACAGTGTGTCAGAACGGTGGAATTGTACCCTATTAAGTATGGTACAGTCCACGATGTGTGATGCTGAGTTACCGCCTTCCTTTTCGGGGCATGTATTGGAGACAGCAATGTATCTGTTAAACAAGGTTCCAACCAAGACCGTGTCTACCACTCCATATGAGATATGGAGTGGAAAGAGACCATCTCTTAAAAGAGTTAGGATATGGGGTTGTCCGGCTTTTGTCAAAAATCAGTTTCCATACAAGCTCGAGACACGATCAGTCATGTGTAAATTTGTGGGATATCCAAAACATTCGTATGGATATCTATTCTACTATAAGGAGGAACAAAAGGTATTTGTTTCTCAACATGCCACATTTTTGGAAAATGAAATTTTTACAAATTGTACCAATGGCAATGCGGTAGAACTAGAAGAGGTTCTAGAGACACAAATTACTCAGGACGAATTGGTTGAAACTGATGTTGCAGTAGAACTTCAAGAACCTCAGCCGCTCCGGAGATCTAGTAGAACTTCTCGCCCACCAGAGAGATACAATGGGTTTCTCATTGATGGTGATAGAGAAGATTGCATCATGGATGATAATGACCCTACTAGTTTTCAGCAAGCTATCACGAGTGGTGACTCAGTGAAGTGGCTGGAAGCCATGAGATCCGAAATGGAGTCCATGTACACCAACAAAGTATGGAATTTAGACGTTGCACCTCCTGGGATAAAACCCGTTTGGTGCAAATGGATCTTTAAGAGAAAGATTGGTGTAAATGGACAGGTAGAGACCTTTAAAGCAAGGCTTGTAGCGAAAGGTTTTCGTCAAAGACCAAGATTGGACTATGATGAAACTTTCTCTCCGGTAGCAATGCTTAAATCCATTCGGATCCTACTTGCTATTGCTGCTCACTATGATTATGAAATCTGGCAGATGGACGTTAAAACTGCATTTCTAAATGGTGATTTAGAAGAATGCGTTTATATGGATCAGCCAGAGGGCTTCATTGACAGTGGGAGCAGCGGAAAAGCATGTAGATTGCTTAAATCCATTTATGGATTAAAGAAGGACTCACAGAGCTGGAACATCTGTTTTGATGATACAATCAAAGAGTTTTATTTTATCAAAAATATAGATGAACCATGCATTTATAAGAAGATTGTAGGGAATACTGTCGCATTCCTCGTATTGTACGTGGATGACATTCTCTTGATAGGAAATGATATTACTATACTACAATCGGTCAAACTATTCTTTTCACAAAGTTTCTCCATGAAGGACCTGGGTGATGCCTCGTGCATTTTGGGCATAAGAATCTATAGAGATAGATCCAAGAGGTTATTGGGATTGTCCCAATCTAAGTACATTGACACCATCCTAAAAAGGTTTAGTATGGAAGATTCCAAGCGTGGTGCCTTACCCACTTGTCATGGAATCACTCTCTCCAAGGACTTCTGTCCGAAGTCTGATGAAGAGAGAGCTCGCATGATCATTATACCCTACGCTTCAGCCGTAAGATCTATAATGTATGTGATGTTATGCACTCGTCCTGATGTAGCTTATGTACTAGCTATAGTAAGCAGGTATCAATCGAACCCAGGGGAGAAACATTGGATAGCAGTGAAGAACATTCTTAAGTACTTGAGAAGGACTAAAGAATTGTTCTTGGTGTATAGTAATGGGGATCTCCAAATGGAGGCCTTTACCGATTCCATCTTCCAAAGTAATAAGGATGACAACAAATCTATCTCAGGGTTTGTATTTAGCCATAATGTTGGGGCGGTTAGTTGGAAGAGTTCCAAACAGGATACCGTTGCAAACTCCACGATGGAAGCTGAGTACATTGCTGCAAATGATGCTGCCAAGGAAGCCGTCTGGATGAAGAAGTTCTTCGCGGAACCAGGAGTAGTTCCAACTATTGTTGATCCAATACCATTGTATTGTGATAATAATGGGGCTATGGCGTTAGCCAAAGAACCAAGGTGCCATCAGAAGTCCAGACACATCCTAAGGCGATATTATTTGATCCGGGATATAGTAGATCGCCACGAGATAGAGATTCGGAGAGTAGATACAAAGAATAACACCGCAGATCCACTGACCAAGGCCCTTCCACAGCCGCAACATGAGCGAATTTTTGAGATGTTGGGTATGAGATACGCCAATAATTGGCCTTAGTGCAAGCGAGAGATTGTTGGATATATGTATGCCCTAGAGGCCATTATATGTATAGTGGATGCTTGGACATATATATATGTATATAGATGACTTTCTTGCTCGACATGATAGTATGCTATCTGGTTTACTTTATCTTAACATGCTCATTTGATCATGCATCTTATTCATTTGGTACATGTTGATAAAGCCCATAGGATATTTGCTTGACTACTGGGACTATGATGTAGATCATACTAGTGGGACACTTGTAGTTTATAAGCATATCCTTTAAATATTCCTAGTCGTGGGTGTATCGAGACGGGGCATCGATATTCCAGAGTAGACTAGCGTATACCATTCTTGTCCCATATGATGGGCAATAGATGATCCCATATCCATCTGGTGTGGTGACACCAAAGATTGTATGCGGGTGCTCAGTAGAGACTGGGTACACTGAACGGACTCGCCGAGAACTCCTATGTGGTATTATATCTATCGTAGAATAGCAGTTCTCAGGTGACACTGGTACAGTTTAGTCTGTAAACCCGAGATCGTCATAGAGTCTTGTGTGTCCTCCTACTGTACTTTGATCTCCACCCTACCACGGCTCTACTGAGTCATGCAAACAGGTGGTCTTTGGGTACAGTCCCGAGGCACATGGAGGTAATGAGCGATAGGAGGGGTTTCGTTTCTCCCGGTATTGGGAGTTGATGTTGTGCTATGCTCGATTGGCTATAACAGTAAGTCCCTGGCCAGGGCTGCTGAGATTTACTGATAAGTGTTATCAGTAGTTTCTCGATCTATTATGAGCCATACACCGGCATGACTTATTGAGTTATTGTGGTCGACGATTCCATCCCTAGACTTGATATGCAACATATCTGATGAAGAGACCGGACTGTACGGTAAGTGTTGCCAGTTGGCTCGACGGAAGTTTTGACAGCTTTGCTGGTTTTCTTCTGATCGCTCAATACCCGGGTGGCCGTTACGTTTAGCTGACCGCTTGCGGCTTGTGGGTGTTTGATATGATCATCACCTACTGCCGGCGTATTGACGAGTCTTAAAGTCCCACACAGAAGTTTCCTAGCCCGGGAGAAACGATGTGGTGTGCATATGAGATATGCACGGTGACCCGATTAAATGTGAGTATGAGATACCATATGTTAATCTGGCGTTTATCTATTGGTCGGGTCATTTGTGATATGACCGGTTTGTTAAATCAAGTGTTGATTTAACATTTGACTTTTAGTTCAATTTCTTTATTAAACCCTTTCTTTATATGATGTTTGCATGCATGTATGCACATGTTGATGTACATGGACACATACATACATACATGGATGTGTGTCATGGTTGTTCATACACTTATGATGGCAATATAAGACTCACATGGAACTAATATATATATATATATATATATATATATATATATATATATATATATATTTGTATTTAAGTTAAAAGAAAAGAAAAAGAAAATTGATCCATGGTTATCTTTCTACACCTCTCTAGCCCATTTGTGTAGGGTGTTTTGCTACACTTCTTTCAAAGATCAAATTTAGCAAGGAGCTTAGTGCAAATGGGCTTCGGGTGGACCATCGTGGATAAGAAAGCTTACTAGCAAGCTGTTCCAAACTCTCAAAGGTCCATGGAGTCAACACAAGCTACAAAGGTTGTATTCTTTTTACTTAGTGATAATTTGTTCATAGTATGTGATACTTTAGATGTTACCCTAAACTTCTAGTTAATGATTCATGTCATGTTTTCTTAGCACCTCTTTAAATTTTAAAGTGGCATGTGTGATGCTTCAATACTCTATAGTAGGTGCTAGGGAAACCCAACAAGAAGGACTAATGAGAAGTTCTTGGTGTATGGTAATGGTGAACTCCAGATGGAGTCCTTTACCGATTCGAGCTTCCAGAGTGATAAGGATGACTGAAAGTCAGTCACGGATTTTTTCTTCACCCTCAGTGGAGGGACGGTATATTGGAAGGGTTCCATGCTATATACCGTAGCAGACTCGTTGATATAGGCTAATTACATCGCTACCAACGATGCTTCCAAAGAGCTTGTTTGGATAAATAGAGTTCATGAGATGAACTAGGTTCCTGCCATTGATCATCCAATACCTGTGTATTGGGATGACAATGGAGCTGTGGCTTTGGCCTAGGAACCCCGGTCTCGTCAGCGATCCAGACATATTCCGAGAAAGTATCACCTGATCAGGGAGATGGTTGATCTCCGGAAGATCGAGGTCAAGAGAGTTGACACAGAGGATAACACAGCGGATCCACTCACCGAGGCCATTACCCGGATGCTATTCGAGAGACTTTTGGGACGTTGGGTATGAGATACTACAACACATGGCCTTAGTGCAAGTAGAAGATTGTTAGGAATATGTATAACCTATAGGCCATTATTAGACATATGATGTATATTATAGTGGATGCTTGGATATATATATAGAGTACTTTCTTGCTCGACATGATAGTCTGGTATCTGGTTACTCTTTATCTTAACATGTTGACTGGTATTCTTTACTGTCTTGATCTCACATGTTGATAAAGCCCTTATGATATGTACTTGACTACCAGGATTATGATGAGATCATACTAGTGGGGCCAGGGTGGTCCACAAGTACATCCTTTAATCAGTTCCTAGTTGTGGGAATATCGAGATGAAGGCATCGATATTCCAGTGTAGACTACTGTGTACGTTTCTTGTCCCTTAGAGGGCTATGGTTGATCCCACAACCATTGGTGTTTGACATCAAAGATTGTACATAGATACTCATTAGAGAATGGGTACACCAAACAGGACTCGCCGAGGACGCCTATGTGGTAGTATACCTATCGTCAGATAGCAGTCCTCTGGTGACACTGGTACATGTTAGTCTGTAGACACGAGATCGTTATAGAGTCTTATGTGGTTCCCGCTGTGCTTTGATTTTCTCCCTACCACGGCTCAAAGGGGTCGTGCAAACAGGTGGATTTTGGGTATAGTCCCGAGTCACATGGAGGCAATGAGCGATAGGAGGGGTTTCGTCTCTCCCGGTATTGGGGGTTGATGTTGCGCTATACTCGATTGGTTATAACTGGAAGTCCCTGGCCAGGGCTGCGGCTGAGATTTACTGATAAGAGTTATCAGTAGTTTCTCGAACCGTTATAGGCCAGACATCGGCTTGACTTATCATGTTACTGGGAGGTGACGTTTACCACCCCTAGATATGATATGCAACATATCAGACGAAGAGACCGGACTGTACGGTAGTGTTACTGATAGGCTTCATGGAGAGTATGGATGAGCTTGCTTGTTGATCTTCATATCGCTCAATACCTGGGTAGCCGTTACGTCCAGCTAATACCACTGACGGCTTGTAGGTGATTGATGTGATCATCGCCTACTGCTGGCGTATTGATGAGTTTTTAGAGTCCCACACAGAAGTTTCCTGGTTCGAGCGAAACAAAATTGGGCACATATGTTGATATATGCGTAGGCCTGATTAAATATGAGTATGTGATACCGTATTATAATCTGGCAGTTATCTGATGTCGGTCGGGTTATATGTGATATAACTGGATTATCGAATCAAGTGTTGGTTTGATAATGTGATATTCAGATTAATGATATTAGTCGGTTTTATGTGATATAACCGGATTATTCGATCAGGTGTTGATTTAATAACGTGAAATATATTATATGTGATATAATTATATCTTATCTAATATCATTAGCTCACTAATTGCTTTATATATATATATATATATATATATATATATAAATATATATTATTATATGAAGCATGGCATGTTTTTTTCTATTTTTAGAAAATAGAAAAATGAGGTGTAAATTGTGGAGATATTTGTGGAATGGGCAAAGCATGTGTTTTATTATTTGTATATTAGTCTTGACTCACTATTCAAGTATGGCTGCAATTTAGAATTGCAATTTTATTCCATGCAAGAATAAGTGAGGAAGAGAGAGCCATTTGGGTTTACTCTCATCATTTTCATTCTTCATGCCTTAGCCATTTCTTGAGGTCTTGCTTTCTCTTGCTCTCTACAATTTTCTTCACCTCCCTTCCAAGTTCAAACCCTCACATGTGATGTGTGCAGGGTTACCTAGCACGGCAGCAAGGATTCGGGAGGCATCGCCCATGCCAAGTTCAAAAATTTGCCGTTTTATCTAACCCTAACTTTGAATCGTTAATTAGAAATCGACGGATTAAAAAAGCAAACACTTTGCAATTCTAAGTGAGAAAGGAATACAACCTTTGTAGACCGGTCCTTCACTTCAATAGCTCCATGTAGTAGTCCCTTCGCTGCGATCATGAACTCCGGACTCTAGAGAGGCTCCCATGAAGAAACGAATATGCTTGCTTCGATGTCTTCGAGGCCGAAGATGATCTACGTCGAGGAGCCACTAACCCAAGCTATCTCTTCAATAATTGTGAAATTAGTGAAGCAAACACCCTATACTAAATGGAAAGTAGTAAAGCATGATGAAGTAGGAATTTTGCTCACATTAGATTTCATATTCTCACTCAAAATCATCACTTTTGAAATGTCTAGAAATCTTTTGTCAAGAAGAAGAACAAGAACAAGATATGATGAAATAAATTATTGTTGTGGTTAGAAATGCAACCAAGGGTTAAGCATGTCATGCTTAACCCTTGTAGAGAGTTAACCATGAGCTAGGGTTAAAGGTTAGGTCAAAAAATATCTTAAGCTAGACAAAGAAAATGGACAAAGTCAAAGATGCTTACAAGCTTCTACAAGCTTTCAAAAAATATCAACCATGACAATTATCCATAATATTTGAATTACTTAATGATAAAATTTAAACCCTAATCTTAACCCTAGCATAGTTTAACCCTCATTAACCCTAGTTGCATTTGTAACCTAGCTTGATACATTTAACATATATCACATATACATCAATGTATCCAAAGTGAGAAAAGAAATCATAAGTGAGCTAATACTAGTTAATGTAATGTAATATATAAAATATATAATTATGCATTAGATTATCAAATCAACTCTTGATTTAATAATCCGGTTATATTACCTATAACCGACTAATATTATAATGTAACATCTTATCGAATCAACACTGGATCTGATAACCCGGCTATATCACATATAACCTTTCATGTCACACATCACGAGAATAGAATGTGGTATCACATATCGCATTAATCTTGGTCCCACAAATATCACATATGTGCTCCTACTCCGTTTCGCTTGAGCCAGGAAACCCCTGTGTAGGATTCTAAAGACTCGTCAATACGCCGGCAGTAGATGATGATCATATCAAACACCCACAAGCCGCAAGCGGTCTGCTAAACGTAACGGACACCCAGGTACATTCCGGTCAGTAACACCGATTAGAAGATCAATAAGCAAGCCTGCTCACACTCCTGCGAATCCAATCAGTAACACTACCGTACATTCCGGTCTCTTCGTCTGATATGTCGCATATCTCGTCTAGGGGTGGTAAACGTCAGACCCCATTAACTCGATAAGTCGTGTCGATATGAGGCTAATAACGGGTCAAGAATCTACTAATAACACTTACCGGTATCTCTCTGAAGCAGCCTTGGCCAAGGACTTCCTGTTATAGCCAACCGAGCACATCGCAACATCTACTCCCAATACCGGGAGAGACGAAACCCCTCCTATCGCTCATTGCCTCCATGTGACTCGGGACTGTACCCAAAATCCACTGTTTTGCACGTTTTCTTGAACGTGGTAAGGTGGAAATCAAAGCACGGTGGGGATCACACAAGACTCTATGACGATCTCGGGTCTACAGACTAACCTGTACCAGTGTCACCAGAGAACTGCCATCTGACGTTAGGTATAATACCATCTGGGAGTTCTCGGCGAGTCCGTTCAGTGTACCTTGTCTCCACTGAACACCCATATACTGTCTCTGATGTCAAACACCAATGGATATGGTATCATCTATCGCCCATCTACATGGGTCGAGAAGCTATACGCTAGTCTACTCTGGTATATCAATGCCCTGTCTCGATACACCCACAACTAGGAACATTTGATGGATGTACTTAGTGACTACACTGCCCCCACTAGTATGATCGGTATCATAATCCTGGTAGTCAAGTACTCATCCTAAGGGCTTTATCAACATGTAACATAGAGACAATCAGTGTACATGTTAAGATAAAGAACAACTAGATAGCATACTATCATGTCGAGCAAGAAAGTCCTCCATATATATGTCCAAGCATCCACTACAATATACATCGTATGTACAGTAATGGCCTCTAGGGCATACATATAACTATCAATTTGAATCATTGAACTTGTGAAAACCCTAGTGAGCAAATTAAACCCCTACTTCACCATCACACATTTGATTAGCAATTTGATGTGGAGTGTTGCCTTCACTAATGAGATTAGTGAAGGGTTAGCTTGAGCTTGTGGACTTTGGGTGGATCGTCTTTGTAACGTTTTAGAAATCATTTTGCGAATTTTTCCGTTTTAGGGCAAAATAGTCGTTATTTTCCGTTTTAACCGGATTTCGATCAAACATCCGTAGAAACTTACCGGAACCTATTTTACCTAAAATAAAGTTTGTGCGCGAACTTTGGGGGTATATGGGAGATTTTGGTTCAGATAGAATTTTTCCCAAATAAAATATTATTTTAGCCGATAAAATATGCACGTAAATCGAGAAATTTCTTCTAATGAAAATCCTTGGAAATTATCACTACATTATTTTAGAAGCTTCTTTTTAAATATTTATATTTTCTTTTGGTCAATGGATTTAATTTTTTTAAAGAAAAAGAATGAAATGGTGGCATTTGCATTTAATGTTGCATTTATTGCATATTGCTAGAATTTTCTTCATGTTTATTACACAAAATACCCCCTCCTCAATATTGGCCGACCCCCCCCCCCCCCCCCGCACTTCAGCCCCAATCTTTTTCCTTGCTCATTTCTTTTTCTTCAAGCTTTCTAAATTCATCAAAATCCTAAAATAAATCCACAAAATTCCTAAACAAAAAATTAAACCATCATCCTTCTTCACTAACTAGCTCGGATCTTCAAGAAAAAGGTTATTTTTGGAGGATCAAATTTTGTGTTAGTCACTTATTGGTGTTCTTAAGGACGTATAAAAATCCTAACCCTAATCCTTATTTGTTGTGTTTAATCATTAAACTTGCTCATTTAGTCTTTATTATAGCTTAAAAATTCATGTTTTGCTAATTCATGATAATTAGTATAAATTGCTAGTTAGGATTTTGTATGGTTAAAGTGGTTAATCTTGAAGCTTAGATTTGGAAAAGTGAAGTATTCTGTGAAAATGATAATTGTTATTTTTTCTAATCGCCTATTAAGCTTAATCGCAAACTAGCTTTTTCTAACTCATTTTTGTGAAAGATTAAAAATATGAAAGTGGTTTGGATAGCTTAGTTAAGCTTTTGTATGATGTTTGAAATAGCTAGAATTGTTAAATTTCTAGACTTGTGCTAAATTGAGAGAAAAAGATAAATATTGCTTACTAGATTTCGGTAACTTTTAGGCTTGGGTTTCTTTTGACGTTACGGCGTTATTTATATTGAGACCACGTTTATTATTGTGTTTTAAATGCGCGATCAGGACGATTGGATTCTAGACCAGGTGTTTCGTAGTTTAGCGACCCTAGTTAGGGTTTTTGGCCGATGTCGTGCGCGATAGATGCGCTAAGCGTGCAGTGTAATTTTCCGGGCGTTTTCATCGCGTTTCGTTGTCTTTTCGTCATTTTAGAATATTTTGCTTATGTGATGTGTTTGTGAAATTTTAGGTTCGCAAGCGGGAATTTCGGACGCTACGACAAGGGAAAACAGGTGGTAGGCTTCACTTAGCTAGGAGCGTTGGAGAGTAGATTTAACATCTACAGGGGAATCGTCCGCATGGCGTTATGCGTCTGGGCTAGAAATGACTTGACTTGTCGCATATTCTATTTCATATTTAGAATTGCGTATTCACCCTACTGCTTAGTTAATTGTTGTGCTTGGACTAGTATCCTTAGGACACTAAAAAATTATAGACGGCTCATGTTGCACGAGCACTGATTGTATGCCACACACACCGTCTATAACTGCCATGTCACGTACAACCCACTTATAGATGTGCTATTGTTTAGTTAGGAACATTGGGACATTGATTCATATTTCTTATCGCATATGACATATAGCATACATGTATACCTACATGCTTACACATATGCCCTGACATGCTTACATGCTAGTTACCCATATACTTATAGGATAGTGTACCTTTAGTGATAGGTATATACATATATGAGACATAGCTTCATGTACATCTGGCATACATACATATACCTGGAGGGTATTATGGATAGGTATAGAGACATACCTTACTACAGATACTTTTACATCATACATATTTACATATGGACACGCATATCTTGCTATACCGACATGGTTACGCTTACCTTGTTATAGCTACATGTTCATCTTTATATGATGTTTCATCTGATTTAGGAGAAATCAGGAACCACATGATATATTTAATAACTTGTTGCAGTTAATTAGCCGCTTTTCCTATATATGCTTACATTTCAGTTTATGTTGCATATATTATATTCATGGATTTTCGCATTGTGATATGGATTTTTCATGATGTTTTCTGGATTTGGGGACCATGGGAGTTCATGAAATTATGCATTATTTGAAAAATCCGGTTTCCCTTGATATGATATTACAGCATCCACCATGAGATTTATCGGTTCTGATTATATACCCGATTCGAGGAGCGGGAGGCACCGTCTGTGGGTACATGCTGGGGCCCGGGAGGTACCCCGGGGCAAGAATCGTGGAGTAGACGATGAGTTAGTGGGGGAACCATACCATCCGGTGACATTACCAATGACTCAGCGGTTATCATGGGGATACCGACGGGAGTCATGTACGTATGGATACGTCGAAAGGCGAGGGTCAGAGCAAGGCACTCGAGCTTTCGGTATAGCGTATGATACGTACCTATCAGGGGGCCAGTCAAGTGACAGCACCTGATAGATCAGCATTTCTGTGTCGATTCTTTACACGTTGGTTTCATGATATTTCGTTTTGTTAGTGTATATGCCCAAGAGGCCATTACTGTATCATACTAGTTTGTATATTACTTAATGGAAGCTTGGGATATTCACATTTGTATATACAATCTTGCTCGAAATGGTTGTATGCTACTTAGTTTGTCTCTGCTTTAATATGTGCATGTGTTTCTTTTAGCATATTGCTGATATACATATTAGTAGAGCCCTTAGGATCTTTGCTTGATTACCAGCGTTGTGATGGCGCTCGCACTCGTGGGAGCTGGGTAATCTATAAGCACATCCTTATACAGGTCCCTGGTCGTTGAACTATCGAGACAGGGCATCGATACTCCGGAGTAGACTAGCGTATGCGCTTCTAATCCCAGTGTGGGAGACGGTATGTCCCACAGCCGTCAGTACGTCGTACTTGGGATAGTATACGGGTGCTCGTTAGGTTACGAGTACACTGGACAGGACTCGTCAGGGACTGTTGGTTGGTATTATACCTATCGTCAGTTATCAGTTCCCAGGTGACATGAGTACAGCTTAGTCCGCTGACTTGACACTGTCACTTCGCCTCGAGTGTGTTCCCACTGCACTTTGATTACTACCCTACCACGGCTCAAAGGAGTCGTGCAAACAGGTAGTTTTTGGGTACAGTCCCGAAGCACTTGGAGGCAGTGACGGTTAGACAGGATTCGTCTCTCCCGGTATTGAGGGTTGACATCGCGCTGTGTCCAGGAGAGCCATTACACGAGTAGTCCCTGGCCATAGCAAGCGAGATATACTGGTAGGTTTCCAGTGTTATCTCAGGGTGTTCTGGGCTACACTCCGACACGACTTGTACCGCTATTAGGGGACTGACGTTCACCGCCCCCCTAGGCCCGCCATGCGATGTATCAGACGAACAGACCGGACTGTACGGAGATTGTCACATACAGGCTCAGTAGGAGTTCAGATGGGGTTCACCTCGTCAGTCTTCTTATCGACATCTATCTGGGGACCGTTACATACAGCTAGTGCCGCTTGCGGTCTGTGGTTAAACCCACTGCTAGCGTAGTGTCGAGTCTTTAGAGTCCCACACAGAGAGCTATTCGCCTTTAGGAAAAATGATTAGAGGTCGCATGGTTTTGCGACAGGGTTCGTTCACATCCGCGCACTTGTGCACGTTTGCTGTCCGGACAGTTTATACTAGCGGGCTTTGGTTTAAGCCGGATCCTAGTATATGATTTAGGATTGGTTTTTCTCATTGTATTCGTGTTCCTCGGATCACGAATGCGGGTGCGTATGCACAGTTGCTTGAGACAGAGGGAGAGGACTTTGATTAGGGTTAATGGCTATTGTCATTTTATTAACCCTAATGCTTATGTGTGTATTATAGTTAATTGATATTAGTTTAATAATTGTGCATGGTTATGGTTGTTGACCATTTGACCTTATTGACTTGTTGACCTTGGTTGACACTTTGACCATCATCATTTCATTTGGAAGATGCTCTTTGATCCTTGCAATTTGCATTAAAAATGAAATGATAATGGTCATGTCTTGATTAAGCCATGACAATTATCTTACTAATTATCTAATTAAAATAATACACATATATTTCTGAGAATGATTTATTCTATTCTCATTCTATCATATACTTTCTCTCTCTTGTGCTTCCTCTCCCTCAAGATCTCCCCTCTCATGTGTTGAGAAACACTTGAGCTTGAGAAAAACCCTCTCTTGATCATCTCTACTCTCATCTAGGGTTCAAGGATTAGCACTTCTTGCACCCTAGTTACTTCTAGCTTGAAGTTGAAGCCAAAGGTTGAGGCTTTCGGGTGGATCTTTTTTCGACGTGAGAAGACGACCAGGGTGACCTCCTTCCACCACTCCAAGGAGCAAGGAGAGAAGGACTTAAAGCCCAATGTATAACCTTTCTAGCACTTAGCTAGTTTCTAGTTAGCTTTAGCAAGTTTTTGTTTAGCAAAGATCCTTCAAGCTATAGTCCATGTTGCCTAAGCTCATAAAAATCCGATTTTTATTCCGTTTTCCGCCTCCCCGCAAGCACCGGGGTGGGCAACATAGACTTACAGTGGTATCAGAGCCTAACTAAACATAAACTAGCTAGGTAGTAGAGTGTATCGAAGTTCGAATCGGAAAAATCGAAAAACCAAGTTTTCGAAACCTTAAGTTTCTGTTAAAATATTTTCTGGTCAAAACAAAATTTGTTATACTCCAAAAATCATCTCAGGGTTTTCTTAAGAAACACAGCAAACCCGGTCCAGTGAGTCGTCTAAACCGCCGCGGTTCAGCGGCAATAGCAAGCTATTGCCGCGGAACCGCCGCCGTTTTGACTCTTCACTGAGTCGAGTTTGGTGCAGTTTTCTTATGGCTTGGTTTTGGGATTTTTGAGATAGTTTATATGTACCCAGATTTTCCAGAATAGAAATTTATTTTTGGGGGCCTGTAAATCCGTATTTTTTTTCGAACTTCAATACACTTTGACTAAAAGGTTATATATGTGATGTTTATATGTATTGAACGTCGGCTAATCGCTATATGTCGATTAGTCGGGGTTATACATATCTGTGATCTGTGATTGATGATGGTATGTGTATATGAATGGGTTGGATTGTCGCGGATGAATAGCCGGGGTGGATGTGAGATGAGTGTTGTTTCTCTTTCATTCATTTGTAATATGTAAATTGATGTAATATTATTATTTGTATGGCCGCACAACCGGGTCGGGGTTGTAGCCGTCATTGTATAATTCTTTTTACTGTTTTTGCTCCTAGGATAGACCCATGGAGGGGGTGCACAAACTACCGGGTATCTCGAAGTGCCGAGTGGCCTACTCACGGTGTTGAGGGAGGTTGCTTCGCTTCGGGTACTTGGCGGGTAGTTTGCTGCACCCGTAGGGGTCTTGGGTGGGGTATTGGCTATTCACCGCGACCGTGTAATCCGCTTTTCGTTGCGGGCTCGAACGGATTGCGGATTCCTAGTATATCCAATGTATTCATCTGTGATCTGTAATGTCTATCATTGCTATATATTTATATATGATAACTATTTAGGCGGTGCTTATGTTTTACAGCCGCGCTAGCCCAGCCCCCGCTCTGTCGTTAGTTAAGTAACCTAACGGGTGATGACGGGGCCCCGTGGCGAATGCGAATGGCATAAGCATACGTCATATTTTGGTTGTTTTCTGCAATGGTAGGATTAAATGATGGGACGTATTAAAAGAACTAATGCAAGAAAATAAATCAAGTAAAAGTCGATTGGAACACTTTGAAAACCACTCGGTTCTTTTCAAAACTAAACTTTTAAAACGCGGAGCATGAACCACTCCTTTTAAAAGCTATCTCGTTCCATCGATTAGATCAAGTTCACTACGTTCACGGTTTCGCCAAAACCATTCGTAGCCCTCCGTCATTCCACATGAATGGTCAAAAAGTATTCAAGCTATGTATTTTGGCCAAAGTCAAGGCATAGTGATTGGTAGCTATTGGGTATTCATGTGCAGCATAGATAGATGCGTTGGTTTGGGACAGTCGTGCTGCCATTTTGGCCAAAGTCAAGGATAGGTACGGGTGGGTCCAAATTAACCAGGAGAATGACGGGTAGAACTTGACATGTGACTTATGATATTTTGGCCAAAGTCAAAGTCATAAGAGCATGGGGCAAAAATCCACATCGGGAGTTTCATAAGTACTGAAACTTGCTAGCGTTGCATACCATTTGGAGTGTGATAATTCTGGTAGAATTCCTTCGGTTTTATCACGCGATGATATTTGGATCCCGATCCTACTGTGAGTATATGCTACTCCTCGGGAAAACTCTCACTTAACGATCAATGCTATAAACTTAGTAGGTGTCTAGAAAGGTGTTAGCGGGGCTACGCCCACAGGGAAAAGAGGTTACTTAATTAAGGAACTTCGCGAAAGCGTTGGAAAACCTCCCTCGAAGTACCGACACTGGCCTGGCTGAACGGTTAAGCAAGTATTGTACGGTGAGAGTGATCCTGACTAATCTTTTCTTTACGGTTTGAGAAGGGATTCGAGAGACAGTGGGAGCCATCCAGTTTAGAAAAATTAAAAACCACTCTAAACTTGCAAGAGCATCATGCTAAAGTGTTTCTTTTCTCTCTCCTAATTGCAGCGACCATCCAACATGACCGGATTTAAGTTATTACTAGATAAAAACATATTGACAGGGCCAAACTACAAAGATTGGCTCAGGAATGTCAAGATGGCAATCACTTACGACAAGTTGGGGTATGTCCTTACCACCAAAGCTCCCCCTGTCCCAGGTCCCACCTCCAGCGTCGCGGATAAGGAAATCCGTAAGACATGGGAGATAGATTGCACGAAGGCCAAATGCCTCGTACTAGCCTCGATGGACAACGAACATCAGAGGAGGCACGAGAATATGGACCTAGAGTCCATATTTCTCCATACAAAAGAACTGTATGGAGAGCAGTCTCGTATCGCAAGATACGAAGTGTCGAAGAAGTTGTTTTCGGCAAGGTTGGCCGTCGGATCATCGGTAGCGAAATACGTGCTTAAGATGATTGGCTACATTGAGGAGCTCGCGGACCTTGGGACAACGTTGGAGAATGAACTCTATACTGATTTGATTCTCCAGTCCCTTCCTTCCACTTACGCCCAGTTTATTCTTAACTTCAACAAGCAAGGAAAGGAGGTAGAACTTTCCGAACTTCTGAACATGTTGAGGAGTGCTGAGGGCACCCTATAGAAAGGTAGGGAGACATCCACTTTGTTTGTAGGAGGATCTTCCTCTTCTAGATCCAGGGCGAAAGCTAAGGGTAAGAAGAAGAAAGCACCCGCCAAACCAAGAGGCGGTGTCGATAAAGTGGATACGAAGGGAAAAGGAAAAGAAACAAAGATAGCAGGAAAGCTGGTGGGGAAGGAAGAATGCTTCTATTGTCACAAAAGTGGTCACTGGAAATAGGATTGCAAGGCTTGGAAAGCCAGAACACAGGATTTGAAGCGAGTTGCAGCTTCAGCTTCAGGTGTGTATGTTATTGAAAACTGTCTATCAATAAACTCTACTTCCTGGGTATTGGATACCGGATCAGGATCTCATATCTGTAATTCTTTGCAGGCGTTGAGAAAGCGTAGAGTTTTGAAGGCAGGTGACATGACCCTCAGAGTTGCAAACGGTGCTAGCATGGATGCTGAGGCCGTAGGGGGCTATCACCTGGGATTGTCGGATGGACATTTTTTGGTTTTGCGTAGTTGTTATTATGTACCAAATGCAACCTGTAATATCATTTCTGTATCTTTATTATCTAAAGAAGGTTATGAATTTGCATTTGTAAGTAATGTAGTGAACATTCACCTTAATCAAGCTTTGATTGGGTCAGGTACATTGAACAACGGAATATACGTATTAAACCAACCACAGATTTTCAATGTCCAGAATACACACAAAAGAAAGTCTCCAGAAATCAATAAAACTTTCTTATGGCATTGTAGACTGGGTCACATCAATGAGAGAAGGTTGACTAAGTTACACACAGAAGGATATTTGGATCCGTTCGAATATCAATCGTATGCAACTTGTCAATCCTGTCTCAAAGGAAAGATGACAAAGACTCCGTTTACTGGACACGGAGAAAGAGCGAGCGAGCTTTTGGGACTCGTACACAGCGACGTGTGCGGTCCAATGTCTACACATGCGCGAAGCGGTTATTCTTACTTCATTACTTTTACGGATGACTTTTCAAGGTACGGTTATGTCTTCTTAATGAAACATAAATCCGAGGGTTTTGAAAAATTCTAGGAATATAAGAATGAAGTAGAAAAACAAACAGGCTAAAGTATAAAGACACTGAGATCTGATCGAGGTGGTGAATACTTGAGTGCCGAGTTCCTGGGTTACTTAAAAGAAAATGGAATTCTCTCTCAGCTTACTCCTCCATACACTCCGCAACATAATGGTGTATCGGAGAGACGGAACAGAACCCTATTGGATATGGTACGGTCTATGATGAGTAACGCTGAGTTGCCGCGATCGTTCTGGGGATATGCGCTAGAATCAGCAGCATACCTTTTGAACCGAGTTTCAACTAAGCCTGTGCCTACTACACCATATCAGATGTGGTGTGGGAAGAGACCCTATTTTAATCACATTAAGACATGGGGATGTCCAGCTTTTGTAAAAAAGCAGCATGCGGACAAGCTCGAGGCACGCTCAGTACAGTGCAAGTTTGTGGGATATCCAAAGAGCTCCAAGGGATATTACTTCTATTGTGAAGAGGAACAAAAAGTCCTTGTTTCTCGCCATGCCCACTTTCTAGAACACCAGTTCATAGAAAAAGAATTAAGTGGGAGCACAATAGAACTGGAAGAAATTCCAGAACCACGAGCTATTACTGAAAGCTTGGTTGAACCAGAGGGTTCGAAAGATCAGGACATTCCCACGCCACTCCGCAGGAGTAGTAGGCAGTCTCATCCGCCCGAGAGATACTACGGTTTTCTCATTGACGGGGATAGAAAGGATTGCATCATAGACTGTGATGAGCCTACTAGCTTCCAGCAAGCCATTCAGAGAGTCGACTCGGTAAAATGGCTGGATGCAATGCGGACCGAGATGGAGTCCATGTACACCAACAAAGTATGGACGTTGGACATTGCTCCAGATGGGGTAAAACCCGTAGGATGCAAGTGGATCTTCAAAAGGAAGATTGGTGTAGATGGACAGGTTGAGACCTATAAAGCTAGACTGGTAGAAAAGGGTCTTCGTCAGCGACCTGGTTTGGACTATGACGAAACCTTTTCTCCAGTAGCTATGCTGAAATCCATTCGGATCCTTCTTGCCATTGCTGCCTTCCACGATTATGAGATTTGGCAGATGGACGTAAAGACAGCTTTTCTAAATGGTCATTTAGAGGAGTGTGTCTATATGGACCAGCCAGAGGGTTTCATTCAGAGTGGGAGCAGCGGAAAGGTGTGCAAGTTTCTTAAGTCCATTTATGGACTAAAGCAGGCATCGCGGAATTGGAACATCTGTTTTGATGAGACGGTCAAGGAATTTGGCTTTATCAAAAATCCAGATGAACCATGCATCTATTGTAGATTTATAGCGAGAACTGTAGTATTCCTCGTTTTATACGTGGATGACATTCTCTTAATAGGAAATGACATTCCTATGCTACAATCTGTCAAGGGGTTCTTGTCACACAGGTTCTCCATGAAAGACCTGGGTGATGCCTCATACATTCTGGGTATCCGGATCTACCGTGACAGATCCAAGAGGATATTAGGACTTTCGCAGTCCAGGTACATCGACGCCATACTGAAGAGATTCAGTATGGAAGATTCCAAGCGCGGTAATCTACCGGCTTGTCACGGGATCACCCTCTCCAAAGATATGTCTCCCAAGACTGATTTGGAGAGGGATCGCATGTCTATTATACCCTACGCTTCTGCGGTAGGCTCTATAATGTATGCGATGTTGTGTACCAGACCGGATGTGGCTTATGCACTGAGTGTGGTAAGCAGGTATCAGTCAAACCCTGGGGAGAAACATTGGATAGCAGTAAAGAACATTCTCAAGTACCTGAGAGGACTAAGGAGATGTTCTTGGTGTATGGCGGAAAAGACCTCCAGATTGAGGCCTTTGCTGACTCCAGCTTACAGAGTGACAAGGATGATTCCAAGTCCATGTCGGGTTTTGTCTTTACCCTCAATGGAGGGGCGGTGTGTTGGAAGAGCTCCAAACAGGAAACCGTTGCTGACTCGACGATGGAAGCGGAATACATCGCTGCATCTGATGCCGTAAAAGAAGCTGTCTGGATGAGGAAGTTCTTGAGAGAACTTCAGGTGGTTCTGTCCATTGTTGACCCAATACCTCTGTATTGCGACAACAACGGGGCTATAGCTTTAGCGAAGGAACCCAGGTCCCATCAGAAATCCAGACACATCTTAAGGCGGTATCACCTGATCAGGGAGATCGTGGATCGCCAGGAGATCGAGGTCCGGAGAGTTGCATCAGAAGATAACACAGCAGATCCATTCACCAAGGACTTGCCCCAGACTCAGTTCGAGCGGCTGATCGAGATGAAAGGTCTTCGATACGCCAGTACATGGCCTTAGTGCAAGTGGGAGATTGTTAGTGTATATGCCCTAGAGGCCATTACTGTATCATACTAGTTTGTATATTACTTAATGGAAGCTTGGGATATTCACAGTTGTATATACAATCTTGCTCGAAATGGTAGTACGCTACTTGGTTTGTCTCTGCTTTAACATGTGCATGTGTTTCTTTTAGCATATTGCTGATATACATATTAGTAGAGCCCTTAAGATCTTTGCTTGATTACCAGCTTTGTGATGGCGCTCGCACTCGTGGGAGCTGGGTAATCTATAAGCACATCCTTATACAGGTCCCTGGTCGTTGGACTATCGAGACGGGGCATCGATACTGTTCATAACAGAATACTGCATTTTATACCGCCCATTCTTATGCTCGTATGTTTATAGGTAGGTACTCTTGAGCCATGTTTGCTAGTCAATTGCAGGATACAGGTTCTCGGCTCTAAACGATGAAATCCATGGAAAAATACGACAAAATCCGAGTTCCTTCCAACCACAGATAAAACACGGGTCTCCGCTCTTTATCCGTCTGTTGCCACACACCAGTTTAGGAGACAAAATGACAAATCAATTGTCACCTTCATGCACAAAGCACAATGGCAACACCAAGACCAAGAAATCTACGCGGAGCTCAAGAAAATCCATGTCCAAAGTCCACCTTTCCCTCAACAGAAATTCTGGAAGAAATGTGGAAGTATTTTCAGAAAATACATGTACCAGACAAGAGGGGACAGCAGACAAGGGAAGTACCAAGAACCCCATGCCCTGACTCCACCAGAGTGCGGCGGATCCGCGGCATAAGGAGGCTTAGGCCGCGGATCCGCGGCCGTTTGGTGGCGGCAGACAAAACTTTTCCAGGGGTGTCTTGGTCTTTTTATTTGTGTTCTGGTGGTTGCCCTAGGTTTTCATTTTTCAGCCTATAAATACTCCAGAACTGAGCTAAGCCAATGGTCCAATTTTGTGTTTATTCTTTGTTCATTCTTTTGTAGTTTTAGTTCTTCTTCTTCTTCTTCTTCTTCATTCTTCCTCCATGGAAATGTAGTGAGAGCATTGAGTGGATATTAATGAAGATGAGGGTTTTTTATCTTTCTTGTTAGTTTAACTTCCCCTTGAGATTCTTGCTTCCTCTTGATCTTTCAACCTCTTCATTGAGCTTGAAAGGTTAAGGGTTAGTTATTGATCTCAAGGGTCATATTTTCTTGTGGAATTGGTTCTTCACATCACATGAGTTCTTTACCCTTCTCTTGATCTTGCAACCTCTTGATTGAGCTTGCAAGTTTAAGGGTTGGCTATTGATCCCATGCTTGTCTTGAGTTCTAGTTTCTTGTTCTTTTTATTTATTATTTATTACTTGCTTTTTATTACCTTGCTTTACTTTCTTGCAATTTAATTCCATGCACTTAATTACTTGTAATCTTTTCTTTTCTTTGTTCTTTTTGATCTCTCTTTTTGGTTCTTTTTGTGAATGGTTGTAATTATTATTGTTAAGAAGAAATACGGTATTATAAGTTAACGTTTCTTTGCCCATTTCCTTTTACCGTATTTTCCATTGAACTCCGTCCAAACAATACGCAAGCGCTCCGTTAGGCACCGTACCCTGACAAGGTAACGGTGATTCCTAACCGCGACCGGTTGCGTTCGGTTTGGCCGGAGGCGAAAGCAAGAGACAAGAACGGAAGGACAAGGGTAAATAAGCCGGATTCCATGAATACCGCGCTTAAATCCCCTAATCCACGTTGTTGCCGATTGCTCGAGCTTCAATTGGTCAAGACTCGGCTCAAAGGTTTTGAGTACGGATTTCTTTAGCTTATAATCTCGTATCTTTTTCTTAACAACTTTATACTTGCAAATAATACACTTAGGATAGAATCGAACAAACACATACTCATTCTTTATTGACTCGTCTAAAACAAGAAAGGACATACAACCATCTCCCTGTGGATCGACCCGTGCTCAACCGGCTAGCTGCATAGCGACACCGTCTTGATTGCGGTTAATTCTAATTCTTTCAATCAAATGGCGCCGTTGCCGGGGAGACGGTAGCGTATTTTCTTTCTCGTTATTCGGGTTAATATTCTTTTTGTATATATTTATGAATAAAAAAAAAATCTTTTTGTTATTTTTGATCATTTTTGTGGGCAAGAGTGCAGATTTTTTTTGCGGATTTGCAAACTGCGATTGTGGGAGCAAAGTGTACGTTCAAGGCTAAGGTGTTTGCAAAGTACAGTGCCAAAGATCCGGGTAGTTTGACCCGCGCAAGCGAACTTTTCAAGCTTACCGGATTTGATTCAACGGGGGTTTCCTAACCCAAAACTTAACGGTACGTACTTTACTAACACCTTCTTCTCAAATCCGACGCATCCAATATACTATTCTTTGCAGGATTCTTTGCAAGTTCGCTAGCAAACACTAAAAATTGACTAACCCATATTTGTTGCAGTTCCGCGCTTAAACTAAAAAACGATTGTTTGATTCTTTATAGAATTTTTATTGAATTGCGCATTGCATACATTAATACGGACTTAAGGGCAAGCGAACCCCACAATATACGGTAAAGGATTTCATCACCTTTTCCGTGGTCCACAAATCACGAACTTGAGCATAACGTTTACCCGCACAAATTTTAAAAAAATTAGATTTTAAGCCTTAAGGACTTCGCGCTCACTAGGAGAAGTTAACTGTGTTTAGAACCTCGCTTAACGGTATATTGCTTACGGGATGTCTAGGAAAGTGTTAACGGCGAAACCGCCAAAAGAGAAAGGGTTATTTAATTAAGGAACTTCGCGAAAGCGTTGGAAAACCTCCCCTTATCTCTGCACTTACCTGGCCTCGTGATCAGTGTATCTTGAGCCCGTTTCTCGAGACAGTTTTACTTCGACAATCAAGTTCTGGAGCAGGTCTAGTTGACCTAGGTGAACCCTAGAACGACCAGGTGTGTGGTATTTTTGTGTCGTGATTGTTTTTGTCCATATTCTTTTTGTGTGCATATTTCATTCTTCTGTTAATAATAAAAAAATATATATATCATATTCTTTTTCCCCTCCTTTTCTCTACCTTTCTTTCTTTCTCTCTTCATATCATGGGTACTCCACCTCGCAAAACTCTTGCCGAACTTTGGTACCCACAACCAGATATTACTTCTTACGGTTCTTGCTTTGGCCGAATTTCGAACGATCCATCCATGCCAAAAATTTCATTGAGAGATCGGGTAGACGCGTCTAGGACAAACAATTTGACTCCGCAATCCACTTCGTATCAACCATTTCAAACATTCACCCCTTCTTACGTTGATACCCCTTCTTCGAGTCATGTTGCAACTCCAAGACCTATGTCTATTGCAGAATGTATTGAACAATCTCGTAGCCGATCTTTCACTCCTGTTACCACTTCAAATTCTTGGGATCAACAATTTCATTCACCTTCTTATCCAAATGTTGATCCTACCCCTGTCCAACCATTCAATTCCTACCAATCCTACCCTACTTTTGCACCTTCCCTAGACATTGCATCAGAACCGCCATTTGGGAGTTTTCAGTATCCAAACAACTTTGAATCTTTTACTGAAACCCCTTCACAACCCATGTCTAGTCTGGAACAGTCGTTGGAAGACTTTAGGGTAGCGTCAAGCCAACATATGATGGATTTGAATGCGTCCATGGCCGCCCTCATACAACCTAGTGACCCGGTAGCTAGTTTTCAACTAGCTCCAAATTTTTCAATGTATGAAGAGGCGGTAGGACAAGCTGTGAATTTGAGTGAAGAGAGTGAGATATACCCCCTTCCAAATCAAACCTACCCATCCCAAATTGAATCCCACAACTCCTGTTTTGAAAGTCTATCGAGTATCCCACATGATTTATCAATTGAAGATGGAATGATGAATGAGTTGTGCGACTTTGTAGTGTTTGATTTGCCAGATTATGAAGGGACCTTGCCAAGTGAAACCAATCCCAATCTTTTTGACCTCTACACCTCCACTTTAGAACCTGAATCGATTGATATCCATGCTTTTGTTGAGGTGTCAGAGAATTTTGATTTTCACTTGATTAAGGATATTGACGCTGGGGATATTTTGGATGATGAACCCGTAGATTTGGCTGAGTTTTTCTCTTCAAATCATCATCCCGAGTCATTAAATGTTTTTCCCGAACCCTATATGCGTCTGGATTTTGAAGAGAAGTGCATGGATGTGCTAAATTTTGAGGAGAATATTGAGGATAGTTTTGAGGATGAACCAGTTTTGCTTGATGAGTCGGATTTTCCAATTCATTCTGTTCCTTCCACTGACTGTGTACACCCTCCTGAACCTTTAACCGATACCCTTCCTCAATCACCTCCCCCCACCCTTTCCATCGTTCCGACCTTGCAAGAAACCGTCTCACTTTCATTTCGTATGTCTGGTTTACCGAGTTCGGCGTACCCATGGTTTCTTACGAATCTTGAGGGATTTGACCCAATCTCTCGGCAGGTTAATAGATTAGCACAATCGCTGTTTACACATCGCTCATCACAAATTGTGCTAATCTATTCACTCTATTTGCACCCTCAAGTTCGTACTCCACTTCTTTTTCCCTTCCGCCATTCTTCTTCTGATATACCGAGACCGTATCCCGCTTCTATCTCCATACGGTCTCGCGTAGTCTCCATTTCTTACCTCTCTACATTCTTTCACCAGCCACTGCTTTATCATGATAAGATCTTTGAATGGTTGGTGCTCACTTTTGGCCTGTGTAAGGCCTTGTATAGCTTGATACTGTTCTTTCCCCCCTAATCCTGAACTTCAAACGCTTAACAGTGGAAACACTGTTTTACTTAAGTTTGGGGGGACACCTTTTTTGTATATATTTTTTGTTTTCCTTTTTGTATATACTTTGTTTTTAGGGAGAGCGCCGACAATTTTGACCCTCTTAGTGTAGCCTGACAGTGAGGGCACTGTCAAGTTTAAGTTTAGGGGTGTGCTCGGTAAGCTTTCTTCCATCGCATTCATTTGTATATTTTGCATCTACATACCATAATAAAAACCCACAAAAATCAAAAAATTTCCAAAAAATATAAAAACTTTGTCGTCAAGTTAGCTAATAGGGTAACTTAGATCTTTATTCCGAAAGTTTAGTTGATATGATAGAAATAACTAAATTCTAGGCTTAGGAATTAAAAACCCTAAAAATAACCCTCATTCTGTTTAAACTTGGTAAGTATACGTCCTTACAATTTTTTTTGAGAACTAGGTAATCTTGAGTTCAGTTCT
Source organism: Agapanthus africanus (assembly GCA_030015575.1). Classification (NCBI taxonomy): domain Eukaryota; kingdom Viridiplantae; phylum Streptophyta; class Magnoliopsida; order Asparagales; family Amaryllidaceae; genus Agapanthus; species Agapanthus africanus. The sequence continues at coordinate 333,900,448 of JASDDO010000031.1, forward strand.
TGAGTTAAGTCAAGATGAAGGGAAAGTATTGAAGCTTTACTGAAGGATAAGTCTGAAAAATAGTTTCTTTTCTTGAGTTCAAATTTAGAAAGTATATAACCCTACAACTGCACCTACACGTACCTTGAAACGTGGGATAGTAGAGGATACCTAGAAATACTCTTGCCTGAAAGCCTAGTATGAAAGAAAAAACGGTATTTAAAGCTAAAACACCAAAAGAGCATGTTGAAAAATATATCCGGTCTTGAAAAAAGAAAAAAGAAAAAGAAAAAGAAAAAAAATATAGAATAAAGTCAAGACCTGGAAACTGCTATTTACGCTTTAATATTCACACATTCAGTAATCGGCCGTTAGTGCCTCAAGAAGCATTAATAGTCGCATGAAAGGTGTGTGAGAAAATCCGTCCATCCTTAATGAAAAGAAGTAGTATTAGGTATTAGGGCAAGAGTATTATAGCTTGAATTGAATTCTTGAGTATAGGGGTGCAAATTTACACACACGTAGAGGTATCAATCGATGTTTTGACAAAAGATAGAAATGAAGAATAAGACTTGTGTTTTCTATAAAGTTGATAAAAATCCCTGATTTGAGGCCGCACTTTAGAAGGAAAACTCAGGAGAACCAACATCTTTCTAAACTTTTTTGGAACGTATAGGACCTAAGGTTAAATAGATAGGAGGTGTGAAAAATAAGGGTTGGATATTTCTAACTTAGGATGATAGAGTTTCTAACGTAAATACTAATCTGTAGGAGTAGAGTTGATGTTAACTTATGACACTAGCTTGACGGGATTTTGTGGGTAGTATCCGCTGAAAACCCTCAGGAGACAACACTCCTCCTACTAGGGACACCTAGAGGTTTAACGGCTTGTTGCACGTGCTCAGTGCAATCGCGTTCCCTGCGAAAATGCGGTTAGGATTTTATTTTTTTGAATAATTGGTTTTGCTCGGGACGAGCAAAAGTTAAGTTTGGGGGTATTTGTTCATAACAGAATACTGCATTTTATACCGCCCATTCTTATGCTCGTATGTTTATAGGTAGGTACTCTTGAGCCGTGTTTGCTAGTCAATTGCAGGATACAGGTTCTCGGCTCTAAACGGTGAAATCCATGGAAAAATACGACAAAATCTGAGTTCCTGCCAACCACAGATAAAACAAGGGTCTCCGCACTTTATCCATCTGTTGCCACACACCAGTTTAGGAGACAAAATGACAAATCAATTGTCACCTTCATGCACAAAGCACAATGGCAACACCAAGACCAAGAAATCTACGTGGAGCTCAAGAAAATCCATGTCCAAAGTCCACCTTTCCCTCAACAGAAATTCTGGAAGAAATGTGGAAGTATTTTCAGAAAATACATGTACCAGACAAGAGGGGACAGCAGACCAGGAAAGTACCAAGAACCCCATGCCCTGACTCTACCAGAGTGCGGCGGATCCGCGGCATAAGGAGGCTTAGGCCGCGGATCCGCGGCCGTATGGTGGCGGCAGACAAAACTTTTCCAGGGGTGTTTTGGTCTTTTTATTTGTGTTCTGGTGGTTGCCCTAGGTTTTCATTTTTCAGCCTATAAATACTCCAGAACTGAGCTAAGCCAATGGTCCAATTTTTTGTTTATTCTTTGTTCATTCTTTTGTAGTTTTAGTTCTTCTTCTTCTTCTTCTTCTTCATTCTTCCTCCATGGAAATGTAGTGAGAGCATTGAGTGGATATTAATGAAGATGAGGGTTTTTTATCTTTCTTGTTAGTTTAACTTCCCCTTGAGATTCTTGCTTCCTCTTGATCTTTCAACCTCTTCATTGAGCTTAAAAGGTTAAGGGTTAGTTATTGATCTCAGGGGTCATATTTTCTTGTGGAATTGGTTCTTCACTTCACATAAGTTCTTTACCCTTCTCTTGATCTTGCAACCTCTTGATTGAGCTTGCAAGTTTAAGGGTTGGCTATTGATCCCATGCTTTTCTTGAGTTCTAGTTTCTTGTTCTTTTTATTGCTTATTTATTACTTGCTTTTTATTACCTTGCTTTACTTTCTTGCAATTTAATTCCATGCACTTATTTACTTGTAATCTTTTCTTTTCTTTGTTCTTTTTGATCTCTCTTTTTGGTTTTTTTGTGAATGGTTGTAATTATTATTGTTAAGAAGAAATACGGTATTATAAGTTAACGTTTCTTTGCCCATTTCCTTTTCCCGTATTTTCCATTGAACTCCGCCCAAACGATACGCAAGCGCTCCGTTAGGCACCGTACCCTGACAAGGTAACGGTGATTCCTAACCGCGACCGGTTGCGTTCGGTTTGGCCGGAGGCAAAAGCAAGAGATAAGAACGGAAGGACAAGGGTAAATAAGCCGGATTCCACGAATACCACGCTTAAATCCCCTAATCCACGTTGTTGCCGATTGCTCGAACTTCAATTGGTCAAGACTCGGCTCAAAGGTTTTGAGTACGGATTTCTTTAGCTTATAATCTCGTATCTTTTTCTTAACAACTTTATACTTGCAAATAATACACTTAGGATAGAATCGAACAAACACATACTCATTCTTTATTGACTCGTCTAAAACAAGAAAGGACATACAACCATCTCCCTGTGGATCGACCCGTGCTCAACCGGCTAGCTGCATAGCGACACCGTCTTGATTGCGGTTAATTCTAATTCTTTCAATCAGATACTCCGGAGTAGACTAGCGTATGCACTTCTCATCCCAGTGTGGGAGACGGTCTGTCCCACAGCCGTCAGTACGTCGTACTTGGGATAGTATACGGGTGCTCGTTAGGTTACGAGTACACTGGATAGGACTCGTCGGGGACTGTTGGTTGGTATTATACCTATCGTCAGTTATCAGTTCCCAGGTGACATGAGTACAGCTTAGTCCGCTGTCTTGACACTGTCACTTCGCCTCGAGTGTGTTCCCACTGCACTTTGATTACTACCCTACCACGGCTCAAAGGAGTCGTGCAAACAGGTAGTTTTTGGGTGCAGTCCCGAAGCACTTGGAGGCAGTGACGGTTAGACAGGATTCGTCTCTCCCGGTATTGGGGGTTGACATCGCGCTGTGTCCAGGAGAGCCATTACACGAGTAGTTCCTGGCCAGGGCAAGCGAGATATACTAGTAGGTTTCCAGTGTTATCTCAGGGTGTTCTGGGCTACACTCCGACACGACTTGTACCGCTATTAGGGGACTGACGTTCACCGCCCCCTAGGCCCGCCATGCGATGTATCAGACGAACAGACCGGACTGTACGGAGATTGTCACATACAGGCTCAGTAGGAGTTCAGATGGGGTTCACCTCGTCGGTCTTCTTATCGACATCTACCTGGGGACCGTTACGTACAGCTAGTGCCGCTTACGGTCTGTGGTTAAACCCACTACCAGCGTAGTGTCGAGTCTTTAGAGTCCCACACAGAGAGCTATTCGCCTTTAGGCAAAATGAGTAGAGGTCGCATGGTTTTCCGACAGGGTTCGTTCACATCCGCGCACTTGTGCACGTTTGCTGTCCGGACAGTTTATACTAGCGGGCTTTGGTTTAAGCCGGATCCTAGTATATGATTTGGGATTGGTTTTTCTCATTGTATTCGTGTTCCTCGGATCACGAATGCGGGTGCGTATGCATAGTTGCTTGAGACAGAGGGAGAGGACTTTGATTAGGGTTAATGGCTATTGTCATTTTATTAACCCTAATGCTTATGTGTGTATTATAGTTAATTGATATTATTTTAATAATTATGCATGGTTATAGTTGTTGACCATTTGACCTTATTGACTTGTTGACCTTGGTTGACACTTTGACCATTATCATTTCATTTGGAAGATACTCTTTGATCCTTGCAATTTGCATTAAAAATGAAATGATAATGGTCATGTCTTGATTAAGCCATGACAATTATCTTACTAATTATCTAATTAAAATAATACACATATATTTGTGAGAATGGTTTATTCTATTCTCATTCTATCATATACTTTCTCTCTCTTGTTCTTCCTCTCCCTCAAGCTCTCCCCTCTCATGTGTTGAGAAACACTTGAGCTTGAGAAAAACCCTCTCTTGATCATCTCTACTCTCATCTAGGGTTCAAGGTTTAGCACTTCTTGCACCCTAGTTACTTCTAGCTTGAAGTTGAAGCCAAAGGTTGAGGTTTTCGGGTGGATCTTTCTTCGATGTGAGAAGACGACCAAGGTGACCTCCTTCCACCACTCCAAGGAGCAAGGAGAGAAGGACTTAAAGCCCAAGGTATAACCTTTCTAGCACTTAGCTAGTTTCTAGTTAGCTTTAGCAAGTTTTTGTTTAGCAAAGATCCTTCAAGCTATAGTCCATGTTGCCTAAGCTCATAAAAATCCGATTTTTATTCCGTTTTCCGCCTCCCCGCAAGCACCGGGGTGGGCAATATGGACTTACACTTTTTACTACTATGTATATATAACAGTGGAATGGGACGTTGTTATATATGCCTTTTCACCAATATTAGTTGAATGGGACGCTAATATATGTGTATTGATATCAATTTATATACATCATCATATTTATTCATGCAAATATATTTAGGATGTTAGAGATTTACTTGATATTGGATTTGGGATATAGGTGATTCATTTGATATTGGATGCAGGATATTTATGAGATTATTGATTTGTACATTCAGTATATATGAGATTTATTCGATAGTGTATATTCAGGATTTGTGAGACTTATATGATATGAGACCCAATTTGGGGGCTGATTTGAGGAAATTGGGATTTGGATTTGTCTTGATGGATTGTGATCCTACCACGATGTCAGGATTCAGTGGAAATGACATGTTTCATTCCATACTCCACATTTATTGTTTATGCACTGCTTCATGTATTAGTTGTACCTGCTAGAGTACCTTTCATGACTGTTGCATATATACATTGTCATATCATTGCTTCATGTATTAGTTGTACCTGATAGATTACCTTACATGATTGTTGCATACAGATTGTCATATTATAGCTTCATGTATTAGTGATCCCTGCTATTGTACCTTTCATGACTATTGCACACATATTACTTTTATTGCTATTAGTTGTTTATGTTAGATTCGGGTTTTACGTGCACACTTGCGATTACCTGCATATATTATTTACTATTCACGAGTTGGCAACTCACCCCCGTTGTGCCACAGGATTTTGCAGGTTGTTTCCCCAGAGTAGTCGAGGCATGCTATTCATCTATCTTATTATCTTTTGCTGCGGATATCGCATCAGCTCACAGTGTGCAGTTTGCTTAGGTGGGTTTTGTGGTTATTCGTTGGTTTATTGTATATTCATTGTATCCTTGTACTCTCCATCTACCATTATCTTGTATGACTTAGAGACTTGATGTGAGGCCGATATTGTATATTTTGGGGACTTGGATGTCGTTTATGCAGGTTTACTTATATCGTCTTTTATTTCTTCGCTACGGCGTCGTATATCTATTGTGGTGGTTGTTTTCCGCCGTTGGGCGTGGATTTTCTCCCGTTGGGGATGCTTTACTTTATATTTATATTGTACCCATTTTTGGGGTGGGTTTTTACAAAGGTGGTGCTGCCGAAATTTTTAAGAAAGTAAATTGGACTTAAAGAATTTAGACTTGTGATTTTCAAAAGTTTAAACAATGTTTCTTATCTTTTCTTGTCTTTTAATGGTTTAGATTTCTGGGTTTCTGCTTTCTTTTACTGCATTACGCCTGTAGACGTTGCGTAGTATTTGGGCCGTCACGTAGTAATTTCGGGTCGTGACAAAGTTGGTATCAGAGCGCTAGGTTTTACCTTTCGAGGTGTAGGATGACCGTGGTATGATGGAGTAGGTAGCTTAAGAAGAGTAACGTAGTGTGTGTATGTCCGCAGCATACTCACGATGTGGTACTTCCCCTAAAGTGACCTAAGTACAAATTGCTTGAAATTCCTTCCTTGATGACCTATCCTTGTGATTCGATTTCCGTGTTCATATCGAATCCTATCTCTATTTATAGCCTTTGCCACCGACGACTATGGGGACTCAGAGTGATGCTGCAAGGGCCGAGGTCAGAGTTGACTCGGGTGGGTCAAGGACTGACCAGGATGTCGCACTCATTGCACAGGAGCAGACGGATCTGCTTTCGACAGATAGTATTGCTAGGCTTGTGGCAGAGATGCAAGACATGCGCCAGACTATGAGTTCATTGGTTGAGACCGTTCGATCGCAGCGACAGGAGGTTGTCACCCCTGTTACTCAGTTGCTCCTTGCAATCAGCATGCCGCATTCCGTCACCTACATAGCACCAGTGGATGCAGCCCCAGTTGACGAGGCACGTATTCCAGAGACTTTGGGAGTTCCGGAACCGTGGAGGACTCGTACCGGTGTACCAGCCCTGAGACATAGGCCTAGTCGTCGAGACAGCTTTCGTGACCGCCGCGGGAGTAGCAGAGGTTTGGGACGAGGAGAGTCGTGTTAGCTAGATCAGCTGTTTGTTGTGTTAATTTCTGTCAGCGATTCTTTTGTTGCGCAACACGTATTTCAGTCGTGTGCCAATCGGTTAGGAGATCCGTCCGTCGTTGTGATCCTTCTAGAGATGTTGGATTTGACGTTCTCCTGGGCATGAACTGGTTAGCTACGTGCTAGGCGTCTGTGGACTGCCGCGAGAAAACAGTCAGGTTTTATTTTCCCGGCAAGTCAGTTCTTATTGTGCAGGGGGACAGTGGTGCCACCCTCACAGCTTGAATTCTGCCTTTTTCTCTAGTCGGCTTTTGAGGAGTGGATGTCGAGGATTCTTGGTTTTCATTCGTGATACCGGAACCACAGTGAGTTGTTAGACCGGGTTCCTTTCGTGCGAGAGTTTTTCGACGTTGTTCCAGATGAGCCGGCGGAACTTAGGGAGCTTGAGGATCAGCTGCAGAGTTGTTTTGTTGGGGGACTTGTTCGTCCAAGTGTTTCGCTTTGGAGAGCTCCTATTCTGTTCGTCAGGAGAATGGCTGCAGTTTGAGGTTGTGTATTGATGGATCGTCAATTGAACCGGCTTACGGTGCGGATAGGTATCCTTTACCTCGCATTGACGATTTCTTCGATCAGCTCCAGAGCGCGAGACTTTTTCTAAGTTTGTTTGGGTTCGGGTCATCATTGTTGCGGGTTCAGAGTGATGACATTCCGAAGACTGTTTTGTGCGTACTATGGGATTTATGTGTTTTGGTGTTGTCGTTGAACTCACCAATGCCATAGCAGCATTCGTGGATGTGATGAACCAGATTTTTTCAGGCCGTTTCTCGACCAGTTTATTGTTGTGTTATTGATGACATTCTGTTCTATTCTAATGTGTCGTGAGGAACAGGAGTAGCACTTGAGGATTTGTTTTGCAGACATTGGGAGAGCTCCAGCTGTTGCTAGATTCTCGGAGTGTTCCTTCAGGCTTGTTTGTGTTGACTCCTAGGTCTTGTAGTTACGGGAGACGGTTTTCATATGGTTCCGAGGAAGATCAAGGCCATGCAGCTTTGGCCCAGACTTGGGTACAGACGGAGGTCCGCAGATTTTTTGGTCTTAGCAGGTTTTTACCGCCGTTTCGTGCAGGATTGCTAGTGGAGTGCTGCACCGTTGACTGAATTGACCGGAAGGGAGGTTCCTTTTCTTTGGACTGAGGCATGCGTGCGGATTTTTTCAGCAGTTGAAGACTCGGTTAACAACTGCATCAGTTCTTTCTTTGCTTTCTGGTTCGGGCGACTTTGTTGTTTAACTGTAATGTTTCGCGAGTGGGGCTCGATTGTGTACTGAGGTGACACTATAGAGTTATCGCTTTTGGTTCCGTACATCTGGAAGAAAGACGAGCAGGATATCCCACTCATGATCTGGAGATGGCCGCGGTGGTCGTGCGTTGGAGATTTGGTAACACTACTTGTTCGAGAGTCGTGTCAGATGTTCATGGGCCACCAGAGCTTAATGTATATCTTCCTGCAGAGGGTTTTGATTGTTGAGACAGTCTTCTGCAGATTTACAGTTCTTGTGCGATCGTTGAGTACAGCTTAAGTTCGCCTCTACTGAGGGGACAGCTTTCTCATGTCTGCGCCCGACCACTTTTCCTTAATCGCTTTCGCGAGACACTGCCCGCCGATGCTCGTTCGTCAAAGATTCTTGAGCATACTTGGCTGGGTAATGATTCGGAGTCTTTGATTTGTGATAAGGGTGTGCTAAGTTTAGGGACGCGTTTTGTGTACCTGATACTATTGGGTAGAGACGTGAAATCCTAGAACAGGCACATCTGTCAACTCTCTGTACTCATTCAAGTTCCACCAGCATTTGACGTGACTTGTGAGATAGTTACGGGTGGGCAGGGATGTAAAGAGAAGTTTCGGATTTCGTTTCGAGATGTCTTTCTTGTTGTGTGTTAAGGTTGAGCATCTGAGACCGGCTGGAGAGTTGCAACTTTTAACCGTTCCGGAGTGGGAATGGGAGCAGGTCTCTATGAATATTCGTTGAGGAGTCTACCCAGGTTTAGTCTGTGTGTGACTCCATTCGGATGCTAGTTGTCCGGTTATACTCGGTTGCTCAGTTGTCCTTGGTTAAGTTTGTGCGTTGCACGGAGTTCCTTCATGGGTCGTATCCAAATAGGGCACCCTATTCGCTTTCCATCTTGGGCTGGAACTTCAGGAAGCCTTGGGTACTGGTTGAGCTTTAGCTCCGTTTTTCCATCCGCAGGATGATGGTTTTGTGAGAGCGGGCTATACCGACTCTGTAGGATATGCTTGTGCGTATGTATTAATTGTTGTCAGCAGTTGGGATCGTCACTTGCCATTGTTAGGATTCTCCTTCGATAGCTGTTATCAGGAGGCACTCCAATTAGCAACCTTTAAGTTTTTTTTTGTTAGGTGGTGTCGATCTCCAGTCTGTTTTTCTGACTCTGCGAGATTAGGATTTTTGGACCCCAGCTAGTCTAGAGACTTCGGAAATGATCCAGTTGGTTCAGGTCAGGATGATGACAGCCCAGTGTAGACAGAGGTCTTATGCCGACCGTTGTGGTCGCAGACTTGAGTTCGCAGTGGGAGCTCATTTATTCTTACGGATTTTTCCGATGAATGACGTGTTGAGTTTTGGGAAGCTTATCCCAGAATTTTATGTCCTTTTAAGATCGTTAAAGCGAGTTAGTTCCGTTGCCTTTTATTTAACACTTCCACCCAGATTATTGAGTGTTCACCACGTATTCTTTGTGTCGGTACTTTGCAATTACCTTCATGACCTTTCTCACATGATTCGGCACCAGACCATTTGACTTGGACGCGATTGTTTCGTCCACCGGTAGCCAATTGTGTTAATGGCTTGGCAGGTGGAGAAATTTCGGTCAAGGGTCTTGCCATCTGTAAAGGGTTTTCTTGGACGTAGCCGTATAGTGAGGTGCTCACTTGGAAGGCTGCGAGCGAGATTTGGGAGTTTTGTAATCTTCTCTTTGAAGGTACGCTTAGTAAAAATTTTAAATTCGGGGACGAATTTTTTTATAGGGGGGGGGAGATTGTAACATTTTAGAAATCGTTTTGCCAATTTTTCCGTTTTAGGGCAAAATAGTCGTTATTTTCCGTTTTAACCCGATTTCGATCAAACTTCCATAGAAACTTACCGGCACCAATTTTACCTAAAATAAAGCTTGTGTACGAACTTTGGGGGTATATGGAGGTTTTGGTTCAGATAAAATTTTTCCCAAATAAAATATTATTTTAGCCGGTAAAATATGCACGTAAATCGAGAAATTTCTTCTAATGAAAATCCTTGGAAATTATCACTTCATTATTTTAGAAGCTTCTTTTTAAATATCTAGTTTTTCTTTTGGTCAAAGGATTTAATTTTTTTAAAGAAAAAAAAAGAATGAAATGGTGGCATTTGCATTTAATGTTGCATTTATTGCATATTGCTAGAATTTTCTTCATGTTTATTACACAAAATATCCCCTCCTCAATATTGGCTGAGCCCCCCCTCCCCCCCACTTCAGCCCCAATCTTTTTCCTTTCTCATTTCTTTTTCTTCAAGCTTTCTAAATTCATCAAAATCCTAAAATAAATCCACAAAATTCCTAAACAAAAATTAAACCATCATCCTTCTTCACTAACTAGCTCGGATCTTCAAGAAAAAGGAGATTTTTGGAGGATCAAATTTGGTGTTAGTCACTTATTGGTGTTCTTAATGAGGTATAAAAATCCTAACCCTGATCCTTATTTGTTGTGTTTAATCATGAAACTTGCTTATTTAGTCTTTATTATTGCTTAAAAATTCATGTTTTGCTAATTCATGATAATTAGTATAAATTGCTAGTTAGGATTTTGTATTAATCTTGAAGCTTAGATTTGGAAAAGTGAAGTATTTTGTGAAAATGATAATTGTTATTTTTCCTAATCGTCTATTAAGCTTAATCGCAAACTAGCTTTTTCTAACTCATTTTTGGAAAAGATTAAAAATATGAAAATGGTTTGGATAGCTTAGTTAAGCTTTTGTATGATGTATGAAATCGCTAAAATTGTTAAATTTCTAGACTTGTGCTAAATTGAGAGAAAAAGATAAATACTGCTTACTAGATTTCGGTAACTTTTAGGCGTGGGTTTCTTTTGACATTGCGACGTTATTTATATTGAGACCACGTTTATATTTTGTTTTGAATGCGCGATCAGGACAATCAGATTCTAGACTAGGTGTTTCGTAGTTTAGCGACCCTAGTTAGGGTTTTTGGCCGATGTCGTGCGCGATAGATGCGCTAAGCGCGCAGTGTAATTTTCTGGGCGTTTTCATCGCGTTTCGTTGTCTTTTCGTCATTTTAGTATATTTTTCTTATGTGATGTGTCTGTGAAATTTTAGGTTCGCAAGCGGGGACTTCGGACACTACGACAAGGGAAAACAGGTGGTGGGCTTCACTTAGCCAGGAGCGTTGGTGAGTAGATTTAACATCTACAGGTGAATCGTCTGCATGGCGTTATGCGTCTGGGCTAGAAATGACTTGACTTGTCGCATATTCTATTTCATATTTTGAATTGCGTATTCACCCTACTGCTTAGTTAATTGTTGTGCTTGGACTAGTATCCTTAGGACACTGCACAATTATTGACGGCTCATGTTGCACGAGCACTGATTGTATGCCACACACACCGTCAATAACTGCCATGTCACTTACAACCCAATTATAGATGTGATATTGTTTAGTTAGGAACATTGGGACATTGATTCATATTTCTTATCGCATATGACATATAGCATACCTGTATACCTACATGCTTATACATATGCCCTGACATGCTTACATGCTAGTTACCCATATGCTTATAGGATAGTGTACCTTTAGTGATAGGTATATACATATATGAGACATAGCTACATGTACATCTGGCATACATACATATACCTGGAGGGTATTTTGGATAGGTATAGAGACATACCTTGCTACAGATATTTTACGTCATACATACTTACATATGGACACGCATATCTTGCTATACCGACATGGTTATGCTTACCTTGTTATAGCTACATGTTCATCTTTATATGATGTTGTATCTGATTTCGGAGAAATCAGGAACCACATGATATATTTAATAACTTGTTGCGGTTAATTAGCGGCTTTTCCTTTATATGCTTACATTTCAGTTTATGTTGCATATATTATATTCATGGATTTTCACATTGTGATATGGATTTTTCATGATGTTTTCTGGATTTGGGGACCGTGGGAGTTCATGAAATTATGCATTATTTGAAAAAACCCGGTTTCCCTTGATATGATATTACAGCATCCACCATGAGATTTATCGGTTCTGATTATATACCCGATTCGAGGAGTGGGAGGCACCGTCTGTGGGTACATGGTGGGGCCCGGGAGGTACCCCGGGGCAAGAATCGTGGAGTAGACGATGAGTTAGAGGGGGAACCATACCATCCGGTGACATTACCAATGATTCAGCGGTTATCATAGGGATACCGACGGGAGTCATGTACGTATGGATACGTCGAAAGGCGAGGGTCAGAGCTAGGCACTTGAGCTTTTGGTATAGCGTATGATACGTACCTATCAGGGGGCCAGTCATAGTGACAGCACCTGATAGATCAGCATTTCTGTGTCGATGCTTGACACATGGTTTCATGATTTTTCTTTTTACTCCTATGTATATATAACAGTGGAATGAGATGCTGTTATATATGCCTTTACACCAATATTAGTGGAATGGGACGCTAATATATGTGTATTGAAATCAATTTATATACTGTCATGACCCGAAAGAGCACGTGACTGGCCCTTGAACCATATGAAGTCTATAGGACTCCATCTTATCCACGTAAGCCAAAAGCACAGAAATCTAAAACCATTTTTAGGAATAAGTAAAGAAACTGGTTTAAAGAAGTGAAGGAATACATGTTTGAAATCAAGGTTTTTAAATAACTAAGCCGAATATGCATTTTAAAACAGTACAGTCTTTTCTAAAAATTTCGGCAGAGTTTCTTTTGTAAAACTGGCCCCGAATGGGGTACAACAAGGATAACAATATATGCAATGATAAAGGCATCCCCAAGCGGGAGCTAGCTCTTCGTCAATCGACGGTCACAACCACACAACGATATAATATACAACGCCAAGTGGCGAGGATCAAAACCAAAGAAAGCTCAAAAGCAACAAGAAAAACCGCAATACTACTAAGCGCGACTCTAAGGTCGAATAATACATCACTAAAGTCTAGGTCTGAAACAATATACAAGTTTTTGGTTGATGGAAATTCTAGATACAATGAATAAAATAAATACAATGGTGGTTCTTGATGCGAAAGAACCCACCTACCAAAAGCAATTCACCCGTAAGAAAGTAGTATGCCAGAAATGCCGCAATGGAACCTGTACGGCAGAACCTGCAAGAACTGTGGCACAACGGGGGTGAGTTGCCAACTCGTGAATAGAAATATCTACAAGCAGAAACCGAAAGCAAGACATAATCCTAGGTTAATACGATCAGTATATAAAATCCTCAATATAAAACATGCAGCCTATAACAAGGCTAGGGTAAATATCTAACCCGAGTGCAATCTCATGTGTCTGTGTCAGTGCCTCAGGTAGCAATATAACATATGAATGAGATATGAATGCGTGAAAACAGAACACATTTACATGAAGCAACTATTTTCATAATTTAGTGAGATTTCCCTTGTATTTTTAAAATGAGGTATCATAATGAAATCAGCATAAAACTGTGCCTAGCATCGGCACAAAACGTAATCCTAATATGTCTATATCTCAAAGTCTCAACTACAATATCTAGGGCGCCGTCAGTCCAGACCGGCCCCTACCATAAATCTCAAGACCACGACGGTATCCTCCGGATATCCGACGCGTCGGGTAAAATCACCGGTAGGTAGTACTCCCCTGCCAGGCTCAACGTCATCACCACATTCCTCTTGCCCCGGGGTACCGCACCGGGTCCACCATGTACCCGAAACGGTTCATCCGTCTTCTCGAATCGGGTTTCCAAATCCATCAGCAAACTCATGGTGGACGACTCATACATCATGGGAAAACCGCACTTTTTATTTTAAAAGAGAGAATATGATTATTTGTGTCTTTGCGGTTTTCCTCCAAATCCAGAAAATCTCATAGAAATCCAAATCCAAACCTCAATAGCACGTAAAATAGTGAATATATGCATGAGAATCCATGAATGCGGCATAACAATGAATAACAGTATGCATGAAGTAGCAGGTAAAAACTACAATGTCTAAACTATTAGCTAAAAGACTATGTCAAGCAATAATAGTTTCTAAGGTGTACATGACATGGCAATTACCGATGAAGATGTGTGTGAGCCGGCAAGTAAGTGTACGTGGTACATACGCATCATCGGTAATGGTGCTGGTGTCCTATCAGCATGATATTAATAATAGAGTATGAAACATAATATAAGAATGCGATGCAAAGCGAACCACAAAAAGGGAGTGGGAGCTGAAACTAGACGTATCCAAAACTAATCTGCATTAATCTAATATAAGTCCTACGAATGGTGCCTTTTGAAATAACACGAATCATGGGGTTTTGAAAATAGGGGCTACGGTGTTTTTATGAAAAGATACGTCGTTTTTGAAATATCCGTAGATTCCCTTGAGCTGTCTTTAAAAAAATGCCCACGACACGTTAGTTTTTGAAATAGGTAAGAAGTCTAAGCTACTCTAACAACTACACTAAACTATACGGCTGAACTAACAAGCTGAACTACAGGTAAGGAAACCGCCTAACATCTGAGTCGATATATATAAATATATATAAGTCGGTGATCCCGCCTCAATAGTATCGCGTACGATACAGTATATCATCTGACATCCTCGAGTCATGAGCGCGGATCTATCATCAATATAGGCTCGTACGGTAAATCGTCGTACGGCATTCCAAAAGCTGGGTACGGTTCAATATCACACTATCTCATCACATTTCGGATATCACTTATCATCATATCATATAATCTGTGGTACTGACCTAGGTCTAGCACAACTGAAACCATCTACAAAGTATGAATACGGGGGTAAACACACATCCCAAGCCCGCATGAATCACATTTCGTATCCCAAATACGAATCATATCAGATCACCGATCTCGCGGCACAAAGCCCACATCATCGACTCATCTCCAAAGTCATTCCATAACATCAAACACAGTGCAAGTATAAGAAACACACAAGTGTATGCGTGTGGGTGCAAATCTATCCTATGGTTCGCAACTAGGAACTACGCTAATTATTTCTACCCCTAACTAACCATAACACACTATAGCTATCACACATATAAATATACTACATAGTACTAATTACGGACTGCGGGGGTGCTATACGCCATCCACCCGACTTCCCCCTATAGATATAATCTACTCACCTGCATCATCATTTGCGGACGTCACCACGTATTTGCTTGTCGTCCCGAAGTCTTCATGGGTACCTACACATCAAAATATCGTATATGCACATTAAAATCACATCCAAGCTAAAACGGCGCATGAAATCCAAAACGATACTTTAAGGGGGCCTATAGGTGAGAACCTATGGCACGCCTTCAAAACCACCAATAAATCCTCTATATCGTCGTATAAACGCCAAATAGTCGAGGCAAAACAAATCCACAATTTCAGAATCAAAAATACGGAATACGGAAACACGAATCCAAAATAGCAACTTAGGATATATGTCCCAGATTTTACCCTAGATAGAATCTGTCAAAACTAGAAGTACCTAGGGTCAATACTAGAGGAAATAGGGCCAGGCACGCAAAACGAGGAAATTCCTCACTGGTCTGGCCGCAAATTGCGGCCAGAATGGGGATTTCGGCGGCCTCAAGAAGGAATTGGGGGCTGGGGTCTGGGGTGTTGGTTCAATGGTGCCTGCACATGTCACTGTCCACTCAATATTATTTTCAGGTGCCTCGTATGATAGCAGATTCAAATTAACCTTCACAGATTTCACAATTTCCCCGATATCGGTTTCAAAAATCCGTATTCTGATTCTATCTTCAGGTTTTGGGTTCCAATTCATACACTAAGGTGTTGGTATAACCTTAACTGAGCTTAATTTCCCAATACAACACAAGTTTCCTCAAACCCTAACTTGATTATTCTCAATTCCTTAATATCACACAATATCGATTAAAAACTAAACTGGGGTAAAGGGAATGCTATAACTAAGCTAATGGTTCAGAAAAATACCTCATTTGGCAACTCAAGAAAATTCTTGAGTTGCCCCTAGTGTTCCAATTCCATGCTTTCTTGGTCCATCTTGTAGATCTCGAGCTTGTGCACAATTTTAATGAAATGAGATTGGGGTTTTGGTGTAGTTTTCATGGTGAAGTGAGGACTTGAAGAGGGGAGGAAGATGGAGTGCAGGAGCAGCAGCAGTAGGAGGAAGAAGAGGGAGGAAAAATAATGGGAGAAATGGCTAAGGGTTTTGGTCAATGATGCCCCATACCTCTTTTCTCACCAACCCTCCATTCTTTAATCTTTTCTCTTTTATTTTCCTTTTCCTTTTTCTTTAATTCCAAAACCTTCTCACCCCAATAGTAACCCAAAATAACATGGTAGAAAATTCACAAGTGTAGGAAAAGTGATATGTGCAAGTTTTGCAAAAAATTGCCAAAAACCCGATTAGCGATTTTTAATCGCGATTAGCACTAAATTAGTGTCAAACTAATCAAAAAAACTTTAAAATGTCATAATTCTCTAATTTACCCTATTTTAGAATTTTCCATAATTTTTCTCAAATTAATCCTATTTATTTGCATTTAATTATAAATTTAATATTAAAATAATCAATAAAATAATATTAAATTATAAAAATTCCCAAAATTAATATTTTACCTTTTTGACAATGTTACATATACATCATCATATTTATTCATGCAAATATATTTAGGATGTTAGAGATTTACTTGATATTGGATTTGAGATATAGGTGATTCATTTGATATTGGACGCAGGATATTTATGAGATTGCTGATTTGTACATTCAGGATATATGAGATTTATTCGATAGTGTACATTCAGGATTTATGAGACTTATATAATATGAGACCCAATTTGGGGGCTGATTTAAGGAAATTGGGATTTGGATTTGTCTTGATGGATTGTGATCCTACCATGATGTCAGGATTCAGTGGAAATGACATGTTTCATTCCATACTCCACATTTTTTGTTCATGCACTGCTTCATGTATTATTTGTACCTGCTAGAGTAACTTTCATGACTGTTGCATATATTGTAAGTCCGCGGCGGCGCCCCGGCCGTCAATCCGACGCCGGAAACGCGGAAACGAAAACTTTCAAAAACTATTGAACCAGCACCACCGCGCACTTTTCACCTGGACCGGGCCATTAACCTAGCAACTAGCAAAGTAAAATACGGGTAGAGAAGTATACCAAGCGATCTGTGTCCTTCGGTCTTCGTCTCCACTCCGATCTCCCGCGGAAACTCCGTCCGTCACCTCCTCGTCGAAAAGGGAACCACGTAGCCGGAATCTTTTACGGGCTCCCACTTCTTGACCGAGGCAACTCGGGCGCGAAGTTGGCTAGCCGACGCGTCCAAGGGATGTTGTAGAATAGTGTAGTAGCCATGTCTCTTTGAGGGTTAGAAGTTGCCATGTATGGAGGGATCAAAAAAAAATGGGCTTTGGAAATGGCTATGGAATTTTTTAATGCAACATGAGAATGAGAATGATCTTTCACCCCTCACAAAATGATCCTCTCTCATTTTTCTCCTCACCCCTCAAAGTGGCAGGCCCTATTCTCCATGGTGGAGATAATGGAATGAAAAATCCATGGAGAAAAGAAAAGATAAAGCAAGGAAAAAGGTCACTCTCATTTCTCATCTCAATCCTTTCACAAAACCATCACTAGAAAAGCCAAGGAAAAGACCATAAAAGAATCTCATCATGAAAGAACACTCATGATGCCTCACATATGCATGAAAGCCTTCCACAAATGTTATTTGCAAACTGCAAATAACACCCTCCATCGAAAAGTCCGGCCGTGAAGGAATAAAAGAAAACCGGCCGGAACGGAATGCAAACTGGCAACTTCATAAAACTGATCCTGTAATAAATTACAGGAAAACCCCGCTACTGCAAATACATGCCCGCATTTGTATTCCCACAAAACACAAATGCAAAGAGACAAAACTACACTGTCAAATACCAGGATCCGGCTTAAGCCAAAGCCGGCTAGTAAAAACCGTCCGATCACGATCCGTGCAATACCGCACGTATCTGATCGAACCCTGCCATATCTCCATACGGCCTCTACAGCGTTTCGCCCGAAACTTGAGTAACAGAGTGTGGTGGACTCTAAAGACTCGTCAATACTATGGCTGTTGATTTAACGACTAGCACGTCAGAGGTATCAGCCATACGTGACGGGCCACCAGCTACTGACTAAAAGGGACGTCGATGAGCGAACTCATCCTGACACCCTACTGTGCCTGTTAGTGACAATATCCGTACAGTCCGGTCCATTCGTCTATGAGCATCGCATGGCGGGCCTAGGGGGTTGGTAAAAGTCAGACCCCCAAAAGCGGTACAAGTCGTGTCGGAGTGCAGCCCAGAACAACCTGAGATACTACTGGAATACCTACCAGCAAATCTCCTGCCTTGGCCAAGGACTTTTCATGTTCTGGCTTTCCTAGACACAGCGCGACCTCACCCCCAATACTGGGAGAGACGAACCCCTGAAGATCCGCTCACTGCCTCCATGTGGCTCCGGACTGTACCCAACTAAAACCTGTTTGCATGACTCCTTTGATCCGTGGTAGGGTAGTAATCAAAGCACAGTGGGAACTCACACGAGACAAATGACGATCTCAGGTCGATGAACTAACCTGTACACATGTCACCAGGGAACTGCTATCTGACGTCAGGTATAAAACCAACTAGCAGGTTCCCGGCGAGTCCTGTCCGATGTACTCATAACCCAATGAGCACCTGTATACATCTTAGGTGAACCAACTGACACCAGTGGCTTATGAGACCGGCCACCGCCCCTCGTCGGGGTCTCGACTATATACACTAGTCTACTCTGGAGAATCGATGCCCTGTCTCGAAACTCCCACGACTAGGGACCTTTTAAGGATGTGCTTATAGACCCCAGCTCCCACGTATATGATCGCCCTCATACTGCTGGTAGTCAAGCAAGAATCCTATGGGCTCTATCAACGTGTAATAGCGACTCGTAAGGTTACCTAAAGCAGTACACGAAGATAAAGATAAACCAGATAGCATACTATCATCTTGAGTAAGACTGTCCTACCGGGATTGATCCTCCCTCAATCATTGCAATCACGTGCCCGTGATCCAATAATTGACTCTGAGGGCACTATCTCCAACAATCTCCCACTTGCACTCAAGGCTAATTATTGCGATGTCGCATACTCACAGCCCGTGGGATACCGAACACCCAACTCCTCTAGAAGTCAGTCTCACAAAGCTCGTTTGCGAAACTATTGCGTTCGAGGAATAGCCTCAGTGAGTGGATCCGCTCTGATGTTTCTTTCTATGTCTCTCTTTTTCTCAAGTTCGCGGAGAAGGCCATCTCCCGAAATGAGCAATACCTGACTTAGAATGTGTCTGGATGTCTGATGGGACCTAGCTCATAAATGAACTCCAAATCCAAACTTCTTAGACTGTATCGTCAACTGAACTTAATCAGTATCCTGCGCCATGCCTTCCCTCAGTATCCACCTGGACCACCTGTCCAAAATACTGCCCCTCGTCAGAGGGAAAACTATAACTCTGACAGCCACTCTGCCATCCAGGTCACCTTGGAAGCCTGGAATGATAACTGTCTCCCGAAGGAGAATGCTGTTATCATATCCCTAGAACATCCACTTATGTTCTAAACCTGCTTCCGACTGTTTCCCCAGGATTGGATCAATATCAACTTATTGCATCTACTGCAAGAACAACATCTGGTGTGGTACTTGACATCTCATGATTGACTCAATTGCCTAAGCAAGTGATCTGTCAATCATGCATATCCCTCTCCCCTTTAGTTTGTAAGACACCTTCAGAGACGGTGACTCCATCACCTGCAGGTATACTACCGTGCCAGGAGTCGTCCATTCTAAATACTCTTAGAATGCTGTCTAAGTACCCTGATTGGGAAACCACCCAAATCTAGATCTAAAACCATAGATCTAGTAACCAGAATGTCTGATATAATATCCAAGTCCTGTGTGGATAAACCACTGTATGACGACCAAAGTATATCCGATCGTAGTATAGGAATATTACTTCCTACTCTGTGTATGTCATCAAATACCAGGACATCACACCCTACTACCTTCTTAACAGATCCATCCCCTATTCTGATGAAGTCAAACCTATGACTGTCACATCAGAAATAGATGATCTATCTCCGCTATATCTGCTTTAGTCTATAAATAGACATAAGCTAACTGTCCACCAATGCTTCCGCTGCTCCCACTGACTACGACAACCCTCTGGCAGAGTCATATAGACGTACACTTCTAAAGCTAGTTTAGAACGACTCTATACTCATCCTTCTGCCGGGTCTCATACTCTGGAACAACAGTAATGGCAAGTCTGGGTAAATAAGAACCTCCCTGTCACCGTCTTTGAGGCCACCAAAGTATCTCTCGGGTACCTGAGGTTACCCACTCTATCTGCGGAGTGTCCAATGGAATGTCAAACCAGATTAAATCTTTAGGTTCTCATCAAATCTTCAGTAATCGTTTGCGGTTCTGGAATCACTTCCAGTTCTACCATACTCCCACTACTGTTTTCTGAAAAATCCATTTTTAATTAAAACTGTGGCGAGTTAAGAACAATATCACTATTGATCTTCCAGATGGTAGAAAGTCAACCCTCGTCATAGCCCAGGTCAACCCACAAACAGCCATTACAGAAACGTGCCTTGAGTTATCCGGAGTCTGGTTTTAAGCATAAGCCAGACAACTCCCCGTATCTTAACATCGTTAAGATATGAACTGTTCTATATCCAATACAGAAACAGAGGCACTGATTTAATTGAACTAGATTCAAATCATGCAGCTGTCTCCAGTGCATGTCAAGTAAATGGAGAGAGGCCGATCAGCGTTACTCAAGTTAGGAGTGCTTCCAATTATGAGTAACTTGAAAGAGAAGCAAGTTCTCTTAATCATTACTATCAACTGAATACCATATACAAGTATCTACATCTTCGATCACCTTGAAAAATCCCGATACTTTCAATACCTGGTTCTCTACATTATTCATATACCTATAACTTCTCAAAATTCGGACACTGTGTTTCTACGAAACACCTGTCTAAAAATTAGAGAAGTCATAAGTAAACCGAATATAGTACGAGAACCAACCCCTCTGTCCCGATGGACACTGGACAATATACAATACTATGTATAAGTCCCCTGAGTCTAGTGACTCATTCACTGTGTGTCGTAGGTTGAAAACTGTACTTATGGTTATGAAGAATTACATCGCTGTTCAATGCTCCTTACCTAACCATCCACTGATATAGGTAAATGTCATAGACATAATTTCAAAAAGTATATCTCACTCTATAAAAATATACGTATAGATATATCAATTTGAAATTGGTGCATAACAACGGATATTCAAAACCAAATATTTGTCGACCGGCAAACAACCCAGGTGACTTCCTCAAATATCATCAATTACAACGAATCTCGATATAATGAGGATGATCACCTAATTCCCAATAACTTACTCCCACTCATCATCTGTAAAACCATACAGATGTGAGAATCATACCTGGTAAATACATACCCTGGAGCAAGTGTCTAATTGGGAAATCAGTTTTCTTTTAACAGTACACAGTGAAACTGAAACATTGAAATGTTTCGATGGGGTATCCTGGTATTCCTAGTAATGCCTCTTCCATTATCCAGATTCACAACTGTAACCATATAATTCTTTGCCATCTCTCCAAATCCCTTTATATGTCTTTAGTCATTACCTTCTGTACACCCCTTTAGGCCAAATGGTTTTCTTCTTTCCCTACTGTTCGGCACCAGCCTATGGTTTGGAAGAAGACTATCCAATAAGCATAATGGGTATACTGTCCTAATCCTAGGAACAGTCGCAATTCGAGAGAATGTGAGGATAAAAGACAACCGAATGAACTTAATTCCTATTTCTCCTGAACCAGGATCCATCCCCGAACTGGAACAAGTTCCTTTCGAGTTCGTATATAACCATACGATTGGTTATCCAATAAACTGGGATCTTCGTAGTGATACGGAGTGTCCTGGAGAAATACAAAGGTGATCTAGGATTGGCGAAGAAACACTTGGTTTGGTCGTGAATAGTAGTCGCAATTTACTTTGTCCTCTTACTAATCCCTTGCTTTGTCTGAACTTAATACCTTCTGTACACTGTTTAGGCTAATTGGCTTTCTTCATTCCCTACCGGTCGGAACCAGCCTAAGGTCTGGAAGAAGACTATCCAATTTGCGTAATAGGTGTACTATCTCCTAAACTAAGGAGTACTCGCAACCTGAGAGAAGGTAAAAGGAAAGGACAACTGAATAGTCCTATTCGTTTTCTCCAGAATCAGAAACCATCCTCGAATTTCTTTGAGTTCGTATATAACCATACGATGGTTTTGTCCAATGGAAGTGGACGTTCGTAGAAATACGGGGTGTCCCGGAGAAAAAGGGTAAAAGTAGGAGTGGCAATGAGGTCTGCAACTCTGACAATCCCAAAGTCGGTGTTTAGAAGGTTTGGTCAACTTGGTCACTGAGTCATAGTCTAGGGTCGGGTCAATGGTCGCAGCCAAAGAGAGAGAGAAAAGAAACACTCAGCATGCACTCTAACCTAGATCAGAATGGTTATCACTTTATCTAATCTGGAAACCTCCCACTGTAACGTCAAATTCTTCCCCAAACCTGAAAGAAGAATTAGCCGGGATCACCCGAGGAGTAAACCAACTCATCAGTGGGAATCGGGATCCAGCTATCATCGCATGATAACGTGACGGAATACGCTCACGCTATCACACTCCAGAAGGTATGCGCATATCTGGCAATATTCAGTTCTTTTGAAACTCCCGATGTGGATTTTTACCCCATGCTCTTATGACCTTGACGAAGGTCAACAAATCATAAGTCACATGTCAAGTTCTACCCGTCATTATCCAGGTTAATTTGAACCCACCCGTACAAGCCCTTGACGAAGGTCAACAAGGCTATACGACTGTCCCAAACAAACGCATATATCTATGCAGCAGAAAGGCAACAAGCAGCTACCATACACTATGCCTTGACGAAGGCCAACAAACATAGCATGAATACTACGTGCTACCCGTCTGAAACGACGGAGGGCTACGAATGGTTTCTGGCGAAAACCTTTAACGTAATGAACTTGATATCGTTGAAGGAACCGGATAGCTTTGAAAAATATAGGGACGAAAGCCTTTGCTAAAGAGGTCACTCCCGGTGAAGGGATCTCGGCTCTTTCCCTGTAGAATGAGGTGCAGGATATTCCAACTGAATACCACGATGCAAAGCAAAAGTAATCGGCTATAGTGAAGTTATTGCCCTGACGCAAACTTTTGTCCAAGGGGTCACTCCCGGTGAAGGGATCTCGGCCCTTGCCTCATCGACTGAGGAGCAGGATATTCCAATTGAATACGACTGTGCAATACAAAAGTGAACGTCCTTGCAATAACAGCTTTTTGAAAAAAGTTCCAACAACATCAGAATAGGTTTGTTTATCTTGCATAGATCCGAATCAACGCAGTCCCATCAATTGATCACACCACAAAAGAATGAAAATAATGATGTACGTATATGCCATCCGCATTCGCCACTGGGTCCCGTCAGCACCCGTTAGGTTACTTAACTAACGACAGAGTGGGGACTGGACTAGCGCGGATGCAAAACATATACAACATCTACTAGTATATATATAATATATAATTTTCGCTCAAGGCGTGATAAAAATGCAACATCACAGAAATGTACAGCATCACAGAATAATACAGATATCTGGGATCCCCGGGTTTCACAGATCCGCTGCTGAAACCCGACGTTCCCCTGGTCGTGTAGATAGCCTGTGCAATGAAAACCTAGACTCCTAAGGGCGCGGAAAGTTACCCGCCAAAACCTGAAGTGAGGCAGCCCCCTTCAGCTACGTGAATGGACCACCCAGCACTTCACGGAATCCGGTAACTTGGGCACCCCTCCTGGGTCAACCTGTACCCCCTACGAGTACGGCGAATAGCCCGCCAATTCTAGAGTAAAGCCCCCTCCGTCTCAAAGCCATGAGATGCGGGCTCGTTGCCCTCTAGAACCCGTCTATCCGTGCACCCCTCCTTGGGGTAATCCTAGTACAGAAAGTAAAATATACATACAACGGGTACATCGACCGCAACCTGGTCGTGCCCCAAAGAATAATACAAACAGGCAGTGACGGCAGTCCACATGTCGGACGCTCGCCCCGCAATATCAAATGTACATATAAAACAAAAACTGTACTACCACTGCAACCAGGCTATCCCCCACGACCGATCCGCAACAACACAGCACAACACAGAACATCAACGTGAATGTCACGTTCGCAAATCCGTCTAAAAGGGCTATAGCAGATAGAATGGATTTACCGATCGAGTGACATTCACGGTCGCAAATATAATGTAAATACTGTGAACTAGCATGTTTAAAATATCCGATCGAACAAATTCTATCAAGTGGGCCCCAAGCAGTACTGTAGCACTTACAGAAAATCTGGGCCCAAAAATAATATCCCAAAACCCCTAATTCCAAGTCTAGAGCCCTCTGGAAAAATTTGGCATGCTGATCATTTAAAAGTGCGGCGGAACCGCGGCCCAAGCATGGTATTGGCCGCGGTTCTGCGGCGGTATGGAGCGATCTCGCGACCAAATTTTCACAGAATTCTTAGATTTTCATGCACAGTATTCTGAAACAACCTGAAAAATTTTTGGAGCTGAAAAAATTTCGACAGAAACACGATGCATTGGAAAATACGGTTTTAAGGGATTTTTGTTCGATCGAGTTCTAAACATACAAGAGCAAGCTAGGCAAGGTTAATGGCGTGGCTCTGATACCAATGTAAGTCCGCGGCGGTGCCCCGGCCGTCAATCCGACGCCGGAAACGCGGAAACGAAAACTTTCAAAAACTATTGAACCGGCACCACCGCGCACTTTTCACCTGGATCGGGCCATTAACCTAGCAACTAGCAAACTAAAATACCGGTAGAGAAGTATACCAAGCGATCCGTGTCCTTCGGTCTTCGTCTCCACTCCGATCTCCCGCGGAAACTCCGTCCGTCACCTCCTCGTCGAAAAGGGCACCACGTAGCCGGAATCTTTTACGGGCTCCCACCTCTTGACCGAGGCAACTCGGGCGCGAAGTTGCTAGCCGACACGTCCAAGGGATGCTGTAGAATAGTGTAGTAGCCATGTCTCTTTGAGGGTTAGAAGTTGCCATGTATGGAGGGATCAAAAAAAAATGGGCTTTGGAAATGGCTATGGAATTTTTTGATGCAACATGAGAATGAGAATGATCTTTCACCCCTCACAAAATGATCCTCTCTCATTTTTCTCCTCACCCCTCAAAGTGGCCGACCCTATTCTCCATGGTGGAGATAATGGAATGAAAAATCCATGGAGAAAAGAAAAGATAAAGCAAGGAAAAAGGTCACTCTCATTTCTCATCTCAATCCTTTCACAAAACCATCACTAAAAAAGCCAAGGAAAAGACCATGAAAGAATCTCATCATGAAAGAACACTCATGATGCCTCACATATGCATGAAAGCCCTCCATAAATGTTTTTTGCAAACTGCAAATAACACCCTCCATCGAAAAGTCCGGCCGTGAAGGAATAAAAGAAAACCGGCCGGAACTGAATGCAAACTGGCAACTTCATAAAACTGATCCTATAATAAATTACAGGAAAACCCCGCTACTGCAAATACATACCCGCATTTGTATTCCCACTGAATACAAATGCAAAGAGACAAAACTACACTGTCAAATACCAGGATCCGGCTTAAGCCAAAGCCGGCTAGTAAAAACCGTCCGATCACGATCCGTGCAATACCGCACGTATCTGATCGAACCCTGCCATATCTCCATACGGCCTCTACAGCGTTTCGCCCAAAACTTGAGTAACAGAGTGTGGTGGACTCTAAAGACTCGCCAATACTATGGCTGTGGATTTAACCATTAGCACGTCAGAGGTATCAGCCATACGTGACGGGCCACCAGCTACTGACTAAAAGGGACGTCGATGAGCGAACTCATCCTGACACCCTACTGAGCCTGTCAGTGACAATATCCGTACAGTCCGGTCCGTTCGTCTATGAGCATCGCATGGCGGGCCTAAGGGGTTGGTAAAAGTCAGACCCCCAAAAGCGGTACAAGTCGTGTCGGAGTGCAGCCCAGAACACCCTGAGATACTACTGGAATACCTACCAGCAAATCCCCTGCCTTGGCCAAGGACTTTTCATGTTCTGGCTCTCCTAGACACAGCGCGACCTTACCCCCAATACCGGGAGAGACGAACCCCTGAAGATCCGCTCACTGCCTCTATGTGGCTCGGGACTGTACCCAACTAAAACCTATTTGCACGACTCCTTTGAGCCGTGGTAAGGTAGTAATCAAAGCACAGTGGGAACTCACACGAGACAAATGACGATCTCAGGTCGATGAACTAACCTGTACACATGTCACCAGGGAACTGCTATCTGACGTCAGGTATAAAACCAACCAGCAGGTTCCCGGCGAGTCCTGTCCGGTGTACTCATAACCCAATGAGCACCTGTATACATCTTAGGTGAACCAACTGACACCAGTGGCTTGTGAGACTGGCCACCGCCCCTCGTCGGGGTCTCGACTGTATACACTAGTCTACTCTGGAGAATCGATGCCCTGTCTCGAAACTCCCATGACTAGGGACCTTTTAAGGATGTGCTTATAGACCCCAGCTCCCACGTATATGATCGCCCTCATACTGCTGGTAGTCAAGCAAGAATCCTAGGGGCTCTATCAACGTGTAATAGCGACTCGTAAGGTCACCTAAAGCAGTACACGATGATAAAGATAAACCAGATAGCATACTATCATCTTGAGTAAGACTGTCCTACCGGGATTGGTCATCCCTCAATCATTGCAATCACGTGCCTGTGATCCAATAATTGACTCTAAGGGCACTATCTCCAACATATATACATTGTCATATCATCGCTTCATGTATTAATTGTACCTGATAGAGTACCTTACATGATTGTTGCATACAGATTGTCATATTACTGCTTCATGTACTAGTGATACCTGCTAGTGTACCTTTCATGACTATTGCACACGTATGACTTTTATTGCTATTAGTTGCTTATGTTAGATTCGCGCTGTACGTGCATACTTGTGATTACCTGCATATGTTATTTACTATTCACGCGTTGGCAACTCACCCCCGTTGTGCCACAGGGTTTTGCATGTTGTTTCCCCAGAGTAGTCGAGGCAGGCTATTCATCTATCTTATCATCTTTTGCTGCGGATACCGTATCAGCTCACTGTGTGCAGTTTGCTTAGGTGGGTTTTGTGGTTATTCGTTGGTTTATTGTATATTCGTTGTATCCTTGTACTCTCCATCTACCATTATCTTGTATGACTTAGAGACTTGATGTGAGGCCGATATTGTATATTTTGGGGACTTGGAAGTCTTTTATCCAGTTTTACTTCTATCGTCTTTTATTTCTTCGCTACGGCGTCGTATATCTGTTGTGGTGGTTGTTTTCCGCCATTTGGCGTGGATTTGGTCCCGTTGGGGATGCTCTACTTTATATTTATATTGTACCCATTTTTGGGGTGGGTTTTTACAAAGGAGGTGCTGCCGAAATTTTTAAGAAAGTAAATTGGACTTAAAGAATTTATACTTGTGATTTTCAAAAGTTTAAACAATGTTTCTTATCTTTTCTTGTCTTTTAATGGTTTAGATTTCTGGATTTTGGCTTTCTTTTACTGCGTTATGCCTGTAGACGTAGCGTAGTATTAAGGCCGTCACGTGCCAATTTTGGGTCATGACAGTCTTTGGCGCGAAGATCACGAAGGAGGTTCTTTCATCTTGAAGAGGAGCTTAGTGGAGTCGCGTGGACCACAACCTGGAGCTATTGAAGAGAAAGACTCGAACTACAAAGGTTGTACGCTCTTTTCTTCTCTTTGGTTCATCACATCATCAAATGCAAACCCTAACATTCTAGTAATGATCTTGTTAGTCTAACTTAGCACCTAATAAAATTAAAATTTGGCATGCTTGATGCCTCTAGAATCTCATGGTGGTGCTAAGGTCGACTTTCAAAAACCACTAGTATTATCTGTCCTAAAACTTAAACGTGCACAAGCGCACGTATATCATCGAACCGTGCCGTAAAACCATACGTCCTCTACATCGTTTCGCCCGAAGAAGGGAAACCTTCTGTGTGGGACTCTAAAGACTCATCAATACGCTGGAAGTAGGTTTAACCACAAGCACGTCAGCGGCACTAGCTGTACATAACGGCTATCCAGGTATTGAGCGAAAGGGAGGCCGATGAGCAAACTTATTCGAACCCCTACCGAGCCTGTCTCTGACAATATCCGTCCAGTCCGGTCTGTTCGTCTAAGAATATCGCATATCGAGTCTAGGTGGGTGGACAAAGTCAGACCCCTAATAACACGACATTTCGTGTCGGTATGAAGCCCATCACCAACTGAGAAACTACTGATCCAAATTAGTAATTCTCGACAACCTTAGCCAAGGATTTCTAGTGATGGCCACCCGTGCACTGCGCGACATCGACACCTAATACCAAGATAGACGAATCCCCGACGATCCGCTCACTGCCTTCATATGGCTCGGGACTGTACCCAACTAAAACCTGTTTGCACGACTCCTTTAAGCCGTAGTAGGGTAGTAATCAAAGCACAGTGGGAACTCACACGAGACAAATGACGGTCTCAGGTCGACAGACTAACCTGTACACATGTCACCTGGGAATTGCTATCTGACAATAGGTATACTACTAACTATCATATTCCCAGCGAGTCCATCCAGTGTACTCATAACCCAATGAGCACATGTATACTATCTTAGGTGAACAAACTAACACCAATGGCTTGTGAGACTTGGCCACCGCTCCTCGTCGGGGTCTCGATCAGTATACACTACTTTACTCTGGAGTATCGATACCCAGTCTCGAAACTCCCACGACTAGGGATATTTAAGGATGTGCTTATAGACCACTCAGCTCTTAAATATATGATCGCCATCATAATGCTGGTAGTCAAGCAAGAATCCTATGGGCTCTATCAACATATAATAGTTATCTATAATACCAAATAAAGCATGTACATGATGATAAAGACAAACCAGATAGCATACTATCATCTTGAGTAAGATTGTTCTATTCGTATAGGTCCTCCCTCAATCATCGCAATCGCTTGCCTACGATTCATTAATTGACTTGAGGGAACTATAGCCAACAATCTCCCACTTGCACATAAGGCTAATTATTGCGGTGTCGCATACTCAGAGCTCGTGTGATACCGAACACCCAACTTCTCTACTCATCAGTTTCGCAAAGTTCGTTTGTGAAACTATTGTGTTCGAGAAATAGCCTCAGTGAGTGGATCCGCTCCAATCTTTCTTTCTATATCTCTATATATTTCAACTTTATGGAGAAGGACCATCTCCTAAAATGAGCAATACCTATCTTAGAATTTGTCTCGATATCTGACGGGACCTAGTTCATAAATGAACTCCAAATCCAACAAACTTCTCAGACTGTATCATCCACTGAATTTAATCAGTATCTTGAGCCATGCCATCCACAGTATCCGCTTGGACCACCTGTCCAACATACTATTCTTTAAAAGAGGAAAAACTATAACTCAGAAAGTCACTATATCATCCAGGTCACCTTGGAAGCCTGAAATGATAACCGTCTCCCAAAAGAGGCTGTCGTTACCATATCCCAAAAACATCCACTTATTTTTAACTGCTTCCCAACGTTTCTCCAAGATTGGATTAATATATATATGCTTATTGCAGCCAGTGCAAAAGAAATATTTGGTGTGGTACTTGACATCTCATGATTGACTCAATTGCCTAAGCAAGTGATATGCCTATCATGCAACTCGCTCTCCCCATCAGTCTAGAAGACATCCCTTTAGAGAGGGTGACTCCATCATCTGCGGGTACATCACCACGCCAGGATTCATCCATTCTAAAACACCTTTAGAATAATGTCAGAGTACCCAAATTAGGAAACTTCCCAAATCTAGATTTAAAACCATAGATCTAGTAAACAGAATTCCTGATATTATATTCATATCTTATATAAAGAAACCCCTTGGGACAACCACTGTATATAACCGATCGTAGTATAGGAAGATCCCTCCCTATTAAGTGCATATCATCCAAATACCTGGACATCACTCTCTAGTACCTTCTTACCAGATCCATCTCCTATTCTGATAAAGTCAAAACCTATGACTGTCACATCAAAAACAGATGATCTATTTCCGCTATACCTGGTTTAGTTTATAAATAGACATAAGCTACTTGCCCACTATGCTTCCGCTGCTCCTACTTGTTAGTTATATATATGCCCTAAAGGCCCTTGTTGTACATATGATGTATATTATAGTGGATGCTTGGATATATATAGAGAGGACTTTCTTGCTCGAAATGATAGTATGCTATTTGGTTTCACTTTGTCTTAACATGTTGACTTGTATTAGTTTACTGTCTTGCTCTCACATGTTGATAAAGCCCTTAGGATATGTACTCGACTACTGGGACTATGATGAGATCATACTAGTGGGGCCAGGGTAGTCAATGAGTACATCCTATAATTGTTCCTAGTCGAGGGTGTATCGAGATAGGGCATCGATACACCAGAGTAGACTAGCGTATACGCATCTTGACCCATATGATGGGCGATGGATGATCCCATATCCATCGGTGTTTTGACATCAAAGATGGTGTATGGGTGCTCAGTGGAGACTGGGTACACTGAACGGACTCGCCGAGAACTCCCAGATGGTATTATACCTCACGTCAGATGGTAGTTCTCCGGTGACACTGGTACAGGTTAGTCTGTAGAACCGAGATCGTCATAGAGTCTTGTGTGATTCCCATTGTGCTTTGATTTCCACCTTACCACGTCCAACAGGGCGTGCAAAACGGTGGCTTTTAGGTACAGTCCCGAATCACATGGAGGCAATGAGCGATAGGAGGGGATTTGTCTCTCCCGGTATAGGGAGTTGATGTTATGCTGTGTTCGATTGGCTATAACTGGAAGTCCCTGGCCAGGGCTGATATAGAGTACTACCGGTAAGTGTTATCAATAGGTTCTCGATCTGTTATGAGCCTCACATTGACACGACTTATCAGTTACTGGGGTCTGACGTTTACCAGCCCTAGACTAGATATGCAACATATCAGACGAAGAGACCGGACTGTACGGTAGTGTTACTGATTGGATTCACAGGAGAATGTACATGCTTGCTTGTGGATCTTCTGATCGCTCAATACCTGGGTGGCTGTTACGTTTAGCTGACCGCTTGCACCTTGTGGGTGTTTGATATGATCATCACCTACTGCCGGCGTATTGACGATTCTTTAGAGTCCTACACAGAGGTTTCCTGACTCAGGAAAAACGGAGTAGGGGCAAATATGTGATATGTGAGGAACCGAGACTAATACGATATGAGAAATCGTATTCCATTCTCGCGATATATGATATCGGCCGGGTATATTGGATATAGCCGGGTCGTCGGATCAAGTGTTGATTCGATAAATCGGTACATGTTATATTAGTCGGTTATAT
The DNA here is from genome assembly GCA_030015575.1 of Agapanthus africanus. Lineage (NCBI taxonomy): Eukaryota > Viridiplantae > Streptophyta > Magnoliopsida > Asparagales > Amaryllidaceae > Agapanthus > Agapanthus africanus. The sequence goes on from JASDDO010000031.1 coordinate 333,931,762, forward strand.
CTGATATAACCGGATTGTCGGATCAAGTGTTGATTCGATAATTTAATATATAATTATATATGTGATATATTACATTACATTAACTAATATAAGCTTGCTTTATTGATTCATTTTCTCACCGGATAATATAATGATATATATGCGATATATGTTAATTGTATTATTTTCTTTTGTTGCAAAATATATTATATATGTGATATATAATATTGTAACAAGTTATGATTACAAATACAACGTGATTTGTGGAGATTAAACAAGTTAGGGTTTGATTTGGGTTAGCATTTGGGTTATCTTTTTCAAGAAGCTTCAAGAAGCATTCTTTAGTTTTATGCTAAGATATTTTGTGTTGATATTTTGTAGATATTTCTTAACCCAACCCAAACCCTTTACCTTAGGTTTATTCTCTACATGAGTTAAGCCCTTTATTTCTTAACTCAAGGTTGTTTTGTAATTATAATAATAATTCATTATTCATCACAAAAGGTTTCATCTTCTTCTTCCACCTTTAAAAGCATACTAGCTTTTGAGTTTGTGATGATTTAGTGTGAGAAATTGAAAATAAAAGAGAGCTAAATTTCTACTTCATCATCCTCATCTATTCTAGCCACTTAGATTAGGCTGTTCACTTTTCTAATAAATTGTTTAGTGAAGTGTAAGCTTGGGTTAAAGATTCTTCAAGATAGATCATCTTCGAAAAGGAAGACTTCAAGCAAGCATGGATCATTTGGCTTGTGGAGCCTCTCTAGACTCCGGAAGTTCATGGATCGCGTCGAAGGGACTACTACTCGGAGCTTATGAAGCGAAGGAATGGACTACAAAGGTTGTAATCCCTTTCACTTAGATGTAAAGATGATTACATGCTTTGTTAACCCTAATTATCTAGCAAAGATCCTCGCTTTAGGTTGTTCGGCACTTGAAAATTTTAAATACGGCATGGTTGATACCTTATAAACCCTTGTGACAGTGCCTAGTAACCTTACAGTGGTATCAGAGCCGAGCTAGAGCATTAGGCGACATGTAGACGAAGTTAAAAGTCCGATCGAACCCCGAAACATCGATTTTGACCACCTCTGTGGAAATTTTTTAAAAAGTTTGTTTTTTCCGTATTAAAAATACTCAGAAAATTAAGCAAGTGATTCTATGGATAACTGTGAAATACGAGATCCTAATTCCCTTAAGTCGCCGCGGAACCGCGGCAATACCATGCTTTGCGCGGCGGTTCCGCGGCCGTACTTGGGTATTAGGGACAGATACTTCTAGGTAACATCCGTAGGTATTACTACATGCTGCTGGGAATTTTTAATATTACTCAAGTGTTGAGTTCTCTGGAGATCTATAAAATTCGTTGATTCGATCGGATGTTTAACATCGTTTAGTTTTCCGGGTAATTTAGAACATGTTAAAAGGTTCGAACGGATATCAATAACTCATTTTTCCCATAACGGAAAACTTTCAAGTGTTGAATTTTTCTTGAGTTTGAAACTTTCGGAAAAACATGCAAGCATATCTATGGACCCTCTAGAAGAACGTAACCTTAACTCGATTATGTGACCGTCAAAACTGCCACTGAACCCTAGGGTTTGTGGTAGTTTAGCGTTGCCACATGTGAGGCATTGGTTTGACCCTTCTACGGCTGGTTCATTGGGGCTGTGACATGTTCTGGGATGTTTTGAACTTCGCTCAAGTGTTGAGCTATTTGGGAAATCTTGGGTGTTTGATTATTCGATCAGAAAGTTTAACTTTGTCTATTTATCTGGAATGTGATACAATATGTGGAATTTATATAGTTAGGCATGAATTGCGAAGTATGTGATATTTCGGATTTTAGATGTCTAAAGTGATTGTGGATTCCAAATGTTGTAGTTTTACACTTTCTTTTCTGTGACCGTAAGCGTAGTATGTGGTGTATCGCCGGCTTCGTTGCTATACATCAACGACAATCGGGATACGCATACTTGCTTACGTTGATGATATGAGATATTATGTGTTTCTGTGATATGTTATATTGGATCGTCGTGTTCTGAATAGCCGGGGGTTTTATGTGAGATGAGGATTTTTATTTTCATTCATGTAAAATTCATATGTATGTAATATTCTTTTTTTGGGGCACTTCCGGGTTGAGGTTGATGTCACCATTGTATATTATTTACTTTTCCGCATTAGGATAGACCTAAGGAGGGGAGCACAAGTAACCGGATTCTAAGGTCCAGTGGGAGGCCATCTCGAGGAGTCGAGACCGGGTCTCTTAACCCTAGAATTGGCAGTGTTGCTTGCCGCTCTCGCAGGAGTCCAGGTATGTGGGTTTGGCTATTCATCGCGGTCGTGGAATCCGTGTTTTATACATGCTCGATGTAAAACACGGACGTCCAAGTATATCCAATATTTCATATGTTATCTTCTGCTACAATGTTCTATGATGAGATCATATTACTGCCTGAGACGAATGCTTATACTATATATATATATGATGATATATAAATATTACTGCTTTCGTTTCTTCTATGATACTTAGGAAGCATAATTGATAGGATTTATTAATGAGATTAATAAAAGAAAAGAAACCCAAAAGATATTGTAGAATCAAAACATTATAAAAAGGGTAGCTACAGTCTTGCTTTGCACAGCGGTATATATGATAATACCCTGCACCTTATTCGATAAGGAAAGAGCCGAGATCACTTCACCGGGAGTGACCTCTTTAGCAAAACTGGAAGATGCTACAAAACTCACGGTTTAGTTTTTGATTGCTTCTATAGTTCTTGCTTTGCACAGCGGTATATATGATATACCATGCACCTTATTCGATAAAGAAAGAGCCGAGATCCCTTCACCGAGAGTGACCTCTTTAACGAAACTAGAAAAAGCCTCAAAAACACTCCTTTTCAAAATCACTTGTTTCTACAAACGATATCAAGTTCTTTACGCTCATGGTTTTCTAAAAAACCTGCGTAGCCCTCCGTCATTTCAGATAGAGACTAGTTAGTATTCGTGCTGCGTTTGTTGACCTTAGCCAAGGCGTAGTGTACGGTAGTTAATTAGTATTTATCTGCTAAAACATGAGATGTGATTGAGTTAGGGTAGTCGTACGACTTTGTTGACCTTAGCCAAGGGTCGTACGGGTGGGTTTAATTCAATCGGGAAATGACGGGTTGATCTTGGTTGTCACTTATGATTTGTTGACCTTAGCCAAGGTCATGAGTTGCTAGGGGCAAAAGCATTATCGGGAATTTCAAGTGTTGAAATTTGCAATGAGATTGCATACCTTCTATGAGATAGATGGATCCCGATACCCACTACGAGTAAGAGTTACTTCTGGGAGAATTTTACACAGGACAATTAGCCGATCAATTAGGTGTCTAGAAAGGTGTTAACAGGGTTATGCCTCTGGGAAAATGAGGTTTATTTTAATTAGGTCCGTGCGAAAGCACGGGGAACCTCCCTCAAAATACCAACACTGATCTGGTTGAAAGATTGGCGAACTTGTAAGGTGTAATTAATCCCGGCTAGTCTTTCCTTTTAGGGTTTGAAGGAAGATTTCATAAAAACAGTGGGAGACATCCTGATTAGATAAGATAATAACCAATCTAATCTTGCAAGAGCATACGCTAAAGTGTTTTCTTCTCTCTCTCTCCAGGTAGCGACCAAGTCAGGCCTTAATCAAGATAATAACATGGATGTATTGACTGAACCCGCTTATTATACTGAGCAGGGGAACGTTGGTCCCGTTCTTTCTTATAAGTGTTATAAGACTGAGCAGGAAATAGGAGAATATCTGGATTCTCATACCGCCCAAACGAAGAATAAGCATGTTGATGCATCTTCTTCAGGTGTGTTAGTTATCGAGAACTATTTCTCAGTTCACTCTACGTCCTGGGTATTAGATACCGGATCAGGATCCCAATTATGTAATATGTTACATAGGCTACGAAAAGGTAGGGAACTGGGAGAGGGTGATCATTCCCTATCAATTGGTTTTCATAACGCCTGCTATATTCAGCCAAGATAGTTGGCGAATATCATCTTGTATTACCAAATGGTAATACATTGGTTCTGAACGAGTGCTATTAAATTCCGACCCTGATATGCAATATTATATCAGTTTCTTTATTGAATAAAGAAGGATATAATTTTGTTGTACAGGATAATGTTATGAACATATTCCTGAATCAAAAGTTGATTGGATCAGGATCATTAAATAATGGTATATACGTTCTCAACCAAACTACAGTACTTAATGTACAAAACACACACAAGAGGAAGAGTTCAGAAATGAACGAATCCTTCTTGTGGCATTGTAGACTAGGTCATATCAATGCGACACGGCTAGCTAAATTGCATAAGGATGGATATTTGAATCCGTTCGAATTTTCATCTTATGACACTTGCCAGTCATGTCTCAAAGGAAAAATGACCAAAACTCCGTTTAGTGGACACGGAGAAAGAGTTACAGAACTCTTGGGGCTGATACATAGTGATGTATGTGGACCCATGTCTACACATGCCAGGAACGGTTCTTCCTACTTCATTACATTCACTAACGATCTCTCAAGATACGGGCATGTGTTCCTGATGAAACACAAGTCTGAAGCTTTTGAGAAATTCAGAGAATATAAGAACGAAGTAGAGAACCAAACGGGCAAAAGTATTAAAATCCTACGATCTGATCGAGGAAGAGAATACTTAAGCAATGAGTTCCTGGACTATCTAAAAGAGAATGGGATTACCTCTCAGCTTACTCCTCCTTATACACCACAGCACAATGGTGTATCGGAGTGGAGGAATCGCACCCTATTAGATATGGTGCGCTCTATGATGAGCACTGCTAAGTTGCCTATTTCTTTCTGGGGGTATGCGCTTGAGACAGCCATATACCTATTGAATAGAGTTCCAACCAAATCTGTTCCTACCACTCCATATGAGATATGGAATGGGAAGAGACCATCTCTTAAAAGAGTTAAGATATGGGGTTGTTCGGCCTATGTTAAAAAGCAAAATCCGGACAAGCTCGAGGCACGATCAGTTCTTTGCAAGTTTATAGGATATCCAAGCAATTCGTATGGATATCTATTCTACCACGGTGAACAACAAAAGGTGTTTGTTGATCAACATGCCACCTTTCTAGAAAAAGAATTTCTTTCAAAAGAAATTAGTGGCGAAGCGGTAGAGCTGGAAGAGAATCCAGCACCACAAACTACAGCTGATGATTTATTAGAACTAGAGGATTCAGTAGTTCCCAACGAACCCCAGCCTCTCCACTGATCTAGTAGGGTTTCTCATCCACCTGAGAGATACTATGGTTTTCTCGTTGATGGCGGGAGCGAGGATTGCATCATGGAAGATGATGACCCGACTAGCTTCGAGCATGCCATCACGAGTGGAGACTTTCTGAAGTGGCTGGATGCAATGCAATCTGAGATGGAATCCATATACACCAACAAAGTATGAATTTTGGAAGTTGCTCCTGAAGGGGTAAAACCCATTGGGAGAAAATGGATCTTTAAGAAGAAACTTGGTGTAGATGGAAAAGTGGAGACTTTCAAAGCTAGACTTGTTGCAAAGGGTTTTCGTTAACGACCAGGTGTGGATTATGACGAATCCTTTTCTCCAGTGGCTATGCTTAAGTCCATCAGGATCCTACTTGCCATTGCTGCATACGATGACTACGAAATCTGGCAGAGGGATGTTAAGACCGCCTTTCTAAATGATGATTTAGAAGAGTGCGTGTACATGACTCAGCCAGAGGGCTTCGAAGACAGTAGGAGCAGCGTAAAGGTGTGCAAGCCGCTTAAATCCATCTACGGGTTAAAACAAGCATCGCGGAGTTGGAACATCTGCTTTGATGTTGTAGTCAAAGAGTTTGACTTCATCAGAAACGTAGATAAACCTTGTATATACAAGAAGGTTGCAGAGAGTAAGGTTGTCTTCCTCGTATTGTACGTGGATGACATACTCTTGATAGAAAATGATGTTCCTTTGCTGCACTCGGTCAAGCTCTTCTAATCAAAAAGATTCTCAATGAAAGATCTAGGTTATGACTCATGCATACTGGGAATAAAGATCTATAGAGATAGATCTAAACGGATACTGGGATTGTCCCAATCCAGGTACATTGACACCATACTAAAGAGGTTTAGTATGGAAGAATCCAAGCGTGGGAACAAACCCACGATCTCTGGACTTACTCTCTCCAAAGAGATGTCTCCCAAGACTGATTTGGAAAGAGCTCGCATGCAAGGGATACCCTATGCTTCGGCAGTAGGCTCTATCATGTACGCGATGCTATGTACCAGACCCGATATAGCATACTCACTAAGTGTAGTGAGTAGGTATCAAGCAGATCCTGGAGAGAGTCACTGGATAGCTGTGAAGAACATTCTCAAGTACTTGAGAAGGACTAAGGAGATGTTCTTGGTGTATGGTAACGGTGAACTCCAAGTGGAGTCCTTTACCGATTCAAGCTTCCAAAGTGATAAGGACGACTCTAAGTCGCACTCGGGATTTGTCTTTACCCTCAATGGAGGGGCGTTGTGTTGGAAGAGTTCCAAACAGGAAACCGTTGCAGACTCGACGATGGAGGCTGAATACATCGCTGCCAACGATGTTGCCGAAGAGGCTGTCTGGATGAAGAAGTTCATCATTGAACTTGGTGTGGTTCCGTCCATTGAGCATCCAATACATTTGTATTGTGATAACAATGGAGCTGTGGCTTGGGTTAAGTAACCTAGGTCCCATCAGAGGTCAGGAGAGTTGATACGAAGGACAACACTGCGGATCCACTCACGAAGGCCATTCCCCAGATACAATTCGAGAGACTCTTCGGGATGCTGGGTATGAGATACTACAACAGCTGGCCTTAGTGCAAGTGGGAGATTGTTAGTTATATATATGCCGTAGAGGCCATTGTTGTACATATGATGTATATTATAGTGGATGCTTGGATATATATAGAGAGGACTTTCTTGCTCGAAATGATAGTATGCTATTTGGTTTCACTTTGTCTTAACATGTTGACTTGTATTAGTTTACTGTCTTGCTCTCACATGTTGATAAAGCCCTTAGGATATGTATTTGACTACTGGGAATATGATGAGATCATACTAGTGGGGCCAGGGTAGTCAATGAGTATATCCTATAATTGTTCCTAGTCGAGGGTGTATCGAGACAAGGCATCGATACACCAGAGTAGACTAGCGTATACGCATCTTGACCCAGATGATGGGCGATGGATGATCTCATATCCATCGGTGTTTTGACATCAAAGATGGTGTACGGGTGCTCAGTGGAGACTGGATACACTGAACGGACTTGCCGAGAACTCCCAGATGGTATTATACCTCACGTCAGATGGCAGTTCTCTGGTGACACTGGTACAGGTTAGTCTGTAGACCCGAGATCGTCATAGAGTCTTGTGTGATTCCCATTGTGTTTTGATTTCCACCTTACCACGTCCAACAGGGCGTGGAAAACGGTGGCTTTTCGGTAAAGTCCCGAATCACATGGAGGCAATGAGCGATAGGAGGGGATTCGTCTCTCCCGGTATAGGGAGTTGATGTTATGCTGTGTTCGATTGGCTATAACTGGAAGTCCCTGGCCAGCGCTGATATAGAGTACTACTGATAAGTGTTAGCAATAGTTTCTCGACCTATTATGAGCCTCATATCGACACGACTTATCGGTTACTGAGGTCTGACGTTTACCACCCCTAGACAAGATATGCAACATATCAGACGAAGAGACCGGACTGTACGGTAGTGTTACTGATTGGATTCACGGGAGAATGTACATGCTTGCTTGTGGATCTTCTGATCGCTCAATACCTGGATGGCTGTTACGTTTAGCTGACCGCTTGCAGCTTGTGGGTGTTTGATATGATCATCACCTACTGCCGGTGTATTGACGATTCTTTAGAGTCCTACACAGAGCTTTCCTGACTCAGGCAAAACGGAGTAGGAGCACATATGTGATATGTGCGGAACCGAGACTAATACGATATGAGATATCGTATTCCATTCTCGCGATATATGATATCGGCCGGGTATATGTTATATAGCCGGATCATCGGATCAAGTGTTGATTCGATAAATCGGTACATGTTATATTAGTCGGTTATATGCGGTATAGCCGGAATGTCGGATCAAGCGTTGATTCGATAATTTAATGTATAATTATATATATGATATATTGCATTACATTAACTAATATAAGCTTGCTTTATTGATTCATTTTCTCACCGGATAATACATTGATATATATGCGATATATGTTAATTGTATTATTTTCTTTTGTTGCAAAATATATTATATATGTGATATATAATATTGTAAAAAGTTATGATTACAAATACAACATGATTAGTGGAGATTAAACAAGTTAGGGTTTGATTTGGGTTGGCATTTGGGTTAGCTTTTTCAAGAAGCTTCAAGAAGCCTTCTTTTGTTTTATGCTAAGATATTTTGTGTTGATATTTTGTAGATATTTCTTAACCCAACCCAAACCCTTTACCTTAGGTTTATTCTCTACATGAGTTAAGCCCTTTATTTCTTAACTCAAGATTGTTTTGTAACTATAAAGATAATTCATTATTCATCACAAAAGGTTTCATCTTCTTCTTCCACCATGAAAAGCTTACTAGCTTTTGTGTTTGTGTGATTTAGTGTAAGAAATTGAAAATAAAAGAGAGCTAAATTCCTACTTCATCATCCTCATCTATTCTAGCCACTTAGATTAGGGTGTTCACTTCTCTAATAAGTTGTTTAGTGAAGTGTAAGCTTGGGTTAAAGATTCTTCAAGGTAGATCATCTTCGAAAAGGAAGACTTCAAGCATGTATGGATCATTCGGCTTGTGGAGCCTCTCTAGAGTCCGGAAGTTCATGGATCGCGTCGAAGGGACTACTACTCGGAGCTTATGAAGCAAAGGAACGGACTACAAAGGTTGTAATCCCTTTCTCTTAGATGTAAAGATATTTACATGCTTTGTTAACCCTAATTATCTAGCAAAGATCCTCGCTTTAGGTTGTTCGGCACTTGAAAATTTTAAATACGGCATGGTTGATGCCTTATAGACCCTTGTGACAGTGCCTAGTAACCTTACACCACTGACTATAACTACCTTCTGGAAGTGTCATATACACGTGCACTTTCTAAAACTAATTTAAAACGACGTTATATTCATTCTCTTACCAGATTTCATAGTCTAGAGCAGTAGCAATGGCAAGTCTAGGTAAACAAGAACCTCCATGTCACCGTCTCTGAGAAGACCGAAGTACCTCTCGGGTGTCTGAGGTTACCCACCAAATCTGCGGAGTGGCTAATGGAATGTTGAATCCAATTGAATCTTTAGGTTCTACTAAATTTCCAGTAGTCGTTTTTGGTTCTGGAATCACTTCCAATTCTACCATACTCCCACTAATGTTTTCTGAAAAGAATCCATTTTACTAAAACTATGGTGAGTCAAGAACAATATAACTATTGATCTTCTTAATGGTAGAAAGTCAACTCTCGTCAAATCTCGGGATAACCCACAAACCGCCATTACTGAAACGTGCATAAAGTTTATCGGGATTCTGGTTCTAAGTATCAGCCGGACAACTCCATATACCTTAGCATCGTTAAGATATGAATCAATTCTATATATCCAATATATAAACTAAGGCACAAAATTAATTATAACTGTAACGATTTGAAAATCGTTTTGTTGAAATTTCGGAAAATCGGTAAAACAAGGGGGTTTTCTGTAAAAAAGTCAAAATACAAATATTTTTATTTTAAAATTAAATATACATATTCTAGATATATAATTGCTAATATTTGGTGTTTATTGATCCACTGGTGTAATTTCAAATTTTCTGAAATTTTTTCCGAAATTAATTATTTTAATATTATTTTAAGCCGTTCCTAATACATTTAATTAAGGAAAATTACAAATTGGAATGGGTTGATACAGATTTAATAATTCATGAAACACTAAACTGACATGTAAAATATTGTTTTTGAAACGAAATGTTTTGCCAAAACGGTTTAGAAAATATCGAAGAAAAATGGCTTATTTAGCGAAATTAGTGTTAATGAGAATTGGGGTAATACATTTATCTTTTTCCCTAACCCACACACCCACACCTCACCCTCTCTCCCTCTCCCCATGTGGCCGGCCCCACTTGGACAGACCCTCCCCCTCTCTCTCTCCAATCACCTCTTTTTTGAAAAAGAAAAGAAAAGAAAAGAAAGAAATTGGTAAAAGGAGTTTGGGCTTTGACTTGGTGGACTTGGACTTCCCCCCTTGACCTTTCCCCACCTCACACACTCCCACACACCCCCACCTGCACTTGGCCGAGCCCCATCCTTCAGCCCCTCCATTTCTTCCTCTCTTTCCTCATCAAAAATCCCCCATTTTTGCCTCAAAATCCCTAAAAAAAATTCCCAAAATCCAAATCAAGCCCCTACCCATTTTTCCTTAGCCCCTATAGCATGGATCTTGGTGCAAGGAATTCAAATTGGAGGTCTAGATCTTAAGTTCGATCCATGGTTCATGAGGTATAAATTTTGGCCTTTGTTTAAATTGTTGATAAATACTTTAGTCAAGCTTAATTATAAGTTTAATTGTGGTTTAATTGTGAGTTTGAAAGTTCAAGAGAATGGGTTTGAATGCAAGTTAGGGTTTTGTGAAATTGGTGTATGGTTGTGTAATGTATTTAGGCTCTTATGTCATGTTAAAACAAAGTTAGTAGCTAGTTGTTAATTGTTAGTTTAAAAATTGTGATAATTATGCTAATTTGCTAACTAGGTTTTTCAAATTGGTTAAATAATTGGGTTTAAAAATGTAATTAGGTTTTTCATGACTTCATTAACATTATAAATTGTAGTTTAATACTTTAGTTCTTGAAAATCCAAGCTAAATTGTTGTTTGTGCATTTTTGCTATAAAATTGTCAAAATTGGGTATATTGTAAACTAGAATTTTGGGGTTAATGAAATTTAATGAGATTAAATTGTGGAAATTGTTTTTATGACTTATTTAAGATGTTTAATAAGTATTATGGCCGCTAGATTTGTTTAAACGTCGAGTTTTGTACTAAAACGGGTAATTTTTGCTTGCTAGATTTTCAGAAAAATAGCATTTATAGTGAGTTGAGGTTTTTTGTGAATTTTAACCAACTTTATATTATAATTAGTGCTTGTGGTCGTGCAAATAAGTGTGTTTGGGTTTTTCTCGATGGTTTGGCGTTTGTACGCCGACGTCGAGGGTTGTTGGGTGGATTTGTGAAAGCAGACATAGGTTTTGACTTATGTGGGATTCGTGTGTCGTTTTGGTCATGAGTCGGATTTTAATGCGATACGGTGCGTTATGATATGTAGGTACCCCATATGGACTTCGAGACAACAAGCAAGCGCGTGGCGACGTCGGCACCGGCGAGCAAGGACCAGGTGAGTAGATTTATATCTACGGGGAGAAGTCGGGTGGATGGCGTATAGCACCCCCGCAGTTCGTGGTGATGTATACGAATACGTATACACACATATATATTGATTATATTGTTGAGATTATTGATGATAAAGATGGACTTTTGGTGTTCTGTGATTGGTTTAGTATAGTTGTGAAACCCTAGAGTAGGGGTTGCACCTATACACACACACGCACATACTTGCATACATCCTTTCTTTTACATGTGTGCATATGGGATTATATATTTATGTGTTCACATGGGTATGGGACTATGTGTTCATATACTGGATTTGAGGATAGTACTTAGGATTTGAGATGAGTCGATGAGATTCGATTTGAGGCCGTGAGATCGGTGATATGACAGGGTTCATATTTGATATACGGCCTGATGTTTTAGCGGGTCCTTTGACGTAGTTTTCACACACGTGCATGCATACTTAGGTGATATTAGTATCGTTCTAGACGTAGATCAGTACCCAGATTATGATCTTGGATAAAGAGGATACTAGATGAATAATGTGATATTGACCCGTACCCAGATTTGGGGATGCCGTACGACGGATTTACGTACGAGCTATATATTGATGATTGATCCGCACTCTTGACTTGGGATGTCTGATTATAGATATGGTATCGGATATGATATTATTGAGGCGGGATCACCGACTAAATATATACAGGTATGTATATGTATCGACTCAGATGTTAGGCGGTTTCCTTACCTGTACTTCAGCCGTATAGTTTAGTGTAGTTGTTAGACTGGATTAGACTCCTACCTATTTCAAAACTAATGGATCGTGGGTATTTTAAAAGACAGGTCAAGGGATTCTACGGATATTTCAAAAGGCATATCTTTTCTTAAAAACACCGTAGCCCTTATTTCCAAAACCCCACGATTTGTGTTATTTCAAATGGCACCATAGTATGACGTATATATATATTAAATGCAGATTTGTTACCATTGTGTCTAGTATTTAGCTCCCACTCATTATTGTTGTTCGCCCCGCATCGCATACTTGCATTGCTATTTCATATTGCATTGTTGATATTATGCTGTTAGGACACCCGCACCATTACCGATGATACGTATGTACCACATACACTTACTTGCCGGCACACACACATCTTCATCGGTAATTGCCATGTCACGTACACCTTAGAAAATATTATTGCTTGACTTAGCTTGTTAGTTAGTAGTTTGGCATGATATTAGTGTACCTGCCTTATATGCCAGTTTAGACATTGTAGTTATTACTTGTCACTTCATACATACTGTTATTCATTGTTATGCCGCATTCATAGATTTTCATGCCTATATTCATGGTTTTACGTGCTATTGATGATTTGGATTCGGATTTCATGAGATTTCTTGGATTTGGAGGAATACCGCAAAAACATAAATAAACTTCTTCTCCCTCTTTTAAATAACAAGTGCGGTTTTCCCATGATGTATGAGTCGTCCACCATGAGTTTGCTGATGGATTTCGAGATCCGAGTTCGAGGAGTGGAGGAACCGTTTCGGGTACATGGTGGACCCGGTGCGGTACCCCGGGGCAAGAGGATCGCAGATGATGGCGTTGAGCCTGGCAGGGGAGCACTACCGACCGGTGATTTTGTAAGTGCACGGCGGCGCCCCGGCCGTCAATCTGACGCCGGAATGCGGAAGCGGTGATAAACTTTGATTTTGCAAACTAGCAAACTGGCACCACCGCGCACTAAACACCCGGATCGGGCCATTAAACTAGATCTAGCTAACTACAAGACGGGTTAGAAATATACCGAGTAATCCTAGTCCTCCGGTCTTCTCGTCATCGTCTCGATCTCCTGCGGAAACTCCGGTCGTCGCCTCCTCGCCGGAAGGGCACCACATCGCCTGCATCTTTTACGGGCTCCCACCTCAATACCGAGGCAACTCGGGCGCGAAGCTGGCAAGTCGACGTGCCCAAGATTTGCTGTAGAATGTAGTGTAGAGTCTATGTCTCATTTGGGGTTTTAGTTGCCATGGAGGATTGAGGAGGAGGTTAGGAAAAATGGTGCTTTCAATTTTCTAGCAAGAAGAATATGAGATGAAGAATTCCTCACATAACAAAATGAACTCTCTCATTCTCACTCCCTCAAAATGGCCGGCCTCTCATCAAGTGAGAAATGGTGGAGGAGGGCAAACATAATACAAGAGGGAGGTGATGATAGTAAAAGCAATGGGTGACCACATCCAAAAAGAAATCATAACCATGTCATCTCCAAATCTAATCAACTCTAATCACCATTTAATGCAAAAGGTTGATACAAAAGGAATCTCATCATGATGCCACACAATTACAAAGGACCCCCTCCAAAAATACTAATTTGCACAATTGCAAATTAGTCCCTCCATCGGAAAAATCCGGCCGCGAAGCAACAAAGGAAAAACGGCCGGAACGGAATGCAAACTGGAAACTCCAGAAAACTGGTCCCGTAATAAATTACAGGAAAACCCCGATACTGTGCATACACACCCGCATCTGTATTCCAACCGGATACAAATGCAAAGAGACAAAATCTACACTGTACTATACTAGGATCCGGCTTAAACCAAAGCCGGCTAGTAATATCCGTCCGATCCTGATCCGTGCAATACCGCACGTATCTGATCGAACCCTGCCATATATCCATACGGCCACTAGTACAAACCGTCCGATCCTGATCCGTACAATACCGCACGTATCTGATCGGACCCTGCCATATCTCCATACAGCCTCTACAGCGTTTCTCCCGAAAGCTTGAGTAACTGAAAGTGTGGTGGACTTTAAAGACTCATCAATACTATGGCTGTGGATTTAACCACTAGCACGTCAGAGGTATAAGCCAATACGTGATGGGCCACCAGCTATTGACCAAAAGGGACGTCGATGAGCGAACTTATCCTAACACCCTACTGAGCCTGTCAGTGACAATATCCGTACAGTCCGGTCCGTTCGTCTATGAGCATCGCATGGCGGGCCTAGGGGGTTGGTAAAAGTCAGACCCCCAAAAGCGGTAGAAGTCGTGTCGGAGTGTAGCCCAGAACACCCTGAGATACTACTGGAATACCTACCAGTAAATCTCCTGCCTTGGCCAAGGACTTCGTGTAATGGCTCTCCTAGACACAGCGCGACCTCACCCCCAGTACCGGGAGAGACGAACCCCTGAAGATCCGCTCACTGCCTCCATGTGGCTCGGGACTGTACCCAACTAAAACCTGTTTGCACGTCTCCTTTGAGCGTTGTAGGGTAGTAATCAAAGTACAGTGGGAACTCACACGAGACAAATGACGATCCTCAGGTCGATGAACTAACCTGTACACATGTCACCGGGGAACTGCTATCTGACGTCAGGTATAAGACCAACCAGCATGTTCCCGGCGAGTCCTATCCGGTGTACTCATAACCCAATGAGCACCTGTATACATCTTAGGTGAACCAACTGAAACTGGTGGCTTGTGAGACCGGCCACCGCCCCTCGTCGGGGTCTCGACTGTACACACTAGTCTACTCTGGAGTATCGATGCCCTGTCTCGAAACTCCTACGACTAGGGACCATTTAAGGATGTGCTTATAGACTACCAGCTCCCACGTATATGATCGCCCTCAAACTGCTGGCAGTCAAGCAAGAATCCTAGGGGCTCTATCAACGTGCAATAGTGACCTGTCAGGTCACCTAAAGCAGTACACGATGATAAAGATAAACCAGATAGCATACTATCATCTCGAGTAAGACTGTCCTACCGGGATAGGTCCTCCCTCAATCATTACAATCACGTGCCTGTGATCCAATAATTGACTCTGAGGGCACTATCTCCAACAATCTCCCACTTGCACTCAAGGCTAATTATTGCGATGTCGCATACTCACAGCCCGTGTGATACCGAACACCCAACTCCTCTACTAATCAGTCTCACAAAACCCGTTTGCGAAACTATTGCGTTCGAGGAATAGCCTCAGTGAGTGGATCCGCTTTGATGTTTCTTTCTATGTCTCTCTATATCTCAAGTTCGTGGAGAAAGCCATCTCCCAAAATGAGCAATACCTGTCTTAGAATGTCTGGATGTCTGATGGGACCTAGCTCATAAATGAACTCCAAATCCAAACTTCTTAGACTGTATCGTCAACTGAACTTAATCAGTATCCTGCGCCATGCCTCCCTCAGTATTGCCTTGGATCACCTGTCCAAAATACTGCCCCTCATCAGAAGGAAAAACTATAACTCTGACAACCTCCTTATCGTCCAGGTCACCTTGGAAGCTTGGAATGATAACTGTCTCCCGAAGGAGACTGCTGTTATCATATCCCTAGAACATCAACTTATGTTCTAAAACTACTTCCGACTGTTTCTCCAGGATTGGATCAATATCAACTTGTTGCATCTACTGCAAGAACAACATCTGGTGTGGTACTTGACATCTCATGATTGACTCAATTGCCTAAGCAAGTGATCTGTCAATCATGCGTATCCCTCTCCACTTTAGTCTGTAAGACACCTTTAGAGAGGGTGACTCCATCACCTGCAGGTATACTACCGTGCCAGGAGTCGTCCATTCTAAATACTCTTAGAATGTTGTCAAAGTACCCAGATTGGGAAACCACCCAAATCTAGATGTAAAACCATAGATCTAGTAACCAGAATGTCTGATATAATATCCAAGCCCTATGTGGAGAAACTACTGTGTGACGACCAAAGTATAACCGATCGTAGTATAGGAATATCACTTCATACTCTGTGTATGTCATCCAAATACCATGACATCACACCCTACTACCTTCTCAACAGATCCATCCCCTATTCTGATGAAGTCAAACCTATGACTGTCATGTCAGAAAAAGATGATCTTTCTCCGCTACATCTGCTTTAGTCTATAAATAGACATAAGCCACCTGTCCACCAATGCTTCTGCTGCTCCCACTGACTACGACAACCCTCTGGCAGAGTCATATAAACGTACACTTCTAAAGCAAGTTTAGAACGATGCTATACTCATCTTCCTGTTGGGTCTCACAGTCTGGAACAACAGCAATGGCAAGTGTGGGTAAACAAGAACCTCCCTGTCACCGTCCTTGAGGCTACCGGAGTACCTCTCGGGTGCCTGAGGTTACCCACCTTATCTGCGGAGTGGCCAATGGAATGTCAAATCAGATTGAATCTTTAGGTTCCTATCAAATCTTCAGTAATCGTTTGTGGTTCTGGAATCACTTCCAGTTCTACCATACTCCCATTACTGTTTTCTGAAAAAATCCATTTTTTAATAAAACTGTGGCGAGTCAAGAACAATATCACTATTGATCTTCTAGATGGTAGAAAGTCAACCCTCGTCATAGCCTGGGTCAACCCACAAACAGCCATTACAGAAACGTGCCTTTGAGTTATCCAGAATCTGGTTTTAAGCATAAGCCGGACAACTCCCCGTACCTTAACATCGTTAAGATACGAACTGTTCTATATCCAATATAGAAACAGAGGCACTGATTTAATTGAACCAGATTCAAATCATGCAACTGTCTCCAGTGCATGTCAACTAAATGGAAGAAGGTCGATCAACGTTACTCAACTTAGGAATGCTTCCAATTATGAGTAACCCGAAAGAGAAGCAAGTTCTCTTAATCATTACTATCAACTGAATACCATACACAAGTATCTACATCTTCGATCACTTTGAAGAATCCCGATACTTGCAATACCTGGTTCTCTACTTTATTCAAATACCTATAACTTCTCAAAATTCGGACCCTGTGTTTCCACGAAACACCTGTCTAAAAACTAGAGAAGTCATAAGTAAACCGAATATAGTACGAGGACCAACCCCTCTGTCCTGATGGACGCTGGACAACATACAATACTCTGTATAAGTCCCTTGAGTCTGATAACTCATTCACTGTGTGTCGTAGGTTGAAAACTGTACTTATGGTTAAGAAGAATTACACCGCTGTTTAATGCACCTTACCTAACCATCCACTGATATAGGTAAATGTCGTAGACATAATTTCAAAAAGGTATGTCTCACTCTATAAAAATAGACGTACAGATATATCAATTTGAAATTGGTGCATAACAACGGATATTCAAAACCAAATATTTGCCGTCCGGCAAACAACCCAGGTGACTTCCTCAAATATCACCAATTACAACGAATCCCGATATAATGAGGATGATCACCTAATTCCCAATAACTTACTTCCACTCATCATCTGTAAAACCATACAGATGTGAGAATCATACCTGGTAAATACATACCCTGGAGCAAGTGTCTAATTGGGAAACCAGTTTTCTTTTAACACTACTTAGTGAACCTGAAACATTGAAATGTTTCGATGGGGTATCCCGGTATTCCTAGTAATGCCTCTTCCATTATCCATATTCACAACTGCAACCGTATACTTCTTTGCCACCTCTCCAAATCCCTTTATATGTCTTTAGTCATTACCTTCTGTACACCCCTTTAGGCCAAATGGTTTTCTTCCTTCCCTACCGTTCGGCACCAGCCTATGGTTTGGAAGAAGACTATCCAATAAGCATAATGGGTGTACTGTCCTAATCCTAGGAACACTCGCAAAGCGAGAGAAGGTGAAGATAAAAGACAACCGAATAAACCTTATTCCTATTTCTCCTGAACCAGAATCCATCCCCGAACTGGAACAAGTTCCTTTCGAGTTCGTATATAACCATACGATGGATTATCCAATAAACTGTGGATTTTCGTAGTGATACGAAGTGTCCTGGAGAAATACAAAGGTGATTTAGGATTGGCGAAGAAATATTTGGTATGGTCGTGAATAGCAGTCGCAATTTACTTTGCCCTCTTACTAATCCCTTTTTCTTTCTTTACTTAATACCTTCTGTACACCGTTTAGGCTAATTGGTATTCTTCATTCCCCACCGTTCGGCACCAGCCTAAGGTTTGGAAGAAGACTATCCAATTTGCGTAATAGGTGTACTATCTCCTAAGCCAAGGAGTACTCGCAATCTGGGAGAGAAGGTAAAAGGAAAAGACAACTGAATAGTCCTATTCGTTTTCTCCAGAACCGGAAACCATCCTCGAATAAATTCCTTCGAGTTGGTATCTAACCATTCGATGGTTTTGTCCAATGGAAGTGGACGTTCGTAGTAATACGGGGTGTCCTGGAGAAAAGAGTAAAAGTAGGAGTGGCAATGAGGTTTGCAACTATGACAATCCAAAAGCCAGTGTTAAGAAGGTTCGGTCAACTTGGTCACTGAGTCATAGTCTTAGGGTCGGGTCAATGGTCGCTGCCGAAGAGAGAGAGAAAAGAAACACTCAGCGTGCACTCTAACCTAGATCAGAATGGTTACCAATTTATCTAATCTGGAAATCTCCCACTGTACCTCAAATTCTCCTCCAAACCTAAAAGAAGAATTAGTCGGGAATACCCGAGGAGTAAACCAACTCATCAGTGGGAATCGGGATCCAACTATCATCGCATGATAACGTGACGGAATCCGCTCACGGTGTCACACTCCAGAAGGTATGCGCATATCTGGCATGTTTCAGTTTCTTTAGAAACTCCCGATGTGATTTCTGCCCCATGCTCTTATGACCTTGACTTTGGCCAATATATCATAAGTCACATGTCAAGTTCTACCCGTCATTCTCCAGGTTAATTTGAACCCACCCGTACCTACCCTTGACTTTAGCCAAAATGGCAGTACGACTGTCCCAAACCAACGCATCTATCTATGCTGCATATGAATACCCCAATAGCTACCAATCACTGTGCCTTGACTTTGGCCAACATACACAGCTTGAATACTATTGACCACCCATATGAAACGACGGAGGGCTACGAATGGTTTCTGGCGAAAACCTTTAACGTAATGAACTTGATATCGTTGAAGGAACGGACAGCTTATAAAAATATAGTGACGAAAACTTTCGCTAAAGAGGTCACTCCCGGTGAAGGGATCTCGGCTCTTTCCCCGTAGAATGAGGTGCAGGATATTCCAACTGAATACCATGATGCAAAGCAAAAGTAATCAGCTATAGTGAAGTTAATGCCCTGACGCAAACTTCTGTCCAAGGGGTCACTCCCGGTGAAGGGATCTCGGCCCTTGCCTCGTCGACTGAGGAGCAGAATATTCCAACTGAATACCACGATGCAAAACAAAAGATAACGTCCTTGCAATAACAGCTTTTTGAAAAGTGTTCCAACAACATCAGATTTGGTTTGTTTTTAACTTGCATTGATCCGAATCAATGCAGTCCCATCAATTGATCACACCAAAAAGAACGAAAATATACTGATGTACGCATATGCCATCCGCATTCGCCACTGGGTCCCGTCATTACCCGTTAGGTTAGCTAACTAACGACAGAGCGGGGACTGGACTAGCGCGGATGCAAAACATATACAACATCTACTAATATATATACCAATATATTATATTCGCTCAAGGCGTGATAAAATGCAACATCGCAGAAATGTACAACATCACAGAACAATACAGATATCTGGGATCCCCGGGTTTCACAGAGCCACTACTGAAACCCGACGTTCCCCTGGTCGTGTGGATAGCCTGTGCAATGAAAATCCTAGACCCCTACGGGCACGGCAAGTTACCCGCCAAAACCTGAAGCGAGGCAGCCCCTTTCAGCTCCGTGAATGGACCACCCAGCACTTCACGGAATCCGGTAACTTGGGCACCCCTCCTGGGTCAACCTGTACCCCCTACGAGTGCGGCGAATAGCCTGCCAATCCTAGAGTGAAGCCCCCTCCGTCTCAATGCCATGAGATGCGAGCCCGTTGCCCTCTAGAACCCGGCTATCCATGCACCCCTCCGCGGGGTAATTCTAGTACAGAAAGTAAAATATACACACACCGGGTACATCGACCGCAACCTAGTCGTGCCCCAAAATAATAATACAAACAGGCAGTGACGGCAGTCCACATGTCGGACGCTCGCCCCGCAATATCAAATGTACATAATACAACAAAAACTGTACTAGGATTGCATCCAGGCTATCCCCTACGACCAATCCGCAACATCACAGCAAAATCACAGAACATCAACGTGAATGTCACGTTCGCAAATCCGTCTAACCGGGCTATAGCAGTTAGACAGGATTTACCGATCAAGTGACATTCACGGTCGCAGATATAATGTAAATACTGTGAAATAATGTGTTTAAAATATCCGATCGATCAAATTTACCAAGTGGGCCCCCAAGTACTACTGTAGCACATCAAGAAATTCGGGGCCCAAACATAATATTCCAGAAACCCTATTTTCACCCAAGAAGCCCACTGGAAAAATTCGACACATCGATCCCTCCTTACCGTGGCGGAACCGCGGCGCCAAGTGGGGTTTGGCCGCGGTTCCGCGTGTAAGTGCACGGCGGCGCCCCGGCCGTCAATCCGACGGCTAAATGCGGAAGCGGTGATAAACTTTAATTTTGCGTACTTAGCAAACCGGCACCACCGCGCACTAAACACCCGGATAGAACCATTAACTAGTCTAAGCTAACTACAAGAAGGGGAAGAGATATACCGAATGATCCAAGTCCTCCGGTCTTCTCCTCGTCGTCCCGATCTCCTGCGGAAACTCCGGTCGTCGCCTCCTCGCCGGAACGGCACCACATCGCCTGTATCTTTTACGGGCTCCCACCTCAATACCGAGGTAACTCGGGCGCGAAGTTGGCTGGCCGACGCATCCAAGATTTGCTGTAGAATGTGTAGTGTAGGGGCTATGTCTCATTTGGGGTTTTGTTGCCTTTGAAGATGATGGAGGAATCAAGACAAGAAAAATGGTGCTTGCATTTTTCAATCATGAAATGAGATCAAGAATGAAACTCTCAATAATGAAACTCTCTCATTTTCTTTATCTCATTTTCTTTCTCTCAACCATTGCCAACCGCTTTCATCAAGTGAGAATAATAGGGTGGAGGAATGAATATGAAAAAATCACAAGAAGGGAGGTGAGTGTAGGAGAAGAAGAATGGTGACCATAACCAAACATCATCATAACAAACTCAAATCAACCTCAAATCACTTCTAATCAACAAAAAGCAAGTGATAATGATGGATAAGAATGGTATCAAAAGATGCTTTCATAATTAATACATTTGCAAGAAAATCCCTCCACAAATGTTATTTGCAAACTTGAAAATAACCCCTCCATCGGAAAAGTCCGGCCGGGAAAGAACAAAGAAAAACCGGCCGGAACGGAATGCAAACTGGCAACTCCAGAAAACTGGTCCCGTAATAAATTACAGGAAAACCCCGATACTGTGCATACACACCCGCATCTGTATACCGACCGGATACAAATGCAATGAGACAAAATCTACACTGTACTATACTAGGATCCGGCTTAAACCAAAGCCGGCTAGTAATATCCGTCCGATCCTGATCCGTGCAATACCGCACGTATCTGATCGGACCTTACCATATCTCCATACGGCCTCTACAGCGTTTCGCCCGAAAGCTTGAGTAACTAAAAGTGTGGTGGACTCTAAAGACTCGTCAATACTATGGCTGTGGATTTAACCACTAGCACGTCAGAGGTATAAGCCAATACATGACGGGCCACCAGCTATTGACTAAAAGGGACGTCGATGAGCGAACTCATCCTGACACCCTACTGAGCCTGTCAGTGACAATATCCGTACAGTCCGGTCCGTTCGTCTATGAGCATCGCATGTCGGGCCTAGGGGGTTGGTAAAAGTCAGACCCCCAAAAACGGTACAAGTCGTGTCGGAGTGTAGCCCAGAACACCCTGAGATACTACTGGAATACCTACCAGTAAATCTCCTGCCTTGGCCAAGGACTTTGTGTAATGGCTCTCCTAGACACAGCGCGACCTCACCCCCAATACCGGGAGAGACGAACCCCTGAAGATCCGCTCACTGCCTCCATGTGGCTCGGGACTGTACCCAACTAAAACCTGTTTGCACGACTCCTTTGAGCCGTGGTAGGGTAGTAATCAAAGCACAGTGGGAACTCACACGAGACAAATGACGATCCCCAGGTCGATGAACTAACTTGTACACATGTCACCTGGGAACTGCTATCTGACGTCAGGTATATGACCAACTAGCATGTTCCCGGCGAGTCCTGTCCGGTGTACTTATAACCCAATGAGCACCTGTATACATCTTAGGTGAACCAACTGACACCAGTGGCTTGTGAGACCGGCCACCGCCCCTCGTCGGGGTCTCGACTTTGTAGGGTTCCTAGGCACTCTAGTGAGGTCTCACAAGGCATCGGTCATGCCAATTTCAAAAATTCTAGTGCCGAGAAACTCTAATGTACGGATCGTTTGCTAGATGTCTAGGCGAAATACTAACTAGTTAACACTTAACTAAGGGAATACGGAAATACAACCTTTGTAGATCCGTTTGCTCCACCTCCATAGCTCCGCAACGACGTCCTCTCGCTGTCCATATGAAGTCCCGGGCTCTAGCGTCGGCTTCGTCGGAGAATGGGCAAGCTAGGTCGTCGATGTCCATGCCGAAGATGATCGACATCGAGGCATCGCTAAATCAAGCTCCGACTTCACCAAGTCAAGAAACTTGTGAAGTAAACACACTCTACTACTTGGCAAGAGGTAGAGGATAAAGAAATAGGAAGTGGGTAGACTTTAGTTTTGGATTTCTCACACTCTTCATCAATCCACCATTGATGAGGTTTTGTTTTCTTCACTTGAAGAAAGGAAGAAGAAGAAGAAAATTATGATAAGAATTATCTTTGATGAGAAAAGAAAAACCATCCTTATCATAATAGTAACCATAGTTTAATGTAGAGAATTGATCATGGTTAGTGAATGGTTAGGTTTCTACAAGATGACAAAATGGTTGCAATGGTCAAAGTATTCATGAAGCTTCATGAATGAAACAAAAATGCCACCATTTTATCATGCAATTTTTTTCCTTTCCAAAAAGAAATAAACAAATGAATAAAATGAATAACCAAATAGAAAACCCTAACCATTCCATTAACCAAGGTTTAATTCTATACACTAAACAAAAAGGGCATGCATCATCAAACATGATACAAGCAAGTGCACAAATCATATCGCATATGAAATGTGCACACCCGAGTGAGAAAATCCATTTTAAAGTGAACCGATACAAGTTAATGCAAAGTAATATATCAAATATACAATTATGCATTAAATCATTAAATCAACACTTGATTTAACGATCCGGTCATGTCGCACATAACCGACTGGTATCATCAGTAACAACTTATCGAATCAACACTTGATCCGATAACCCGGCTATATCGCATATAACCGATCAATGTCACATCGCGAGAATCGAATACAGTATCACATACCGTATTATTCTCGATCCCGCACATATCTCATATGCGCTCCTATTTCGTTTCGCTTGAGCCAGGAAACCTCTGTGTAGGACTCTAAAGACTCGTCAATACGCCGGTAGCAGATGATGATCATATCAAACACCCACAAGCCGCAAGCGGTCTGCTAAACGTAATGTCCACCCGGGTATTGAGCGATCTGAAGATCGACGAGCAAGCCCGCTCACACTCCAGTGAATCCGACCAGTAACACTACCGTACAGTCCGGTCTGATCGTCTGATATGTCGCATATCTCGCCTAGGGGTGGTAAACGTCAGACCCCAATAGCTCGATAAGTCGTGTCGATATGAGGTCTATAACAATTCGAGAAACTACTGGTAACACTTACCAGTAAATCTCAGCAACCCTGGCCAGGGATTTCCTGTTATAGCCAATCGAACACAGCGCAACATCAACTCCCTATACCGGGAGAGACGAATCCCCTCCTATCGCTCATTGCCTCCATGTGACTCGGGACTGTACCCAAAAACCACCATTTTGCACGCCCTCTTGGACGTGGTAAGATGGAAATCAAAGCACAGTGGGAACCACACAAGACTCTATGACGATCTCGGGTCAACAGACTACTCTGTACCAGTATCACCAGAGAACTGCCATCTGACGTGAGGTATAATACCATCTGGGAGTTCTCGGCGAGTCCGTCCAGTGTACCCAGTCTCTACTGAGCACCCGTATATCATCTCTGATGTCAAACACCAATGGATATGGGATCATCCATCGCCCATCTATATGGGTCGAGAAGGTACACGCTAGTCTACTCTGGTATATCGATGCCCCATCTCGATACACCCACGACTAGGGACTTTGAAGGATGTACTTATGGACTACCATGTCCCCACTAGTATGATCCGCATCATAGTCCAGGTAGTCAAGTACACATCCTAAGGGCTTTACCAACATGTAACAGAGAGACAATCGGTGTACACGTTAAGGTAAAGATCAACCAGATAGCATACTATCATGTCGAGCAAGAAAGTCCTCCCTATATACGTCCCAGCATCCACTACAATATACATCCAATGTACAGTAATGGCCTCTAGGGCATACATATAACTAACAATCTCCCACTTGCACTAGGGCCATCTATAGCAGTGGTCGAAGTATCTCATACTCAACCATCCTATAAAAGTCTCTCTCTGGGAATAGGCCTTCGTGAGTGGATCCGCTGCGTTATCCTCTAAGTCTGCTCTCCTTGCCTCGATCACCCTGGAGATCAACCATCTTCATGATCAGGTGATACTGCCTTAGAATAAGTCTAGATCACTGATGGGACCGGCGTTCCTTGGCATAAGCCACAACTCCATTGTCTCACAATGGTAGGAATGTAGTTCATCTCATGAACTAATATACATCCAAACATCCTCTTTGGTAGCATCATAAGTAGCGATGTATCCAGCCTTTATCGTCTAGTATGTCACAGTATCTAGCTTGGAACTCTCCCAACATACCGTCCCTTTACTGAGGGTAAAGACAATGCCTACGACTGACATTCAGTCGTCTTTATCACTCTGGAACACTTCCAGTGATTCTCCTCTGGGTCGATTGATACCATCTCACTACAACTAGTGAGAATCCTAACATCCATTTAGATCTATCTCATAGATCCAAAATCCTGGATTTAGTAGGTATCAATTTGATCCTATATGGAGAATCATTGTGATAAACGGAGATTGATCGAGCGTAGCATAAGAAACTCCTTTCTTATCAAGAGTATGTCATCCACGTACTCTACGAGGATCACCACCATACTCCCTACTACCTTTTTGTTTATGCAAGGTTCATCTACCATTTTGATGATGTCAAACTCTTTGACTATTTCATCAAAACAGATGTTCCAACTCCGCGATGCCTGCTTTATCAGATAAAACATCTTGCTCACGTTTCCGCTGCTCCCACTGTTTACGAAGCCCTCTGGCTGTGTACTTATAGACTCACTCTTCTAAATCATTATTTAGAAAAGCAGTCATGGCACCCAACCGCCAGATATCGTAGTCATGGTATGTAGCCGTGGCAAGTAGGATCTGGATGGACTTAAGCATAGATACTGGAAAAGGTTTCATCATTATCCACGCCTGGTTGATGACGAAAACCTTTAACAAGTCTAGCTTTGAAAGTCTCAACTTTTCCATTTACACCAAGTAATCTTCTCAAGATATACTTTCTCCTGATGGGGATTTAACCCTTCAGATATAGCAACCAAAGTCCATACTTTGTTGGTGTATAAGGATTCCATCTCAGATCGCTAAACATCCAGCCATTCTTACAGAGTCTTACTCCTGATGGCCAGCTCGAAGCTAGTTGGGTCATCATCTCATGATGCATTCCTCACTCCCACTGTCATAGAGAAACCGAAGTATCTCTCAGGTGGGTGAAAAACCCTACTAGATCGGCGGAGAGGCTGAGGTTCGTTGGAATCTACTGAATCCTTTGGTTGTACCAAATCATCTGCTGTATTTTGTATAGCTGGAACCTTTCCAGTTCTACATTACAGACCTTGCCTCGAGCTTGTCCGGATTTTGCTTTTAGACATAGGCCGGACAACCCCAAATCTTAACTAAATTAAGATATAGGCTCTTCCCTTTCCTATATCACATATGAAATGGTAGGCAGCTGATTTGATTCGAACCCTATTCAATAGGTATGCAGCTTCATAAGTGCATAACTCCCAGAAGGAAACAGGTAACTCAGTAGTACTCATCATAGAGCACACCATATCAAATAGGGTGTATCTGCTCCGCCCCGATATACCAACGTGCTATGGTGTATACGGAGGAGTAATGCTGAGAGAGAATCTCATTCTCCTTTAGAATAGTCCAGGAATTCCATGCACAAGTATTCTCCTCCTTGATCTCATCATAGGACATAATACTTATACCCGTATTTTGGTTCTCTACTTCTAACTTATATTCTGTGAATATCTCAAAAGGTTCGGACTTGTGTTTCAACAAGAACATGTGTCTGAATCTAAAGAGATCATCAGAGAACGTAATGAAGTATAAAGAACCAGTCTTGGCATGTGTAGACAGGGGACCTACATACATCAACATGTATCATCCCAAGAGTTCACTAACTTTTTCTCTGTTTCCAATAAACAGAGCTGGTGTCATCTTATCTTTGTGACATGACAGGCGAGTTTCACAAGATGTAAATTCAAACTAATTTAAATATGCATCATTGTGTAACTCTAGCTAGTCGGGTCGCATTGATATGACCCAGTCTACAATACCTTAAGAAGAATCCGTTCATATCTGAACTTTTCTTCTTGTGTGTGTTCCCTATACTTAGAACTGTAGTTTGATTTAGAACAATAATGCTTTTAGATAACGTGCCTGAACCGATCAACTTTTGATATAGGAAATGTTCAAAACATTATCCAACAATACAAAATTATATCCTTTCTTTACTAATAAAGAAACTGATATGATTTTGTATATCAGGTTCGGTATCTAATAACATTCGTTCAGAATCAATGTATCAGTAATACAGGGTGACAGTGACCGACAAACTTGGCTGCAACTCTTGCCCCGTTTTCTGCCTCATGAAACTTATCACCCGTTCTCAGTTTTTCTACCCTTTTGTAGCCCTATGTAACATCTTACATATCTGGGATCCTGATCCGGTATCATATACCAAGGATGCGGAGGATACTGAGAAACAGTTCTGTATAATGAACACACCCGAAGATGATGCATCAGCATGCACTCTCTTCATTTGGGCGGCACGGGAAATCTGGTATTCCCCAAATTCCTGCTCTGTCTTATAACAATTATAAGTTGGAGCGGGACCAACGTTCTCCAGCTCAGTATAACAAGCGGGTTCGGTCAATAATCCGTATTATTATCTTGATTAAGGCGTGATATGGTCGCTACCAGGAGAGAGAGAGAAGAAAACACTCAGCGTGCGCTCTTGCAAGAATAGATTGGTTATTATTTTATCTAATCAGGATGGCTCCCACTGCTTTTTATCAAATCTTCCTTCAAACCCTAAAAGGAAAGACTAGCCGGGATTAATTACACACTACAAGTTCGCGAATCTTTCAGCCAGGCCAGTGTCGGTACTTTGAGGGAGGTCCCCCGTGATTTCGCACGAACCTAATTAATGTAAACCTCGTTTTCCCAGAGGCGTAACCCCGTTGACACCTTTCTAGACACCTACTTGATCGGCTAATTGTAATGTATAAAACTCTCCCAGGAGTAACTCTTACTCGCAGCGGGTATCGGGATCCAACTATCTCATAGAAGGTATGCAATCTCATTGCAAATTTCAACACTTGAAATTCCCGATAATATTTTGCCCCTAGCGTGCTATGACCTTGACGCAGGCCAACAAACCATAGTCCGCTAGTCAAGTTTAACCCGTCATTTCCTAATTGAATTAAACCCACCCGCACGACCCTTGACGCAGGCCAACAAAGTCGCACGACTACCCTAATCCAATCTGCATCATATGCATAAACAGATAAATACTAGTTAGCTACCGCACACTACGCCTTGACGCAGGCCAACAAACGTAGCACGAATACTAAATAGGACTTATCTGAAATGACGGAGGGCTACGACAGGTTTTTCTGAAAACCTATTGCGTAATGAACTCGATATCGTTGTAGAATCAAATGATTTTGAAATGGCGTGTTTTTGAGGCTTTTCTAGTTTTGCTAAAGGAGTCACCCCCGGTGAAGGGATCTCGGTCCTTTCCTTATCGAATAAGGTGCAGGATATATCGTATATACCGCTGTGCAAAGCAAGAACTGTAGCTACCTGTTTTATTTTGAAATTCGATTCTACAACATCTTAGGTTTCTTTTATTTCATTAATCTCATTAATGAAGTCCCATCATTTAAGTACCTAAACATCACAGATAGATATGACGTACACTTATGCCATCCGCATTCGCCTCGATGTCCCCTCGTGCACCGTTAGGTTAGGTAACTAACGGCAGAGCAGGGCAGGGCTAGTACGGGTGCAAAACATAAGTAACGTCTATATAATATATCATATATACTATATAAAGTATCTATCACAGAACATCACATGATCACATCACAGATATCGCAGCAGAAGAATCATATGAAATATTGGATATACTAGGACGTCCGTGTTTTCAATACGAGCTAGTATAAAACACGGATTCCACGGTCGTGATGAATAGCCAAACCCACACCCCTAGACCCCTACGAGAGCGGCAAGCAACCCTACCAATTCTAGAGTTAGGAGACCCGGACTCGACTCCTCGAGTTGGTCTCCCTCTGGACTCCAGAACCCGGTTACTTGTGCCCTCCTCCTTGGGTCTATCCTAGTGCGGAAAAGTAAATAATATACAAAAGGTGACTACTTCCGCAACCTGGAAGCGCCCCAATAAAAGAATAATACATACAAGTTTTTACATGAATGAAAATGAAAAACACTCATCTCACATAAAAACCCCCGGCTATTCAAACACGACGATCCAATATAACATATCCAGCAACACATAACATCACATGTCATCAACGTAAGTAAATATGTCCATCCCAATTGTCGTTGACATATAGCAACGAAACCGGCGATAACACATATAACACTTACGGTCACAGAAAAGAAAGTGTAAAACTACAACAGTTGGAATCCGCAACCTCCTCAGACATCGCATGCCTGACCAAATGAATTACTTAGACATCGCATGCCTAACAATTATAAACCCCGCATTTTAGTCTCATTATTGAAAACTCTTTTCAATATCAAGTCGGGCAATTCAACAAGATTCCCGACATCCTGATCGAATACTCGTCGCAAACTTCAGTAGACAGTCGCACCCCTACTACCGTCGACGAAGTGCACCAAGGCGGAACACCGCTGCCGCGAGCACCCGAACGGATGCTTTCGGCGACGGGGTTCTCCTACAGTCACTTGGTCGAGGCTATGGGGTGTAGCTGTCTATTAAGTTTACCGGAGAATATCCGCGTACGCTACGTGATTGCAACGGACTTTTGATCACATCAAAATTCCGTGGCAACCGATCAAGTGAGACTAAATTGCTATGTTTATAACATTCATTCAGTTATCACATAACTTTTGTGAATTCCAATTATTGTATCCCATTCCAGATAAACAGAAAATGTTAAACTTTTCGATCGAACAATCGAACACCCAAGTTTTCCCGATACAGATCAACACATGAAATAAGTCTAACAACATTCAGTTCGTGCCTCAGTACCAATGGTCCAGCCGTAGAAGGGTCAAGCCAACGCCTCACATGTGGCACGCCGTACTGCCCCAAACCCGAAGGTTCAAAGGGCAGTTCAAGACGGTCACATAATCGAGTTAAGGTTTGTTGTCTTCTAGAGGGTCCATCGCGTTACTTGCACTACTTAGAACGTCATTAAACTACGGAAAAATCCAACACTTGGAAATTTCCCGATAGGGGAGAAATTGGGTATTTATATCCGGTCGAACATTTTAACATATTCTAAAATTTATCCGGAAAGCCACATAGACAAAATTTGATACCCCGATCGAAATACCGAATCCCCAAAACAACTCCAGAAAATTCAACTCTTGAATAAAATACTAAAAATTTCAAGAAGAATCAGCACTATAATACATGAATTACTGTGCAAGCCACGTGGGGTAATTCCATACAGTGGCCGTGGAACCGCCGCTACACCTATGGTGAAGGCCGCGGTTCCGCGCCTCCTTGGAGGAGTTACCAACACGTGTTTCACAGTTTCTCATAAAATTCCCTGCTGAATTTTTTGGGAACTTTTAATATGCAAAAATACCAGATTTTACAAAATGTCCAGAGAGCATATTTTGGGTTTCGGTTTTGGGTCGTTCGGACTTCAAATTCCGTCGGGACTTCGCCTAAGGCTCTAGCTAGGCTCTGATACCACTGTATGGTTCTTAGGCACTCTAGTGAGGTCTCACAAGGCATCGGTCATGCCAATTTCAAAAATTCTAGTGCCGAGAAACTCTAATGTACGGATCGTTTGCTAGATGTCTAGGCGAAATACTAACTAGTTAACACTTAACTAAGGGAATACGGAAATACAACCTTTGTAGATCCGTTTGCTCCACCTCCATAGCTCCGCAACAACGTCCTCTCGCTGTCCATAAGAAGTCCCGGGCTCTAGCGTCGGCTTCGTCGGAGAATGGGCAAGCTAGGTCGTCGATGTCCATGCCGAAGATGATCTACGTCGAGGCATCGCTAAATCAAGCTCCGACTTCACCAAGTCAAGAAACTTGTGAAGTAAACACACTCTACTACTTGGCAAGAGGTAGAGGATGAAGAAATATGAAGTGGGTAGACTTTAGTTTTGGAATTCTCACACTCTTCATCAATCCACCATTGATGAGGTTTTGTTTTCTTCACTTGAAGAAAGGAAGAAGAAGAAGAAAATTATGATAAGAATTATCTTTGATGAGAAAAGAAAAACCATCCTTATCATAATAGTAACCATAGTTTAATGTAGAGAATTGATCATGGTTAGTGAATGGTTAGGTTTCTACAAGATGACAAAATGGTTGCAATGGTCAAAGTATTCATGAAGCTTCATGAATGAAACAAAAATGCCACCATTTTATCATGCAATTTTTTTCCTTTCCAAAACGAAATAAACAAATGAATAAAATGAATAATCAAATAGAAAACCCTAACCATTCCATTAACCAAGGTTTAATTCTATACACTAAACAAAAAGGGCATGCATCATCAAACATGATACAAGCAAGTGCACAAATCATATCGCATATGAAATGTGCACACCCGAGTGAGAAAATCCATTTTAAAGTGAACCGATACTAGTTAATGCAAAGTAATATATCAAATATACAATTATGCATTAAATCATTAAATCAACACTTGATTTAACGATCCGGTCATGTCGCACATAACCGACTGGTATCATCAGTAACAACTTATCGAATCAACACTTGATCCGATAACCCGGCTATATCGCATATAACCGATCAATGTCACATCGCGAGAATCGAATACAGTATCACATACCGTATTATTCTCGGTCTCGCACATATCTCATATGCGCTCCTATTTCGTTTCGCTTGAGCCAGGAAACCTCTGTGTAGGACTCTAAAGACTCGTCAATACGCCGGTAGCAGATGATGATCATATCAAACACCCACAAGCCGCAAGCGGTCTGCTAAACGTAACGGCCACCCGGGTATTGAGCGATCTGAAGATCGACGAGCAAGCCCGCTCACACTCCAGTGAATCCGACCAGTAACACTACCGTACAGTCCGGTCTGATCTCTGATATGTCGCATATCTCGCCTAGGGGTGGTAAACGTCAGACCCCAATAGCTCGATAAGTGTTGGAGATAGTGCCCTCAGAGTCAATTATTGGATCACAGGCACGTGATTGCAATGATTGAGGGAGGACCTATCCCGGTAGGACAGTCTTACTCGAGATGATAGTATGCTATCTGGTTTACCTTTATCATCGTGTACTGCTTTAGGCGACCTGACATGTCGCTATTGCACGTTGATAGAGCCCATAGGATTCTTGCTTGACTGCCAGCAGTATGAGGGCGATCATATAAGTGAGAGCTGGAGTCTATAAGCACATCCTTAAAAGGTCCCTAGTCGTGGGAGTTTCGAGACAGGGCATCGATTCTCCAGAGTAGACTAGTGTATACAGTCGAGACCCCGACGAGGGGCGGTGGCCGGTCTCACAAGCCACTGGTGTCAGTTGGATCACCTAAGATGTATACAGGTGCTCATTGGGTTATGAGTACACCGGACAGGACTCGCCGGGAACATACTAGTTGGTCTTATACCTGACGTCAGATAGCAGTTTCCAGGTGACATGTGTACAGGTTAGTTCATCGACCTGGGGATCGTCATTTGTCTCGTGTGAGTTCCCACTGTACTTTGATTACTACCCTACCACGGCTCAAAGGAGTCGTGCAAACAGGTTTTAGTTGGGTACAGTCCCGAGCCACATGGAGGCAGTGAGCGGATCTTCGGGGGTTTCGTCTCTCCCGGTATTGGGGGTGAGGTCGCGCTGTGTCTAGGAGAGCCATTACACAAAGACCTTGGCCAAGGCAGGAGATTTACTGGTAGGTATTCCAGTAGTATCTCAGGGTGTTCTGGGCTACACTCCGACACGACTTGTACCGCTTTTGGGGGTCTGACTTTTACCAACCCCCTAGGCCCGCCATGCGATGCTCATAGACGAACGGACCGGACTGTACGGATATTGTCACTGACAGGCTCAGTTGGGTGTCGGGGTGAGCTTCCTCATCGACGTCCCTTTTAGTCAATAGCTGGTGGCCCGTCACGTATTGGCTTATACCTCTGACGTGCTAGTGGTTAAATCCACAGCCATAGTATTGACGAGTCTTTAGAGTCCACCACACTTTCAGTTACTCATGCTTTCGGGCGAAACGCTGTAGAGGCCGTATGGAGATATGGCAGGGTCCGATCAGATATGTGCGGTATTGCACGGATCAGGATCGGACGGTTTGTACTAGTGGCCGTATAGTTATATGGCAGCGTTCGATCAGATACGTGCGGTATTGTACGGATCAGGATCGAACGGATTTTAGTAGCCGGCTTTGGTTTAAGCCGGTCCTAGTTTAGTACAGTGTAGATTCTGTCTCATTGCATTTGTATCCGGACGGAATACAAATGCGGGTGTGTATGCACAGTGTGGGTTTTCCTGTAATTTATTACGGGACCAGTTTTCTAGGGTTGCCATTTTGTTTTCCGTTCCGGCCGGTTTTCCTTTGTTCTTTCCCGGCCGGACTTTTCCGATGGAGAGGGTTATTTGCATTTGTGCAAATAACATTTGTGGAGGGGTTTTCTTGAAAAAGGTTTTATTATGAGAGCATCTTTTCTTTTCAACCATCACTTTATTTGCATTAATGAGATTAGAAGTGATTAGAGGTTGATGTGAGATTGTGATGATGAGGTTAGGATATGGTCACCACTTGCTTTACACTACACTCACCTCCCTTCTTGCTTCATATTAGTTTTTCCTCCACCATTTTCAAAGAGGGAGAGATCATTATCATGGTTGAAAAAAGAAAGAGAGAAGAAGAAAAAGAAAAGAGAGAAAGAAAATGAGAGGTTCATCTTGAGAGTTCATTCTTGATCTCATTTTCTTGCAAGAAAAATGCAAGCACCATTTTTCTATTCTTTGATTCCTCCATCATCCTCCAATGGCAACCAAACCCCAAAAGAGAGACTTTGATTCTACACTATATTCCTACAGCAAATCTTGAGCATGTCGAGTTGCCGGCTTCATGCTCGAGTTGCCTCAGTATCGAGGTGGGAGCCCGTAAAAGTACCCGGCTTCGTGGTGCCCTTTCCGACGAGGAGGAGACGGACGGAGATCCCGCGAGGAGATCGGAGTGGAGATGAAGACCGGAGGACTTGGATCGTCGGTATATCTCTAACCATTCTCTTTAGTTGCTAGACTAGTTTAATGGTCACGATCCGGAGTTTAGTGCGCGGTGGTGCCGTTTTGCCAAGTCCGCAAAAATTTAAGTTTACCACCGTTTCCGCGTTTGGCCGTCGGATTGACGGCCGGGGCGCCGCCGTGCACTTACAGTGGTATCAGAGCCTCGCCATTAACATAGTCTAGCTTTGTGTAATGTGTTTTACGTTTCCGATCGAACAAAATCCCGAAAACACGTATTTCATGCACATCAGTTTCTGTCGAATTTTTTTTGAGTCCAAAAATTTTTCTGGTTGTCTCAGTGTGATGTGCAGGGAATTCTAAGGTTACTGTAAAAATTTGGTACCACGATCTCACTATTCCGCCGCGCAAGCGCCGCGAAACCCCACCTCGTGCGGCGCTTCCGCCGCGGAATTTACTGTTCACCCCCTCAAATTTTTCCAGTGTGTTCCTGAGTTGAAAATGTGGTTTCTGGGATATTAAAGTTGGGCCAATTATTTCTGTGTGTGCTACAGCTTTCTTTGGGGCCCAGTTGTTAATTGTTTGATCAATCGGAATATTTTAAAACACATTTTTCACAGTATTTACATTATATCTGCGACCGTGAATGTCACTCGATCGGTAAATCCTGTCTAACTGCTATAGCCCGGTTAGACGGATTTGCGAACGTGACTTTCACGTTGATGTTCTATGTTTATGCTGTGATGTTGCGGATCGGTCGTGGGGATAGCCTGGATGCAATGCTAGTACTGTATTGTTGTATTATGTACATTTGATATTGCGGGGCGAGCGTCCGACATGTGGACTGCCGTCACTGCCTGATTGTATTATTCTTTTGGGGCACGACCTGGTTGCGGTCGATGTACCCGGTGTATGTATATTTTACATTCTGTACTAGGATTACCCCGCGGTGGGGTGCACGGATAGCCGGGTCCTGGAGGGCAACAAGCCCGCATCTCATGGCATTGAGACGGAGGGGGCTTCACTCTAGGATTGGCGGGCTATTCGCCGCACTCGTAGGGGGTACAGGTTGACCCAGGAGGGGTGCCCAAGTTGCCGGATTCCGTGGAGTGCTGGGTGGTCCATTCACGGCGTTGAAGGGGGCTGCCTCGCTTCAGGTTTTGGCGGGTGACTTGCCGCGCCCGTAGGGGTCTAGGATTTCATTGCACAGGCTATCCACACGACCAGGGGAACGTCGGGTTTCAGTAGTGGCTCTGTGAAACCCGGGGATCCCAGATATCTGTATTGTTCTGTGATGCTGTACATTTCTGTGATGTTGCATTTCTTTCACGCCTTGAGCGAAATATAATATATTGGTATATATATTAGTAGATGTTGTATATGTTTTACATCCGCGCTAGTCCAGTCCCCGCTCTGTCGTTAGTTAGCTAACCTAACGGGTAATGACGGGACCCAGTGGCGAATGCGGATGGCATATACGTACATCAGTATATTTTCGTTCTTTTTGGTGTGATCAAATGATGGGACTGCATTGATTCGGATCAATGCAAGTTTAAAAACAAACCTATTCTGATGTTGTTGGAACACTTTTCAAAAAGCTGTTATTGCAAGGACGTTCACTTTTGTTTTGCATCGTGGTATTCATTGGAATATCCTGCTCCTCAGTCGACGAGGCAAGGGCCGAGATCCCTTCACCGGGAGTGACCCCTTGGACAGAAGTTTGCGTCAGGGCATTAACTTCACTATAGCCGATTACTTTTGCTTTGCACCGCGGTATTCATTTGGAATATCCTGCACCCCATTCTACGGGGAAAGAGCCGAGATCCCTTCACCGGGAGTGACCTCTTTAGTAAAGGTTTTCGTCACTATATTTTTATAAAGCTATCCGTTCCTTCGACGATATCAAGTTCATTACGTTAAAGGTTTTCGCCAGAAACCATTCGTAGCCCTCCGTCGTTTCATATGGATAGTCAATAGTATTCAAGCTGTGTATGTTGGCCAAAGTCAAGGCACAGTGTTTGGTAGCTGTTGGTTATTCATATGCAGCATAGATAGATGCGTTGGTTTGGGACAGTCGTACTGCCATTTTGGCCAAAGTCAAGGGTATATACGGGTGGATTCAAATTAACTTGGAGAATGACGGGTAGAACTTGACATGTGACTTATGATATGTTGGCCAAAGTCAAGGTCATAAGAGCATGGGGCAGAAATCACATCGGGAGTTTCAAAAGTACTGAAACTTGCCACATATGCGCATACCTTCTGGAGTGTGATACCGTGAGCGGATTCCGTCACGTTATCATGCGATGAGAGTTGGATCCCGATTCCCACTGATGAGTTAGTATACTCCTCGGGTGACCCCGACTAATTCTTCTTTCAGGTTTGGAGGAGAATTTGAGGTACAGTGGGAGGATTCCAGATTAGATAAATTGGTAACCATTCTGATCTAGGTTAGAGTGCACGCTGAGTGTTTCTTTTCTCTCTCTCTTTGGCAGCGACCATTGACCCGACCCTAAGACTTTGACTCAGTGACCAAGTTGACCGAACCTTCTTAACACTGGCTTTTGGATTGTCAGAGTTGCAGACCTCATTGCCACCCCTACTTTTACCCTTTTCTCCAGGACACCCCGTATTACTGCGAACGTCCACTTCCATTGGACAAAACCATCGTATGGTTAGATACGAACTCGAAGGAATTCGAGGATGGTTTCCGGTTCTGGAGAAAACGGATAGGATTATTCAGTTGTCTTTTCTTTTCACCCTCTCTCAGGTTGCGAGTACTCCTTAGTTTAGGAGTAGTACACCTATTATGCAAATTGGATAGTCTTCTTCCAAACCATAGGCTGGTGCCGACCGGTAGGGAAGGAAGAAAGCCAATTAGCCTAAACGGTGTACAGAAGGTATTAAGTTAAGACAAAGTAAGGGATTAGTAAGAGGGCAAAGTAAATTGCGACTGCTATTCACGACCAAACCAAGTATTTCTTCGCCAATCCTAAATCACCTTTGTATTTCTCCAGGACACTCCGTATCACTACGAAGATCCCATTTTATTGGATAATCCATCGTATGGTTATATACGAACTCGAAAGGAACTCGTTCCAGTTCGGGGATGGACCATGGTTCAGGAGAAATAGGAATAAAGTACATTCAGGTGTCTTTTATCTTCACCTTCTCTCGCGTTGCGAGTGTTCCTAGGATTAGGACAGTACACCCTTTATGCTTTTTGGATAGTCTTCTTCCAAACCATAGGCTGGTGCCGAACGGTAGGGAAGGAAGAAAACCATTTGGCCTAAAGGGGTGTACAGAAGGTAAAGACTAAAGACATATGAAGGGATTTGGAGAGGTGGCAAAGAACTATACGGTTACAGTCGTGAATCTGGAAGAGGCATTACTAGGAATACCGGGATACCCCATCGAAACATTTCAATGTTTCAGTCTCACTGTGTAATGTTAAAAGAAAACTGATTTCCCGATTAGATACTTACTCCAGGGTATGTATTTACCAGGTTTGATTCTCACATCTGTATGGTTTTACAGATGATGAGTGGGAGTAAGTTATTGGGAATTGGGTGATCATCCTCATTATATCGGGATCCGTTGGAATCAGTGATATTTGAGGAAATCACCTGGGCTGTTTGCCGGTCGGCAAATATTTGGTTTTGAATATCCGTTGATGTGCACCAATTTCAAATTGATATATCTGTACGTCTATTTTCATAGAGTGAGATATACCTTTTGATATTATGTCGATGACATTTACCTATATCAGTGGATGGTTAGGTAAGGAGCATTAAACAGCGGTGTAATTCTTCTTAACCATAAATACAGTTTTCAACCTACAACACACAGTGAAAGAGTTGTTAGACTCAGCGGACTTATACAGAGTATTGTATGTTGTCCAGTGTCCATTAGGACAGAGGGGTTGGTCCTCATACTATATTCTGTTTACTTTTGACTTCTCTAGTTCTTAGACATGTGTTTCGTAGAAACACAGGGTCTAAGTTTTGAGGAGTTATAGGTATTTGAATAGAGTAGAGAACCAGGTGTAGCTAGTATCGGGATTCTTCAAAGTGATCGAAGATGTAGATACTTGTGTATGGTATTCAGTTGATAGTAATGATAAAGAGAAATTGCTTCTCTTTCAGGTTACTCATAATTGAAGCATTCCTAAGTTGAGTAACGCTGATCGGCCTCCTTCCATTTAGTTGACATGCACTGGAGATAGCTGCATGATTTGAATCTGGTTCAATTAAATCAGTGCCTCTGGTTCTATATTGGATATAGTACAGTTCATATCTTAACATTGTTAAGGTACAGGGAGTTGTCCGGTTTATGCTTAAAACCAGACTCTGGATAACTCATAGGCACATTTCTGTAATGGCTGTTTGTGGGTTGACCCAGGCTATGACGCGGGTTGACTTTCTACCATCTGGATGAACAATAGCAATATTGTTCTAGACTCGCCACAGTTTTATTAAAAATGGACTTTTTCAAAAACAGCAGTGGGAGTATGGTAGAACTGGAAGTGATTCCAGATTCGCAAACGATTACTGAAGATTTGATAAGGAACCTGAAGATTCAATCTGATTTGACATTCCATTGGCCACTCCGCAGATAAGCTGGGTAACTTCAGGCACCCGAGAGGTACTTCGGTAGCCTCAAGGACGGTGACAGGGAAGTTCTTGTTTACCCACACTTGCCATTGTTGTTGTTCCAGGCTGCGAGACCCGGCAGGAGGATGAGTATAGCGTCGTTCTGAACTAGCTTCAGAAGTGTACGTGTATATGACTCTGCCAGAGGGTTGTCGTAGTCAGTGGGAGCAGCGGAAGCATTGGTGGACATCAGGCTTATGTCTATTTATAGACTAAAGCAGATGTAGCGGAGATAGATCATCTGTTTCTGATGTGACAGTCATAGGTTTGACGTCATCAGAATAGGGGATGGATCTGTTGAGAAGGTAGTAGGAAGTGATATTCCTTTACTACGATCGGTTATACTTTGGTCGTCACACAGTGGTTTCTCCACAAAGGACTTGGACATTATATCAGACATACTGGTTACTAGATCTATGGTTTTAGATCTAGATTTGGGTGGTTTCCCAATCTGGGTACTTTGACAGCATTCTAAGAGTATTTAGAATGGACGACTCCTGGCACGGTAGTATACCTGCAGGTAATGGAGTCACCCTCTCTAAAGGTGTCTTATAGACTAAAGTAGAGAGGGATGTGCATGATTGGCAGATCACTTGCTTAGGCAATTGAGTCAATCATGAGATGTCAAGTACCACACCAGATGTTGTTCTTGCACTAGATGCAATAAGTTGATATTGATCCAATTCTGGAGAAACAGTCGGAAGCAGTTTTAGAACATAAGTGGCTGTTCTAGGAATATGATAACGGCTGCCTCATTTAGGAGACGGTTATCATTCCAGGCTTCCAAGGTGACCTGGACGACAAGGAGGTTGTCAGAGTTATAGTTTTTTCCCTCTGACGAGGGGCAGTATTTTGGACGGGTGGTCCAAGGCAATACTGAGGGTGGCATGGCGCAGGATACTGATTAAGTTCAGTTGAAGATACAGTCTAAGAAGTTTGGATTTGGAGTTCATTTATGAGCTAAGTCCCATCAGACATCCAGACATTCTAAGACAGGTATTGCTCATTTCGGGAGATGGCTTTCTCCGCGAACTTGAGAAATAGAGAGAATAGAAAGAAACATCAAGGCGGATCCACTCTCTGAGGCTATTCCTCGAACGCAATAGTTTCGCAAACGGATTTTGTGAAACTGACTAGTAGGGGAGTTGGGTGTTCGGTATCACACGGGCTGTGAGTATGCGACATCGCAATAATTAGCCTTGAGTGCAAGTGGGAGATTGTTGGAGATAGTGCCCTCAGAGTCAATTATTGGATCACAGGCACGTGATTGCAATGATTGAGGGAGGACCTATCCCGGTAGGACAGTCTTACTCGAGATGATAGTATGCTATCTGGTTTACCTTTATCATCGTGTACTGCTTTAGGCGACCTGACATGTCGCTATTGCACGTTGATAGAGCCCATAGGATTCTTGCTTGACTGCCAGCAGTATGAGGGCGATCATATAAGTGAGAGCTGGAGTCTATAAGCACATCCTTAAAAGGTCCCTAGTCGTGGGAGTTTCGAGACAGGGCATCGATTCTCCAGAGTAGACTAGTGTATACAGTCGAGACCCCGACGAGGGGCGGTGGCCGGTCTCACAAGCCACTGGTGTCAGTTGGATCACCTAAGATGTATACAGGTGCTCATTGGGTTATGAGTACACCGGACAGGACTCGCCGGGAACATACTAGTTGGTCTTATACCTGACGTCAGATAGCAGTTCCCAGGTGACATGTGTACAGGTTAGTTCATCGACCTGGGGATCGTCATTTGTCTCGTGTGAGTTCCCACTGTACTTTGATTACTACCCTACCACGGCTCAAAGGAGTCGTGCAAACAGGTTTTAGTTGGGTACAGTCCCGAGCCACATGGAGGCAGTGAGCGGATCTTCGGGGGTTTCGTCTCTCCCGGTATTGGGGGTGAGGTCGCGCTGTGTCTAGGAGAGCCATTACACAAAGACCTTGGCCAAGGCAGGAGATTTACTGGTAGGTATTCCAGTAGTATCTCAGGGTGTTCTGGGCTACACTCCGACACGACTTGTACCGCTTTTGGGGGTCTGACTTTTACCAACCCCCTAGGCCCGCCATGCGATGCTCATAGACGAACGGACCGGACTGTACGGATATTGTCACTGACAGGCTCAGTTGGGTGTCGGGGTGAGCTTCCTCATCGACGTCCCTTTTAGTCAATAGCTGGTGGCCCGTCACGTATTGGCTTATACCTCTGACGTGCTAGTGGTTAAATCCACAGCCATAGTATTGACGAGTCTTTAGAGTCCACCACACTTTCAGTTACTCATGCTTTCGGGCGAAACGCTGTAGAGGCCGTATGGAGATATGGCAGGGTCCGATCAGATACGTGCGGTATTGCACGGATCAGGATCGGACGGTTTGTACTAGTGGCCGTATAGTTATATGGCAGCGTTCGATCAGATACGTGCGGTATTGTACGGATCAGGATCGAACGGATTTTAGTAGCCGGCTTTGGTTTAAGCCGGTCCTAGTTTAGTACAGTGTAGATTCTGTCTCATTGCATTTGTATCCGGACGGAATACAAATGCGGGTGTGTATGCACAGTGTGGGTTTTCCTGTAATTTATTACGGGACCAGTTTTCTAGGGTTGCCATTTTGTTTTCCGTTCCGGCCGGTTTTCCTTTGTTCTTTCCCGGCCGGACTTTTCCGATGGAGAGGGTTATTTGCATTTGTGCAAATAACATTTGTGGAGGGGTTTTCTTGAAAAAGGTTTTATTATGAGAGCATCTTTTCTTTTCAACCATCACTTTATTTGCATTAATGAGATTAGAAGTGATTAGAGGTTGATGTGAGATTGTGATGATGAGGTTAGGATATGGTCACCACTTGCTTTACACTACACTCACCTCCCTTCTTGCTTCATATTAGTTTTTCCTCCACCATTTTCAAAGAGGGAGAGATCATTATCATGGTTGAAAAAAGAAAGAGAGAAGAAGAAAAAGAAAAGAGAGAAAGAAAATGAGAGGTTCATCTTGAGAGTTCATTCTTGATCTCATTTTCTTGCAAGAAAAATGCAAGCACCATTTTTCTATTCTTTGATTCCTCCATCATCCTCAAATGGCAACCAAACCCCAAAAGAGAGACTTTGATTCTACACTATATTCCTACAGCAAATCTTGAGCATGTCGAGTTGCCGGCTTCATGCTCGAGTTGCCTCAGTATCGAGGTGGGAGCCCGTAAAAGTACCCGGCTTCGTGGTGCCCTTTCCGACGAGGAGGAGACGGACGGAGATCCCGCGAGGAGATCGGAGTGGAGATGAAGACCGGAGGACTTGGATCGTCGGTATATCTCTAACCATTCTCTTTAGTTGCTAGACTAGTTTAATGGTCACGATCCGGAGTTTAGTGCGCGGTGGTGCCGTTTTGCCAAGTCCGCAAAAATTTAAGTTTACCACCGTTTCCGCGTTTGGCCGTCGGATTGACGGCCGGGGCGCCGCCGTGCACTTACAATAAGTCGTGTCGATATGAGGTCTATAACAATTCGAGAAACTACTGGTAACACTTACCAGTAAATCTCAGCAACCCTGGCCAGGGATTTCCTGTTATAGCCAATCGAACACAGCGCAACATCAACTCCCTATACCGGGAGAGACGAATCCCCTCCTATCGCTCATTGCCTCCATGTGACTCGGGACTGTACCCAAAAACCACCGTTTTGCACGCCCTCTTGGACGTGGTAAGATGGAAATCAAAGCACAGTGGGAACCACACAAGACTCTATGACGATCTCGGGTCAACAGACTACTCTGTACCAGTGTCACCAGAGAACTGCCATCTGACGTGAGGTATAATACCATCTGGGAGTTCTCGGCGAGTCCGTCCAGTGTACCCAGTCTCTACTGAGCACCCGTATATCATCTCCGATGTCAAACACCAATAGATATGGGATCATCCATCGCCCATCTATATGGGTCGAGAAGGTACACGCTAGTCTACTCTGGTATATCGATGCCCCATCTCGATACACCCACGAATAGGGACTTTGAAGGATGTACTTATGGACTACCATGTCCCCACTAGTATGATCCGCATCATAGTCCAGGTAGTCAAGTACACATCCTAAGGGCTTTACCAACATGTAACAGAGAGACAATCGGTGTACACGTTAAGGTAAAGATCAACCAGATAGCATACTATCATGTCGAGCAAGAAAGTCCTCCCTATATACGTCCCAGCATCCACTACAATATACATCCACTGTACAGTAATGGCCTCTAGGGCATACATATAACTAACAGACTGTATACACTAGTCTACTCTAGTGAATCGATGCCCTGTCTCGAAACTCCCACGACTAGGGACCTTTTAAGGATGTGCTTATAGACTCCAGCTCTCACTTATATGATCGCCCTCATACTGCTGGCAGTCAAGCAAGAATCCTAGGGGCTCTATCAACGTGTAATAGCGACATGTCATGTCACCTAAAGCAGTACACGATGATAAAGATAAACCAGATAGCACACTATCATCTCGAGTAAGACTGTCCTACCGGGATAGGTCCTCCCTCAATCATTGCAATCACGTGCCTGTGATCCAATAATTGACTCTGAGGGCACTATCTCCAACAATCTCCCACTTTCACTCAAGGCTAATTATTCCGATGTCGCATACTCACAGCCTGTGTGATACCGAACACCCAACTCCCCTACTAGTCAGTCTCACAAAATCCGTTTGTGAAACTATTGCGTTCGAGGAATAGTCTCAGTGAGTGGATCCGCCTAGATGTTTCTTTCTATGTCTCTCTATATCTCAAGTTCGCGGGGAAAGCCATCTCCCGAAATGAGCAATACCTGTCTTAGAGTGTCTGGATGTCTGATGGGACCGAGCTCATAAATGAACTCCAAATCCAAACTTCTTAGACTGTATCGTCAACTGAACTTAATCAGTATCCTGCGCCATGCCACCCTCAGTATTGCCTTGGACCACCTGTCCAAAATACTGCCCCTCGTCAGAAGGAAAAACTATAACTCTGACAACCTCCTTGTCGTCCATGTCACCTTGGAAGCCTGGAATGATAACTGCCTCCCGAATGAGGCTGTTGTTATCATATCCTTAGAACATCCACTTATGTTCTAAAACTGCTTCCGACTGTTCCTCCAGGATTGGATCAATATCAACTTATTGCATCTAGTGCAAGAACAACATCTGGTGTGGTACTTGACATCTCATGATTGTTTCAATTGCCTAAGCAAGTGATCTGCCAATCATGCACATCCCTCTCTACTTTAGTCTATAAGACACCTTTAGAGAGGGTGACTCCATCACCTGCAGGTACATTACCGTGCCAGGAGTCGTCCATTCTAAATACTCTTAGAATGCTGTCAAAGTACCCTGATTGGGAAACCACCCAAATCTAGATCTAAAACCATAGATCTAGTAACCAGTATGTCTGATATAATGTCCAAGTCCTATGTGGAGAAACCACTGTGTGACGACCAAAGTATAACCGATCGTAGTATAAGAATTTCCTTTCCTACTCTGTGTATGTCATCCAAATACCAGGATATCACACCCTACTACCTTCTCAACAGATCCATCCCCCATTCTGATGACGTCAAACCCATGACTGTCACATCAGAAATAGATGATCTATCTCCGCTACATCTGCTTTAGTCTATAAATAGACATACGCCTGATGTCCACCAATGCTTCCGCTGCTCCCACTGACTACGACAACCCTCTGCCAGAGTCATATAGACGTGCACTTCTAAAACTAGTTTAGAACGACGCTATACTCATCCTCCTGCCGGGTCTCGCAGCCTGGAACAACAACAATGGCAAGTGTGGGTAAACAAGAACTTCCCTGTCACGGTCCTTGAGGCTACCGGAGTACCACTCGGGTGCCTGAAGTTACCAACCTTATCTGCGGAGTGGCCAATGGAATGTCAAATCAGATTGAATCTTTAGGTTCCTTATCAAATATTCAGTAATCGTTTGCGGTTCTGGAATCACTTCCGGTTCTACCATACTCCCACTACTGTTTTTGAAAAAATCCATTTTTAATAAAACTGTGGCGAGTCTAGAACAATATTTCTATTGATCTGCCAGATGGTAGAAAGTCAACCCTCGTCATAGCCTGGGTCAACCCACAAACAGCCATTACAGAAACGTGCCTTGAGTTATCCAGAGTCTGGTTTTAATCATAAGCCGGACA
This sequence comes from Agapanthus africanus, assembly GCA_030015575.1. Taxonomy (NCBI): domain Eukaryota; kingdom Viridiplantae; phylum Streptophyta; class Magnoliopsida; order Asparagales; family Amaryllidaceae; genus Agapanthus; species Agapanthus africanus. The sequence continues at coordinate 333,976,722 of JASDDO010000031.1, forward strand.
ACTCCCCGTACCTTAACAACGTTAAGATATGAACTGTTCTATATCCAATATAGAACCAGAGGCACTGATTTAATTTAACCAGATTCAAATCATGCAGCTGTCTCCAGTGCATGTCAACTAAATGGAGAGAGGCCGATCAGCGTTACTCAACTTAGGAATGCTTCCAATTATGAGTAACCTGAAAGAGAAGCAATTTCTCTTTATCATTACTATCAACTGAATACCATATACAAGTATCTACATCTTCGATCACTTTGAAGAATCCCGATACTTGCTACACCTGGTTCTCTACTCTATTCAAATACCTATAACTCCTCAAAACTTAGACCCTGTGTTTCTACGAAACACATGTCTAAGAACTAGAGAAGTTAAAAGTAAACAGAATATAGTATGAGGACCAACCCCTCTGTCCTAATGGACACTGGACAACATACAATACTCTGTATAAGTCCGCTGAGTGTAACAACTCTTTCACTGTGTGTCGCAGGTTGAAAACTGTACTTATGATTAAGAAGAATTACACCGCTGTTTAATGCTCCTTACCTAACCATCCACTGATATAGGTAAATGTCATCGACATAATATCAAAAGGTATATCTCACTCTATTAAAAATAGACGTACAGATATATCAACTTGAAATTGGTGCACAACAGCGGATATTCAAAACCAAATATTTGTCGACCGGCAAACAGCCCAGGTGATCTCCTCAAATATCACCGATTACAACGAATCCCGATATAATGAGGATGATCACCCAATTCCCAATAACTTACTCCCACTCATCATCTGTAAAACCATACAGATGTGAGAATCAAACCTGGTAAATACATACCCTGGAGCAAGTGTCTAATCAGGAAATCAGTTTTCTTTTAACAGTACACAGTTGAACTGAAACATTGAAATGTTTCGATGGGGTATCCTGGTATTCCTTGTAATGCCTCTACCATTATCCAGATTCACAACTATAACTGTATAATTCTTTGCCACCTCTCCAAATCCCTTTATATGTCTTTAGTCATTACCTTCTGCACACCCCTTAGGCCAAATGGTTTTCTTCCTTCCCTACCGTTCGGCACCAGCCTATGGTTTGGAAGAAGACTATCCATTAAGCATAATGGGTGTACTGTCCTAGTCCTAGGAGCACTCGCAATACGAGAGAAGGTGAAGATAAAAGACAACCGAATAAACCTTATTCCTATTTCTCCTGGACCAGAATCCATCCCCGAACTGGAACAAGTTCCTTTCGAGTTCGTATATAACCATATGATGGAGTATCCATTAAACTGTGGATCTTCGTAGTGATACGGAGTGTCCTGGAGAAATACAAAGGTGATTTAGGATTGGCGAAGAAATACTTGGTTTGGTCGTGAATATCAGTCGCAATTTGCTTTGCCCTCTTACTAATCCCTTGCTTTGTCTTAATCTTAATACCTTCTGTACACCGTTTAGGCTAACTGGTTTTCTTGATTCCCTACCGGTCGGCACCAGCCTATGGTTTGGAAGAAGACTATCCAATTTGCGTAATAGGTGTACTACTCCTAAACCAAGGAGTACTCGCAACCTGAGAGAAGGTGAAAAGAAAAGACAACTGAATAGTCTTATTCGTTTTCTCCAGAACCAGAAACCATCCTCGAATTCCTTCGAGTTCGTATATAACCATACGATGGTTTTGTCCAATGGAAGTGGACGTTCGTAGTAATACGGGGTGTCCGGGAGAAAAGGGTAAAAGTAGGAGTGGCAATGAGGTTTGCAACTCTGACAATCCAAAAGCCAGTGTTTAGAAGGTTCGGTCAACTTGGTCACTGAGTCGTAGTCTAGGGTCGGGTCAATGGTCGCTGCCAGAGAGAGAGAGAAAAGAAAACACTCAGCGTGCACTCTAACCTAAATCAGAATGGTTACCAATTTATCTAATCTGGAAACCTCCCGCTGTACCTCAAATTCTCCTCCAAACCTGAAAGAAGAATTAGTCGGGGTCACCCGAGGAGTAAACCAACTCATCAGTGGGAATCGGGATCCAACTATCATTACATGATAACGTGACGGAATCCGCTCACGCTATCACACTCCAGAAGGTATGCGCATATCTGGCAAGTTTCAGTTCTTTTGAAACTCCCGATGTAATTTCTGCCCCATGCTCTTATGACCTTGGCGTGAGGTCAAAATATCATAAGTCACATGTCAAGTTCTACCCATCATTGTCCAGGTTAATTTGAACCCACCCGTACATACCCTTGACGTAGGCCAAAATAGTAGTACGACTGTCCCAAACCAACGCATCTATTTATGCAACAGATAAATACCCGGCAGCTACCAAACGCTATGCCTTGGCGTGAGGTCAAAATACATAGCTTGAATACTACCGAATATTTAACTGAAATGATGGAGGGCTACGAATGGTTTCTGGCGAAAACCTTTAACGTAATGAACTTGATATCGTTGAAGGAACGGATAGCTTTTTAGAAAAATATAGTGACGAAAACCTTTACTAAAGAGGTCACTCCCGGTGAAGGGATCTCGGCTCTTTCCCCGTAGAATGGGGTGCAGGATATTCCAAATGAATACCACGATGCAAAGCAAAAGTAATCGGCTATAGTGAAGTTATTGCCCTGACGCAAACTTCTGTCCAAGGGGTCACTCCCGGTGAAGGGATCTCGGCCCTTGCCTCGTCGACTGAGGAGCAGGATATTCCAAATGAATACCGCGATGCAAAACAAAAGTGAACGTCCTTGCAATAACAGTTTTTTGAAAAGTGTTCCAACAACATCAGAATAGGTTTGTTTATCTTGCACTGATCCGAATCAACGCAGTCCCATCAATTGATCACACCACAAAGAACGAAAATATACTGATGTACGTATATGCCATCCACATTCGCCACTGGGTCCCGTCATTACCCGTTAGGTTAGCTAACTAACGACAGAGCGGGGACTGGACTAGCGCGGATGTAAAACATATACAACATCTACTAATATATATACCAATATATTATATTCGCTCAAGGCGTGATAAGAAATGCAACATCACAGAAATGTACAGCATCACAGAACAATACAGATATCTGGGATCCCCGGGTTTCACAGAGCCACTACTGAAACCCGACATTCCCCTGGTCGTGTGGATAGCCTGTGCAATGAAATCCTAGACCCCTACGGGTGCGGCAAGTTACCCGCCAAAACCTGAAGTGAGGCAGCCCCCTTTAGCGCCGTGAATGGACCACCCATCACTTCACGGAATCCGGTAACTTGGGCACCCCTCCTGGGTCAACCTGTACCCCCTACGAGTGCGGCGAATAGCCTGCCAATTCCAGAGTGAAGCCCCCTCCGTCCCAATGCCATGAGATGCGGGCTTGTTGCCCTCCAGAACCCGGCTATCCGTGCACCCCACCGCGGGGAAATCTTAGTACAGAAAGTAAAATATACATACAACGGGTACATCGACCGCAACCAGGCCGTGCCCCAAAAGAATAATACAATCAGGCAGTGACGGCAGTCCACATGTCGGACGCTCGCCCCGCAAAATCAAATGTACATAATACAACAAAACTGTACTAGCATTGCATCCAGGCTATCCCCCACGACCGATCCGCAACATCACAGCAAATACATAGAACATCAACGTGAAGGTCACGTTCGCAAATCCGTCTAACCGGGCTATAGCCGTTAGACAGGATTTACTGATCGAGTGACATTCACGGTCGTAGATATAATGTAAATACTGTGAAATAATGTGTTTAAAATATCCGATCGATCAAAAATTAACAAGTGGGCCCCCAAGTACTACTGTAGCACATCAAGAAATTCTGGGCCCAAAATTAACCTTCCAGAAACCACATTTTCAACTCAGAACATTCTGCAAAATTTTGGGGGCATGAACAGTGAACATTGCGGCGGAACCGCGGCCCAAGCATGGGTTTGGCCGCGGTTCCGCGGTGGTATGGTGAGTTCATGCTACCAAATTTTTACAGTATGCTTATAATTCCCTGCACATCACTCTGAGACAACCTGAAAAATTTTTGGACTCAAAAAAAATTCGACAGAAACTGATGTGCTTGAAAAACGCGGTTTCGGGATTTTTTTCGATCGGAAACGTAAAACACATCAAACAAAGCTAGACGAAGTTTATGGCGAGGCTCTGATACCACTGTAAGTGCACGGCGGCGCCCCGGCCGTCAATCCGACGGCCAAATGCGGAAGCGGTGATAAACTTTAATTTTGCGTACTTAGCAAACCGGCACCACCGCGCACTAAACACCCGGATCGAACCATTAACTAGTCTAAGCTAACTACAAGAAGGGGAAGAGGTATACCGAATGATCCGAGTCCTCCGGTCTTCTCCTCGTCGTCCCGATCTCCTGCGGAAACTCCGGTCGTCGCCTCCTCGCCGGAACGGCACCACATCGCCTGTATCTTTTACGGGCTCCCACCTCAATACCGAGGCAACTCGGGCGCGAAGTTGGCTGGCCGACGCATCCAAGATTTGCTGTAGAATGTGTAGTGTAGGGGCTATGTCTCATTTGGGGTTTTGTTGCCTTTGAAGATGATGGAGGAATCAAGACAAGAAAAATGGTGCTTGCATTTTTCAATCATGAAATGAGATCAAGAATTAAACTCTCAAGAATGAAACTCTCTCATTTTCTTTCTCTCATTTTCTTTCTCTCAACCATTGCCAACCTCTTTCATCAAGTGAGAATAATAGGGTGGAGGAATGAATATGAAAAAATCACAAGAAGGGAGGTGAGTGTAGGAGAAGAAGAATGGTGACCATAACCAAACATCATCATAACAAACTCAAATCAACCTCAAATCACTTCTAATCAACAAAAAGCAAGTGATAATGATGGATAAGAATGGTATCAAAAGATGCTTTCATAATTAATACATTTGCAAGAAAATCCCTCCACAAATGTTATTTGCAAACTTGCAAATAACCCCCTCCATCGGAAAAGTCCGGCCGGGAAAGAACAAAGAAAAACCGGCCTGAACGGAATGCAAACTGGCAACTCCAGAAAACTGGTCCCGTAATAAATTACAGGAAAACCCCGATACTGTGCATACACACCCGCATCTGTATACCGACCGGATACAAATGCAATGAGACAAAATCTACACTGTACAAAACTAGGATCCGGCTTAAACCAAAGCCGGCTAGTAATATCCGTCCGATCCTGATCCGTGCAATACCGCACGTATCTGATCGGACCCTGCCATATCTCCATACGGCCTCTACAGCGTTTCGCCCGAAAGCTTGAGTAACTGAAACTGTGGTGGACTCTAAAGACTCGTCAATACTATGGCTGTGGATTTAACCACTAGCACGTCAGAGGTATAAGCCAATACGTGACGGGCCACCAGCTATTGACTAAAAGGGACGTCGATGAGCGAACTCATCCTGACACCCTACTGAGCCTGTCAGTGACAATATCCGTACAGTCCGGTCCGTTCGTCTATGAGCATCGCATGTCGGGCCTAGGGGGTAGGTAAAAGTCAGACCCCCAAAAGCGGTACAAGTCGTGTCGGAGTGTAGCCCAGAACACCCTGAGATACTACTGGAATACCTACCAGTAAATCTCCTACCTTGGCCAAGGACTTTGTGTAATGGCTCTCCTAGACACAGTGCGACCTCACCCCCAATACCGGGAGAGACGAACCCCTGAAGATCCGCTCACTGCCTCCATGTGGCTCGGGACTGTACCCAACTAAAACCTGTTTGCATGACTTCTTTGAGCCGTGGTAGGGCAGTAATCAAAGCACAGTGGGAACTCACACGAGACAAATGACGATCCCCAGGTCGATGAACTAACCTGTACACATGTCACCTAGGAACTGCTATCTGACGTCAGGTATAAGACCAACTAGCATGTTCCCGGCGAGTCCTGTCCGGTGTACTCATAACACAATGAGCACCTGTATACATCTTAGGTGAACCAACTGATACCAGTGGCTTGTGAGACCGGCCACCGCCCCTCGTCGGGGTCTCGACTGTATACACTAGTCTACTCTGGAGAATCGATGCCCTGTCTCGAAACTCCCACGACTAGGGACCTTTTAAGGATGTGCTTATAGACTCCAGCTCTCACTTATATGATCGCCCTCATACTGCTGGCAGTCAAGCAAGAATCCTAGGGGCTCTATCAACGTATAATAGCGACATGTCATGTCACCTAAAGCAGTACACGATGATAAAGATAAACCAGATAGCATACTATCATCTCGAGTAAGACTGTCCTACCGGGATAGGTCCTCACTCAATCATTGCAATCACGTGCCTGTGATCCAATAATTGACTCTGAGGGCACTATCTCCAACACCGCGCTCCCCTTGAAAGATCAACGTCTCGAATTTCTCCAGAATTCTTAGGACTTCCAGTAAATCAGTTTTCTACAACCTGAAAAATTTTTAGAGCCAGAAAAAATTCGACAGAAAACTGATGTGACGAAAACGCTGGTTTTTGGAATTTTGGTCGATCGGAAATGTAAAACACAATAAACAAAGCTAGACTATGTTAATGGCGAGGCTCTGATACCACTGTAAGTGCACGGCGGCGCCCCGGCCGTCAATCTGACGCCGGAATGCGGAAGCGGTGATAAACTTTGATTTTGCAAACTAGCAAACTGGCACCACCGCGCACTAAACACACGGATCGGGCCTTTAAACTAGATCTTGCTAACTACAAGACGGGTTAGAAATATACCGAGTGATCCGAGTCCTCCGGTCTTCTTCTCGTCGTCTCGATCTCCTGCGGATACTCCGGTCGTCGCCTCCTCGCCGGAAGGGCACCACATCGCCTGCATCTTTTACGGGCTCCCACCTCATTACCGAGGCAACTCGGGCGCGAAGCTGGCAAGTCGACGTGCCCAAGATTAGCTGTAGAATGTAGTGTAGAGTCTATGTCTCATTTGGGGTTTTAGTTGCCATGGAGGATTGAGGAGGAGGTTAGGAAAAATGGTGCTTTCAATTTTCTAGCAAGAAGAATATGAGATGAAGAATTCCTCACATAACAAAATGAACTCTCTCATTCTCACTCCCTCAAAATGGCTGGCCTCTCATCAAGTGAGATATGGTGGTGGAGGGAAAACATAATACAAGAGGGAGGTGATGATAGTAAAAGCAATGGGTGACCACATCCAAAAAGAAATCATAACCATGTCATCTCCAAATCTAATCAACTCTAATCACCATTTAATGCAAAAGGTTGATACAAAAGGAATCTCATCATGATGCCACACAATTACAAAGGACCCCCTCCACAAATACTAATTTGCACAATTGCAAATTAGTCCCGCCATCGGAAAAATCCGGCCGCGAAGCAACAAAGGAAAAACGGCCGGAACGGAATGCAAACTGGCAACTCCAGAAAACTGGTCCCGTAATAAATTACAGGAAAACCCCGATACTGTGCATACACACCCGCATCTGTATTCCAACCGGATACAAATGCAAAGAGACAAAATCTACACTGTACTATACTAGGATCCGGCTTAAACCAAAGCCGGCTAGTAATATCCGTCCGATCGTGATCCGTGCAATACCGCACGTATCTGATCGAACCCTGCCATATATCCATACAGCCACTAGTACAAACCGTTCGATCCTGATCCGTGCAATACCGCACGTATCTGATCGGACCCTGCCATATCTCCATACAGCCTCTACAGCGTTTCGCCCGAAAGCTTGAGTAACTGAAAGTGTGGTGGACTCTAAAGACTCGTCAATACTATGGCTGTGGATTTAACCACTAGCACGTCAGAGGTATAATCCAATACGTGACGGGCCACCAGCTATTGACCAAAAGGGACGTCGATGAGCGAACTCATCCTGACACCCTACTGAGCCTGTCAGTGACAATATCCGTACAGTCCGGTCCGTTCGTCTATGAGCATCGCATGGCGGGCCTAGGTGGTTGGTAAAAGTCAGACCCCCAAAAGCGGTACAAGTCGTGTCGGAGTGTAGCCCAGAACACCCTGAGATACTACTGAAATACCTACCAGTAAATCTCCTGCCTTGGCCAAGGACTTCGTGTAATGGCTCTCCTAGACACAGCGCGACCTCACCCCCAATACCGGGAGAGACGAACCCCTGAAGATCCGCTCACTGCCTCCATGTGGCTCGGGACTGTACCCAACTAAAACCTGTTTGCACGTCTCCATTGAGCGTGGTAGGGTAGTAATCAAAGTACAGTGGGAACTCACACGAGACAAATGACGATCCTCAGGTCGATGAACTAACCTGTACACATGTCACCGGGGAACTGCTTTCTGACGTCAGGTATAAGACCAACCAGCATGTTCCCGGTGAGTCCAGTCCGGTATACTCATAACCCAATGAGCACCTGTATACATCTTAGGTGAACCAACTAACACCAGTGGCTTGTGAGACCGGCCACCGCCCCTCGTCGGGGTCTCGACTGTATACACTAGTCTACTCTGGAGTATCGATGCCCTGTCTCGAAACTCCCACGACTAGGGACCATTTATGGATGTGCTTATAGACTACCAGCTCCCACATATACGATCGCCCTCATACTGCTGGCAGTCAAACAAGAATTCTAGGGGCTCTATCAACGTGCAATAGTGACCTGTCAGGTCACCTAAAGCAGTACACGATGATAAAGATAAACCAGATAGCATACTATCATCTCGAGTAAGACTGTCCTACCGGGATAGGTCCTCCCTCAATCATTACAATCACGTGCCTGTGATCCAATAATTGACTCTGAGGGCACTATCTCCAACAATCTCCCACTTGCACTCAAGGCTAATTATTGCGATGTCGCATACTCACAACCCGTGTGATACCGAACACCCAACTCCTCTACTAATCAGTCTCACAAAACCCGTTTGCGAAACTATTGCGTTCGAGGAATAGCCTCAGTGAGTGGATCCGCTTTGATGTTTCTTTCTATGTCTCTCTATATCTCAAGTTCGCGGAGAAAGCCATCTCCCGAAATAAGCAATACCTATCTTAGAATGTCTGGATGTCTGATGGGACCTAGCTCATAAATGAACTCCAAATCCAAACTTCTTAGACTGTATCGTCAACTGAACTTAATCAGTATCCTGCGCCATGCCTCCCTCAGTATTGCCTTGGATCACCTGTCCAAAATACTGCCCCTCATCAGAAGGAAAAACTATAACTCTGACAACCTCCTTATCGTCCAGGTCACCTTAGAAGCCTGGAATGATAACTGTCTCCCGAAGGAGACTGCTGTTATCATATCCCTAGAACATCAATTTATGTTCTAAAACTGCTTCCGACTGTTTCTCCAGGATTGGATCAATATCAACTTGTTGCATCTACTGCAAGAACAACATCTGGTGTGGTACTTGACATCTCATGATTGACTCAATTGCCTAAGCAAGTGATCTGTCAATCATGCGTATCCCTCTCCACTTCAGTCTGTAAGACACCTTTAGAGAGGGTGACTCCATCACCTGCAGGTATACTACCGTGCCAGGAGTCGTCCATTCTAAATACTCTTAGAATGTTGTCAAAGTACCCAGATTGGGAAACCACCGAAATCTAGATCTAAAACCATAGATCTTGTAACCAGAATGTCTGATATAATAACCAAGCCCTATGTGGAGAAACTACTGTGTGACGACCAAAGTATAACCGATCGTAGTATAGGAATATCACTTCCTATTCTGTGTATGTCATCCAAATACCATGACATCACACCCTACTACCTTCTCAACAGATCCATCCCCTATTCTGACGAAGTCAAACCTATGACTGTCACATCAGAAATAGATGATCTTTCTCCGCTACATCTGCTTTAGTCTATAAATAAACATAAGCCACCTGTCCACCAATGCTTCCGCTGCTCCCACTGACTACGACAACCCTATGGCAGAGTCATATAAACGTACACTTCTAAAGCAAGTTTAGAACGACGCTATACTCATCTTCCTGTTGGGTCTCACAGTCTGGAACAACAGCAATGGCAAGTGTGGGTAAACAAGAACCTCCCTGTCACCGTCCTTGAGGCTACCGGAGTACCTCTCGGGTGCCTAAGGTTACCCACCTTATCTGCGGAGTGGTCAATGGAATGTCAAATCAGATTGAATCTTTAGGTTCCTATCAAATCTTCAGTAATCGTTTGTGGTTCTGGAATCACTTTCAGTTCTACCGTACTCCCACTACTGTTTTCTGAAAAAATCCATTTTTTAATAAAACTGTGGCGAGTCAAGAACAATATCACTATTGATCTTCTAGATGGTAGAAAGTCAACCCTCGTCATAGCCTGGGTCAACCCACAAACAGCCATTACAGAAACGTGCCTTTGAGTTATCCAGAATCTGGTTTTAAGCATAAGCCGGACAACTCCCCGTACCTTAACATCGTTAAGATACGAACTGTTCTATATCCAATATAGAAACAGAGGCACTGATTTAATTGAACCAGATTCAAATCATGCAACTGTCTCCAGTGCATGTCAACTAAATGGAAGGAGGCCGATCAGCGTTACTCAACTTAGGAATGCTTCCAATTATGAGTAACCCAAAAGAGAAGCAAGTTCTCTTAATCATTACTATCAACTGAATACCATACACAAGTATCTACATCTTCGATCACTTTGAAGAATCCCGATACTTGCAATACCTGGTTCTCTACTTTATTCAAATACCTATAACTTCTCAAAATTCGGACCCTGTGTTTCCATGAAACACCTGTCTAAAAACTAGAGAAGTCATAAGTAAACCGAATATAGTACGGGGACCAACCCCTCTGTCCTGATGGACGCTGGACAACATACAATACTCTGTATAAGTCCCTTGAGTCTGATAACTCATTCACTGTGTGTCGTAGGTTGAAAACTGTACTTATGGTTAAGAAGAATTACACCGCTGTTTAATGCACCTTACCTAACCATCCACTGATATAGGTAAATGTCGTAGACATAATTTCAAAAAGGTATGTCTCACTCTATAAAAATAGACGTACAGATATATCAATTTGAAATTGGTGCATAACAACGGATATTCAAAACCAAATATTTGCCGTCCGGCAAACAGCCCAGGTGACTTCCTCAAATATCACCAATTACAACGAATCCCGATATAATGAGGATGATCACCTAATTCCCAATAACTTACTCCCACTCATCATCTGTAAAATCATACAGATGTGAGAATCATACCTGGTAAATACATACCCTGGAGCAAATGTCTAATTGGGAAACCAGTTTTCTTTTAACACTACACAGTGAACCTGAAACATTGAAATGTTTCGATGGGGTATCCCGGTATTCCTAGTAATGCCTCTTCCATTATCCATATTCACAACTGCAACCGTATACTTCTTTGCCACCTCTCCAAATCCCTTTATATATCTTTATTCATTACCTTCTGTACACCCCTTTAGGCCATATGGTTTTCTCCCTTCCCTACCGTTCGGCACCAGCCTATGGTTTGGAAGAAGACTATCCAATAAGCATAATGGGTGTACTTTCCTAATCCTAGGAACACTCGCAAAGCGAGAGAAGGTGAAGATAAAAGACAACCGAATAAACTTTATTCCTATTTCTCCTGAACCAGAATCCATCCCCGAACTGGAACAAGTTCCTTTCGAGTTCGTATATAACCATACGATGGATTATCCAATAAACTGTGGATCTTCGTAGTGATACGGAGTGTCCTAGAGAATTACAAAGGTGATTTAGGATTGGCGAAGAAATATTTGGTATGGTCGTGAATAGCAGTCGCAATTTACTTTGCCCTCTTACTAATCCCTTTCTCTTTCTTTACGTAATACCTTCTGTACACCGTTTAGGCTAATTGGTATTCTTCATTCCCCACCGTTCGGCACCAGCCTAAGGTTTGGAAGAAGACTATCCAATTTGCGTAATAGGTGTACTATCTCCTAAGCCAAGGAGTACTCGCAATCTGAGAGAGAAGGTAAAAGGAAAAGACAACTGAATAGTCCTATTCGTTTTCTCCAGAACCGGAAACCATCCTCGAATAAATTCCTTCGAGTTCGTATCTAACCATACGATGGTTTTGTCCAATGGAAGTGGACGTTCGTAGTAATACAGGGTGTCCTGGAGAAAAGAGTAAAAGTAGGAGGGGCAATGAGGTTTGCAACTATGACAATCCAAAAGCCAGTGTTAAGAAGGTTCGGTCAACTTGGTCACTGAGTCATAGTCTTAGGGTCGGGTCAATGGTCGCTGCCGAAGAGAGAGAGAAAAGAAACACTCAGCGTGCACTCTAACCTAGATCAGAATGGTTACCAATTTATCTAATCTGGAAACCTCCCACTGTACCTCAAATTCTCCTCCAAACCTAAAAGAAGAATTAGTCGGGAATACCCGAGGAGTAAACCAACTCATCAGTGGGAATCGGGATCCAACTATCATCGCATGATAACGTGACGGAATCCGCTCACGGTGTCACACTCCAGAAGGTATGCGCATATCTGGCAAGTTTCAGTTTTTTTAGAACCTCCCGATGTGATTTCTGCCCCATGCTCTTATGACCTTGACTTTGGCCAACATATCATAAGTCACATGTCAAGTTCTACCCGTCATTCTCCATGTTAATTTGAACCCACCCGTACCTACCCTTGACTTTGGCCAAAATGGCAGTACGACTGTCCCAAACCAACGCATCTATCTATGCTGCATATGAATACCCCAATAGCTACCAATCACTGTGCCTTGACTTTGGCCAACATACACAGCTTGAATACTATTGACCACCCATATGAAACGACGGAGGGATACGAATGGTTTCTGGCGAAAACCTTTAACGTAATGAACCTGATATCGTTGAAGGAACGGACAGCTTTATAAAAATATAATGACGAAAACTTTCGCTAAAGAGGTCACTCCCGGTGAAGGGATCTCGGCTCTTTCCCCGTAGAATGAGGTGCAGGATATTCCAACTGAATACCACGATGCAAAGCAAAAGTAATCGGCTATAGTGAAGTTAATGCCCTGACGCAAACTTCTGTCTAAGGGGTCACTCCCGGTGAAGGGATCTCGGCCCTTGCCTCGTCGACTGAGGAGCAGGATATTCCAACTGAATACCACGATGCAAAACAAAAGAGAACGTCCTTGCAATAACAGCTTTTTGAAAAGTGTTCCAACAACATCAGATTAGGTTTGTTTTTAACTTGCATTGATCCCAATCAATGCAGTCCCATCAATTGATCACACCAAAATATACTGATGTACGCATATGCCATCCGCATTCGCCACTGGGTCCCGTCATTACCCGTTAGGTTAGCTAACTAACGACAGAGCGGGGACTGGACTAGCGCGGATGCAAAACATATACAACATCTACTAAAATATATACCAATATATTATATTCGCTCAAGGCGTGATAAAATGCAACATCGCAGAAATGTACAACATCACAGAACAATACAGATATCTGGGATCCCCGGGTTTCACAGAGCCACTACTGAAACCCGACGTTCCCCTGGTCGTGTGGATAGCCCGTGCAATGAAAATCCTAGACCCCTACGGGCGCGGCAAGTTACCCGCCAAAACCTGAAGCGAGGCAGCCCCTTTCAGCTCCGTGAATGGACCACCCAGCACTTCACGGAATCCGGTAACTTAAGCACCCCTCCTGGGTCAACCTGTACCCCCTACGAGTGCGGCGAATAGCCTGCCAATCCTAGAGTGAAGCACCCTCCGTCTCAATGCCATGAGATGCGGGCACGTTGCCCTCTAGAACCCGGCTATCCGTGCACCCCTCCGCGGGGTAATCCTAGTACAGAAAGTAAAATATACATACACCGGGTACATCGACCGCAACCTAGTCGTGCCCCAAAATAATAATACAAACAGGCAGTGACGGCAGTCCACATGTCGGACGCTCGCCCCACAATATCAAATGTACATAATACAACAAAAACTGTACTAGCATTGCATCCAGGCTATCCCCCACGACCAATCCGCAACATCACAGCAAAATCACAGAATATCAACGTGAATGTCACGTTCGCAAATCCGTCTAACCGGGCTATAGCAGTTAGACAGGATTTACCGATCAAGTGACATTCACGGTCGCAGATATAATGTAAATACTGTGAAATAATGTGTTTAAAATATCCGATCGATCAAATTTACCAAGTGGGCCCCCAAGTACTACTGTAGCACATCAAGAAATTCTGGGCCCAAACATAATATTACAGAAACCCTATTTTCACCCCAGAAGCCCACTGGAAAAATTCGACACATCGATCCCTTCTTACCGCGGCGGAACCGCGGCGCCAAGAGGGGTTTGGCCGCGGTTCCGCGCTCCCCTTGAAAGATCAACGTCTCGAATTTCTCCAGAATTCTTAGGACTTCCAGTACATCAGTTTTCTACAAGCTGAAAAATTTTTAGAGCCAGAAAAAATTCGACAGAAAACTGATGTGAAGAAAACGCGGGTTTTTGGAATTTTGGTCGATCGGAAATGTAAAACACAATAAAAAAAAAAGCCAGACTATGTTAATGGCGAGGCTCTGATACCACTGTAAGTGTACGGCGGCGCCCCGGCCGTCAATATGACGCCGGAATGCGGAAGCGGAGATAAACTTTGATTTTGCAAACTAGCAAACTGGCACCACCGCGCACTAAACACCCGGATCGGGCCATTAAACTAGATCTAGCTAACTACAAGACGGGTTAGAAATATACCGAGTGATCCGAGTCCTCCGGTCTTCTCGTCGTCGTCTCGATCTCCTGCGGAAACTCCGGTCGTCGCCTCCTCGCCGGAAGGGCACCACATCGCCTGCATCTTTTACGGGCTCCCACCTCAATACCGATGCAACTCGGGCACGAAGCTGGCAAGTCGACGTGCCCAAGATTTGCTGTAGAATGTAGTGTAGAGTCTATGTCTCATTTGGGGTTTTAGTTGCCATGGAGGATTGAGGAGGAGGTTAGGAAAAATGCTGCTTTCAATTTTCTAGCAAGAAGAATATGAGATGAAGAATTCCTCACATAACAAAATGAACTCTCTCATTCTCACTCCCTCAAAATGGCCGGCCTCTCATCAAGTGAGAAATGGTGGTGGAGGGCAAACATAATACGAGAGGGAGGTGATGATAGTAAAAGCAATGGGTGACCACATCCAAAAAGAAATCATAACCATGTCATCTCCAAATCTAATCAACTCTAATCACCATTTAATGCAAAAGGTTGATACAAAAGGAATCTCATCATGATGCCACACAATTACAAAGGACCCCCTCCACAAATACTAATTTGCACAATTGAAAATTAGTCCCTCCATCGGAAAAATCAGGCCGCGAAGCAACAAAGGAAAAACGGCCGGAACGGAATGCAAACTGGCAACTCCAGAAAACTGGTCCCGTAATAAATTACAGGAAAACCCCGATACTGTGCATACACACCCGCATCTGTATTCCAACCGGATACAAATGCAAAGAGACAAAATCTACACTGTACTATACTAGGATCCGGCTTAAACAAAAGCCGGCTTGTAATATCCGTCCGATCCTGATCCGTGCAATACCGCACGTATCTGATCGAACCCTGCCATATATCCATACGGCCACTAGTACAAACCGTCCGATCCTGATCCGTGCAATACCACACGTATCTGATCGGACCCTGCCATATCTCCATACAGCCTCTACAGCGTTTCGCCCGAAAGCTTGAGTAACTGAAAGTGTGGTGGACTCTAAAGACTCGTCAATACTATGGCTGTGGATTTAACCACTAGCACGTCAGAGGTATAAGCTAATACGTGACGGGCCACCAGCTATTGACCAAAAGGGACGTCGATGAGCGAACTCATCCTGACACCCTACTGAGCCTGTCAGTGACAATATCCGTACAGTCCGGTCCGTTCGTCTATGAGCATCGCATGGCGGGCCTAGGGGGTTGGTAAAAGTCAGACCCCCAAAAGCGGTACAAGTCATGTCGGAGTGTAGCCCAGAACACCCTGAGATACTACTGGAATACGTACCAGTAAATCTCCTGCCTTGGCCAAGGACTTCGTGTAATGGCTCTCCTAGACACAGCGCGACCTCACCCCCAATACCGGGAGAGACGTACCCCTGAAGATCCGCTCACTGCCTCCATGTGGCTCGGGACTGTACCCAACTAAAACCTGTTTGCACGTCTCCTTTGAGCGTGGTAGGGTAGTAATCAAAGTACAGTGGGAACTCACACGAGACAAATGACGATCCTCAGGTCGATGAACTAACCTGTACACATTTCACCGGGGAACTGCTATCTGACGTCAGGTATAAGACCAACCAGCATGTTCCCGGCGAGTCCTGTCCGGTGTACTCATAACCCAATGAGCACCTGTATACATCTTAGGTGAACCAACTGACACCAGTGGCTTGTGAGACCGGCCACCGCCCCTCGTCGGGGTCTCAACTGTATACACTAGTCTACTCTGGAGTATCGATGCCCTGTTTCGAAACTCCCATGACTAGGGACCATTTAAGGATGTGCTTATAGACTACCAGCTCCCACGTATATGATCGCCCTCATACTGCTGGCAGTCAAGCAAGAATCCTAGGGGCTCTATCAACGTGCAATAGTGACCTGTCAGGTCACCTAAAGCAGTACACGATGATAAAGATAAACCAGATAGCATACTATCATCTCGAGTAAGACTGTCCTACCGGGATAGGTCCTCCCTCAATCATTACAATCACGTGCCTGTGATCCAATAATTGACTCTGAGGGCACTATCTCCAACAGATTTTACCCGACGCGTCGGATATCCGGAGGATACCGTCGTAGTCTTGAGATGGATGGTAGGGGCCGGTCTGGACTAACGGCGCCCTAGATATTAAGATTGAGACATTGAGATTTCGAGATATTGAGGTACTGAGATTTGATGATACAGGCCAGTCCGGATAGCCGGAGCCTGAGATTTTGAAACATTGAGGTTTATGTTTTGTGTCGATGCTAGACACTGTTTATGCTGATTTCATTTATGATACCTCTTTTAAAAAGATACAGAAATCTTACTAATTTATTAAAGCAGTTTTCTCCAGTACAGGCATTCTGTTTCATGCATTCATACATCATCGATATGATACATTGCTACCTGAGGCACTGACACGAGCACTTAGTATTACCGTTGTTTAGAGGTATACCCTAGCCATTGTTATAGGCTGCTGGTTATATATTTGAGGATATATTTTGATTGTATGACTTAGGATTGCGTTGTTCATGCGATTTCTGTTCGTAGATGTTTCTATTCACGAGTTGGCAACTCACCCCCGTTGTGACACAGTTTCTTGCAGGTTTTGCCGTACATGTTTCATTACGGTTTTGCTGGCACTACTTCCATTTCCGGGTGATTTGCTAGTAGGTGGGTTTATTGTATCGTACCCATCAGTATACTTGGTATATATTATTATTCAGTTGTATCTAGAAGTTCCATCAACCAAACATGTATTTATTTTGAGATAGAGACCAGTGATGTTATTCTTTCGACCTTAGAGTCGCGCGTTATATATCTTGTGGTTTTGAGTTTCCTTTTGAGTTTTGATCCTCGCCCTTGGCGTTGTATATTATATTGCTTGTGTGGTTGTGATCGTCGATTGACGAAGAGCTAGCTCCCGCTTGGGGATGCCTTTTATTGATTTCGTATACTATTCATGTTGTATCCCGTTTGGGGGCCAGTATTTGTTAGTTGTATGTATGCCCTAGAGGCCAGTATTGTACAGATGATGTATATTATATTGGATGCTTGGACATATATAGAGATGACTTTCTTGCTCGATATGATAGTATGCTATCTGGTTGCTCTTTATCTTAACATGTACACTAGTCTCTTTAAACTGTCTTTTAGTTACATGTTGGTAAAGCCTTTAGGATGTGTACTTGACTGCCTGGACTATGATGCAGATCATACTAGTGGGGACATGGTAGTCCATAAGTACATCCTTCAAGGTACCTAGTCGTGGGTGTATCGATACGGGGCATCGATATACCAGTGTAGACTAGCGTATACGCTTCTCGACCCATGAGATGGGCGATGGATGATCCCATATCGATTGGTGTTTGACATCAGAGATGGTGTACGGGTGCTCAGTGGAGACTGGGTACACTGGACGGACTCGCCGAGAACTCCCAGATGGTATTATACCTCACGTCAGATGGCAGTTCTCAGGTGACACTTGTACAGGTTAGTCTGTAGACCTGAGATCGTCATAGAGTCTTGTGTGATTCCCACTGTGCTTTGATCTCCACCTTACCACGTCCATGAGGGCGTGCAAAACGGTGGTCTTTGGGTACAGTCCCGAGTCACATGGAGGCGATGAGCGATAGGAGGGGTTTCGTCTCTCCCGGTATTGGGGGTTGATGTTACGCTGTGCTCGATTGGCCGTAACAGGGAAGTCCCTGGCCAGGGCTGATCAGAGATTTGCTGGTAAGTGTTACCAGTAGTTTCTCGACCCGTTATGAGCCTCACATCGGCACGACTTATCGGTTATTGGGGTCTGACGTTTACCACCCCTAGACTTGATATGCGACATATCAGACGAACAGACCAGACTGTACGGTAAGTGTTACTGGTTGGATTCACAGGAGTGTGAGCGGGCTAGCTCGTTGATCTTATGATCGCTCAATACCCGGATGGCCGTTACGTTTAGCAGACCGCTTGCGGCTTGTGGGTGCTTGATATGATCATCATCTGCTACCGGCGTATTGACAAGTCTTTAGAGTCCTACACAGAGGTTTCCTGGCTCAAGCGAAACGAAATAGGAGCGCATATGAGATATGTGCAGGACCGAGAATAAAGCGTGTATGTGATACAGCATTCCATTCTCGCGATGAATATATCGATTGGTTATATTCGATATAACCTAGCTATCGAATCATTGATTCGATAAATCGATACATTGTATACTAGTCGGTAATGTGCGACATGACCGGATCATTGAATCAAGTGTTGATTTAATAATTTAATGTATAATTATATATTTGATATATTATTTTGCATTAACTAGTATTAGTTCACTTTAAATGGATTTTCTCGCTTGATGTGCAAGTTGTATATGTGATATACTTTTGTGCACATCTTTGTATCATGTTTGATGATGCTTGCTCATTTGGTTAAGTGTAAAGAATTAAACCTAGGTTAAGAAAGTGATTAGGGTTTTAATTATCCATTCTTTTATTTATTGATTTTGGAAAAAGAATGGGATAAGAATACAAAATGGTTGCTTTCATTCTTGAACCTTTGTGAAGCTTCATGAAGCTTTGACCAAAGTGACCAATTTGTCTTCATGCTTAACCCTAACCACTCTTCTAACCTTGGTCAATTCTCTACACCTAACCATGGTTCGTATTATGATAAGTATTCATTTCTTTTTCATTTTTGATTAACTTATCATAATATTTCCTTCTTCTTGATCTTCTTCTTCTTCAAGAAATAAAGCTTGATGCCATCAATGGCAACTTGAGTTCTAAAGTGAGAAATCCAATTCTAAAGTGAACCCACCTCCTATTTCTTCACCCTCTACCTCTTGCCAAGTTGTTTTGGGTGTTTTCTTCACAAGTTTCACAAATTTGTGAAGTCGGAGCTTGAACTTGTGATGCCTCGACGTAGATCATCTTCGGCACGAAGCCGACGACCTAGTCCGCCCATTTCTCCGATCAAGCCGACGATTGAGTCCGGTATTCGAGATGGACAGTGAGAGGACGCCTACATGGAGCCAAGGAAGTGGATATCCGGATCTACAAAGGTTGTAGCTTCTTATCTTTAGTTAAGTTGTTAACTAGATTCGTATATCGCCTAAACTTCTAGTCAACGATCCGTATTAGGGTTTCTCGGCACCCGTAAAATTTGAAATTGGCATGGTTGATGCCTTGTGAGACTTCATTAGCGTGCCTAGGAACCCTACAGTGGTATCAGAGCCTAGCTAGAGCCTTAGGCGAAGTCTAGACGACGTTCGAAACCCTAACACATCATGCTTCTGGACTTTTTCCAAAAACTGGGATTTTTGTAGATTAAAAATGCTTAAAAAATTCAGCAGGGAATTCTAAGAATTACGGTGCAAATTTTTTCCAATGAACAGTATAGTGTGCGGCGAAACCGCGGCAGAAGCATGGCTTCTGCGGCGGTTCCGCGGCCTAATGATGACGTCAGCCTTCCTCCTTTGCACAGTAATTCATCATTTCAGCAGCTGAGTTTTATGGGTATTTTTAATATTTATTCAAGAGTTGAATTTTCTGGGGTGTTTTAGAGCTTCGATGTTTCGATCGGATTATCAAATTTCGTCTTTGTGTTTTTCCGGATGACTTTAGAATATGTTAAAAAGTTCGACCGGATATAAATACCCAACTTTTCCCCTGCCGGAAAATATCCAAGTGTTGGATTTTTGTGTGGTTTAAGGACGTTCTGAGTAGTGCAAGTAACACGATGGTCCCTCTAGAAGACAACAAACCTTAACTCGATTATGTGACCGTCTTGAACTGCCCTTTGAACCTTCGGGTTTGGGGCAGTACGGCGTGCCACATGTGAGGCGTTGGCTTGACCCTTCTACGGCTGGACCGTTGGTACTGAGGCATGAAGTGAATGCCTTTGAACCTATTTCATGTGTTGGACGGTTTCGGGAAAACTTGGGTGTTCGAATGTTCGATCGGAAAGTTTAATATTTTCTATTTATCCGGAATGGGATAAAATAATTAGAATTCACAAACAGTTATGAGATAACTGAATGAATGATATAAATCTAGCGGTTTAGTTTCATTTGATATTGAAAAGAGTTTTCGATAATGAGACTAAAATGCGGGGTTTATAACTGTTAGGCATGTGATGTCTAAGTATTTCATTTTGATTAGGCATGTGATGTCTAAAAGGGTTGCGGATTCCAACTGTTGTAGTTTTACACTTTCTTTTCTGTGACCGTAGGTGTAATATGTGATATCGCCGGTTTCGTTGCTATATGTCAACGACAATTGGGATGCGCATATTTACTTACGTTGATGACATGTGATGTTATGTGTTGCTGAATATGTTATATTGGATCGTCGTGTTTGAATAGCCGGGGGTTTTTATGTGAGATGAGTGTTTTTCATTTTCATTCATGTAAAAACTTGTATGTAATATTCTTTTATTGGGGCACTTCCAGGTAGCGGAAGTTGTCACCCTTTGTATATTATTTACTTTTCCGCATTAGGATAGACCTAAGGAGGGGAGCACAAGTAACCGGGGTCTGGGGTCCAATGGGAGACCAACTCGAGGAGTCGAGTCCGGGTCTCCTAACCCTAGAATTGGCAGGGTTGCTTGCCTCTCTCGTAGGGGTCTAGGGGTGTGGGATTGTCTATTCATCACGACCGTGGAATCCGTGTTTTATACTGGCTCGTATTGAAAACACGGACGTCCTAGTATATCCAATATTTCATATGTTTCTTCTGTTGCGATATCTGTGATGTGATCATGTGATGTTCAGTGATAGATACAGTATATAGTATATATGATATATTATATAGACGTTACTTATGTTTTACACCCGCGCTAGCCTTGCCCTGCTCTGTCGTTAGTTACCTAACCTAACGGTGCACGAGGGGACATCGAGGCGAATGCGGATGGCATAAGTGTACGTCGTATTTATCTATGATGTTTAGGTGACTTAAATGATGGGACTTCATTAATGTGATTAATGAATGAAAAGAATCCTAAGATGTTGTAGAATCAAATTTTAAACAAAACAGTTCTTGCTTTGCACAGCGGTATATGTGATATATCCTGCACCTTATTCGATAAGGAAAGGACCGAGATCCCTTCGCCGGGAGTGACTCCTTTAGCAATAACTGGCAGATGCTACACACTCGGTTTGACTTTTGATTGCTTCTATAGTTTCTGCTTTGCACAGTGATATATATGATATATCCCGCACCTCATTCGACGAGGAAAGGGCCGACGATCCCTTCACCGGGAGTGACCCCTTTAGCAAAACTGGAAAAGCCTCAAAATCACTCCATTTCAAAACTTCATTTGATTCTACAACGATATCAAGTTCATTACGCAATAGGTTTTCAGAAAAACCTGTCGTAGCCCTCCTTCATTTCAGATAAATCCCACTTAGTATTCGTGCTACGTTTGTTGACCTCCGTCAAGGCGTAGTGTGCGGTAGCTAACTAGTATTTATCTATTTATGCATATGATGCAGATTGGATTAGGGTAGTCGTACGACCTTGTTGACCTCCGTCAAGGGTCGTGCGGGTGGGTTTGATTCAATCAAGAAATGACGGGTTGAACTTGACTTGCACCCTGTGGTTTGTTGACCTCCGTCAAGGTCATAGGATGCTTGGGGCAAAATAATATCGGGAATTTCAAGTGTTGAAATTTGCAATGAGATTGCATACCTTCTATGAGATAGTTGGATCCCGATACCCGCTGCGAGTAAGAGTTACTCCTGGGAGAGTTTTACATATTACAATTAGCCGATCAAGTAGGTGTCTAGAAATGTGTTAACGAGCTTACGCCTCTGGGAAAATGAGGTTTACATTAATTAGGTTCGTGCGAAAGCACGGGGGACCTCCCTCAAAGTACCGACACTGGCCTGGCTGAAAGATTGGCGAACTGGTAGTGTGTAATTAATCCCGGCTAATCTTTCCTTTTAGGGTTTGAAGGAAGATTTGATAAAAAAAGCAGTGGGAGCCATCCTGATTAGATAAGATAATAACCAATCTGATCTTGCACGAGCATACGCTAAAGTCTTTTCTTCTCTCTCTCCAGGTAGCGACCATTTCATGCCTTAATCAAGATAATAATATGGATGTATTGACCGAACCCGCATGTTATACTGTGCTGGGGAACGTTGGTTCCGTTCTTTCTTATAAGAGTTATAGGAATGAACAGGATATAGGGGAATACCAGGATTCCCATGCCACCCGAATGAAGAAAGTACATGTTGATGCATTTTCTTCGGGTATGTTCGTTACAGAGAACTGTTTCTCCATTTGCCCTACGTCCTGGGTATTAGATACCGGGTCAGGATCCCATATATGTAATCAGTTACATGGACTTAGAAAAGGTAGAGAACTTGGAGAAGGTGATAAAGACATTAGAGTTGGAAATGGTGCAATTGTTGCAGCTAAGACTGTCGGGGAATATCACCTTGTGTTACCAACTGGTAATACATTGGTTCTGAACGAATACTATTACATGCCGAACCTGATATGCAACATTATATCGGTTTCTTTGTTGAGTAAAGAGGGATATAATTTTGTATTACAGGACAATGTTATGAACATTTTCAGTAACCAAAAGTTGGTTGGATCAGGCACGTTGTGCAATGGCATTTATGTTCTAAATCAATCAATAGTTCTAAGCATAACAAACACACACAAGAGGAAGAGTTCTGAACTGAACGAATCCTTCTTGTGGCATTGTAGACTGGGTCACATCAATGCGACACGACTAGCCAAGTTTCATAAGGATGGATATTTAAATCCGTTTGAATTTTCATTATATGACACTTGCCAGTCATGTCTCAAAGGCAAGATGACCAAAACTCCATTTACGGGACACAGAGAAAGAGTTACTGAACTCTTGGGACTGATACATAATGATGTATGCGGTCCCATGTCTACACATGCCAGGGATGGTTCTTCGTACTTCATTACATTCACTGACGATCTCTCTAGATTCGGATATGTGTTCCTGATGAAACACAAATCAGAAGCTTTTGAGAAATTTAGAGAATATAAACAAGAAGTCGAGAACCAAACCGGAAAAAGTATTAAAATCCTACGATCTGATCGAGGAGGTGAATACTTGAGCATTGAATTCCTGGACTTCCTAAAAGAGAATGGGATTCTCTCTCAGCTAACTCCTCCATATACACCACAGCACAACGGTGTATCAGAACGGAGAAACCGCACCCTATTAGATATGGTGCGCTCTATGATGAGTGTAGCTGAGTTACCTGTTTCCTTCTGGGGATATGCACTGGAAACAGCAGCATACCTACTGAATAGGGTTCCCACCAAATCTGTGCCTACCACACCATATGAGATATGGGAGGGGAAGAGACCATGTCTTAATTTCATAAAGATATGGGGTTGCCCGGCCTATGTCAAAAGACAAAAACCGGACAAAGTCGAGGCAAGGTCTGTATTGTGTAAATTTGTTGGATATCCCAAACATTCGCGAGGGTATATCTTCTATCACAGTGAGGAACAAAGAGTATTTGTTGCTCAACATGCTACCTTTTTAGAAAAAGAATTTCTTGCAAAAGAGATTAGTGGCTCTGAGGTAGAACTGGAAGAGGTTCCAGCTGAACAAAACACAGCAGAAGATTTAGTGGAACCAGAGGATTCAGTAGTACCCGACGAACCCCAGCCTCTCCGCCGATCTAGTAGGGTTCCTCGCCAACCTGAGAGATACTACGGTTTTCTCATGGATGGTGGGAGCGAGGATTGCATCATGGAGGATGATGACCCAACTAGCTTCGAGCAGGCCATCACGAGTAGGGACTCAGTGAAATGGCTGGATGCTATGCGGTCCGAGATGGAATCCATGTACACCAACAAAGTATGGACTTTGGAAGTTGCTCCTGAAGGGGTAAAACCCATTGGGAGCAAGTGGATCTTCAAGAAGAAACTTGGTGTAGATGGGAAAGTGGAGAATTTCAAAGCTAGACTTGTAGCAAAGGGTTTTCGTCAAAGACCAGGTGTGGACTATGACGAGACCTTTTCTCCAGTGGCTATGCTTAAATCCATCCGGATCATGCTTGCCATCGCTGCATATCATGATTACGAAATCTGGCAAATGGATGTTAAGACCGCCTTTCTAAATGGTGATTTAGAAGAGTGCGTGTACATGACTCAGCCAGAGGGCTTCGTAGACAGTGGGAGCAGCGGGAAGGTGTGCAAGCTGCTTAAATCCATTTATGGATTAAAGCAAGCATCGTGGAGTTGGAACATCTGCTTTGACGTCGTTATCAAAGAGTTTGATTTCGTCAAAAACCCAGATGAACCTTGTATTTACAAGAAGGTGGTAGAGAGTAAGGTTGTCTTCCTCGTATTGTACGTGGACGACATACTCTTGATAGGAAATGATATTCCTATGCTGCAATCGGTCAAGCTCTTCTTATCACAAAGATTCTCAATGAAAGATCTTGGTGATGCCTCCTCCATATTGGGAATTAGGATCTATAGAGATAGATCCAAACGGATTTTGGGATTGTCCCAATCCAGGTACATTGACACCATACTAAAGAGGTTTAGTATGGAAGAATCCAAGCGTGGGAGCTTGCCCACGATCTCTGGAGTCACTCTCTCCAAAGAGATGTCTCCCAAGACTGATTTGGAGAGAGCTCGCATGCAAGGGATAACCTATGCTTCGGCAGTAGGCTCTATCATGTACGCGATGCTATGTACCAGACCCGATGTTGCATACTCACTAAGTGTAGTGAGCAGGTATCAAGCTGATCCTGGAGAGAATCACTGGACAGCTGTGAAGAGCATTCTCAAGTACTTGCGAAGGACTAAAGAGATGCTCTTGGTGTATGGTAACGGAGAACTCCAAGTGGAGTCCTTTACCAATTCGAGCTTCCAGAGTGATAAGGAAGACTCTAAGTCGCAGTCGGGCTTTGTCTTTACCCTTTACGGAGGGGCGGTTAGCTGGAAGAGTTCCAAGCAGGAAACCGTGGCAGACTCGACGATGGAGGCTGAATACATCGCTGCCAACGATGCTGCTAAAGAGGCTGTCTGGATCAAGAAGTTCATTACTGAACTTGGAGTGGTTCCATCCATTGAACATCCAATACCTTTGTATTGCGATAACAATGGAGCGGTGGCTTTGGCCAAGGAACCTAGGTCCCATCAGCGATCCAGGCATATTCTGAGGCGGTATCACCTGATCCGGGAGATAGTTGATCGCCGGGAGATCGAGGTCAGGAGGGTTGACACGAAGAACAACACGGAGGATCCACTCACGAAGGCCATTCCCCAGATACAGTTTGAGAGACTCTTCGGGATGCTCGGTATGCGATACTACAGCAGCTGGCCCTAGTGCAAGTGGG
This sequence comes from Agapanthus africanus, assembly GCA_030015575.1. Classification (NCBI taxonomy): domain Eukaryota; kingdom Viridiplantae; phylum Streptophyta; class Magnoliopsida; order Asparagales; family Amaryllidaceae; genus Agapanthus; species Agapanthus africanus. The sequence goes on from JASDDO010000031.1 coordinate 334,002,685, forward strand.
AGATTGTTAGTTGTATGTATGCCCTAGAGGCCAGTATTGTACAGATGATGTATACTATATTGGATGCTTGGACATATATAGAGATGACTTTCTTGCTCGATATGATAGTATGCTAACTGGTTGCTCTTTATCTTAACATGTACACTAGTCTCTTTAAACTGTCTTTTAGTTACATGTTGGTAAAGCTCTTAGGATGTGTACTTGACTGCCTGGACTATGATGCAGATTATACTAGTGGCGACATGGTAGTCCATAAGTACATCCTTCAAGGTCCCTAGTCGTGGGTGTATCGAGACGGGGCATCGATATACCAGTGTACACTAGCGTATACGCTTCTCGACCCATGAGATGGGCGATGGATGATCCCATATCCATTGGTGTTTGACATCAGAGATGGTGTACGGGTGCTCAGTGGAGACTGGGTACACTGGACGGACTCACCGGGAACTCACAGATGGTATTATACCTCACGTCAGATGGCAGTTCTCAGGTGACACTTGTACAGGTTAGTCTGTAGACCAGAGATCGTCATAGAGTCTTGTGTGATTCCCACTGTGCTTTGATCTCCACCTTACCACGCCCATGAGGGCGTGCAAAACGGTGGTCTTTGGGTACAGTCCCGAGTAACATGGAGGCGATGAGCGATAGGAGGGGTTTCGTCTCTCCCGGTATTGGGGGTTGATGTTGCGCTGTGCTCGATTGGCCGCAACAGGGAAGTCCCTGGCCAGGGCTGATCTGAGATTTGCTGGTAAGTGTTACCAGTAGTTTCTCGACCCGTTATGAGCCTCACATCGGCACGACTTATCGGTTATTGGGGTCTGACGTTTACCACCCCTAGACTTGATATGCGACATATCAGACGAACAGACCGGACTGTACGGTAAGTGTTACTGGTTGGATTCACAGGAGTGTGAGCGGGCTAGCTCGTCGATCTTCTGATCGCTCAATACCCGGATGGCCGTTACGTTTAGCAGACCGCTTGCGGCTTGTGGGTGCTTGATATGATCATCATCTGCTACCGGCGTATTGACGAGTCTTTAGAGTCCTACACAGAGGTTTCCTGGCTCAAGCGAAACGAAATAGGAGCGCATATGAGATATGTGCAGGACCGAGAATAATGCGTGTATGTGATACCGTATTCCATTCTCGCGATGAATATATCGATTGGTTATATTCGATATAACCTAGTTATCGAATCATTGATTCGATAAATCGATACATTGTATACTAGTCGGTTATGTGCGACATGACCGGATCATTGAATCAAGTGTTGATTTAATGATTTAATGTATAATTATATATTTGATATATTATTTTGCATTAAATAGTATTGGTTCACTTTAAATGGATTTTCTCACTTGATGTGCAAGTTGTATATGTGATATACTTTTGTGCACATCTTTGTATCATGTTTGATGATGCTTGCTCATTTGGTTAAGTGCAAAGAATTAAACCTAGGTTAAGAAAGTGATTAGGGTTTTAATTATCCATTCTTTTATTTATTGATTTTGGAAAAAGAATAGGATAAGAATACAAAATGGTTGCTTTTTTTCTTGAACCTTTGTGAAGCTTCATGAAGCTTTGACCAAAGTGACCAATTTGTCTTCATGCTTAACCCTAACCACTCTTCTAACCTTGGTCAATTCTCTACACCTAACCATGGTTCCTATTATGATAAGTATTCATTTCTTTTTCATTTTTGATTAACTTATCATAATATTTCCTTCTTCTTGATCTTCTTCTTCAAGAAAGAAAGCTTGATGCCATCAATGGCAACTTGAGTTCTAAAGTGAGAAATCCAATTCTAAAGTGAACCCACCTCCTATTTCTTCACCCTCTACCTCTTGCCAAGTTGTTTTGGGTGTTTTCTTCACAAGTTTCATAAATTTGTGAAGTCGGAGCTTGAACTTGTGATGCCTCGACGTAGATCATCTTCGGCACGAAGCCGACGACCTAGTCCGCCCATTTCTCCGATCAAGCCGACGATTGAGTCCGGGATTCGAGATGGACAGTGAGAGGACGCCTACGTGGAGCCAAGGAAGTGGATATCCGGATCTACAAAGGTTGTAGCTTCTTATCTTTAGTTAAGTTGTTAACTAGATTCGTATATCGCCTAAACTTCTAGTCAACGATCCGTATTAGGGTTTCTCGGCACCCGTAAAATTTGAAATTGGCATGGTTGATGCCTTGTGAGACTTCATTAGCGTGCCTAGGAACCCTACAGTATTTACAAAGGAGACTCTGCCGAAATTTCCAGGAAATATTGATGTTTTAAAAAAAACGCATAATTCGGCTTATGCTATTAAAACTACTTGATTTGAATTGGTTTTCCTTCACTCTACTACTTTTCTTGGTTTGGATTTCTGGGTTTTCGGCTTACTTAGATTACATACGCCTCAAGACGTTTCGTAGTTTAAGTGTCGGTCATGTTCCGTACTTTCGGGACGTGACAAAATTGGTATCAGAGCGTTAGGTTTTACCTTCAGAGCGTAGGATGACCCTTGGTTGATGGAATAGGTAGCTTGAGTAGAGTGACGTACCGTACGTATGTTCCGCGGAATATTTACGATACGTTACTCCACTTAAGAAGCCTTAGGATGTACATTTCTTTGTTCAGTATTATATCCATTCCTGATCTAGCCTCATCGGTACCAGTTATGGTTTTGCTGCCACGATTACGGGCAGGGAGAGCTACGGCTAGAGTTGCGGTCAGCACGAGCTCGTTACGAATGAGGACTGACCAGGGCGTAATTCCAGCGACACACGATTGCAGAGATGTGTCTTTTTATTGTTTTTTCACGCCACGAGCATTTGATGGATCGCTGTATGAGATTACTCGGTTGTGCTGATCGGTACCAGAGGATTGCGCCAATGATAGAGGCCAGCCAGATTTTGATGACCGTTGGCGTATTGCTTATTCATGATGATTGAGGCACTGTTCAGCGTGCAGACGAGTGAGCCAGTTATTGCTGCGAACGACGAGATATCGTCCCAGATGTTGGACCTATTGCAGTACGAGTTGTACTAAAAGATGATAGAAGGTCGTCAGTCACCGAGGAAGAATGACTAGGACATGTGGTTCGTTCGCTACCCCGATGCGAGGTCATCAGATAGATTGATTCCAGCTAGAGACGACTTCACGCGGAGACGTAGAGAGTCGACAGAGACGATCGAATGTCGGAAACCTATTATTCCAGGTTTAAAGTATTCGGAAAGACATGCAGGAAATTATATGGACCCTCTAGAAGAATGAAACCCTAACTCGACTTAATGACCGTGAGAAAGCCTTTGAACCTTAGGGTTTGCGGCAGTTCCGCGGTGCCATTAGTGAGGCTTGGGTTTGCCCTTCTACGGCTGGACCATCGATGCTGTGGTATGTACTCGATACTGTTAAAATGTACCCAAGATATTGAGCTCTTGGAGGATTATGAGGTTTTGACAAATCGATGGGATGGTTCGACTTCATTCGGATGCTAGGTGGTGAGATGCATTCTTGGGAGACTCCAGATACGAGGATAGCCGTTGGAGCTCAGTCCATGCATCCACGACGAGACGAGACCGAAGCAGTTGACATTAGAGAAAGTGGAGTAAGAGGTTCGTACGAGATCTTGATGAGACGACGTTCCACTCCGCCGACATCAGAGATGCGATACACATGCCGAGGCATTGTACTTGGATATACCTTCCAGAAGGAGTTGCGATGAGCATGCAGCCATTCCGGAATGAGAACAGATCTAGTAAGGGATGATGACTTCCGGACAGTTCGGCAGAGACGAGATTTGGGAGAGATCTTGACAGGACCTTTCTGGAATGAATTACGAGAAAACTTGGACCCAGGAGTGGTCGTGTTACGCACACCAGTAGGCCAGAGTTCAGGATCGTCGACGAGACATGCTACGAGTGACCACGACAGTTGGCCAGAGAGTCTTGGAGGATGTGCTTGAGCGGGACTATTCCGCCATACTTGATTTTGGTATTTTGAGCGATCTATTCGCATGATTTGGTTTTGATGATTGAGCTTCATGATATTTGTTTTCATGGACTATGGTTGCACCTACTGAGTATTTACGATTTTTGCACAGTTGTTGCACTTGAGATAGTTTTCGTGCCTTGGATTTTCGCGCATGTTGAGCGCATGTTTGAGATGCGATTTTGGTGCACACCAGATGCCCTAAATCGAGATTCTTCGTGCATGTCAGATGCACCTGTTTTGCTGTCAGGCACACCTGTTGCCCTTGACAGATGTTTCATGCACACCCGATGCACTTATATGTTGTTTCTTTGCATATGTATGGCACATTCATAGTTTTCGATTTCCATGCGCACCAGACGCACGTGGCATTCATATATATATTTGGGATTGATATTTTTTGTAGTAGTATACTTTTATGATACTTGCTATTTGGTTTAGTACTGAGCAGGACTAGTCAGAGGACAGTACCTGAGTATATTTTTGCATTCATTGATAGTTATCGAAGGGATTTCCAAAGAGGAGCTATAGTCTCAGTATTTACCTACGTGTCCGAGATGACACGAAACATTTTATAAAGGAAACCCTTCTAAAATTGCTTTCAAAACGGCGGGACGTGCATATTAAACAAAGGATATATATATATATATATATAGTTATTTTCATACAATAGACGTCCGCCACTGTGCAGTGTTGCGAACATCGCACGGCGATTTGAAAAAGGTTTGGCATGCATTGCTTCCAGATGTTTTAATGATGTATATCATGTTGGTTTTTATATTGGATCTTAACATTGGTGTCTTCACCATAACTCCGATGATTGCGGGATGCTTGACGGAGTTTTGATATTGAGTTATATGCTCATTTTTCATGCGCATGCGCTGTGCTACGATTTGTTCTATATATTTACGATTTCGGAGCCCCGACGACTTGATGTTTTGCTTAGATGTTTTAGCATTTGGAGGGGAGTTTTAATTTAAATTTGGGGACCGAATTTCTTTAAGGGGGGAAGATTGTAACGATTTGAAAATCGTTTCGGTAAAATTTCGGAAAATGGGTAAAACAAGGGGGTTTTCTGTAAAAAAGTCAAAATACAAATTTCTTTATTTTAAAATTAAATATACATATTCTAGCTATATAATTACTAGTATTTGGTGTTTATTGAGCCACTGGTGAAATGTCAATTTTTCTGAAATTTTTTCCGAAATTAATTATTTTAATATTATTTTAAGCCGTCCCTAATACATTTAACTAAGGAAAATTACAAACTGGAATGGGTTGATACAGATTTTATAATTCATGACACACTAAACTGACATGTAAAATATTGTTTTTGAAACGAAATTGTAATACCCAGTTCTTTTATACACCAATATTCGAATTTTTATAAAAAGGGTTAATTACAAATTTATTTATTTATATCTATAAACTAATTTAAATATTTTAAACTCCCAATCCATTTTATTTTCCCTCTCTCTTTTCTCAAACACTAATCCCAATTCCCCATTTCCTTTTTCCATTTATATAAACCTCTTTTCCACTAGGCCCAACAGAAAAATTAAATTCTTTTAACATTCAAAGCCCGGCCTTTCCCAAACCCTCAGCCCAAAGAATTTTTTCCCTCACAATTAAAACATTTTTCCCCAAGCCCAAACAATTATCCCTTCTCATTTCTTTTGAATTCCCACAAATCCAAATCCAAATCTCCATCATAAATTCTCATATTAATCACCATTATTATTCCCCAATTAATCCCCACTTAATCATTTTAATCACCACATTTTACCCCCTCTCTCTTCATATAATTCTCATTTAATTATTTTAATTAATTTTCCCCCATTCTCTCTCTCTCCCTCTCCCTGCTCACGCCCACTCTCTTTCCCTCACCCACGTTTTTCCTTCTCTCCCTTTTCTAATTATTCTAAATTAATTATATCTCTCCCACGTTACCCCTCTCTCTCCTCTCATTCTCTCTTTTCTCTCTCCCTCCCTCTCATACGTTACTCACTCTCTCTTCCTTAATTTTTATTAATTAAAATTTCCTCACATTACATTCTCTCTCTCCCTCACTTTCTCTCTCCCGCTTAACCCCGTCTCTCTCTCCGCACCTCACCTCCTAGCTCATCACCGACCAACCACCATCACCTCCTCCGACGAACCCACCGCTCTCTTCCACCAACTCAAACTCCGACAACCACTGCCCGAGCTCCCCTCCACTGCGCGCCAGCCACCACCTCCACCATCGGTGCTCACCAGCCGTCACCCTCGCCATTGTGATCTCCCCGCTTCCAGTTGTGCCCTCCACGTCCTCCACCCGACCCCTGAGCTCCCCATCACCTCCAACTCGAGCTCCTTCCCTTGCCGGCCCTCCTGTTGGAGATAGTGCCCTCAGAGTCAATTATTGGATCACAGGCACGTGATTGCAATGATTGAGGGAGGACATGTCCCAGTAGGACAGTCTTACTCGAGATGATAGTATGCTATCTGGTTTAACTATATCATCGTGTACTGCTTTAGGTGACCTGACATGTCGCTATTACACGTTGATAGAGCCCCTAGGATTCTTGCTTGACCACCAGCAGTATGAGGGCGATCATATAAGTGAGAGCTGGCGGTCTATAAGTACATCCTTAAAAGGTCCCTAGTCGTGGGAGTTTCGAGACAGGGCATCGATTCTCCAGAGTAGACTAGTGTATACAGTCGAGACCCCGACGAGGGGCGGTGGCCGGTCTCACAAGCCACTGGTGTCAGTTGGTTCACCTAAGGTGTATACAGGTGCTCATTGGGTTATGAGTACAACGGACAGGACTCGCCGGGAACATGCTAGTTGGTCTTATACCTGACGTCAGATAGCAGTTCCCTGGTGACATGTGTACAGGTTAGTTCATCGACCTGAGGATCGTCATTTGTCTCGTATGAGTTCCCACTGTACTTCGATTACTACCCTACCACGCTCAAAGGAGACGTGTAAACAGGTTTTAGTTGGGTACAGTTCCGAGCCACATGGAGGCAGTGAGCGGATCTTCAGGGGTTCGTCTCTCCCGGTATTGGGGGTGAGGTCACGCTGTGTCTAGTAGAGCCATTACATGAAGTTCTTGGCCAAGGTAGGAGATTTACTGGTAGGTATTCCAGTAGTATCTCAGGGTGTTCTGGGCTACACTCCGACACGACTTGTACCGCTTTTGGGGGTCTGACTTTTACCAACCCCCTAGGCCCGCCATGCGATGCTCATAGACGAACGGACCAGACTGTACGGATATTGTCACTGACAGGCTCAGTAGGGTGTCAGGATGGGTTCGCTCATCGACGTCCCTTTTGGTCAATAGCTTTTGGCCCGTTACGTATTGGCTTATACCTCTAAGTGCTAGTGGTTAAATCCACAACCAAGGTATTGACGAGTCTTTAGAGTCCCCCACACATTCAGTTACTCAAGCTTTCGGGTGAAACGCTGTGGAGGCCGTATGGAGATATGGTAAGGTTCGATCAGATACGTGCGGTATTGCATGGATCAGGATCGGACGGTTAGTACTAGAGGCCGTGTGGAGATATGGCAAGGTTCGATCAGATACGTGCGGTATTGCACGGATCAGGATCGGACGGTTAGTACTAGAGGTCGTATGGAGATATGGCAAGGTTCGATCAGATACGTGCGGTATTGCACGGATCAGGATCGGACGATTAGTACTAGAGGCCGTATGGGTATATGGCAGGGTTCGATCAGATACATGCGGTATTGCACGGATCAGGATCGAACGGATATTACTAGCCGGCTTTGGTTTAAGCCGGATCCTAGTATAGTACAGTGTAGATTTTGTCTCATTGCATTTGTATTTCGGTCGGAATACAAATGCGGGTGTGTATGCACAGTATCGGGGTTTTCCTGTAATTTATTACGGGACCAGTTTTCCGGAGTTGCCAGTTTGCTTTCCGTTTCGGCCAATTTCCTTTGTATCGTTCATTGGCCGAAGATTGGTGGATGAGGGCTTATTTGCAATTGTGCAAATAAGCTTTTGTGGAGGGGGTATTTGCATATTCTTGTGTCATAATGGTTGCACCATCCCTTGACCTTTTGACTTGACTTCTTCATGATGGCTTGACTCTTTGGAGTCATCATGCTTGAGATGATGGTTGTGTTGGAGTGTTGGTTTAGGCTAGTGATCATTACTTTGCATGATAGCCTTTTTCTCTCTCTCCTTTGGATAATAGAATGAGACTCTCCCCCATTTTGACCCCAACACTCTCATTCTCTCCACTCTTTCTTACATGGCCGGCCAAGCCAAATATGGGGCTGCCCAATTTTTGTGGTTGGGGTTTTGTTCTCATGGTGCTTGCAAAATTCCATTTCTCATCCCAAAACTCCAAGTATCATTCCTCCACCAAAAGACAAACTCCTAAACCCCAAATGAGACATATAGATCTTCACTATATTCTATAGCAAACCTTGGGCACGTCGAATCGCCAGGTTCATGCCCGAGTTACCTCGGTATAGAGGTGGGAGCCTCTAAAAGATGCAGGCGATGTGGTGCTTTTCCGGCGAGGAGGTGGAGACCGGACATTCCGCGGGAGATCGGGACGACGACGAGAAGACCGGAGGACACGGATCGCTCGGTATATCTCTCTTCCCCATCTTATAGTTAGCTAGGACTAGTTAATGGTACGATCCGGGTTTTTAGTGCGCGGTGGTGCCGGTTCAAGAAAGTAAAAGATAGCCATCGCTTCCGCATTTGGCCTCGGGATGGAGGCCGGGGCGCCGCCGTGTACTTACAGTGGTATCAGAGCCTCGCCATTAACATAGTCTAGCTTTGTCTAATGTGTTTTACAATTCCGGTCGAACAAATGTTCCGAAAACCCAATAACACATGCATCAGTTTTCTGTCGAATTTTTTCTGGCTCGAAAATTTTTTCAGGTTGTAGAAAACTGATGTACTGGAAGTCTTAAGAATTCTGGAGAAATTCGAGACATTGATCTTTCAAGGAGAGCGCGGTGCCGCGGCCAAACCCCACTTGGCGCCGCGGTTCCGCCGCAGTTTGGAGGGATCAATGCGTCAAATTTTTCCAGTGGGCTTCTGGGGTGAAAATAGGGTTTCTGGAATATTAATTTTTGGCCCAGAATTTCTTGATGTGCTACAGTAGTACTTGGGGGCCCACTTGATAACTTTTGATCGATCGGACATTTTAAACACATTAGTTCACAGTATTTACATTATATCTGCGACCGTGAATGTCAGTTGATCGGTAAATCCAGTCTAACTGCTATAGCTCGGTTAGACGGATTTGCGAACGTGACTTTCACGTTGATGTTCTATGTATTGCTGTGATGTTGCGGATCGGTCGTGGGGGATAGCCTGGATGCAATGCTAGTACAGTTTTGTTGTATTATGTACATTTGATATTGCGGGGCGAGCGTCCGACATTTGGACTGCCGTCACTGCCTGATTGTATTATTATTTTGGGGCACGACCAGGTTGCGGTCAATGTACCCGTTGTATGTATATTTTACTTTCTGTACTAGGATTACCCCGCGGAGGGGTGCACGGATAGCCGGGTTCTAGAGGGAAACGGGCCCGCATCTCATGGCATTGAGACGAAGGGGGCTTCACTCTAGAATTGGCAGGCTATTCGCCGCACTCGTAGGGGGTACAGGTTGACCAAGGAGGGGTGCCCAAGTTACCGGATTCCGTGAAGTGCTGGGTGGTCCATTCACGTTGCTGAAGGGGGCTGCCTCGCTTCAGGTTTTGGCGGGTAACTTGCCGCGCCCGTAGGGGTCTAGGATTTCATTGCACAGGCTATCCACACGACCAGGGGAACGTCGGGTTTCAGTAGTGGCTCTGTGAAACCCGGGGATCCCAGATATCTGTATTGTTCTGTGATGCTGTACATTTCTGTGATGTTGCATTTTTTATCACGCCTTGAGCGAATATAATATATTGGTATATATATTAGTAGATGTTGTATATGTTTTACATCCGCGCTAGTCCAGTCCCCGCTCTGTCGTTAGTTAGCTAACCTAACGGGTAATGACGGGACCCAGTGGCGAATGCGGATGGCATATACGTACGTCATATTATTTTCGTTCTTTTTGGTGTGATCAATTGATGGGACTGCATTGATTCGGATCAATGCAAGTTAAAAACAAACCTAATCTGATGTTGTTGGAACATTTTTTTCAAAAAGCTGTTATTGCAAGGACGTTCACCTTTGTTTTGCATCGTGGTATTCAGTTGGAATATCCTGCTCCTCAGTCGACGAGGCAAGGGCCGAGATCCCTTCACCGGGAGTGACCCCTTGGACAAAGAAGTTTGCGTCAGGGCATTAACTTCACTATAGCCGATTACTTTTGTTTTGCATCGTGGTATTCAGTTGGAATATCCTGCACCTCATTCTACGGGGAAAGAGCCGAGATCCCTTCACCGGGAGTGACCTCTTTAGCAATGGTTTTCGTCACTATATTTTTTAAAAGCTATCAGTTCCTTCAACGATATCAAGTTCATTACGTTAAAGGTTTTCGCCAGAAACCATTCGTAGCCCTCCGTCATTTCAGTTAAATATTCGGTAGTATTCAAGCTATGTATTTTGACCTCACGCCAAGGCATAGTGATTAGTAGCTGCCGGGTATTTATCTGTTGCATAGATAGATGCGTTGGTTTGGGACAGTCGTACTACTATTTTGGCCTACGTCAAGGGTATGTACGGGTGGGTTCAAATTAACCTGGACAATGATGGGTAGAACTTGACATGTGACTTATGATATTTTGACCTCACGCCAAGGTCATAAGAGCATGGGGCAAAAATCACATCGGGAGTTTCAAAAGAACTGGGATTTGCCAGATATGCGCATACCTTCTGGAGTGTGATGATGTGAGCGGATTCCGTCACATTATCATGCGATGATAGTTGGATCCCGATTCGCACTGATGAGTTGGTTTACTCCTCGGGTGATCCCGACTAATTCTTCTTTCAGGTTTGGAGGAGAATTTGACTGTACAGTGGGAGGTTTCCAGATTAGATAAATTGGTAACCATTCTGATCTAGGCTAGAGTGCACGCTGAGTGTTTCTTTTCTCTCTCTCTGGCAGCGACCATTGACCCGACCCTAAGACTATGACTCAGTGACCAAAATTAACCGAACCTTCTTAAACACTGGCTTTTGGATTGTCAGAGTTGCATACCTCATTGCCACTCCTACTTTTACCCTTTTCTCTAGGACACCCCGTATTACTACGAACGTCCACTTCCATTGGACAAAACCATCGTATGGTTAGATACGAACTCGAAAGAATTCGAGGATGGTTTCCGGTTCTGGAGGAAACGGATAGGATTATTCAGTTGTTTTTTCCTTTTACCTTCTCTCAGGCTGCGAGTACTCCTTGGTTTAGGAGTAGTACACCTATTACGCAAATTGAATAGTCTTCTTCCAAACCTTAAGCTGGTGCCGAACGGTGGGGAATGAAGAAAACCAATTAGCATAAAAATGGTGTGCAGAAGGTATTAAGTTAAGACAAAGCAAGGGATTAGTAAGAGGGCAAAGTAAATTGCGACTGATGTTCACGACCAAACCAAGTATTTCTTCGCCATTCCTAAATCACCTTTGTATTTCTCCAGGACACTCCGTATCACTACGAAGATCCACAGTTTATTGGATAATCCATCGTATGGTTATATACGAACTCGAAAGGAACTTGTTCCAGTTCGGGGATGGATTCTGGTTCAGGAGAAATAGGAATAAGGTTTATTCGGTTGTCTTTTATCTTCACCTTCTCTCGCTTTGCGAGTGCTCCTAGGATTAGGACAGTACACCCATTATGCTTATTGGATAGTCTTCTTCCAAACCATAGGCTGGTGCCGAACGGTAGGGAAGGAAGAAAACCATTTGGCCTAAAGGGGTGTACAGAAGGTAATGACTAAAGACATATAAAAGGATTTGGAGAGGTGGCAAAGAATTATACGGTTACAGTTGTGAATCTGGATAATGGAAGAGGCATTACTAGGAATACCAGGATACCCCAACGAAACATTTCAATGTTTCAGTTTCACTGTGTACTGTTAATGGAAAACTGATTTCCCGATTCGACACTTACTCCAGGGTATGTATTTACCAGGTATGATTCTCATATCTGTATGGTTTTACAGATGATGAGTGGGAGTAAGTTATTGGGAATTGGGTGATCATCCTCATTATATCGGGATTCGTTGTAATCGGTGATATTTGAGGAAATCACCTGGGCTGTTTGCCGGTCGGCAAATATTTGGTTTTGAATATCCACTGTTATGCACCAATTTCAAATTGATATATCTGTACGTCTATTTTTATAGAGTGAGACATACCTTTTTGAAATTATGTTGATGACATTTACCTATATCAGTGGATGGTTAGGTAAGGAGCATTAAACAGCGGTGTAATTCTTCATAACCACAGTACAGTTTTCAACCTACGGCACACAATGAATGAGTTATCAGACTCAAGGGACTTATACAGAGTATTGTATGTTGTCCAGGGTCCATCAGAACAGAGGGGTTAGTTCTCGTACTATATTCGGTTTACTCATGACTTCTCTAGTTTTTAGACAGGTGTTTCGTGAAAACACAGGGTCCGAATTTTGAGAAGTTTTAGGTATTTGAATAAAGTAGAGAACCGGATATTGCAAGTATCGGGATTCTTCAAAGTGATCGGAGATGTAGATACTTGTATAGGGTATTCAGTTGATAGTAGTGATTAAGAGAACTTGCTTCTCTTTCAGGTTACTCATAATTGGAAGCAATCCTAAGATTGAGTAACGCTGATCGGCCTCTTTCCATTTAGTTGACATGCACTGGAGACAGCTGCATGTTTTGAATCTGGTTCAATTAAATCAGTGCCTCTATTCCTATATTGGATATAGAACAGTTCGTATCTTAACGTTGTTAAGGTACGGGGAGTTGTCCGGCTTATGATTAAAACCAGACTCTGGATAACTCAAGGCACGTTTCTGTAATGGCTGTTTGTGGGTTGACCCAGGCTATGACGAGGGTTGACTTTCTACCATCTGGAAGATCAATAGCGATATTGTTCTTGACTCGCCACAGTTTTATTAAAAATGGATTTTTTCAGAAAACAGTAGTGGGAGTATGGTAGAACTGGAAGTGATTCCAGAACCACAAACGATTACTGAAGATTTGATAAGGAACCTAAAGATTCAATCTGGATTGACATTCCATTGGCCACTCCGCAGATAAGGTGGGTAACTTCAGGCACCCGAGAGGTACATCGGTAGCCTCAAGGACGGTGACAGGGAAGTTCTTGTTTACCCACACTTGCCATTGCTGTTGTTCCAGGCTGCAAGGCCCGGCAGGAGGATGAGTATGGCGTCGTTCTGAACTGGCTTCAGAAGTATACGTGCATATGACTCTGCCAGAGGGTTATCGTAGTCAGTGGGTGCAGCGGAAGCATTGGTGGACAGGTTGCTTATGTCTATTTATAGACTAAAGCGATATAGCAGAGATAGATCATCAATTTCTGATGTGACAGTCATAGGTTTGACTTCATCAGAATAGGGGATGGATCTGTTGAGAAGGTAGTAGGGTGTGATGTCATGGTATTTGGATGACATACACAGAATAGGAAAAGAAACTCCTATACTACGATCGGTTATACTTTGGTCGTCACACAATAGTTTCTCCACATGGGATTTTGCATTATATCAGACATACTGGTTACTAGATCTATGGTTTTAGATCTAGATTTGGGTGGTTTCCCAATCAAGGTACTTAGACAGCATTCTAAGAGTATTTAGAATGGACGACTCCTGGCACGGTAGTGTACCTGCAGGTAATGGAGTTATCATTCCAGGCTTCCAAGGTGACCTGGACGACAAGGAGGTTGTCAGAGTTATAGTTTTCCCTCTGACGAGGGGCAGTGTTTTTGGACAGGTGATCCAGGCAGACACTGAGGGAGGCATGGCGCAGGATACTGGATTTGGAGTTCATTTATGAGCTAGGTCCCATCAGACATCCAGACATTCTAAGACAGGTATTGCTCATTTCGGGAGATGGCTTACTCCGCGAACTTGAGTTATAGAGAGACATAGAAAGAAACATCAAAGCGGATCCACTCTCTGAGGCTATTCCTCGAACGCAATAGTTTCGCAAACGGGCTTTGTGAGACTGACTAGTAGAGGAGTTGGGTGTTCGGTATCACACGGGATGTAAGTATACGACACCGCAATAATTAGCCTTGAGTGCAAGTGGGAGATTGTTGGAGATAGTGCCCTCAGAGTCAATTATTGGATCACAGGCACGTGATTGCAATGATTAAGGGAGGACATGTCCCAGTAGGACAGTCTTACTCGAGATGATAGTATGCTATCTGGTTTAACTATATCATCGTGTACTGCTTTAGGTGACCTGTCATGTCGCTATTACACGTTGATAGAGCCCCTAGGATTCTTGCTTGACCACCAGCAGTATGAGGGCGATCATATAAGTGAGAGCTGGCGGTCTATAAGCACATACTTAAAAGGTCCCTAGTCGTGGGAGTTTCGAGACAGGGCATCGATTCTCCAGAGTAGACTAGTGTATACAGTCGAGACCACGACGAGGGGCGGTGGCCGGTCTCACAAGCCACTGGTGTCAGTTGGTTCACCTAAGATGTATACAGGTGCTCATTGGGTTATGAGTACACCGGACAGGACTCGCCGGGAACATGCTAGTTGGTCTTATACCCGACGTCAGATAGCAGTTCCCTGGTGACATGTGTACAGGTTAGTTCATCGACCTAAGGATCGTCATTTGTCTCGTGTGAATTCCCACTGTACTTTGATTACTACCCTACCACGCTCAAAGGAGACGTGCAAACAAGTTTTAGTTGGGTACAGTCCCGAGCCACATGGAGGCAGTGAGCGGATCTTCAGGGGTTCGTCTCTCCCGGTATTGGGGGTGAGGTCGCGCTGTGTCTAGGAGAGCCATTACACGAAGTCCTTGGCCAAGGCAGGAGATTTATTGGTACGTATTCCAGTAGTATCTCAGGGTGTTCTGGGCTACACTCCGACATTACTTGTACCGCTTTTGGGGGTCTGACTTTTACCAACCCCCTAGGCCCGCCATGCGATACTCATAGACGAACGGACCGGACTGTACGGATATTGTCACTGACAGGCTCAGTAGGGTGTCAGGATGGGTTCGCTCATCGACGTCCCTTTTGGTCAATAGCTGGTGGACCGTTACGTATTGGCTTATACCTTTGACGTGCTAGTGTTTAAATCCACAACCAAGGTATTGACGAGTCTTTAGAGTCCCCCACACATTCAGTTACTCAAGCTTTCGGGCGAAACGCTGTGGAGGCCATATGGAGATATGGCAAGGTTCGATCAGATACGTGTGGTATTGCACGGATCAGGATCGGACGGTTAGTACTAGAGGCCGTATGGAGATATGGCAAGGTTCGATCAGATACGTGCGGTATTGCACGGATCAGGATCGGACGGTTAGTACTAGAGGCCGTATGGAGATATGGCAAGGTTCGATCAAATACGTGCGGTATTGCACGGATCAGGATCGGACGGTTAGTACTAGAGGCCGTATGGGTATATGGCAGGGTTCAATCAGATACATGCGGTATTGCACGGATCAGGATCGAACGGATATTACTAGCCGGCTTTGGTTTAAGCCGGATCCTAGTATAGTACAGTGTAGATTTTGTCTCATTGCATTTGTATTTCGGTCGGAATACAAATGCGGGTGTGTATGCACAGTATCGGGGTTTTCCTGTAATTTATTACGGGACCAGTTTTCTGGAGTTGCCAGTTTGCTTTCCGTTTCGGCCAATTTCCTTTGTATCGTTCATTGGCCGAAGATTGGTGGAGGAGGGCTTATTTGCAATTGTGCAAATATGCTTTTGTGGAGGGGGTATTTGCATATTCTTGTGTCATGATGGTTGCACCATCCCTTGACCTTTTGACTTGACTTCTTCATGATGGCTTGAATCTTTGGAGTCATCATGCTTGAGATGATGGTTATGTTGGAGTGTTGGTTTAGGCTAGTGATCATTACTTTGCATGATAGCCTTTTTCTCTCTCTCCTTTGGATAATAGAATGAGATTCTCCCCCATTTTGACCCCAACACTCTCATTCTCTCCACTCTCTCTTACATGGCCGGCAAAGCCAAATATGGGGCTGCCCAATTTTTGTGGGTGGGGTTTTGTTCTCATGGTGCTTGCAAAATTCCATTTCTCATCACAAAACTCCAAGTATCATTCCTCCACCAAAAGGCAAACTCCTAAACCCCAAATGAGACATATAGATCTTCACTATATTCTACAGCAAACCTTAGGCCCATCGACTCGCCAGCTTCTTGCCCGAGTTGCCTCGGTATAGAGGTGGGAGTCCGTAAAAGATGCAGGCGATGTGGTGCTTTTCCGGCGAGGAGGTGGAGACCGGACATTCCGCGGGAGATCGGGACGACGACGAGAAGACCGGAGGACACGGATCGCTCGGTATATCTCTCTTCCCCATCTTGTAGTTAGCTAGGACTAGTTAATGGTACGATCCGGGTTTTTAGTGCGCGGTGGTGCCGGTTCAAGAAAGTAAAAGATAGCTATCGCTTCCGCATTTGGCCTCGGGATGGAGGCCGGGGCGCCGCCATGCACTTACACCTCCTCCTCCGAGCTTCGAGCTCCTTCCCGACGACTCAACTCTGAGCCACCTCCTTCCTCACCCATAGCCGAGCATCCCCCTCACCTCAACTCCATAAACCTTCGATCACCCCCTACCTACCCGAGTTCCCTTCCTCCATTGCCGGCGAGACTTCATCTTCCCCGAGAAAGCCCTGCATCCATGCCCCCTTCAGCCGCTGCCTCCTTCGCCATCACAACACATCCGCACCCACGAGCCCCCTTGCTGCGCAGCATCAACTTCGAACACAAGCTCGAACAGAGGCCAAACCGTAGCCGCGCTCGCGTCGTTGTGCTGCCCATGCCCGTATTCATGCCACTATCATCATCGCTATAGTGATCGTCGATTCATCGCAGGCAAGTTTAATTACTTGCTTACATGCTAAAATATATATATATATATATATATATATATATATATATATATATATATATATATATATATATATATATATATCGTCCGATAATATCTCGTGATTAATAATAGACCGTATTAATTTATTTTAATTTGGATTTGGGTATTAATCGAGTCAAATATCTCAAGTTAATTTCGTATAGAAGTTCTTAAATTATTTCATGTGGATTGAGTGAACGTAATCGACATTTCGATCGATAAACGATTGCTTCGCCTAGGTATTAGATATGGAACTCTTTGCGAAAACCAAATCAAATATGGCGGAACTCATGATAAATAAATTTCTTTACTGTTTATGATTATCTTGTGAAAATTTTGATGTAAAATAATGTTATTTCACACATGAAATGACATTTTCGACAATCGACTCAAAATCTAGAAATCCCATACATGATATCCCGTAAAATTCATAATAAATCATATTTAAATTGTATCGTGATGTGCTAAGGCTCGTTATAAAGATGACTGAATAATCTATAAATCTATGGAAATATTTACTGAATTTTAATGTGTTATGATAATGAAAACTGGGGAGAATTACGACCCTGGACTGCTGTCCTGGGCAGTAATCCCAGTTCACCCTTGTTTTGAAATCACCGTATAACATTGCTCAAATGCGAAAATGTGAGGAACCCTATATCGTTACGTAGAAAACTGAGTTAGCTTTCTTACCCCACTAGTTTCACTAGATTCATTAACTGTATGATATTTTTAACATATTTTATAACGACGATGTGTTCTGCTGAATTCTGCAGCGGCAGATTTTACACATTGAACTTAACATGACCATAACTCCATGTTGAAATAGAATATTACTGGTCCACCAATTGCGTTGGAAACATAACTGATAACTCTAAAAATTGTTCAACTATAGTGTCGCCTAAATCTGATCCCAACTGGGATTAAAATGCGTTGCGAAATGGACTTCTGATTCTGAAACCGGATTTCCAGCAGTGAACGCTTAAAATGAAATGGCCATATCTAGTGATCCTGAAACCCGATTGACGTGAAACAAAATTCGCTGGATAAATAATCACACATACTACTTATCCCCTGTTCATTGTTTCGCTAAATTTTGGCATATATTATTTATGATAAATTATGCAACTGGTAGGATACCGACATATGATATCTTAATCCTGCCTTACATATTGTTTTCTCATCACATCATATGTATATGTTATTGAATTGGTAGCCTAGTGATCATGTGCATTACCTAGTGCTAGGTATTAGTGGTGATTGTGGCAAGTACGTTAGTGTTCGTGCATGAGTGGATAAGTGAAAGTGTCACGTACTTGTACACAATCAGTGAACCCTATTATTCTATTGCATTGTCGACGTCTTTGGGACGCGTATAAGTGTGACTATAAGCGGTATGGGACACTTATGGAAGCACTTGTATGGGTGTCACAGATAAGGCACCAGACACTGCCCATTTATCTTAGGTATTAGTCGGGATGTGCTTGATGGAGATCCTGTCTCCAGTTCTCCTGCAGACTTGTCATGGACCGACCAGTATTTGAGGTTATGGTTGGCGTTCGATGTAGACCACGGGGTGTGGGGTAGTTTGAGTGTGAGTTCAACAGAATCGCGAGAGTCCCATGCCGGCTCATATATATGGAGATATATGGAGATTTACAGGGTACATGATTATTACCGTGAGTTATTTTTTTGGGCCCGTGGTCCCTTGCCCTTGGGTCCTACCCTTGGGTGGAGGACACTCGCGAGTGGTTGACTCTCACACTTGGACTGACGATAGGCTTAGTGACCTGTACAGTGAGACTTAGAGACTGATAGGGATAATGGCATTGATATACATTACTTACTGTGTTGACATACCTGGCATACTATTTTACCGCTTTACCGTTCACCTGATCTATTGGACACTTCATTGGTTACTTCATGTTCATATCTTTACCGTTTTGATTTACTGTTATATATCTATTACCATTGTTCGTGTTGACACTTGCAACTATATATTTTTATTGCTATTGTGTCGCTCTGACGACCTGAGTATGCATGCTCAGTGTGAGGAGTGGATCTAGCCGGGACCAGGACCAGACGTACATCGCGGACATCTTGATCAGCTATCCAGAACTATACTCTTTTTACTTCCATCAGGTCAGTTCTTTGTATTTGTTTTGTTTCAGATACTGCATTTCTCATTACCTGTGCGTTGTTTACTGATTACCACGTAAAGCTAGAAGCCGAAGTGTGACTACGGCAGGATATTTCCTTGACCGTAGGAGCATGGCTGGCCTTGTCAACCCCTCGTATTCCGTATTTTGGGAAGCGGAGCGTGACATGGTTTTGTTGGTATCAGAGCCAGGTTTTGCTTCGTTTGGGATTGCAGTTCCGTGTATTGTTTGACAATCTAAGACATTCTTCAGTCTGGATTGTGAAGTTGTTATTCTTGATCTTGATTCACATAGTGTATTCGGCTATGCATTTTGATCTATCCTCTAGGGTTTGAGTGACTTGGAGTTCTACAGTGATTTCCACTTGTAATAAATTTCAACACATTTGATATTCTTGAATCCTTGCCTAATCCATATTATATTTTGATTTTTATAGCTTGTGCCTTATATCGTCCTCAAAATTGTTGTTTCAGGACCATGTCTTCCAACGACTCTTCCTCTATCTCCACTCCCCAGAATCAGGCCGTAGAGATCTTGACTGCACTGCAAAGTCTGAAGGAAGCCCAGGAGCGAACAAACGACCTGTTAGTTGAAGGATTGAGAAGGAAGGTGAATCAGGCACCAAAGGAAGTCTCCAATCGTAAAGGGATCCCTGTTAGACGAGGAAAAGAGGGGAAGATGAAGCGCCCATTTGTTTCCCCGCGACAGAAGCAGCAGAAGACCCAATGTTGTGGGTACTGTAAGAGGCCAAGACATCTTCAGAGGGATTGTCGCCGCGCCCAGGGGAAATGCCTGATTTGCGGATCTAGCGAACATCTTATCAACGGTTGCCCTAAAAGGAAGGAGCTACAAGGAGGAGACTCGTCCACACTCTTCACTTCTGCCAAGTGATGATTATTGCGTAGTTCGAACTTCGAGGATAGGGCAGAACCAGAGCAGGATTCAACTCGCGTGACGAGAATGCAGCGGTCTAGTAATCGAAGAAGAGTTATCACGTTTTCTGCTTTTAATAAAATGTTGTCACTTGTAAATATTTCTCTTTTCGTTTGAGATCCTGTATCCGTTAAACTTTTGGCTGAATGTAATAAAATTCTGAGTTGTGATGTATGTATCGTCCCCTTTCCCCTCACTTTACTTATACTATTCGTTGCATCAGTATTCTAGATTTTGTTTTTCAGTCCTTGCTTACCGCATATTTTTCTTGTACTCCATATCCTTGATTATTCCCCTAATATGTTCCACTGTATGATCATGACTCTTTCTTTTCAGGCTATGGCCCACCCTGGAGCAGCGCCGCATCTAGATGAGGATGCACAGTCATTCGTTTCCTTAGACCGCATGCTGGTTAGTTCTGACGATGAGGTCAACGGTCCCCAGGTCATTTTCGGAAACAGCGATTCCGAGGACGAAGGAGCCGCCGCCCCAGAGGTTGACATGATAGGCGATTCCGACGAAGAGGAAGGAGACCCTGAAGAGAACCCGATAGAGGAAGATCCCGAGGAAGGCCCGATAGAAGAAAATCCAGTGGAGGAAAATCCCATGGAAGAGAATCCAGAAGAAGAGAATCACATGGAAGCAGACCTCGATGAAGAAGCTCCAGCCGAGGAAGAAGGACCAGAAGAACAAGACCCTGCGGTGGAAGAACTCCCAATGGCGGTCCCTGCGAGGCTCTATGGAAATGGACGTCCTTACCTGAGCGCGCGAGCCTACCGTAACCTGCTGAACCTCCACAACCGCGACTGACGGGATTTAGCTGTTGTCCCCTCTGGCCAAATAAATTTGTGTATAGTTTAGGGCCATCTTCGCTTTTCGAGAGTGCTTTGTTTCGAATTTTCTGGAATGAAATAAAATTGTCTTAGTTCGCTAATCTTTTGATCTTCTTGGTTCACATAATGCTTGGCTGTTTCCCCTGTACATTTATTTTCTCCTGAGATTCAATACCGTTCACCCTTACACCCTGGGCTGACCCGACCCCAATCGCTTCGACCTTCAGTCTAAAGTCGTCACATTCCGATCTTTTGAACGAGCCCCGCTCCATTGTAATCCCTACCCTAGCTAGCCCTATACATTTTGTGCTTTTCCCTGTTACCCTGACTATATTTAGGGACATCATTATTCGAAAATTTAGTATTTATTATTTTGTATTTATCGAAGAATGCGTGTTATTGACTACTCCATTTTATGTATTTTAAGTACACTACTATTATTCTTATTTTTCGGTAGCGCGACCATATGTATTACACATATTATTTTAGTGCTATGCTTCTTATTTTCACCATGTGGCTTTCTAAGTTATGTTAAAATGGTTTGATTGATATGTTATTCTAAAAATGTTTTAAACCACCGACAAGTCCTTCACTGCTTCATTATGATTATGCCTTATACTTATTATATCTGCTGTGCTACTTTTCATATACTTATATGTGCACATATTTGGGTTTCGACTTTATCGAACACGCCTCGAATATTATTGTTCGTTATTGTTATTTATATTCTCGTATACATGTAGTTTGCCCTTATAGTTGTTCCTGCCTTATACTTATTTAGATCTATCCTTTTTGGTATGTTCTTCTTACATATATAGACCTTCAAAATTTCATCCACCCGTTTTAAGTAAATCACTAAGTGTTAGCGTTCGATGTGGTAGCCTTTCGCTTGTTATTTTGTAGTTTATCGTTATTTTAAATTTCGAGGACGAAATTTCTGTAAGGGTGGTATGATATAATACCCAGTTCTTTTATACACCAATATTCGAATTTTTATAAAAAGGGTCAATTACAAATTTATTTATTTATATCTATAAACTAATTTAAATATTTTAAGCTCCCAATCCATTTTATTTTCCCTCTCTCTTTTCTCAAACCCTAATCCCAATTCCCCATTTCCTTTTTCCATTTATATAAACCTCTTTTCCTCTAGGCCCAACAGAACAAATTAAATTCTTTTAACATTCAAAGCCCGGACTTTCCCAAACCCTCAGCCCAAAGAATTTTTTCCATCACAATTAAAACACTTTCCCCCAAGCCCAAACAATTATCCCTTCTCATTTCTTTTGAATTCCCACAAATCCAAACCCAAATCTCCATCATAAATTCTCATATTAATCACCATTATTATTCCCCAATTAATCCCCACTTAATCCTTTTAATCACCACATTTTACCCCCTCTCTCTTTATATAATTCTCATTTAAATATTTTAATTAATTTTCCCCCATTCTCTCTCTCTCTCCCTCTCCCTGCTCACGCCCACTCTCTTTCCCTCACCCACGTTTTTCCTTCTCTCCCTTTTCTAATTATTCATAATTAATTATATCTCTCCCACGTTACCCCTCTCTCTCCTCTCGTTCTCTCTTTTCTGTCTCCCTCCCTCTCACACGTTACTCTCTCTCTCTTCCTTAATTTTTATTAATTAAAATTTCTTCACGTTCATTCTCTCTCTCCCTCACTTTCTCTCTCCCGCGTAACCCCCTCTCTCTCTTCGCACCTCACCTCCTTGCTCATCACCGACCAACCACCATCACCTCCTCCGACGAACCCATCCCTCTCTTCCACCAACTCAAACTCCGAAAACCACTGCCCGAGCTCCCCTCCACTGCGCGCCAGCCACCACCTCCACCATCGGTGCTCACCAGCCGTCACCCTCGCCATTGTGATCTCCCCGCTTCCAGTTGTGCCCTCCACGTCCTCCACCCGACCCCTGAGCTCCCCATCACCTCCAACTTGAGTTCCTTCCCTTGCCGGCCCTCCTCCTCCGAGCTTCGGGCTCCTTCCCGATGACTCAACTCCGAGCCACCTCCAGCGCCACCTCCTTCCTCACCCATAGCCGAGCATCCCCCTCACCTCAACTCCATAAACCTTCGATCACCCCCTACCTACCCGAGCTCCCTTCCTCCATTTCGGGCGAGACTTCATCTTCCCCGAGAAAGCCCTGCATCCTAGCCCCCTTCAGCCGCTGCCTCCTTCGCCATCACAACACAGCCGCACCCACGAGCCCCTTTGCTGCGCAGCATCAACTTCGAACCCAAGCTCGAACAGAGGCCAAACCGTAGCCGCGCTCGCGTCGTTGTGCTGCCCATGCCCGTATTCATGCCACCATCATCGCTATAGTGATCGTCGATTCATCGCAGGCAAGTTTAATTACTTGCTTACATGCTAATATATATATATATATATATATATATTGATATATCGTCCGATAATATCTCGTGATTAATAATAGACCGTATTAATTTAAGTTAATTTGGATTTGGGTATTAATCGAGTCAAATATCTCAAGTTAATTTCGTATAGAAGTTCTTAAATTATTTCATGTGGATTGAGTGAACGTAATCGACATTTCGATCGATAAACGATTGCTTCGCCTAGGTATTAGATATGTAACTCTTTGCGAAAACCAAATCAAATATGGCGGAACTAATGATAAATAAATCTCTTTACTGTTTATGATTATCTTGTGTAAATTTTGATGTAAAATAATGTTATTTCACACATGAAATGACATTTTCGACAATCGACTCAAAATCTGGAAATCCCATACATGATATCCCGTAAAATTCATAATAAATCATATTTAAATCGTATCGTGATGTTCTAAGGCTCGTTATAAAGATGAATGAATAATATATAAATCTATGGAAATATTTACTGAATTTTAATGTGTTATGATAATGAAAACTGAGGAGAATTGCGACCCTGGACTGCAGTCCAGAGCAGTAATCCCAGTTCACCCTTGTTTTGAAATCACCGTATAACATTTCTCAAATGCGAAAATGTGCGGAACACTATATCATTACGTAGAAAAGTGAGTTATATTTCTTAACCCACTAGTTTCACTGGATTCCTTAACTGTATGATATTTTTAACATATTTTATAACGACGATGTGTTCTGCTGAATTCTGCAGCGGCAGATTTTACACATTGAACTTAACATGACCATAACTCCATGTTGAAATAGAATATTACTGATCCCCCAATTGCGTTGGAAACATAACTGATAAACCTAAAAATTGTTCAACTATAGTGTCGTCTAAATCTGATCCCAACTGGGATTAAAATGCGTTGCATTCTGAAACCGGATTTCCAGCAGTGAACGCTTAAAATGAAATGGCCATATCTAGTGATCCTGAAACCCGATTGACGTGAAACAAAATTCGCTGGATAGATAATCACACATACTACTTATCCCCTGTTCATTGTTTCGCTAAATTTTGGCATATATTATTTATGATAAATTATGCAAGTGGTAGGATACCGACATATGATATCTTAATCTTGCCATACATATTGTTTTCTCATCACATCATATGTATATGTTATTGCATTGGTAGCCTAGTGATCATGTGCATTACCCAGTGCTAGGTATTAGTGGTGATTGTGGCAAGTACGTTAGTGTTCGTGCATGAGTGGATAAGTGAAAGTGGCACGTACTTGTACACAATCAGTGAACCCTATTATTCTATTGCATTGTCGACGTATGTGGGACGCGTATAAGTGTGACTATAAGTGGTATGGGACACTTATGGAAGCTCTTGTATGGGTGTCACAGATAAGGCACCAGACACTGCCCATTTATCTTAGGTATTAGTCGGGACGTGCTTGATGGAGATCCTGTCTCCAGTTCTCGCGCAGACTTGTCATGGACCGACCAATATTTGAGGTTATGGTTGGCGTTTGATGTAGACCACGGGGTGTGGGGTAGTTTGAGTGAGTTCAACAGAATCTCGAGAGTCCCATGCTGGCTTATATATATGGAGATATATGGAGATTTACAGGGTACATGATTATTACCGTGAGTTATATTTTTGGGCCCGTGGTCCCTTGCCCTTGGGTCCTACCCTTGGATGGAGGACACTCGCGAGTGGTTGACTCTCACACTTGGACTGACGATAGGCTTAGTGACCTGTACAGTAAGACTTAGAGACTGATAGAGATAATGGCATCGATATACATTACGTACTGTGTTGACATACCTGGCATACTATTTTACCGCTTTACCGTTCACCTGATCTATTGGACACTTCATTGGTTACTTCATGTTCATATCTTTACCGTCTTGATTTACTGTTATATATCTGTTATCATTGTTCGTGTTGACACTTGCAACTATATATTTTTATTGCTATTGTGTCGCTCTGACGACCTGAGTATGCATGCTCAGTGTGAGGAGTGGATATAGTCGGGACCAGGACCAGACGTACATCGCGGACATCTTGATCAGCTATCCAAAACTATACTCTTTTTACCTCCATCAGGTCAGTTCTTTGTATTTGTTTTGTTTCAGATACTGCATTTCTCCTTACCTGTGCGTTGTTTACTGATTACCACGTAAAGCTAGAAGCCGAAGTGTGACTACGGCAGGATATTTCCTTGACCGTAGGAGCATGGCTGGCCTTGTCAACCCCTCGTATTCCGTATTTTGTGAAGCGGGGCGTGACAGAAATGGTTTGCCAAAACGGTTTAGAAAATATCGAAGAAAAAAGGCTTATTTAGCGAAATTAGTGTTAATGGGAATTGGGGTAATACATTTATCTTTTTCCCTAACCCACACACCCACACCTCACCCTCTCTCCCTCTCCCCATGTGGCCGGCCCCACTTGGATAGCCCCTCCCCCTCTCTCTCTCCAATCACCTCTTTTTTGGAAAAGAAAAGAAAAGAAAAGAAAGAAATTGGTAAAAGGAGTTTGGGCTTTGACTTGGTGGACTTGGACTTTCCCCCCTTGACCTTTCCCCACCTCACACACTCCCACACACACCCCACCCGCACTTGGCCGAGCCCCATCCTTCAGCCCCTCCATTTCTTCCTCTCTTTCCTCATCAAAAATCCCCCATTTTTGCCTCAAAATCCCTAAAAAAATTCCCAAAATCCAAATCAAGCCCCTACCCATTTTTTCCTTAGCCCCTATAGCATGGATCTTGGTGCAAGGAATTCAAATTGGAGGTGTAGATTTTATGTTTGATCCATGGTTCATGAGGTATAAATTTTGGCCTTTGTTTAAATTGTTGATAAATACTTTAGTCTAGCTTAATTATAAGTTTAATTGTGGTTTAATTGTGAGTTTGAAAGTTCAAGAGAATGGGTTTGAATACAAGTTAGGGTTTTGTGAAATTGGTGTATGGTTGTGTAATGTATTTAGGCTCTTATGTCATGTTAAAGCAAAGTTAGTAGCTAGTTGTTAATTGTTAGTTTAAAAATTGTGATAATTATGCTAATTTGCTAACTAGGTTTTTCAAATTGGTTAAATAATTGGGTTTTAAAATGTAATTAGGTTTTTCATGACTTCATTAACATTATAAATTGTAGTTTAATACTTTAGTTCTTGAAAATCCAAGCTAAATTGTTGTTTGTGGATTTTTGCTATAAAATTGTTAAAATTGGGTATATTGTAAACTAGAATTTTGGGGTTAATGAAATTTAATGAGATTAAATTGTTGAAATTGTTTTTATGACTTATTTAAGATGTTTAATAAGTATTATGGCCGCTAGATTTGTTTAAACGTCGAGTTTTGTACTAAAACGGGTAATTTTTGCTTGCTAGATTTTCGGAAAAATAGCTTTTAAAGTGAGTTAAGGTTTTTTGTGAATTTTAACCTACTTTATATTATAATTAGTGCTTGTGATCGTGCAAATGAGTGTGTTTGGGTTTTTCTCGATGGTTTGGCGTTTGTACGCCGACGTCGAGGGTTTTTGGGTTGATTTGTGAAAGCAGCCATAGGTTTTGACCTATGTGGGATTCGTGTGTCGTTTTGGTCATGAGTCGGATTTTAATGCGATACGGTGTGTTATGATATATAGGTACCC
The DNA here is from genome assembly GCA_030015575.1 of Agapanthus africanus. NCBI lineage: Eukaryota > Viridiplantae > Streptophyta > Magnoliopsida > Asparagales > Amaryllidaceae > Agapanthus > Agapanthus africanus. The sequence goes on from JASDDO010000031.1 coordinate 334,029,651, forward strand.
CATGTGGACTTCGAGACAACAAGCAAGCGCGTGGCGATGTCGGCACCGGCGAGCAAGGACCAGGTGAGTAGATTTATATCTACGGGGAGAAGTCGGGTGGATGGCGTATAGCACCCCAGCAGTTCGTGGTGATGTATACGAATACGTATACACACATATATATTGATTATATTGTTGAGATTATTGATGATAAAGATGGACTTTTGGTGTTCTGTGATTGGTTTAGTGTAGTTGCGAAACCATAGAGTAGGGGTTGCACCTATACACACACATGCACATACTTGCATACATCCTTTCTTTTACATGTGCGTATATAGGATTATATATTTACGTGTTCACATGGGTATGCGACTATCTGTTCATATACTGGATTTGAGGATAGTACTTGGGATTTGAGATGAGTCGATGAGATTCGATTTTAGGCCGTGAGATCGGTGATATGACAGGGTTCGTATTTGATATACGACCTGATATTTTAACGGGTCCTTTGACGTAGTTTTCACACACGTGCATGCATACTTAGGTGATATTAGTATCGTACTAGACGTAGATCAGTACCCAGATTATGATCTTGGATAAAGAGGATACCAGATGAATAATGTGATATTGACACGTACCCAGATTTGGGGATGCCGTACGACGGATTTACGTACGAGCTATATATTGATGATTGATCCACACTCTTGAGTTGGGATGTCTGATTATAGATATGGTATCGGATATGATATTATTGAGGTGGGATCACCGACTAAATATATACAGGTATGTATATGTATCGATTCAGATGTTAGGCGGTTTCCTTACCTGTAGTTCAGCTTGTTAGTTCAGCCGTATAGTTTAGTATAGTTGTTAGACTAGATTAGACTCCTACCTATTTCAAAACTAACGGATCGTGGGTATTTTAATAGACAGGTCAAGGGATTCTACGGATATTTCAAAAGGCGTATCTTTTCTTAAAAACACCGTAGCCCTTATTTCCAAAACCCCACGATTTGTGTTTTTCAAATGGCACCATAGTATGACGTATATATATATATATTAAATGCAGATTTTTTACCGTTGTGTCTAGTATTTAGCTCCCGCTCATTATTGTTGTTCGCCCCGCATCGCATATTTGCATTGCTATTTCATATTGCATTGTTGATATTATGCTGTTAGGACACCAGCACCATTACCGATGATGCGTATGTACCACGTACACTTACTTGCCGGCACACACACATATTCATCGGTAATTGCCATGTCACGTACACCTTAGAAAATATTATTGATTGACTTAGCTTGTTAGTTAGTAGTTTGACATGATATTAGTGTACCTGCCTTATATGCCAGTTTAGACATTGTAGTTATTACTTGTCACTTCATGCATACTGTTATTCATTGTTATGCCGCATTCATAGATTTTCATGCCTATATTCATGGTTTTATGTGCTATTGATGATTTGGATTCGGATTTCATGAGATTTCTTGGATTTGGAGGAAAACCGCAAAAACATAAATAAACTTCTTCTCCCTCTTTTAAATAAAAAGTGTGGTTTTCCCATGATGTATGAGTCGTCCACCATGAGTTTGCTGATGGATTTCGAGATCCGAGTTCGAGGAGTGGAGGAACCGTTTCGGGTACATGGTGGATCCGGTGCGGTACCCCGGGGCAAGAGGATCGCAGATGATGGCGTTGAGCCTGGCAGGGGAGCACTACCGACCGGTGATTTTACCCGACGCGTCGGATATCCGGAGGATACCGTCGTAGTCTTGAGATGGATGGTAGGGGCCGGTCTGGACTGACGGCGCCCTAGATATTAAGATTGAGACATTGAGATTTCGAGATATTGAGGTACTGAGATTTGATGATACAGGAAAGTCCGGATAGCCGGAGCCTGAGATTTTGAGACATTGAGGTTTATGTTTTGTGTCGATGCTAGACACTGTTTATGCTGATTTCATTTATGATACCTCTTTTAAAAAGATACAGAAATCTCACTAATTTATGAAAGCAGTTTTCTCCAATACATGCATTCTGCTTCATGCCTTCATACATCATCCATATGATACATTGCTACCTGAGGCACAGACACGAGCACTTGGTATTACCGTTGTTTAGAGGTATACCCTGGCCATTGTTATAAGCTGCTGGTTATATATTTGAGGATATATTATGATTGTATGACTTAGGATTTCGTTGTTCATGCGATTTCTGTTCGTAGATGTTTCTATTCACGAGTTGGCAACTCACCCCCGTTGTGCCACAGTTTCTTGCAGGGTTTGCCGTACAGGTTTCATTACGGCTTTGCTGGCACTACTTCCATTTCCGGGTGATTTGCTAGTAGGTGGGTTTATTGTATCGTACCCATCAGTATACTTGGTATATATTGTTATTCAGTTGTATCTAGAAGTTCCATCAACCAAACATGTATTTATTTTGAGATAGAGACCAGTGATGTTATTCTTTCGACCTTAGAGTCGTGCGTTATATTTCTTGTGGTTTTGAGTTTCCTTTTGAGTTTTGATCCTCGCCCTTGGCGTTGTATATTATATTGCTTGTGTGGTTGTGACCGTCGATTGACGAAGAGATAGCTCCCGTATGGGGATGCCTTTTATTGATTTCGTATACTATTCATGTTGTATCCTGTTTGGGGGCCAGTATTTACAAAGGAGACCCTGCCGAAATTTCCAGGAAATATGATGTTTTTAAAAAAACGCATAATTCGGCTTATGCTATTTAAACTACTTGATTTGAATTGGTTTTCCTTTACTCTACTACTTTTCTTGGTTTGGATTTTTGGATTTTCGGCTTACTTAGATTACGTACGCCTCGAGACGTTTCGTAGTTTAAGTGCCGGTCATGTTCCGTACTTTCGGGACGTGACAAGAACCAGATTCAAAAATCATGCAACTATTTCCATTGCATATCAACCAAATAGAAGGAGGACATACAACATTACTCATCCAGGAGTCCATCCACATATGAGTAACATGATAGAGAAGCAAGTTCTCAAAACCATTTCTTACAACGGAATACCTAGCACAAGTATCTATATCTTCGACTATCTCGAAGAATCCTGATACTTCCAACAAATGGTTCTCTATTTTGTTCTTATACGTATAACTTCTCAAAATTTGGACCCTGTATTTCAACGAAATACTTGTCTAAAACTAGAGAATTCAAAAGTAAAGAGAATATTGGATGAGTACCAACCCTTTGTCTTACAACATATGGTTCTCTACTTCATTCTTATACCTATAACTTCTCAAAATCCGGATCTTATATTTCGATGAAATACTTATCTAGAACAGGAGAAGTCATGAGTAAACAGAATATATTATGAGTACCAACCCATTTGTCCTAATAGACACTATACAACATACAATACTTTGTATAAGTCCCCTGACTTGAATAACTCGAACCCTGTACGTCGTAGGTTGAAAACTGTGCTATGGTTAAGAGGAATTACACTGCTGTTGAATGCACCTTATGTTGGATATATGTATGCCCTAGAGGCCATTATATGATAGTGGATGTATTTATACATGTATATATATATATATATATTCAGTGTACATTCTTGCTCGACATGATAGTATGTTATCTGGTTCTTCTTTATCTGACATGTTGACTTGATCATGTTTGTATTCATTCATACATGTTGATAAAGCCCTGAGGATATAGGCTTGACTACTGTGATTATGATGGAGATCATACTAGTGGGACATCTGTAGTTTATAAGCATATCAAAGAATGTCACTAGTCGTAGGTATATCGAGACGGGGCATCGATATACCAGGGTAGACTAGCGTATATGATACTTGACCAATATGATGGGCGATGGATGTTCCCACATTCATCGATGTTTGACATCGAGATCGTATACGGGTGCTCAGTGGTGACTGGGTACACTGGACGGACTCGCCGAGAACTCCTATATGGAATTATATCTATCGTCGGATAGCAGTTCTTAGGTGACACTGGTACAGGTTAGTCTGTAGACCCGAGATCGTCATAAAGTCTTGTATGTTCTCCCACTGTACTTTGATTACCACCCTACCACGGCTCTACTGAGTCCTGCAAACAAGTGGACGTTGGGTACAGTCCCAAGACACACGAAAGCGATGAGCGATAGGAGGGGTTTCGTCTCTCCCGGTATTGGGAGTTGATGAGCGCTACAAGTGACGACTTGGTTGAACCGACTGTTGCAACAGAAACTGAGGAACCTCGGCCACTCCGTAGGTCCGGTAGGACTTCTCGCCCACCGGAGAGGTACTACGGTTTCCTCATTGATGGTGATAGAGAAGACTGCATCATGGAGGATGATGATCCTACCAGCTTTCAACAAGCTATCACGAGTGGAGACTCTGTGAAGTGGCTGGATGCCATTAGATCCGAAATAGAGTCTATGTACACCAACAAAGTATGGACTTTGGACGTTGTACCCCCTGGGGTAAAACCTGTGGGGTGCAAATGGATCTTTAAAAGAAAGATTGGTGTAGATGGGCAGGTAGAGACCTATAAGGCAAGACTTGTGGCGAAGGGTTTTCGTCAAAGACCAGGTTTGGACTATGACGAAACTTTTTCTCCCGTAGCCATGCTTAAATCCATTCGAATCCAACTTGCTATAGCTGCTCACTACGACTATGAAATCTGGAAGATGGACGTTAAAACGGCATTTCTAAATGGAGATTTAGAAGAATGCGTTTATATGGATCAGCCAGAGGGCTTCATTGACAGTGGGAGCAGCGGGAAAGCATGTAGATTGCTTAAATCCATTTATGGGTTAAAGCAGGCATCACGGAGTTGGAACATCTGTTTCGATGATGTTATCAAAGAGTTTGATTTCATCAAAAATCCAGATGAACCTTATGTTTATAAGAAGGTTGTAGGGAGAGCTGTCACATTCCTCGTATTGTACGTGAATGACATTCTTCTGATAGGAAATGATATTCCTATGCTACAGTCGGTCAAATCTTTCTTATCACTAAGGTTCTCCATGAAGGACCTGGGTGATGCCACATACATTCTGGGCATTAGGATCTATAGGGATAGATCCAAGAGGTTATTGGGATTGTCCCAAACCAGGTACATCAACACCATCCTAAAAAGGTTTAGTATGGAAGACTCCAAGCGGGGTGCCTTACCCGCTTGCCATAGGGTCACTCTCTCTAAGGACTCTTGCCCAAAGACCGATGAAGAGAGAGCTCGCATGAGCATTATACCCTATGATTTGGCAGTAAGATCTATAATGTATGCGATGTTATGTACACGCCCAGATGTAGCTTATGCACTTAGTGTTGTAAGCAGGTATCAATCCAACCCAGGAGAGAATCACTGGATAGCTGTGAAGAACATTCTTAAGTACTTGCGAAGGACTAAAGAATTGTTCTTGGTGTATGGTAATGGAGATCTCCAAATGGAGGCCTTTACCGATTCGAGCTTCCAGAGCGATAAGGACGACAGCAAATCTATCTCCGGGTTTGTATTTACCCTCAATAGAGGGGCGGTAAGTTGGAAGAGTTCCAAACAAGATACCGTTGCAGACTCTACGATGGAGGCTGAGTACATTGCTGCGAATGATGCCGCCAAGGAAGCCATCTAGATGAAGAAGTTCGTCTCAGAGCTAGGAGTAGTTCCAACCATTATTGATCCAATACCATTGTATTGTGATAACAATGGGGCTATAGCGTTAGCCAAGGAGCCCAGGTCCCATCAGCGGTCCAGATCCTGAGGCGCTTTCATTTGATCCGGGAGATTGTAGATCGCCGCGAGATCGAGATTAGGAGAGTAGACACAAAGAATAACGCCGCGGATCCACTCCCCAAGGCCCTCCCTCAGCCGCAGCATGAGCGACTTTTTGAGATGTTGGGTATGAGATACGCCAATAACTCGCCTTAGTGCAAGTGGGAGATTGTCGGATATATGTATGCCCTAGAGGCCATTATATGATAGTGGATGTATTTATACATGTATGTGTGTGTGTGTGTGTGTATATATATATATATTTAGTGTAGATTCTTGCTCGACATGGTAGTATGCTATATGGTTCTTCTTTATCTGACATGTTGTCTTGATCATGTTTTTATTCATTCATACATGTTGATAAAGACTTGAGGATATAGGCTTGACTACTGTGATTATGATGGAGATCATACTATAGTTCATAAGCATATCCTGGAATGTCCCTAGTCGTAGGTATATCGAGACGGGGCATCGATATACCAGAGTAGACTAGCGTATATGATACTTGACCCATATGATGGGCGATGGATGTTCCCACATTCATCGATGTTTGACATCGAGATCGTATACGGGTGCTCAGTGGTGACTAGGTACACTGGACGGACTCGTCGAGAACTCCTATATGGAATTATATCTATCGTCGGATAGCAGTTCTCAGGTGACACTGGTACAGGTTAGTTTCTAGACCCGAGATCGTCATAGAGTCTTGTGTGTTCTCCCACTGTACTTTGATTACCACCCTACCACGGCTCTACTGAGTCGTGCAAACAGGTGGCCGTTGGGTACAGTCCCGAGACACACGAAGGCGATGAGCGATAGGAGGGGTTTCATCTCTCCCGGTATTGGGAGTGTAAGTCCGCGTTGCCAACCCCGGCTCTTGCGGGGAGGCGGAAACGGTATAAAAAACAAATTTTTAGCGCATTAGGCAACATGGACTAACAAAAGACGGGATCTTTTCTAAACTAAACTAGCTACCAAGCTAAAGAGAGTTAGCTACTCGGAAAATTTGTTATACCTAACTTGAACTCCTTCTTCTTGAAACCTTTGTAGAGCTTGGATGGTGCTTTCCTCGTCGCCTTCTTCCGTCAAAGATGGATCCACCTAAGGGTTCAACCTTCGGGCTCCTTTCTCGAACTTTGAGAGAACTAGGATCTTTGGCTTGCTAGACCTCTAACCCTAGAGTGAGTAGAGAGTGGTTTTGGGGTGTTCTTATCTCAAGGAGAGGGTTTCTCAACACATGAGAGTGAGTCTCCTTTGAACTAGAGGAGGAGGAAGAAGAAGAGAGGAGAGAGAAGTGTTATGATAGAATGAATAACTTTTTACAACCATAACATAATATGAAATGAATTATGAAATTAATAATAATAATCTAAATGAAATAGTTGATGGATGGTTTGGAATGACAATTATCATTACACACATTAAATGGTTTTGCTAGAATCAAAGAGAATCTTTGATATGTAATGATGATAGTCAAAGTTTCAACCATGGTCAACAAGTCAACCTTGGTCAAGAAGTCAACAAACCCAACCATGACACAATTTCATTTAATTAATATTATTAATTGATATATCATAAATTCATTAGGGTTTGGAAAGAGACGACTGTCAACTGTGCATACACACCCGTTCCGAAACCCTAATGAAAATCCTCTTCCTCCGCCTCAACCAACTGTGCATACACACCCGCATTCTTGTTCCGAGGAACATGAACACAATGAGATAAAACTAACCCCAAAACATATACTAGTATATGGCTCAAACCAGAGCCCGCTAGTAATATCCGTCCGGACTCCAAACGTGCACAAGTGCGCGGATGAGAACGAACCCTGTCGCAAAACCATGCGACCTCTACTCAGTTTTGCCCAAAAGCGAATAGCCCTCTGTGTGGGACTCTAAAGACTCGACACTACGCTGGCAGTGGGTTTAACCACAGACCGCAAGCGGCACTAGCTGTGCGTAACGGTCCCCAGGTAGATGCCGATAAGAAGACTGACGAGGTGAACCCCATCTGAACTCCTACCGAGTCTGAATGTGACAGTCTCCGTACAGTCCGGTCTGTTCGTCTGATACATCGCATGGCGGGCCTAGGAGGTGGTAAACGTCAGTCCCCTAATAGCGGTACAAGTCGTGTCGGAGTGAAGCCCAAAACACCCTGAGATAACACTGGAAGCCTACCAGTATATCTCAATTGCCCTGGCCAGGGACTACTCGTGTAATGGGTCTCCTAGACACAGCGCGATGTCAACCCCCAATACCGGGAGAGATGAATCCTGTCTAACCGTCACTGCCTCCAAGTGCTTCGGGACTGTACCCAACTACTACCTGTTTGCACGACTCCTTTGAGCCGTGGTAGGGTAGTAATCAAAGTACAGTGGGAACACACTCGAGGCGAAGTGACAGTGTCAAGTCAGCGGACTAAGCTGTACTCATGTCACCTGGGAACTGATAACTGACGATAGATATAATACCAACCGGTCAGTTCCCGACGAGTCCTGTCTAGTGTACTCGTAACCTAACGAGCACCAGTATACTATCTCCAGTACGACGTACTGATGGCTGTGGGACAGACCATCTCCCACACTGGGATGAGAAGCGCATACGCTAGTCTACTCCGGAGTATCGATGCCCTGTCTCGATAGTCCTGCGACTAGGGACCTGTATAAGAATGTGCTTATAGATTACCCAGCCCCCACTAGTGTGACTGCAATCACAACGTTGGTAATCAAGCAAAGATCCTAAGGGCTCCACTAATGTGTATAGGTGATATACTAAAATAAACACATGTACACATTGAAGTAGAAACAAACCAAGTAGCATACTACTATATTGAGCGAGATTATTTATACAAGGTGAATATCCCAAGCTTCCATTAAGTAATATAGAAACTAGTATGATACAGTAATGGCCTCTAGGGCATATACACTAACAATCTCCCACTTGCACTAAGGCCATGTACTGGCGTATCGAAGACATCATCTCGATTAACCGCTCGAACTGAGTCTGGGGCAAGGCCTTGGTTAATTGATCTGCAGTGTTTTCTTCTGAAGCGACCCTCCGAACCTCGATCTCCTGGCGATCAACGATCTCCCTGATCAGGTGATACCGCCTCAAGATGTGTCTGGATTTCTGATGGGACCTGGGTTCCTTCGCTAAAGCTATAGCCCCGTTGTTGTCGCAATACAGAGGTATTGGATCAACAATGGACGGAACCACCTGAAGTTCTTTCAAGAACTTCCTTATCCATACAGCTTCTTTTGCGGCATCAGATGCAGCGATGTATTCCGCTTCCATAGTCGAGTCTGCAACGGTTTCCTGTTTGGAACTCTTCCAACACACCGCCCCTCCATTGAGGGTAAAGACAAAACCCGACATGGACTTGGAATCATCCTTGTCACTCTGGAAGCTGGAGTCAGCAAAGGCCTCGATCTGGAGGTCTTTTCCACCATACACCAAGAACATCTCCTTAGTCCTTCTCAGGTACTTAAGAATGTTCTTTACCGCTATCCAGTGTTTCTCCCCAGGGTTTGACTGATACCGGCTTACCACACTCAGTGCATAAGCTACAACCGGTCTGGTACACAACATCGCATACATTATAGAGCCTACTGCAGAAGCGTAGGGTATAATAGACATGCGATCCCTCTCCAAATCAGTCTTGGGAGACATCTCTTTAGAGAGGGTGATCCCGTGACAAGCCGGTTGGTTACCGCGCTTGGAATCTTCCATACTGAATCTTTTCAGTATGGTGTCGATGTACCTGGACTGAGAAAGTCCTAATATCCTCTTGGATCTATCACGATGGATCCGGATCCCCGGGATGTATGAGGCATCACCCAGGTCTTTCATGGAGAACCTGTGCGACAAGAACCCCTTGACAGATTGTAGCATAGGAATGTCATTTCCTATTAAGAGAATGTCATCCACGTATAAAACGAGGAATACTACAGTTCTCGCTACAAATCTACTATAGATGCATGGTTCATCTGGATTTTTGATAAAGCCAAATTCTTTGACCTTCTCATCAAAACAGATATTCCAACTCTGTGATGCCTGCTTTAGTCCATAGATGGACTTGAGCAACTTGCACACCTTTCCGCTGCTCCCACTCTGAATGAAACCCTCTGGCTGGTCCATATAGACACACTTCTCTAAATTTCCATTTAGAAAAGCGGTTTTTACGTCCATCTTCCAAATCTCATAATCGTGGAAGGCAGCAATGGCAAGAAGGATCCGAATGGATTTCAGCATAGCCACTGGTGAAAAGGTTTCGTCATAGTCCAAACCAGGTCTTTGACGAAAACCCTTTGCAACAAGTCTATCTTTATAGGTCTCAACCTGTCCATCTACACCAATCTTCCTTTTGAAGATCCACTTGCATCCTACGGGTTTTACCCCATCTGGAGCAATGTCCAACGTCCATACTTTGTTGGTGTACATGGACTCCATTTCGGTCCGCATTGCATCCAGCCATTTTACCGAGTCGACGCTCTGAATGGCTTGCTGGAAGCTAGTAGGCTCATCATAATCTATGATGCAATCCTCTCTATCCCCGTCTATGAGAAAATCGTAGTATCTCTCGGGCAGATGAGACTGCCTACTACTCCTGCGGAGCGGCGTAGGAATGTCCTGTTCTTTTGAACCCTCTGGTTCCACTAAGCTTTCAGTAATAGTCTGTGGTTCTGGAATTTCTTCCAGTTCTACTGTGCTCCCACTTATCTGGTTTTCCAAAAACTCAGTTTCCAAGAAGTAGGCATGACGAGAAACAAAAACCTTTTGTTCCTCTTCGCAATAGAAGAAATATCCCTTGGAGTTCTTCGGATATCCCACGAACTTGCACTGTACTGAGCATGCCTCGAGTTTGTCCGCATGCTGCTTTTTAACAAAAGCTGGACATCCCCATGTCTTAATGTGCTTAAGATAGGGTCTCTTCCCACACCACATCTCATATGGTGTAGTAGGCACAGTCTTAGTAGGAACTTGGTTCAAAAGGTATGCAGCTGATTCTAGCGCATACCCCCAGAATGATCGCGGTAACTCAGCGTTACTCATCATGGACCGTACCATATCTAATAGGGTTCGGTTCCGTCTCTCCGATACACCGTTATGTTGCGGAGTGTATGGAGGAGTTAGCTGAGAGAGAATTCCGTTCTCTTTTAAATAATCTAGGAACTCGGCACTTAAGTATTCTCCACCTCGATCCGATCTTAGAATCTTGATACTTTTGTCTGTTTGTTTTTCTACTTCATTCTTATATTCCTGGAACTTTCCAAAGGCTTCGGACTTATATTTCATTAAGAAGACATAACCGTACCTTGAAAAGTCATCCGTAAAAGTAATGAAGTAAAAATAACCGCTTCGCGCATGTGTAGACATTGGACCGCATACGTCGCTGTGTACGAGTCCCAAGAGCTCGCTCGCTCTTACTCCGTGTCCAGTGAATGGAGTCTTTGTCATCTTTCCTTTGAGACAGGATTGACAAGTGGCATACGATTGATATTCGAACGGATTCAAATATCCTTCTGTATGTAATTTCGTCAACCTTCTCTCATTGATGTGACCTAGTCTACAATGCCATAAGAAAGTCTGATTCATTTCCGGAGACTTTCTTTTGTGTGTATTCTGGACATTGAAAATCTGTGGTTGGTTTAATACGTATATACCATTGCTCAATGTACCTGACCCAATCAGAACTTGATTAAGGTGAATGTTTACAACATTGCTTACAAACGCAAATTCATAATCTTCTTTAGAAACCAAAGATACAGAAATGATATTACAAGTTGCGTTGGGTACAAAAAAGCAATTACGCAAAACCAAAACATGTCCATCTGACATTCCCAGGTGATAGTCCCCCACGGCTTTAGCATCCATGCTAGCTCCGTTTGCAACTATGAGGGTCATGTCACCTGCCTTCAAAACTCTACGGTTTCTCAACACCTGCAAAGAATTATAGATATGAGATCCTGATCCGGTATCCAATACCCAGGAAGTAGAGTTTATTGAAAGACAGTTTTCAATAACATACACACCTGAAGCTGAAGTCGCAACCTGCTTCAGTTCCTGTGTCCTGGCCTTCCAAGCCCTGCAATCTTTCTTCCAGTGTCCACTCTTATGACAATAGAAGCATTCTTCTTTAACCACAAGCTTCCCCGCCATCATTGTTGCCTTTGCCTTTCCCTTCGTATCCACTTTACTAACACCGCCCCTTGGTTTGGCGGGGGCTTTCCTCTTCTTTCCCTTGGCTTTCGCCTTGGACCTAGAAGAAGAAGATCCTCCTACAAACAAAGTGGATGTTTCCCTACCTTTCTGTAGAGTGCCCTCTGCGCTCCTCAACATGTTGAGGAGTTCTGAAAGTTCAACCTCTTTTTCTTGTAAGTTGAAGTTCAGTATAAACTGGGCGTAAGTGGAAGGAAGGGACTGGCGAATCAAGTCCGTATAGAGCTCATTCTATAACGTGGTCCCAAGTTCCGCGAGCTCCTCAATGAAGCCAATCATCTTAAACACGTGTTCCGCTACCGATGATCCGATGGCCAACCTTGCCGAAAACAACTTCTTCGACACTTCGTATCTTGCGATACGAGACTGCTCCCCATACAGTTCTTTTGTATGGAGAAATATGGATTCAAGGTCCATATTCTCATGCCTCCTCTGATGTTCGTTGTCCATAGAGGCAAGTACGAGGCACTTGGCCTTCGCGCTATCAATCTCCCAAGTCTTACGGATTTCCTTATCCGCGACGCTGGAGGTGGGACCTGGGACGGGGGGAACTTTGGTGGTAAGAATATACCCCAGCTTGTCGTAAGTGATTGCCATTTTGACATTCCTGAGCCAATCTTTGTAGTTTGGCCCTGTCAGTATGTTTTTATCTAGAAGTAACCTAAGTCCAGTCATGTCGATTGGTCGCTGCAATAAGGAGAGAGAGAAGAAACACTCAGCACGATGCTCTTGCAAGTTTAGAATGGTTTTTAGTTTTTCTAAACAGGATGGCTCCCACTGTCTCTCGAATCCCTCCTCAAACCATAAAGGAAGAATTAGTCAGGATCAATCCCACCGCACAATACTTGCTTAACCGTTCAGCCAGGCCAGTGTCGGTACTTCGAGGGAGGTTTTCCAACGCTTTCGCGAAGTTCCTTAATTTAAGAACCTCTTTTCCCTGCGGGCGTAGCCCCGCTAACACCTTTCTAGACACCTACTAGGTTTATAGCATTGATCGTTTAGTGAGAAATTTCCCGAGGAGTAGCATATACTCACAGTAGGATCGGGATCCAAATATCATTGCGTGACGAAACTGAAGGAATCCTACCAGAATCACCACACTCCAAATGGTATGCAAATCTAGCAAGTTTCAGTACTTATGAAACTCCCGATGTGGATTTTTGCCCCATGCTCTTATGACCTTGACTTTGGCCAACAAATCATAAGTCACATGTCAAGTTCTACCCGTCGTTCTCCAGGTTAATTTGAATCCACCTGTATCTACCCTTGACTTTGGCCAACAAGGCAGTACGACTGTTCCAAATCAACGCATCTATCTATGCTGCACATGAATACCCAATAGCTAGCAATCACTATGCCTTGACTTTGGCCAACAAACATAGCTTGAATACTATAGACTATTCATGTGAAACGACGGAGGGCTACGAATGGTTTTGGCGAAACCGTGAACGTAGTGAACTTGATATAATCGATGGAACGAGATAGCTTTTGAAAAGAGTGGCTCAAGCTTCGCATTTAAAAGTTAGTTTTGAAAAGAACCGAGTGGTTTTTCGAAAGTGTTCCAACGACTTTTGCTTGGTTTATTATCTTGCATTAGTTCTTTTAATGCGTGATATTCTTGCATTAGTTCTTTTAATGCGTCCCATCATTTAATCCTACCATTGCAGAAAACAACCAAAATATGACGTACGCTTATGCCATTCGCATTCACCACGGGGCCCCGTCATCACCTGTTAGGTTACTTAACGAACGACGGAGCGGGGGCTGGGCTAGCGCGGCTGTAAAACATAAGCAACGCCTAAATAGTTATAAATATATAGCAATGATAGACATTACAGATCACAGATGAATTCATTGGATATACTAGGAATCCGCAATCCGTTCGAGCCTGCAATGAAAAGCGGATTACACGGTCGCGGTGAATAGCCAAAACCCCACCCAAGACCCCTACGGGTGCGGCAAACTACCCGCCAAGTACCCGAAGTGGAGCAACCTCCCTCAACGCCGTGAGTAGGCCACTCGGCACTTTGAGATACCCGGTAGTTTGTGCACCCCTCCATGGGTCTATCCTAGGAGCAAAAACAGTAAAAAGAATTATACAATGACGGCTACAACCCCGACCCGGTTGTGCGGCCATACAAATAATATTACATCAATTTACATATTACATGAATGAAAGAAAAAGAAACACTCATCTCACATCCACCCCGGCTATTCACCCGCGACAGTCCAACGCATTCATATACACATAGCATCATCAAACACAGATCACAGATATGTATAACCCCGACTAATCGACATATAGCGATTAGCCGACGTTCAATACATATAAACATCACAGGTATAACAGATTAGTCAAAGTATAGTGAAGTTCGATAAAAAAATACGGATTTATAGGCCCCCAAAAACAAATTTCTTTTCTGGAAAACCTGGGCGCAAATAAACCATCTTAAAAATCCAAAAACCCTAACAGAAGAACACTGCACCAAACCCGGTCGTGAGAGGAGCCAAAACGGCGGCGGTTCCGCGGCAAATGTATACTCATTGCCGCGGAACCGCGACGGTTTGATTGATTCAGGCGACCATTTTTGGTGGTTATCTTCATAAAACCCTGAGCCGATTTTAGGAGTAAAACTTTTTATCTTTTGAGCACAAAAAATTTCAACAGAAAGTTAGGGTTTTTGATGTTTAGGTTTTTGTGATTTTTCCGATCGAACTTCCATACACTTTACTACTTAGCTATTTTAAGTTTAGTTATGCTCTGATACCACTGTAAGTCCACGTTGCCAACCTCGGTTCTTGCGGGGAGGCGGAAACGGTATAAAAAACAAATTTTAGCGCATTAGGCAACATGGACTAACAAAAGTCGAGATCTTTTCTAAACTAAACTAGCTACCATGCTAAAGAGAGTTAGCTACTCGGAAAAGATGTTATACCTAACTTGAACTCCTTCTTCTTGAAACCTTTGTAGAGCTTGGATGGTGCTTTCCCCATCGCCTTTTTCCGTCAAAGATGGATCCACCTAAGGGTTCAACCTTCGGGCTCCTTTCTCGAACTTTGAGAGAACTAGAATCTTTGGCTTGCTAGACCTCTAACCCTAGAGTGAGTAGAGAGTGGTTTTGGGGTGTTCTTATCTTAAGGAGAGGGTTTCTCAACACATGAGAGTGAGTCTCCTTTGAACTAGAGGAAGAGGAAGAAGAAGAGAGGAGAGAGAAGTGTTATGATAGAATGAATAACTTTTTACAACCATAACATAATATGAAATGAATTATCAAATTAATAATAATAATCTAAATGAAATAGTTGATGGATGGTTTGGAATGACAATTATCATTACACACATTAAATGGTTTTGCTAGAATCAAAGAGCATCTTTGATATGTAATGATGATAGTCAAAGTTTCAACCATGGTCAACAAGTCAACCTTGGTCAAGAAGTCAACAAACCCAACCATGACACAATTTCATTTAATTAATATTATTAATTGATATATCATAAATTCATTAGGGTTTGGAAAAAGACGACTGTCAACTGTGCATACACACCCGTTCCGAAAGCCTAATGAAAATCATCTTCCTCCGCCTCAACCAACTGTGCATACACACCCGCATTCTTGTTCCGAGGAACATGAACACAATGAGATAAAACTAACCCCAAAACATATACTAGTATCTGGCTCAAACCAGAGCCCGCTAGTAATATCCGTCCGGACTCCAAACGTGCACAAGTGCGCGGATGAGAACGAACCCTGTCGCAAAACCATGCGACCTCTACTCAGTTTTGCCCAAAAGCGAATAGCCCTCTGTGTGGGACTCTAAAGACTCGACACTACGCTGGCAGTGAGTTTAACCAAAGATCGCAAGCGGCACTAGCTGTGCGTAACGGTCCCCAAGTAGATGCCGATAAGAAGACTGACGAGGTGAACCCCATCTGAACTCCTACTGAGTCTGAATGTGACAGTCTCCGTACAGTCCGGTATGTTCGTCTGATACATCGCATGGCGGGCCTAGGGGGCGGTAAACGTCAGTCCCCTAATAGCGGTACAAGTCGTGTCAGAGTGATGCCCAAAACACCCTGAGATAACACTGGAAGCCTACCAGTATATCTCTATTGCCCTGGCCAGGGACTACTCGTGTAATGGCTCTCCTAGACACAGTGCGATGTCAACCCCCAATACCGGGAGAGACGAATCCTGTCTAACCGTCATTGCCTCCAAGTGCTTCGGGACTGTACCCAACTACTACCTATTTGCACGACTCCTTTGAGCCGTGGTAGGGTAGTAATCAAAGTACAGTGGGAACACACTCGAGACGAAGTGACAGTGTCAAGTCAGCGGACTAAGCTGTACTCATGTCACCTGGGAACTGATAACTGGCGATAGGTATAATACCAACCGGTCAGTTCCCGACGAGTCCTGTCCAGTGTACTCGTAACCTAACGACCACCCATATACTATCTCCAGTACGACGTACTGATGGCTGTGGGACAGACCATCTCCTACACTGGGATGAGAAGCGCATACGCTAGTCTACTCCGGAGTATCGATGCCCTGTCTCGATAGTCCTGCGACTAGGGACCTGTATAAGGATGTGCTTATAGATTACCCAGCCCCCACTAGTGTGACTGCCATCACAACGCTGGTAATCAAGCAAAGATCCTAAGGGCTCCACTAATGTGTATAGGTGATATACTAAAATAAACACATGTACACATTGAAGTAGAAACAAACCAAGTAGCATACTACTATATTGAGCAAGATTGTTTATACAAGGTGAATATCCCAAGCTTCCATTAAGTAATATACAAACTAGTATGATACAGTAATGGCCTCTAGGGCATATACACTAACAGGGAGTTGATATTGTGCTGTGCTCGATTGGCTATATCAGTAAGTCCCTGGCCAGGGCTGTTGAGATTTACTGATAAGTGTTATCAGTAGTTTCTCGATCTGTTATAGACCATTCATCGGCACAACTTATTGAGTTATTGGGGTCGACGTTACTATCCCTAGACTCAATATGCAGCATATCTGACGAAGAGACCGGACTGTACGGTAGAGTTTCCGGTTGGCTCAACGGGAGTTGTGACAGGTTCGCTTATTTTCTTCTGATCGCTCAATACCCGGGTGGCCGTTACGTTTAGCTGACCGCTTGCGGCTTGGGGGTGCTTGATATGATCATCACCCACTGCCGGCGTATTGACGATTCTTAGAGTCCCACAATGGAGTTACCTAGTCCAAGCGAAACGATGTGGTGCGCATATGAGATATGCGCGTGGACCCGGTTAAAATGCGTGTATGAGATACCGTATATTAATCGGGCGGTTTGCTTTTGATCGGGTCGTATGTGATATGACCGATTTGCTAAATCAAGTGTTGATTTATCATTGACCATTAATTTCTCACTTTAAACCCTTTCTTGTCTTTTTGTTGTATGCATGCATGTATGCATTTATTCTCATCAATGCACATATAGATGTGCATGCACACATACATGCATACATAATTCTATCATGGTTGTTGATATAGTGGATGGTGGCAATATAAGACTCACACCATTTATAAATATATGGATATTATTTTTGGAAAAGAAAAATGGAAATGGAAATTGTTATCATGGTTTAATATTTTATTCTTGCATTAACCCTTTGCTTTAACCATGATTTAATTTCTATGGCCATTTTTTATCCAAACTAAATATCTAGATATTTTATAACTATGGTTAAGAATGAGAAAGAGAATATATATATATATTTTCATTTCTCATTTTTATTCATATGCTTATCATTATCTTGAGCTCTTAACAAGCCATCATCTTCTTCCTCCTTTCTCTCTTGCTCTCTAGCTTTCACTTGTGAGCAAAAGAGTCATCAAGTTAGGGTTTTGAAGTGAGAAAACAAACCATATCACCATTCTACACTAGTCTTGCCCATTAGTGTAGAGTGTTAGCTTCTATTTCTTCTCTTGATCTAGTGGAGCTTCAAGCTTGGACAAAGAGGACTACGGGTGGATCGTCGTGGACCTAGAGGATCTCAAGTTAACCTTTTCCCAACCCTCAAGTAGCCAAGGAGTCTAGCGTAGGGAGCTACAAAGGTTGTACTCTCAAAACCCTAGCTTTTACTACTTGTGTTTATGTTAAAGTTATGTTACCCTAGCTTTTCTAGTATGATCCTTAAGTTTGTTTCTCTAGAACCATATAAATTTTAAATATGGCATGTGTGATGCCACCAAACCCTTGTAGTGGTGCTGTAGGAACCCCTTCACCTTACCTAATCACCAACTGATATAAGTAAATGTCATAAACATAATATCAAAAAGTTATATCTCACTTTATAAAATAAACGTACAGATACATCGGTTTGAAATTGGAGCATAACAATTGATATTCAAAACCAAATATTTGCCGTCAGGAAAAACCCAGGTAATTTCCTCAAATATCACCAATTACAAAGAATTCCGATATATATAGAGGATCTAATTACCAAATTCTCAATATCTTACTCCCACTCACCATCTGTAACGCATTACAGATGTGAGAATCAAATCTGGTAAATACATACCCTGAAATTAGAATCTAATTGGGAAAACAGTTTTCACTTAGTATCGCACAGTTGATCTGAAACATGAAAATACTTCGAAAGGGTAACGGGTATTCCTAGTAATGCCTCTTCCATTATCCTGATTCATGACAGTAACCGTATACTTCCTTTTCTTCACTCCAATCTCTTTATATGTCTTTACATATTACCTTCTGTACACCACACATAGGCTAATTGGTTTTCATCCTTCTCTACCTTTTCGAACCAGCCTAAGGTTTGGAAGAAGACTGTCCAATAAGACCAATAGATGTACTCTCTTAATACCAGGAGCCCTCGCAACCTGAGAGAAGGTGAAGAGAAAAGACAACTAAATAATCCTATTCTATTTCTCCTGAACCAGAATCCATCCTCGAACTGGAACAATTTCCTTCGAGTTCGTATGTAACTATACGATAGCATATCCAAGCAATATGGATGTTCGTAGTGATACGAAGTATTCTGGAGAAATCCAAAATGAATGTAGGAGTGGTAGGGGTATACACGGTTTCCTCGTGAATGATAGCAGTCACAATTTCGTTTTGCCCTTATTCTAATCCCTTTATATGTCTTTACTTATTACCTTCTGCACACCACACTTAGGCTATGTTTGCTTCCTTCCCTACCTTTCGGCACCTGCCTATGGTTTGGAAGAAGACTATCCAATAATCGTAATAGGTCTACTCTCCTAATCCTAGGAGCTCTCGCAACCTGAGAGAAAGTGAAGAGAAAAAACAACTGAATAATCCTATTCAATTTCTCCTGAACCAGAATCCATCCGAGAACTGGAACAAGTTCCTTCGAGTTTGTATGTAACTATACAATGGATTATCCAATAAATATGGATCTTCGTAGTGATGCGGGGTGTTCTGGAGAAATGTAAAGGTGTTGTAGAAGTGGCAATGATATATGCGACTCCATGACAATCCAAAAGCCAAAGTTCTTTAAGAAGGTTCGGTTAACTTGGTTCATGAGTTTTAGTTTAGGGTCGGGCCATGGTCTCTACCAAAGAGAGAGAAAAGAAACACTCAGCATGCACTATAACTTAGATCAGAATGGTTAATCAGTTTATCTAATCAGGATGGCTCCCACTGTTTCATCAAATTCTCCTCCAAACCCAAAAGAAGAATTGGTCGAGATCATCTAAATCACCCGAAGAGTAATCCAACTCATCAGTTGGAATCGGGATCCAACTATCATCGCTTGATAACTTAATGAAAGCCACTCAAGTCACCACAATCCAGAATATATGCGCACGCCTGGCAAGTTTCCTGTACGTTTGAAACTCCCGATGTGGTTTTTTCCCCAAGCGGTTATGACCTGGACTTTGGCCAACAAATCATAACACACAAGTAAAGTTCTACCCGTTATCATCCTGATTGATTTATACCCACCCTCATACACACTTGACTTTGGCCAACAAAGTAGTACGACTATCCTAAACCAATGCATCTATCTATGCTACGGATAATTAACATATAGCTACCATTCACGATGCCTTAACTTTGGCCAACAAACACCGCATGAATTCTATGTGCTATTTATCTGAAATGACGGAGGGCTACGGATGGTTTTTAGCGAAAAATCTTTAACGTAATGAACTTGATATCATTGAAGGAACCGGATAGCTTTACAAATATATAGTGGTGCAAACTTTTGCTAAAGAGGTCACTCCCTGTGAAGGGATATCGGCTCTTTCCTCGTCGAATGAGGTGCAGGATATTCCTAACTGAATACCACAATGCAAAGAAAAATAATCGACTATAGTAAAATTATTACCCTGGCGCAAACTTTTGCTCAAGTGGTAACTCCCTGTGAAGGGATCTCGGCTCTTTTTTCGTCGAATGAGGCGCTGGATATTCATAACCGAATACCATTGTGCAAAGCAAAAGGAAACATCTGTAATGTCAGTTTTTTAAAAATCTTGGTTCCAACAACATCATATAGGTTTGTTTTCCTTGCATTGATCAGAATCAACGCAGTCCCGTCAATTAAACATGTCACACCAGAAAAGAACGAAAATATAATGTACGTATATGCCATCCACATTTGCCACTGGGCCCCATCATCACCCGTTAGGTTACTTAACTAACTACAGAGCGGGGACTAGACTAGTGCGGGTGCAAAACATATACAACATCTACTAGTATATATATAAATATATATAACATTCGTCCCAGGTATGATATAAAGCAACATCACAGAATCTCAGCCAACAACACAGAGTGGTGGATAATCCTGGAGCATCGGGTTTCAATTGAGCCGTAAATGAGACCCGACATTCCCAGTCGTGTGGATAGCCTGTGCAATGAAAACCTAGACCCCTACGAGTGCGGAAAGTTACCCGCCAATCCCAAAAGCGAGGCAACCATAATCAACTAAGTGAGTGGGCTACCCAGCACTTCACGGAATCCAGTAACTTGAGCACTCTTCTGTGGGTCAACCTATACCCCCTACGAGTGCGGCGAATAGCCCGCCAATTCTAAAGTAAGGTCCTCTCCGTCTCAACGCCATGTGATGCGGACCCGTTGCCTTCTAGAACCCGGCTATTCATGCACTCCACCGTGGGGTAATCCAAGTACAGAAAAGAAAAGAAATATGTACAAGGGTGACATCGAGCTCAACCTGGTCGTACCCCAAACAAATAATATACAAACTGGCAGAGATGGCAGTCCACATGTCGGACGCTCGCCCCACAATATCAAATGTACAAATGAATCTGAACTGTACTACCATTGCACCACTGGCTATCCACCACGACGATCCAACCACAACCACAGCACAACACAGAACATCAACGTGAATGTCATGTTCGCAAACCCATCTAAAATAATATATAGCAGTCAGATGAGTTATACCGCTCTAATGACATTCACGGTCGCAGATAATAATGTATGTACTGAAAACATACGCATTTAAAATTTCGATCGACAAAAAACTTTCCGTATTGGACCTAAGTGCAATCCAGTACCCAAAAAAAATCTGGGCCAGAAATAAAATATCCCAGAAATCACATTTCCAAACATTAGAACACCTGAAGAAAATTTGTGAATAGAAGCCATATTTCGTCTGCGCAACCGCGGGAAATATGCATGTTCTGCCGCGGATCCGTGGCCTAATGATTGGTTCATGTCCAATTTTCTTGTAGGCTTCTAAAAAACCCTGCATAAATTTTTAAGATGCTGGAAATAATTTTTTTACCGCTTTGAAAAATCAGAAGAAACATGATAAATGAAATCGTGATTTCGGGAATTTTGCTTGATCGATCTTTTAAGCACATAAGAACAAGCTAGTATGGGGTTAATGGGTTGGCTCTGATACTATGTTGGGTTATGCAAGCGCCCTGGCCATTAATCCGTGGCCGATTGCGGAACAAAATTTTTCTAAACTGGCGCTAACACAACCCGATACTACGGATCGACCATTAACCATAAACTAGCAAACATAAAAAGAGTGTTAAGAATAGTTATACCGAATTGATCTGTGTCCTTCGGTCTTCAACCACCTTCCCAAGCTCATAGAGGCCACCATGATCTATCTTGATCTCCGATCTCCCTCTATCGAAGATGATCCATCTGAGGATTTGTATTCCGAGCTCCTACCTCAATAGCCGAGGTAACTAGGATACCTAGATCGCTAAACTAGATAGCCTAGAGGATGTAGAGTGTAGTGATGGATTAATTTATTTCCAAACAGCCTAGGTTTCTCAACACATGAGACTTGAAGGGTGGGGGTAGAAGAAGAAGCTTGAGGATGAGAGTGAGAGGCAACTCAAGAAAATGGCTAAGTGTTTTGTGTTTGTTATGTTGTGAGCAATAATGAAGCCATCCCTTAAATATCTCAAGTCTCCAAAAATATCTTAAGTCAACACAAAATATCTCAAGTTAACAAAAAAAATCTCAAGACATCAAAATATCTTACAACAAACAAAATATCAAGCATCTTAAAATAGTAACGATGAGTCACTACTAAGCCATGCCACAATAAATGCATACGACACCTCATCCTCTCCACCTCATTAACCATTTAATCCTAAATGGTTAAAACTAAATGAGGTGGCATCTTCTAGAAGCAGCTTGTAATAAATTACAAGAATACCCCCATCCATATATACATACCTGTATCCGTATTCTGAAAAATACGAATACAATGAGACGAAAATAATCCAACAATATAATTCTAGAATCCGGCTTAAACTAAAACCACAAGTATTATCCGTCTGAATCCTGATACGTGCACAAGTGCACATATATGATCGAACTCTGCCGTAAAACCATACGGCCTCTACATCGTTTCGCCCGAAGCAGGGAAACCCTTTGTGTGGGACTCTAAAGACTCGTCAATACGCTAGCCGTGGATTTAACCATAAGCACGTCAGCGGCACTAGCTGTACGTAACAGCTACCCAGGTATTAAGTGAAAGGGAGGCCGATGAGCAAACTCATCCAAACCCCTACCGAGCCTGTCCATGACAATATCCGTCCAGTCCGGTCTGTTCATCTAAGAATATTGCATATCGAGTCTAAGGGGATGGATAAAGTCAGACCACTAATAACGTAACATTTCGTGTCGGTATGTAGCCCATCACCAATTGATAAACTACTGATCTAAATCAGTAATTCTCAACTACCTTGGCCAAGGATTTCTGGTGATGGCCACCCGTGCACTGCGCGACATCAACCCCCAATACCGGGAGAGACGAATCCCCGACGATCCGCTCACTGCCTCTATGTGGCTCAGGATTGTACCCAACTAAAACCTATTTGCATGACTCCTTTGAGCCGTGGTAGGGTAGTAATCAAAGCACAGTGGGAACTCACACGAGACAAATGACGATCTCAGGTCGACAGACTAACCTGTACACATGTCATCTGGAAACTGCTATCTGACAATAGGTATACTACCAACTAGCATGTTCCCGGCGAGTCCGTCCAGTGTACTCATAACCCAATGAACACCTGTATACTATCTTAGGTGAACAAACTAACACCAATGGCTTGTGAGACCTGGCCACCGCCCCTTGTCAGGGTCTCGATCAGTATACACTAGTCTACTCTGGAGTATCGGTGCCCAGTCTCGAAACTCCTACGACTAGGGACATTTACGGATGTGCTTATAGACCACCCAGCTCCCACATATATGATCACCATCATAATGCTGGTAGTCAAGCAAGAATCCTATGGGCTCTATCAACATGTAATAATGATCTATAATACCACATAAAGCATGTACATGATGATAAAGACAAACCAGATAGCATACTATCATCTTGAGCAAGACTGTTTTATCCGTATATGTCCTCCCTCAATCATCACAATCACGTGCCTGCGATTCAATAATTGACTTGAGGGCACTATAGCCAACAATAATCCGGCTCAATCCCGAGCCGGCTAGTATTATCAACCGTCCGATTGAAAGTTTGGGTAACTAGTACAATCATTCGATAGGAATCCTGCACGTATCAAAATATGGCTACTATATCATTTCGCCTGAACCAGGAAAACCCTCTTTGTGGGACTCTAAAGACTCATCAATACGCTGGCAGTGGGTTTAACTACAAGCACGTCAGCGGAACTATTTGTACGTAACAACTACCCAAGTATTGAGCGAAAGGAAGGTCGGCGAGCAAACTCATCCGAACCCCTACTGAGCCAGTCCGTGACAATATCCGTCCAGTCCGGTCTGTTCTGTTCATCTAAGAATATCGCATATCGAGTCTAGGAGGTGGATAAAGTCATACCCCTAATAACGCGACATTTCGTGTTAGTATGAATCCCATCACCAACTGAGAAACTACTAATCCAAATCAGTAATTCTCGACTACCTTGAAACAGCAACGTACTTGTTGAATCAGGTTCTGTCTAAATCAGTGCCTAAGAGTCCATATGAAATATGGAGTGGTAAAAGACCATATCTTGAACGTATTAAGATATGGGGTTGTCCGGCCTATATAAAGGTACAAAATCCGGACAAGTTATAGGCACGGTCTGTTTTGTGCAAGTTTGTGGGATATCCTAAAATTTCACTAGGACATCTGTTCTACCACACTGAGGAATAGAAGGTGTTTGTTGCTCGTCGCGCCATTTTTTTAGAGTAGCAATTTATTGCAAAAGGAATAAGTGGGAGCACGTTAGAACTGGATGAAATATCATAACCACAAACTCAAACTGAGGATTTGGTAGAACCAGAAAATTCAATGATCCTAGACGAGCCTCAGCCACTCCGCAGATCAGGTATGATTTCTCATCTGCCCGAGAGATACTACGGTTTTCTCATAGATGGGGATCAAGAGGATTGCATCTTGGAAGAAGATGACCCTACCAGTTTCAGGCAGGCCATTATCAGTAGGGACTCTGATAAGTGGCTGGATGCTATGCGATCCGAAATGGAGTCTATGTACACCAATAAAGTGTGGACCTTGGATATTGCTCCACCAGGGGTAAAACCTGTTGGATGCAAATGGATCTACAAAAGGAAACTTGGTGTAGATGGGCAGGTGGAAACCTATAAGGCTAGATCGTTGCAAAAGGTTTTCGTTAAAGACCAGGTATGGACTATGACGAAACCTTTTCTCCAGTGGCTATGCTCAAATCCATTCGGATCCCACTTACCATTGCTGCCTTCCATGAATATGAGATCTGGCAGATGGACGTAAAAACGGCTTTTCTAAACGGCAGTTTGGAAGAGTGTGTTTATATGGATCAGCCAGAAGGTTTTGTAGACAGTGGGAGCAGAGGGAAGGTGTGCAAGTTGCTTAAATCCATTTATAGATTAAAGCATGCATCGCGGAGCTGGAACATATGTTTTGAGGAAACAGTCAAAGAATTTTACTTCATCAAGAACGAAGATGAGCCATGTATTTATAAGAAGATTGTAAGCCAAACTGTCGTATTCCTAGTCTTGTACGTGGATGACATTCTTTTGATAGGAAATGATATTCCTATGCTATAATCAGTCAAGCTTTTCTTGTCACAAAGGTTCTCCAAGAAGGACCTGGGTGATGCCTCGTACATTCTGGGGATTAAGATCTACAGAGATAGATCTAAAAGATTATTGAGACTTTCGCAGTCCAGGTATATAGAGACCGTATTAAAGAGATTTAGTATGGAAGATTCCAAGCGCGGTAACATACCCGCATTGTACGGAATCACACTCTCTAAGGAGATGTCTCCCAAGACTGACAAGGAGAGGGTTCGCATGAGCACTATACCCTACGCTTTGGCGGTAGGATATATAATGTATATGATGTTGTGTACAAGACCAGATGTAGCATACGCACTAAGCATGGTGAGCCGGTATCAGTCAGACCCAGGTGAGAAGCATTGGACAGCAGTGAAGAACGTTCTCAAGTACCTGAGAATAACTAAGGAGATGTTCCTGGTTTACGATAATAGAGACCTCAGGGTTGAGTCCTTTACTGATTCAAGCTTCCAGAGTGACAAGGATGACAGCAAGTCTGTCTCGGGTTTTGTGTTTACCCTCAATGGAGGGGTGGTGTGTTGGAGGAGTTCCAAACAAGACACCATCGCAGACTCTACGATGGACGCTGTATACATTGCTGCAAGCGATGCCGCAAAAGAAGCGGTCTGGATGAAGATCATAGCTGAACTTCAGGTAGTTCCATCCATTGTTGATCTGATACCTGTGTATTGTGATAACAATGGGGCTATAGCTTTAGCGAAGGAACCACGGTCCCATCAGAAATCCAGACACATCTTAACGCGGTATCAACTGATCAGGGAGATCGTAGATCACCAGGAGATCTAGGTCCGGAGAGTGGATACAAAAGAGAGTACGGCGGATCCATTTACAAAGGCCCTCCCTCAAGCACAGTTTGAGCGACTTTTTGAGATGTTGGGTATGTGGTACGCCAGAAGCTGGCCTTAGTGCAGACGTTGGGTATTCGGTACGCCAATTACTGGCCTTTAGTGCAAGTGGGAGATTATTGGATATGTATGCCCCAGAGGCCAGTATTGTATATGTATACATATGGATGCTGAGGATGTGTATGTACAGGACAATCTTGCTCAGTTTTATAGTATATTATTTCAGTTGTCTTTATCTGATATGTGTATTTGTTTTTATTGATGCTTTATCCAGCTTGCATATATTGATAATGACATGATACAGTAGTATACTATTTTGGTTTGTCTTTATCTTAAGATGGCATATGTCATACTCGTTATTACATATTGCGGTTACATGGTTATAAATCCCGTAGGATCTTGCTTGACTACCTGCGTTGTGATGACAATCATACTTGTGGGAGAAGGGTAGTCCATAAGCACATCCTTAAATGGTCCATAGTCACGTGAGTATCGAGACTGGGCATTGATACTCCAGAGTAGACTAGTGTATACGTTTCTAGCCCCGTCGGGGGATGGTTAGTCTCGTAGTCATTGGTCTGATGCACCTAAGATCGTATACAGATGCTCAATGGGTGTGAGTACACTGGACGGACTCGCCGAGAACTTCCAGATGGTATTATACCTATCGTCAGATGAAAGTTCTCAGGTGACATATGTACAGGTTAGTCTTTGGACCTGAGATCGTCATTTGTCTCGTGTGAGTTCCCACTGTGCTTTGATCACTACCCTACCACGGCTCTACTGAGTCGTGCAAACAGGTTTTGGTTAGGTGCATTCCCGAGCTGCATGGAGACAGTGAATGATTTTCTTGGATTCGTCTCTCCCGGTATTGGGAGTTGATATCGTACTGTGATCCGATCAGTCAGGACCACAAGACCTTGGCCAAGGCAGCAGGGATTTACTGATAGCTTGATCAGTAGTTTCCCGGATTGGTCCTGAACCACATCAGCATGACTTATCTGGTTATTAGGGCCTGGCGTTTACCACCTCTAGACCTGGTATGCGATACTCTTAGAAGAAGAGACCGGATTGTACGGATATTGTCACGGATAGGCTCAGTAGGAGTTCGGACGAGTTTACTCGTCAACCTTCCTTTTTCCCAGGTACCTAGGTAGCCGTTATGTACAGCTAGAGCCGCTGACGTGCTTGTGGTTAAACATACTGCCAGCATACTGTTGAGTCTTTAGAGTCCCACACAGAGGGTTTCCCTGCTTCGGGCGAAACGATGTAGAGGCCGTATGGTTTTACGGCAGGGTTCGATCACATGCGTACAATGTTAGTTATATGTATGCCCTAGAGGTCATTACTGTACATATGATGTATATTGTAGTGGATGCTTGGACATATATAGAGAGAACTTTCTTGCTCGACATGATAGTATGCTATCTGGTTGCTCTTTGTCATAACATGTCAACTTGTATAAGTGATGTTGTCTTGCTCTCACATGTTAACATAGCCCTTAGGATGTGTACTTGACTACCAGGACTATGATGGAGATCATACTAGTGGGGCCAAGGGTAGTCCACAAGTGCACCCTATAATTTTTCCTTGTCATGGGAGTATCGAGACAGGGCATCGATACTCCAGAGTAGACTAGCGTATACGCTTCTTGACCCATATGATAGGCGATGGATGATCCCACATCCATTGGTGTTTGACATCAAAGATGGTATAAGGGTGCTCAGTGGAGACTGGGTACACTGAACGGACTCGCCGAGAACTCCAAGATGGTATTATACCTATCGTCAGATAGCAGTTCTCTGGTGACACTGGTACAGATTAGTCTATCGACCCGAGATCGTCATAGAGTCTTGTGGGATTCCCACTGTGCTTTGATTTCCACCATACCACGGTCAAGAGATCGTGCAAAAAGGTGGTTTTTGGGTACAGTCCCGAGTCACATGGAGGCAATGAGCGATAGGAGGGGATTCATCTCTCCCGGTATTGGGAGTTGATGTTGCGCTATGCTCGTTTGGCCATAACATGAAATCCCTGGCCAGGGTTGCTGAGATTTACTGATAAGTGTTATCAGTAGTTTCTCGAACCGTTATGGACCTTGCATCGGCATGACTTATCAGGCTATTAGGGTCTGACGTTATACCATCCCTAGGCTGTGATATGCGACATATCAGCCGAAGAGACCGGACTGTACGATAGTATTACTGATTGGATTCGTAGGAGTATGAGCAGGCTTACTTATTGATCTTCTGATCGCTGAATACCTGGGTGGCAGTTACGTTTAGCAAACCGCTTGCGGCTTGTGGGTGTTTGATATGATCATCACCTACTATCGGCGTATTGACGAGTCTTTAGAGTCCTACACAGAGGTTTCCTGGTTCATACGAAACAAAGTAGGAGCACATATGTGATATGTGCGGGACCGAGATTAATACGAGTATGTGATACCGTATTCTATTCTTGCGATATGTGATATCGGATGATTGTATGAGATATAGCCGGGTTATTGGATCAAGTGTTGATTCGATAAGTTGATTCATATGATATTAGTCGGTTGTATGTGATATAGACGGATTATTAAATTAAGTTTTGATTTGATAATATAATGTATAATTATATATTTGATATATTAACTTACATTAACTAATATTTGCTCACTTATGATTTATTTTCTCACTTGATTGTGCAGATAGTATATATGTGATATATATTAGTGTACATTGTATTGTGTCATGCTTGATGATACATGATACATTAGTGTATGAGACTTACACTATAGTTAGGATAATGTAGGTTTATATTTATCTAAGTAATTCAAAAATAGACAGATTTTTGTCATGGTTACAAGCTTGTAGAAGCTTGTGGAAACATTGACCAAGTCCACTCTTTTTGTTTCATTTGTAGATATTTATTAACCTAACCATAAACCCTAGCCCTAGTTTAGTCTCTACATGAGTTAGTGCATGACACTAACTCACCCATGATTCATATTCTCACCACTTGAGTTCATTCTCTCATTCTTCACTTGAGCTTTTTCTTCCTCATGAAAAGCTTTATAGCTTTTGAAAATAGTAAGAAAATATTGTGAGAAAAAGAAAACTAAAGAGAGCCCATTTCCTACTTCATCATCCTCTACTATTAGCCATTTAGTTTAGGGTGTTTGCTTCACTAAACCCTAATTTAGTGAAGAGGTAGCATGAGCTTTAGTCTTCTCGACGTAGATCATCTTCGGCCTTGAAGACTTCGAACAAGTTTGCATCTTTCACCTTGTGGAGCCTCTCAAGAGTTCGGGAGATTCTTACTCGCAGCGAAGAGACTTCTACACAGAGCATTTGACGTGAAGATCTGGTCTACAAAGATTGTATTCCGCATTCACTTAATTTGCAAAGTTGTTTGTATGTTGTTTTGTTTAAAACTCTAGTTAAGATTCTTGGTTAGGGTTGTTTAGAACGGCAATTTTTTTGAAAACGGCATGGACGATGCCACCCGAAACCTTGCTGCCTTGCTAAGTAACCCTACAGTGGTATCAGAGCCAAGCTAGAGATTTAAACGATGTTTGTTAGATTACGAAACCAAAACTGCTCCGAAACTTGAAACACTAGAAACTGGTTTCTGTCGAATTTTTAAAGTGCTCTAAATTTTTTTAAACAATTGCAGAATGCTATATGTGATATGACATGAACACAGAACAATTTTGAGGCAACTTGGTTGGATTTTGGCTGAGCACATGACCAAAAAATCCGAGGAGGCCAGACCCCTTAAGGCTTCTGGGCTTCAAATTTTTTCAGTGTTCCAGGGTCTAGGTTTTGGTGTTTCAGGTGTTGTTTGTTTTTACTAAATTTTCATGTGATGTTAACTTTCTGCAAAGGCAACTCGGAGTGTTTCGTAGTCATAATTCTAACATGTATTCGGGTTATTTAGACGATGTTAAAAAGTTTGAACGGGTATCAATAACCCAATTTTTCCCCGCTGGAAATTTTCCGAGTGTTGGATTTTTTCCAAGTTTAAAATCTTCAGAAAATCTTGCAAGCGATTCTGTGGAATGTTCCCCTCCGAAAGGCGGCGCACAGGACTGCGAAGTCCTGACGCTGAGATTTAGGGCAGATGCTATTTGGTTTTATCCGTCCAACTCTCCGAAGATGCCAAGTTAATTTATGGCACCGTGTATCGGAGGTTTAGACGGATGCGGCCGATGTAGCAGACTTCGTCAGATTCCCCCTCGCTTGAGGGGTTTTTGATTGTGGGGATGCTCTTCCTTGCAGGCGCAAGCCCCTGCAGTTAATTACGCTACCGCATCACGGTAGCCACTTTCTCCTTTTCCAGAATTTCACTTCGTGTCGTGTGTGTTTGTTTTGTTTGTGGTTGCCCGTGGATTGTATACGGAGACTGAGTAATGCCGTCGCCCGTAGGACGTGGATTAGTCCAAATCCGTACTTACTTAGATTTGGGTTTGGTGTTTTGGTTTAAGGATACGTTAGCCGTATTCAGGCTAAGATCGACTTAAACGTTCGTTAAGGATACGTTAGTCTGATTTGGGAATAAGATCAACTTAACGGGATCGTTTGGATCCGACAAAAGAGCATTTGGGGGCTCTATTGTTCCAGTTTAGGGACACAGTGGTCTATATTCCAGTTTAAGGACATGGTGGTCCATATTCCAGTTTAGGGACGTGGTGGTCCATCGCCAGTTTAGAGACGTGGTGGTCCATGTTCCAGTTTAGGGACGTGGTGGTCCATCGCCAGATTAGGGACGTGGTGGTCCATCATTAGTTTAAGGACGTTTCGGT
The DNA here is from genome assembly GCA_030015575.1 of Agapanthus africanus. Classification (NCBI taxonomy): domain Eukaryota; kingdom Viridiplantae; phylum Streptophyta; class Magnoliopsida; order Asparagales; family Amaryllidaceae; genus Agapanthus; species Agapanthus africanus. The sequence goes on from JASDDO010000031.1 coordinate 334,060,782, forward strand.
CCAACATTAGTTTAAGAACATTTCGGTCCAATATTAGTTTAAGGACATTTCGGTCCAATATTAGTTTAAGGACGTTTCGGTCCAATATTAATGTGTGGTCGTCGGGACCCGTCACCTCTCTGACGTCGTTGAGGGATTACAACGATAGGTGTCAGAGGAGTTCGGAGATGTACCCTCGAACCGGATGTAAATTGATTTAGGGAGCAGCCGTGCTCGGTCAATTTAATTTGAGGACTTATGTCCATGACTGGGCTAAGTCCAGTTGAATGTTCAACATTTTTATTTGTCTTTGGCCTATTAGGCCTGTGCCAGGGCTTTGCCCCCTTTTAAATAATGCATTGCATTATTTTTGTTTTGTTTCGGCTCTGCCCATTTATAAGTGATGCAGAGCATCTATTTTGTTTGGGCTCTGTCCTTTTTATTGCACTGCAATTTAATTAGGCCTGCTAGGTCTTTTTGATTTGGGCTTGGCCCTTTAAGAAATGCATTGCATTTGTCAGGCGCTTTGCGCCAATCAGAGAGCGCAAGTGCTTGTGATGATGACACGTGTTATGCAGCGCAGTGCGCTGCGCTAGTGCGCTACGCTTGCGCTGCTGACACGTTGCGCGCTCTGGTGAGTTGCGCCAATTTCAGAGAGCAAAGCTCTATTTCAAAGCGCATAGCGCAAATGGTTCAGATGTTGACACGTGGCACTCTCAGGTGGCATGCGCCAACCCAAGAGCGCAACAGCGCAGTTCTACAAGTGCAAGGCACTATTAACTTGAGAATCTTTTAGATTCAGAACCAATGGTTCATAAAAAGAAGTGCAAAGCACTGTTTGTTTTCTTGATCTAATTTAGATCAAAGAAAACAAGTTCTTCTTGTTTTTCTTATCTCGGGGAACCGATGGTTCATAAAAAAGTGCAAAGCACTTATTATTATTATTTTTTTTTCATTAGGGATCCTTGATCTTGTTCTTAGATCAATGATCTGTTCATAAGAGAATTTTCTCTTTTTCTAAAGGTTTTCTACCTTTTTTTGTTCTTGAGGAATTCTCTCCAATTCTTCAGAGTTCTCTCTGTTTAATTTCTCACAAAATGTTGATGCTTTTTGAATTGAGGTCTAGGGTCCTTTTTATAGTGCCCATAAATTAGTTAAAGTTTGTTAAAGAGATCATTCTCTGAGTGATTTGGGGAATTTTCCCCACCGTTGGATCTTTGATCCAAGGGCTTCTGTTTTACAGAAGACAATCTTCTTGTTTTTAACAAGATTGAGAAAGATCTTTCAGAATTTTAATTCTGTTTGGCACAAGCGCACCAGCCCGTGACACGTGTTGCGCAGCGCATAGCGCAGCGCAATTGCACTTGTGCAACTGCACTGACACGTGTCGCGCAGCGCACAGCGCAGCGCAACTGTGCTGCCACGCGGCGCGTAGCGCAGAGCGTAACTATGCTAGCGCAACCGTGTTACCACGTGGCGTGCAGCGCAGAGTGCAGGCCAACTGAAGCATTGCTTCTTTAATTAATGTTTGAATTTTAAACAGAGCCTTGCTCTGATTGAGTGCGCTGCCTTGGGCGCTGCGCCCCCTGCGCTAACGTGTCTGATTTTGACATGTGGCGCTCTGCGCGCAGCGCAGGGGATCTGAAGCGTTGCTTCATTTATTTTAACTTTGATTTTCACTTTAATTTTTAAGACAGAGCTTTGCTCTGATTGGAGGAAAACAGAAGCATTGCTTCTTTTCCCACCTTGGAATTTGAACAGAGCTTTGCTCTGATTGGGGTAAACAAATGCCCCCCACCGTTGCGCTTACGTGGCCTTAAACGTGAGCGCAGCGGTGGCCGAATTCCAACCGTCGCGGCAACTTTTGGAAGTTGAAAGGGCATTTGATGCCTATAAATAGGACCTTTGGTCCCTTACATGATTTTCATCTTCACAATTTTACTTTAAAAACTCAGAGCCCTGCTCTCTTGTTTAAACACTTTTAAAAGTTCAAACTTTAGAGAATTTTTAGGTAAAAATATTAATTTTGATTAAATTAAATCAATTTTAAAAGCCTTGCTCTCAATAGATCCCTGATCTAAAGAAGACCCATTTAGGGTTTCACTTAGTAGAGCTTTGCTCTAAGGGGGTCTATAGAAGACTAAGAAGAGCCCTATTAGGGTTCCATTAATAGAGTTTTTCTCTCTAAAAGATCTTCCCTGTATTTTCTCATTTCATTAATGGAGCTTTGCTCCTCCCAAATCATATAGAAGAACTCTTAAGAATTCTTCATGGATCTTGGAAGTTAACGATGGCATTTTATTCCTCAGTGCATTATATCGTTTTGCTTAATCAGTCTTTCTGATAATTTTTGTTGATTTTCTTTCACAGAAACAATGAACGCCCACATGTACAATCTTGACGAGATCATCTATTACGGGGACATCCGCCGACTTAGCCGTTCTCAAAATCGAGAGTTCACAAACGCGGAGTGTGCTGAAATCATGAGCCGCTTCAACGCATATAACGGTCCACTGCTTCCCCGACGTTCCTCCCTCCTTAAGCTTATCGTGGGAGCCATCTGGGAAGCGCTTCCTCTATTCTGTTCCGGTGTGCCGCTTAGGGCGTTGGATGCCGCCGAGGATATGGTGCACTCGGTATACCTGATGAACTTAATCTCGAAGAGACGGCGAGACAATCTTTTCGATCTCTTGCACGAGGTCTTTCAACAGTCCGCCATACTCGCTGCTTATCGGAGGGTGGAGGACATCAGGGGGGACCCTGACGCTTGTGCTCGCAAAAGAAAGCACACCAGGATGGTCCGCGAGGCTTGGAAAGTCATAGATAGGGTCACTTTCGAGTTCCTCAATCCATGTCCTGGGTTCGAGGTTATACCTTTGTAAACATTTTAATAATGTTATTATCCATTTCTCCGTGATTGTAAGAACCCCTTTTTATGATATGAATAGAAAATTTCCATTTCAGCTTGTCTTATGCCTTGTTCTGAATCTTTTGCACATGCATGAATGAGTGTGTCTCGAACGCTTGATCAAATGCAAATCGGATGTTCTTTCTGTCGCTTCTCTCTTTCTTTTATTATCAGTATACTGCTTTAGTAAACATGGTTGACAGGTGATAGAGCGAGCATCCTGTATTGGCTCCTTCACAAGGCAGCGATGGCTTAGATTGCAGGTTCAGATCTGCTGCCTAAGACTTTTCAATTTTAAGAGCTGTGAGGGTCTCATAAAGACATTTCTCCCTACGGATCGAGAGGATCTCATAGGTGTATTTTCTCCTTAGGAATCGAGAGGATTCCTAAGTGCATTTTCTCTTATGAGTCGTAAGGATCTCATAAGAGAATTTTTCCCTCTTACGAGTCGAGAGGACCCGTAAGCGGTTGCTTCCCTCCTTGTCGAGTTTCGAGTTTGGAGAGTGAGACCCGTGGATAGTGTGCAAGAGACCATATTGGGCAAACTTGCAGGGTCCCAGTGCTTAGGAAACAGGCCCCTTTTATGCCTACTGCCTAAGGCTTTATCTCACGAGTTGAGCCGCATCGAAAATTTCTCGCAAAGACATCAATTTCTTCATAAGTCGAGACGAATCGAGCATTTCTCGCAAGAATATCCTAACGTCACAGTTAACCTCTACTCTTTTCGACAGAAGTCCGTTAGGGTCTGTGGTACTTAGGGTTTTGGCCGTCGTACCGTCGCATAAGCTGATATGTCCCTCGATAGGCGATCGTGCTGTTCGAGTAGCCCTGCGACTGCCGTGTCTCTGATCCCTTCGGGGGCTGGACAAGACGTCTTCAAGCAATCTTCCTAGGCAGTTTGACCGTCGGAAGAGCAAGCGTTAGGAATTTTCCATGCCGCTTTTTACTTGAGGTTAGGCTCATTTTGGCGAGCCCCGATGAGTCATAACCACTCCGCGCTGGTGTGGGATGATCTCCGATAGTCTTTCAGGTTTTATGTGAGTTGCCGTCAAGACCCTGAAGCTAGGAATTTGGCCTTTGCTTCGTTTGCTGGCATTGCGTCTGCTGTACCGAGACGAATGTCGCGGTGGGAACTAGGGATTTTGTCGTGGCTCCATTTGTTTGATTATGTTGCGTCTGCTGTGTCGATACGAAGGTTGGGTGACATTTTGTCTGCTGTATTGAGATGGACGTCGAGTTGTCTCTAGGTTGCTTGTGAACCGTCGAGGTTTGGAACTAGGGATTTTGTCGTGGCTCCATTTGCTTGATTGTCGCGTCTAAACCCTGCAGGAGGAAGAACGCTGGAGTGACATCTCGTCTGCTGTATCGAGACGAACGTCGCGGTGGAGCTGGGATTTTGCCGTTACTCCGCTTGTTTGATTGTCGCATCTGAACCCTGCTGGAGGAAGTACTCTGGAGTGACATCTCGTCTGCTGTATCGAGACGAACGTCGTAGTTGTCTCTAAGTTGCTGGTGAACCGTCGAGGTTTGGAACTAGGGATTTTGCCGTGGCTCCGTTTGTTTGATTGTCGCGTCTAAACCCTGCTGGAGGAAGAACGCTGGGGTGACATCTCATCTGCTGTATCGAGATGAGCGTCGTAGTTGTCTCTCGGTTGCTGACGAACCGTCGAGGTTTGTAACTAGGGATTTTGCCGTGGCTCCATTTGTTTGATGATGTTGCGTCTGCTGTGTCGAGACGAACATTGGGGTGACATCTCGTCTGCTGTATCGAGACGGACATCGAGGTTTTTTCTAGGCTGCTGGTGAACCGTTGAGGTTTGGAACTAGGGATTTTGCCGTTGCTCCATTTGTTTGATGATAATGCGTCTGAACTCTGTTGGAGGAAGAACGCTGGGTTGACATCTTGTCTGCTGTATCGAGATGGACGTCGCGGTTATCTCTAGGTTGCTGGTGAACCGTCGAGGTTTGGAACTAGGGATTTTGCCGTGGCTCCATTTGTTTGATGATGTTGCGTCTGCTGTGTCGAGATGAACGTTGGGGTGACATCTCGTATGCTGTATCGAGACGGACGTCGAGGTGGTGACCACTCCGTGCTGGTGTGAGACGATCTCCAGTTGTCTTTCAAGCTTTATATGACCCGCCGTTAAAACTTTGAAGCTAGGATTTTAGCCTTCGCTTCGTTTGCTTTGGTGTGTCCAAATCCTGTTGGAGGAAGAACGCTGGGGTTGACATTGCGTCTACTGTATAGAGACGAACGTCTAAATGAAGCTGGGATTTTGCCGTCGCTTCACTTTGTTTCGACCGCAAGGTCTTTTGTTGGCGTTGTATCTGCATCTTGATGGACTGCGAAAGAACGCCTTTATTGACATCTCATCTGTTGTAACGAGACGAATACTTAGATGGTCTCTAGGTTGTCTGTGAACCGTCGAGATTTGGCTTCGCTTTTTTATAGAGCCTGTTGGGAAAGTATGGTTCCCTCTTTGTTTGTGCCCCTGGATTGTATACAAGAATCGATGTAATCTAACCTGTAGGGCATAAGTTTCATTCATTTTTTTTTATTATTATTCTCTTTCCGCGATGATCTATCATTTCAGCTTTTATATCGCGAAGGTCGCGATTGCCCAATCATTTCGGCTATTTTTCGCGGTGCCCAATCATTTCGGCTATTTATTTTATTTTCACTCACTGCATTTTATTGCGAGTTGGCCAATCATTTCAGCTATTTCGTGTGCATACATTTTTAATTGCTGCTTTTTATTGCAAGTTGCCCTATCATTTCGGCTATTTCGTATGCATACGTTTTTACTTGCTGCTTTTTATTGCAAGTTGCCCAATCATTTCGGCTATTTCGTGTGCATACGTTTTTACTTGCTGCTTTTTATTGCAAGTTGCTCCATCATTTCGGCTATTTCGTATGCATGTGGGGCCTATCGGCTTTTCACCATAAACCTGAAATTAGACACTGATTTCGGCATCAGCACCGCTGCAACTGGAATATTGCCAGGAGCGAATCATCATTTGCCTCCGTCGATGTTGATCAAAGGTGGCTTAGCGAACAGGGTTAAGGTCCTGACGACTAAGGCTTTTAACTTCATGAGCCGTAAGGGTCTCACAGAGGTATTTCTCCCTACAAGTCGTAAGGATCGTGTAGGTGTATTTTCTCCTTAGGAATCGTGAGGATTCCTAAGTGTATGTTTCTCTGTAAGTCATAAGGATCCTACAGGAAGGGTTTCTCCTTGTAAATCGAGAGGACTTACAAGGGTCATGCGAACATATCCCCATTCACGGATGGATCTTGGTTAGGAGAATGTTTATTCGCGCCCATGGATTGTATACAAGGGTTAGTATTGAGCCACTTATAGGGCAATATCGGAAGTTGTGGGGGTTGCTTAAGCATAGGTTTAGGTCTCCATAACTTAAGACTTTCAACTTTTATGAGCCGTGAGGGTCCCATAAGAGAGTTCTCCTTACGAGTCGTGAGGATCTCGCAAGTGTATTTTCTCCTTAGGAATCGTGGGGATCCCTAAGTGTGTCGCTCCCTTGTGAGTCGTAAGGATCTCACGCGGGTGGTTTCTCCTTACAAGGTCGAGAGGACCTTATAAGTGTCTTTTAACGAGGTTGCGCCCTTTCGGGTTTTCACAAACACTCGCCGGTAGTCCTGCTGTTTTTACTCACGGAGCCCTTTCGGGTTTTCTTCCGTGCCCATTTTGCTTATAGACATACCATTTTTATTTTATATTTTATTTATTTTCTTCTTCCTTTTTTTTACGAGGTCGCGCCCTTTCGGGTTTTCACGAACACTCGCCGGTAGCACTGCTGTTTTTACTCACGGCGCCCTTTCGGGTTTTCATCCGTGCCCTTTTTTGCTTATGGACATACCGTTTTTATTTATTTATATTTTTTTTTATATATTTTTTTTATTTTGTCAGCCTACAGATGCTGCAGTATTAGTTTAAGGACGTTTCGGTCCGTCGTTAGTTTAAGGACGTTGCGGTCCGTTGTTGCCACATTTGAGGCGAATCTCTAGTTTACTGACTTCTCGGTCTATGAGGCTTTCTTTATGACTGAACATGATGCCCCCGGCGTATCCGTCTTTCTCAGAGCGTGCGGTTGTGGCGGGTTCACCTTCCAGTTTTCGGGGAGCGCGAACTTGCCCTGTAGGTATTGGTCTTCAACCCAGTTTTTGAAGACGTAGCAATTCTCAATCAGGTGACCTACTGTTCGGTGGTAAGGGCAATAATTAGAACTGTTGACATCGTCCAGTTGTAGTTGGTGTTTCGGCTCCGGTAGAGTGATAAGCTTATTATGCACGGCCACTTCGAACAGCCTCCTTGTTTCATCCTGGGGAAATGAGTAAGGACGTCTTAGCCTCTCTTCGAGGGATACGCGTGGACGCACATTATTTTGACGAACAGCCGGTCTAAGGCTACTCGACTGTTGTTGAGTGTTGGCGACGAAGGTCATCTTCCCCTTTCCTTTATCCTTTTTGCTCGATCCTTTGTTTGCAGGGCCGAGATTTTTTCCGAGTAACGGGCGATTGCAAGGCTGAATGTTCTCGCAACTCTTTAATTCTTTCATTTTTGAAATGGATTCCTTGAGGAGAGGGTTGAGGGCAACTTCTTTGTCAGAGTCGCTTCCAAAGGTGATAATTTGCAATCCCTTGGAGTCGGCTATGTGACGGTCGTCAGCGGCTCTTTTGCGCTCATCTATCGCATTTTTCCGATGTCTACAAGCTCCGCATTTTGTCCTATTGAAGTGTTGCTTTTGAGCAACATATCCTTGCCACCAACACTTAAAGGATTCGCAGTCTTCGGTAGGATGTATGATCTTCTGATGATATAAGCAGAAGTTAGGATGCATCTCTACTCCACCAAGAGTATTCTCTTCAGAGGGTGGTACCACCATTCCTGCTGACAGGGCTTTAGCGAACCTTTTTCTCATCTTGAGTTTGTTTTTATCCGCAGCGGATGGCTTTTGATTTGACAGGAGTGCCTCGACTCTTTGGTCCCGTCGTCGGTGTTCGGCTCCTTCCAGCATGGCCATCCTACGCTCTTGATTGTCTTTAACTTTTAGACGAATCTCGTTTAAGAAGGCATCGATCAATTCGTCTGACGGCCGTTGAATTTCTGGTTCAGGGTCCACCCTCGGTTTCTCGGCGCAAAAAGCCTCTTCATCACCCGCCAATAAGTGAGAGATCATATGACAACTCGCTACGTAGTCTTCGGATTTATCTGATGAGTCATCTCCATCGTTTTCGTCTTCAATAAGAGAACAAGCTGCCCCCATCGTGTCCGTCTTCTTTGGCGTGTGCAACTGTGGTGGGTTTACCTTCCAGTTTTCAGACAGCGCAAACTTGCCTTGTATGTATTGATCCTCGATCCATCCCTTAAAGACGAAACAATCCTCAATCGGGTGACTTACCGTTTAGTGGTAAAGGCAGTAATCGGGATTATTGAGATCGCCTGGCTGCAATGGACGTTTTGGTCACGGCAGATTGATGAGTCTGTTGCGTACTGCCAGTTCAAACAGTCTTCTCTTTTTATTCTGAAGAAACGAGTAAGGACGTCCTAATCTCTCCTCGAGGGATGGGCGTGGATGCGCGTTATTTTGGTGAACGACCGGCTTTGGGTTGCTCGGCTGTTGTTGAGCATTGGCAACGACAGTCGCTTTCCCTTTTCTTTTCTCATTTCGAGAGTCTGGTTTTGGAGGAGACGGTCCGTGGCCCATCTGGTCTATTTGGGCTAATTCGTCGATCAATGCTTGGAAGGTGGTCGGCCTGAAGAACATCATGAATTGCGAGATGGTCGTTTGCGGATCAAGAGTGCCCACGAACATGCCTACCGCAGGTGCCTCTTCTATGCGTTGTTCGCCTTTCGACCATAGATTCCGCCATCGTGTTGCATATTGGACCCACGTTTCTCCTGGCCTTATCCTGGCATTTATCAGTGCTGTTATCGGGGTGCGTCCACTAGCACTCGTGAATCTTTGCATAAACAGTAGCTCCATCTCCGCAAATGTTTTGACAGAGTCGTTAGGTAGCTCCGAATACCATTCAAAGGCTGTTTCTGCTAAGCTGCTAACGAATTGGCGAAGCAACAATTTGTCATTCCCTCCAGTATCGCCGCACAAGTCCCTGAATTGAGCGAAGTGTTGATGCGGATTCCCTGTCCCTTTATATATGTGGAATTTAGGGATCATGTATCCCGGCGGGTAACTGATTTAGTCATACCAGGTTCGATAGGGTCGTCCAGTTCTAACAGTTTGCCCAGCCGCTTCACTCGCCTGATGAGCTCGTATTTGCTGAGCTATATAGTCATCAAGTACGGCCTTGGAAATGGTTTCTTCCTTGGCTGCTGAAAGAGCCAGAGGAGGATCAGATGTTTCCCCTCCGTCATTTCCGACAATGACTGGAGGGTCTTCAGCTGGAGGGTCCGGCTGTAACATCATCCTTACCATATCTTGGAAGAGGAGCGCCATCTGTCTTATGTTAGCCGCTTGTTCTGCGGCTTCTCTGTCCTTCTTTTCGAGGATTCTACGTAAGAAGTCAGCATCAGTTTCTTGTTCGTGACGCTGCTATGATGATACTTCCGAACTTTCTTTAGGTTCGGTAAGTGCGGCCATCACAGTCATCATTTCCTGAAGCTTCTATTGCTGCTCCTGAGTTTTTGTCATGGATCGGGTGAGCGGTCGGTGACCCATTAAAGCACGGCTTTCCTCCTTTCTGGAAGCCATATAAACAATGTGCACCACCATGCCCCTAGACTTGGGGCATTTGTGTTCGGTGACTTTGCGATTTGCCGAAGACACAGGGGCTTTTTGCGGCCTCCTTTTTTGAGTGATTGGAGTTGAGGGGGCCGTTGTAGTGGGCACCCAAGTAGCTTTTGCTTTTTGTGGTTTGACAGAGTAATCCTTCTCCTGCCGCACCTTCATCTTTTTCTGTCGGCGGAGATAGTTTTTATCAATCACCGACTCTTGGACCTGTCGCCAGACTTTGTAAATTTTTGAGGACAACCGTTGAGGGGGCTGCTCTAGCTTTTTCTCTGGAGCATTCTCTACAGATGAAGGAGTTTGTTTCAATACCGCAGTAGGAGAGTTTCTTCGCACCGTATTCAGCAATTCAAAGCTATTCCCGGTTGGAACAGCAGCATCGATCCCCACCGTTAGAGCTGGCGGAGTTATCCCAGAGGGGGAATTGCCCCCAGCCTAACTCACTCGGTGCCAGTGGCGACGTCGAGCGTGTCTTGCGGATGGAGTCACCTCCATTGTTAGATAATCTTCTTCATGCCCCCTGCTCTGGGTAGGGGAAGCAGCTTTGAGGACCTCGCCTGGAGCAGCAACCGGAATGGCCAGCCTTGTAAAAACTGACTTCTCGGAAGGAGGAACCTTTCCAATGATTTCGTCCGTTTGAGTCGGGATGGCTATCCGCTTTGGGATGGCAGCTTCGGGTATCGCAGGTTTGCGGACGTTCTGGCCCAGTCTGTTGAAAACTGAGGTATTGAAACTGGGCGACTCGTTGAGAGGGGTCGCGGCAGTGGTAAGTCGATCAAAGACCGGCTTCTTTGGAGATTCTTGCGATGTCATTGGGGCATTGAAGCTCATCAGTGGGAGCATAGTCCCGAAGAACAATCCAGCGGTGGCCTGAGTTACCTGCTCCACTGGCATCTTGAAAAGGGAGGCCGCTTGGGGCCCATAAGTCACCCCACTAGCGAGGACGGAGCGAGAGTTGCAGTTGCGGGCAGTGCAGTTTGAAGCCATTGATCTTCAGTTCTCTGCACGGAGCAAGACACAAAATCTTAGTACCTCGAATCCACAGGCAACCACAACAAACCGCGATTTGTTCGCGAACACGACACACAAAGTGTGGAGTGGAAAGAGGAAAAGGTCCTACCGGGCGTGCCAGAATCTGTTCCCCTCCGAAAGGCGGCGCACAAGACTGCGAAGTCCTGACGCTGAGATTCGGGGCAGATGCTATTTGGCTTTATCCGTCCACCTCTCCGAAGATGCCAAGTTAATTTATGGCACCGTGTATCGGAGGTTTAGACGGATGCGGCCGATGTAGCAGACTTCGTCAGATTCCCCCTCGCTTGAGGGGGTTTTGATTGTGGGGACGCTCTTCCCTGCAGGCGCAAGCCCCTGCAGTTAATTATGCTACCGCATCGCGGTAGCCACTTTCTCCTTCTCCAAAATTTCACTTCGTGTCGTGTGTGTTTGTTTTGTTTGTGGTTGCCCGTGGATTGTATACGGAGACTCAGTAATATCGTCGCCCGTAGGACGTGGATTAGTACAAATCCGTACTTACTTAGATTTGGGTTTGGTGTTTTGGTTTAAGGATACGTTAGCCGTATTCAGGCTAAGATCGACTTAAACGTTCGTTAAGGATACGTTAGTCTGATTTGAGACTAAGATCAACTTAACGAGATCGTTTGGATCCGACAAAAGAGCATTCGGGGGCTCTATTGTTCCAGTTTAGGGACATAGTTGTCCATATTCCAGTTTAAGGACATGGTGGTCCATATTCCAGTTTAGGGACGTGGTGGTCCATCGCCAGTTTAGGGACGTGGTGGTCCATGTTCCAGTTTAGGGACGTGGTGGTCCATCGCCAGTTTAGGGACGTGGTGGTCCATCGCCAGTTTAGGGATGTTTCGGTCCAACATTAGTTTAAGTACGTTTCGGTCCAACATTAGTTTAAGGACGTTTCGGTCCAATATTAGTTTAAGGACGTTTCGGTCCAATATTAATGTGTGGTCGTCGGGACCCGTCACCTCTTTGACGTCGTTGAGGGATTACAACGATAGGTGTCAGAGGAGTTCGGAGATGTACCCTCGAACCGGATGTAAATTGATTTAGGGAGCAGCCGTGCTCGGTCAATTTAATTTGAGGACTTATGGCCATGACTGGGCTAAGTCCAATTGAATGTTCAATATTTTTGTTTGTCTTTGGCCTATTAGGCATGTGCTAGGGCTTTGCCCCTTTTTAAATAATGCACTGCATTATTTTTGTTTTGTTTGGGCTCTGCCCATTTATAAGTGATGCAGAGCATCTATTTTGTTTGGGCTCTGCCCTTTTTATTGCACTGCAATTTAATTAGGCCTGCTAGGTCTTTTTGATTTGGGCTTGGCCCTTTAAGAAATGCATTGCATTTGTCAGGCGCTTTGCGCCAATCAGAGAGCGCAAATGCTTGTGATGATGACACGTGTCATGCAGTGCAGTGCGCTGCGCTAGTGCGCTACGCTTGCGCTGCTGACACGTGGCGCGCTCTGGTGAGGTGCGCCAATTTCAGAGAGCAAAGCTCTATTTCAAAGCGCATAGTGCAAATGGTTCAGATGTTGATACGTGGCACTCTCAGGTGGCTTGCGCCAACCCAAGAGTGCAACAGCGCAGTTCTACAAGTGCAAGGCACTATTAACTTGAGAATCTTTTAGATTCAGAACCAATGGTTCATAAAAAGAAGTGCAAAGCACTGTTTGTTTTCTTGATCTAATTTAGATCAAAGAAAATAAGTTCTTCTTGTTTTTCTTATCTCGGGGAACCGATGGTTCATAAAAAAGTGCAAAGCACTTATTATTATTTATTTATTTTTTTCATTAGGGATCCTTGATCTTGTTCTTAGATCAATGATCTGTTCATAAGAGAATTTTCTCTTTTTCTAAAGGTTTTCTACCTTTTTTTTTCTTGAGGAATTCTCTCCAATTCTTCAGAGTTCTCTCTGTTTAATTTCTCACAAAATATTGATGCTTTTTGAATTGAGGTCTAGGGTCCTTTTTATAATGCCCATAAATTAGTTAAAGTTTGTTAAAGAGATAATTCTCTGAGTGATTTAGGGAATTTTCCCCACCGTTGGATCTTTAATCCAAGGGCTTCTGTTTTACAAAAGACAATCTTCTTGTTTTTAACAAGATTGAGAAAGATCTTTCAGAATTTTAATTCTGTTTGGCGCAAGCGCACCAGCTCGTGACACGTGTCGCGCAGCGCATAGCGCAGCGCAATTGCACTTGCGCAACTGCGCTGACACGTGTCGCGCAGCGCACAGCAACTGTGCTAACGCAACCGCGCTGCCACGCGGCGCGTAGCGCAGAGTGCAGCGCAACTGTGCTAGCGCAACCGTGTTGCCACGTGGCATGCAGCGCAGAGCACAGGCCAGCTGAAGCATTGCTTCTTTATTTAAAGTTTGAATTTTAAACAGAGCCTTGCTCTGATTGGGTGCGCTGCCTTGGGCGCTGCGCCGCCTGCGCTAACGTGTCCGATTTTGACACGTGGCGCTCTGCGCGCAGCGCAGGGGATCTGAAGCGTTGCTTCATTTATTTTAACTTTGATTTTCACTTTAATTTTTAGGACAGAGCTTTGCTCTGATTGGAGGAAAACAGAAGCATTGCTTCTTTTCCCACATTGGAATTTGAACAGAGCTTTGCTCTGATTGGGGTAAACATGGACCCTCTAGAAGAACGATACCCAAACTCGACTTTTTGGATCGCAGAACCGCGGTGGTACCCTAGGGTTTACCGCAGTTCCGTGGCAACATGAGTGAGGTATGGGTCGGCCCTTCTACGGATGGTTCATAGGAGCTGTGGCAGTTTCTGGGTACTTTTTGAATTCCGCTCAAGTGTTGAGCTTGTTGGGAAATTTTGGGTGCTTTCTTATTCGATCGAAAAGTTTAACTTCATCTAGCTATCTGTGATTGTGATACAATATTTGAAATCCACAAAAGTAGTTATGAGATAACTAGTTTGAATTTTATAAATCTAGCGGTTTAGTCTCATTTGATCGGTTGCCACGGGATTTTGATGTTGATCAAAAGTCCATCGCAATTACGTAGTGTACGCGGATACTCGTCGGGTAACCTTAATAGATAGCCACTCCCTATAGCCCCGACCAAGTGACTGTAGGAGAACCCCGTCGCCAAAAGGATCTGTTCGGGTGCTCGCGGCAGCTGTGTTCCGCCTTAGTGCACTTCGTCAACGGCATCGGGGGTGCGGCCGTCTACTAAAGTTTCTGACGAGCATTCAATCAGGTTATCGGGAATTTTGTTGAATTACCCGACAGGCTATTGGAAAGTGTTTTCAATATCGAGATTAAAATGCAAGGTTTATAATTATTAGGCATGTGATGTCTAAGGAATTTATTTGGTTAGGCATAAAATCCAATGAATGTGATACATTGGCTTTATGATGTCTAAGGTGGTTGCGGATTCCAACTGTTGTAGTTTTTCACTTTCTTTTCTGCGACCGTAAGTGTAATATGTGGTGTATCGCCGGTTTCGGTGCTATATGTCAACGATTACTGGGATACGCATATTTACTTACGTTGATGACATGTGATGTTATGTGTTGCTGTGATATATTATATTGGATCGTTGTATTTTGAATAGACGGGGATTTTTATATGAGATAAGAGTTTTTCATTTTCATTCATGTAAAAGGTTGTATGTAATATTCTTTTATTGGAACACCTCCGGGTTGAGGATGATGTCACCATTGATGTATATTATTTACTTTTCCGCATTAGGACATACCCAAGGAGGAAAGCACAAGTAACCGGGTTCTAGAGTCTAGTAGGAGACCATCTCGCGGAGTCGAGACCGGGTCACCTAACTCTAGAATTGGTAGGGTTACTTGCCGCTCTCGTAGGGAGGTCTAGGGATGTGGGTTTCGCTATTCATCGCGACCGTGAAATCCGCATTTTTTATTGGCTTAATTAAAACACGGAATTCCTAGTATATCCAATATTTCATATATGTTCTTCTGCTGCTGATATTCTGTGATGTGATCACTTGATATATTCTGAGACGAATGCCTATATTATATATATGAGATATAATTAATATTGCTGATTTCGTTTCAAATGTGATGCTTGTGAAGCATAATAAAATGGGACTTCATTAATGAGATTAATGATATAAAAGAAATCTAAAGATGTTGTAGAAACTTGTTTAAAAACTGGTAGCTCCAGTTCTTGCTTTACATAGCGGTATTCCTTGTAGAATATCCAGCACCTTATTCGATAAGGAAAGAGCCGAGATCCCTTCACCGGGAGTGACCTCTTTAGCGAAACTAGCAGATGCTACAACCCACTCGGTTTGTCTTTTGACTACTTCTATAGTTTTTTCTTTGCATAGTGATATTTGTGAAATATCTTACAACTTATTCGATAAGGAAAGAGCTGAGATCTCTTCACCGGGAGTGACCTCTTTAGAAAAACTAGTAAAAGCCTAAAAAACACTCCTTTTAAAATTCACTCGATTCGACAACGATATCAAGTTCATTACGCAAAGGGTTTTCATAAAAACCTGTCGTAGCCCTCCGTCATTTCAGATAAGTACTTCATAGTATTCGTGCTACGTTTGTTGGTTTTCGTCAAGACGTAGTGTGCGGTAGCTATTTATGCTTATCTGTAAAAGCATATGATGCGATTGAGTTATGGTAGTCGTGCGACTTTGTTGGCTTTCATCAAGGGTCGTGCGGATGGGTTTAATTAATTCATGAAATGTACGGGTTGAACTTGACTAGTGGACTATGGTTTGTTGGCTTTCGTCAAGGTCATAGGACGCCAGGGGCAGAGTATTATCGGGAATTTCAAGTGTTGAAATTTTTAATGAGATTGCATACCTTCTATGAGATAGTTGGATACGGATACCCACTACGAGTAAGAGTTACTCCTGGGAGAGTTTTGCACATTACATTTAGCCGATCAAGTAGGTGTCTAGAAAGGTATTAACGGGGTTATGCCCCTGGAAAAATGAGATTTATTTTAATTAGGTCTATATGAAAGCACGGGGAACCTCCCTTAAAGTACCGACACTGGCCTGGCCGAAAGATTGGCGAACTTGTAGGGTGTAATTAATCTCGGCTGGTCTTACCTTTTAGGGTTTGAAGGAAGATTTGATAAAAACAGTGGGAGCCATCCTGATTAGATAAAATAATAACCAATCTAATCTTGCAAAGAGCGAACGCAGAGTGTTTTCTTCTCTCTCTCTCCTGGTAGCGACTCTGTCATGCCTTAATCAAGATAATAATATGGATGCATTGACCGAACCTTCTTATTATACTGTGCTAGGGAATGTTGGTTCCTCTCTATCTTATTATTGTTATAAGTCCGACAGGAAATAAGGAAATATCTGGATTCCCATGCCACCCAATCGAAGAAAGTGCATGTTGATGAATCTTCTTCGGGTGTGTTCATTACCGAGAACTGTTTCCCAGTATCCTCTACGTCCTGGGTATGTGATACCGGATCAGAAACCCGCATATGTAATATTTTACATGGGCTACAGAAAGGTAGAGAACTGAGAATGGGTGATATGTCTCTAAGTGTAGAGAATGGTGCAAGAGTGGTAGCCAAATCAGTTGGCAAATATAACCTTGTATTAATACATTGATTCTGAACGAATGTTATTACATACCGAACCTGATATACAACATTACATCGGTTTCTTTAATGAGTTAAAGAAGGAAATAATTCTGTATTGGAGGATAATGTTGTGAATATTTTCCTGAATCAAGAGTTGATTAGATCAGGCACATTTTATAATAGCATATACGTTCTAAATCAAACTACAGTTCAAAGTATATCGAACACACACAAGAGGAGTAGTTCAGAAATGAACGAATCCTTCTTATGGCATTGTAGGCTAGGTCATATCAATGCGACACGACCAGCTAAGTTACATAAAGATGAATATAAGAATCTGTTCGAATTTTCATCTTATGATACTTGTCAGTCTTATCTCAAAGGTAAAATGACCAATACTCCGTTTACTGGAAACGGAGATAGAGTTGCTGAACTCTTGGGAAAGATACATGATGATGTATACGGTCCTATGTCTACACAAGCCAAGGTTGGTTCTCTGTACTTCATTACATTCATCGACTATCTCTCAAGATTCGGACATATGTTTCTATTGAAACACAAGTCTGAAACTTTTGAGAAATTCAAGGAATATAACTTGAAGTTAAGAACCAAAAAGAGTAGAAGTATTAAAGTCCTTCGATATGATCGAGGAGGAGAATACTTGGGCATGGGATTCCTGGATTATCTTAACGAAGAATATGATTCTCCCTTAGCTTACTCCTTCAAACACACCACAACACAACGGTGTATCGGGACGGAGGTATTGCGCCCAATGAGATGTGGTGCACTCTATGATGAGTACTGATGAGTTGCTTGTTTCATTTTGGTGTTATGCACTTGAGAAGCTGAATACCTATTGAATGGGGTTCCATCCAAATCAGTGCCTACCACTCCATGTAAGATATGGAATGGAAAGAGACCATGCTTAAACGAGTTATGATATGGGGTTGTCCGGTTTATGTTGAAAGGCAGAATCCGGAAAAGCTCGAGGCAAGGTCAGTTCTGTAAGTTTGTTAGGATATCCCAAACATTTGTGAGGGAATATCTTCTACCACTCTGAAGAGCAAAGGTGTTTTGTTTCTATGCATGCCACCTTTTCAGAAAAGGAATTTCTTGTGAAGAAATTTGTGGTCATGAGGTAGAACTAGAAAGAGTTCTAGCTAGACAAACTAGCAGCTGATGATTTAGTGAAACCAAAGGATTCAATAGTCTCCAATGAACCTCGTCCTCTCCGCGAATCTGGTAGGGTTCTTCATCCACTTGAGAGATACTGCGGTCTTCTCGGTGACAGTGGGAGCGAGGATTGCATCATGGTAGATGATGGCCCAACTAGGTTCAGGCAGGCCATCACGAGTGGAGACTTTGTGAAAAGGCTGGATGCTATGCGATCAAAGATGGAATCCATGTACACCAACAATGTATGACTTTATATGTTGCACCTGAAGAGGTAAAACCCATTCGGAGCAAATGGATCTTGAGAAAATTCTTGGTATAGATAGAAAAGTTGAGACTTTCAAAGCTATGCTTAAGTCCATCAGAATCAATGCACGCATCGTGGAGATGGAACATCTATTTTGATATGACAGTCAAAGAGTTTGACTTCATCAAAATGGTAGATGAACCTTGTATATACAAGAAGGTTGTAGAGAGTGAGGTTGTCTTACTCGTATTGTACATAGATGACATAATCTTGATAGGAAATGGTTTCCTATGCTACACTCGGTCAAGCTCCGCTTATCACGAGGATTCTCAATATAAGATCTGGATGATACCTACTACATCTTATGGATTATGATCTATGGTGATAGATCTAAGTGGAGCTTGGGAGTGTCCCAAATCCAGGTACATTAACACCGTACTAAAGGGGTTTAGTATGGAGGGTTCTAAGCGTGGTGGTTCGCCCACTTACTGAGGAATCACTCGCGTGCAAGGGATAACATGTGCTTCGGCAGTAGGCTCTATCATGTATGTGATGTTATGTACCAGACCAGATGTAGATGACTCACTAAGTATAGTGATCAGGAATCAATCGGATCTTGGGAGAATCACTGGATAGCTGTGGAGGACATTCTTAAGTACTTGAAAAGCAGTAAATGAATGTTCTTAGTTCGAGCTTCCAGAGTGATAAGGTCGACTAAAAGTCAGTCACAGGCATTTTCTTTACCCTCAGTGGAGGGACGGTATGTTGGAAGAGTTCCAAGCTAGATACCGTGACATACTAGACGATAAAGGATGAATACATTACTACCAACGATACTACCAAAGTGGTTGTCTGGACATTTCTTGTTCATGAGATGAACAAGGTTCCTACCATTGAGCATCCAATAACTGTTATTGTGACAACAATGGAGTTGTGGCTTTGGCCTAGGAACGCAGGTCCCATCAGTGTTCTAGACATATTCTGAGGCTAGTATCACCTGATCAGGGAGATGGTTGATCTCCAACTGATCGAGGTCAGGAGAGTTGACACGAAGGTTAACACGGCAGATCCACTCACCAAGGCATGCTTCCCCAAATACTATTTGAGAGATTTTAGGATGGTTGAGTATGGGATACTACAACCACTGCTAAATTGTTAGGTATTGGATACTACAACAGATGGCCTTAGTGAAAGTGGGAGATTGTTAGTTATATGTATGCCCTAGAGGTCATTACTGTACATGTGATGTATATTGTAGTGTATGCTTGGACATATATAGGGAGGACTTTCTTACTCGACATGATAGTATGCTATCTGGTTGCTCTTTGTCTTAACATGTTGACTTGTATAAGTGATGCTGTCTTGCTCTCACATGTTGACAAAGCCCTTAGGATGCGTACTTGACTACCAGGACTATGATGGAGATCATACTAGTGGGGCCAATGGTAGTCCACAAGTGCACCCTATAATTCTTCTTAGTCGTAGGAGTATCGAGACAGGGTATCGATACTCCAGAGTAGACAAGCGTATACGCTTCTTGACCCATATGATGGGCAATGGAAAATCACACATCCATTGGTGTTTGAATTCAATGATGGTATGCAGGTGCTCAGTGGAGACTGGGTACACTGAACGGATTCGCCAAGAACTCCTAGATGGTATTATACCTATCGTCGATAGCAATTCTCTGGTGACACTGGTACAGGTTAGTCTGTCGACCCGAGATCTTCATAGAGTCTTGTGTGATTCCCACTATGTTTTGATTTCCACTATACCACGGTCAAGAGATCGTGCAAAAAGGTGGTTTTTGGGTACAGTCCCGAGTCACATGGAGGAAATGAGTGATAGGAGGGGATTCGTCTCTCCCATTATTGGGAGTTGATGTTGCGCTATGCTCGATTGGCCATAACATGAAATCCCTGGCCAGGGTTGCTGAGATTTACTTGTAAGTGTTATCAGTAGTTTCTCGAACCGTTATGGACCTTGCATCGACATGACTTATCAGGCTATTGGGGTCTGACGTTATACCACGCCCAGGCTGTGATATGTCACATATCAGACGAATAGACCGGACTGTACGGGAGTGTTACTGATTGGATTCGCAGGAGTATGAGAAGGCTTGCTTGTTGATCTTCTGATCACTCAATACCTGGGTGGTCGTTACGTTTAGCAGACCGCTTGCAGCTTGTGGGTGTTTGATATGACCATCACCTACTGCCGGCGATTGACGAGTCTTTAAAGTTCTACATAGAGGTTTACTGGTTCATACAAAACGAAGTATGAGCACATATGTGATATGTGCAGGACCAAGATTAATACGAGTATGTGATACCGTATTCTATTCTCGCGATATGTGATATCGGACGGTTGTATGAGATATAGCCGGGTTATCGGATCAAGTGCTGATTCGATAAGTTGATTCATATGATATTAGTCGGTTGTATGTGATATAGCCGGATTATTAAATCAAGTGCTGATTTGATAATTTAATGTATAATTACATATTTGATATATTAACTAACATTAACTAATATTAGCTCACTTATGATTTCTTTTCTCACTTTATTGTGCACATAGTATATATGTGATATATATTAGCGTACATAGTATTGTGTCATGCTTGATGATACATAATACATGGGTGTATGAGACTTACACTATAGTTAGGATAATGTAGGGTTTATATTTATCTAAGTAATTCAAAAATAGATGGATTTTTGTCATGGCTACAAGCTTGTGGAAACATTGACCAAGTCCACTCTTTTTGTTTCATTTGTAGATATTTATTAACCTAACCATAAACCCTAGCCCTAGTTAAGTCTCTACATGAGTTAGTGCATGACACTAACTCACCCATGGTTCATATTCTCACCACTTGAGTTCATTCTCTCATTCTTCACTTGAGCTTCTTCTCCCTCATGAAAAGCTTTCTAGCTTTTGAAAATGGTGAGAAAATATTGTGAGAAAAAGAAAACTAAAGAGAGACCATTTCCTAATTCATCATCCTCTACTATTGGCCATTTTGTTTAGGGTGTGTGCTTCACTAAACCCTAATTTAGTGAAGAGGTAGCATGAGCTTGAGTCTCCTTGACATAGATCATCTTCGGCCTCGAAGACTTCGAGCAAGTTTGCATCTTTCACCTTATGGAGCCTCTCAAGAGTTCGGAAGATTCTTACTCGCAGCGAAGAGACTTCTACACGGAGCATTTGAAGTGAAGGACCGGTCTACAAAGGTTGTATTCCGCATTCACTTAGTTTGCAAAGTTGTTTGCATGTTGTTTTGTTTAAAACTCTAGTTAAGATTCTTGGTTAAGGTTGTTTAGGACGGCAATTTTTTGAAAACGGCATGGACGATGCCACCCGAAACCTTGCTGCCTTGCTAAGTAACCCTACATACACTTGTGCACGTATGATGTTCGGGCGGATAATACTAGCGGGCTTTGGTTTAAGCCGGATCCTAGTATTATATTCTTGGATTATTTTGTCTCTTTGTATTCGTATTTTTCGGAATACGAATACGGTTATGCATATACGATAAGGGGCATTCTTGTAATTGTACAAGATGCTTCTAGAAGAAGACACCTCATTTTTTAGATTTACCATTTTTGATAATGGATTAATGAGGTGGAGAAATGAGGTGTACATTTTCATTAAATGAAGCATGGCTAGCTTGATGACTCATTACATGACTCATGGTTTACTATTCTTCCATGGTTGATATTTTGTGGAGATATTTTTGCTTGCATCATTATCTCATTCAGTTATCCATTCTTCATTTTTTTAGGTCACTCTACACTCTCATCTTCTCCTTGCTCTCTTCTTCTAAAACGAACCCTGATTGTCACATGAGTTGAGAAACCTAGGGTTAGTGAGACAACGCATTCCATAATCACTCTCTACACACTCTAGTCAACTTAGATTAGCAAGCTAAGTATTCTAGTTACCTCAATTAGGAGGTAGGAGCTCTTAGTTGGTACTCTCGGGTGGATCATCATTGACGCGATGAGGCCGAAGTTCAAGCACGATCTATACTTCCATCGAAGAGCTTAAGGAGAGGATCAAAGACCCGAAGGACTTGCTTTCTTTAGGTATACTTTCTATCATAGTAGATAGAACCCTTACATGCTAGTTAGTTTATGGTAAGATCCGGTGTAGGTTTATTCTTGCACTAAGTTTCGATTCGTAGAAAAAAAATTGTTCCGCATTTGGCCATGGAAGTGTAAGTGCACGGCAGCGCCCCGGGCGTCAATCCGTCGCCGGAATACGGAAACGAAACTTTTTACGAAACTTGTAAACCGGCACTACCGCGCACTAAAAACCCGGATCGGGCCATTAACCTAATGCTAGCAAACTAGAGAAATGGTAGAATGCTATACCGAGCAATCCGTGTCCTTCGGTCTTCGGCCTCCACTCCGATCTCCTCACGGAATCTCCGGTCTTCATCTCCTCGTCGGAAAGGGCACCACACCGCCAGGTTCTTTTATAGGCTCCCACTTCTGGACCGAGGCAACTCGGGCACGAAGTTGGCGAGCCGACGTGCCCAAGGATGCTGTAGGCTAAGTGTAGTAATGCTTGTCTTAAGGGGTATGAAGTTGCCATGATGGAGGAATGAAACAATGGAGATGAACTTGGGAATTTTGGTGTAAGCAAAACAATATGTGATGAACATTCTCCCCACACAAAATTGAACCTCTCCCCATCCCAAATTGTGGCCGGCCAAATTATGATAGAGTGAATCCATGAAGGGAGGTGGGTGTAGGAAAAAGAAAATGGTGATCATAAACCAAAAGTGAACCTCACATCAAATATCCAAATCAACTCTCATCTCAAATCCTTTCTCATTAATGCAAGTAATGATGCATGAAAAAGCTAAGATGCTAGAACCATCATAATCCTCCATTTACAAATAAACCCCCTCCACATAACTAATTTTCACACTTGCAAATTAGCCCCTCTCATCACAAAAGTTCGGCCATGATGGAACAAAGGAAATCTGGCCGAAACGGAATACAAACTGGCAACTTCAAAAACCGATCCCGTAATAAATTACAGGAAAACCCCGCGACCGTATATACATACCAGCATTTGTATTTCGACCGAATACAAATGCAACGAGACAAAATCTACACTGTACAATACTAGGATCCGGCTTAAACCAAACCCGCTAGTATTATCCATCCGGTCTTGATCCGTGCATTACCGCACGTATAAGATCGAACCCTGCCATATCTCCATACGGCCTCTACAGCGTTTCGCCCGAAACTTGAGAAACTGTCTGTGGGGAACTCTAAAGACTCGTCAATACTTTGGCTGTGGATTTAACCATAAGCACGTCAGAGGTATTAGCCATACGTAACGGGCTACCAGGTATTGACCAAAAGGGACGTCGATGAGCGAACTCATCCTGACACCCTAGTGAGCCTGTCAGTGACAATATCCGTACAGTCCGGTCCATTCGTCTATGAGCATCGCATGGCGAGCCTAGGGGGTTGGTAAAAGTCAGACCCCCAAAACCGGTACAAGTCGTGTCGGAGTATAGCCCAGAACACCCTGAGATACTACTGGAATACCTACCAGTAAATCTCCTGCCTTGGCCACGGACTTCGTGTAATGGTTCTCCTAGACACAGCGTGACCTCACCCCCAATACAGGGAGAGACGAACCCCTGCAGATCCGCTCACTGCCTCCATGTGGCTCGGGACTGTACCCTACTAAAACCTGTTTGCATGTCTCCTTTGAGCGTGGTAGGGTAGTAATCAAAGTACAATGGGAACTCACACGAGACAAATGACGATCTCAGGTCGATGAACTAACCTGTACACATGTCACCAGGGAACTGCTATCTGACGTCAGGTATAATACCAACTAGCATGTTCCGGCGAGTCCTGTCCGGTGTACTCATAACCCAATGAGCACTTGTATACATCTTAGGTGAACGAACTGACACCAGTGGCTTGTGAGACCGGCCACCGCCCCTCGTCGGGGTCTCGACTGTATACACTAGTCTACTCTGTAGTATCGATGCCTTGTCTCGAAAACTCCTACGACTAGGACCTTTTAAGGATGTGCTTATAGACCCCAGCTCCCACGTATATGATCGCCATCATACTGCTGGCCGTCAAGCAAGAATCCTAAGGGCTCTATCAACGCGCAATAGTGACCTGTAAGGTCACCTAAAACAGTACACGATGATAAAGATAAACCAGATAGCATACTATCATCTTGAGTAAGACTGTCCTACCGGCATAGGTCCTCCATAAATCATTGCAATCACGTGCCTGTGATTCAATAATTGACCCTGAGGGCACTATCTCCAACAATCTCCCACTTGCACTCAAGGCTAATTATTGCGATGTCGCATACTCACAGCCCGTGTGATACCGAACACCCAACTCCTCTACTAATCAGTCTCACAAAACCCGTTTGCGAAACTAATGCGTTCTTGTAATAGCCTCAGTGAGTGGATCCGCTCTGATGTTTCTTCTATGTCTCTCTTAATCTCAAGTTCGCGGAGAAACCCATCTCCCGAAATGAGCAATACCTGTCTTAGAATGTGTCTGGATATCTGATGGGACCTAGTTCATAAATGAACTCCAAATCCAAAATTCTTAGACTGTATCGTCAACTGAACTTAATCAGTATCATGCGCCATGCCTCCCTCAGTATCCTCCTGGACCACCTTTCCACAGTACTGCCCCTCGTCAGAGGGAAAACTATAACTCTGACAGTCACTCTGTCGTCCAGGTCACCTTGGAAGCCTGGAATGATAACCGTCTCCTGAATGAGGCTGATGTTATCATATCCCTAGAACATCCACTTATGTTCTAAAACTGCTTCTGAATGTTTCTCCAGGATAGGATCAATATCAACTTATTGCATCTACTGCAAAAACAACATCTGGCGTGGTACTTGACATCTCATGATTGACTCAATTGCCTAAGCAAGTGATCTGCCAATCATGCACATCCCTCTCCCCTTTAGTCTGTAAGACACCTTTAGAGAGGGTGACTCCATCACCTGTAGGTATACCACCGTGCCAGGAGTCGTCCGTTCTAAATACCTTTAGAATGCTGTCTAAGTACCCTGATTGGGACACTTCCCAAAACTAGATCTAAAACTATAGATCCAGTAACCAGAATGTCTGATATAATATCCAATTCCTATGTGGAGAAACCACTGTGTGACAACCAAAATATATCCGATCGTAGTATAGGAATTTTACTTCCTACTCTGTGTATGTCATCCAAATACCAGGACATCACACCCTACTATCTTCTTAACAGATCCATCCCCTATTCTGATGAAGTCAAACCTATGACTGTCACATCAGAAATAGATGATCTGTCTCCGCTATTTATGATATAGTCTATAAATAGACATAAGCCACTTGTCCACTATGCTTCCGCTGCTCCCACTGACTACGACAACCCTCTGGCAGAGTCATATACACGTGCACTTCTAAAGCCAGTTCAGAACGACGCTATACTCATCCTCCTGCCGGGTCTCATAGCCTGGAACAACAGTAGTGGCAAGCCTGGGTAAACAAGAACCTCCCTGCCACCGTCCTTGAGCATACCGAAGTACCTCTCGGGTGCCTGAGGTTACCCACCTTATCTGCGGAGTGACCAATGGAATGTCAAACCAGATCGAATCTTTAGGTTCTTATCAAATTTTCAGTAATCGTTTGCGGTTCTGGAATCACTTCCAGTTCTACCATACTCCCATTACTGTTTTCTGAAAAAATCCATTTTATTAAAATTGTGGCGAGTCAAGAACAATCTCACTATTGATTTTCCAGATGGTAGAAAGTCAACCCTCGTCATAGCCCGGGTCAACCCACAAACAGCCATTATGGAAACGTGCCTTGAGTTATTCAGAGTCTGGTTTTAAGCATATGCCGGACAACTCCCCGTACCTTAACATCGTTAAGATATGAACCGTTCTATATCTAATATAGAAACAGAGCCACTGATTTAATTGAACCAGATTCAAATTATGCAGCTGTCTCCAGTGCATGTCAACTAAATGGAAAGAGGCCGATCAGCATTACTCAACTTAGGAGTGCTTCCAATTATGAGTAACTTGAAAGAGAAACAAGTTTCTCAAAATCATTATTATCAACAGAATACCATACACAAGTATCTACATCTTCGATCATCTTGAAGAATCCCGATACTTGCATTACCTGGTTCTCTACATTATTCATATACCTATAACTTCTCAAAACTTGGACCTTGTGTTTCTACGAAACACTTGTCTAAAAACTAGAGAAGTCATAAGTAAACCGAATATAGTACGAGGACCAACCCCTCTGTCCTAATGGACACTAGACAACATACAATACTCTGTACAAGTCCCTTGAGTCTAATAACTCATTCCCCTGTGTGTCGTAGGTTGAAAACTGTACTTATGGCTAAGAAGAATTACACCGCTGTTTAATGCTCCTTACCTAACCATCCACTGATATAGGTAAATGTCATAGACAAAATTTCAAAAAGTTATATCTCACTCTATAAAAATAGACGTACAGATATATCAATTTGAAATTGGTGCATAGCAACGGATATTCAAAACGAAATATTTGCCGTTCAGCAAACAACCCAGGTGATTTCCTCAAATATCACCAATTATAACGAATTCCGATATAGTGAGGATGATCACCTAATTCCTAATAACTTACTCCTACTCATCATCTGTAAAACCATACAGATGTGAGAATCATACCTGGTAAATGCATACCCTGGAGCAAGGCTAATTGGGAAATCAGTTTTCTTTTAACAGTACACAGTGAAACTGAAACATGAAAATGTTTCGTAGGGTTATCCGGGTATTCCTAGTAATGCCTCTTCCATTATCCAGATTCACAACTGTAACCGTGTATTTCTTTGCCGTCTCTCCAAATCCCTTTATATGTCTTTAGTCATTACCTTCTGCACACCCCTTTAGGCTAGATGGTTTTCTTCCTTCCCTACCGTTCGGCACCAGCCTATGGTTTGGAAGAAGACTATCCAATAAGCATAATGGGTGTACTGTCCTAATCCCAGGAGCACTCGCAATGCGAGAGAAGGTGAAGATAAAAGACAACCGAATAAACCTTATTCTTATTTCTCCTGAACCAGAATCCATCCCCGAACTGGAACAAGTTCCTTCGAGTTCGTATATAACCATACGATGGAGTATCCAATAAACTGTGGATCTTCGTAGTGATACGGAGTGTTCTGGAGAAATACAAAGGTGATGTAGGAGTGGCGATGAAATACTTGGTTTTGGTCGTGAATAGCAGTCGCAGTTTACTTTGCCCTCTTACTAATCCATTTATTTGTCTTTACTTAATATCTTCTACACACCGTTTAGGCTAAATGGTTTTCTTCATTCCCTACCGTTCGGCACCAGCCTATGGTTTGGAAGAAGATTATCCAATTAGCGTAATGGGTGTACCGTCCTAATCCAAGGAGAACTCGCAACCTAAGAGAAGGTAAAAGGAAAAGACAACTGAATAGTCCTATTCGTTTTCTCCAGAACCGAAAACCAACCTCGAATAAATTCCTTCGAGTTCGTATATAACCATATGATGGTTTTTATCCAATGGAAGTGGACGTTCGTAGTAATACGGGGTGTCCTGGAGAAAAGGGTAAAAGTAGGAGTGGCAATGAGGTATGCAACTCTGACAATCCAAAAGCCAGTGTTTTAAGAAGGTTCGGTCAACTTGGTCACTGAGTCATAGTCAAGGGTCGGGTCATGGTCGCTGCCAAAGAGAGAGAGAAAAGAAACACTCAATGTGCACTCTAACCTAGATCAGAATGGTTATCACTTTATCTAATCTGG
Source organism: Agapanthus africanus (assembly GCA_030015575.1). Taxonomy (NCBI): domain Eukaryota; kingdom Viridiplantae; phylum Streptophyta; class Magnoliopsida; order Asparagales; family Amaryllidaceae; genus Agapanthus; species Agapanthus africanus. The sequence goes on from JASDDO010000031.1 coordinate 334,088,258, forward strand.
AAACCCCCCACTGTACCGTCAAATTCTCCTCCAAACCTGAAAGAAGAATTAGTCGGGATCACCCGAGGAGTAAACCAACTCATCAGTGGGAATCGGGATCCAACTATCATCGCAAGATAATGTGACGGAATCCGCTCACGTTATCACACTCCATAAGGTATGCGAATATCTGGCAAGTTTCAGTTTCTTTAGAAACTCCCGATGTGATTTTTACCCCATGCTCTTATGACCTTGACTTTGGCCAACAAATTATAAGTCACATGTCAAGTTCTACCCGTCATTCTCAAGGTTAATTTGAACCCACCCGTACCTACCCTTGACTTTGGCCAACAAGGCAGTATGACTGTCCCAAACCAACGCATCTATCTATGCTGCATATGAATATCCAACAGCTACCAATCAATGTGCCTTGACTTTGGCCAACAAACACAGCTTGATTACTATTGACTATCCATATGAAACGACGGAGGGCTACGAATGGTTTTTGGCAAAAAACCTTTAACGTAATGAACTTGATATCGTTGAAGGAACTGGATAGCTTTTTATAAAATATAGTTACAAAAACCTTTGCTAAAGAGGTCACTCCCGGTGAAGGGATCTCGGCTCTTTCCCCGTAGAATGAGGTGCAGGATATTCCAACTGAATACCACGATGCAAAGCAAAAGGCAATCGGCTATAGTGAAGTTATTACCTTGACACAAACTTCTGTCCAAGGGGTCACTCCCGGTAAAGGGATCTCGACCCTTGCCTCGTCGACTGAGGTGCAGGATATTCCAACCGAATACCACTGTGCAAAACAAAAGAGAACGTCCTTGCAATAACAGATTTTTTAAAAATTGTTCCAACAACATCAGAATAGGTTTGTTTAGCTTGCATTGATCCGAATCAACGCAGTCCCATCAATTGATCACACCACAAAGAACGAAAATAATGATGTACGTATATGCCATCCGCATTCGCCACTGGGTCCCGTCATCACCCGTTAGGTTACTTAAATAACGACAGAGCGGGGACTGGACTAGCGCGGATGCAAAACATATACAACATCTACTAGTATATATATCAATATATAATATTCGCTCAAGGCGTGATAAAATGCAACATCACATAAATGTAATAAGCATCACAGAACAATACAGATATCTGGGGTCCCCGGGTTTCATAGAGCCGCTACTGAAACCCGACGTTCACCTGGTCGTGTGGATAGCCTGTGCAATGAAATCCTAGACCCCTACGGGCGCGACAAGTTACCCGCCAAAACCTGAAGCGAGGTAGCCCCCTTCAGCAACGTGAATGGACCACCCAGCACTTCACGGAATCCGGTAACTTGAGCACCCCTCCTTGGGTCAACCTGTACACCCTACGAGTCCGGCAAATAGCCCGCCAATTCTAGAGTGAAGCCCCCTCCGTCTCAAAGCCTTGAGATGCGGGCCCGTTGCCCTCTAGAACCTGGCTATCCGTGCACCCCACCACGGGGTAATCCTAGTACAGAAAGTAAAATATACAACGGGTACATCGACCTCAGCCCGATCGTGCCCCAAAAGAATAATATACAAACAGGCAGTGACGGCAGTCCACATGTCGGACGCTCTCCCCGCAATATCAAATGCACATAATACACCAAACTGTACTACCATTGCATCCAGGCTATCCCCCACGACCAATCCGCAATATCACAGCACAACACAGAACATCAACGTGAATGTCACGTTCGCAAATCCGTCTAAAAGGGCTATAGCAGATAGACAGGATTTACCGATCAAGTGACATTCACGGTCGCAGATATAATGTAAATACTGTGAACTAACAAGTTTAAAATTTTCGATCGACTAAATTTCCCGAAGCGGGCCCCAAGCACAACTGTAACACTCAAAAACATCTGGGCCCAAAAAGAATATACCAGAAACCCTATTTCCATGTCAGAGAGCCACTGTAAAAATTTGATGCAGTGAAGCCAAAATTCGGCGGCAGATCCGCGGCTAAAACGTGATTTTGGCCGCTGATCCGCCGCGCTACAGTAACTTCAGCCTACCAATTTTTCACAGAATGCATAAAAAAACCCTGCACGTATTTTTACAATATACCAAATAATTTTTAAAGCACTGTAAAAATTCGACAGAAACATGACATGGAAACGCGGTTTTTTAAAAATCCGTTCGATCGAACTTGTAAACACGTTAGAGCAAGCTAGACTAGGTTAATGGCGTGGCTCTGATACCAATGTAAGTGTACGGCAGCGCCCCGGGCGTCAATCCGACGCCGGAATGCGGAAACGAAACTTTTTACGAAACTTGTAAACCGGCACTACCGCGCACTAAAAACCCGGATCGGGCCATTAACCTAATGCTAGCAAACTAGAGAAAGGGTAGAATGCTATACCGAGCGATCCGTGTCCTTCGGTCTTCGGCCTCCACTCCGATCTCCTCGCGGAATCTCCGGTCTTCATCTCCTCATCGGAAAGGGCACCACACCGCCAGGTTCTTTTATAGGCTCCCACCTCTGGACTGAGGCAACTCGGGCACGAAGTTGGCGAGACGACGTGCCCAAGGATGCTGTAGGCTAAGTGTAGTAATGTTTGTCTCAAGGGGTATGAAGTTTCCATGATGGAGGAATGAAACAATGGAGATGAACTTGGGAATTTTGGTGTAAGCAAAACAATATGTGATGAACATTCTCCCCACACAAAATTGAACCTCTCCCCATCCCAAATTGTGGCCGGCCAAATTATGATAGAGTGAATCCATGAAGGGAGGTGAGTGTAGGAAAAAGAAAATGGTGATCATAAACAAAAAGTGAACCTCACATCAAATATCAAAATCAACTCTCATCACAAATCCTTTCTCATTAATGCAAATAATGATGCATGAAAAAGCAAAGATGTTAGAACCATCATAATCCTCCATTTACAAATAAACCCCCTCCACATAACTAATTTGCACACTTGCAAATTAGCCCCTCTCATCACAAAAGTTCGGCCATGAAGGAACAAAGGAAAACTGGCCGAAACGGAATACAATCTGGCAACTTCAAAAACTGATCCCGTAATAAATTACAGAAAAACCCCGCGACCGTATATACATACCCTCATTTGTATTTCGACCGAATACAAATGCAACGAGACAAAATCTACACTGTACAATACTAGGATCCGGCTTAAACCAAAGCCCGCTAGTATTATCCGTCCGATCTTGATCCGTGCAATACCGCACGTATAAGATCGAACCCTGCCATATCTCCATACGGCCTCTACAGCGTTTTGCCCGAAACTTGAGAAACTGTCTGTGGGGGACTCTAAAGACTCGTCAATACTTTGGCTGTGGATTTAACCACAAGCACGTCAGAGGTATTAGCCATACGTAACGGGCTACCAGGTATTGACCAAAAGGGTCGTCGAAGAACGAACTCATCCTGACACCCTACTGAGCCTGTCAGTGACAATATCCGTACAGTCCGGTCCGTTCGTCTATGAGTATCGCATGGCGGGCCTAGGGGGTTGGTAAAAGTCAGACCCCCAAAAGCGGTACAAGTCGTGTCGGAGTATAGTCCAGAACATCCTGAGATACTACTGGAATACCTACCACTAAATCTCCTGCCTTGGCCAAGGACTTCGTGTAATGGTTCACCTAGACACAGCGCGACCTCACCCCCAATACAGGGAGAGGCGAACCCCTGCAGATCCGCTCACTGCCTCCATGTGGCTCGGGACTGTACCCAACTAAAACCTGTTTGCACGTCTCCTTTGAGCGTGGTAGGGTAGTAATCAAAGTACAGTGGGAACTCACACGAGACAAATGATGATCTCAGGTCGATGAACTAACCTGTACACATGTCACCAGGGAACTGCTATCTGACGTCACCAACTAGCATGTTCCCGGCGAGTCCTGTCCGGTGTACTCATAACCCAATGAGCACCTGTATCATCTTAGGTGAACCAACTGACACCAGTGGCTTGTGAGACCGGCCACCGCCCCTCATCGGGGTCTCGACTGTATACACTAGTCTACTCTGGAGTATCGATGCCCTGTCTCGAAAACTCCCACGACTAGGGACCTTTTAAGGATGTGCTTATAGACCCCAGCTCCCACGTATATGATCGCCATCATACTGCTGGCCGTCAAGCAAGAATCCTAAGGGCTCTATCAACGCGCAATAGTGACCTGTAAGGTCACCTAAAGCAGTACACGATGATAAAGATAAACCAGATAGCATACTATCATCTTGAGTAAGATTGTCCTACCGGCATAGGTCCTCCATCAATCATTGCAATCACGTGCCTGTGATCCAATAATTGACTCTGAGGGCACTATCTCCAATAGGAAGTTGGCCGGGACGCTAGCGTAACCTTTCATGGTATCAGAGCCAGCCAATAAACCCTACACTAGAAAGTTTAAACAATGTTAAAACAACGAAACTGAAACAACTCCGTAACATTGAAACCAAACTTCAAGTTTCTGTCGATTTTTCATAGGCTTCAAAAAATTTTTTAAGTAAGTGCAGAGTGATCCTTTGACTGTGAGATGAACCCTGAACAAAAACAAATCAATTCTACCATGTTATGGCCGGCCACACCAAAAATTCCGGACTCACCGGTTTTCTAGTGGAGAAATGGGTCGAGTTTTGTTCTGGGTTTTTATCTCATGGAGTTTGGGTTTCAGGTGTTGTTTATTTTTGCCCTGGTTGGATATACTGTTGTATTTATGTTTGGGGCAATTCGGAGTGTTTCGAAGTCGTTATATTTGACACTGTTTAATAGTTTTCAGTACATTCACTTTTATCTGTGACCGTGAATGTCATTCGATCGGTATGACTCGTCTAATTGCTATATGTTCTTTTAGAAGAGTTTGCGAACATGACATTCATGTTGATGTTCTGTGCTTGTGCTGTGATTGTGGTTGGATAGTCGTGGTGGATAGCATGTGGTGCAGTGTTAGCAGTAAAGTTTATATTCATTTGTTGTAACATTTCAGAAAAATAAAATATTATTTTTAGGAATTTAAATAATTAAATAATAAATATTGTAAATATTTTAATATGCGGTATAATTAAATACCGATAAAGTGGAATATATTTCGAAAATTATAGGAATTACGAAAATGAAGGTGTTTTATTTGATTTGAGCAAATTATAAATTTTTATGATTTATTTTATTCCATTTTAATGATAATCTCGATTAAATATCGCTAATCTTGCATTAATCCGGTTTTGTGCACATGACATGCACCAAGTCATTTTTCACACTTATTACATTTTCTTTCATGATTTCTTTCTTTTTATCATGCATGGTTTTAATTTTAAAAGAAAAGAATAGAAAAGAAAAGAAAAGAAAATGTTAAAGAATGAGAGGTATGGGCATGAGAGGGAGAGGGAGAGGTGAGGGGGTCAACCTTGGACCATGGCTTTGTTCCCTCATTGTTTTCCTTCTTCATTCTCTCCCCTCTTCATCTCCATGGCAGCCCGCTTCACCCCCCTCCTCTATCCGCTCAAAACACCCCCAAAACAACATCAAAAGTCCATCCCCATTTCAATAAAAAAAACTTGCACAAGCTCACTAGATGCACTTTGGACCAAGAAAAATCGGATTTTGAAGACTTGGGGCAACTCAAGAATTTTCTTGGATTGCCAAATGAGGTAATTCTTGCACCATTAGAGTAGTATTACATTTACTTTAGCATCCATGTTAGTTTAGATTTGTTTAAGTGTTGTTTAGTGAACTTTGAAAATTCCAAGTTAGGGTTTTGATGAAATCTTGAGTAGTGAAGTGAAGTTGAGGTTAGTAGAGACCTTATAACCGCTCTAGTGTTAGTTTCATGGACTGAAACCTTAGACTTAAACCCAAATCCCAAACTTAGAAATCCCCAATATCATATTTTGTGGGAATTGTGATGGTAATTAGAGATCTTCTAACACCCGGATGACCTGAAAATTATTTAGCAAACACAGAGAGATGTGCAGGTGATATAGAGTATACCCTAATGACCCGAGACCCTAACTCCTAACCCAGGCCGCAAATATATCCATTCTGGCCGCAAATTACGGCTAGAGCAGGGGATTTTGGGTTCGTGTTTTGTCCAGGGTTTTATCTCCAGTAAATTAGACCCTCTACATATGCAAAATTGGCTAATTTCACCTAGGGTAAAAATCTGGGACCATTTCTTGAGTTGCTGCATTGTTTTACGACTTTGTTTTAATTTGGGATTTGGTATTTGATATTTTGTTCCATCGTCTGATGTTTGTACGTCAGCGACGGGGGTTGTTTGGTGGTTTTGCAGGCGTAGGCCATAGGTTTTAACCTATGAGTGAAACGTGTGCCGTTTTGGTTTTCCGCCTTGATTTTAATATGCATTTGCGATTATGTATTGGTTGTAGGTACCCCACGTGGAATTCGAGACGACGAGGAGAGCGTGGCGTCATCGAATCCAGCAAGCGAGGATCAAAGTGAGTAGATCTATATCTACGGGGAAAGTCGGGTGGATGGCGTATAGCACCCCCGCATGTTTTTTATGGAAAACGATATATATAGAATATGGTTAAGAAAACCTAGATTAGAAAAGTAAGGAAATGGTTTAAAAGGATAGTTAGAGATTATGCGAATGATTGAATATGTATATTGAGAGATGAGATGAAAGCTTTAGGGATATGAAAAGTGAAGGTGAATCACGACTTATTGATATGTAGTTACACTAGAATAAGTATGAGTTTTAGAGTAGCATGAAACTAGATTAATAAAGTAGATGTATATATAAAAGATGACTTAATATGATGAGCAGTATATACGAGGTGATATGATGACTTGATTGATATGTCGGTATACGGATGCGAGTCGATTGAGATGACTGATACCTTTGCCGGTCCCCTGATATGAGATTGTTATGGTTGTGTCCCGGGGATATAGGTATATAGATTTATATAATGTTGTGAATCTTGATTGATAAGTCGTACGAGATGTTAGGTCCGTACCCCTCATGGTCATATAGGATAATAGGATCCCTAATGGTTTAACGCCGCCGTACGATGATTTTCCGTACGTGATGAGTTTGACTTGATGTTTGATCCATACCCTTGATTAGAGGATGTCGTACGATGGAGTATAGCATACGTGTTGTTGTGAGGCTGGATGCCGATTGATAGATTCACTGACTCGGTCATGTTAGATACGTATACCTGTCAGCATTTGCATACAATTTACTTTATGCTACGCTCATGTCACTCTCATTGCATTTCATATACCTGTGCTAGTACACCTACACCATTATCGATGATGCGTATGTTACACTTACACTGATTGGCTGGCTCACACACTTCATCATCGATAATTGCTATGTCACTACACAGTAGGACTGCTGTATCATGATATGACTCCTTGCATGATTTACTTGCTATGTTTACATCATTACGACATGTTGCATGATATACTGATATTGTCATATTACTGTTCCACGTTGCATGATATACGGATATGCTTACATTTCTGTTATATGTCGCATACATCATGCTTTACGCTTTTACGCATTGAGATATGATGTTTTCATGAGATTTCTGGATTTGAGAACTGTGGCTATTTCAAAAGAAAGCATGTATTATTTTAAAAACCCGGTTTCTCTTGATTTGATATTTCAGTGCGTCCACCATGCGTTTTCTCGGTTCAGAGACGTGTGACATATGAAACCCGATTCGAGGAGTTGGATGAGGCCGATTGCGGGTACATGGTGGACCGGTATGGTACCCCAGGGAGAGAACGGATTGTTGTGTAGTAGACGATGAGCCTGGCAGAGGGACTACCACCTACCGGTGATAGCATTTGGGCTCGGCGGATATCCGGAGGATGCCGACCAGAGTCGAGAGATAATATGGGCCAATCCGGACTGACGGAGCCCGAGGGCCGATCCGGACTGACGGAGCCCGAGATATGAGGATTTACGTGTCGATGCTGGACACAGGTTTTCATGATGTTTCGAGTGTCAATGCTGGGCACTCAGGTTCCATGATTCTGATGTGTCGCGAGGGACACACGTTGATTTATATCCTCATACTTTCATGCATATGCTTTTTTGATATTTACATGCATGATGTTGTTGTGGCATTGGTTGACACATGGACGAGATCCACATGCATACATACATTGACTATATGGGTAGACGAGATCCATATGCATACAAGCCTTGATTATATGGTTGGATGATATACACATGTTGTTAGGCGTTTATTTATGTTGTTGGCACATATGCAGATACGGTCACCATAGATATCATAGTATTACCTTTATGATACAGTTGACCTAGGAGTCGTTGTTTCGATTTTTATCTCCTGATGTTTTTCTACTCACGAGTTGGCAACCCATCCCCGTTGTGCCACGGTTATTGCAGGTTGACCGCATGGATCCGTAGCGGCATCGCTGGCACATAGCTTCATTTGGGTGTTTTGCTTGGTAGGTGGGACATTTGTATCATACTCACTCTTGTATTATTATTCATATTGTATCTTGTCAACTCCATCAATCAAACTAGTATTTGTATAAGTAATGAGACTTAGTGAGATTTGTGGTTGCGAGACTTAGAGCAAGGGTATTTCCACTATTTGTGGTTTGATGTCTTGCTTATTTCTTTATCTTTTCTGGTGAACTTCACCGTTGGGCGTCGTATACTTATATTTATGCTTTGCGTGGTTGTGGATCCGCCGTTTGGCGAAGAGCTAGCTCCCGCTTGGGGATGCCTTTTATATTATCATGTATTATTGTTTTGGATCAAAATATGCAAAAGAGCTGCTGCCCAAATTTCTAAAAAGACGAAACATGTTTTCAACTAGTAAGATAAACTTGCATTTTTCATGTTCCACTATTTATGCATCTAAGAAAAACTTTTGATTTCATTATACCCTTATTTCAAAACTTCACCTCTTTTATTTTCTTAAAAAGGTTTAGATTTCTGGGTTTCAGCTTACTTGAATTACGTTACGCCTTTAGACGTTGCGTGATTTAAGTGTTGGTCACGAGCTAATATTTCGGGTCGTGACAAAGTTGGTATCAGAGCGCTAGGTTTAACCTTGGTTCGATTCTATATTTGACTATGCGGAGTCTAGGGCGGGTATGTATTTCGGAACCTAGGCTTGACCTTACGGAACTTAGAATTGAACAGGGGGGTATTAGACCCGAACTTTCGTTACATAGGCTGACCCTGATTGATGGAGTAGGTAGCTTGGGTAGAGTGATGTACCGTACGTATGTTCCGCGGCATATTTACGATACGATACTCCACTTAAGAAACCTTAGGATGTACATATTTTGAGATCTGTCATTCTTTTCGTACCCATGATTATACATCCATTTGAGATCCTTAATTCTGTTCGTTCCATTATCATACTTCATTGATGTTGTTTCTCCTTATGATCGTGTATCCATTCTGGATCTGTCGCTTCCTTTCATGCCCATGATCTGTTTTCATCGATACACGCTTGAGGTTCCTGTCACCATGGTTTGAGCGCAGATTGAGCTGCTGCTAGTGTTGCGGTCAGGGCGAGCTCGTCATGGACGAGGACTGATCATTATGTTTTCTGGTGACATGGGAACGTCTCGATGTAGTGTTGTGTTGTGACCTCTTGTTGAAGCGAGTGCTTGGTTTTACACCGGATGATCGGGCCATTGATAGAGGCTGCCTGTTGTGAGAGGACTCTTGATGTACAGCATACCTCGGAGATTGTGATGTCGTCTACCATGTAGAAAGATGACCCAGCTGTTGCTGAAATTGATAGGATGTCGCCTCCATACTTTACGAGCTGAGATCGCTGGAGCTTTCAGGCAGAGATACGACAAATGATAGCTAGTCTACCTTGAGTTGAGAGGCCAAGGGTATTCACATGTTGCCTAGGCGAATTTAAGAAGTTTGAGCGAGTGTCAGAAACCCATTTATCCAAGTTTAAAGTGTTCGGAGGAACATGAAAGTGATTCTGTGGACCCTCTTGAAGAATGAAACCCTAACTCGACATGATGACCATGGAACCGCTTTTGAACCTTAGGGTTTGCGACAGTTTAGTGGTGCCATCGGTGAGGCTTGGGTTTGCCCTTCTACGGCTGGTCCAGAGGTACTGTGGTATGTACCAGATATTTTTAGACTGTGCTCAGGTGTTGAGCTTTCGGGAAATTTTGGGACCTTGATGACTCAATCGAAAAGTTTGACGTCGTCCAGATATCATGTGATAAGAGATCAGCAAGCTGACCAGCTTCGGATAGAGGACCTCACCCATATGCGTTGTGAGTTGATCGAGGACGGACGAGTATTGAGTATTCCTCCGATGGTTGGGATGAGTCCCCGAGGACGTGTTCGGCTAGATATCTTCTACAGAGTGATGAAGATACCGAGTTTGTGACTTCGAGTCCATGTGAGAGACTCTGGATTGACTGTAGCCGAGGACATTGCAGTATGCAGATAAAATGACGTGACGTCGAAGTGGACGATGATAAAGACGAGTGGAACGAGAGGTTCGTGCGAGATGCTGACGAGCTGCTGTTACTCCCCGTCGAGATTAGAGATCTGATGTGTATACAGAGGTGTTAGGATATGGCCAGTTCCCGAGGAGATACAGTACTGAGAACGCAGATGTCCAGAAAACGAGAAAAGATTGTGCAAGAGTACCAGCCTCCATACAGTTCGGCATAGGCGAGATCAGAAGATACCTTGCGCAAGTTCCTTCCAAGACACTACTGCGATGAGATTTGCACCGAGGATCATTTGTGTCAAGTGTATTTAGAGGGCCAGAGGCCGACGCCAGTGACGTGCCGCTTTACGAGTGGTCGTGATAATTGGCCAAGAGGTGACCAGAGAAGTTCTAGAGCGGAATCGTTCCTGTTAGCACACCTGACCGGGACGATGAGCCGATGGATTGCGAGATTGGTAATCCATAAAGAAAATGAAGACCCAGAGACAGAAGAAGCCAGACCGTGAGCAGGAGGCAAGCGGATGTCCTTGCTCTGCCAGTTTTGGGTGCACCGATACTTTTTCGACATTGTAGGAGGTGTTCCTCAATGTCATTTGATGTGATTTGCATTAGTAATCTGAGAATCACGCTGATATCGGTTGGATTTGAGTTTTGATGATGAGTTTTATGATATTGATTTCATGCACCATTGCTGCACTTACTGGGTATTTATATTTTTGTGCATAGTTATTGCACTTGATATTGATTTTGTGCCTTGGCGGCACATGTTTATGATTTTCTGGATTTCGTACAGTTGATTTGATTTTGTGCATATGGTATGCACTCGATTTGATTTTGCACTCGGTATAGCTCAGATATGCTTGCAGTGCGTTGATAGGTGTTTTGTGCATGCGGTTGCACATGGTTATGATTTTATACACCTTGGTACACTCGGTGTGGCTTTTATACGCATTTGAGTTATTGATGAGTTTCAGTGCATTTATTGCTCCAGATTTGTACTTTGTGCATTTGCATGCACTGAATTTGTATTTCGTGCACTGGATGCACCCGATTTGTGTTTTGTCCATTTGTTGCACCAGATTTGTATTTTGTGCATTGTTGCACCATCTTCGTATTTTGTGCATTGGTTGCACCGGCTTTATACTTCGTGCCTTGGTTGCACCCGATTTATGTCTTTGAGCATTTGCATTATCGGATTGCGTTTTTCGTGCGCGTTGGCACTTGATGTGCGTTTTCGTAAATGCTACTGCACTAGATGCTTTTATGAACCTGACACGCTTGGTTTGGATTTTGTGCATATTCGGCACTCGATATTGGATTTTGTGCACACCGGATGCACTCGATTTGAGATTTTCGTGCACTATAGATTCACTAGATGTTGTTGTCGTGCACACCCGTTGCACTGGACAGATGATTTCATGCACACCCGTTGCACTTAGTTTTGTCTTTTGTACATATTGTGGCAATTGTATTTGGATTTGATTTCTGTGCACACCAGACGCACGTGATTGTTGGATACGCCTTTTAAGGCTGAATTTGCTTTTGAGCATCTTGTTTTCATGATGGGCACTATGTTATGTAGTAGCCGAACAAGACTGATCTAAGGACAGTACCTGAGTATTTTGCATGCATTAAAAGTTAAACCATAGGTTTTCAAAAAGGGGCTATAGTCTCGCTATTTCCTACGTATCCGTGAGCGACACGAATGTTTACAAGGAAAACCTTTTGGGATATTTCAAAAAGGCGGAACGTATGTTTAGCAAAACCAATATGATCATATAGTTATTACATTACAAATGAGCGTCTGTCACTTATGCCGTGAGCTACGCATCACACGGCGATTCAGAAAAGATTTTTGCATGTGTTTTATTCAGTTTAAAGGATTTTTCCAAGGATGCTTATTATATATGTATTATAGTATTTAACTAGTGCATATTGGATTTCAGAAGTGGATTTCGAGATCTGTATCTCTATTGTAACTCCGAGGATATGCGTGCAAATCCGGTGATTTGTGTGAAACTTGACGGAGTTCGATTTTGAGTTGTACTCGTCTTCATGCACACTTGACGCGCTGTGTTATTCTTGTATCTTCTGTGATTTCGGAGCCCCGTTGATTTAAGTTGATTATTAAAATGTTTTAGTATTTAGGGGTTTAAATTTAAATTCGGGGACCGAATTTCTTTAAGGGGGAAGACTGTAACATTCCAGAAAAATAAAATATTATTTTTGAGAATTTAAATAATTAAATAATAAATATTGTAAATATTTTAATATGCGGTATAATTAAATACCGATAAAGTGGAATATATTTGGAAAATTATAGGAATTACGAAAATGAAGGTGTTTTATTTGATTTGAGCAAATTATAAATTCTTATGATTTATTTTATTCCATTTTAATACTAATCGCGATTAAATATCGCTAATCCTGCATTAATCCGGTTTTGTGCACATGACATGCACCAAGTCATTTTCACACTTGTTACATTTTCTTTCATGATTTCTTTCTTTTTATCATGCATGGTTTTAATTTTGAAAGAGAAGAATAGAAAAGAAAAGAAAAGAAAAGAAAAGAAAATGTTAAAGAATGAAAGGTATGAGCATGAGAGTGAGAGGTGAGGGGGTCAACCTTGGACCATGGCTTTGTTCCCTCATTGTTTTCCTTCTTCATTCTCTCCCCTTTTCATCTCCATGGCAGCCCACTTCATCATCCTCCTCTATCCCCTCAAAACACCCTCAAAACAACATCAAAAGTCCATCCCTATTTCAATAAAAACATGCACAAGCTCACTAGATGAACTTTGGACCAAGAAAAATCGGATTTTGAAGATTTGGGGCAACTCAAGAATTTTCTTGAGTTGCCAAATGAGGTAATTCTTGCACCATTAGAGTAGTATTACATTTACTTTAGAATCCATGTTAGTTTAGAGTTGTTTAAGTGTTGTTTAGTGAACTTTGAAAATTCCAAGTTAGGGTTTTGAAGAAATCTTGAGTGGTGAAGTGAAGTTGAGGTTAGTAGAGACCTTATAACCCCTATACTGTTAGTTTCATGGACTGAAACCTTAAACTTAAACCCAAACCCCAAACTTAGAAATCCCCGGTATCGTATTTTGTGGGAATTGTGATGGTAATTAGAGATCTGCTAACACCCAGGTGACCTGAAAATTATTTAGCAAACATAGAGAGATGTGCAGGTGATATGGAGTATACCCTAATGACCCGAGACCCTAACTCCTAACCCAGGCTGCAAATATATCCATTCTGGCCGCAAATTGTGGCCAGAGCAGGGAATTTTGGGTTCGTATTTTGTCCAGGGCTTTATCTCCAGTAAATTAGACCCTCCACATATGCAAAATTGGCTAATTTCACCTAGGGTAAAATCTGGGACCATTTTCTTGAGTTGCTGCATTGTTTTGTGACTTCGTTTTAATTTGGGATTTGGTATTTGATATTGTGTTCCATCATCTGATGTTTGTACGTCAGCGACGGGGGTTGTTTGGTGGTTTTGCAGGCATAGGCCATAGGTTTTAACCTATGAGCGAAACGTGTGCCGTTTTGGTTTTCCACCTTGATTTTAATATGCATTTGCGATTGTGTATTGATTGTAGGTAGCCCACGTGGAATTTGAGACGACGAGGAGAGCATGGCGTCATCGACTCCAGCAAGTGTGGATCAAAGTGAGTAGATCTATATCTGCGGGGGAAGTCGGGTGGATGGCGTATAGCACCCCCGCATGTTTTTGATGGATACCGATATATATATAATAAGGTTAAGAAAACCTAGATTAGAAAACTAAGGATATGGTTTAAAAGGATAGTTAGAGATGATGCGAATGATTGAATATGTATATCGAGAGATGAGATGAAAGCTTTAGGGATATGAAAAGTGAAGGTGAATCACGACTTATAGATATATAGTTACACGAGAATAAGTATGAGTTTTAGAGTAGCTTGAAACTAGATTAATAAAGTAGATCTATATATAAAAGATGACTTAATGTGATGAGCAGAATATACGAGGTGATATAATGACTTGATTAATATGTCGGTATATGGATGCGAGTCGATTGAGATGACTGATACCTTTGCCGGTGCCCTGATATGAGATTGTTATGGTTATGACCCGGGGATATAGGTATATAGATTTATATAATGTGGTGAATCTTGATTGATATGTCATGCGAGACGTTAGTTCCGTACCCCTCATGGTCATATAGGATGATAGGATCCCTAATGGTTTAACGCCTCCGTACGATGATTTTCCGTACGTGATGACTTTGACTTGATGTTTGATCCATACCCTTGATTAGAGGATGTCGTACGATGGAGTATACCATACGTGTTGTTGTGAGGCTGGATGTAACACTCTAGAATGCGATTCATGGTTACTATGCTTTAATGTTGGGTTTTTAGTAAAAAGTTTACCTAATCGGTTTTCAAATATTTTATAAGATGTAATGAACATTTTATTAGAATTTATTTGGGCTTGCACACACATGTGCATTTAAATTAGGGCTAAGTTTAGGGTTAAGCCATGTTTAGGTAGCCATGGTAAACTAAAACATTTCATTAGGTTAATATGAAGTAATTAAGTGTATTAGTTTTTTTTAGTATAATTAATTTGTTTTGGGGTTTACTTTTGAATTGGAGAGAGAGGGGGAATGATGGCATGAGCATGCTTGGTAATTATGAGAGAGAGAGAAGGAAAATGGTTGACTTTCTTTTTCTTTTTTCTTTTTAAAAACACTCATCTTACACACTCATCACATCTCTCTCTCCCTCTCATTTCCATTCCATGCACACACACACATACCCAGCAGCCATTCCATGCACACACACACACCCAGTAGCAGCAGCAGCAGCAACAGCAGCAGCAGCAGCACACACCACCTTCTTTTCTTCTTCTTCTTCTTCTTCTTCTCTTCTCCTTCTTCTCTTGCATCCTAGGAACAACTTGAGGTATAATGCTAAACCCAACTTCCATTTTTTCTAGACTTATAGTTTTTTTAGCTTAAAATTTTGTTTAAGTTGTGAAATGGGCTAACTTTGTGTTTTGGGTGGAGTTTTGGTTAAAATGGGATTTTTATGGCTTAATTAACTTAATTAGGTGTTATTTGTGCTGTGTAAACCAACTAGTATCACTAGACTTTGCTAAAACATCTTAAAGTGCCAAATTTGAATTTTTAATATGGTTTTGAAACAAGTTTATGATACAAGTGACCTGCTACATATGTGGTTATTTTCTGGGTTAGCAAACATGTTCAGAATAGTACGCAGGCTTTTTAGAGTAGTGTGTAGGATTTTGTGCCCATTCCCCTGTAGGGTTCCTAGGCACTCTCAAGGGATCTCACAAGGCATCAACCATGCCCGTTTTCAAAAATTACGGTGCCGAGAAACCCTAGACTACGGATCGTTAGCTAGATGTCTAGGCGAAAAAGAAACTAGTTTACATATTAAACTAAAAGAACGGAAATACAACCTTTGTAGATCCGTTTCTCCACCTCCATAGCTCCATAATGAAGTATCCTCGCTGTCCAAATGGAAATCCGGGCTCTTGCGTCGGCTTCATCGGAGAAATGGGCGGGCAAGATCGTCGGCTTCGTGCCGAAGATGATCTACGTCGAGGCATCACAAGATCAAGCTCTCACTTCACAAAGTCATGAAACTTGTGAAGAAAACACACTCTAGTACTTGGCAAGAGGTAGAGGATGAAGAAATAGGAAGTGGGTAGACTTTAGAATTGGATTTCTCACTTTTATTCATCAATCACCATTGATGAAGTCAAGCTTCTTTCTTGAAGAAGAAGAAGAAGAAGATGATAATTGTTATGATAAGTTTTTAATAATGAAATGAAAAAGAATACTTATCATAATAATAACCATAGTTAGGTGTAGAAAATAGACTAGGGTTAGTGAATGGTTAGGTTAAGGAGATGAAGACAAAATGGTCAAAGTTGCATGAAGCTTCAAGAAACTTCATGAATCAAAGCAACCATTTTGTTTTCTTCTCCCTTTATTAATCCAAAATAAATAGATAAATGAATGGATAAATAAATAAAAACCTAAACCATTATACTTAACCAAGGTTTAATTCTTTACACTTAACCAAATAAGCATGTATCATCAAACATGATACAATCAAGTGCACAAAAGTATATCGCATATACAATGCGCACATCCAAGTGAGAAAATCCTTTTAAAGGGTGAACCTATACTAGTTAATGCAAAGTAATATATCAAATATATAATTATGTATTAAAATCATTAAATCAACACTTGATTAAAACGATCCGGTCATATCGCATACAACCGACTAATATTCAATGTATCGGCTTATCGAATCAACCCTTGATTCGATAACTAGGTTATATCGTATACAACCAATCGATACATTCATCGCGAGAATGAAATACGGTATCACATACACGCATTATTCTCGGTCCCGCACATATCTCATATGCGCTCCTATTTCGTTTCGCTTGAGCCAGGAAACCTCTGTGTAGGACTCTAAAGACTCGTCAATACTCCGGCAGCAGGTGTTGATCATATCAAACACCCACAAGCCGCAAGCGGTCTGCTAAAACGTAACGGCCACCCGGGTATTGAGCGATCAGAAGATCGACGAGCAAGCCCGCTCACACTCCAGTGAATCCAACCAGTAATACTACCGTACAGTCCGGTCTCGTCGTCTGATATGTCGCATATCTTGCCTACGGGTGGTAAACGTCAGACCCCAATAGCTCGATAAGTCGTGTCGATATGAGGTCTATAACAATTCGAGAAACTACTGGTAACACTTACCAGTAAATCTCAGCAACCCTGGCCAGGGAATTTCCTGTCATAGCCAATCAAACACAGCGCAACATCAACCCCTATACCGGGAGAGACGAATCCCCTCCTATCGCTCATTGTCTCCATGTGATTCGGGACTGTACCCAAAAGCCACTGTTTTGTACGCCCTCTTGGACGTGGTAAGGTGGAAATCAAAGCACAGTGGGAACCACACAAGACTCTATGACGATCTCGGGTCAACAGACTACTCTGTACCAGTGTCACCAGAGAACTGCCATCTGACGTAAGGTATAATACCATCTGGGAGTTCTCGGCGAGTCCGTCCAGTGTACCCAGTCTCTACTGAGCACCCGTATATCATCTCTGATGTCAAACACCGATGGATATGGGATCATCCATCGCCCATCTGTATGGGTCGAGAAGGTACACGCTAGTCTACTCTGGTATATCGATGCCCCATTTCGATACACCCTCGAATAGGGACTTTGAAGGATGTACTTATGGACTACCATGTCCCCCACTATTATGATCCACATCATAGTCCAGATAGTCAGGTACACATCCTAAGGGCTTTACCAACATGTAACAGAGAGACAATCAGTATACACGTTAAGGTAAAGAGCAACCAGATAGCATACTATCATGTCGAGCAAGAAAGTCCTCCCTATATATGTCCCAGCATCCACTACAATATACATCCTATGTACAGCAATGGCCTCTAGGGCATACATATAACTAACAATCTCCCACTTGCACTAGGGCCATCTATAGCAGTGGTCGAAGTATCTCATACTCAACCATCCCATAAAAGTCTCTCTCTGGGAATAGGCCTTCGTGGGTGGATCCGCCGTGTTATCCTCTGAGTCTGCTCTCCTTGCCTCGATCACCTTGGAGATCAACCATCTCCATGATCAAGTGATACTGCCTTAGAATAAGTCTGGATCACTGATGGGACCCGGCGTTCCTTGGCATAAGCCATAACTCCATTGTCTCACAATGGTAGGAACATAGTTCATCTCATGAACCATTATACATCCAAACAGCCTCTTTGGTAGCATCTTAAGTAGCGATGTATCCTGCCTTATCGTCTAGTATGTCACGGTATCTAGCTTGGAACTCTTCCAACAGACCGTCCCTTTACTGAGGGTAAAGACAATGCCTGCGACTGACATTCAGTCGTCTTTATCACCCTGGAACCCTTCCAGTGATTCTCCCCAGGACCAATTGATACCATCTTACTACAGCTAGTGAGTATCCTAACATCCAATTAGATCTATCTCATAGATCCAAAATCCAGGATTTAGTAGGTATCACTTTGATCCTATATGGAGAATCTTTGTGATAAGCGGAGATTGATCGAGCGTAGCATAGGAAACTTCTTCCCTATCAAGAGTATGTCATCCACGTACTCTACGAGGATCGCCACCATACTCCCTACTACCTTTTTGTTTATACAAGGTTCATCTACCATTTTGATGATGTCAAACTCTTTGACTAACTCATCAAAACAGATGTTCCAACTCCGCGATGCCTGCTTTATCCTATAAAGCATCTTGCACACGTTTCCGCTGCTCCCACTGTATACGAGGCCCTCTGGCTGTGTACTTATAGACGCACTCTTCTAAAACATCATTTAGAAAAGCAGTCATGACACCCAACCACCAGATATCGTAGTCATGGTATGTAGCTGTGGCAAGTAGGATCTGGATGGACTTAAGCATAGCTCCTTAGAAAAGATTTCATTATAATCCATGTATGGTCAATGATGCAAACCTTCAACAAGTCTAGCTTTGAAAGTCTCAACTTTTCCATCTACACCAAGTAATCTTCTCAAGATATACTTGCTCCTGATGGGGATTTAACCCTTCAGATATAGCAACCAAAGTCCATACTTTGTTGGTGTATAAGGATTCCATCTCAGATCGCTAAGCATCCAGCCATTCTTACAGAGTCTTACTCCTGATGGCCAGCTCGAAGCTAGTTGGGTCATCATCTCATGATGCAATTCTTGCTCCCACTGTCATAGAGAAACCGAAGTATCTCTCAGGTGGGTGAGGAACCCTACTAGATCGGCAGAGAGGCTGAGGTTCGTTGGTATCTACTGAATCCTTTGGTTGTACCAAATCATCTGCTATATTTTGTATAGCTAGAACCTTTCCAGTTCTACATTACAGACCTTGCCCCGAGCTTGTCCGGATTTTTCTTTTAGACATAGGCCGGACAACCCCAAATCTTAACTAACTTAAGATATGGGCTCTTCCCTTTCCATATCATATATGAAGTGGTAGGCAACTGATTTGATTCGAACCCTAATTCAATAGGTATGCAGCTTCTTAAGTGCATAACCCCCTTAAAAAGGAAATAGTTAACTCAGTATTACTTATCTTAGAGCACACCTTATCGTATAGGGTGTATCTGCTCCGCCGCGATATACCATCTTGCTATGGTGTATTCGGAGGAGTAACGCCGAGAGAGAATCTCATTCTCCTTAAAATAGTCCAGGAGTTCCGTGCTCAAGTATTCTCCTCCCTGATCTCATCATAGGACATAATACTTATACCCGTATTGGTTCTCTACTTCTGACTTATATTCTGTGAATATCTCAAAAGGTTCAGACTCATGTTTCAACAGGAACATAGGTCTGAATCTCGAAAGATCATCAGAGAATGTAATGAAGTACAAAGAACCGTGTCTTGGCATGTGTAGACAGGGGACCTACATACATCAACATGTATCATCCCAAGAGTTCAATAAATCTTTCTCTGTTTCCTGTAAACGGAGCTATGGTCATCTTATCTCTGTGACATGACTGGCGAGTTCCACAAGATGTAAATTCAAACTAATTTAAATATGCATCTTTATGTAACTGTAGCTAGTCGGGTCACATTGATCTGACCTAGTTTACAATACCTCAAGAAGGAATGGTTCAATTCTGAACTCTTCCTCTTGTGTGTGTTCCATATACTAAGAACTGTAGTTTGATTTAGAACATCAATGGTTTTAGATAACGTGCCTGAACCGATCAACTTTTGATATAGGAAATGTTCAAAACATTATCCAACAATACTCTTTACTAATAAAGAGACAGATATGATTTTGTATATCAGGTTCGGTATCTAATAACATTCGTTCAGAATCAATGTATTTGTAATACAAGGTGACAGTGACCAACAGACTTGGCTGCAACACTTGCCCCGTTTTCTGCCTCATGAAACTTATCACCCGTTCTCAGTTCTTTACCTATTTGTAGCCCATGTAACAGATTACATATCTGGGATCCTGATC
The DNA here is from genome assembly GCA_030015575.1 of Agapanthus africanus. Classification (NCBI taxonomy): domain Eukaryota; kingdom Viridiplantae; phylum Streptophyta; class Magnoliopsida; order Asparagales; family Amaryllidaceae; genus Agapanthus; species Agapanthus africanus. Next base: position 334,108,760 of record JASDDO010000031.1, read on the forward strand.
CGGTATCATATACCCAGGACGTAAAGGACATTGAGAAACAGTTCTGTATAATGAACACACCCGAAGATGATGCATCAGCATGCACTCTCTTCGTTTGGGCGGCACGGGAAATCTGGTATTCCCCAATTTCCTGCTCTGTCTTATAACAATTATAAGTTGGAGCGGGACCAACGTTCCCCGGCTCAGTATAACAAACGGGTTCGGTCAATAATCCGTATTATTATCTTGATTATGGCGTGATATGGTCTCTACCAGGAGAGAGAGAGAAGAAAACACTCAGCGTGCGCTCTTGCAAGAATAGATTGGTTATTATTTTATCTAAGCAGGATGGCTCCCACTGCTTTTTATCAAATCTTCCTTCAAACCTTAAAAGGAAAGACTAGCCGGGATTAATTACACACTACAAGTTCGCCAATCTTTCAGCCAGGCCAGTGTCGGTACTTTGAGGGAGGTCCCCCGTGCTTTCGCACGAACCTAATTAATGTAAACCTCGTTTTCCCAGAGGCGTAACCTCGTTAACACCTTTCTAGACACCTACTTGATCGGCTAATTGTCATGTGTAAAACTCTCCCAGGAGTAACTCTTACTCGCAGCGGGTATCGGGATCCAACTATCTCATAGAAGGTATGCAATCTCATTGCAAATTTCAACACTTGAAATTCCCGATAATATTTTGCCCCTAACCTCCTATGACCTTGACAAAGGCCAACAAACCATAGGATGCTAGTCAAGTTTAACCCGTCATTTCCTGATTGAATTAAACCCACCCGCACGGCCCTTGACAAAGGCCAACAAGGTCGCACGACTACCCTAACCTAATCTGCATCATATGCATAAGCAGATAAGCACCAGTCAGATACCGCACACTACGCCTTGACAAAGGCCAACAAACGCAGCACGAATACTAACTACTACTTATCTGAAATGACGGAGGGCTACGAAAGGTTTTTCTGAAAACCTATTGCGTAATGAACTTGATATCGTTGTAGAATCAAATGATTTTAAAAATGGAGTGCTTTTGAGGCTTTTCCAGTTTTGCTAAAGGAGTCACTCCCGGTGAAGGGATCGTCGGTCCTTTCCTCGTCGAATGAGGTGCGGGATATATCATATATATCACTGTGCAAAGCAGAAACTCTTAAAAGCAATCAAAAGACAAACCGAGTGTGTAGCATCTGCCAGTTATTGCTAAAGGAGTCACTCCCGGTGAAGGGATCTCGGTCCTTTCCTCATCGAATAAGGTGCAGGATATATCGTATACACCGCTGTGCAAAGCAAGAACTGTAGCTACCTTTTTTATTTTGAAATTCGATTCTACAACATCTTAGGTTTCTTTTATTTCATTAATCTCATTAATGAAGTCCCATCATTTAAGTACCTAATCATCACAGATAAATACGACGTACACTTATGCCATCCGCATTCGCCTCGATGTCCCCTCGTGCACCGTTAGGTTAGGTAACTAACGGCAGAGCGGGGCAGGGCTAGCGCGGGTGTAAAACATAAGTAGCGTCTATATAATATATCATATATACTATATACTGTATCTATCACAGAACATCACATGATCACATCACAGATATCGCAGCAGAAGAATCATATGAAATATTGGATATACTAGGACGTCCGTGTTTTCAATACGAGCCAGTATAAAACACGGATTCCACGGTCTTGATGAATAGCCAAACCCACACCCCTAGACCCCTACGAGAGCGGCATGCAACCCTACCAATTCTAGAGTTAGGAGACCCGGACTCGACTCCTCGAGTTGGTCTCCCACTGGACTCCAGAACCCGGTTACTTGTGCCCTCCTCCTTGGGTCTATCCTAGTGCGGAAAAGTAAATAATATACAAACGGTGACATCTTCCGCAACCTGGAAGTGCCCCAAATAAAAGAATATTACATACAAGTTTTTACATGAATGAAAATGAAAAACACTCATCTCACATAAAAACCCCCGGCTATTCAAACACGACGATCCAATATAACATATCCAGCAACACATAGCATCACATGTCATCAACGTAAGTAAATATACGCATCCCAATTGTCGTTGACATATAGCAACGAAACCGCGATATCACATATTACACTTACGGTCACAGAAAAGAAAGTGTAAAACTACAACAGTTGGAATCCGCAACCACCTCAGACATCGCATGCCTGACCAAATGAATTACTTAGACATCACATGCCTAACAATTATAAACCCCGCATTTTAGTCTCAAAATCGAAAACACTTTTCAATACCAAGTCGGGTAATTCAACAAGATTCCCGAAATTTTGATCGAATGCTCGTCGCAAACTTTAGTAGACGGTCGCACCCCCGATACCGTCGACGAAGTGCACCAAGGCGGAACACCGCTGCCGCGAGCACCCGAACGGATGCTTTCGGCGACGGGGTTCTCCTACAGTCACTTGGTCGGGGCTATGGAGTGAGGTTGTCTATTAAGTTTACCCGGCGAGTATCCGCGTACGCTACGTGATTGCGACGGACTTTTGATCACATCAAAATTCCGTGGCAACCGATCAAGTGAGACTAAAGTGCTATGTTTATAATATTCATTCAGTTATCACATAACTTTTGTGAATTCCAATTGTTGTATCACATTCCAGATAATTAGAAAATGTTAAACTTTCCAATCGAACATTCAAACACCCAAGTTTTCCCGATACAGATCAACACATGAAACAAGTCTAAAAACATTCAGTTCGTGCCTCAGTACCAACGGTCCAGCCGTAGAAGGGTCAAGCCAACGCCTCATATGTGGCACGCCGTACTGCCCCAAACCCTAAGGTTCAAAGGGCAGTTCAAGACGGTCACATAATCGAGTTAAGGTTTGTTGTCTTCTAGAGGGTCTATCGCGTTACTTGCACTACTTAGAACGTCTTTAAACCATGGAAAAATCCAACACTTGGAAATTTCCCGACAGGGGAAAAATTGGGTATTTATATCCGGTCGAACTTTTTTAACATATTCTAAAAATTATCCGGAAAGCCACATAGATAAAATTAGACAATCCGATCGAATCTTTGAATCCCCAAAACAACCCCAGAATACTCAACTGTATATTATATATTAAAATTACCCAGAAAACACAGGAATTAATTATTAACATTACTGTGCAAAGAGGAGTCAAAGAGTCAACAATATGGCCGCGGAACCGCCGCTCCACGTGGGCTTAGGTCGCGGTTCCGCGGCGTTATGACGGAGTTAGGTCTCCGTTTTTCACAGTAATGCTTAAAAAACCCTGCTTGATTTTCTGCATATTTTTAATATGGAAAAATCCAGAATTTTAAAAATTGGACAGAGAGCATTTTGGAAAATGGGTTTCGGGTTCGTTCGGATTTCAAACGTCGTCTAGACTTCGCCTAAGGCTCTAGCTAGGCTCTGATACCACTGTAAGTCAGGCAGCCACCCCATTCAATGGGGTCGCCGTGGCACCAACGGGTTCCTCAGCCGCTACTTTTTACGCATGCCCCCTCGCGAGGACTACAACCCACCGGAACACCTTCCGGTCTCGGGACACCCTGGGGGTAAGAGCCTATGCTTCGCCACACTGTCACACAGTGAGAACCCCCCATAGGTCGACATCCAATGCCTAGTAGCTCTGATACCACTGTTGGGTTCCTAGGCACTCTCAAGGGGTCTCAAAAGGCATCAACCATGCCCGTTTTCAAAAATTACGGTGCCGAGAAACACTAGACTACGGATCGTTAGCTAGATGTCTAGGCGAAAAAGAAACTAGTTTACATATTAAACTAAAAGAACGGAAATACAACCTTTGTAGATCCGTTTCTCCACCTCCATAGCTCCATAATGAAGTATCCTCGCTTTCCAAATGGAATTCCGGGCTCTTGCGTCGGCTTCATCGGAGAAATGGGCGGGCAAGGTCGTCGGCTTCGTGCCGAAGATGATCTACGTCGAGGCATCACAAGATCAAGCTCTCACTTCACAAAGTCATGAAACTTGTGAAGAAAACACACTCTACTACTTGGCAAGAGGTAGAGGATGAAGAAATAGGAAGTGGGTAGACTTTAGAATTGGATTTCTCACTTTTATTCATCAATCGCCATTGATGAAGCCAAGCTTCTTTCTTGAAGAAGAAGAAGAAGATGATGATAATTGTTATGATAAGTTTTTAATAATGAAATGAAAAAGAATACTTATCATAATAATAACTATAGTTAGGTGTAGAAAATAGACTAGGGTTAGTGAATGGTTAGGTTAAGGAGATGAAGACAAAATGGTCAAAGTTGCATGAAGCTTCAAGAAACTTCATGAATCAAAGCAACTATTTTGTTTTCTTCTCCCTTTATTAATCCAAAATAAATAGATAAATGAATGGATAAATAAATAAAAACCTAACCATATACTTAACCAAGGTTTAATTCTTTACACTTAACCAAATAAGCATGTATCATCAAACATGATACAATCAAGTGCACAAAAGTATATCGCATATACAATGCGCACATCCAAGTGAGAAAATCCTTTTAAAGTGAACCTATACTAGTTAATGCAAAGTAATATATCAAATATATAATTATGTATTAAATCATTAAATCAACACTTGATTTAACGATCCGGTCATATCGCATACAACCGACTAATATTCAATGTATCGGCTTATCGAATCAACCCTTGATTCGATAACTAGGTTATATCGTATACAACCAATCGATACATTCATCGCGAGAATGAAATACGGAATCACATACACGCATTATTCTCGTTCCCGCACATATCTCATATGCGCTCCTATTTCGTTTCGCTTGAGCCAGGAAACCTCTGTGTAGGACTCTAAAGACTCGTCAATACGCCGGCAGCAGGTGATGATCATATCAAACACCCACAAGCCGCAAGCGGTCTGCTAAACGTAACGGCCACCCGGGTATTGAGCGATCAGAAGATCGATGAGCAAGCCCGCTCACACTCCAGTGAATCCAACCAGTAATACTATCGTACAGTCCGGTCTCGTCGTCTGATATGTCGCATATCTTGCCTAGGGGTGGTAAACGTCAGACCCCAATAGCTCGATAAGTCGTGTCGATATGAGGTCTATAACAATTCGAGAAACTACTGGTAACACTTACCAGTAAATCTCAGCAACCCTGGGCAGGGATTTCCTGTCATAGCCAATCGAACACAGCGCAACATCAACCCCCTATACCGGGAGAGACGAATCCCCTCCTATCGCTCATTGTCTCCATGTGATTCAGGACTGTACCCAAAAGCCACCGTTTTGCACGCCCTCTTGGACGTGGTAAGGTGGAAATCAAAGCACAGTGGGAACCACACAAGACTCTATGACGATCTCGGGTCAACAAACTACTCTGTACCAGTGTCACCAGAGAACTGCCATCTGATGTAAGGTATAATACCATCTGGGAGTTCTCGGCGAGTCCGTCCAGTGTACCCAGTCTCTACTGAGCACCAGTATATCATCTCTGATGTCAAACACCGATGGATATGGGATCATCCATCGCCTATCTGTATGGGTCGAGAAGGTACACGCTAGTCTACTCTGGTATATCGATGCCCCATCTCGATACACCCTCGACTAGGGACTTTGAAGGATGTACTTATGGACTACCATGTCCCCACTAGTATGATCCGCATCATAGTCCAGATAGTCAGGTACACATCCTAAGGGCTTTACCAACATGTAACAGAGAGACAATCAGTATACACGTTAAGGTAAAGAGCAACCAGATAGCATACTATCATGTCGAGCAAGAAAGTCCTCCCTATATATATCCCAGCATCCACTACAATATACATCCTATGTACAGCAATGGCCTCTAGGGCATACATATAACTAACATCCCCTCCCAAAAATACGGCGACCACCCCCTTGATTTTCGGCGTCGCCGGCCCCCTGATGAGTTAGGTGTTGGTGCTTTGCTGAGTGGTGTCTGTGTGTGTTTTCCAGTGTTTGGTTTTGTTTGGTTTTTGGGTTTTTGTAGTGGGCGAAATCTGGGATAGTTTAGTTAGTTTTAGTGTTTTGTGGGCTTTGATGATAATTTGATGGTTTAGTTAGAGAATAGGGTAAGTCAGGGTTTTTAAGGTTAGATTAGCTCCAGTGTGTGCTGTTGGTATCACTTGATTATTGTAATTTCACCTAATTTCACAAGTGTACCTTAATGTTGCAAATTAAGTGTTTAAAATCATTTTTAAAACTATACTTTAGGATACTAGAATTTGTTGTATTGGGGATAATAAATTTTGTAAGCAAACATATATATTAGGCTATACTTTGTGTAAGGAATATAGTGTTGAAACCTGGGCCTTTTCCACCTGAATTTGGCCGATATCATACCTATGGTGGCCGGCCCAATTTTGTGGGATCTTGTTGAATTTTCGCAGGTAGTTGTCTGTAGGTATTGTAAGAGGTTTGGTCTTGTTTGTTTTTTCTTGTTTTTGCTCCATATGAAATCTGGGACCTTTTTCCTATATTTAGCGTAGCGGGACTTGCGCGACATGTACGATACGAGTTGAGTTGGTGTGTTGTGTGTCACAGCGTGTCGCGGTGATTTTTGACGTATGCACACATGTTACGTATACACACGCGTTTAGCTTGCAACGCTAGTTTCTCGTATAATCTTGATATCGCGTTTTTGCAGGATTGTGCCTTATGTGTGTTGCTTTGTGTAAATTCTAGGTTCGCAGGCGGGGACTTCGGACGACGCGAAGAAAGGAAAGCAGGTGGTCGGATACATCTAGCACCAGATCACTAGTGAGTAGATGTACACATCTACGGGGGAAATCGTATGGATGGCGCGAGGCGCCCGATAGTTGTAAAACTTCTAGTAGTACAAGCATTGCGTGTAGTTCCTCGTTATTCATTTTGCTGCATTGCATGATCCTTATATCCCTATATGTGTTAGTTCATTATATAGAACCATTGAACCATTAATATGAGACATGTGACACGAGTATTATATGACTTGCTTAGTTCATCCTTTAGAACTTTTGAACCATTAAAAAATGAGTATGCAGCACAAGTATTAATTTACTTGTTAAATTGAGAATCTAGAACATATTGCACCATTATCATGAGTTATGCGGCACAAGTACTATTTAACTTGCTAAATTGAGAATGTGAAACTATTACACCATTATCATGAGTTATGCGGCACAAGTACTATTTAACTTGCTAAATTGAGAATGTGAAGCTATCACACCATTATCATGACTTATGCGGCACAAGTACAATTTAACTTGCTAAATTGAGAATGTGAAACTATTACACCATTATCATGAGTTATGCGGCACAAGTACTATTTAACTTGCTAATTTGGGAAATTACAATCATTGTATCATCATTCATGTATAGTTTTCTAGCTACATATTGCAGTTTGTATTGTCAATACCATAGGCTCATTCTAGCTGACATACGTGCTTATGGTGATTTTCTGGGGATTTCTGCACTTGATATTTATGGGTTTTGTGGGGAAAACCGCAAGGATTTAATAAACCAGATATCATTTTTAAATATTGCAACTTGCGGTTTTCTCGTAATTGATATATGTGTCGTCCACCATGGGTTTTCTGTTAGTTTTCAATACCCGATTCGAGGAGTAGAATGAACCGTTTCGGGTACATGGTGGGCCCGGTATGGTACCCCGGGGCAAGAAGATCGAGTTGTAGACGATGAGCCTGGCAGGGGCAGACTACCTACCGGTGATTGTTGGCACGGCGGATATCCAGAGGATACCGACCGTGGTCGTGAGATATTGAGATATTGATACTTTGAGATGGGCCAGCCGGACGGCTGGAGCCCGAGATATTGTGATACCGATACTTGAGATTTTGAGATAGTCGTTTGAGGTGTCGATGCTGGACACAGATTTCTGTTGATTCCATTGATATTATGTTAATATTTCAAAAGAGTTTTTCTAAGATGAAAATAATGATTTTCTCATATCAACATATTCAGATCACGGGTTAAACTTGATTCATGTTGCATACATACCTGCTAGTACATCATGTCAGATTAGTATCGTAAAATTGATTCATGTTACACACATACCTGCTAGTACATCATGCCGGATTAGTATTGTAAAATTGATTCATGTTACCCACATTCCTGCTAGTACATCATGCCAGATTAGTATTGTAAAGTTGATTAATGTTGCATACATATCTGCTAGTATATCATTCCATATCAGTATTGTTGAGTTATGACACTTTGCGTGCATGCTTACGATAGCCTCTATAGATGTTACTTATTACTCACGAGTTGGCCCCCATTGTGCCACAGCTTTTTTGCAGGTCCGTTCCGTCAGCACTGTAACGGCGGACGCACTTGCTCCTCTTGCTCCTTTTGCTTGGATTTGAGACTTTTGCTCGTAGGTGGGTTGTGAGTTCCACCTTGTATATTTATTGTATCTAGCATACTCCATCTATTGTACCTGCTACTTGTTTTGATGTACTATGACCTAGAGACGAGACAGCGAGATTTGTGGATATTTATGTTGTTTCTCTGGGTCGAGCTCACTTGAGCCGACGTGATGCTTATTACTTGGGTTTTTACATGCTTATTTTACACAGTAATGATTTTCATGCTTATATATATATTCTTGTTTTGTACCCGTTTGGGGCCAGTTTTTACAAAGGAGACTCTGCCGAAAATTTTGAAAAAAAAAAAGAAAAGGTGAAGTTGTTTTTAAAAGATTTTGATGTGACTTATTTGGTTTTCCTTCACTCTATTGCTTAAATGGGTTTTGATTTCTGGGCTTTGGTTTACTTAGATTACGTACGCCTTGAGACGTTTCGTAATTTAAGTGCCAGTCACGTTCCGTACTTTTTAGGTCGTGACACTGGATACCGATTGATAGATTCACTGACTCGGTCATGTTAAATACATATACCTGTCAGCATTTGCATACGATTTACTTTATGCTACGCTCATGTCACTCTCATTGCATTTCATATACATGTGCTAGTACACCTACACCATTATCAATGATGCGTATGTTACACTTACACTGATTAGCCGGCTCACACGCTTCATCATCGATAATTGATATGTCACTACACAGAAAGACTGTTGTATCATGATATGACTCCTTGCATGATTTACTTGCTATGTTCACATCATTACGACAAGTCGTATGATATACTGATATTGTCATATTACTGTTCCATGTCGCATGATATACTGATATTGTCATATTACTGTTCCATGTTGCAAGATATACGTATATGCTTCCATTCCTGTTATATGTCGCATACATCATGCTTTACGCTTTTACGAATTGAGATATGCTGTTTTCATGAGATTTTTGGATTTGAGAACCGTGGCTATTTCAAAAGAAAGCATGTACTGTTTTAAAAACCCGGTTTCTCTTGATTTGATATTTCAGTGCGTCCACTATGCGTTTTCTGGTTCAGAGACGTGTGGCATGTGAAACCCGATTCGAGGAGCTGGATGAGCCCGATTGCGGGTACATGGTGGACCTAGTATGGTACCCCGGGATGAGAACGGATTATTGTGCAGTAGACGATGAGCCTGGCAGAGGGACTACTACCTACCGGTGATAGCATTTGGGCTCAGTGGATATCAGGAGGATACCGACCGGAGTCGAGAGATGATATGGGCCAATCCGGACTGACGGAGCCCGAGGGCCGATCCGGACTGACGGAGCCTGAGATATGAGGATTTACGTGTCGATGTTGGACACGGGTTTTCATGATATTTTGAGTGTCGATGCTGGGCACTCAGGTTCCATGATTTTGATGTGTCGCGAAGGACACGCGTTGATTTATATCCTCATACTTTCATGCATATGCTTTTGTGATATTTACATGCATGATGTTGTTGTGTCATTGGTTGACACGTGGAAGAAATCCACATGCATACATACATTGACTATATGGGTGGACGAGATCCATATGCAGATAGGCCTTGATTATATGGTTGGATGATATACACATGCTGTTAGGCGTTTATTTATGTTATTGGCACATATGCACATAGGGTCACCTTAGATATCATAGTATTACCTTTATGATACAGTTGACCAAGGAATCATTGTTTATTCGATTTCTATCTGTTGATGTTTTTCTACTCACGAGTTGGCAACTCATCCCCGTTGTGCCGCGGTTCTTGCTGGTTGACCGCATGGATCCGTAGCGGCATCGCTGGCACATAGCTTCATTTGGGTGTTTTGCTTGGTAGGTGGGACATTTGTATCGTACCCACTCTTGTATTATTATTCATATTCTATCTAATCAACTCTATCAATCAAACTAGTATTTTTATAAGTAATGAGACTTAGTGGGATTTGTGGTTGCGAGACTTAGAGCGGGGGTATTTCCTCTATTTGTGGTTTGATGTCTTGCTTATTTCTTTATCTTTTGTGGTGAACTTCGCCGTTGGGCGTCGTATACTTATATTTATGCTTTGCGTGGTTGTGGATCCGCTGTTTGGTGAAGAGCTAGCTCCCGCTTGGGGATGCCTTTTATATTATCATGTATTATGGTTTTGGATCAAAATATACAAAGGAGGTGCTGCCTAAATTTCTAAAAAGACGAAACGTGTTTTCAACTAGTAAGATAAACTTGCATTTTTCATGTTCCACTATTTATGCATCTAAGAAAAACTTTTGATTTCATTATACCCTTATTTCAAAACTTCACCTCTTTTATTTTCTTAAAAAGGTTTAGATTTCTGGGTTTCAGCTTACTTGAATTACGTAACGCCTTAGATTGCGATTAGTGTTAATTAAGTGGTAATGCGGGTTTTTGGTAAAAAGTTTACCAATTTTGGTTCCTCACATTTTATAACATTTAATTAATAAATTATTATTATTTGTTATGGGTTACACACACATGTGCATATTAATGTAAGGGTGTGTTAGTGTTAATCTAGTTTAGTGACCTTGACAACTTAACTAAATCCTAATCCTTGTTTAACCTTAACCCTAAACCCCTTGATATCTGTGGGAGATATTTCTTTGTGTGTTTTGGAAGTGAGGGGAGGTGGCATGAGAGTCATGGCTTGCATTAATGGAGGGAGTTAATGCATGGTGCACTCACCCTTATTCTCACCTCTCTCTCTCTTCTTCACACCCTCTCTCTTTCTCTCTCACTTCATCTCCTTCTCATTTTTCTTTCTCATTCCTCATAGCCTCAAACTGAAACCTTATCAATTCCTTTACTACCCCTCACAAAAACTTCACAAACATCATCAAATCTCACCCAAATCACTTCTTAGGCCTTGATTTGCCTCTTGGATGCCTTGGAGCTTGGAAAGCTAGGATCTTTGAGCTTTTGTGGTTAGGTAATGATCTCAACTATTAAGTAGGTGTTTATTGTGTTGCGTAGCTTATTCATTTCAGTTTAGAATGCTTAAAGTCAAGTTTTGTGCACGTATCGTATTTTTTAGTGTCATTTTATGATATCTGTGATCTGCTGTGACCCCGAGAGTATACTAGAAAATCTAGCAGAGTAGTTGTGTTGTACCAGAGACCCTAAGCCTTCACCTGAAGCACAAACCCCTATAGCTCGGATTTGGCCGGCGACATCTTGGTGAATTCCAGCGAGCTCGACCGGTGTGAGGAGTTAGGGTGTGGGTTTTTCTGGGTAGCTGTCTGCAGTGGTTTAAGTGTGTTTGGTCTTCTTTGATTCTTGGGTTTTCACAATATACAAAATCTGGGATCACATAGCTTGTTTCTAGTGTTACGACTATGCGTGCTACGTTATCCGACACAGGTCGTGTCTTTGTGTAGCTTTTGCGCTTGAGTTGGTTTCGTAGTGTCGCTACACACGTTAGCCACTAGACGAACACTTGAGAGTATATTTGGAGTTGCTGTGTCGGTCAAACGTAGTTTGTACGTGATATTGGTCGATTGCTAATATATACACTTGCTTTATTGTTATCTGATTTTAGGATCGCAGGCGAGGACTTCGGACGCTGCAAAGAAGGGAAAGCGAGTGGTTGGCTTTACTTAGCCAGGATAGTTGGTGAGTAGATTTAACATCTACATGGGAATCGCCCGCATGGCGTTATGCGTCTGGGCTAGATAAATGACATGACTATTAGTTATTAAGTATATAGACATTGATTATGCATGTGTACCTTTGTTGCATATCTCATTTCCTATTGTTTATGGACTTAGTATTAATAAGACACAACACCATTATTGACGGTTCATATTTCATGAGCACTAATTGCATGCTACACACACACCGTCGATAATTGTCATGACACGCACAACACCTATACATTGTGATATTGTATTGGTTAGGGACATTGAGACATTGATTCATATTCCTTTATGCATATGACATATTGCATACATGTATACCTACATGCTTACACATATGCCTTGCCATGCCTACATGTTAGCTACCCATATACATATATGGTATTGTACCATTAGAGATAGGTATATACACATTTGAGACATAGCTACATGTACATTTTGCATACATACTTACATGTACACCCGTATACCTTGATATAGCTACACATATACCTGGAGGGTATTACATCATTACTGATAGGTAGATACACATATCTTGATATACCGACATGGTTACGGATACCTGGCTATAGCTACATGTTCACATTTATATGATGTTGCATTTGGTTTTGGAGAATTTGGAACCGCATGATATATTAATAACTTGTTGCAGTTAAATAGCGGTTTTTCCTTTATATGCTCACATTACTGTTTTATGTTGCATATATCATATTCATGGATTTTCGCATTGAGATATGGATTTCACATGATGTTTTCTGGACTTGAGGACCGTGGTAGTTTCATGAAATTATGCATTATTTGAAAAACCTGGTTTCTCTTGATATGATATTTCGATGCGTACACCATGAGATTTCTCGATTCTGAGATTGTGATATATACCCCATGCGAGGAGTGGAGTGGGCTGTGTGCGGGTACATAGTGGAGCCCGGTATGGTACCCCGAGGAAAGAAAGGTATGTCGATGGATCAGCCGATGAGCCTGGCAGGGGATGTGCTGTAACATTTCAGAAAATATAAAATATTATTTTTGGAATTTAATATTAAAATAATATATTTCCCGAAAAATGCCCGATTTGCGAAATTGGGGTTTTCGAAAAAGGGTATAAATATATACCAATAATTGTGAAATAAATGGAAATTAAAATGATTTATTCATTTAAAAATATATTTAAAGGATTTGGCGTTCATAAAATTTATTATATGCAGTTTTGATAAAAACCCGATTAGTGCACTGCTAAACGCATTTAAGCCAAATCCGTGTTTCTAAAGTTTTCATGGTTAGTGCACCATGACATGTTACATATTATTTCATTTGTGTTGTTTTTATTAGGGTGTATGTGTTATTGGTGAGAAAAGAATGGAAAAAGGTGTAATGATGACTTGGAGAGAGAGGGGGGACACAATGATGAGAATAAGCATGCTAGGAGAGAGAATGAGAGTGAGAAAGTGAGAGAGAGGGAGAGAGTGATGCCTCATTTCTCCCTCCACCATTTTCTTCTTCTTCTTCTTCCTCATCTCCCCCCCCCATCTTCTACCCTCTTGACCCACCCCAAAAAGCTTGCCAAAACCCTAAACCCCTTTCACAAAAGTTGATCTCCTCTTCACCCTCTACACATTGGACCAAGCAAAGTTCGATTTTGATGACTTGTGGAGCTAGGGCTGTCTAGAGTGGCCTAAATGAGGTATAACTTCTTCCATTTAGTTAGTTTAAGCTTCTTTCTATTCTAGTTTTAGTTTAGAATTGGTTTGATGATGGGTTTGTGAACTTGAGAATTTCTAGAGAAGGGCTTGGGGTGATTGAGTGGAATTAGTGATATTAGTGGCTGTCAATAAGACCCTTGAGGTGATTCTAGAGCTGGGATTTAGCATAGAGATCAAAACATGGATTTAGGAATTGATCCATGTCGGTTTTGCGAGGATATAGGGTGTGCAAGGAAATCTGGAGCAACCCGGGGGATTTTTGAGAATAGCAAACAACTCTAGGGACCAAATTATGGTACTAGGAGACCACCCCGACCATACGGAGCCCAACAGAGCCTAGAGGGCCGAGGTGGCCGGATTTTTAAGGTAAGTGGCCGGCCACTTGGTGGGTAGGGGTGTCCAGGTTGTTTCCATAGCTCATATGCACCCTATATAGCACCCCAGTATTGTTTGTGCACCTTGTTTTGGCCTGAGTCAAAATCTGGAAGCACTTTGGTGTGATTTTGGCTATGTTTTCCGTATTTTGAAATGTTTAGTTTTGATATTTGGATTTCTATTTGATTGTTGGATGTTTTCAGATCAACAACAAGGGGTGTTTGGTTGATTTTGTACTCATAGGCCATAGGTTCTGACCTATGAGCAATGCGCGTATCGTTTTGGATTTCAGAACTTGATTTTAATAGCGTGGTGATATATGTTTTTATTGTAGGTAGCTTCGCGTGGATTCGGATGCGACGGAGCGTGGCGTCATCGACTTCAGCAAGCGAGTGGATTCCGAGGCGACGGAGCGTGGCGTCATCGACTTCGGCAAGAGAAGACCAAGGTGAGTAGATCTATATCTACGGGGGAAGTCGGATGGATGGCGTATAGCACCCCCGTACATTTTGATGGAAACCGATTTATATATTGATTATGGTTAATGAAACCTTTAATAGAAAACTATAGATAGAGTAAAAGGGTAGTTAGAGAACCATAATTGAAACTAAAGGATAGCTAGAAGTGATATAATACGGCTGATATGTGATGACGGGATTTGAGGATGATGTTTGACGATATTACCATTTAGGGTACTATAGGACTAGATAGCCGACGTAGGTGTGTCATCCGAACCATACTTATTTCTAAACTGAAGAATCGTCTGCATCTTTTAAACAGATACCCTGAGGGACGTTATGGATTTTCAAATGATATCTTTTCTTTAAAAACACCGTAGCCCCTACTTTCAAAACTACGATTCGCATCTTTCAAAAACTGTTTGTATGGTTCGGGTGTGTATGATAGACTAGATACTAAGCTTATAGTAAAGGTAAAGCGTATTTGTAAGATTGACTTGATGAGGGATATAAATGCGATGAAAAGAATATATGACGCGATATGATGAATTGATAATATGTTGGTATACGGATGCGAGTCGATTGAGATGATTTATACCCTGCCGGTCCCCTGATATGAGATTATTGCGGATGTGACCTAGGACATAGGTATATAGAGATATTTATAAATGTTGTGAATCATGAGTGATAGCCGTACGAGACGTTAGTTCCGTACCCTCCTCGTCTTATAGGATGATAGGATCCCTGATAGTTTAATGCCGTCATACGATGATTTTCCGTATGTGATGAGTTGACTTGAGGTTTGATCCATACCCTTGACTAGAGGATGCCGTACGATCGGGTATACCGTACGGGATGTTGTCTGGCTAGATGCCGATTGATTGATTCACCGACTCGATCATGTTAGATGCGTATACTCGTCAGCATTTGCATACGATTTACCTTATGCTGCATTCATATTATTCTCATGGCATTGCTTATACCTGTGCTAGTACACCTGCACCATTATCGATAATGCGTATGTTATACGTACACAGATTTTCCGGCTCACACACTTCATCATTGATAATTGCCATGTAACTACACAGCAGGGTCGCTGCATCATGATATACATATTGTACACCATACTTGCGCACATACATACTGTACACCATACTTGCGCATATGCATATTGTACACCATACTTGCGTACATACATATTGCACACCATACTTGCGGACATACACATTTGTACGTCCATACTTGCGTATATACACATATGCACCTTTATACGGTATTGCATTCGATTTTGGAGATTTGGGAACCGCATGATATATTTTAAAACTGGATTCATTTAAAAGAGTGGTTTCCCCTTGATATGTGCATATTACTGTTCCATGTTGCATGATATACGGATATGCTTACATCCTGTTATATGTCGCATACATCATGCTTTACGCTTTTACTCATTGATATATGTTGTTTTCATGAGATTTCTGGATTTGAGAACCGTGGGGATTTCAAAGGAAAGCATGTATTGTTTTAAAAACCCGGTTTCTCTTGATATGATATTTCAGTTGGTCCACCATGTGTTTTCTCGGTTCTGAGAGTGGCATGTGAAACCCGATTCGAGGAGCGGTAGGCACCGTCTGCGGGTACATGGTGGACCCGGTGAGGTATCCCGGGGCAAGAAGACTCGTATATGTTAGACAGTGAGCCTGGCAGGGGAGAACTACCCATCGGTGATAGTATTTGGGCTCAGCGGATATCCGGAGGATACTGACTGGAGTCGAGAGATGATATGGGCCGATCCGGAATGACGAAGCCCGTGGGCCGATCCGGACTGACGGAGCCCGAGAGATATAAGGATTTGCGTGTCGATGGTGGACATGGGTTTCATGATTTTGAAGTGTCACGAGGGACACATGTTGATTTATATCCTTATATTTTCATGCATATGCTTTCATGATATTTACTTGCATGATGTTGTTGTGTCAGTGGTTGACACGTGGACGAGATCCACATGCATACATACATTGATTATATGGGTGGACGAGATCCACATGCATACATACATGTATTTTATGGTTGGACGAGATCCACATGCATACATGTATTGATTATACTGTTGGATGTTATCCACATGCTTATAGGCATTGACTACCTTGTTGGGACATATACAGACCCGGTCACCCTAGATATCATAGTATTATCTTCATGATATAGTTGACCTAGGAGTCGTTGTTTATTCGATTTCTACTTGTTGATATATTTCTATTCACGAGTTGGATACTCACCCCCGTTGTGCCACAGTTCTTGCAGGTAGACCGCAGGGATCAATAGCGGCTTCGCTGGCACAAAGTTGCATTGCATTGGTAGGTGGGACATTTGTATCGTACCCACTCTTGTATCTACATTTCATATTGTATCTAGTCAACTCTATCAATCAAAATTAGTAAATTGTATAAGTAATGAGTCTTAATGGGATTGTGGTTGCGAGACTTGGAGCGAGGGGTTTTCCGCTACTTGTAGTTTTTATGTCTTGCTTTTCTTTATCTTTATGGCGATCTTCGCCGTTGGGCGTTGTATACTTATATATATTGTCTTGCGTGGTTGTGATCCGCCGTTTGGCGAAGAGCTAGCTCCCGCTTGGGGATGCCTGTATCATTATCTTGTATATATGGTTTTGGATCAAAATATTCAAAGGAGGTGCTGCCCAAAGTTTTAAAAAGACGAAACATATTTTCAAACTAGTAAATTCCACTTGCATTTTCATGTCCCTTTTTTATACATTTTAAGAAAAACTTGATCTCATTATACCTTTATTTCAAAACTTCACCTCCTTTATTTTCTTAAAAAGGTTTAGATTTCTGGGTTTCAGCTTACTTGAATTACGTTACGCCTTTAGACGTTGCGTGATTTAAGTGCTGGTCACGAGCTAATATTTCGGGTCGTGACAAAGTTGGTATCAGAGTGCTAGGTTTAACCTTGGTTCGAGTCTATGTTTGACTATGCAGAGTCTAGGGTGGGTATGTATTTCGGAACCTAGGCTTGACCTTACGGAACTTAGACTTGAACGGGGGGTATTAGACCCGAACTTTCATTTCATAGGCTGACCCTGATTGATGGAGTAGGTAGCTTGAGTAGAGTGACGTACCGTACGTATGTTCCGCGGAATATTTACGACACGATACTCCACTTAAGAAAGCTTAGGATGTACATATTTTTTAGACTTATGATTCTTTTCATACCCATGATTATACATCCATTTGAGATCCTTAATTTTATTTGTTTCCACGATCATACTCCCATTGTTGTTGTTCCTTCTTATGATCATGTATCCATTCTGGATCTGTCGTTTCCTTTCTTGCCGTTGATCTGCTCTCATCGATATTCGATTGAGGTTCCTGTCACCATGGTTTGAGCATGGTTTGAGCGCAGTTTGGGTTTCTGCTAGTGTTGCGGTCAGGGCGAGCTCGTCTGGTACGAGGGCTGACCATTGTGTTTTTTGGTGACATGGGAACGTCTCGATGTAGTGTTATGTTGTGACCTCCTGTTGAGGCGAGTGTTTGTTTTGCACCGGATGATCGGGCCACTGTTAGAGGCTGCCTGTTGTGAGAGGACTGTCGATGTACAGCCTACCTCAGAGATTGTGATGTCGCCTACCGTGCAGACAGATGACCCAGCTGTTGCTGAGATTGATGGGATGTCGCTTCCAGAGCTTACGAGCTGAGATCGCCGAAGCTTCCAGGCAGAAATGCGACAGATGATAGCTAGTCTACCCCGATTTGAAAGACGATGGTGATTCGTCAGATTGATGCGCCGACGCAGGCCCAGTTGAGTTGGAGATATTCAGTGTGGAGAGTCTTACTCAGATCTAGAGCAGACCGATCCAGAGATGACCATTGATGTATCGTCTTTCCTGGAGAATTGAGGCATTGTTTAGTATGCGGACGAAGGGTATTCACATATCAGCTAGGCAAAGCTAAAGAGTTCGAGCGAGTGTCAGAAACCCATTTTCCCAAGTTTAAAGTGTTCGGAGGAACATGCAAGTGATTCTGTGGACCCTCTAGAAGAATGAAACCCTAACTCGACATGATGACCATGGAACGGCTTTTGAACCTTAGGGTTTGCGGCAGTTTAGCGGTGCCATCAGTGAGGCTTGGGTTTGCCCTTCTACGGCTGGTCTAGAGGTACTGTGGTATGTACCAGATATTTTAGACTGTGCTTAGGTGTTGAGCTTTCGGGAAATTTTGGGACTTCGATGACTCGATCGAAAAGTTTGACGTCGTCCAGATATCATGTGATAAGAGATCAACAAGCTGACCTGCCTTGGATAGAAGACCTCACCCCGATCCGCTGTGAGTTGATCGAGAACGGACGAGTATTGAGTATTCCTCCGATTGTTGGAACGAGTTCCCGAGAACGTGTTCGGCCAGATATCTTCTACAGAGTGATGAAGATACAGAGTACGCGATTTCAAGTCCGTGTGAGAGACTTCGGATTGACCGTGGCCGAGAACAGTAGCAGTACGCAGATAGCATGACGTGATGTCAAGATGGACGAAGATAAAGACGAGCGGAACTAGAGGTTCGTGCGAGACACTGAAGAGCTGTTGTTACTCCCCGTCGAGATTAGAGATCTGATATGCATATAGAGGCGTTGGGATGCGGCCAGTTGCCGAGTAAATGTTGTGCTGAAAACGCAGATGTCCAGAAAACGAGAACAGGTTATGTAAGAGTACCAGCCTCCATACAGTTCGGCAGAGGCGAGATTGGATGAGACCTTGAGCAGGATTCCTTTCAGGACACTGCTGCGATGAGATTTGCACCCAGCATCAGATGTGTGATGTGTATTCAGAGGACCAGAGGCCGACGCCGGTGACGTGCTGCTTTACGAGTGGTCGTGATGATTGACCGAGAGATGACCAGAGAAGTGCCAGGACGGAATCATCCCCGTCAGCATACCTGAATGGGACGATGAGCCGATGGATTGCGAGATTGGTAATCCGCAGAGAAAATGAGGACTCAGAGACAGAGGACGCCAGACCGTGAGCAGGAGGCAAGCGGATGTTCTTGCTCTGCCGGTTTTAGGCGCACCAGTACTTTTTCGACATTATAGGAGGTGTACCTCAATGTCATTTGTTGCGATTTGCGTTTGTGATCCGAGTATCACGCTTATATCGCTTGGATTTGAGTTTTGATGATTGAGTTTCATGATATGTTTTCATGCACCTTGGTTGCACCCGATTTATGTCCTTGAGCATTCATTTTACCAGATTTGTATTTTCATGCGCGTTTGTACTTGATGTTCGTATTCGTGCATGCTACGGCACTAGATGTTCCTTACGAACCTGACGCGCTTTGGTTGGATTTGTTGCGCATATTAAGCGCTTGATTTTGGATTTTTGTGCACATCAGATGTACTTGAGTGAGATTTTTACTCGTGCATGTCAGATGTACTTGATTTAGATTTCTTTCGTGCATGATGGATGCACCTGATTTGGATTTTCGCACATGTTGGGCACGTGATATGAGATGTGATTTTGTGCACACCGGATGCACTCAATTTAGGATATTATTGTCGTGCACACCCGTTGCACTGGACAGATGGTTTCGTGCACACCCATTGCACTTAGTTTTGCTTTTGTGCATATTGTGGCACCTGTATTTGGATTTGATTTCCGTGCGCACCAGACGCATGTGATTATTGGATACGCCTTTTGAAGCTGATTTTGCCTTTGAGCACCTTGTTTTCATGATAGGCACTATATTATGAAGTCGCCAAACAAGACTGATCTGAGGACAGTACCTGAGTACTTTGCATGCATTAAAGGTTTACCAAGAGGTTTTTGAAAAGGAGCTATAGTCTCGTTATTTCCTACGTGTCCGTGAGCAACACGCACGTTTATAAAGGAAAACCTTTTAGGATATTTTGAAAACGACGGAACGTGTATTTAGGAAAACATATATGGACATATATTATTATTTTAAAATGAAAGTCTGTCACTTATGCCGTGAATTACGCATTCACGTGGAGATTTAGAAAGAATTTTGCATGAGTTTTATTTAGTTCTTGAAAGTTTTTCAAGGATGTGTACTATACATGTATTATAGTATTTGACTAGTGTCTATTGGATTTCAGTAGTGAATTTCGAGATCTGTATCTCCACTGTAACTCCGATGATATGCGTGCAAATATGATGATTTGCGTGACGCTTGACGGAGTTCGATTTTGAGTTTCGTATTCGTTTTCAGGCGCACGCGATGCGCGGTGCTATTTCTGTATCTTCCGTGATTTTGGAGCCCCGTCGATTTTGGCTGATTATTGAAATGTTTTAGATTTTGGAGGTTTAAATTTAAATTCGGGGAACGAATTTATTTAAGGGGGGAAGATTGTAACATTTCAGAAAATATAAAATATTATTTCTAGAATTTAATGGTAAAATAATATATTTCCCGAAAACTGCCCGATTTGAGAAATTGGGGTTTTCGAAAAAGGGTATAAATATATACCAATAATTGTGAAATAAATGGAAATTAAAATGATTTATTCATTTAAAAATATATTTAAAGGATTTGACGTTCTTAAAATTTATTATATGCAGTTTTGATAAAAACCCGATTAGTGCACTGCTAATCGCGATTAAGCCAAATCCGTGTTTCTACAGTTTTCATGATTAGTGCACCATGACATGTTACATGTTATTTCATTTGTGTTGGTTTTATTAGGGTGTATGTGTTATTGGTGAGAAAAGAATGGAAAAATGTGTAATGATGACTTGGAGAGAGAGAGGGGACACAGTGATGAGAATAAGCATGCTAGGAGAGAGAATGAGAGTGAGAAAGTGAGAGAGAGGAGGGGAGTGATGCCTCATTTCTCCCTCCACCATTATCTTCTTCTTCTTCCTCATCTCCCCCTCCCCATCTTCTACCCTCTTGACCCACCCCAAAAAGCTTGCCAAAACCCTAAACCCCTTTCTCAAAAGTTGATCTCCTCTTCACCCTCTACAAATTGGACCAAGAAAAGTTCGATTTTGATGACTTGTGGAGCTAGGGCTGTCTAGAGTGGCCTAAATGAGGTATAACTTCTTCCATTTAGTTAGTTTAAGCTTCTTTCTATTCTAGTTTTAGTTTAGAATTGGTTTGATGATGGGTTTGTGAACTTGAGAATTTCTAGAGAAGGGCTTGGGGTGATTGAATGGAATTAATAGTGTTAGTGGCTGTAAATAAGACTCTTGAGGTGATTCTAGAGCTGGGATTTAGCATAGTGATCAAAACACGGATTTAGGAATTGATCCATGTCGGTTTTGCGAGGATATAGGGTGTGCAGGGAAATCTGGAGCAACCCGGGGGATTTTTGAGAGTAGCAAACAACTCTAGGGACCAAATTAGGGTACTAGGAGACCACCCCGACCATACGGAGCCCAACAGAGCCTAGGGGGCCGAGGTGGCCGGATTTTTATGGTAAGTGGCCGGACACTTGGTGGGTAGGGGTGTCCAGGTTGTTTCCATAGCTCATATGCACCCTATATAGCACCCAGTATTGTTTGTGCATCTTGTTTTGGCCTGAGTCAAAATCTGGAAGCACATTGGTGTGATTTTGGCTATGTTTTCCGTATTTTGAAATGTTTTGTTTTGATATTTGGATTTGTATTTGGTTGTTGGATGTTTGCACATCAACAACAAGGGGTGTTTGGTTGATTTTGTACGCGTAGGCCATAGGTTTTGACAAATGAGCAATGCGCGTACCGTTTTGGATTTCAGAACTTGATTTTAATAGCGTGGCGATATGTGTTTTTATTGTAGGTACCTTCGCGTGGATTCCGAGGCGATGGAGCATGGCATCATCGACTTCGGGAAGCGAAGACCAAGGTGAGTAGATCTATATCTACGGGGGAAGTCGGGTGGATGGCGTATAGCACCCCCGCACACTTTGATAGAAACCGATTTATATATAGATTATGGTTAAAGAAACCTTTAATAGAAAACTATAGATAGAGTAAAAGGGTAGTTAGAGAACCATAATTGAAACTAAAGGATAGCTAGAAGTAATATAATACGGCTTATATGTGATGACGAGATTTGAGGATGATGTTTGACGATATTACCGTTTAGGGTACTATAGGACTAGATAGCCGACGTAGGTGTGTCATCCGAACCATACTTATTTCTAAACTGAATAATCGTATGCATCTTTTAAACAGATACCCTGAGGGACGTTACGGATTTTCAAATGATATCTTTTCTTTAAAAACACCGTAGCCCCTACTTTCAAAACTACGATTCGCATCTTTCAAAAACTGTTTGTATGGTTCGGGTGTGTATGATAGATTAGATACTTATGCTTATAGTAAAGGTAGAGCGTATTTGTAAGATTGACTTGATGGGGGATATAAATGCGATGAAAAGAATATATGACGCGATATGATGATTTGATGATATGTTGGTATAGGGATGCGAGTCGATTGAGATGATTTATACCCTGCCGGTCCCCTGATATGAGATTATTGCGGATGTGACCTGGGACATAGGTATATATAGATATTTATATATGTTGTGAATCGTGAGTGATAGTCGTACGAGACGTTAGGTCCGTACCTTTGCTCATACTTATGACAGTTGTCGTAAGTTAGAGCCGAACCGACGTTCCCCAGCCCCGAATAAGAATTCGGATCGGTCAAGTGATACATTTTATTATCTTGATTAGGGCGTGAAATGGTTGCTACCTGGAGAGAGAGAAAAGAAACAACTCAGCGTGTGCTCTTACAAGATTAGATTGGTTTATTAATTTATCTAATCAGGATGGCTCCCACTGTTTCCTCAAATTCTTCTTCAAACCTTAAAAGAAGAACTAGTCAGGATTAATCGCACGTCACAATACTTGCTTAACCTTTTAGCCAGGTTAGTGTTGGTACTTCGAGGGAGGTTTTCCAACGCTTTCGCGAAGTTCCTTAATTACATAACCTCTTTTCCCTGGAGGCGTAGCCCCGCTAACACCGTTCTAGACACCTACTTGGTTTATCGCATTGATTGTTAAGTGAAATAATCTCCCGAGAGTAATCCAACTCATCAGTAGGATCGGGATCCAACTATCATTGTGTGATTGCCTAGATGGAATCCACTCTAGTCACCACACTCCAGAAAGTATGCTAAATCTGCAAGTTTCCCGTATGTTTGAAACTCCCGATGTGATTTTTACCCCTAGGACCCAAGTGACCTTGACGAATAATCATCAAATCAAAAGGTCCTAGTCAGGTTCAACCCGTCGTTATCCTGGATTGCATTAGACCCACCCGCATGATCCTTGAAGAATAATCAACAAAATCATGCGACTGTTCTAACCAATCGCATTTATCAAATGCAACAGAGAATTATTACTCAGCTACCGTTCACTGTGCCTTGACGAGCAATCAACAAACGCAGCACGAATACTAAGTAGTAACTATCTTAAACGACAGAGGGCTACGACTGGGTTTTTGGAGAAAAACCCATTAACTTAATGAACTTGATATCGTTTAAGGAACCTGATAAACTTTTAAAAATATAGTGGTGAAAACTTTTGCTAAAGAGGCCCCTCCCTGTGAAAGAATCTCGGCTCTTTCCTCGTCGAATGAGGTGCAGGATATCCCAAATTGAATACCACGATGCAAAGCAAGAATAATCGACTACAGTGAAGTTATTACGTTGACGCAAACTTTTACTCAAGGGGTCACTCCCGATGAAGGGATCTCGGCCCTTGCCCCGTCGAATGAGGTGCTGGATATTCTAAACTGAATACCACTGTGCAAAGCAAAAGAGAGCGTCTGAAATGTCTGTTTTTAAAACTTGGTTCCAACAACATCTTTTTAGGTTTGTTTTACTTGCATTAATCAAAATTAATGTTGTCCTATCAAAGTAACCTATCACACCAGAAAAGAACGAAAATACAATGTACGTATATCCCATCCGCATTCGCCACTGGGTCCCGTCATCAATCGTTAGGTTACTTAACTAACGACAGAGCGGGGACAGGACTAGCATGGGTGCAAAACATATACAACATCTACTAGTATATATATAAGTATATACAACATTCGTCCCAGGCATGATAATAAACAATATCACAGAAACACAGCCAACAATACATAATGGTGGATAATCTTGGAGCCCCGGGTTTCATTTGAGCCACAAATAAAACCTGACGTTCCCTGTCATGTGGATAGCCTATGCAATGAAAAACTGTACCCCCTACGAGTGCGGCGAATAGCCCGCCAATTCTTGAACGAAGCCCCCTCCGTCTCAACACCATGAGAAAGAAGCCCCCCTCCGTCTCAACGCCATGAGATGCAGGCTTGCTGCCTTTCTAGAACCCGGCTATTCATGCACTCCACCGCGGGGTAACCCTAGTACAGAAGAATAAAATAATATGTACAAACGGTGACATCGACCTCAACCCGGTCGTGCCCCAAAATAATATACAACCCGGCAAAGATGGCATTCCACATGTTGGACGCTCGCCCCGCAATAACAAATGTACAAAAGAATTTAAACTGCACTACAAACATTGCAACACTTGCTATCCATCACGACTATCCAACCAACATTACAGAACAAGCACACAACATCAACACGAATATCACGTTCGCAAAACCCGTCTAAAGGAACATATAGCGATTAGACGAGTTTTACCGATCGAATGACATTCCCGGTCGCAGATAAAAGTGAATGGACTGTAAACTGTTAATGACTGTTAAATATAATGAATCCGAAACACTACAAGTTTCCTCAAACTCAAATCTACAGAGAATCAAGTTTGGGCAAAAAATAAACAACACCAGGAAACCAAACTCCTAGAGATAAGCACCCAGCACCCAAAAATATTGCACACACCCCTACAAAAACCGGGGTGGCCTGATTTCTCCCCTCTGTGGCCGGCCAAAGCAAGGCCAAAATGTCTCGTTTTGGTTCTGGGTACATCTCATTGGGTAAGGACCACTCTGCACTTGTTTAAAAAATTTTCAGAGACTTTTTCAAAAACAACAGAAACTGCAGAACTTGGATTTGGTTTCGCGTAGTTGTTTTGATTTCGTTGTTTTAACGTTGCTTAAACTTGCTAACCTAGGGTTTATGGGCAGGCTCTGATACCATGATGGGTTACACTAGCACCCCAGCCAACATCCATGGCCAAATGCGGAATAAAAATTTCGTAGCGATAACGAACTTGGCGCTAATATAAACCCTAACCGGATCTTTACCATTAACCTAGTTAGCACATAATAGAGTTCTATCTACTATGAAAAGATGTTATACCTAAAGAAACCAAATCCTTCGGGTATTCGATCCTCTCTTTAAGCTCCTCAATGGTCGTAGGGATCGTGCTTGAACTCCGACCTCCTTGTGTCTATGATGATCCACCCGAGAGCTTCAACCTTGAACTAAACCTCTTGCTTGAGGTAACTAGAACACTTGATTTGCTAATCCAAGTATACTAAAGAGAGTATAGAGTGATTTGGATGGCTTAATCTTACTAACCCTTGATTATCAACTCATGATAGATTAGGGTTAGGGTTTGAGAGAGGAAGAAGAAGGAGAGAGCTTGCATGAAGAGAGAGAATGCTTTTGTGATGAATGAATAAAAGTATTTAGAAAAAGAATATATATCATTGACCATTTGCTTTGGAGAGAATAAAATATCTAAGGAAACATCTAGCACAAAAATATCTCATCCATAATATCTTTGGTCAACAAGTCAACCAAAGTCAAAGGTCAACAAAGTCAAATGGTCAACAAAATTTTCATTCCAAATACAATTATCATTTATCCAAAAATAACATAATATTTTCTTTTCCTCATTTGTGTTTTGTCCAATTCAATGGTCAAAACCATAATGGGAAAATCTCCGTCTGTACCCCCTCTCGTCCCTATATACATACCTGCATCCGTGTTCCGAAAAACACGAATGCACTAAGACGAAGCCAATACAATAATCATATACTAGGATCTGGCTTAAACCAAAGCCCACTAGTATAGTCCGCTCAAACACCATACGTGCACAGGTGCACGTATGTGATCGAGCCCTGTCATAAAACCATACGACCTCTACTCATTTCGCTCGAGGCTGGAAAACCCTCTGTGTGGGACTCTAAAGACTCGAAAGTACTCTGGCAGTGGGTTTAACCATAAGCACGTCAGTGGCACTAGTTGTGCGTAACGGCTACCCAGGTATATGTCGAAAATAAGGTCGACGAGCAAGCTCATCTAAACTCCTACTGAGCCTATCTGTGACAATCTCCGTACAGTCCGGTCTGTTCGTCTAAGAGTATCGCGTATCGGGCCTAGGGGTGGTAAACATCAGACCCCTAATAGCGGTATAAGTCGTGTCGGAGTGTAGCCCAGAACACCCTAAGATACTACTGGAAACACTACCAGTAAATCTCGCTTGCCCTGGCCAGGGATGGCAATGTGTAATGGCTCTCCTAGACACAACGCGATATCAACCCCCAATACCAGGAGAGACGAATCCTGTCTAACCGGCACTGCCTCCAAGTGCTTCGGGACTGCACCCAACTACTACCTGTTTGCACGACTCAATAGATCCGTGGTACGGTAGCAATCAAAGAACACTGGGAACACACTTGAGGCGAAGTGGCAGTGTCAAGTAAACGGACTAAGCTATACTCATGTCACCTGGGAACTGTTAACTGACGACAGGTATAATACTAACCAACAGTTCCCGACGAGTCATGTCCAGTGTACTCGTAACCTAATGAGCACCTGCATACTATCTCCAGTACGACGTACTGATGGCTGTGGGACAGACCATCCCCCTGCTGGGACGAGAAGCGTATGCACCAGTCTACCCTGGAGTATCGATGCCCTGTCTCGATAATCCTACTACTAGGGACCGGAATAAAGATGTGCTTATAGACTACCCAGCCCCCACTAATGTGATCGCCATCACAATTCCGGTAGTCAAGCAAAGATCCTAAGGGCTCCATTAATATGTATTAGCGTTATGTTAAAAAGAAACATATACACATATTAAGATAGAAACAAACCAAGTAGCATACTACTATATTGAGCAAGACTGTCGCAAACCCGTGTATATATCCCAAGCTTCCAAAATGTATTATACAAACTAGTATTATACAATAATGGCCTCTAGGGCATACATATCCAACAATCTCCCACTTGCACTAAAGGCCAGTAATTGGTGTACCGCATACCCAACGTCTGCTCTATGGCCAGCTGCTGGCGTACCGCATACCCAATAGCTCAAAAAGTCGCTCGAACTGTGTTTGAGGGAGGGCCTTTGTGAATGGATCCTCCATGTTGTCTTTAGTGTCCACTCTCCATACCTCGATCTCCTGGCGATCAATATCTCCCTAATCAGGTGATACCGCCTTAAGATGTGTCTGGACTTCTGATGGGACCTGGGTTTCTTCGCTAAAGCTATAGCCCCATTGTTATCGCAATACAAGGGTATTCGGTCAACAATGGACGGAACCACCTGAAGTTCACTAATGAACTTCTTCATCCAGACCGCCTCTTTTGCGGCATCGCTTGCAGCAATGTATTCAACCTCCATCGTCGAGTCTGCGACGGTATCCTGTTTGGAACTCCTCCAACATACCGCCCTTCCGTTGAGGGTAAACACAAAACCCGAGACAGACTTGATGTCGTCCTTATCACTATGGAAGCTTGAATCGTTATAGGACTCGACCCTGAGGTCTCCATGACCGTAAACCAGGAACATCTCCTTAGTCCTTCTCAGGTACTTGAGAATGTTCTTCACTGCCGTCCAGTGGTTCTCACCTGGGTCTGACTGATACCGTCTCACCACGCTTAGTGCGTAAGCTACATCTGGTCTTGTACATAGCATCGCATACATTATAGATCCTACCGCCGAAGCGTAGGGTATAATGCTCATGCGAACCCTCTCCTCGTCAGTCTTGGGAGACATCTTCTTGGAGAGGGTGATTCCGTGCAATGCTGGTATATTACTGCGTTTGGAATCTTCCATACTAAATCTCTTTAGTACGGTCTCTATGTACCTGGACTGCGAAAGTCCCAGTAACCTCTTGGATCTATCTCTGTAGATCTTGATCCCCAGTATGTATGTGGCATCACCTAGGTCTTTCATGGAAACCGTTGTGACAAGAATAGCTTGACCGATTGTAGCATAGGAATATCATTTCCTATCAAAAGTGTAAGTCCACGTTGCGACCCCCGGTTCTTACGGGGAGGCGGAAACGGTATAAAAATCAAATTTTTAGCGCATGGGGCAACATGGACTAACAAAGTCGGGATCTTTTCTAAACTAAACTAGCAAACATGCAAAGGAGAGTTAACTACTCGGTAAAGTGGTTATACCTAACTTGAACTCCTTCTTCTTGAAACCTAGTAGAGGTTGATGGTTCTCTTCTCGTCGCCTTCTTCCGTCGAAGATGGATCCACCTGAGGGTTCAACCTTCGGGCTCTTTCTCGAACTTGGAGAGAACTAGAATCTTCGGCTTGCTAAACCTTTGATCCTAGAGTGTGTAGAGAGTGTATAAGGGGTGCTTTTCTTTTAAGGAGAGGGATTCTCAACACATGAGAAGGATTCTCCTTTTGCTAGAGGAAGAAGAAGATGAAGTGAGGAGAGAGAAGCTAAATGATAGAATGAGCTCTTTTCTTTTTGCAACCATAATAAAAAGCAAAAGAATTATCAAATTAATAATAATAATGAAAATGAAAAGGTTGATGGAAGGTTTAGGAATGACCATTATCATTTCAAACATTAAATGAATTTGCTAGAATCAAAGAGCATCTTTCTTTTGTAATGATGATGGTCAAAACTTCAACCATGGTCAACAAGTCAACCATGGTCAACAAGTCAACAAAAAAAAACCAACCATGACACAATTTCATTTTATTAATATTATTAATTGATATAACATAAATCCATTAGGGTTTGGAAAAAGACGACTGTCAACTGTGCATACGCACCCGTTCCGAAACCCTAATGAAAGTCCTCTTCCTCCTCCTCAAATAACTGTGCATACACACCTGCATTCTTGTTCCGAGGAACATGAATACTGAGAGATAAAAGCAACCCCAAAACATATACCAGTATTTGACTCAAACCAGAGCCAGCCAGTAATATCCGTCCGGACTCCAAACGTGCACAAGTGCGCGGATGAGAACGAACCCTGTCGCAAAACCATGCGACCTCTACTCTGTTTTGCCCAGAGGCGAATACCCTCTGTGTGGGACTCTAAAGACTCGACACTACGCTGGCAGTGGGTTTAACCACAGACCGCAAGCGGCACTAGCTGTGCGTAACGGTCCCCAGGTAGATGCCGACAAGAAGGCTGACGAGGTGAAACCCCATCTGAACTCCTACTGAGTCTGAATGTGACAGTCTCCGTACAGTCCGGTCTGTTCGTCTGATACATCGTATGGCGGGCCTAGGGGGCGGTAAAACGTCAGTCCCCTAATAGCGGTACAAGTCGTGTCGGAGTGAAGCCCAAAACACCCTGAGATAACACTGGAAGCCTACCAGTATATCTCGCTTGCCCTGGCCAGGGACTACTCGTGTAATGGCTCTCCTAGACACAGCGCGATGTCAACCCCCAATACCGGGAGAGACGAATCCTGTATAACCGTCACTGCCTCCAAGTGCTTCGGGACTGTACCCAACTACTACCTGTTTGCACGACTCCTTTGAGCCGTGGTAGGGTAGTAATCAAAGTACAGTGGGAACACACTCGAGGCGAAGTGCCAGTGTCAAGTCAGCGGACTAAGCTGTACTCATGTCACCTGGGAACTGATAACTGACGATAGGTATAATACCAACCTCTCAGTTCCCGACGAGTCCTGTCCAGTGTACTCGTAACCCAACGAGCACCCGTATACTATCTCCAGTACGACGTACTGATGGCTGTGGGACAGACCATCTCCCACACTGGGATGAGAAGCGCATACGCTAGTCTACTCCGGAGTATCGATGCCCTGTCTCGATAGTCCTGCGACTAGGGACCTGTATAAGGATGTGCTTATAGATTACCCAGCCCCCACTAGTGTGACTGCCATCACAACGCTGGTAATCAAGCAAAGATCCTAAGGGCTCCACTAATGCGTATAAGTGATATACTGAAATAAACACAAGTACACATTGAAGTAGAAACAAACCAAGTAGCATACTACTATATTGAGCAAGATTGTTTATACAAGGTGAATATCCCAAGCTTCCATTAAGTAATATACAAACTAGTACGATACAGTAATGGCCTCTAGGGCATATACACTAACAATCTCCCACTTGCACTAAGGCCATGTACTGGCTTATCGAAGACCTATCATCTCGATCAGCCGCTCGAACTGAGTCTGGGGTAAGGCCTTGGTGAATGGATCTGCAGTGTTCTCTTCTGAAGCAACCCTCCGAACCTCGATCTCCTTGCGATCCACGATCTCCCTGATCAGGTGATACCGCCTCAAGATGTGCCTGGATCTCTGATGGGACCTGGGTTCCTTTGCTAAAGCTATAGCCCCGTTGTTGTCGCAATACAGAGGTATTGGGTCAACAATGGACGGAACCACCTGAAGTTCTTTCAAGAACTTCCTCATCCAGACAGCTTCTTTTGCGGCATCAGATGCAGCGATATATTCCGCTTCCATAGTCGAGTCTGCAACGGTTTCCTGTTTGGAGCTCTTCCAACACACCGCCCCTCCATTGATGGTAAAGACAAAACCCGACATGGACTTGGAATCATCCTTGTCACTTTGGAAGCTGGAGTCAGCAAAGGCCTCGATCTGGAGGTCTTTTCCGCCATACACCAAGAACATCTCCTTAGTCCTTCTCAGATACTTGAGAATGTTCTTTACCGCTATCCAGTGTTTCTCCCCAGGGTTTGACTGATACAGGCTTACTACGCTCAGTGCATAAGCTACATCCGGTTTGGTACACAACATCGCATACATTATAGAGCCTACCGCAGAAGCGTAGGGTATAATAGACATGCGATCCCTCTCCAAATCAGTCTTGGGAGACATCTCTTTAGAGAGGGTGATCCCGTGACAAGCCGGTAGGTTACCGCGCTTGGAATCTTCCATACTGAATCTCTTCACTATGGTGTCGATGTACCTGGACTGAGAAAGTCCTAATATCCTCTTGGATCTATCACGATGGATCCGGATCCCCAGGATGTATGAGGCATCACCCAGGTCTTTCATGGAGAACCTGTGTGACAAGAACCCCTTGACAGATTGTAGCATAGGAATGTCATTTCCTATTAAGAGAATGTCATCCACGTATAAAACGAGAAATACTACAGTTCTCGCTACAAATCTACTATAGATGCATGGTTCATCTGGATTTTTGATAAAGCCAAATTCCTTGACCGTCTCATCAAAACAGATGTTCCAACTCCGCGATGCCTGCTTTAGTCCATAGATGGACTTAAGCAACTTGCACACCTTTCCGCTCCTCCCACTCTGAATGAAACCCTCTGGCTGATCCATATAGACACACTCCTCTAAATTTCCATTCAGAAAAGCGGTCTTTACGTCCATCTGCCAAATCTCATAACCGTGGAAGGCAGCAATGGAAAGAAGGATCCGAATGGATTTCAGCATAGCCACTGGAGAAAAGGTTTCGTCATAGTCCAAGCCAGGTCTTTGACGGAAACCCTTTGCTACAAGTCTAGCTTTATAGGTCTCAACCTGTCCATCTACACCAATCTTCCTTTTGAAGATCCACTTGCATCCTACGGGTTTTACCCCGTCTGGAGCAATGTCCAACGTCCATACTTTGTTGGTGTACATGGACTCCATTTCGGTCCGCATTGCATCCAGCCATTTTACCGAGTCAACGCTCTGAACGGCCTGCTGGAAGCTAGTAGGCTCATCATAATCTATGATGCAATCCTCTCTATCCCCGTCTATGAGAAAACCGTAGTATCTCTCGGGCGGATGAGACTGCCTACTACTTCTGCGGAGCGGCGTAGGAATGTCCTGTTCATTTGAACCCTCTGGTTCCACTAAGCTTTCAGTAATAGTTTGTGGTTCTGGAATTTCTTCCAGTTCTACTGCGCTCCCACTAATTTCCTTTTCTAAGAACTGGTGTTCTAGAAAGTGGGCATTACGAGAAACAAGGACTTTTTGTTCCTCTGCGTAGTAGAAAAGATACCCCCTGGTGTTCTTTGGGTATCCCATAAACTTGCACAGTACTGAGCATGCCTCGAGTTTGTCCGCATGCTGCTTTTTGACAAAAGCCGGACATCCCCAGATCTTCAGATATTGAAGATAGGGTTTCTTCCCACTCCATAACTCATATGGTGTGGTAGGCACACTCCTAGTGGGAACTCGGTTCAAAAGGTACGCAGCTGATTCTAGCGCATACCCCCAGAATGATCGCGGTAACTCAGCGTTACTCATCATGGACCGTACCATATCCAATAGGGTGCGGTTCCGTCTCTCCGATACACCGTTATGTTGCGGAGTGTATGGAGGAGTAAGCTGAGAGAGAATTCCATTCTCTTTTAAGTAGTTCAGGAACTCGGCACTCAAGTATTCTCTACCTCGATCCGATCTTAGAATCTTGATACTTTTGCCGGTTTGTTTTTCTACCTCATTCTTATATTCCTGGAATTTTCCAAAGGCTTCGGATTTATGTTTCATCAAGAAGACATGTCCGAACCTTGAAAAATCATCCGTAAAAGTAATGAAGTAAGAAAAACTGCTTCGCGCAAGTGTAGACATTGAACCGCACACATCGATGTGTACGAGTCCCAAGAGCTCGCTCGCTCTTACTCCGTGTCCAGTGAACGGAGTCTTTGTCATCTTTCCTTTGAGACAGGATTTACAAGTGGCATACGATTGATATTCGAACGGATTCAAATACCCTTCTATATGTAACTTAGTCAACCTTCTTTCATTGATGTGACCCAGTCTACAATGCCACAAGAAAGCCTGATTGATATCTGGAGACTTTCTTTTGTGTGTATTCTGGACATTAAAAATCTGTGGTTGGTTTAACACGTATATACCATTGCTCAGTGTACCTGACCCAATCAGAACTTGATTAAGGTGAATGTTTACAACATTACTTACAAACGCAAATTCATAACCTTCTTTAGAAACTAAAGATACAGAAATGATATTACAAGTTGCGTTGGGTACAAAAAAGCAATTACGCAAAACCAAAACATGCCTATCTGACATTCCCAGGTGATAGTCCCCCACGGCTTTAGCGTCCATGCCAGCTCCGTTCGCAACTCTGAGGGTCATGTCACCTGCTTTCAAAACCCTACGGTTTCTCAACGCCTGCAAAGAATTACAGATATGAGATCCTGATCCGGTATCCAATACCCAGGAAGTAGAGTTTATAGAAAGACAGTTTTCAATAATATACACACCTGAAGCTGAAGCCGCAACCTGCTTCAGTTCCTGTGTCTTGGCCTTCCAAGCCCTGCAATCTTTCTTCCAGTGTCCACTCTTATGACAATAGAAGCATTCCTCCTTTCCCACAAGCTTCCCCGCAATCTTTGTTGCCATTTCTTTTCCCTTCGTACCCACTTTACTAACACCACCCCTTGGTTTGGCGGGGGCTTTCTTCCTCTTTCCCTTGGCTTTCGCCTTGGACCTAGAGGAAGAAGATCCTCCTACAAACAAAGCGGGTGTTTCCCTACCTTTCTGTAGGGTGCCCTCTGCGCTCCTCAGCATGTTGAGGAGTTCTGAAAGTTCAACTTCCTTTTCTTGTAAGTTGAAGTTCAGTATAAACTGGGCGTAAGTGGATGGAAGGGACTGGAGAATTAAATCCGTGTAGAGTTCACTTTCCAACGTGGTCCCAAGTTCCGCGAGCTCCTCAATGTAGCCAATCATCTTAAGCACGTGGTCCGCTACCGATGATCCGACGGCCAACTTTGCCGAAAACAACTTCTTTGACACTTCGTATCTTACGATACGAGACTGCTCTCCATACAGTTCTTTTGTATGAAGAAATATGGATTCCAAATCCATATTCTCGTGCCTCCTCTGATGTTCATTGTCCATCGAGGCAAGTACGAGGCACCTGGCCTTCGTGCTATCAATCTCCCAGGTCTTACGGATTTCCTTATCCGCGACGCTAGAGGTGGGACTTGGGATGGGGGGAGCTTTGGTGGTAAGAAGATACCCCAGCTTGTCGTAAGTGATTGCCATCTTGACATTCCTGAGCCAATCTTTGTAGTTTGGCCCTGTCAATATATTTTTATCTAGAAGTAACTTAAGTCCAGTCATGTCGATTGGTCGCTGCAATTAGGAGAGAGAGAAGAAACACTTTAGCACGATGCTCTTGCAAGTTTAGAATGGTTTTTAGTTTTTCTAAACAGGATGGCTCCCACTGTCTCTCGAATCCCTCCTCAAACCATAAAGGAAGAATTAGTCGGGATCAATCCCACTGCACAATACTTGCTTAACCGTTCAGCCAGGCCAGTGTCGGTACTTCGAGGGAGGTTTTCCAACGCTTTCGCGAAGTTCCTTAATTAAATAACCTCTTTTCCCTCGGGGCGTAGCCCCGCTAACACCTTTCTAGGCACCTACTAGGTTTATAGCATTGATCGTTTAGTGAGAAATTTCCCGAGGAGTAGCATATACTCACAGTAGGATCGGGATCCAAATATCATCGCGTGACGAAACTGAAGGAATCCTACCAGAATCACCACACTCCAAATGGTATGCATATCTAGCAAGTTTCAGTACTTATGAAACTCCCGATGTCGATTTTTGCCCCATGCTCTTATGACCTTGGCGTGAGGTCAAAATGTCATAAGTCACATGTCAAGTTCTTCCCATCATTATCCTGGTTAATTTGAACCCACCCGTACCTACCCTTGACGTAGGCCAAAATGGCAGTACGACTGTCTCAAACCAACGCATTCTATCTATGCAACAAATAAATATTCGGTAGCTACCAATCACTATGCCTTGGCGTGAGGTCAAAATACATAGCTTGAATACTACCGTACATTTAACTGAAATGATGGAGGGCTACGAATGGTTTTGGCGAAACCGTGAACGTAGTGAACTTGATATAATCGATGGAACGAGATAGCTTTTAAAAGGAGTGGCTCAAGCTCCGCGTTTAAAAGTTAGTTTTGAAAAGAACCGAGTGGTTTTTCGAAAGTGTTCCAACGATTTTAACTTGGTTTATTATCTTGCATTAGTTCTTTTAATGCGTGATATTCTTGCATTAGTTCTTTTAATGCGTCCCATCATTTAATCCTACCATTGCAGAAAACAACCAAAATATGACGTACGCTTATGCCATTCGCATTCGCCACGGGGCCCCGTCATCACCCGTTAGGTTACTTAACTAACGACAGAGCGGGGGCTGGGCTAGCGCGGCTGTAAAACATAAGAAACACCAAATAGTTATAAATATAGCAATGATAGACATTACAGATCACAGATGAATACATTGGATATACTAGGAATCCGCAATCCGTTCGAGCCTGCAACGAAAAACGGATTACACGGTCGCGGTGAATAGCCAATACCCCACCCAAGACCCCTACGGGTGCGGCAAACTACGCGCCAAGTACTCGGCAGTTTGTGCACCCCTCCATGGGTCTATCCTAGGAGCAAAAACAGTAAAAAGAATTATACAATGACGGCTACAACCCCGACCCGGTTGTGCGGCCAAACAAATAATAATATTACATCAATTTACATGTTACAAATGAATGAAAGAAAAACAAAAGCTCATCTCACATCCACCCCGGCTATTCACCCGCGACAGTCCAACACATTCATATACACATTCCAATATCAAACACAGATCACAGAGATGTATAACCCCGACTAATCGACTTATAGCGATTAGCCGACGTTCAATACATGCAAACATCACAGATATAACCAATATAGTCCAAGTGTAGTGAAGTTCGGAAAAATACGGAATTATAGGCCCCCAAAAATAAATTTCTATTCTTGAAAATCTGGGCACATATAATATATCTGAAAAATCCAAAAATCCTACCAGAAGAACACTGCACGAAAAACGATCACAAGAGGAAACAAAACGGCGGCGGTTCCGCGGCCTAAGCCACCTATTGCCGCGGAACCGCGGAGCTTTAAGGGAATCATGCCATTGTTTTTCTTGGGTGTTCACACAAAACCCTGAGCCGAATTTAGGTGTATAACAAATCTTTTTTTGACCAGAAAAATTTTTAACAGAAACTAGGGTTTTGTAAAAGTTTGGTTTTTGGATTTTTCGGTTCCGAACTTCGTTACACTTCACTACCAAGCTAGTTTAAGTTTAGGTAGGCTCTGATACCACTGTAAGTCCACGTTGCGACCCCCGGTTCTTACGGGGAGGCGGAAACGGTATAAAAATCAAATTTTTAGCGCATGGGGCAACATGGACTAACAAAGTCGGGATCTTTTCTAAACTAAACTAGCAAACATGCAAAAGAGAGTTAACTACTCGGCAAAGTGGTTATACCTAACTTGAACTCCTTCTTCTTGAAACCTAGTAGAGGTTGATGGTTCTCTTCTCGTCGCCTTCTTCCGTCGAAGATGGATCCACCTGAGGGTTCAACCTTCGGGCTCTTTCTCGAACTTAGAGAGAACTAGAATCTTTGGCTTGCTAAACCTTTGATCCTACAGTGAGTAGAGAGTGTCTAAGGGGTGCTTTTCTTTTAAGGAGAAAGATTCTCAACACATGAGAAGGATTCTCCTTTTGCTAGAGGAAGAAGAAGATGAAGTGAGGAGAGAGAAGCTAAATGATAGAATGAGCTCTTTACTTTTTGCAACCATAACAAAAAGTAAAAGAATTATCAAATTAATAATAATAATGAAAATGAAAAGGTTGATGGAAGGTTTAGGAATGACCATTATCATTTCAAACATTAAATGAATTTGCTAGAATCAAAGAGCACTTTCTTTTGTAATGATGATGGTCAAAACTTCAACCATGGTCAACAAGTCAACAAAAAAAACCAACCATGAAACAATTTCATTTTATTAATATTATTAATTGATATAACATAAATCCATTAGGGTTTGGAAAAAGACGACTGTCAACTGTGCATACGCACCCGTTCCGAAACCCTAATGAAAGTCCTCTTCCTCCTCCTCAAAGAACTGTGCATACACACCTGCATTCTTGTTCCGAGGAACATGAATACTGAGAGATAAAAGCAACCCCAAAACATATACCAGTATTTGACTCAAACCAGAGCCAGCCAGTAATATCCGTCCGGACTCCAATCGTGCACAAGTGCGCGGATGAGAACGAACCCTGTCGCAAAACCATGCGACCTCTACTCTGTTTTGCCCAGAGGCGAATACCCTCTGTGTGGGACTCTAAAGACTCGACACTACGCTGGCAGTGGGTTTAACCACAGACCGCAAGCGGCACTAGCTGTGCGTAACGGTCCCCAGGTAGATGCCGACAAGAAGGCTGACGAGGTGAACCCCATCTGAACTCCTACTGAGTCTGAATGTGACAGTCTCCGTACAGTCCGGTCTGTTCGTCTGATACATCGCATGGCGGGCCTAGGGGGCGGTAAAACGTCAGTCCCCTAATAGCGGTACAAGTCGTGTCGGAGTGAAGCCCAAAACACCCTGAGATAACACTGGAAGCCAACCAGTATATCTCGCTTGCCCTGGCCAGGGACTACTCGTGTAATGGCTCTCCTAGACACAGCGCGATGTCAACCCCCAATACCGGGAGAGACGAATCCTGTCTAACCGTCACTGCCTCCAAGTGCTTCGGGACTGTACCCAACTACTACCCGTTTGCACGACTCCTTTGAGCCGTGGTAGGGTAGTAATCAAAGTACAGTGGGAACACACTCGAGGCGAAGTGCCAGTGTCAAGTCAGCGGACTAAGCTGTACTCATGTCACCTGGGAACTGATAACTGACGATAGGTATAATACCAACCTCTCAGTTCCCGACGAGTCCTGTCCAGTGTACACGTAACCCAACAAGCACTCGTATACTATCTCCAGTACGACGTACTGATGGCTGTGGGACAGACCATCTCCCACACTGGGATGAGAAGCGCATACGCTAGTCTACTCCGGAGTATCGATGCCCTGTCTCGATAGTCCTGCGACTAGGGACCTGTATAAGGATGTGCTTATAGATTACCCAGCCCCCACTAGTGTGACTGCCATCACAACGCTGGTAATCAAGCAAAGATCCTATGGGCTCCACTAATGCGTATAAGTGATATACTGAAATAAACACAAGTACACATTGAAGTAGAAACAAACCAAGTAGCATACTACTATATTGAGCAAGATTGTTTATACAAGGTGAATATCCCAAGCTTCCATTAAGTAATATACAAACTAGTATGATACAGTAATGGCCTCTAGGGCATATACACTAACAAAAAGAATGTCATCCACGTACAAGACTAGGAACATGACAGTTCGTCCTACAATCTTCTTATAAATACAAGGTTCATCTTCGTTCTTGATGAAATCAAATTCCTTGATTGCCTCATCAAAACAGATGTTCCAGCTCCGCGATGCCTGCTCTAATCCTTAAATGGATTTAAGCAACTTGCACACCTTCCCGCTGCTCCCACTGTCTACAAAACCTTCTGGCTGAACGCACTCTTCTAAACTGCCATTCAGAAAAGCGGTTTTTACGTCCATCTTCCAGATCTCATAGTCATGGAAGGCAGCAATGGCAAGTAGGATCAGAATGGATTTGAGCATAGCCACTGGAGAAAAAGTTTCGTCATAGTCCAAACCAGGTCTTTGACGAAAACCTTTTGCAACGAGTCTAGCTTTATAGGTTTCCACCTGCCCATCTACACCAAGTTTCCTTTTGTAGATCCATTTGCATCCAACAGGTTTTACCCCAGGTGGAGCAATATCCAACGTCCAAACTTTATTGGTGTACATGGACTCCATTTCGGATTGCATAGCATCAAGCCACTTATCAGAGTCCCTACTGATAATGGATTTCCTGAAACTGGTAGGGTCATCTTCTTCCAAGATGCAATCCTCTCGATCCCCGTCTATGAGAAAACCGTAGTATCTCTCGGGCGGATGAGAAATCCTACCAGATCTGCGGAGTGGTTGAAGTTCGTCTGGGATTACTGAATCTAGTGGTTAATCTAAATCTTCAGTTACATTTTGTGGTTCATGGATATCTCCCAGTTCTACCGTACTCCCACTCGTTTCTTTTGCAAAAAACTCCCTTTCTAAGAAGGTAGCATGGCGAGATACAAACACCTTCTGTTCCTCAGTGTGGTAGAACATATATCCTAGTGAACCTTTAGGATATCCCACAAATTTACATAGAACTGAACGTGCCTGAAACTTTTCCGGAATCTGTGTTTTCACATAGGCCGAACAACCCCATATCCTAATAAATTTAAGACATGGTTTCTTACTGCTCCATATTTCATACGGAGTTTGAGGCACAGATTTGGATGGAACTTGATTCAAAAGGTATGTCGCTGTCTGAAGCGCATGTCCCCAAAATGAAAGAGGTAACTCAGCACTACTCATCATGGAGTGAACCATATCCAACAGGGTACGGTTCCTCCACTCCGATACACCATTATGTTGTGGTGTGTACGGAGGAGTAAGCTGAGAGAGAATACCATTCTCTTTTAAGTAATCTAGTAATTCCGTGCTTAAATACTCCCCTCCTCTATCAAACCGGAGGATCTTGATACTTTTGCCAATCTGGTTCTCCACTTCGTTTCGAAATTCCTTGAATATCTCAAAAGCTTCATATTTGTGTTTCATCAGATACACATACCCAAATCTAGAGAGATCGTCAGTGAATGTGATGAAGTAAGAGAACCCACCCCTTGCATGTATAGACATTGGACCACATACATCACTGTGTATGAGTCCTAAGAGCTCTACTGCTCTTTCTCCATGTCCGGTGATTGGAGATTTGGTCATCTTCTCTTTGAGACAAGACTGACAAGTTTCATAAGATGAAAAATCGAACGTATTCAAGAGTCCATCATTATGTAACTTACTTAGTCTTTTCTCTCCGATATGACCAAGTCTACAATGCCACAAGTAGGATTCGTTAGTATCTGAACTCTTCCTCTTGCGTGTGTTTTGTATATTGAGAACTGTATTCTGATTTAGAACATAGATACCATTACATAGTGTACCTTCTGCAACCAGTACCTTATCAAGGTAAATGTTCATGATATTTTTATCAAGAACAAACTTATATCCATCTTTATCAAGTAAAGATTCTGATATGATATTGCAAACCATGGAAGGTACACAGTAGCAATTGTTCAAAATCATAGTATTGCCATTTGGCAACACTAGGTGATATTCACTGTAGGGTTCCTAGGCACTCTCAAGAGGTCTCACAAGGCATCAACCATGCCAATTTCAAAAATTAGGGGTGCCGAGAAACCCGACTACGGATCGTTGGCTAGAAATCTAGGCGAAATCAAAACTAGTTAACACTTAACTAAGAGTAACGGAAATACAACCTTTGTAGATCCAGTTCTCCACCTCCATAGCTCCATGATGAAGTGTCCTCGCTGTCCAAAACGAAATCCGGTCTCTTGCGTCGGCTTCATCGGAGAAGAAGCGGGCTAGGTCATCGACGACGTGCCGAAGATGATCTACGTCGAAGCATCACTAGATCAAGCTCCACCTTCACAACGCCATGAAAACTTGTGAAGGAAACACACTCTACTACTTGGCAAGAGGTAGAGGATGAAGAAATAGTAAGTGGGTAGACTTTAGAATTGGATTTCTCACTCATTTCCATCAATCACCATTGATGGAGCTTGCTTTCTTCAAATGAAGAAAGGAAGAAGAAGATAGAAATTGTTATGATAAGTTAATTAGAAAATAAAAATTAAAAGAATACTTATCATAATCAACCATGGTTAAGTGTAGAGACTAAACTCAAGTTAAGTGAATGGTTAGGTTAGGTATGAAGACAAAAATGGTGACTAAGTCAAAGCTTCATGAAGCTTCAACATAAATCCAAATTAGCCACCATTTTCCTTTTGCCAAAAATGAAAAAATAAACAAATAAATGAATAAGTAAAAACCCTAATCATCCACTTAACAATAGTTTAATACTTTACACTTAACCAAAAAGCATGTATCATCAAACATGATACAATCATGTGCACAAAATCATATCGCATATGCAATGCGCACACCCGAGTGAGAATATCCATTTAAAGTGAACCGATACTAGTTAATGCAAAGTAATATATCAAATATATAATTATACATTAAATCATTAAATCAACATTTGATTTAATGATCCGGTCATATCACATATAACCGACTAATATCAACAGTAACAACTTATCGAATCAACACTTGATCCGATAACCCGGCTATATCACATATAACCGATCAATGTCACATATCGCGAGAATCGAATACAGTATCACATACTGATATCATTCTCAGTCCCGCACATATATCATATGCGCTCCTATTTCTTTTCGCTTGAGCCAGGAAACCTCTGTGTAGGACTCTAAAGACTCGTCAATACGCCGGCAGCAGGTGATGATCATATCAAACACCTACAAGCCACAAGCGGTCTGCTAAACGTAACGGCCACCCGGGTATTGAGCAATCAGAAGATCGACGAGCAAGCCCGCTCACACTCCAGTGAATCCAACCAGTAACACTACCGTACAGTCCGATCTGATCGTCTGATATGTCGCATATCTCGCCTAGGGGTGGTAAACGTCAGACCCCAATAGCTCGATAAATCGTGTCGATATGAGGTCTATAGCAATTCGAGAAACTACTGGTAACACTTACCAGTATATCTCAGCAACCCTGGCCAGGGATTTCCTGTTATAGCCAATCGAACACAGCGCAACATCTACTCCCTATACCGGGAGAGACGAATCCCCTCCTATCGCTCATTGCCTCCATGTGACTCGGGACTGTACCCAAAAACCACCGTTTTGCACGCCCTCTTGGACGTGGTAAGATGGAAATCAAAGCACAGTGGGAACCACACAAGACTCTATGACGATCTCGGGTCAACAGACTACTCTGTACCAGTGTCACCAGAGAACTGCCATCTGACGTGAGGTATAATACCATCTGGGAGTTCTCGGCGAGTCCGTCCAGTGTACCCAGTCTCCACTGAGCACCCGTATATCATCTCCGATGTCAAACACCAATGGATATGGGATCATCCATCGCCCATCTGTATGGGTCGAGAAGGTATACGCTAGTCTACTCTGGTATATCGATGCCCCGTCTCGATACACCCACGACTAGGGACTTTGAAGGATGTACTTATGGACTACCATGTCCCCACTAGTATGATCCGCATCATAGTCCAGGTAGTCAAGCACACATCCTAAGGGCTTTACCAACATGTAACAGAGAGACAATCAGTGTACACGTTAAGGTAAAGATCAACCAGATAGCATACTATCATGTCGAGCAAGAAAGTCCTCCCTATATATGTCCCAGCATCCACTACAATATACATCCTATGTACAGTAATGGCCTCT
The DNA here is from genome assembly GCA_030015575.1 of Agapanthus africanus. Lineage (NCBI taxonomy): Eukaryota > Viridiplantae > Streptophyta > Magnoliopsida > Asparagales > Amaryllidaceae > Agapanthus > Agapanthus africanus. The sequence continues at coordinate 334,151,724 of JASDDO010000031.1, forward strand.
AGGGCATACATATAACTAACAATCTCCCACTTGCACTAGGGCCATCTGTAGCAGTGGTTGTAGTATCTCATACTCAACCATCCCATAAAAATCTCTCTCTGGGAATAGGCCTTCGTGAGTGGATCCGCCGTGTTATCCTCTGAGTCTACTCTCCTGACCTCGATCACCCTGGAGATCAACCATCTCCATGATCAGGTGATATTACCTTAGAATATGTCTGGATCACTGATGGGACCTTCGTTCCTTGGCATAAGCCACAACTCCATTGTCTCACAATGGTAGGAACGTAGTTCATCTCATGAACCTATATACACCCAAACAGCCTCTTTGGTAGCATCTCAAGTAGCGATGTATCCTGCCTTTATCGTCTAGTATGTCACGGTATCTAGCTTGGAACTCTTCCAACATACCGTCCCTTTACTGAGGGTAAAGACAATGCCTGCGACTGACATCCAGTCGTCTTTATCACTCTGGAACACTTCCAGTGATTCTCCCCAGGATCGATTGATACCATCTCACTACTACTAGTGAGTATCCTTATATCCAATTAGATCTATCTCATAGATCCAAAATCCAGGATTTAGTAGGTATCATTTTGATCCTATACGGAGAATCTTTGTGATAAACGGAGATTGATCGAGCGTAGCATAAGAAACTCCTTTCTTATCAAGAGTATGTCATCCACGTACTCTACGAGGATCACCACCATACTCCCTACTACCTTTTTATTTATACAAGGTTCATCTACCATTTTGATGATGTCAACTTCTTTGACTAATCCATCAAAACAGATGTTCCAACTCCGCGATGCCTGCTTTATCCTATAAAGCATCTTGCACAGGTTTCCGCTGCTCCCACTGTCTACGAGGCCCTCTGGCTGTGTACTTATAGACACACTCTTCTAAAACATCATTTTAGAAAAGCTGTCATGACACCCAACCACCAGATATCGTATTCATGGTATGTAGCCGTGGCAAGTAGGATCTGGATGGACTTAAGCATAGGTACTGGAAAAGGTTTCATCATTATCCACGCCTGGTCAATGAAGAAAACCTTTAACAAGTCTAGCTTTGAAAGTCTCAACTTTTCCATGTACACCAAGTAATCTTCTCAAGATATACTTCCTCCTGATGGGGATTTAACCCTTCAGATATAGCAACCAAAGTCCATACTTTGTTGGTGTATAAGGATTCCATCTCAGATCGCTAAGCATCCAGCCATTCTGACAGAGTCTTACTCCTGATGGCCAGCTCGAAACTAGTTGGGTCATCATCTCATGATGCAATCCTCGCTCCCACTGTCATAGAGAAACTGAAGTATCTCTCAGGTGGGTGAGGAACCCTACTAGATCGGCGGAGAGGCTGAGGTTCGTTGGTATCTACTGAATCCTTTGGTTCTATCAAATCATCAGCTGCAGTTTGTATAGCTGAAACCTTTCCAGTTCTACATTACAGACCTTGCCTCGAGCTTGTCCGGATTTTTCTTTTAGACATAGGCCGGACAACCCCAAATCTTAACTAACTTAAGATATGGGATCTTCCCTTTCCATATCACATATGAAATGGTAGGCTTTGATTTGATTCGAACCCTAATTCAATAGGTATGCAGCTTCATAAGTGCATAACTCCCAAAAGGAAATAGGTAACTCAGTAGTACTCATCATAGAGCACACCATATCGAATAGGGTGCAATTGCTCCGCCCCGACATACCATCGTGCAATGGTGTATACGGAGGAGTAATGCTGAGAGAGAATCTCATTCTCCTTTAGAATAGTCCAGAAATTCTATGCACAAGTATTCTCCTCCCTAATCTCATCATAGGACATAATACTTATACCCGTATTTTGGTTCTCTACTTCTAACTTATATTCTGTGAATATCTCAAAAGATTCAGACTTGTGTTTCAACAGGAACATAGGTCTGAATCTCGAAAGATCTTCAGAGAATGTAATGAAGTATAAAGAACCAGTCCTGGCATGTGTAGACAGGGGACCTTACATACATCAACATGTATCAATCCCAAGAGTTCATTAACTCTTTCTCTGTTTCCAATAAACAGAGCTATGGTCATCTTATCTTTGTGACATGACTAGCGAGTTTCACAAGATGTAAATTCAAACTGATTTAAATATGCATCTATATGTAACTCTAGCTAGTCGGGTCACATTGATCTGACCTAGTCTACAATACCTCAAGAAGAATTCGTTCATTTCTGAACTCTTCCTCTTGTGTGTGTTCCGTATACTAAGAACTGTAGTTTGATTTAGAACATCAATGCTTTTAGATAACGTGCCTGAACCGATCAACTTTTGATATAGGAAATGTTCAAAATATTATCCAACAATACAAAATATTATCGTTTCTTTACTAATAAAGAGACATATATGATTTTGTATATCAGGTTCGGTATCTAATAACATACGTTCAGAATCAATGTATTACAATACAGGGTGACAGTGACCAACAGACTTGGCTGCAACACATGCCCCGTTTTCTGCCTCATGAAACTTATCACCCGTTCTCAGTTTTTCTACCCTTTTGTAGCCCTATGTAACATATTACATATCTGGGATCCTGATCCGGTATCATATACTCAGGATGCGGAGGATACTGAGAAACAGTTCTGTATAATGAACACACCCGAAGATGATGCATCAGCATGCACTCTCTTCGTTAGGGCGGCACGGGAAATCTGGTATTCCCCAATTTCCTGCTCTGTCTTATAACTATTATAAGTTGGAGCGGGACCAACGTTCCCCAGCTCAGTATAACAAGCGGGTTCGGTCAAATATCCGTATTATTATCTTGATTAAGGCGTGATATGGTCGCTACCAGGAGAGAGAGAGAAGAAAACACTCAGCGTGCACTCTTGCAAGAATAGATTGGTTATTATTTTATCTAATCAGGATGGCTCCCACTGCTTTTTATCAAATCTTCCTTCAAATCCTAAAAGGTAAGACCAGCCGGAATTAATTACACACTACAAGTTCGCCAATCTTTCAGCCAGGCCAGTGTCGGTACTTTGAGGGAGGTCCCCCGTGCTTTCGCACGAACCTAATTAATGTAAACCTCGTTTTCCCAGAGGCGTAACCTCGTTAACACCTTTCTAGACACCTACTTGATCGGCTAATTGTAATGTATAAAACTCTCCCAAGAGTAACAATTACTCGCAGCGGGTATCGGGATCCAACTATCTCATAGAAGGTATGCAATCTCATTGCAAATTTCAACACTTGAAATTCCCGATAATGTTTTGCCCCTAGCAGCTATATGACCTTAACATAGTCAACAAATCATAAGTGCTAGTCAAGTTCAACCCGTCATTTCCCGATTGAATTAAACCCACCCGCACGACCCTTAACATAGTCAACAAAGTCGCACGACTACCCTAATCCAATCACATCATATGCTTATGCAGATAAGCACTAATTAGCTACCGCACACTACGCCTTAACATAGTCAACAAACGTAGCACGAATACTAACTAATACTTATCTGAAATGATGGAGGGCTACGACAGGTTTTTCTGAAAACCTATTGCGTAATGAACTTGATATCGTTGTAGAATCAAATGATTTTGAAATGGAGTGTTTTTTTAGGCTTTTCTAGTTTTGCTAAAGGAATCACTCCCGGTGAAGGGATCGTCGGTCCTTTCCTCGTCGAATGAGGTGCGGGATATATCATATATATCACTGTGCAAAGCAAAAACTCTTAAAAGCAATCAAAAGACAAACCGAGTGTGTAACATCTGCCAGTTATTGCTAAAGGAGTCACTCCCGGTGAAGGGATCTCGGTCCTTTCCTCATCGAATAAGGTGCAGGATATATCGTATATACCGCTGTGCAAAGCAAGAACTGTAGCTACCTGTTTTATTTTGAAATTCGATTCTACAACATCTTTAGGTTTCTTTTAATTTCATTAATCTCATTAATGAAGTCCCATCATTTAAATACCTAAACATCACAGATAAATACGACGTACACTTATGCCATCCGCATTCGCCTCGATGTCCCCTCGTGCACCGTTAGGTTAGGTAACTAACGGCAGAGCGGGGCAGGGCTAGCACGGGTGTAAAACATAAGTAACGGCTATATAATATATCATATATACTATATACTGTATCTATCACAGAACATCACATGATCACATCACAGATATCGCAGCAGAAGAATCATATGAAATATTGGATATACTAGGATGTCCGTGTTTTCAATACGAGCCAGTATAAAACACGGATTCCACGGTCGTGATGAATAGCCAAACCCACACCCCTAGACCCCTGCGAGAGCGGAAAGCAACCCTACCAATTCTAGAGTTAGGAGACCCGGACTCGACTCCTCGAGTTGGTCTCCCACTGGACTCCAGAACCCGGTTACTTGTGCTCCCCTCCTTGGGTCTATCCTAGTGCGGAAAAGTAAATAATATACAACGGGTGACAACTTCCGCAACCTGGAAGTGCCCTGATCAGTCGAAAATATTGCATATTTTAACCGGCAATTTCCTTATCATCTGCATACATATAGAAGTGTTCGGCATCAGTATTCTACATATTAGCAAATCTATCACAGATTATCAGATTACATGTACTAGACCTTAAAACCGGCATTTCTAGGGAAATTGACTGCATTGCATTACATGGCATATTTTCTATATATTTCTGTGCAGGAAAAGAGAAGCTTGCTCGATCATTACATTGCTCGACCATTACAATTGCTCGTAAACTCACTAAAATCAAATCCGGAATCATTACAAAAGAGCAACTGGAATTCAACATATCATAAAAAGCCCTAAACAGAAGTACCTAGCAACAGAAGAAGGCACAGATCCCAAGGCCATCAATGAGCCGCGGAAGCGTGGCCTAGAGGTACCTTTTGCGGCGGATCCGCGGTGGGCCCAGAGACTCAGTTCCTCAATTTTAGACCAAAACTCCTGTTTCAGTGGCTACAGCTCAAAAATGCATGACATTTTCCAGAATATTCCAGATACTTCTACCAGATCAGCAAACACCTTAAATAGCCTAATCATTCTAGAACTTTCCCTAAACCCTTGCTTAAACCCTAAGCTAGTTCCTAACAAACTCCTTCAACAAACTTTGGGAGGGAAAGTCCATTTCAAACCTAAACCTAGGGTTTGAGAGTTCGATAAATAAGACCCTAGACTCACTCATTATTCATGTTGGGAAAATCTTGGAAAATAATTCAACATCTTAGATTTTAGCCATTCTCTTTCTTCATCTCCCTCTTCCTCAAGTTTAGTGAGAGAGCTTGTAGGAAACCCTAACCCTAAATCCAACCACAATTCAAGATCTTGAGTGCAAGCCAAGCAAGATGCCTTCAACCCTTTTATGAGCCGAGCCGATCTTCAATCGGGCAAGAGATCAAAGTAGATCCACGATCCACGGAGACGAGGAAAGCCGAGTCAACGATCGATTTCTTCTTCTTGTAGATCTTGAAAGAGTGTATTGAAATTGTTGATTAAATAAAAGGTGATATTCTTATATCTTGTTTTCTTTAAATTCCGCATCATGTTATCTTTACTATTCTTGAATATTGTCTATGTGCTGATGTGTGAATAAAACTCCGCTCGTTAAGGAGTCGAAACGATCTTTAGTATGATGATGTAACAAATTTGTAATCGATTCTTGAATCCCACGAGTTTGTAAACCCAAGCAAGTTCAAGAATCGACGACCCAATTCGTTGCGATGCTTTCTTGATCGACATCGCTCGAGATTGGGGAGATCCGATCGCTTCTTGAAATTGCTAGAGACTAGAATATAAATGGTATCCTCAAAAGAATAAGGGTTAAGAGATGAAACCCTAATTTCATCAAGAAAGCCCTAACTCTCGTCGATCACCATTGATCTAGTATCAATTCTTCGAAGGACAAGAATATGAAATCTTGTAGACTACATCACATCTAAAGATCCGATCGATTCCTACGAGCCTCTCTCTTATTCTTGACTGTTGTTTGGAAATACCATCGAAACCTGATTCTTGATTGTTTATAGTTTCTTGATTCTTTAATAGAGAATAGTGACACTCGAATACAAATCATTCTTGAATCATGTTTTCTTTTATTGTTGCTTAACATTTCACTTCAAACACATTAAAATTCAAATGAATCGTGAAATCCCTGCGGACGATCCGCACTCACTACAAACTACATCCGACACCGTAGTTTGATTGCGGTCAATATAAATTTTTGATTCGATACGACACATCCGAAAATTTACATCAATCAAAATGGCGCCGTTGCCGGGGATTACGCGCTAATTAGTTTACATTTTATAGTTTGAAGTGAAAGAATTATTACATTCTACTTCTTGAATTCAAAATTCGTACAAACTCTTATACGTGTGTTGTGATTTGATTGCAAGGAGATCTGGAGCATTCTGTGCTGTGGAAAAATTATTTGGGATATACCAGAGAGCTGGAGATAGGAACAGAAAGCAGCTGAAGAAGTTTGGTACAGTGAACCCACAACCTGAGCGCGGAAGCGCGGCCTAAGTAGCTATCTGCGGCGGAACCGCGGTGTACTAGGGGGTTCTCTGGAAAATTTTCCAGAAGGTACTTTCTTGCTATCTCCCCTATCCCTTTTTAGCTCCAACTAATCTTTTCGGCAGGTTTCTTTGCAAATAATCGCTGCGCCGCAAAAGCAAATTAAAATTGTGCGTGATTTTGTTTTTCTTGGTTGTTTTGCATATTAAATACGGAATTTAAGGGGCATGGCCAAATCCAAATTAGGTGGGGATTTCATTACCCTTCCTAGGCCCCGAAAACCACCAAACTTGCATCCGCATTGACCCACATTAACTAAAAGAAATCTAGAGATGACTCTAAGGACTGTCGCGCTCATTTAGGACAAGAGAGGGTCGTGGGTAATTCATTGCTTATCCGCGTTTTCTTGTGGTGCCTAAGGCGAGTGTGTCTAAGGCTAGTGGTTTTTAATTAGGCCCACTACTTACGTAGTGGAGTACCTTCCCACTTACCTGGCACTTATCCGGCCACAGGGGGACAAAGAGGCAGTGGAGGATTGATCCCGCGACTTTTCTTTTGGCAGTTAGGAGCGGTCTAGAGCCGGACCTAGGTGACCATTAGATTCTAGGGTTTGTGTGCTGCATTTGGTTGTCGCATCATTTTTTCAAAATCCGTCCCTTTTTCAAAAGCAAACACCGCATTCATTTTACCCCTAATTATAAGCCAACGCGGCCACTTGTACTAACCCTTTTTAGTACAAGATAGGCTGGACACGGGATTCTAGTGCCCGTTTAGTCCGCGTACCCTTTATCGACTCCGAAGTCGATAATTCTCCATTTACCTTTTCTTTACCTACTACCATACCCACACCGATGGATCCGAATCCATCAAACTTCTTTAACCCTAATCTGCCGCCTTCCGTTGGTGCGCAGAATCCTCCCCACATTTCTCTCCAGGAAAGATGCTATCCACATAGAGGTCCTCTTTCGACCTGCTTATCCACACCACCAGCCAATGGGGATAACTTTGAGATTAAGCCCCAGTATATCAATATTTTACCCAAATACCACGGACTCGAGACCGAGGACGCTTACGTTTTCATTACCAAATTTGAAAACGTATGCGCAATGATGGGTACGTCACAACTTTCAGTGGATGCGATGCGTCTACGACTTCTTCCATTTACATTGTGCGATATAGCCGAGAAGTGGCTATATAACACTACCGCACATTCTATTACGAATTGGGAAGAATTCGTCGCTGCATTCCTTAAGAAATTTTACCCAATCCAAAAGACGGCTCGAATTCGTAGCGAACTGAACCAATTTGCCCAGCTCCCTACCGAACCATTTTCAAAATACTTTGAACGATTCAAGGATCTCTTGGTTCAATGTCCTCATCACGGCATCCCGAGATGGGAGCTTTACCGAATCATATATGAGGGCAGTAACCCTAGCACTAAACAGAGCCTTGAAAACATGTGTCAAGGTACTTTTATGACCAAAGATGATGGGGAAGCTTGGCGATACTTAGAAGAGTTCGCTGAAAAATCACTAATTTGGGAGAGTGGAACCCAACCATTGAATAGGGGTGGCGTACACCAAATAGATGTGTCCATAGGTGTTCGAGCAGAAATGGCAACAATGCAAAAGAAGCTCGACGCTATGGAACACAAATTTGCAGCAGCCTCCCTAAACCCGGTATCACTCCCCAAAACTGTTTGTGGGTGCTGTTCTGATCCGTCACACTTAACGGAAGAATGTCCTTTAAACTCGGCGTTTCAAGGTCACGAGCATTCTAATGTCGCATTTCAACGACCTCGAAACGATCCATATTCTTCCACGTACAATCAGGGTTGGAGGAACCACCCGAATTTTGCTTGGAACCAAAATCAATCTCAAAACACGGTTCCAAACACGAATAACTTTCAAAGGGCTCTTCCTCCACCACAACAGCAACCCCTCCAACTCACTCAGCACCCCTACCAGTCACAAAACCAGGGCAACACTCCTGCACAGTCTAATCCTATGCAGTCATGTTCTGACGAGTTTTCTCAATTCACTCAAACCATGAAATCACTTTTATCAAATTTCATAGAGGTTTCGACTGAGGTTAGATCTTCCGTCAGTGAAATAAAGAAAAACTCAGCGTCACAAGCTGAGAGTATTAGAATGATGGAAGCTGAAATCGCACGCCTCAAAGCCGAAATGAGTGCGAGAGAAAAAGGGAAACTTCCCTCTCAACCCCTACAGAATCCTGGGCATTACAATGTAAATGCCATCACAACGTTGAGATCGGGAAGAGTGCTGAATAATAATGTCGGGGAAGATATTGATAATACTGAAAATCATATCAACACCCCGGCTGAGACCTTTCCACACACACACACTTCTCCTTCTGATCCTTCTTCTTCTACCAAACCACCTTCTCACGAGCCTATTCTCCAGTTCCCTTTAGGCTCAACACCTTCACCCAACCCTTATAGTTCTCCACAGACGGTCCCCACACCTCTTTTGGGATCTCGTCTACCCCCCTTTCCTTCTCCTATGATGGACTCTGCGCTTATTGCGAAAGCTCCTTACCCAAACCGGCTAAGGGATAACAGAACGAGTCCTCATATGGAGAAAATTTTAGAAATGTTCAAACAGGTTAACATCAATATCCCTCTCCTAGATGCGATTCAACAAGTCCCCGCTTATGCGAAGATTCTTAAGGACTTGTGCACTAGGAAGAGGAAGACTCAAGTGCCGAAGAAGGTCTTTATGTCTAATAATATCAGCACTGCTTTTATTCCCCAGCTGCCAAAGAAACGAAAGGACCCAGGATGTCCTACAATATCGATTTCGATTGGGGGTAAAAACATAAATCGTGCTCTTTTAGACCTTGGCGCAAGTGTTAACCTGCTCCCTTATTCTGTCTATGAGCAACTAGGGATTGGAGAGCTGAAACCTGCTCACTGCACTCTCCAGATGGCGGATCGATCTATCACCAAACCAAGGGGTGAATTAGAGGATGTGTTGATAAAGGTCGGGGAATTTGTTTTCCCTGTAGACTTCATTGTGCTCGACACACATCCTGTAGCAAACCCCCGGGGCCAAATTCCGGTGATTTTAGGTCGTCCTTTCCTTGCCACTTCCAACGCTGTTATAAACTGTAGAAATGGTTCAATGAACTTATCATTTGGAAATATGACCATTGAACTAAACATCTACAAAGTTGGAAGTCAGCCATCAGAACCTAGTGCTCATATTTTAGATGTGTGCTCTGTCCATGAGATCGCTCCCGATAGTTGTGGAGCTGAGGAACTTTGCTTTACTGATCTCGATGACATTACCACATCTCTGCTTGATCTTACACTTGATCTTAGTGAGGACACTTTACCTACACATGAGTCCTGCACTTCTGACTTTTCTCCACCCGAGTCTGTATCTTTCACAGGCTCTGAGCTTCTTTGTAAATCCAAAAATCAATCTGTGATACCTCCTTCTATCATTTCTCCGCCTGAATTAGATCTCAAGGTTTTACCCTCTCACCTTAAATATGCATATCTTGGTGAGAAGGAGACTTTACCGGTTATAATTTCCACTTCTCTTGCATCAGAGCAAGAAAATGCACTTTTATCGGTATTGAGATCTAACAAAGAGGCGTTTGGTTGGAGTATGGCGGACATCAAAGGGATTAGTCCCTTGATAGTTGAACATCATATACATGTGATGGATGATGTCAGACCGACCCGAGAACCACAGAGACGGTTAAATCCCATCATGAAGGAAGCAGTCATGAAAGAGATCGTCAAATGCTTAGATAGTGGTATTATATACCCCATCTCCGATAGCCAGTGGGTAAGTCCTATACACGTCGTTCCTAAGAAATCCGGCATCACAGTTATCACAAATGAGGTGAATGAGTTGATTCAGACACGCACCCAAACTGGGTGGCGTGTATGCATCGATTATAGAAAACTCAACGCTGCTACGAGGAAAGATCATTTTCCTGTACCATTTATTGATCAAATGCTGGAACGCTTAGCGGAACGACAGTACTATTGTTTCATGGACAGTTACTCAGGCTATAATCAGGTCCCCATCGCCAAAAAGGATCAAGATAAAACCACTTTTACTTGTCCTTTTGGTACCTTTGCTTACAGTCGCATGCCCTTCGGGCTATGCAATGCTCTCGCTACCTTTCAGCGGTGTATGATAGGGATATTCTCTGATATGGTAGAGAATTTCCTGGAGATCTTTATGGACGACTTTTCGATTTTTGGAGATTCTTTTTCTGAATGCCTAGCGAATCTTGACGCTGTTCTTACTCGATGCAAAGAGAAGAACTTGACTTTGAACTAGGAAAAATGCCACTTTATGGTCCAAGAAGGAATAGTCCTTGGACATGTCATTTCACAGAAAGGCATTGAGGTTGACAGAGCTAAAGTAGATGTCATTCAAAACCTCCCTCATCCCAAAAGCGTCAAAGATATTCGCTCTTTCCTTGGCCATGCGGGCTTTTATAGGAGATTCGTAAAGGACTTTAGCAAAATTGCTAGACCTTTAACACTACTCCTGGCCAAGGATACGACCTTCCACTTTGACTCGGATTGCGAGACAGCTTTCGACTCACTTAAACACTCACTCACTTCAGCCCCCGTTTTATCATCACCAAATTGGGACTACCCCTTTGAGCTGATGTGTGACGCATCTGATTTTGCAGTAGGTGCTGTCCTAGGACAGCACATCGAAAAGATGCCACACGTGATTTACTATGCTAGTAAGACCCTGAATGATGCGCAAATCAATTATACAACCACAGAGAAAGAACTATTAGCGGTTGTATTCGCATTAGAAAAATTCAGGCCTTACTTAATCGGCTCACCTATTGTTGTATATACTGACCATTCCGCTTTAAAACATCTGTTGGCGAAGAAAGATGCCAAAGGTCGACTAATACGTTGGATCCTTCTTTTACAAGAATTCGATCTTGTTATAAAAGATAAGAAAGGATGTGAAAACGTAGTAGCTGACCACCTTTCACGCATCGTTTCTTCCCCTGTGACCCAGCCGATCAATGACTCGTTCCCTGACGAACAACTCTTGAGCGTATCCACTGAACCATGGTTCAGGGATATTGTGAACTATCATGCCACGGGACTTATACCGAGCGATTGGTCAAAACAGGACAAATACCGCTTTCTATCCCAAGTAAAACACTATTACTGGGACGAGCCTTACTTGTTTAAATATTGTCCTGATCAGATCATTCGCCGGTGCGTCCCGAATGAAGAGTTCAAGAGTATTCTTTCATTTTGTCATGATCAGGCCTGTGGGGGTCACTTTGGTCCTAGAAAAACAGCGGAAAAGGTTTTGCAATCTGGATTTTATTGGCCTACCTTATTCAAGGACGCATTTGAACATTGCAAAACCTTTACACAATGTCAGTATACGGGTAGAATATCCCAAAGGAATGAAATGCCTCAGCAACCCATTCTGGTTGTTGAAATGTTTGATGTTTGGGGCATAGATTTTATGGGTCCTTTTCCCAACTCCTTTGGGAATCTGTACATATTGCTGGCGGTTGATTATGTCTCCAAGTGGGTAGAAGCCATTCCAAGTCGCACTAATGATAAGAAAGTTGTCATTAAGTTCTTGAAAGAGAATATCTTCTCGCGATTTGGACACCCACGCGCTATTATTAGCGATAATGGGACACGCTTCTGCAACAGATCTTTCGAGACTCTGATGCGGAAATACTCAATCAACCACCGACTTTCTACACCCTATCACCCCCAAACAAGCGGGCAGGCTGAGATCTCAAACAGACAAATCAAACTTATCCTGGAGAAAACTATTGCTAAAAATAGAAAAGACTGGTCGACCAAATCGACGGATGCTCTTTGGGCATTCAGGACTGCATATAAGACCGACCTAGGAATGTCTCCATATAGGATAGTGTTTGGTAAAGCATGTCATCTACCTGTTGAGATAGAACATAAAGCATTGTGGGCTATAAAGGAAATAAATTTTGATCTAAACCTTGCTTGCAACTTTCGGAAGCTGCAACTTAACGAGCTAAGCGAACTCCGCGATGAAGCTTATGATAATGCTGTAATCACAAAGAATAGGACTAAGGTTTTTCACGATAAAAGCATTGTAAGGAAAACATTTTTACCTGGTCAACAAGTCCTTCTTTATGATTCACGATTACACCTTCATGCGGGTAAGCTCCGATCTCGTTGGAAGGGACCTTTTGTTGTGCGGTCTATATACCCGCACGGGGCAGTAGAAGTTGAAAATGTTAAAAACGGCACTGTTTTCAAAGTAAATGGACATAGATTAAAACCGTATTTTTCCACTGACCCCACGGAGGAGCTCTTGTTCTTACAAGAGCCAGTTTATTTTGATTAAAATTCCTCCGTCTCACTTTCATGTCCAGTATATCATTGCATCATTTTTTGAATGAAGGTGAGTAAATAAAACAAGTTTGGGGGAAGTTCTTCACTTATATATTTTGCCCCCACTAATAATTCCTTCCAGATTTACAGGTTTTTGTAGATATAACTGTCGGCAACAGTGAGGACACTGTTGAAAACAAGTTTGGGGGAGGTTTGTGCTTATTTTTGCATCATTTGCATATCATCTGCATAAGCACAAAACATTTCTTTTAAAAATCTATAAAAATTGAAAATTTAAAAATTTTCAAATATAAAAATTATTTTAATATTTACACTTTTTTGTATATAAATAAGATAATGAAAGTTTAGACAGTGAACAATTACATCCATGAGATTGGAAAATTTTTAGAAAACTAAGAAAATTAGAAGTTTTCTTATACGAACTAGTAATAAGTAGTTATGAGCCGTTGTCCCAAGGGTTAGTAAGATGAAGGACGTCACTAATCTGAGGATAAAAATAAGTCTGAAAAATAGTTTCTATTCTGGAAGCCAAACATTTTGAACGTTGCTACCCTTCTATTCGCACTTACACACGTCTTGAAGCCTGGGATAGTAGAGGATACCTTGAAATGCTCTTGTCTTAAAGCCAAAAGTATGGAAAAAAAATGTGTTTTAAAGTGGTGAGAAAAATGGATACTGGTTTTGTTATCACCAAGGGCAAGAAAAATATATAGCAAAAGGGTGCTTCTTCACCTAGTGCCCCAAGGTCAACTGGTCTGGGAGTCACTGCTATGCCTGAGGTGGTGCAAGACGAGGAAAATACACCAAGCATGCAAGCACATTAGTAATCGGTCGGTTAGTACCTCAAGAAGTATTAAAGGTCGCATGAAAGTGTGTAAGCAATCTCGTTTGCCAAGAAGTACTGAGGCCGATGGGCAAGGGTATGATAGCTTGAATTGAATTCTCCGGGTGTAGGGATGTCTTTACACACACGCAGGGTGATATGATCGATGTTTGGAATAAAGATAGGAATGAAGAATAAGACGATGTTTTATTGAGGGAGGACGTGATTTCTGACATCTTTTCATGACCATTAAGATAGGGCTCATGACAACCGAAAAGCTAGCTTAGTTGGAAACCCTAATTTTCAAGGCTTTTCTTTTACAATTCTTGTCTTTAAATGTAATATTCATGATCTTACTTTTATTTTTGGATTTTGTGGGTGCAATCCGCTGAAAACCCTCAGGAGACAACACTCCTCCTACTAGGGACACCTAGAGGTTTAAAGGCTTGTTGCACATGCTCAGTGCAATCGTGTTGCCTACGAAAGTGTGCTAGTTAGTTTTTCTCTTTCTTTATTTTCTCCTTCTCTTTTTAATAAAACATTCGCTCGAGACGATCGAAATTAAGTTTGGGGGTATTTGATCAGTCGAAAATATTGCATATTTTAACCGGCAATTTCCTTATCATCTGCATACATATAGAAGTGTTCGGCATCAGTATTCTACATATTAGCAAATCTATCACAGATTATCAGATTACATGTACTAGACCTTAAAACCGGCATTTCTAGGGAAATTGACTGCATTGCATTACATGGCATATTTTCTATATATTGCAACCCTTGTTTCGAAGTCTGTGCAGGAAAAGAAAAGCTTGCTCGATCATTACATTGCTCGACCATTACAATTGCTCGTAAACTCACTAAAATCAAATCCGGAATCATTACAAAAGAGCAACTGGAATTCAACATATCATAAACAGCCCTAAACAGAAGTACCAAGCAACAGAAGAAGGCACAGATCCCAAGGCCATCAATAAGCCGCGGAAGCGCGGCCTAGAGGTACCTTTTGCGGCGGATCCGCGGTGGGCCCAGAGACTCAGTTCCTCAATTTTAGACCAAAACTCCTGTTTCAGTGGCTACAGCTCAAAAATGCATGACATTTTCCAGAATATTCCAGATACTTCTACCAGATCAGCAAACACCTTAAATAGCCTAATCATTCTAGAACTTTCCCTAAACCCTTGCTTAAACCCTAAGCTAGTTCCTAACAAACTCCTTCAACAAACTTTGGGAGGGAAAGTCCAATTCAAACCTAAACCTAGGGTTTGAGAGTTCTATAAATAAGACCCTAGACTCACTCATTATTCATGTTGGGAAAATCTTGGAAAATAATTCAGCATCTTAGATTTTAGCCATTCTCTTTCTTCATCTCCCTCTTCCTCAAGTTTAGTGAGAGAGCTTGTAGGAAACCCTAACCCTAAATCCAACCACAATTCAAGATCTTGAGTGCAAGCCAAGCAAGATGCCTTCAACCCTTTTATGAGCCGAGCCGATCTTCAATCGGGCAAGAGATCAAAGTAGATCCACGATCCACGGAGACGAGCGAAGCCGAGTCAACGATCGATTTCTTCTTCTTGTAGATCTTGAAAGAGTGTATTGAAATTGTTGATTAAATAAAAGGTGATATTCTTAAATCTTGTTTTCTTTAAATTCCGCATCATGTTATCTTTACTATTCTTGAATATTGTCTATGTGCTGATGTGTGAATAAAACTCCGCTCGTTAAGGAGTCGAAACGATCTTTAGTATGATGATGTAACAAATTTGTAATCGATTCTTGAATCCCACGAGTTTGTAAACCCTAGCAAGTTCAAGAATCGACGACCCAATTCGTTGCGATGCTTTCTTGATCGACATCGCTCGAGATTGGGGAGATCCGGTCACTTCTTGAAATTGCTATAGGCTAGAATATAAATGGTATCCTCGAAAGAACAAGGGTTAAGAGATGAAACCCTAATTTCATCAAGAAAGCCCTAACTCTCGTCGATCACCATTGATCTAGTATCAATTCTTCGAAGGACAAGAATATGAAATCTTGTAGACTACATCACATCTAAAGATCTGATCGATTCCTACGAGCCTCTCTCTTATTCTTGACTGTTGTTTGGAAATACCATCGAAACCTGATTCTTGATTGTTTATAGTTTCTTGATTCTTTAATAGAGAATAGTGACACTCGAATACAAATCATTCTTGAATCATGTTTTCTTTTATTGTTGCTTAACATTTCACTTCAAACACATTAAAATTCAAATGAATCGTGAAATCCCTGCGGACGATCCGCACTCACTACAAACTACATCCGACACCGTAGTTTGATTGCGGTCAATATAAATTTTTGATTCGATACGACACATCCGAAAATTTACATCAATCATGCCCCAATAAAAGAATATTACATACAAGTTTTTACATGAATGAAAATGAAAAACACTCATCTCACATAAAAACCCCCGGCTATTCGAACAAGACGATCCAATATAACATATCCAGCAACACATAACATCACATGTCATCAACGTAAGTAAATATGCGCATCCCAATTGTCGTTGACAAATAGCAACGAAACCGGCGATATCACATATTACACTTACGGTCACCGAAAAGAAAGTGTAAAACTACAACAGTTGGAATCCGCAACCTGCATAGACATCGCATGCCTAATCAAATGAAATACTTAGACATCGCATGCCTAACAATTATAAACCCCGCATTTTAGTCTCAAAATCGAAAACACTTTTCAATTTCAAGTCGGGCAATTCAACAAGATTGCCGACATCCTGACCGAATGCTCGTCGCAAACTTCAGTAGGCGGCCGCACCCCCGATACCGACGACCAAGTGCACCAAGGCGGAACACCGCTACCACGAGCACCCTAACGGATGCTTTCGGCGACGGGGTTCTCCTACAGTCACTTGGTCGGGGCTATGGAGTAAGGCTGTCAATTAAGTTTACCCGGCGAGTATCCGCGTACGCTACGTGATCGCGACGGACTTTTGATCACATCAAAATTCCGTGGTAACCGATCAAGTGAGACTAAACTGCTACGTTTATAACATTCATTCAGTTATCTCATAACTTCTTGTGAATTCCAATTATTGTATCCCATTCCGGATAAACAGAAAATGTCAAACTTTCCGATCGAACAATCGAACACCCAAGTTTTCCCGATGCAGATCAACACATGAAACAAGTCTAAAAACATTCAGTTCGTGCCTCAGTACCAACGGTCCAGCCGTAGAAGGGTCAAGCCAACGCCTCACATGTGGCACGCCGTACTGCCCCAAACCCGAAGGTTCAAAGGTAGTTCAAGACGGTCACATAATCGAGTTAAGGTTTGTTGTCTTCTAGAGGGACCATCGTGTTACTTGCACTACTTAGAACGTGATTAAACTACAGAAATATCCAACACTTGGAAATTTCCCGACAGGGGAAAAATTGGGTATTTATATCCGGTCGAAATTTTTAACATATTCAAAAAAAATTATCCGGAACGACACATAGACAAAGTTTGACTATCCGATCGAATGTATGAACTCCCAATACAACCCAAAATACTCAACTCTGGATTTCAGATTAAAAATTCCCAGGAAAACCAGCACTGAAAAATAGGAGTTACTGTGCAAAATTTAATGGCAGATAAGACAAAAGGGCCGCGGAAGGGCCGCATTAGCACGCTAATGCCGCGGTTCCGCCGCACTTTAGAAAGATCATTAGGTAATTTTTGCATCGTAATTCTTAGATTTACCTGCTGATTTTTCTGCATATTTTTAATTTGGAAAAAACCCCAATTTTTGGAAAAAGTCCAGAGAGCAAATTAGGGTTTGGGTTTCGGTTCGATCGGAGTTCCAATTCCGTCTACGCATCGCCTAAGGCTCTAGCTAGGCTCTGATACCACTGTAGGGTTCCTAGGCACTCTCAAGAGGTCTCACAAGGCATCAACCATGCCAATTTCAAAAATTAGGGGTGCCGAGAAACCCGACTACGGATCGTTGGCTAGAAATCTAGGCGAAATCAAAACTAGTTAACACTTAACTAAGAGTAACAGAAATACAACCTTTGTAGATCCAGTTCTCCACCTCTATAGCTCCATGATGAAGTGTCCTCGCTGTCCAAAACGAAATCCGGGCTCTTGCGTCGGCTTCATCGGAGAAGAAGCGGGCTAGGTCATCGACGACGTGCCGAAGATGATCTACGTCGAAGCATCACTAGATCAAGCTCCACCTTCACAAAGCCATGAAAACTTGTGAAGGAAACACACTCTACTACTTGGCAAGAGCTAGAGAATGAAGAAATAGTAAGTGGGTAGACTTTAGAATTGGATTTCCCACTCATTTCCATCAATCACCATTGATGGAGCTTGCTTTCTTCAAGTGAAGAAAGGAAGAAGAAGATAGAAATTGTTATGATAAGTTAATTAGAAAATAGAAATTAAAAGAATACTTATCATAATCAACCATGGTTAAGTGTAGAGACTAAACTCAAGTTAAGTGAATGGTTAGGTTAGGTATGAAGACAAAAATGGTGACTAAGTCAAAGCTTCATGAAGCTTCAACATAAATCCAAATTAGCCACCATTTTCCTTTTGCCAAAAATGAATAAATAAACAAATAAATGAATAAGTAAAAACCCTAATCATCCACTTAAAAATAGTTTAATACTTTACACTTAACCAAAAAGCATGTATCATCAAACATGATACAATCATGTGCACAAAATCATATCGCATATGCAATGCGCAAACCCGAGTGAGAATATCCATTTAAAGTGAACCGATACTAGTTAATGCAAAGTAATATATCAAATATATAATTATACATTAAATCATTAAATCAACATTTGATTTAATGATCCGGTCATATCACATATAACCGACTAATATCAACAGTAACAACTTATCGAATCAACACTTGATCCGATAACCCGGCTATATCACATATAACCGATCAATGTCACATATCGCGAGAATCGAATACAGTATCACATACTGATATCATTCTCGGTCCCGCACATATCTCATATGCGCTCCTATTTCGTTTCGCTTGAGCCAGGAAACCTCTGTGTAGGACTCTAAAGACTCGTCAATACGCCGGCAGCAGGTGATGATCATATCAAACACCCACAAGCCGCAAGCGGTCTGCTAAACGTAACGGCCACCCGGGTATTGAGTGATCAGAAGATCGACGAGCAAGCCCGCTCACACTCCAGTGAATCCAACCAGTAACACTACCGTACAGTCCGGTCTGATCGTCTGATATGTCGCATATCTCGCCTAGGGGTGGTAAACGTCAGACCCCAATAGCTCGATAAATCGTGTCGATATGAGGTCTATAACAATTCGAGAAACTACTGGTAACACTTACCAATATATCTCAGCAACCCTGGCTAGGGATTTCCTGTTATAGCCAATCGAACACAGCGCAACATCTACTCCCTATACCGGGAGAGACGAATCCCCTCCTATCGCTCATTGCCTCCATGTGACTCGGGACTGTACCCAAAAACCACCGTTTTGCATGCTCTCTTGGACGTGGTAAGATGGAAATCAAAGCACAGTGGGAACCACACAAGACTCTATGACGATCTCGGGTCAACAGACTACTCTGTACCAGTGTCACCAGAGAACTGCCATCTGACGTGAGGTATAATACCATCTGGGAGTTCTCGGCGAGTCCGTCCAGTGTACCCAGTCTCCACTGAGCACCCGTATATCATCTCCGATGTCAAACACCAATGGATATGGGATCATCCATCGCCCATCTGTATGGGTCGAGAAGGTATACGCTAGTCTACTCTGGTATATCGATGCCCCGTCTCGATACACCCACGACTAGGGACTTTGAAGGATGTACTTATGGACTACCATGTCCCCACTAGTATGATCCGCATCATAGTCCAGGTAGTCAAGCACATATCCTAAGGGCTTTACCAACATGTAACAGAGAGACAATCAGTGTACACGTTAAGGTAAAGATCAACCAGATAGCATACTATCATGTCGAGCAAGAAAGTCCTCCCTATATATGTCCCAGCATCCACTACAATATACATCCTATGTACAGTAATGGCCTCTAGGGCATACATATAACTAACATTCACCGACGGCTGCAGCATTAACTTATGCTCCGTTCCCTACCCTGAGGGACATATCACCAGGTGAAACTATACTACTTTTTCTTAGTCCCTGCAATAAATTACAGATATGAGATCCTGATCCGGTATCTAGTACCCAGGAGGTAGGACTAACCGAAAAGCAGTTCTCAATCACAAGAACACCTGAAGTAGATGCAATACTATGCTTCTTCTTCAACTGGGACTCATTGGAATCCATACAATCCTCTTCCCCTTGCTCATACTTATGACAGTTGTCGTAAGTTAGAGCCGAACTGACGTTCCCCAGCCCCGAATAAGAATTTGGATCGGTCAAGCGATACATTTTATTATCTTGATTAGGGCGTGAAATAGTTGCTACCTGTAGAGAGAGAAAAGAAACAACTCAGCGTGTGCTCTTGCAAGATTAGATTGGTTTATTAATTTATCTAATCAGGATGGCTCCCACTGTTTCCTCCAATTCTTCTTCAAACCTTAAAAGAAGAACTAGTCAGGATTAATCGCACGTCACAATATTTCCTTAACCTTTCAGCCAGGCTAGTGTTGGTACTTCGAGGGAGGTTTTCCAGGACTTTCGCGAAGTTCCTTAATTACATAACCTCTTTTCCCAGGAGGCGTAGCCCCGCTAACACCGTTCTAGACACCTACTTGGTTTATAGCCTTGATTGTTAAGTGAAATAATCTCCCGAGAGTAATCCAACTCATCAATGGGATCGGGATCCAACTATCATTATGTGATTGCCTAGATGGAATCCACTCTAGCCACCACACTACAGAAGGTATGCTATATCTGGAAGTTTCCTGTATGTTTGAAACTCCCGATGTGATTTTTACCTATAGGACCCAAGTGACCTTGACGAATAATCAACATATCAAAAGGTCCTAGTCAAGTTCAACCCGTCGTTATCCTGGATTGCGTTAGACCCACCCGCATGATCCATGACGAATAATCAACAAAATCATGCGACCGTTCTAACCAATCGCATTTATCAAATGCAACAGAGAATTATTACTCAGCTACCGTTCACTGTGCCTTGACGAGTAATCAACAAATGCAACACAAATACTAAGTAGTAACTATCTGAAACGACGTAGGGCTACGGCTGGGTTTTTGGCGAAAAACCCATTAACGTAATGAACTTGATATCGTTGAAGGAACCTGATAACCTTTTAAAAATATAGTGGCGAAAACTTTTGCTAAAGAGGTCCCTCACTGTTCAGCATTTACTTGACATGTTATTACTGTAATCGCATATCTTAGATTCATGCTGTACGTACATTCCTGCGATTACCTGCATATGTTATCTACTATTCACGAGTTGGCAACTCACCCCCGTTGTGCCACAGGTGTTTCAGGTTGTTCCCCAGAGTAGTCGAGGCAGGCTATTCAGCTTTTCAGCTATCCTCTTTTGCTACAGATACCGCATCAGCTCACAGTACTATTTTGCTTAGGTGGGTTTTGGTGGTTATCTGTATTTTGTATTGTACATTCGTTGTATCTTGTACTCTCCATCTACTATTATGTTGTTGACTTAGAGACTTGGTGAGGACGATATTGTATATTATTGTGGATTTATTGTCTTTTATATACAGCTTTCTCTCTATTGTCTTTATTTCTTCGCTACAGCGTCATATTTTTTTGTTGTATTCATCTTGGCTAGTTTTTACAAAAAAATGGGGTATTGCCAAAACTTTAAAGAAATAAAGTAGGACTTTTAAAGAAATTGGGTTGCGATTTCAAATGTTTCAAAAACTTATATTATCTTTTCAGTATTTTATGGTTTGGATTTCTGGGTTTTGGCTTTCTTTTACTACGTTACGTCTTAGGGCGTTGCGTAGTACTAGGGCCATCACGGGCCTAATTTGGGTCGTGAAAAAGTTGGTATCAGAGCGCTAGGTTTTACCTTTCGGAGTGTAGGATGATCTTAGTATGATGGAGTAGGTAACTTAAGCAGAGTAATGTAGTGTGTGTATGTCTGCAGCATACCCACGATGCGGTACTTCGCCTTAAGTGACCTAAGTACAAATTGCTTGACATTCCTTCCTTGATGATTCATATCCTTGAGATTTGATTTCCTTATTCTTATCGAATCTTATCTTATATCTATTTATAGCCTTGCCGCCAATGACTATAGGGACTCAGAGTGATGCAGCGAGAGCCGAGGTCAGAGTTGACTCGGGTGAGACGAGTACTAACCAGGATGGCACTCTAGTTGCACAGGTGCAGACGGATCAGCCTACGACATATACTATCGATAGACTTTTGGCAGAGATGCAGGACTTCTGCCAGACTATGAGTTCATTGGTTGATGTCGTTCGGGAGCTACGACAGGAGGTTGTCACCCCTGTTACTCAGTTGTCAATTACGATCAGTATGCAGCAGTCCGTCGCCTATATAGCACCAGTGGTTGCAGCTCCAGTTGACGAGGCGCATATTCCAGAGGCTCAGACAGTTCCAGCACAGTGGAGGACTCGTACCAGTGTACCAGCCCAGCGGCAGAGGTTTGGTCATCGAGACAGATTTCGTGGCCGTCGCGGGAGTAGCAGAGGTTTAGGACGAGGACAGTCGTTCAGCTCTCATCCCCAGGATGTTCAGCAGACAGCGCGTGGATGTTTTCGATGCGGAAGCCTTCAGCACTTCGTCAGGGATTGTTCCTCAGCACGGCGTCAGGATCGTACTCAGAGAGGCCGTGGACGTGGAAGATTTTCTCAGAGGGCTCAGTCTATCAGAGGAGTTCATCCAGCTGCGAGTAGAGGGCAGACACAGGAGTTTGCTTCTACTCATCGGGACGCGCAGACGTCCAATGTGTAGTTTTCAGGTACCCTTAAATTATATGTTCTTTGATGTGTTCGTTTGTTTTTCATGCTTGTACCGTGGTTGGGTAAATTAGTCGTAGTTGTGCTAACTTCTGTCAGCGATTCTTTTGTTGCGCGACACGTATTTCAGTTGTGTGCCAATTGGATAAGAGATAGAGATTCGTCCGTCGTTTTGATCCTCCTAGAGATGTTGGATTTGACGTTCTCCTGGGCACGGACTGGTTAACTACGTGCTAGGCGTCTGTGGACTACCGTGAGGAAACAGTCAAGTTGTTTTTCCCCGCAGGTCAGTTCTTGTTGTGCAGGTGGATAGTTGTGCCGCCTCTCACAGCTTGAATTCAGCCTTTTTCCGCTAGTCGGCTTCTGAGGAGATGTCGTGGATTCTCGGCGTTCATTCGGGATACCGTAGCCACAGAGGGTTTGTTGGACCGGTGTTCCTTTCGTGCGAGTGTTTTTCCGACGTTGTTCCAGATGAGCCGGCGAAGCTTGGGGAGCTTAAGGATCAGCTGCGGAGTTATGGTTTGGGGAGTTTTTTGTGTCTGAGTGTTTCGCTTTTGGAAGCTCCTATTTCTGTTCGTCAAGGAGAAAGACGGCAGTTTAGGGTTGCGTATCGACGGATCGTTAATTGAACCGGCTTACGGTGCGGATAGGTATCCCTTACCTCGCATTGACGATTTCTTCGATCAGCTCCAGAGTGCGAGACAGTTTCTAAGTTTGCTTGGGATCAGGTCATCATTATTGCGGTTCGGAGTGACGGCATTCCGAAGACTTCCTTGTGCGTGCTACGGGCTTTGTGTGTTTTGGTGAGTCATTGGATTCACTGATGCCCTGGCAGCATTTGTAAATGTGATGAACCAGATTTCTTCAGGCCGTTCCTCGACCAGTTTTTGTTGTGTTATATACGACATTCTGGTCTATTTAATGTGTCTTGAGGAACAGGAGCAGCACTTGAGGATTTGTTATACAGATACTGGGAGAGCACCAGCAGATTGTTAAATTCTCGGAGTGTTTCTCCGGGCTTGTTTTGTGTTGAATCCTAGGTCTTGTAGTCATGGGAGACGGTTTTGTATGGTTCCGAGGGAGATCGTGGCCGTACAGCTTAGGCCCAGACATGTGTGCAGGACGAAGATCCGCAGATGGTTGGGCTTAGCAGGTTTTTACCGCCGTTTCGTGCAGGATTACTAGAGTAATGCTGCACCGTCGACTGAATTGACCGAGATGGAGGTTTCTTTTCTGTGGACTGAGGCATGTGTACGGAGTTTTCGGCAGTTGGAGATTCTGTTAACAACTGCATCAGTTCTTTCTTTGCTTTTGGTTCGGGCAACTTTGTTGTTTAACTGTAATGTTTCTTGAGTGGGCTCGAGTGTGTACTGAGGTGACACTATAGAGTTATCACTTTTGCTTCCCTACTTTTGGAGGAAGTACGAGAAGGATATTCCACTCATGATCTGGAGATGGACGCGGTGGTTTTGCGTTGGAGATTTAGAGACACTACTTGGTTGAGAGTCGTGTCAGATTTTCCACGGACCACCAGAGCTTAATGTACATCTTCCTGCAGCGGATTTTGATTGTTGTGATAGTCTTCTGCAGATTTACAGTTCTTGTGTGATCATTGACTATAGCTTAAGTTCGTCTCTACGGAGGGGACAGCTTGCTCATGTCCGCGCCCGACCACTTTCCTTAAATCGTTTTCACGAGACACTGCCCGCCGATGCTCGTTCGTCAGTGATACTTGAGCATACTCGGCTGGGTAATGATTCGGAGACCTTGATTTGTGACAATGGTGTGCTAAGTTAGGGACGCGTTTGTGTACCTGGTATCATCGGGTAGAGACGTGTAATCCTAGAGCAGACACATCTGTCAACTCTCTATATGCATTCAAGTGCCACCAACATTTAGCGTGACTTGTGAGATAGTTACGGGTGGACAGGGATGTAAAGAGAAGTTTCAGGTATCGTTTCAAGGTGTCTGTCTTGTTGTGTGCCTGGGTCGAGCATCTGAGGCCGGCTGGAGAGTTGCAACCTTTAACCGTTCCGAAGTAGGAGTGGGAGCAGATCTCCATGAATTTCGTTATGGTGTCTACCCAGGTTAGTCAGGGTGTGGCTCCATTCGGATTCTTGTCGTCTGGTTATACTCAGTTTGCTCAGTTGTTTTTGTTAAAGTTGTGTGTTTGTTTTGTTTGTTGTCGACAGTTGGGGATCGTCACTCGCCATCGTTAGGGTTCTCCTTTGATAGCTGTTATCAGGAGACACTCCAATTGGCCACCTTTAGATTTAGGGGTTAGGTCGTGTCAATCACCAGTCTGTTGTTTTCTGACTCTGCGTAAGTAGGACTTTGAACACCAGCTAGTCTAGAGACTTCGGAGATGGTCCAGTTGTGTTAGGTCAGGATGGAAATTGTCCATTGCGAACTGAGGACTTATGCCGACTGTGTTGGTAATAGAATCGAGTTCGCAGGGACAGATCATGTATTCCTACGGACTTTCCGATGAATGATGTGTTGGATTTTGGGAAGCTTGTCCCAGGATTTAGGTCCTTTTAAGATCCTATAAGCGAGTCAGTTTCGTTGCCTTTAATTTGGCACTTCCGCCCAAATTGTTGGATTTTCACCTCGTATTCCTTGTGATGATACTCTACAATTACCTTCTTGACCTTTCTCACATGATTTGGCACCAGACCATTTAGCTTAGACGCGATCTTTCGTTCTCCAGCAGCCAATTGTGTTAATGGCTCGGCAGGCAGAGAAACGTCGGCCAAGGGTCTTGCCATCTATGAAGGGTTTTCTTGGGCGTAGCCGTATAGTGAGGTAATCACTTGGGAGGCTGCGGGCGAGATCTGAGAGTTGTAATCTTCTCTTTGAAGGTACGTGTAGAAGTGTATTTTTATATTCGAGGACGAATTTCTTTTAAGGGGGGAGATTGTAACACCTTAGAATGTATTTTGTAGCTAATTATATTTTAATGTATGGATTTTAATAAAAAGTTTACCAAACTAAGTTTTAAATATTTTACCCTATTGTATGAGTATTTTATTAGAATTTTTCTAGGCACACACACACTTGTGCATGATAACTAGGGTTTAGAGATGAGGTTAGACCATGATTAGCAAGCATGATGGATTAACCCATTCTCTTTAAGTTAATTATTATTATTGTTTAGGTGTTTTGGGTTAAATATTTATGGTTGTTTTAAAAATGAAAATGAATTTGAAAAGGGTTTAAAAAATGTTTTAAATAGTTGACTTGAGAGAGAGAGAAGCATGGTGCTACATGGCCCAAGCCATGCTTCTTTAAATGAAGAAAGAGAATGGGAGGGGTTTTGTGTGTTCTCTCATTTCTCACTCATTCTCTCATTTCTCTCTCACAATCTCACACACACACACTCACCTGCAGAGAGAAGCAGCAGCAGCAGAGAGAAGCAGCAGCAGAGGCAAGCAGCAGCAACAGCAAAACAGCATCAGCAGCAACTTCTGGGAGCAGCAGTAGGAGCTCCAGCAACTGCAGCAGCCATCATCTCCTCTATACACTTCTTCTCTTGCTTCCTTGGGTTCCTTAGGGTATAATTCTGAGCTCTTTTCCTAGTTTTCCTAGCTTGTGTGTGGATTAGCTTCGATTATTGTTAAATAGTGAGTTTAGTGCTAATTAAGATGATTTATGTGGAACTTTGATTATGTGGGGATTGTGTTGGTTAACCCTACCTATTTGAGTGTTATTAGGGCCACTTCAACTGAGAATTTACCCAGATTTCACTAAAATACCATAGGGTTTGTGTTTTGAACAAAATTGATGTTTTTAAGCGATATTTGTGACATTCTGTGATCTGCTATTGACCCAGACACTTCAGGATAAAATTGAGAAGACTGGAGCTTGTACACTAGGTATAGACAATGCCACCAAAACACGAGAGACCCTTTCCCAATCTTGGCCGCAGTTTTATTCAATCTGGCCGCAATTTGCGGCCAGGAAGGGGAGTGGGGTACTGGGGTTTTGGGTAGGGTTGTCTGATGTGTTGTCTAGTGCTTTGGCATGTCTAGTTTTGTAAGATTTGACCTGTAGGAAAATATGGGGCAATATATCGTATTTGGTGTTCGTTGTGTTTGCGCGATACGTGAGAGGGTTCTGTGATCCAGCGTATCGCGGCATGTCGCGATGGTTTTAGACGCGTATACACACGTTTTAGCGTATCGTGCACACGCGCGTTTAGTTCGCGATGCGAGTTTCTCGTTTGGGTTCGATATCGCGTTTTGCGGAATATTTGGCTTATATATGATTTCCATGTCTTATTTGCAGGTTTGCAGGCAGAGACTACGGACACTGCTACAGGGGGGAGCAGATGGTAGGATTCACCTAGCGTGGAGCGTAGGTGAGTAGATTTAACATCTACAGGGGAATCGCCCGCATGGCGTTATGCGTCTGGGCTAGGATTCTAATACTTGTCGCATATTCTACGTCATTGTTAGAATTGCGCCTTTACCCTATTTACTTAGATATAGTTATACTATGACTAGTAGCCGTAGGGCACTGCACACATTATTGACGGTTCATGTTGCACGAGCACGGATTTTATGCTACACACACACCGTCAATAATTGCCATGTCACACACTAACCATTATAGATACTATTGCTTGTCACACATGACATCTAGCTTATCGGTATACCTATAGTGTATCATACCTTTAGTGATAGGTACATATACACCTTGCGATACAGCTACAGGTATACCTTGCACATATTTTACTTATACCGGGGGGACATCCTACATATTTTACTTATACCCAGGGGGGTATACGACATCAGTTCTTATAGGTAGATACTTATACATTGCTACACCAGTATGTTACATACATATTCAGTTGCAGTCACATATTTAACTTTACTGATGTTACTTAGTTGTACCTTATTGGTTTCGCATACATCTGGTTTCAGCTACATATTCTCTGTTATATGCTCGCATTTCAGATATATCGTATATATTTATTCCTGGATTGCGCATTATTATTTGGATTTTACATGATGTCTTCTGGATTTGGGAACCGCGGGAGTTCATGAAATTATGCATACATTGAAAAACCCGGTTTCCTTGATATGATATTTGCGCATCCACCATGGGTTTTATCAGTGCTGATTATATATACCCCTACGAGGAGGCGTCGAGGCCGTAGAGGGTACATGGTGGGGCCCGAAGGTACCCCGGGGCAAGAAAGGGATGTCGATGTTCTTTGAGCCGATGAGCCCGGCAGGGGAACCATACCATCCGGTGACAGTACCAATGACTCGGCGGGGATCATGGAGATACCATTGGGAGTCATGCACGTATGCATACGTCGAAAGGCGAGGGTCAGAGCTAGGCACTCGTGCTTTCGGGACAGCGTATGATACGTACCTATCAAGATTTCTGTGTCGATGCTTGGCACATTGTTTTCATGATATTTCTTTAATACCTTTGTATATATAACAGGGGATTTAGCCGTTGTTATATATACCCTTACACCAATATTAGTGGAATGGGACGCTAATATATGTGTATTGACCTCATCATATTTATTTCTGCATATATATTTATTTAGGATGTTAGAAACTTACTTGAGATTCGACTTAGGATATAGGTGATTCATTGAGATTGGATATTGGATATGAAAGAGATTGTTGATTTGTACATTCGAAATATAGGAGAGCTATTCGATATTGTACATTGAGGTGATGTGAGACTTATTTGATGTGAGAGCCCAATTTGGGGGCTGATTTGAGGAATTGTGGATTTGAGTGTCTTGATGGATTGTGATCCTGCCACGATGTCAGGTTTCCGTGGAAATGGCATATTCCACCCTATACCTCACACTTATCTATTTTATGCACAGTTTCATATATTGGTAGTACCTGTTAGTATACCCTTATGATAGTTGCATATTTACATTCTCATATCCCTATTGCATGGTTATTGCATACTATTGTCATGTTACTATTGCCTCACATATTGATTGTATCTGCTAGTGTACTTTTCTTTTTTTCAGCATTTACTTGACATGTTATTACTGTAATCGCATATCTTAGATTCATGCTGTACGTACATTCCTGCGATTACCTGCATATGTTATCTACTATTCACGAGTTGGAAACTCACCCCCGTTGTGCCACAGGTGTTTCAGGTTGTTCCCCAGAGTAGTCGAGGCAGGCTATTCAGCTTTTCAGCTATCCTCTTTTGCTACAGATACCGCATCAGCTCACAGTACTATTTTGCTTAGGTGGGTTTTGGTGGTTATCTGTATTTTGTATTGTACATTCGTTGTATCTTGTACTCTCCATCTACTATTATGTTGTTGACTTAGAGACTTGGTGAGGACGATATTGTATATTATTGTGGATTTGTTGTCTTTTATATACATTTTTCTCTTTATTGTCTTTATTTCTTCGCTACAGCGTCATATTTTTGTGTTGTATTCATCTTGGCTAGTTTTTACAAAAAAAAGGGGTGTTGCCAAAACTTTAAAGAAATAAAGTAGGACTTTTAAAGAATTTGGGTTGCGATTTCAAATGTTTCAAAAACTTATATTATCTTTTCCGTATTTTTATGGTTTAGATTTCTGGGTTTTGGCTTTCTTTTACTACGTTACGTCTTAGGGCGTTGCGTAGTACTAGGGCCGTCACGGGCCTAATTTGGGTCGTGACATTAACCTAGTAGAAGATGTTAATTTTTGCTTTGAACACTTTGTTTAATTATGCTATTAGCTTACTAGGTTTTTGCTAAAACATAATTACCGAGTGTTAAAAATTTAGAAATGGTTTAGATAGCTTAGTTAAGCTATTATAAGGTGTTTGTAATCGCTAGATATGCGTTAGCTTGAAACTAGTGCGAATTATTGCGATAAGCTGCTTACTAGGTTTCGGGGTTTTTCCGACGTGGGTTCGATTGGTCGTTGCGAGATTATATCTATTGTATTCCTCGTAATTCTTGTGTTGTGTTGTGCGATCGGGACGATCGGGGTACAGACTTGGTGTTTTGTAGTTTAGCGACCCCAATTAGGGTTTTTGGCCGGTATCGTGCGCGATAGATGCGCTAAGCGCAGAGTAATTTTCAGGGCGTTATTCTTGCGTTTCGATGTCTTTTCGTCGATGTAGGATTTTTTCTTATGTGATGTGTTTGTGAAATTTTAGGTTCGCAAGCGGGGACTTCGGACGCTACGACAAGGGAAAACAGGTGGTAGGCTTCACTTAGCCAGGAGCGTTGGTGAGTAGATTTAACATCTACAGGGGAATCGCCCGCATGGCGTTATGCGTCTGGGCTAGAGATGTTATTTCTGTCGCATATTCTATGTCATATTTAGAATTGCGCATTTACCCTATTACTTAGATATTGTTGTGCTTGGACTCGTATCCTTTGGACACTGCACATATTATTGACGATTCATGTTGCACGAGCACTGATTGTATACTACACACACCGTCAATAATTGCCATGTCACGCATAACCCACTTATAGATATAATATTGCTTGGTTAGGGACATTGAGACTTTGATTCATATTTCTTTACGCATTGACTTATAGCATACTTGTATACCTACATGCTTACACATATGGTCTGACATACTTACATGCTAGTTACCTATATACCTATAGAGTATTGTACCATTAGTGATAGGTACATGCACACTTTACGACATAGCTACAGGTATACCTTGCATACCTATTTCGCTTATACCCAGGGGGTATACTACATCATTTCCTTATAGGTAGATACATATATCTTGCTATACCTTTATGTTGCACATATATCTGGTTATAGCTACATGTTTACCTTTACTTGATGTTATTTTAGAATTGGAGAGATTAGGAACCGCATGATATTATATTAACTTGTTACAGTTAATTGCTGCTTTTCCTTTATATGCTCGCATTTCAGATTTATGATGCGTATATTATATTCATGGATTTTCGCATTGAGATATGGATTTTTCATGATGTTTTCTGGATTTTGGGACCGTGGGAGTTCATGAAATTATGCATTATTTGAAAAACCCGGTTTCCCTTGATATGATATTTCAGCAACCACCATGAGATTTATCGGTTCGGATATATATACCCCACGCGAGGAAAGGAGGGGTCCGTGTGCGGGTATATGGTGGGGCCCGGAGGTACCCCGGGGCAAGAGTCATGGAGTAGACGATGAGTTAGTGGAGGAACCATACCATCCGGTGACATTACCAATGACTCAGCGGTTATCATGGGGATACCGACGGGAGTCATGTACGTATAGATACGTCGAAAGGCGAGGGTCAGAGCTAGGTACTCGAGCTTTCAGGATAGCGTATGATACGTACCTATCAGGGTGCCAGTCGTGGTGACAGCATCTGATAGACCTGCATTTCTGTGTCGATACTTGATACATTGGTTTCATGATATTTCTTTTTACTCCTTTGTATATATAACAGGGGTTTAGGCCGCTGTTATATATGCCCTTACACCAATATTAGTGGAATGGGACGCTAATATATGTGTATTGACATTAAATTATATACATCATCATATTTATTCATGTAAATATATTTAGGATGTTAGATTTTTACTTGATAATTTGATTTGGGATATAGTTGATTCATTTGATATTGGATACAGGATATTTATGTGATTGCTGATTTGTACATTCAGGATATATGAGATTTATTCGATATTGTACATTCAGGATTTGTGAGACTTATATGATATGAGAGCCAATTTGGGGGCTGATTTGTGGAATTGGGATTTGGATTTGTCTTGATGGATTGTGATCCTGCCACGATGTCAGGATTCCGTGGAAATGACATATTTCATTCCATACTTCACATTTATTGTTTATGCACTGCTTCATGTATTAGTAGTACCTGTTAGAGTACCTTTCATGTCTGTTGCATTTACATACCTTTATTTATATGCATTGCTTCATGCATTAGTTGTACCTGCTAGTGTACCTTTCATGATTATTGCATTCATATGACTTTTTATTGCTATTCATTGCACATGTTAGATTCACGCTGTACGTGCATACTCGCGATTACCTGCATATGTTATTTACTATTCACGAGTTGGCAACTCACCGCCGTTGTGCCACAGTGTTTGCAGGTGTTCCTCAGGATCGTCAGAGGCTGGCTATTCATCTATCATCTTTTGCTACAGATACCGCATCGGCTCACAGTGTGCTGTTTTGTTCAAGTGGGTTTTGGTGGTTATCTGTATTTGTATTGTATATTCGTTTTATCTTGTACTCTCCATCTACTATTATGTTGTTGACTTAGAGACTTGGTGAGGACGATATTGTTAGTTATATGTATGCCCTAGAGGTCATTACTATACATAGGATGTATATTGTAGTGGATGCTTGGACATATATAGGGATGACTTTCTTGCTCGATATGATAGTATGCTAGTCGTGGGTGTATCGAGACGGGGCATCGATATACCATAGTAGACTAAGGTGTAGCTTCTCGACCCATATAGATGGGCGATGGATGATCCCATATCCATTGGTGTTTGACATCAGAGATGATATACGGGTGCTCAGTGGAGACTGGGTACATTGGACGGACTCGCCGATAACTCCCAGATGGTATTATACCTTACGTCAGATGGTTGTTCTCTGGTGACACTGGTACAGGTTAGTATGTAGACCCGAGATCGTCATAGAGTCTTGTGTGATTCCCACTGTGCTTTGATTTCCATCATACCACATCCAAGAGGGCGTGCAAAAAGGTGGCTTTTGGGTACAGTCCCGAATCACATGGAGGCAATGAGTGATAGGAGGGGTTTCGTCTCTCCCGGTATAGGGAGTTGATGTTGCGCAGTGCTCGATTGGCTATAACAGGAAGTCCTTGGCCAAGGCTGCTTTAGGGATTTACTGGTAAGTGTTACCAGTAGTTTCTCGACCCGTTATGAGCCTCATATCGACACGACTTATCAAGTTATTGGGGTTGACATTTACCACCCCTAGACGAGATATGCGACATATCATACGAAGAGACCGGACTGTACGGTAGTGTTACTGGTTGGATTCACAGGAGTGTGAGCGGGCTTGCTCATTGATCTTCTGATCGCTCAATACCCGGGTGGCCGTTACGTTTAGCAGACCGCTTGCGGCTTGTGGGTGTTTGAAATGATCATCACCTACTGCCGGCGTATTGACGAGTCTTTAGAGTCCTACATAGGGGTTTCCTGGCTCAAGCGAAACGAAATAGGAGCGCATATGAGATATGTGCGGGACCGAGAATAATACGAGTATGTAATACTATATTCTATTCTCGCGATTTGTGACATTGATCGGTTGTATGCGATATAGCCGGGTTATCGGATCAAGTGTTGATTCGATAAGTTATTACTATATGATATTAGTCGGTTATATACAATATGACCGGATCGTTAAATCAAGTGTTGATTTAATGATTTAATGTATAATTATATATTTGATAT
Organism: Agapanthus africanus; assembly: GCA_030015575.1. NCBI lineage: Eukaryota > Viridiplantae > Streptophyta > Magnoliopsida > Asparagales > Amaryllidaceae > Agapanthus > Agapanthus africanus. The sequence goes on from JASDDO010000031.1 coordinate 334,184,791, forward strand.
ATTACTTTACATTAACTAGTATTGGTTCATTTAAGATTGATTTTCTCACTTGAATGTGCACATTGTTTATATGTGATATATGCAAGTGTACATTTTTGTATCATGCTTGATGATACAAACAAGTTGTGTGTATGAGACTTGAAGCAACTCAAGGTTAAATTAGGGTTTACTATTTTCCTAACAAATAACAAAAGAGTGAGACTTTGGTCAAAGTTATCAAGCTTCATGAAGCTTGATAAACATTGACAAAGTCAACTCTTTTGTCATTTGTTCAAGATATTAGTTAACCCAACCCTTAACCTAATGCTTTGGTTAATTCTCTACAAGAGTTAAGCATGAGGGCTTAACTCAACCATGGTGCCATGATTAAAAGGATAAGTTTCATATTATTCTTTTAATTATTTTCTTCTTCTTCTCCTTCATCAAGCTCACAAAAGCTTGCTAGCTCCTATGGTGCCATGAGAAAAAGAGTGAGAAATCCAATTCTAAAGTGAACCCACTTCCTATTTCTTCATCCTCTACTACTTGCCATGTAGTATAGGGTGTTCTCTTCATAAAGTTTTTGACCAAGTGAAGGAATAGCTTCAGTTTGAGTCTCCCCGACGTAGATCATCTTCGGCCTCGAAGTCAATGACCTAGCCCGATCATTTCTCCGACGAAACCATCGCTAGAGTCCGGGATCCGATGATCGCAGTGGAGGGACGTCAACACGGAGCTTTAGAAGTGGAGGACCGGATCTACAAAGGTTGTATTTTCATTCACTTAGTAACAAAGTTGTTTGCTAGCTTTTATTTTCGCATATCCTCTAGTTAACGATCTATATTAGGGTTTCTCGGCACCTAAAAATTTGAATTTGGCATGGTTGATGCGTTATGGAACCTCCAGAGTGTGCCTAGTAACCCTACAGTGGTATCAGAGCCTAGCTAGAGCATTAGGCGATGTGTTTACGGAGTTAAAACCCCGATCGAAAACCGAAACGCAAAATCAACCCCCTCTCTGGAAATTTGTTGAAATCTGGGATTTTTCTGTATTAAAAATATCTTTAAAACTCAGCAGGCTTTTCTAAGAATTACCATGAAACACGAGCCCCTAAGTCCTCCACATGGCCGCGGAACCGCGGCAATAACCCACCTTTGGCGACGGTTCCGCGGCAGAGTAATGGAATTAGCGACGGGTTTTTGCACAGTAATTCTGGCCTCTGTTGTTTATATTTTCTGGGTATTTTTAACAGTGACTCAAGTGTTGAGTATTTTTGGGGTTTATTTTGTATTCGATGATTCGATCGGAATATTTAATTTCGTAAAGTTTTCCAGATATTTTTAGAACATGTTAAAAAGTTCGACCGGATATAAATACCCACTTTTTCCCCTGTCGGGAAATTTCCAAGTGTTGGATTTTTCCCTAGTTTGAGAACGTTCTAAGTAGTGCAAGTAACGCGATGGTCCCTCTAGAAGACAACAAACCTTAACTCGATTATGTGACCGTCTTGAACTGCCCTTTGAACCTTAGGGTTTGGGGCAGTACAGCGTGCCACATGTGAGGCGTTGGCTTGACCCTTCTACGGCTGGACCGTTGGTACTGTGGCATGAAGTGAATGTTTTTAAACTTATTTCATGTGTTGAGCTGTTTCGGGAAAACTTGGGTGTTTGATTGTTCGATCGGAAAGTTTAACATTTTCTATTTATCTGGAATGTGATACAATATTTGGAATCCACAAGTAAGTTATAAGATAACTGAATGAATGTTATGAATCTAGCAGTTTAGTCTCACTTGATCGGTTGCCACGGGATTTTGATATGATCAAAAGTCCGTCGCAATCGCGTAGCGTACGCGAATACTCGCCGGTAAACTTAATAGACAGCCACGCCCCATAGCCCCGACCAAGTGACTGTAGGAGAACCCCGTCGCCGAATGCATCCGTTCGGGTGCTCGCGGCAGCGGTGTTCCGCCTTAGTGCACTTCGTCGACGGCATCCGGGGGTGCGGCCTTCTACTAAAGTTTGCGACGAGCATTCGTTCAGGATATCGGGAATCTTGTTGAATTGCCCGACTTGATATTGAAAAGAGTTTTCGATAATGAGACTAAAATGCGGGGTTTATAATTGTTAGGCATGCGATGTCTAAGGAATTCATTTGGTTAGGCATGCGATGTCTAAGGAGGTTGCGGATTCCAACTATTGTAGTTTTACACTTTCTTTTCTGCGACCGTAAGTGTAATATGTGATATCGCCGGTTTCGTTGCTATATGTCAAGGACAATTGGGATGCGCATATTTACTTACGTTGATGACATGTGATGTTATGTGTTGCTGGATATATTATATTGGATCGTCGTGTTTGAATAGCCGGGGGTTTTTATGTGAGATGAGTGTTTTTCATTTTCATTCATGTAAAATTAATTGTATGTAATATTCTTTTATTGGGACACTTCCGGGTGAGGTTGCTGTCACCATTTGTATATTATTTACTTTTCCGCACTAGAATAGACCCAAGGAGGAGAGCACAAGTAACCGGGTTCTAGAGTCCAGAGGGAGACCAACTCGAGGAGTCGAGTCCGGGTCTCCTAACTCTAGAATTGGTGAGGTTGCTTGCCGCTCTCATAGGGGTCTAGGGGTGTGGGTTTGGCTATTCATCGCGACCGTGGAATCCGTGTTTTATACAGGCTCGTATTGAAAACACGGACGTCCTAGTATATCCAATATTTCATATGTTTCTTCTGCTGCGATATCTGTGATGTGATCATTTGATATGTTGTGATAGATACTATATATAGTATATTTGATATATTATATAGACGTTACTTATGTTTTACACCCGCGCTAGCCCTGCCCCACTCTGCCGTTAGTTACCTAACCTAACGGTGTACGAGGGGACATCGAGGCGAATGCGGATGGCATAAGTGTACGTCGTATTTATCTGTGATGTTTAGGTGATTTAAATGATGGGACTTCTATGGTTACTATTCTAGTGAGAATAGTTACTCCTACTCTGTTCTTCGTATTTTTCTCCTACTCTGTTCGTCAAGGAGAAAGATGGAAGTTTGAGGCTGTGTGTTGATTGATCGTCAATTGAATCGAGTTACGGTGTAGATTTGGGTATCCTTTACCTCGCTTGATGATTTCTTCGATCAGCTCCAGGGTGCGAGACATTTTTCTAATTTTGTTTGGGATCAGGTCATCATTGTTACGGGTTCGGAGTGATGACATTCCGAAAACTGCTTTTGTGCGCGCTACGGGCTGTATGAGTTTTTGGTGGTATCGTTGGACTCACCAATGCCCTAGCAGCATTCGTGGATGTGATAAACCAGATTTATTAAGGTCGTTCCTCGACCAGTTGATTGTTATGTTATTGATGACATTCTGTTCTATTCCAAGAGTCGTGAGGAACATGAGCGGCACTCGAGGATTTGCCTTGCAGACATTGGGAGAGCGCCAGCGGTTTGCTAAATTCTCGGAGTGCTCCTTCAGGCTTGATGGTATTTGTCACGACCCGAAAGAGCACGTGACTGGCCCTTGAACCATATGATGTCTATAGGACTCCATCCGATCCAAGTAAGCCAAAAGCCCAGAAATCTAAAACTATTTTAAGAGTAAGTAAAGAAAACTGGTTTAAAGAAGTGAAGAAAAACATGTTTGAAGTCAAGGTTTTTCATGATAGTATAGTGTAGTGGATTATTTCAGATGTGTTAGATGTGATAGGGTTAGAAGTAAACTAGAATATTTCCTAGTTGCGAACTCTAGGATAGGTTTACACCCACACGCACACACATGTTGATTTGCTATACTTATACTGTGATGATGATGGATAGTGGACGACATTGGAGATGAGTCGATGATATTGGGCATTGTGCCGCGAGATCGGTGATTTGATATGATTCGTATTTAGGATACGACATGTGATCTCTAGCGGGCCTTTGGACGTGTGTTTACACACGCAGTCATATTGATGGTATCAGTTGTACTAGACTTAGATCAGTACCCCAGATTATATGATATGATGATGAGGATACCAAATAATTGATGAGCTGATTGTGATATTGACCCGTACCCAGCTATTGGGATGTCGTACGACGATTTACCGTACGAGCTTTATATTGATGATAGATCCGCACTCATGACTCGAGGATGTCAGATGATATACGGTATCGTACGTGATACTATTGAGGCAGGATCACCGACTATTATATTATATATATATATCGACTCAGATTTAGGTGGTTTCCTTACCCCTCCTGATGGACTGGGCTTAGTAGATGTTAGACTAGACCCGAGTCATACCTATTTCAAAACTAACGAATCGGGAATATCTTAAGGACAAGTAAAGGGATTCTACGGGTATTTTCAAAAGACGCATCTATTCTTAAAATCACCGTAACCCTTATTTTACTAAAACCCCGATTCGTCTTATTCAAATGGCACCACTGCATGACATATACATATTGGTGTAGATTCTTCACTGTTGCGTTGATTTATTCAATTTCGCATCTCATTGTATGTGCATATTATTATTCCATGTTGCATGATATTCTGTTATACTTGCATTTCATTTATATGTCACATACATCATGTTTTCTGATTATACGCATCGAGATATTCGTTTTCATGATATTTCTGGATTTGGGAACTGTGGATAATTTCAAAGAAAAGTATGTACTTATTTGAAAAACCAGGTTTCCTTGATATGATATTTGCGCTGCCACCATGAGATTTATCGGTTCTGATTTTATACCCCTTACGAGGAGTGGGTGCCGTATGAGGGTACATGGTGGGGCCCGATATATGAGATAGTGGGGCTGACCTGGACTGACGGATGCCCGATATATGAGATAGTGGGGCTGACCCGGACTGACGGATGCCCGATGTATGAGATAGTGGGCTGACCCGGACTGACGGATGCCCGATGTATGAGATAGTGGGCTGACCCGGACTGACGGATGCCCGATGTATGAGATAGTGGGCTGACCCGGACTGACGGGTGCCCGATGTATGAGATAGTAGGCTGACCCGGACTGACGGATGCCCGATATATGAGAGAGTGGGCTGACCTGGACTGACGGATGCCCGATATATGAGGATTTGCGTGCCGATGCTAGGCACAGCTTTCATGATGTTTTCCATGATTTTGATTATATCCTCATATTTGCATGTATGATGCTTATTGTCATTGGGTGACAGGTGGACGAGATCCATATACATACAGACTTTTATTACATTGATCATACTTCATTTGTATATATATAACAGGGTATGAGGGCGCTGTTATATATATATATACCCTTACACCAATATTAGTGGAATGGGACGCTAATATATGTGTATTGATATCCATTTTGATGATTCATCATATTTACTTCATGCAGACAAACCTTATATTTGTGACATGTTATTACCTGAGGCACTGGCAGGAGTATTTGGCACTACCTACATGTTTAGATGCTACATTTCCACCTTATTACACATCAGATTTATTCTTGAGGTTTATGTTATATCTGATCGTAGTGACCTAGGATTAGGTCATGCATTCGATTTCTGCTTGTAGATATTCTCTATTCACCAGTTGGCAACTCACCCCCGTTGTGCCACAGTTCTTGCAGGTTTTGCCGTACAGATTCCATAGCGGCATTTCTGGCACACTGCTTCCTTTGCGGGTGAATTGCTTTTGGTAGGTGGGTTCTTTGCATCAGAACCACCCTTGTATATGTATTATTCATTGTATCTAGAAATTCCATCAACCAAAACTTGTATATTGTTTCAGACTTAGACACTAGTGATGTATTATTTCGACCTTAGAGTCGCGCTTAGCAGTATTACGGTTTTCATGCTTATTGGGTTTCTTGTGAGTTTTGATCCTCGCCATTCGGCGTTGTATATTAGATTGCTTTTGTAGTTGTGACCGTCGATTGACGAAGAGCTAGCTCCCGCTTGGGGATGCCTCTTATCATTGCATATATATATTGTTCTTGTTGTACCCCGTTCGGGGCCATTATTTAAAAAAGAAACTCTGCCGAAATTTTTAGAAAATACTTTACATTTTAAAATGCATATTCGTCTTAGTTATTTAAAAACCTTGACTTCAAACATGTTTTTCTTCACTTCTTTAAACCAGTTTTCTTTACTTACTCTTAAAATGGTTTTAGATTTCTGGGCTTTTGGCTTACTTGGATCAGATGGAGTCCTATAGACTTCATATGGTTCAAGGGCCAGTCACTTGCTCTTTCGGGTCGTGACAATATTGGCTTAACTACTGTGATTATGATGGAGATCATACTAGTGGGACATCTGTAGTTTATAAGCATATCCTGAAATGTCCCTAGTCGTAGGTGTATCGAGATGGGGCATCGATATACCAGAGTAGACTAGCGTATATGATACTAGACCCATATGATGGGCGATGTATGTTCCCACATCCATTGATGTTTGACATCGAGATCGTATACGGGTGCTCAGTGGAGACTGGGTATACTGTACGGACTCGCCGAGAAATCCTATATGGTATTATATCTATCTTCGGATAGCAGTTCTCAGGTGACACTGGTACAGGTTAGTCTGTAGACCCGAGATCGTCGTAAAGTCTTGTGTGTTCTCCCACTGTACTTTGATTACCACCCTTCCACGGCTCTACTGAGTCGTGCAAACAGGTGGCTTTTGGGTACAGTCCCGATACACACGAAGAAGAGGAGCGATAGGAGAGGTTTCGTCTCTTCCGGTATTGGGAGTAGATGCTGTGCTGTGCTCGATTGGCTATATCAGTAAGTCCCTGGCCAGGGCTGTTGAGATTTACTGATAAGTGTTATCAGTAGTTTCTCGATCTGTTATAGACCATTCATCGGCACGACTTATTGGGTTATTAGGGTCGACGTTACCATCCTTAGACTCGATATGCACCATATCTGACGAAGAGACCGGACTGTACGGTGGTGTTGCCGGTTGGCTCGACGGGAGTTGTGACAAGTTCGCTTGTTTTCTTCTGATCGCTCAATACCTGGGTGGCCGTTACGTTTAGCTGACCTCTTGCGGCTTGGGGTGCTTGATATGATCATCGCCCACTGCCGGCGTATTGACGAGTCTTAGAGTCCCACAATGGAGTTATCTAGTCCAGGCGAAACGATGTGGTGTGCATATGAGATATGCGCGGGGACCCGATTAAATGCGCGTATGTGATACCGCATATTAATCGGGCGGTTTGCTATTGGTTGGGTCGTATGTGATATGACCGGTTTTCTAAATCAAGTGTTGATTTATCCTTGACCATTAGCTTTTCACTTTAAACCCTTTCTTGTCTTTTGTTGTATGCACTTATTCTTTTTGATGCACATATGGATGTGTATGCATACATACATGCATACAATATTCTATCATGGTTGTTGATACATGAGATGGTGGCAATATAAGACTCACACTTTATATAAATATGTTGATATTTATTTTTGGATAAAAGAAAATGGAAATGGAAATTCTATCATGGTTTAATATTTTATTCATACACTAGCCCTTTGCTTTAACCATGATTTATTTTCTATGGCCATTTTGGATCCAAAATAAATATCTAGATATTTTATAACTAGGGTTAAGAATGAGAAGGAGAATATATATATATATTCTTTTTCTCATTTTAAATCCTAAGCTTATCATTATCTCTTGAGCTCTTCATCTTGCCATCTTCTTCCTCCTCACTCTCTTGCTCTCTAGCCTTTTATAGTGAACAAAAGAGTGATCAAGTTAGGGTTTTGAAGTGAGAAAACAAACCACATCACCATTCTATACTACTCTTGCCCATTAGTTTAGAGTGTTGGCTTCTACTTCTTTTCTTGATCAAGTGGAGCCTTGAGCTTGGACAAAGAGGACTCCGGGTGGATCGTCGTGGACCTAGAGGATCTCAAGCGAGCTTCTTACAACTTTCAAGTAGCCAAGGAGTCTAGCGAAGGGAGCTACAAAGGTTGTACTCTCAAACCCTAGCCTTTTACTACTTGTATTCGTGATAATGTTTAGTGTTACCCTAGCCTTTCTAGTATGATCCTTAGGATAGTTTCTTTAGCACCATATAAAATTTTACTTTGGCATGTGTGATGCTACCAAACCCTAGTAGTGGTGCTGTAGGAACTCTTTCATGGTATCAGAGCCTAACTAGAAGCCTAGACGATGTTATGACAATACGAAAACGAAAACTTCCGCAAAATACGAAATTAGAAACCCTTGAAAAATGCTCTCTGTAACTTTTTTTTTAAAATGACCTGAAAATTATTTAAACAGCTGCAGAGTGGCATTTAGAATGATACAAGAACACTGGTTAAGTACGAAGTGGGGGCTCGGATTGTTGGATATAGTGCCCTCAGAGTCAATTATTGGATCACAGGCACGTGGTTGCAATGATTGAGGGAGGACCTATGCCGGTAGGACAGTCTTACTCAAGATGATAGTATGCTGTCTGGTTTATCTTTATCATCATGTACTGCTTTAGGTGACCTTACAGGTCACTATTACGCGTTGATAGAGCCTTTAGGATTCTTGCTTGACGGCCAGCAGTATGATGGCGATCATATACGTGGGAGCTGGGGTCTATAAGCACATCCTTAAAAGGTCCCTAGTCGTGGGAGTTTCGAGACAGGGCATCGATACTCCAGAGTAGACTAGTGTATACAGTCGAGACCCCGACGAGGGGCGGTGGCCGGTCTCACAAGCCACTGGTGTCAGTTGGTTCTCCTAAGATGTATACAGGTGCTCATTAGGTTATGAGTACACCGGACAGGACTCACCGGGAACATGCTAGTTGGTCTTATACCTGACGTCAGATAGCAGTTCCCTGGTGACATGTGTACAGGTTAGTTCATCGACCTGGGATCATCATTTATCTTATGTGAGTTCCCACTGTACTTTGATTACTACCCTACCACGGCTCAAAGGAGTCGTGCAAACAGGTTTTAGTTGGGTACAGTCCCGAGCCACATGGAGGCAGTGAGCGGATCTGCAGGGGTTCGTCTCTCCCGGTATTGGGGGTGAGGTCGTGCTGTGTCCAGGAGAGCCATTACATAAAGCCCTTGGCCGAGGCAGGAGATTTACTGGTAGGTATTCCATTAGTATCTCAGGGTGTTCTGGGCTACACTCCGACACGACTTGTACCGCTTTTGGGGATCTGACTTTTACCAACCCCCTAGGCCCGCCATGCGATACTCATAGACGAACGGACCGGACTGTACGGATATTGTCACTGACAGGCTCAGTAGGGTGTCAGGATGAGTTCGCTCATCGACATCCCTTTTGGTCAACACCTGGTAGCCCGTTGCGTATGGCTAATACCTCTGACGTGCTAGTGGTTAAATCCACAGCCAAAGTGTTGACGAGTCTTTACAGTCCCCCACAGACCGTTTCTCAAGTTTCGGGCGAAACGCTGTAAAGGCCGTATGGAGATATGGCAGGGTTCGATCATATACGTGCGGTATTGCACGGATCATGATCGGACGGATAATACTAGCGGGCTTTGGTTTAAGCCGGATCCTAGTATTGTACAGTTTAGATTTTGTCTCATTGCATTTGTATTCGGTCGCAATACAAATGCGGGTATGTATATACAGTCGTAGGGTTTTCCTGTAGTTTATTACGGGATCAGTTTTTTGGAGTTGCCAGTTTGTTTTCCGTTTCGGCCATTTTCCTTTGTTTCTTTCCTTGGCTAAAAATTGGTGGAGGAGGGCTTATTTGCAATTGTGCAAATTAGCATTATGGAGGGTGGTCTTTGCATATTGTTGCTTCATGATGATTGTTCCATCCCTTGACTTTCTTTCAGTCATCATTGCTTGACTTTGGGTGTGATGATGGTTGATGGAGTGTTGGATTTGCTTGTGATCATTTCTTCACATCATCATTTTTTCTCTCTCTCATGCATGATAGATACACACACACCCTTGGACATTTTTCCCTCTCTCTTCACCTCATGAGGGGCCGGCCAATATGGGAACGGGCTGCCCATTTTTTTTGTGGGGGATTTTTGGTTCTCTTGTGTTTGCAAAAATCCCCAACCTCATCTCCAAAAATGCTATCATCTCAATCCTCCACTAATGGCAACTTCCACAACCCCAAAGAGACATAGAGTTCTGCAGTTAACCTACAGCATCCTTGGGCACGTCGACTCGCCAACTTCGTACCCGAGTTGCCTCGGTCCAGAGGTGGGAGCCCGTAAAAGAATCCGGCGATGTGGTTCCCTTCCGACGAGGAGTTGAAGACCGGAGATTCCGCGGGGAGATCGGCACGACGACGAGAAGACCGAAGGACACGGATCGCTCGGTATATCTCTCTACCCCTTCTCTTGTTAGCTAGTAGTAGGTTAATGGCCCGATCCGGGTTTATGGTCCACGGTGGCGCCGGTTTATAAAGTTAAGAAAATTTTGATTCCGCATTTTGGCCTCGGAAAGACGGCCGGGGCGCCGCCGTGGACCAACATGGTATCAGAGCCACGCCATTAACCTAGTCTAGCTTGCTCAAACGTGTTTAGAACTTGATCGAACAAAAATCCCAAAACCGCGTTTTCAAATTTGACAGTTTCTGTCGATTTTATTTTATGCTCCAAAATTTTTTCTGGGCTTGTCAAAAAATAATGTAGGGTTTTTTGTGAACACTGTAGAAATTTGGTTACATGACGTCACTGTATCACCGCGGAACCGCGGCCATAACACCCTTTGGGCCGCGGTTCCACCGCCGAAAAGTGAAGTCACTGCACCAGATTTCTTGCAGTGATTCTTGAGTTGAAAATGGGGTTTTTGGAATATTATGTTTGGGCCCAGATTATTTTTGAGTACTGCAGTTGTGCTTGGGGCCCACTTGGGAAAATTTGGTCGATCGAAAAGTTTAAACATGTTGGTTCACAGTATTTACATTATATCTGCGACCGTGAATGTCATTTAATCGGTAAATCATGTCTAACTGCTACAGCCCTTTTAGACGGATTTGCGAACGTGACATTCACGTTGATGTTCTGTGTTGTGCTGTGATGTTGCGGATTGGTCGTGGGGGATAGCCTGGATGCAATGGTAGTATAGTTTGGTTGTTTATATACATTTGATATTGCGGGACGAGCGTCCGACATGTGGACTGTCGTCACTTCCTGTTTGTATATTATTCTTTTGGGGCACGACCGGGCTGAGGTCGATGTACCCGTTGTATGTATATTTTACTTTCTGTATTAGGATTACCCCAAGGTGGGATGCACGGATAGCCGGGTTCTAGAGGGCAACGGGCCCGCATCTCATGGCTTTGAGACGGAGGGAGCTTCACTCTAGAATTGGCGGGCTATTCGCCGCACTCGTAGGGGGTACAGGTTGACCCAAGAAGGGGTTCCCAAGTTACCGGATTCCGTGAAGTGCTGGGTGGTCCATTCACGTTGCTGAAGGGGGCTGCCTCGCTTCAGGTTTTGGCGGGTAACTTGACGCGCCCATAGGGGTCTAGGATTTCATTGCACAGGCTATCCACGCGACCAGGGGAACGTCGGGTTTCAGTAGCGGCTCTATGAAACCCGGGGATCCCAGATGTCTGTATTGTTCTGTGATGCTTATTACATTTCTGTGATGTTGCATTTTATCACGCCTTGAGTGAATATTATATATTGATATATATACTAGTAGATGTTGTATATGTTTTGCATCCGCGCTAGTCCAGTCCCCGCTCTATCGTTAGTTAAGTAACCTAACGGGTGATGGCGGGACCCAGTGGCGAATGTGGATGGCATATACGTACATCATTATTTTCGTTCTTTTGTGGTGTGATCAATTGATGGGACCGCATTGATTTGGATCAATGCAAGCTAAACAAACATGTTTGATGTTGTTGGAAAAAAATTTCAAAAAGCTGTTATTGCAAGGACGTTCTCTTTTGTTTTGCACAGTGGTATTCGGTTATGAATATCCAGCACCTCAGTCGACGAGGCAAGGGCCGAGATCCCTTCACCGGGAGTGACCCCTTGGACAGAAGTTTGCGTCAGGGTAATAACTTCACTATAGCCGATTACTTTTGCTTTGCATCGCGGTATTCAGTTGGAATATCCTGAACCTCATTCTACGGGGAAAGAGCCGAGATCCCTTCACCAGGAGTGACCTCTTTAGCAAAGGTTTTCGCCACTATATTTTTATAAAAAGTTATGCAGTTCCTTCAACGATATCAAGTTCATTACGTTAAAGGTTTTTCGCCAAAAACCAGCCGTAGCCCTCCGTCATTTCTTACGGGTATTATTTAGTATTCGTGCTGCGTTTGTTGACCTAGTCAAGGCGTAGTGTTCGGTAGCTAAGTGGTACTTGTTTGTTGCAAAAATGGGATTGGTTAAGACAGTCGTGCGGCCTTATTGACCTAGTCAAGGGCACGTACGGGTGGGTTTAATGCAATCCAAAATAATGACGGGTTGAACTTGACTAGCGGTTTATGGTTTGTTGACCTAGTCAAGGTCATAAGCCGCTTGGGGTAAAAATCACATCGGGAGTTTCTAAAGAAACTTTAACTTGCCAGATATGCGCATACCTTCTGGAGTGTGATAACGTGAGTGATTCCGTCACGTTATCATGCGATGATAGTTGGATCCCGATTCCCACTGATGAGTTGGTTTACTCCTCGGGTGATCCCGACTAATTCTTCTTTTAGGTTTGGAGGAGAATTTGACGTTACAGTGGGAGGTTTCCTGATTAGACAAATTGGTAACCATTCTGATCTAGGTTAGAGTGCACGCTGAGTGTTTCTTTTCTCTCTCTCTCTTTGGCTGCGACCATGACCCGACCCTTGACTATGACTCAGTGACCAAATTAACCGAACCTTCTTAAACACTGGCTTTTGGATTGTTATAGTTGCATACCTCATTGCCACTCCTACTTTTACCATTTTCTCCAGGACACCCCGTATTACTACGAACGTCCACTTCCATTGGATAAAACCATCGTATGGTTATATACGAACTCGAAGGAATTTATTCGAGGATGGTTTCTGGTTCTGGAGAAAATGAATAGGACTATTCAGCTGTCTTTTCCTTTTACCTTCTCTCAGGTTGCGAGTACCCCTTAGATTAGGGGATAGTACACCTATTACGCAAATTGGATAGTCTTCTTCCAAACCATAGGCAGGTGTCGACCGGTAGGGAATGAAGAAAACCAATTAGCGTAACGATGGTGTACAGAAGGTATTATGTAAAGACAAATAAAGGGATTAGAAGGAGGGCAAAGTAAATTGCGACTGCTATTCACGACCAAACCAAGTATTTCATTACCACTCCCACTTCACCTTTGTATTTCTCCAGAACACTCCGTATCACTACGAAGATCCACAGTTATTTGGATACTCCATTGTATTGTTATATACGAACTCGAAAGGAACTTGTTCCAGTTCGGGGATGGATTCTGGTTCAGGAGAAATAGGAATAAGATTTATTCGGTTGTCTTTTATCTTCACCTTCTCTCGCATTGCGAGTGATCCTAGGATTAGGACAGTACACCCATTACTCTTATTGGATAGTCTTCTTCCAAACCATAGGCTAGTGTCGAACGGTAGGGAAGGAAGAAAACCATTTAGCCTAAGAGGGTGTACAGAAGGTAATGAATAAAGACATATAAAGGGATTTGGAGAGATGGAAAAGAAATATACGGTTACAGTTGTGAATCTGGATAATGGAAAAGGAATTACTAGGAATACCCGGATACCCCTACGAAACATTTCAATGTTTCAGTTTCACTGTGTACTGTTAAAAGAAAACTGATTTTCCAATTAGTCCTTGCTCCAGGGTATGTATTTACCAGATATGATTCTCACATCTGTATGGTTTTACAGATGATGAGTGGGAGTAAGTTATTGGGAATTGGGTAATCATCCTCATTATATGGGGATTCGTTGTAATTGGTGATATTTGAAGAAATCGCCTGGGTTGTTTGCCGGACGGCTAATATTAGGTTTTGAATATCCATTGTTATGCACCAATTTCAAATTGATATATCTGTACATATATTTTTATAGAGTGAGATATAACTTTTTGAAATTATGTCCATGACATTTACCTATATCAGTGGATGATTAGGTAAGGAGCATTAGACAGCGGTGTAATTCTTCTTAGCCATAAGTACAATTTTCAACCTACGACACAAAGGGATTGAGTTATCAGACTCAAGGGACTTATACATAGTATTGTATGTTGTCCAGTGTCCATTACGATAGAGGGGTTGGTCCTCGTACTATATTCGGTTTACTTATGACTTCTCAAGTTCTTAAACAAGTGTTTCGTAGAAACACAAGGTCTGAGTTTTGAGAAGTTATAGGTATATGAATAAAGTAGAGAACCAGGTGTTGCAAGTATCGGGATTCTTCAAGGTGATCGAAGATGAAGATACTTGTGTAGGGTATTCGTTTGATAGTAATGATTAAGATAACTTGCTTCTCTTTCAGGTTACTCATAATTGGAAGTACTCCTAAGTTGAGTAATGTTGATCGGCCTCTCTCCATTTAGTTGACATGCACTGGAGACGGCTGCATTATTTGAATCTGGTTCAATTAAATTAGTGCCTCTGTTTCTATATTGGATATAGAACAGTTCATATCTTAACGATGTTAAGGTACGGGGAGTTGTCCGGCTTATGCTTAAAACCAGACTCCGGATAACTCAAGGCACGTTTCTGTAATGGCCGTTTGTGGGTTGACCCGGGCTATGACGAGGGTTGGCTTTCTACCATCTGGAAGATCAATAGTGATATTGTTCTAGACTCGCCACAGTTTTAATAAAAATGGATTTTTTTCATAAAACAGTAGTAGGAGTATGGTAGAACTGGAAGTGATTCCAGAACCGCAAACGATTACTGAAAATTTGATAAGAACCTAAAGATTCGATTTGGTTTGACATTCCATTGGCCACTCCGCAGATATGGTGGGTAACCTCAGGCACCCGAGAGGTACTCCGGTAGCCTCAAGGACGGTGACAGGGAGGTTCTTGTTTACCAAGACTTGCCATTGTTGTTGTTCCAGGCTGCGAGACCCGGCAGGAGGATGAGTATAGCGTCGTTCTAAACTAGCTTTAAAAGTGAACGTGTGTATGACTCTACCAGAGGTTGTCGTAGTCAGTGGGAGCAGCGGAAGCATTGGTGGATAAGTGGCTTATGTCTATTTATAGACTAAAGCAGAAGTGGCGGAGATAGATCATCTATTTCTGATGTGACAGTCATAGGTTTGACTTCATCAGAATAGGGGATGGATCTGTTAAGAAGGTAGTAGGGTGTTATGTCCTGGTATTTGGATGACATACACAGAGTAAGAAGTGATGTTCCTATACTACGATCGGTTATATTTTGGTTGTCACACAATAGTTTCTCCACATGGGATTTGGATATTATATCAAGACATTCTGGTTACGGGATCTATGGTTTTAGATCTAGATTTGGGTAGTTTCCTAATCTGGGTATTTAGACAGCATTCTAAAGATGTTTTAGAATGGACGACTCCTGGCACGGTAGTGTACCTGCAGGTGATGGAGTCACCCTCTCTGAAGGTGTCTTACTGACTAAAGGGGAGAGGGATGTGCATGATTGGCAGATCACTTGCTTAGGCAATTGAGTCAATCATGAGATGTCAAGTACCACACCAGATGTTGTTTTTACAGTAGATGCAATAAGTTGATATTAATCCAATCCTTGAGAAACGATCGGAAGCAGTTTTAGAACATAAGAGAATGTTCTAGGGATATGATAACGACAGTCTCATTCGGGAGACAGTTATCATTCCATGCTTCCAAGGTGACCTGGATGACAGAGTGACTATCAGAGTTATAGTTTTCCCTCTGACGAGGGGCAGTAGTTTGGACAGGAGGTCCAAGCGGATACTGAGGGAGGTATGGAGCAGGATACTGATTAAGTTCAGTTGACGATACAGTCTAAGAAGTTTGGATTTGGAGTTCATTTATGAACTAGGTCCCATCAGATATCCAGACATATTCTAAGACAGGTATTGCTCATTTCGGGAGATGGTTTTCTCCGCAAACTTGAGATATAGAGAGACATAGAAAGAAACATCAAGGCGGATCCACTCACTGAGGCTATTCCTCGAACGCAATAGTTTCGCAAACGGGTCTTGTGAGATTTATTAGTAGAGGAGTTGGGTGTTCGGTATCACACGGGCTGTGAGTATGCGACATCGCAATAATTAGCCTTGAGTGCAAGTGGGAGATTGTTGGATATAGTGCCCTCAGAGTCAATTATTGGATCACAGGCACCCGGTTGCAATGATTGAGGGAGGACCTATGCCGGTAGGACAGTCTTACTCAAGATGATAGTATGCTGTCTGGTTTATCTTTATCATCGTGTACTGCTTTAGGTGACCTTACAGGTCACTATTGCGCGTTGATAGAGCCCTTAGGATTCTTGCTTGACGGCCAGCAGTATGATGGCGATCATATACGTGGGAGCTGGGGTCTATAAGCACATCCTTAAAAGGTCATTAGTCGTGGGAGTTTCGAGACAGGGCATCGATACTCCAGAGTAGACTAGTGTATACAGTCGAGACCCCGACGAGGGGCGGTGGTCGGTCTCATAAGCCACTGGTGTCAGTTGGTTCACCTTAGATGTATAAAGGTGCTCATTAGGTTATGAGTACACCGGACAGGACTCGCCGGGAACATGCTAGTTGGTCTTATACCTGACGTCAGATAGCAGTTCCCAGGTGACATGTGTACAGGTTAGTTCATCGACCTGGGATCGTCATTTGTCTTGTGTGAGTTCCCACTGTACTTTGATTACTACCCTACCACGGCTCAAAGGATTCGTGCAAACAGGTTTTAGTTGGGTACAGTCCCGAGCCACATAGAGGCAGTAAGCAGATCTGCAGGGGTTCGTCTCTCCCGGTATTGGGGGTGAGGTCGCGCTGTGTCCAGGAGAGCCATTACATAAAGCCCTCGGCAGAGGCAGGAGATTTACTGGTAGGTATTCCAGTAGTATCTCAGGGTGTTCTGGGCTACACTCCGACACGACTTGTACCGCTTTTCGGGGTCTGACTTTTACCAACCCCTAGGCCCGCCATGCGATACTCATAGACGAACGGACCAGACTGTACGGATATTGTCACGGACAGGCTCAGTAGGGTATCTGGATGAGTTCTCTCATCGACGTCCCTTTTGGTCAACACCTGGTAGCTCGTTACGTATGGCTAATACCTCTGACGTGCTAGTGGTTAAATCCACAGCCAAAGTGTTGACGAGTCTTTACAGTCCCCCACAAACCGTTTCTCAAGTTTCGGGCGAAACGCTGTAGAGGCCGTATGGAGATATGGCAGGGTTCGATCATATACGTGCGGTATTGCACGGATCATGATCGGACGGATAATACTAGCGGGCTTTGGTTTAAGCCGGATCCTAGTATTGTACAGTGTAGATTTTGTCTCATTGAATTTGTATTCGGTCGCAATACAAATGCGGGTATGTATATACAGTCGTGGGGTTTTCCTGTAATTTATTACGGGATCAGTTTTTTGGAGTTGCCAGTTTGCTTTCCGTTTCGGCCATTTTCCTTTGTTTCTTTCCTTGGCTAAAAATTGTTGTAGGAGGGCTTATTTGCAATTGTGCAAATTAGCATTATGGAGGGTGGTCTTTGCATATTGTTGCTTCATGATGATTGTTCCATCCCTTGACTTTCTTTTAGTCATCATTGCTTGACTTTGGGTGTGATGATGGTTGATGGAGTGTTGGATTTGCTTGTGATCATTTCTTCACATCATCATTTTTTCTCTCTCTCATGCATGATAGATACACACACCCCCTTGGACTTTTTTCCTTCTCTCTTCACCTCATGAGGGGCCGACCAATATGGGAAGGGGCTGCCCATTTTTTTTGTGGGGGATTTTTGGTTCTCTTGTGTTTGCAAAAATCCCCAACCTCATCTCCAAAAATGCTATCATCTCAATCCTCCACTAATGGCAACTTCCACAACCCCAAAGAGACATAGAGTTCTGCAGTTAACCTACAGCATCCTTGGGCACGTCGAATCGCCAACTTTATGCCCGAGTTATCTCGGTCCAGAGGTGGGAGCCCGTAAAAGAACCCGGCGATGTGGTGCCCTTCCGACGAGGAGTTGAAGACCGGAGATTCCACGGGGAGATCGGGACGACGACGAGAAGGCCGAGGGACACGGATCGCTCGGTATATCTCTCTACCCCTTCTCTTGTTAGCTAGTAGTTGGTTAATGGCCCAATCCGGGTTTATGGTCCGCGGTGGCGCCGGTTTATAAAGTTAAGAAAATTTTGATTCCGCATTTTGGCCTTGGAAAGGCGGCCGGGGCGCCGCCGTGGACCAACACGGATTGGCCGGCGACGAAGCCAATATTTCCGGCGTCGCCGACCCACTATGCTCCTCTCCTTCTCGTTTTGCTCCAGTGTTCTGTACATTATGTTCTGGGGTTTTTGGTTTTGTTTATGTAGTCCAGAATTGCATGTGATGTAAGTTTGGTATTGGGCTCTTTGCGGAATAGTTCGTATTTGTATTTTTATAGCATTGTATTGGTAACGTTGGAGAAGTTAAACAGGTCGATCGAATTATCAAACACTCGTGTTTTCCAGGTTGAACGTACTCGATAACTAATGCAAGTATTCCTATGGACCCACTAAATGAAAGTAACCCTAACTCGAGATGTGACCACCAAACTACGACTGAACCTTAGGGTTTGCCGTAGTTAGTGGCGCCACAAATGAGGCTTGGGTCTGCCCTTCTACGGTTGGTCCATTAAATACTGTGGCATAGATTTTGGGTATTGTTTAACGGTGCTCTAGTGTTGAGCTTGCTGGGGAATATGGGTGTTCGTTAATTCGATCGAAGGGTTTAACATCGCCTAGTAGTATGTGATACTTGTTTCTGCGACCGTAAGCGTAGTATGCGTATCGCCGGTTTCGTTGCTATATGTCAACAGCAATTGGGGCACGCACACTTGCTTACGTTGATGACATGTGATGTTATGTGTTGCTGTGTAGTGATGTATTGGATTGTCGTGATCGAATAGCCGGGGGGGTTTATGTGAGATGAGAGTTTTAGTTTTCATTCATGTAAAATTCATTTGTAATGTAATATTCTTTTATTTGGGAAACTTCCGGGTTGAGGATGATGTCACCATTGTTGTATATTATTTACTTTTCCGCATTAGGATAGACCCAAGGTGGAGAGCACAAGTGACCGGGTTCTAGAGTCCAGAGGGAGACCATCTCGAGGAGTCGAGACCGGGTCTCCTAACTCTAGAATTGGCAGGGTCACTTGCCGCTCTCGTAGGGGTCCAGGGTGTGGGATTGGCTATTCATCACGACTGTGGAATCCGTATTTTCTATTGTTGGCTAATACTAAATACGGACGTCCTAGTATATCCTATATTATCATATTTGTGTTTCTGCTGCCTAAATTCTATGATGTGATCGCTTAATATATCTAAGACGAATGCTATATTATATATGATATATATAATAGACGTTGCTTATGTTTTACACCCGCGCTAGTCCCGTCCCGGTATGCCGTTAGTTAAGTAACCTAACGGTGCATAACAGAACATTGCGGCGAATGCGGATGGTATAAGCGTATGTTGTATTTTCGTTTCTTTTCTGTGATGGCTTAAGGACTTAAATGATGGGACTACATTAATATGATTAATGTAAAGAAAATAAACCTAAAAAGATGTTGTAGAATCGGATTTGAAAACCACTCGGCTTTTTATGAAAAAGCTACATTTCAAACTTGCGGAGCTTAAGCCACTCCTTTTGAAAACCATTTGATTCGACGACGATATCAAGTTCAAAGCGTTAAAAATTTTCTTAAAAATCATCCGCAACCCTCCGTCCTTTTAGGAAATAGAGTACTTAGTATTCGTACTACGTTTGTTGACCTTAGCCAAGGCGTAGTGTACGGTAGCTAAGTGATGCCTTCCTACAATGCATATGATGCAGATTAATTGGGACGGGCATGTGACTTTGTTGACCTTAGCCAAGGGTCATGTGAACGGGTATAATTAATCAAGAAATGACGGGTTGAACTTGGCTAGTGCTTGTGATTTGTTGACCATAGCCAAGGTCATGAGTGCTAGAGGTAAAAACCACATCGGGGATTTCAAGTGTTGAAATTTGCAATGAGATTGCATACCTTCCATATGATGGTTAGATCCCGATCCCACTGTGGGCAATAGTTGCTCCCAGGAGAGTTTTGCAGTTTACAATTAGTTAACTCATTAGGTGTCTAGAAAGGTGTTAACGGTGCTACGCCTCTGGGAAGACGAGGTTTATATTAATTAAGTCCGTGCGAAAGCACGGGGAACCTCCCTCAAGTTCCGACACTGGCCTGGCTGAACGGTTAACGAAGTTGTAGACTGTAATTAATCCTGGCTAGTTTTCTTTATAAGGTTTGAAAGAAAAACTTGATTAAAGCAGTGGGAGACATCGATTAGACAAGATAATAACCAATCTGATCTTTGCAAGAGCTTTCGCTGAGTGTATTCTTTTCTCTCTCTTAATGGCAAATACCAATGACAGGACTCAAGCTTCTACTAGATAAAAATAAACTGAATGGGACCAGTTATAAAGACTGGCTGAGGAACCTTAACATTTCCTTGACTTATGATAAGGTATCATATGTCCTCACGGCTCCAGCCCTGCCCCTCCCAGGTCTTAAATCCTCAGTTGCGGATATTGAAGTCCGCAAGACATGGGACGCTGACTGTGCCACGGCCAAATGCATCGCGCTTGCATCGATGGATAACACACATCAAAAGCAGCACGAGAATATGGATGTCCACGCTATATTCCTCCATACAAAGGAGTTGTATGGAGAGCAATCTCGCGTATTACTATACGAAGCATCAAGGAAACTATTTCAGATGCGAATGGCCCCTGGCACACCAGTAGGAGACCATGTTCTGAAGATGATAGATCTCATAGAGGCGTTTGAGGACCTTGGGTGGACAATGGACAATGAACAATATACGGATATTATTCTGCAGTTTCTCCCTTCTACCTTTGCTCAATTTATAGTTAACTTCAACATGCACAACATGGAGAAGGAACTACCTGAACTCCTTAATATGTTAAAGGAGTGCTGAGAGCACACTGAAATCAGTGAAAACTCCCATTTTGAGTGTTGGGAAATCTTCCTCTTCTCGCCCGAAGGCTAAGGCCAAGGGAAAGATAAAGAAGAAACCCACCAAACCTAGAGGTGGAGTTAAAAAGGTTAAGGGGAAAGACAAGTCCAAAGCTGGGGAATCGGGGAAAGGGGAATATTATCACTGCCACAAAACAGGACACTGGAAGCGCAACTGCACAGAGTACTTGGATCTCAAGAAGAAGCATGGGGATGCTTCCGCTTCAAGTGTGTTTGTGACAGAAAACTGTTTTTCAATAAACTCTGCTTCCTGGGTATTAGATATCGGTTCAGGTTCTCACATTTGCAATTCTATGTAGGAGCTGAGAAATAGCAAGGTTTTGAAGACAGATGACCATACTCTCCGCGTTGGAAATGGTTCCAATGTACATACAGTTGCAGTGGGAGAGTATCACTTGGGGTTGCCTTCTGGGTGTATATTGGTTTTGAACCCATGTTATTATGTACCTAGTATGCTTTGTAATATAATATCCATTTCTTTATTGGACAATGAAGGATATAATTTTGTATTGCAGAACAATGTTATGAATATTCACCTGAATCAAATGTTGGTTGGGTATGGTACACTTAATAACGGGATATACGTCCTAAATCAACACACAGTTTTCAGCATACAACACTCTAATAAAAGAAAACATTCAGAAATAAATGAAGCCTTTCTTTGGCATTGTAGACTTAGTCATATTAACAAAACAAGACTGAACAAGCTACATAAAGATGGATATTTAAAACTATTTGAATATAAATCTTATGTGACTTGCCAGTCTTGTATCAAGGGTAAAATGACCAAAACTCCGTTTACAGGACACGGAGAAAGAGCTACTGAGCTCTTAGGCCTCATACATAGTGATGTATGTGGGCCAATGTCTACACAGGCTAGAGGCGGTTTTTCATACTTCATTACTTTCACTGGTGATTTCTCAAGATTCGGTCATGTATTTTTATTAAAGCACAAATCCGAAGCTTTTGAGAAGTTCACTGAATATAAACGAGAAGTAGAAAAACAAACCGGCTTGAGCATCAAAATGCTTCGATCAGATCGAGGTGGAGAGTATCTCAATACAGAGTTTGCAGACTTCCTAAAAGAGAATGGGATTCTCTCTCAGCTCACTCCTCCTTACACACCACAGCACAACGGTGTGTCAGAACGATAGAATCGGACCCTATTAGATATGGTCCGTTCCATGATGAGAGATGTTGAGTTACCCGTCTCATTTTGGGGGCATGCATTGGAGACTGCAGCGTTTCTACTAAACAGGGTCCCAACCAAAACCGTGTCTAGCACACCATATGAGATATGGCATGGGAAGTGACCATCTCTTAAAAGAATTAAGATTTGGGGTTGTCCGGCCTATGTTAAAAAGCAGAATCCAGACAAACTCAAGACACGGTCAGTCATGTGTAATTTTGTGGGATATCCAAAGAATTCATATGGTTATCTATTCTACCACAAGGAGGAACAAAAGGTGTTTGTTTCTCAGCATGCCACATTTTAGAAAAAGAATTTTTTACAAATGATACAGATGGCAGTGTGGTAGACCAAGAAGAAGTTCTAGAAACACAAATTACAAATGATGACTTGGTTGAACCGGTTGTTGCAACAGAAACTGAGGAACCTTGGCCACTCCGTAGGTCTGGTGGGACTTCTCGCCCACCGGAGAGGTACTACGGTTTCCTCATTGATGGTGACAGAAAAGACTGCATCATGGAGGATAATGATCCTACCAGCTTTCAGCAAGCTATCACGAGTGGAGACTCTGTGAAGTGGCTGGATGCCATAAGATCCGAAATGGAGTCTATGTACACCAACAAACTTTGGACTTTGGACGTTGTACCCCCTGGGGTAAAACCTGTGGGGTGCAAATGGATCTTTAAAAGAAAGATTGGTGTAGACGGGCAGGTAGAGACCTATAAGGCAAGACTTGTGGCGAAGGGTTTTCGTCAAAGACCAAGTTTGGACTATGATGAAACTTTTTCTCCCGTAGCCATGCTTCAATCCATTCGGATCCTACTTGCTATTGCTGCTCATTACAACTATGAAATCTGGAAGATGAATGTTAAAACGGCATTTCTAAATGGAGATTTAGAAGAATGCGTTTATATGGATCAGCCAGAGGGCTTCATTGACAATGAGAGCAGCGCGAAAGCATGTAGATTGCTTAAATCCATTTATGGATTAAAGCAGGCATCATTGAGTTAGAACATTTGTTTCAATGATGTTATCAAAAAGTTTGATTTCATCAAAAATCCAGATGAACCTTGTGTTTATAAGAAGGCTGTAGGGAGAGCTGTCACATTCCTCGTATTGTACGTGGATGACATTCTTCTGATAGGAAATGATATTCCTATGCTACAGTCGGTCAAATCTTTCTTATCACTAAGGTTCTCCATGAAGGACCTGGGTGATGCCACATACATTATGGGCATTAGGATCTATAGGGATAGATCTAAGAGGTTATTGGGATTGTCCCAAACCAGATACATCAACACCATCCTAAAAAGGTTTAGTATGGAAGACTCCAAGCGGGGTGCCTTACCCGCTTGCCATGGGGTCACTCTCTCTAATGACTCTTGCCCAAAGACCGATGAAGAGAGAGCTCGCATGAGCATTATACCCTATGCTTCGGTAGTAGGATCTATAATGTATGCGATGTTATGTACACGCCCAGATGTAGCTTATGCACTTAGTGTAGTAAGCAGGTATCAATCCAACCCAGGAGAGAATCACTGGATAACTGTGAAGAACATTCTTAAGTACTTGCGAAGGACTAAAGAATTGTTCTTGGTGTATGGTAATGGAGATCTCTAAATGGAGGCCTTTACCGATTCGAGCTTCCAGAGTGATAAGGACGACAGCAAATCTATCTCTGGGTTTGTATTTACCCTCAATGGAAGGGCGGTGAGTTGGAAGAGTTCCAAACAGGATACCGTTGCAGACTCTACGATGGAAGCTGAGTACATTGTTGCGAATGATGCCGCCAAGGAAGCCGTCTGGATGAGGAAGTTTGTCTCGGAGCTAGGCGTAATTCCAACCATTATTGATCCAATACCATTATATTGTGATAATAATGGGGCTATGGCGTTAGCCAAGGAACCCAGGTCCCATCAGCGGTCCAGACACATCCTGAGGCGTTTTCATTTGATCTGGGAGATTGTAGATCGCCGCAAGATCGAGATTAGGAGAGTAGAAACAAAGAATAACACCGCGGATCCACTCACCAAGGCCTTCCCTCAGCCGCAGCATGAGCGACTTTTTGAGATGTTGGGTATAAGATACGCCAATAACTGGCCTTAGTGCAAGTGGGAGATTGTTAGATATATGTAAGCCGTAGAGGCCATTATGTGATAGTGGATGCATTTATACATGTATATATATATATTCAGTGTACATTCTTGCTCAACATGATAGTATGCTATCTGGTTCTTCTTTATTTGACATGTTGACTTGATCATGCTTTTATTCATTCACACATGTTGATAAAGCCCTGAGGATATTGGCTTAACTACTGTGATTATGATGGAGATCATACTAGTGGGACATCTGTAGTTTATAAGCATATCCTGAAATGTCCCTAGTCGTAGGTGTATCGAGATGGGGCATCGACATACCAGAGTAGACTAGCGTATATGATACTAGACCCATATGATAGGCGATGGATGTTCCCACATCCATTGATGTTTGACATCGAGATCGTATACGGGTGCTCAGTGAAGACTGGGTACACTGGACGGACTCGCCGAGAACTCCTATATGGTATTATATCTATCATCGGATAGCAGTTCTCAGGTGACACTGGTACAGGTTAGTCTGTAGACCCGAGATCGTCCTAGAGTCTTGTGTGTTCTCCTACTGTACTTTGATTACCACCCTACCACGGCTCTACTGAGTCGTGCAAACTGGTGGCTTTTGGCTACAGTTCCGAGACACACATAGACGATGAGCGATAGGAGGGGTTTCGTCTCTCCCGGTATTGGGAGTAGATGTTGTGCTGTGCTCGATTGGCTATATCAGTAAGTCCTTGGCCAGGGTTGTTGAGATTTACTGATAAGTGTTATCAGTAGTTTCTCGATCTGTTATAGATCATTCATCGGCGCGACTTATTGAGTTATTAGGGTCGAC
The DNA here is from genome assembly GCA_030015575.1 of Agapanthus africanus. Lineage (NCBI taxonomy): Eukaryota > Viridiplantae > Streptophyta > Magnoliopsida > Asparagales > Amaryllidaceae > Agapanthus > Agapanthus africanus. The sequence goes on from JASDDO010000031.1 coordinate 334,210,020, forward strand.
GTTACCATCCCTAGACTCGATATGCACCATATCTGATGAAGAGACCGGACTGTACGGTAGTGTTGCCGGTTGGCTCGACGGGAGTTGTGACAAGTTCGCTTGTTTTCTTCTGATCGCTCAATACCCGGGTGGCCGTTACGTCTAGCTAAGCTCTTGCGGCTTGGGGGTGCTTGATATGATCATCGCCCGCTGCCGGCGTATTGACGAGTCTTAGAGTCCCACAATGGAGTTATCTAGTCCAGGCGAAACGATGTGGTGTGCATATGAGATATGCACGGGGACTCGATTATTTGCGCGTATGTGATACCGTATATTAATCGGGAGGTTTGCTATTGGTCGGGTCGTATGTGATATGACCGGTTTGCTAAATCAAATGTTGATTTATCATTGACCATTAGCTTTTCACTTTAAACCCTTTCTTGTCTTTTGTTGTATGCATGCATGTATGCACTTATTCTTTTTTATGCATATATGGATGTGTATGCACACATACATGCATACAATATTCTATCATGGTTGTTGATACATGAGATGGTGGCAATATAAGACTCACACTTTATATAAATATGATGATATTTATTTTTGGATAAAAGAAAATGGAAATGGAAATTCTATCATGGTAATATTTTATTCATACACTAACCCTTTGCTTTAACCATGATTTATTTTCTATGGCCATTTTGGATCCAAAATAAATATCTAGATATCTTATAACTAGGGTTAAGAATGAGAAGGAGAATATATATATATATATATATATATATATATATATATATATATATTCTTTTTCTCATTTTAAATCCTAAGCTTATCATTGTCTCTTGAGCTCTTCATCTTGCTATCTTCTTCCTCCTCACTCTCTTGCTCTCTAGACTTTTATAGTGAACAAAAGAGTGATCAAGTTAGGGTTTTAAAGTGAGAAAACAAACCACATCACCATTCTACACTACTCTCACCCATTAGTTTAGAGTGTTGGCTTCTACTTCTTTTTTTGATCAAGTGGAGCCTTGAGCTTGGACTAAGAGGACTCCGGGTGGATCGTCGTGGACCTAGAGAATCTCAAGCGAGCTTCTTCCGACTTTCAATTAGCCAAAGAGTCTAGCGAAGGGAGCTACAAAGGTTGTACTCTCAAACCCTAGCCTTTTACTACTTGTGTTTGTGATAATGTTTAGTGTTACCCTAGCCTTTCTAGTATGATCCTTAGGATAGTTTCTTTAGCACCATATAAAATTTTAATTTGGCATGTGTGATGCTACCAAACCCTAGTAGTGGTGCTGTAGGAACTCCTTCAAAAACTTGTTAGTCTTGTCTGAAAGGAAAGATGACCAAATCTCCATTCATCGGACACGGAGAAAGAGCAGGAGAGCTCTTGGGACTCATACACAGTGATGTATGTGGCCCAATGTCTATCCATGCATGGGGTGGGTTCTCCTACTTCATCGTATTCATTGACGATCTCTCTAGGTTCGTATATGTGTATCTTATGAAACACAAATCTGAAGCTTTTGAGAAATTCAAAGAATTCAGAAACGAAGTAGAGAACCAGATTGGCAAAAGTATCAAGATCCTCCGATCTGACAGAGTAGGGGAGTACTTGAGCACTGAATTCAGAGACTTTCTAAATGAGAATGGAATTCTCTCTCAGCTTACTCCTCCGTATACACCACAACACAATGGTGTATCGGAGCGGAGGAACCGTACCCTACTGGACATGGTTCGCTCCATGATGAGTAATGTTGAGTTACCTCTTTCATTCTAGGGACTTGTGCTTGAAACAGCAACGTACTTGTTGAATCAGGTTCCATCTAAATCAGTGCCTAAGACTCCATATGAAATATGGAGTGATAAAAGACCATATCTTGAACGTATTAAGGTATGGGGCTGTCCGGCCAATGTAAAGGTACAAAATCCGGACAAGTTACAGGCACGGTCAGTTTTGTGTAAGTTTATGGGATATCCTAAAAATTCTCTAGGATATCTATTCTACCATACTGAGGAACATAAGGTGTTCGTTGCTCGTTGCGCCACTTTTTTAGAGTGGCAATTTCTTGCAAAAGAAATAAGTGGGAGCACGGTAGAACTGGATGAAATATCAGAACCACAAACTCAAACTGAGAATTTGGTAAAACCAGAAAATTCAATGATCCCAGATGAGCCTCAGCCACTCCGTAGATCTGGTAGGATTTTTCATCCGCCCGAGAGATACTACGGTTTTCTCATAGACGGGGATCGAAAGGATTGCATCTTGGCAGAAGATGACCCTACCAGTTTCAGGCAGGCCATTATCAGTAGGGACTCTAATAAGTGGCTGGATGCTATGCGATCCGAAATGGAATCCATGTACACCAATAAAGCGTGGACCTTGGATATTGCTCCACCTGGGGTATAACAAATGGATCTACAAAAGGAAACTTGGTATAGATGGGCAGGTGGAAACCTATAAGGCTAGACTCATTGCAAAAGGTTTTCGTCAAAGACCAGGAGTGGACTATGACGAAACCTTTTCTCCAGTGGCTCTACTCAAATCCATTCAGATCCTACTTACCATTGCTGCCTTCCATGACTATGAGATCTGGCAAATGGACGTAAAAACGGCTTTTCTAAACAGCGGTTTGGAAGAGTGTGTTTGTATGGATCAGCCAGAAGGTTTTATAGACAGTGGGAGCAGCGGAAAGGTGTGCAAATTGCTTAAATCCATTTATGGATTAAAGCAGGCATCGCGGAGCTGGAACATCTATTTTAATGAAATAGTCAAAGAATTTGACTTCATCAAGAACGAAGATGAGCCATGTATTTATAAGAATATTGTAAGCCGAACTGTCGTATTCCTAGTCTTGTACGTGGACGACATTCTTTTGATAGGAAATGATATTCCTATGCTACAATCGGTCAAGCTGTTCTTGTCACAAAGGTTCTTCAAGAAGGACCTGGGTGATGCCTCGTATATTCTGGGGATCAAGATCTACAGAGATAGATCTAAGAGAATATTGGGACTTTCGCAGTCCAGGTATATAGAGACCGTACTAAAAAGATTTAGTATGGAAGATTCCAAGCGCGGTAATATACCCGCATTGCACGGAATCACCCTCTCCATAGAGATGTCTCCCAAGACTGACGAAGAGAGGGTTCGCATGAGCACTATACCCTACGCTTCGGTGGTAGGATCTATAATGTATGTGATGCTGTGTACAAGACCAGATGTAGCTTACGCACTAAGCGTGGTGAGCCGGTATCAGTCAGACCCAGGTAAGAACCACTGGACAGCAATGAAGAACATTCTCAAGTACTAGAGAAGGACTAAGGAGATGTTCCTGGTTTACGGTAATGGAGACCTCAGGGTCGAGTCCTTTACCGATTCAAGCTTCCAGAGTGACAAGGATGACAACAAGTCTGTCTCAGGTTTTGTGTTTACCCTCAACGAAGGGGCAGTGTGTTGGAGGAGTTCCAAACAGGACACCATCGCAGACTCGATGATGGAGGCTGAATACATTACTGCAAGCGATGCCGCAAAAGAAGCGGTCTGGATCAAGAAGTTCATAGCTGAATTTCAGGTAGTTCCGTCCATTGTTGATCCGATACCTGTGTATTGAAATAGCAATGGAGCTATAGCTTTAACGAAGGAACCACGGTCCCATCAGAAATCCAGACACATCTTAAGGCGGTATCACCTAATCAGGGAGATCGTAGATCGCCAGGAGATCGAGGTCCGGAGAGTGGATACAAAAGAGAACACGGCGGATCCATTTACAAAGGCCCTCCCTCAAGCGCAGTTCGAGCGACATTTTTAGATGTTGGGTATGCGGTATGCCAGCAGCTGTCCTTAGTGCATACGTTGGGTATTCGGTATGTCAATTACTGGCCTTTAGTGCAAGTGGGAGATTGTTGGATATGTATGCCCCAGAGGCCAGTATTGTATATGTATACATATGGATGCTGGGGATATGTATGTACAGGACAATCTTGCTCAGTTTTATAGTATATTATTTCAGTTGTCTTTATCTGATATGTGTATTTGTTTTTATTGATGCTTTATCCAGCTTGCACATATTGATAAAGACATGATACGGTAGTATACTATTATGGTTTGGCATTATCTTAAGATGGCATATGTCATACTCGTTATTACATATTGTGGTTACATGTTGATAAAGCCCATAGGATCTTGTTTGACTACCTGCGTTGTGATGGAGATCATACTTGTGAGAGCAGGGTAGTCCATAAGCACATCCTGAAATGGTCCATAGTCGCGTGAGTATCGAGACTGGGCATTGATACTCCAGAATAGACTAGTGTATACGTTTCTAGCCCCGTCGGGGGATGGTCAGTCCCGCAGCCATTGGTCTGATGCACCTAAGATCGTATACAGGTGCTCACTGGGTGTGAGTACACTAGACGGACTCGCCGAGACTTCTAGATGGTATTATACCTATCGTCAGATGGAAGTTCTCAGGTGACATGTGTACAGGTTAGTCTTTGGACCTGAGATCATCATTTTTCTCGTGTGAGTTCCCACTGTGCTTTGATCACTACCCTACCACGGCTCTACTGAGTCGTGCAAATAGGTTTTGGTTGGGTACAGTCCCGAGCCACATGGAGGCAGTGAATGATTGTCAGGGATTCGTCTCTCCCTGTATTGGGAGTTGATATCACACTATAATTCGATCGGTCAGGACCACAAGACCTTGTCCAAGGCAGCAGGGATTTACTGATAGGTTGATCAGTAGTTTCCCGGATTGGTCCTGAGCCACATTGTAACATTTTAAAAATAAATAAATAAATAATTAGATAAATAAAATCCTTTAGGTGAATTTTCTGGTAATCGGTAAAATAAACCGTATTTTCCGTAAAACTTAACTACAATTATTTTTTATTATAAACTTAAATATACCTATTTAGCTTATGTAATATCTAGTATTTGTTATTAAATTGGTCACTTGTAAATTTCTAGTTTACTAAAATATTTTCCGTAATTAATTAAATTCAAATATTAATATAAGCTTTAAATAAACATTAAATTAGTGTAAATTACAAATTAGAAATAGGTTAATTTTATAAAGTGAGCCATGACATATTAGAATTTATTTTGTAGCATGCTTCTCTCTTCTTAATTTGTTTCCAAAATTCTAGAGTTTCCTAGGGTGGAAAATGAAATAAAATAAATTAATATATGAAATGACATAAAAGATGTAATTATTATAGAAGTTTTCTACACATTTCTACACTCTTTTCTCACTCTCTCTCTCCCTCCACTAAAATGGCCGAGCCTCCTTATTGAGCAGCCCCAAATTTTCACACCTCATTCCCATTTGAAAATTTACATAAATTCATCCAAAATTCCATGAAAAATCTCACAAATTCCAAATCCAATCTCTACCCATTATTCTTTAACCAAACAAGCTTGGATCTTGGAGCAAAATTAGCATTTTGGAGATCAAGTTACATGTTTTATCTCATGGTTTGGAGGTATAATCTTAAACCAATTGTTACTTGATGTTTAATTACCTCAATTTAATGAATTTCAGTGTTTAATTATGGTTCTAATTGCTAAATTAAAATTTCAAGAAAGGGTTTTGAATGCAAATTAGGGTTTTTATCATGTAATTATAGTTACAAAGTGTAGTATAACATCTTAGAGTATTCAAAATAAAATCTAGTTGTCAAATTACTAATTTGTTACATTTAAATTGTTCTAATTAAGTTATTTGTAAACTAGGTTTTTATAAAATATATAGAGAGGTGAGATAAAATTCTAGTGAGGGTTTTTATCATTAGATTATGGTATTTATGAGTAGATTAACATATTAATGCTATGCAAAACCTAATCTAGAAGCTAATTTGTAAATTGTTACAATTAATTTGTCCAAATTGCATAATTTTGCAAACTAGGATTTTAGATTTATACAAATTAGTGTGATAAAATTATAGTAATGATTTGTATGATTTAGCTATGATATTTAGTAAATATTGTGGCCGGTAGTTTTGTTTAAACATCAAGTTTCAAATTAAAATGGTTATTTGATGCATTCTAGGTTTTCGGAAATAAATCGATTTGATTTATTTTGAGGTTTTGATGAGTTACAATCTATTTCAAATTATAATTAGTGATTTGTTAAACCACGATTGGTACGTTTGGGTTTTTCTCGATCAATTGGCGTTCGTACGCCGATGTCGAGGGTTATTTGGTTCTTTTGCATGAGCGCGTCATAGGTTTTAACCTATGCGCGTTTCGTGCGCCGTTTTGGTTTTGTCCGCGATTTCGGTTTATGATATTATATATGTTTGCATATAGGTACCCCTCATGTGGACTTCGGACCATGAAGAAGAGGATGGCGGTATCGACTTTGGCAAGCGAGGACCAGGTGAGTAGATGTATATCTACGGGGAAAGTCGAGTGGATGGCGTATAGCACCCCCGCAACTTCGTAAGATATTATATGGTCTTGATATAGTAATATATAGATATGTTATTGCAATATACGAATACGGAGCAAGAAAGGTTCTAGGATGACCACGGATCGGAATTTTGGGTATTTTGGATGACAGCCCTCTTATTCTAGTCCTTTGTCTCGAGACCCAAGAGTATAGGTTAGCGCACGCACACGCACACACACTTGTTTTCTAGGTCTACAACATATACACGCGATATGAGGATGTTATGTGATACTTGGGGATGAGTCGATATGATCGGGTATGATACCGTGAGAAATTTGATATGTGACCGAGTTATGATATGAGATTGTTATGATATTACAGCGGATCGTTGGACGATGATAACATGTGATTGATGATATATATATATATATATGATAGTTGACATATGATTGAGATATGAAATGAGGTATGCTATGATATTTATAATGGATCGCTTATGCAATGTATACTCATATATGATAATATGTGTTGATGACATCGGATTGCACGAGACTTTAGATCAGTAACCAGATCATGATATTGTTGATGATGATACCATATGATTGATGTTATATATGTGATAGTTGACCGTACCCCGATTCTGGGATGCCGTACGATGGATTTTACCGTACGAGGTATACATGTGATGATTGATACGCACTCTTGACTTGAGGAAGTCGTACTATGTATGTGACGCTATTGAGGCCGGATCGCCGACTACTAGAGATATCGACTCGGAGTTTAGGTGGATTCTTATTACCTATCGACTAGTTTCTTTAGTTTAGTTCCTTAGTGGGTTAGATAGATACTAGTTTAGGCTCGAGTCATATTTATTTTCAAAACAAATGAATCGTGCGCATTTTTAAAGACAGCCGAAAGGATACTACGTATTTTTCAAAGGACATATCTTTTCTATAAAACCCCGTAGCCCCTACTTTTCTAAAAACCACGATTCGTGCTTTTTTAAATAACAAACTATATGACTTGTGGTTAGATATGTATATTCTAAATGTGCGGTTAATACACATTCACCGTTATATTCAGATTGTATTCATCGCATTGCATGTTCATACATATGTTTATTTAGCTAATATGAAACCCTGACTGTTAGGACACCAGCACCATTACCGATGATGCGCATGTTCTACGTACACTTATTTGCCGGCTCACACACATCATCATCGGTAATTGCCATGTCACGTACACTTTAGAACATATTATCTCATTGATATAAATAGGTAAATGCTAGTTACCGCATAATATTTGTGTGATTGCTTTCATGTGTTAACTTAGAGATTGCATTCGTTACATAGATACTTCATGCATTCATATATTCATTCATATACTATTCTGGGGCTTTATGCCGATATTCACTGTTTATTTACTCTTGATTCATGGATTTCGGATTTCCATGAGATTTCTGGATTTGGGGGAAAACCGCAAGAATTTATAATAACTTCTCTCTCTCTCTTTCTCTCTCATTTTAAAATGCAAGTTGCGGTTTTCTCGTGATGTATATGTCGTCCACTATGAGTTTTCATGATTTCTGTTGGATTTCGAGACCCGATTCGAGGAGTAGGATGAACCGTTTCGGGTACATGGTGGGCCCGGTAGGTACCCCGGGGCAAGAAGATCGCAGATGATGGCGTTGAGCCTGGCAGGGGTACGGACTATCTACCGGTGATGTCTGGTGCGGCGGATATCCGGAGGATACCGACCGTTGTTATGAGATCTGATGATATGGGCCGATCCGGACTGACGGAGCCCGAGATATTGAGACATTGAGATATTGAGACATTGAGATACTGAGACATTGAGATATTGAGACTTGAGATATTCAGATATTGTGTCGATGCTGGACACGGATTTCTGTCGATTTCACTGATGATGTTTCAGTTTTATTATATGAGATTTATTGATGTTTTCTTATATCAGATTATTCAGATTTCGTGATTGATTTTATTATTCATGATGCATTCATACCTCAGATATGTGACTCATTACTGTTTAGTGACACTAACACGATGCACTGAGTACTGCACTTTTGCACAGATGATTACCCTGTCACTACTAGATAACTAGTGTTATTTATGTATATTATTATGACCTAAGAGATCGTCGTGCATGCGATTTCTACTCGCAGATGTCTTCTACTAACGAGTTGGAAACTCACCCCCGTTGTGCCAAATTTTCTTACAGTACAGGTTTCCTTAGCGGCTTGCTGGCATACCATTTCTTTCAAGGTGATTGCTTGGTAGGTTGGTTCACTTGTATCGTGACCGTCGTTGTACTTTTATTTATTACATTTGTATCTAGTAAGCTCCATAAACCAGACTTGTATTACTTGATAGATTTAGAAGACCAGTTGTTTATTCTTTCGACCTTAGATTCGCGCTTGTATTATGATGGTTTTCTGGTGGGTTTTGGTTTTCTTCTGAGTTTTGTTACTTGCCCTTCGGCATTGTATATTATATTGCTTGCGTGGTTGTGACCGCTAATTGGCGAAGAGATAGCTCCCGCATGGGGATTCCTTTATTATTGCTTGTGTATATATTCTTGTTTGTACCCGTTTGGGGCCAGTTTTTACAAAGGAGACTCTGCCGAAATTTTTGAGAAAATTTGATGTTGCTTTTAAACTTGTTTTCCTACACTTCTTCTTTTAAATGGTTTAGATTTCTGGGCTTCGGCTTACTTAGATCACGTTACGCCTTTAGAAGTTTCATAATTTAAGTGTCGGTCACATTCCGTACCTTCGGGTCGTGACAAAGTTGGTATCAGAGCGTTAGGTTTTACCTTCTACGTGTAGGATGACCCTTGGTTGATGGAGTAGGTGACTAATGTAGAGTGACGTACCGTGGGTATGTTCCGCATCATACTTACGATACGCTACTCCGCTTAAGAAGCCTTAGGATGTACTTTTTTTTGCATCGTATTTCTATTCGTTCCTATGATCTATCTTCGTCGATGTCGGATGGTGGTTTCTATTACCACGGTCGCATAGGCAGAGAAAGTTGCGGCTAGAGTTACGGTCAGGATGAGCATTTAGATATGTTGTTGACTACGTTTTCTTGTGGACACGAGAGTTTGATATCTGCACCAGATGATCGGGCCACTGCTAGAGACCGGCTAGAATGTGATGACCATTAGTGTATCGTCTATTCTTGATGATCGAGGCACTGTTTAGCATGCGGACGAAGGGTATCCACATGACGTCTAGACGAAGTTAAAAGGTTCGAACGATTGTCAGAAACCCATTTTCCCAAGTTTAAGGTATTCGGAAGAACATGCAGGTAATTCTATGGACCCTCTAGAAGAATGAAACCCTAACTCGACATAATGACCATGAGAACACCTTTGAACCTTAGGGTTTGCGGCAGTTCCGCGGTGCCATTAGTGAGGCTTGGGTTTGCCCTTCTACGGCTGGTCCGCAGGTGCTGTGGTATGTACTGGATATTTTTAAACTGTACTCAAGTGTTGAGCTCTCGGGGAATTTTGGGACTTTGATGAATCGATCGAAAGTTTAATGTAGTCCAGATATCACGTGATGGAATACATTACTTGGGAGACTCTAGATATAAGTATAGCCGTTTGTAGCGCCGTTCATACAGCTATGAAGAGACGATTTCGAATCAGTCGACACCAGAGAAAAGAGGAGCACATTGACGTCGGTGTCACGAATTGCGATTTGGTGATTTGAATATCAGTTGTTTGGATTTTAGTATTTTGAGGATTTCGTTTTATGATTGGTTTTCCTATGTACTCATTCTTTTCACTCGATTCTTGTTCCATGTATCAGATGTATTGATGTTCGTTTTGTGCATACCCATTGCACTTGATTTTGATTTTATACATTTTGAGATACTGATTTGATTTCGTGTATATGGGTTGCACATTATTTTGGACTTCTGCTTTCAGTATATTTTTCATGCACTTTTCGTACTTTTATTTGGTTTTGTGCACACTGATGCATGTGGTTGTAAGTTTATCTATCGCGGTATACTTGATTTTGATTCGGTGTATGCCATATACCGCTGATTTCGATTTTGGATATTCGATATATGTTTTCGTGCACCATGTGCACTTGGTTGAGATTCTTGCACACATTTGGCGCACTTGATGCGATTTTGTGCACACCAGATGCACTAAATCGGGATTTGTGCAGATTAGATGCACCTGATATTGTTGTCATGCACGCCCGTTGCACTTGGCGGATATTTTTGGTGCACACCCGTTGCACTCAGTTTTGTTTCTGTGCGTATTCGTGGCATCTGTATTTGATTTCGATTTTCGTGCGCACCGGACGCACGTGGTACCTTGTATACTGTATTTGAGATTGATTTCATTTTGAGCAGTACGTTTTTATGATATTTACTATTTGGTTTAGTAACCGGGCGAGACGTGTATGTTAAATAAATGATATATATGTATAGCTATTTTCTTAAAATGAACGTCCGCTACATATGCTGTGATACGCGCATCGCACAGCGATTTGAAAAAGGGGGTTTTGTTTGCTTCTCTATTCAGATGTTTGGATGATGTATTACGATGCGTACTATATACAAGTTATTGTTTTGATATATATCATGTTGGTTTTCGTATTGCACTTTGACATTGTATTTTCACCATAATTCCGATGATTGCGTGACGCTTGACGGAGTCTTACTTTTGAGTATATACTTGTTTTTCATGCGCATGCATTGCGCTAAAGTGTGTTTTAAGTATTAATAATTTCGGAGCCCCGACGATTTGAGTGTTTAGCTAAATGTTTTAGTATTTGGGGGAGTTTTAATTTAAATTCGGGAACCGAATTTCTTTAAGGGAGAAGACTGTAACATTTTATAAATAAATAAATAAATAATTAGATAAATAAAATCCTTTAGGTGAATTTTCTGGTAATCAGTAAAATAAACTGTATTTTCCGTAAAACTTAACTACAATTATTTTTCATTATAGACTTAAATATACCTATTTAGGTTATGTAATTTCTAGTATTTTGTATTTAATTGGTCACTTGTAAATTTCTAGTTTACTAAAATATTTTTCGTAATTAATTAAATTCAAATATTAATATAAGCTTTAAATATACATTAAATTAGTGTAAATTATAAATTAGAAATGGGTTAATTTTGCAAAGTGGGCCATGACATATTAGAATTTAGTTTGTAGCATGCTTCTCTCTTCTTAATTTGTTTCCAAAATTCTAGAGTTTCCTAAGGTGGAAAATGAAATAAAATAAATTAATATATGAAATGACATAAAAGATGTAATTATTATAGAAGTTTTCTGCACATTTCTACACTCTTTTCACACTCTCTCTCCCTCCTCTAAAATGGCCAAGCCTCCTTATTGAGCAGCCCCAAATTTTCACACCTCATTCCCATTTGAAAATTTACATAAATTCATCCAAAAATCCATGAAAAATCTCACAAATTCCAAATCCAATCTCTACCCATTATTCTTTGACCAAAAAAGCTTGGATCTTGGAGAAAATTTAGCATTTTGGAGATCAAGTTACATGTTTTATCTCATGGTTTGGAGGTATAATCTTAAACCAATTGTTACTTGATGTTTAATTACCTCAATTTAATGAATTTTGGTGTTTAATTATGGTTCTAATTGCTAAATTAAAATTTCAAGAAAGGGTTTTGAATGAAAATTAGGGTTTTTATCATGTAATCATAGTTACAAAGTGTAGTATAACATCTTATAGTATTCAAAATAAAATCTAGTTGTCAAATTACTAATTTGTTACATTTAAATTGTTCTAATTAAGTTATTTGTAAACTAGGTTTTTATAAAATATATATAGAGGTGAGATAAAATTCTAGTGAGGGTTTTTATCATTAGATTATGGTTTTTATGAGCAGATTAACATGTTAATGCTATGCAAAACTTAATCTAGAAGATAATTTGTAAATTGTTACAATTAATTTGTCCAAATTGCATAATTTTGCAAACTAGGTTTTTAGATTTATACAAATTAGTGTGATAAAATTATAGTAATGATTTGTATGATTTAGCTATGATATTTAGTGAATATTTTGGCCAGTAGTTTTGTTTAAACATCAAGTTTCGAATTAAAACGGTTATTTGATACTTTCTAGGTTTTCGGAAATAAATCGATATGATTTATTTTTAGGTTTTGATGAATTACAATCTATTTCATATTATAATTAGTGATTTGTGAAACCACGATTGGTACGTTTGGGTTTTTCTCGATCAATTGGCGTTCGTACGCTGATATCGAGGGTTATTTGGTTCTTTTGCATGAGCGAGTCATAGGTTTTAACCTATGCGCGTTTCGTGCGTCGTTTTGGTTTTGTCCGCGATTTAGGTTTACGATATTATATATGTTTGCATATAGGTACCCCTCACGTGGACTTCAGACGATGAAGAAGAGGATGGCGGCATCGACTTCGGCAAGCGAGGACCAGGTGAGTATATGTATATCTACGGGGGAAGTCGGGTGGATGGCGTATAGCACCCCCGCAACTTCGTAAGATATTATGTGGTCTTGATATAGTAATATATAGATATGTTATTGCAAGATATGTATACGGAGCAAGAAAGGTTCTAGGATGACCACGGATCGGAATTTTGGGTATTTTGGATGGCAGTCCTCTTATTCTAGTCCTTAGTTGCGAGACCCTAGGGTATAGGATAGCGCACACGCGCACGCACATACACACACCTGTTTTCTAGGTCTACAACATATACACGTGATATGAGGATGTTATGTGATACTTTGGGATGAGTCGATATGATCGGGCATGATGTCGTGAGAAATTTGATATGTGACCGAGTTATGATATGAGATATGTTATGATATTACAGCGGATCGTTAGACGATGATACCATGTGATTAATGATATATATATATATATGATAGTTGACATATGATTGAGATATGAAATGAGGTATGCTATGATATTTATAATGGATCGTTTGTGCAATATATACTCATATATGATAATATGTGTTGATGATATCGGATTGCACGAAACTTTATATCAGTAACCAGATCATGATATTATTGATGATGATACCATATGATTGATTTTATATATATGATAGTTGACCGTATCCCGATTCTGGGATGCCGTACGATGGATTTTACTGTACGAGGTATAGATGTGATGTTGATCCGCACTCTTGACTTGAGGAAGTCGTACTATGTACGTGACGCTATTGAGGCTGGATCGCCGACTACTAGAGATATCGAATCGGATTTTAGGTGGATTCTTATTATCTATCGACTAGTTTCTTTAGTTTAGTTCCTTAGTGGGTTAGATAGATACTAGTTTAGGCTCGAGTCATATTTATTTTCAAAACTAATGAATCGTGCGCATTTTTAAAGACAGCCGGAGGTATACTACGGATTTCTCAAAGGACATATCTTTTCTATAAAACCCCGTAGCCCCTACTTTTCTAAAAACCACGATTCGTGCTATTTCAAACAACAAACTATATGACTCGTAGTTAGATATGTATGTTCTAAATGTGCGGTTAATACTCATTCACCATTATATTCAGATTGTATTCATCGCATTGCATGTTCATACATATGTTTCTTTAGCTAATATGAAAACATGCCTGTTAGGACACCAGCACCATTACCGATGATGCACATGTTCCACGTACACTTATTTTTCGGCTCACACACATCATCATCAATAATTGCCATGTCGCGTACACTTTAGAACATATTATCTCATTGATATAAATAGTTAAATGCCAGTTACCTCATAATATTTGTGTGATTTATTGCATGTGTTAACTTAGAGATTGCATTCGTTACATAGATTCTTCATGTAAGTGCACGGCGGCGCCCCGGCCGTCAACCTGACACCAAAATGCGGAAGCGAAAAACTTTAATTTTGCAAACTAGCAAACCGGCACCACCGCGCACTAAAACCCGGATCGAACCATTAACTAGTCCTAGCTAACTACAAGATAGGGAATAGAGATATACCGACTGATCCGAGTCCTCCGGTCTTCTCGTCGTCGTCCCGATCTCCCACGGAATGTCCTGTCTTCACCTCGTCGCCGGAAGTGCACCACATCGCCTACATCTTTTACGGGCTCCCACCTCAATGCCGAGGCAACTCGGGCACGAAGCTGGCTAGTCGACGTGCCCAAGGTTTGCTGTAGAATGTGTAGTGCTCAAGTCTCATTTAGGGTTATAGGAATTGCCATATGGTGGAGGAAATGATACAAGCTTTTGGAGGAGGAGCTAATATGATTTTTGCCAAGCCAAATGAGTGTAAATCCCTACACCAAAAATTTGGACAGCCCCCTTGGAGCTTGGCCGGCCATGGCTATGGGAGAGGAGAGAATGAGAGAGTGTATCAATAATATGAGAGAGGCCACACCATAATCCATGAGAGAGAAAGAGGAATGGTTATCATGCAAAGAAATGATAGCTAGGAAAGTCCAACACTCAAACAACAATCATCACACTTCATCATCAACAAGCATGATGACAATCAAAGGCCAACACTCCACCACAACCATCATCTCAAGCATGATGACTCCAAATGGTCAAGCCATCATGACACAAAGAAAGTCAAGTGATGGTGAGCCATCATGATCCAACAAAATGCAAAGAACACCCTCCACAATTACTTATTTGCAACAATGCAAATAAGCCCTCCTCCACCAATCTTCGGCCAATGAACGATACAAATGAAAATGGCCGAAACGGAAAGCAAACTGGCAACTCCAGAAAACTGGTCCCGTAATAAATTACAGGAAAACCTAGATACTGTGCATACACACCCGCATTTGTATTCCGACCGAAATACAAATGCAATGAGACAAATTCTACACTGTACTATACTAGGATCCGGCTTAAACCAAAGCCGGCTAGTAATATCCGTTCGATCCTAATCCGTGCAATACCGCACGTATCTGATCGAACCCTGCCATATATCCATACGGCCTCTAGTACAAACTGTCCGATCCTGATCCGTGCAATACCGCACGTATCTGATCGAACCGTGCCATATCTCCATACGGCCTCTACAGCTTTTCGCCCGAAAGCTTGAGTAACTGAATGTGTGGTGGACTCTAAAGACTCGTCAATACTATGGCTGTGGATTTAACCACTAGCACGTCAGAGGTATTAGCCATACGTGACGGGCCACCAGCTATTGACCAAAAGGGACGTCTGTGAGCGAACTCAGCCTGACACCCTACTGAGCCTGTCAGTGACAATATCCGTACAGTCCGGTCCGTTTGTCTATGAGCATCGCATGGCGGGCCTAGGGGGTTGGTAAAAGTCAGACCCCCAAAAGCGGTACAAGTCGTGTCGGAGTGTAGCCCAGAACACCCTGAGATACTACTGGAATACCTGCCAGTAAATCTCCTGCCTCGGCCGAGGGCTTCGTGTAATGGCTCTACTAAACACAGCGCGACCTCACCCCCAATACTGGGAGAGACGAACCCCTGAAGATCCGCTCACTGCCTCCATGTGGCTCGGGACTGTACCCAACTAAAACCTGTTTGCACGTCTCCTTTGAGCGTGGTAGGGTAGTAATCAAAGTACAGTGGGAACTCACACGAGACAAATGACGATCCCCAGGTCGATGAACTAACCTGTACACATGTCACCAAGGAAATGCTATCTGACGTCAGGTATAAGACCAACTAGCATGTTCCCGGCGAGTCCTGTCCGGTGTACTCATAACCCAATGAGCACCTGTATACATCTTAGGTGATCCAACTGACACCAATGTCTTGTGAGACCGGCCACCGCCCCTCGTCGGGGTCTCGACTGTATACACTAGTCTACTCTGGAGTATCGATGCCCAGTCTCGAAACTCCCACGACTAGGGACCATTTAAGGATGTGCTTATAGACTACCAGCTCCCACGTATATGATCGCCCTCATACTGCCGGTAGTCAAGCAAGAATCCTAGGGGCTCTATCAACGTGCAATAGTGACCTGTCGGGTCACCTAAAGCTGTACACGATGATAAAGATAAACCAGATAGCATATTATCATCTCGAGTAAGACTGTCCTACTGGGACAGGCCCTCCCTCAATCATTGCAATCACATGCCTGTGATCCAATAATTGACTCTGAGGGCACTATCTCCAACAATCTCCCACTTGCACTCAAGGCTAATTATTGCGATGTCGCATACTCACAGCCCGTGTGATACCGAACACCCAACTCCTCTACCAGTCAGTCTCACAAAACTCGCTTGCGAAACTATTGCGTTCGAGGAATAGCCTCAGTGAGTGGATCCGCCTTGATGTCTCTTTCTATGTCTTTCTATATCTCAAGTTCACGGAGAAACCCATCTCCCGAAATGAGCAGTACCTGTCTTAGAATGTGTGTGGATGTCTGATTGGACCTAGCTCATAAATGAACTCCAAATCCAAACTTCTTAGACTGTATTGTCAACTGAACTTAATCAGTATCCTGCGTCATGCCACCCTCAGTATTTCCTTGGACCACCTGTCCAAAATACTGCCCCTCGTCAGAAGGAAAACTATAACTCTGACAACCTCCTTGTCGTCCATGTCACCTTGGAAGCCTGGAATGATAACTGTCTCCCGAATGAGGCTGTCGTTATCATATCCCTAGAACATCCACTTATGTTCTAAAACTGCTTCCGACTGTTTCTCCAGGATTGGATCAATGTCAACTTATTGCATCTAGTGCAAGAACAACATCTGGTGTGGTACTTGACATCTCATGATTGACTTAATTGCCTAAGCAAGTGATCTGTCAATCATGCACATCCCTCTCTACTTTAGTCTGTAAGACACCTTTAGAGAGGGTGACTCCATCACCTGCAGGTACACTACTGTGCCAGGAGTCGTCCATTCTAAATACTCTTAGAATGCTGTCTACGTACCCTTAATTGGGAAACCACCCAAATCTAGATCTAAAACCATAGATCTAGTAACCAGTATGTCTGATATAATATCCAAGTCCTATGTGGAGAAACCACTGTGTGACGACCAAAGTATAACCGATTGTAGTATAGGAATGTCACTTCCTACTTTGTGTATGTCATCCAAATACCATGACAACACACCCTACTACCTTCTCAACTGATCCATCCCCTATTCTGATGAAGTCAAACCTATGACTGTCACATCAGAAATTGATGATCTATCTTCGCTATATCTGCTTTAGTCTATAAATAGACATAAGCTACCTGTCCACCAATGCTTCTGCTGCTCCCACTGACTACGACAACCCTCTGGCAGAGTCATATACACGTACACTTCTGAAGCCAGTTCAGAATGACGCTATACTCATCCTCCCGCCGGGTCTCACAATCTGGAACAACAGCAATGGCAAGTGTGGGTAAACAAGAACTTCCCTGTCACCGTCCTTGAGGCTACTGGAGTACCTCTCGGGTGCCTGAAGTTACCCACCTTATCTGCGGAGTGGCCAATGGAATGTCAATCCAGATTGAATCTTTAGGTTCCTATCAAATCTTCAGTAATCGTTTGTGGTTCTGGAATCACTCCCAGTTCTACCATACTCCCACTACTGTTTTCTGAAAAAATCCATTTTATTTAAAACTGTGGCGAGTCTAGAACAATATCTCTATTGATCTTCCAGATGGTAGAAAGTCAACCCTCGTCATAGCCTGGGTCAACCCACAAACAGCCATTACAGAAACGTGCCTTGAGTTATCCAGAGTCTGGTTTTAATCATAAGCCAGACAACTCCCCGTACCTTAACAACGTTAAGATATGAACTGTTCTATATCCAATATAGAACCAGAGGCACTGATTTAATTTGAACCAGATTCAAATCATGCAGCTGTCTCCAGTGCATGTCAACTAAATGGAAGGAGGCCGATCAGCGTTACTCAACTTAGGAATGCTTCCAATTATGAGTAACCTGAAAGAGAAGCAAGGTCTCTTAATCATTACTATCAACTGAATACCATACACAAGTATCTATATCTTCGATCACTTTGAAGAATCCCGATACTTGCAATGCCTGGTTCTCTACTTTATTCAAATACCTATAACTTCTCAAAATTCGGACCCTGTGTTTCCACGAAACACCTGTCTTAAAAACTAGAGAAGTCATAAGTAAACCGAATATAGTACGAGGACCAACCCCTCTGTCCTGATGGACCCTGGACAACATACAATACTCTGTATAAGTCCCTTGAGTCTGATAACTCACTCCCTGTGTGTCGTAGATTGAAAACTGTACTGTGGTTATGAAGAATTACACCGCTGTTTAATGCTCCTTACCTAACCATCCACTGATATAGGTAAATGTCATCTACATAATTTCAAAAAGGTATGTCTCACTCTATAAAGATAGACGTACAGATATATCAATTTGAAATTGGTGCATAACAGCGGATATTCAAAACCAAATATTTGCCGACCGGCAAACAGCCCAGGTGATTTCCTCAAATATCACCGATTACAACGAATCCCGATATAATGAGGATGATCACCCAATTCCCAATAACTTACTCCCACTCATCATCTGTAAAACCATACAGATGTGAGAATCATACCTGGTAAATACATACCCTGGAGAAAGTGTCTAATTGGGAAATCAGTTTTCTTTTAACAGTACACAGTGAAACTGAAACATTGAAATGTTTCGTAGGGGTATCCTGGTATTCCCAGTAATGCCTCTTCCAGATTCGCGACTGTAACCGTATAATTCTTTGCCATCTCTCCAAATCCCTTTATATGTCTTTAGTCATTACTTTCTGCACACCCCTTTAGGCCAAATGGTTTTCTTCCTTCCCTACCGTTCGGCACCAGCCTATGGTTTGGAAGAAGACTATCCAATAAGCATAATGGGTGTACTGTCCTAATCCTAGGAGCACTCGCAATGCGAGAGAAGGTGAAGATAAAAGACAACCGAATAAACCTTATTCCTATTTCTCCTGAACCAGAATCCATCCCCGAACTGGAACAAGTTCCTTTCGAGTTCGTATATAACCATACGATGGAGTATCCAATAAACTGTGGATCTTCGTAGTGATACGGAGTGTTATGGAGAAATACAAAGGTGATTTTAGGATTGGCGAAGAAATACTTGGTTTGGTCGTGAATATCAGTCACAATTTACTTTGCCCTCTTACTAATCCCTTGCTTTGTCTTAACTTAATACCTTCTGCACACCATTGTTATGCTAATTGGTTTTCTTCCTTCCCTACCGTTCGGCACCAGCCTAAGGTTTGGAAGAAGACTATCCAATTTGCGTAATAGGTGTACTATCTCCTAAACCAAGGAGTACTCGCAATCCGAGAGAAGGTAAAAGGAAAAGACAACTGAATAGTCCTATCCGTTTCCTCCAGAACCTGAAACCATCCTCGAATAAATTCTTTCGAGTTCGTATCTAACCATACGATGGTTTTGTCCAATGGAAGTGGACGTTCGTAGTAATACGGGGTGTTCTGGAGAAAAGGGTAAAAGTAGGAGTGGCAATGAGGTCTGCAACTCTGACAATCCAAAAGCCAGTGTTTAAGGAGGTTCGGTCAACTTGGTCACTGAGTCATAGTCTAGGGTCGGGTCAAGGGTCGCTGCCGAAGAGAGAGAGAGAAAAGAAACACTCAGCGTGCACTCTAACCTAGACCAGAATGGTTACCAATTTATCTAATCTGGAAACCTCCCACTGTACCGTCAAATTCTCCTCCAAACCTGAAAGAAGAATTAGTCGGGGCACCCAAGGAGTAAACTAACTCATCAGTGAGAATCGGGATCCAACTATCATCGCATGATAACGTGACGGAATCCGCTCACGGTGTCACACTCCAGAAGGTATGCGCATATCTGGCAAGTTTCAGTTCTTTTGAAACTCTCGATGTGATTTCTGCCCCATGCTCTTATGACCTTGACTTTGGCCAACAAATCATAAGTCACATGTCAAGTTCTACCCGTCATTCTCTAGGTCAATTTGAACCCACCCGTACATACCCTTGACTTTGGCCAACAAGGTAGTACGACTGTCCCAAACCAACGCATCTATCTATGCTGCATATGAATAACCAACAGCTACCAAACACTGTGCCTTGACTTTGGCCAACAAACACAGCTTGAATACTATTGACTATCCATATGAAACGACGGAGGGCTACGAATGGTTTCTGGCGAAAACCTTTAACGTAAAGAACTTGATATCGTTGAAGGAACGGATAGCTTTTATGAAAATATAGTGACGAAAACCTTTGCTAAAGAGGTCACTCCCGGCGAAGGGATCTCGGCTCTTTCCCCGTAGAATGAGGTGCAGGATATTCCAACTGAATACCACGGTGCAAAGCAAAAGTAATCGGCTATAGTGAAGTTAATGCCCTGACGCAAACTTTTTGTCCAAGGGGTCACTCCCGGTGAAGGGATCTCGGCCCTTGCCTCGTCGACTGAGGAGCAGGATATTCCAACTGAATACCACGATGCAAAACAAAAGAGAACGTCCTTGCAATAACAGCTTTTTGAAAAAGTGTTCCAACAACATCAGAATAGGTTTGTTTTTAACTTGCATTGATCCGAATCAACGCAGTCCCATCAATAGATCACACCAAAAAGAACGAAAATATACTGATGTACGTATATGCCATCCGCATTCGCCACTGGGTCCCGTCATTACCCGTTAGGTTAGCTAACTAACGACAGAGCGGGGACTGGACTAGCGCGGATGCAAAACATATACAACATCTACTAATATATATACCAATATATTATATTTCGCTCAAGGCGTGATAAAATGCAACATCACAGAAATGTACAGCATCACAGAACAATACAGATATCTGGGATCCCCGGGTTTCACAGAGCCACTACTGAAACCCGACGTTCCCCTAGTCGTGTGGATAGCCTGTGCAATGAAATCCTAGACCCCTACGGGCGCGGCAAGTTACCCGCCAAAACCTGAAGCGAGGCAGCCCCCTTCAGCAACGTGAATGGACCACCCAGCACTTCACGGAATCCGGTAACTCGGGCACCCCTCCTGGGTCAACCTGTACCCCCTACGAGTGCGGCGAATAGCCCGCCAATTCTAGACCGAAGCCCCCTCCGTCTCAATGCCATGAGATGCGGGCCTGTTGCCCTCTAGAACCCGACTACCCGTGCACCCCTCCGCGGGGTAATCCTAGTACAGAAAGTAAAATATACATACACCGGGTACATCGACCGCAACCTGGTCGTGCCCCAAAATAATAATACAAACAGGCAGTGACGGCAGTCCACATGTCGGACGCTCGCCCCGCAATATCAAATGTACATAATACAACAAAAACTGTACTAGCATTGCATCCAGGCTATCCCCCACGACCGATCCGCAACATCACAGCATAACACAGAACATCAACGTGAAAGTCACGTTCGCAAATCCGTCTAACCGGGCTATAGCAGTTAGACAGGATTTACCGATCGAGTGACATTCACGGTCGCAGATATAATGTAAATACTGTGAAATAATGTGTTTAAAATATCCGATCGATCAAATTTTAACAAGTGGGCCCCAAAGTACTACTGTAGCATATCAAGAAATTCTGGGCCCAATATTAATAATCCAAAACCCCTAAAATCACCCCAGAAGCCCACTGAAAAAGTTTGACCAATTGAACATTCCATACTGCGGCGGAACCGCGGCCCAAAGTGGGGTTTGGCCGCGGTTCCGCGCTCCCCTTGAATGATCAATTTGTCGAATCTCTGCAGTAGTCTTAGAACTTCCAGTACATTAGTTTTTTACAACCTGAAAAATTTTTGGGCTTCAAAAAATTTCAACAGAAAACTGATGTATGTGAAAAACTCGGATTTTGGAATTTTGGTCGATCGGAAATGTAAACACATTAAACAAAGCTAGATTATGTTAATGGCGAGGCTCGGATACCACTGTAAGTGCACGGCGGCGTCCCGGCCGTCAATCTGACGCCAAAATGCGGAAGCGAAAAACATTAATTTTGCAAACTAGCAAACCGGCACCACCGCGCAATAAAACCCGGATCGAACCATTAACTAGTCCTAGCTAACTACAAGATAGGGAATAGAGATATACCGACTGATCCGAGTCCTCCGGTCTTCTCGTCGTCATCCCGATCTCCCGCGGAATGTCATGTCTCCACCTCGTCGCCGAAAGTGCACCACATCGCCTACATCTTTTACGGGCTCCCACCTCAATGCCGAGGCAACTCGGGCACGAAGCTGGCTAGTCGATGTGCCCAAGGTTTGCTGTAGAATGTGTAGTGCTCAAGTCTCATTTGGTGTTATAGGAATTGCCATATGGTGGAGGAAATGATACAAGCTTTTGGAGGAGGAGCTAATATGATTTTTGCCAAGCCAAATGAGTGTAAATCCCTACACCAAAAATTTGGACAGCCCCCTTGGAGCTTGGCCCGCCATGGCTATGGGAGAGGAGAGAATGAGAGAGTGTATCAATAATATGAGAGAGGCCACACCATAATCCATGAGAGAGAAAGAGGAATGGTTATCATCCAAAGAAATGATAGCTAGGAAAGTCCAACACTCAAACAACAATCATCACACTTCATCATCAACAAGCATGATGACAATCAAAGGCCAACACTCCACCACAACCATCATCTCAAGCATGATGACTCCAAATGGTCAAGCCATCATGACACAAAGAAAGTCAAGTGATGGTGAGCCATCATGATCCAACAAAATGCAAAGAACACCCTCCACAATTACTTATTTGCAACAATGCAAATAAGCCCTCCTCCACCAATCTTCGGCCAATGAACGATACAAATGAAAATGGCCGAAACGGAAAGCAAACTGGCAACTCCAGAAAAATGGTCTCGTAATAAATTACAGGAAAACCCCGATACTATGCATACACACCCGCATTTGTATTCCGACCGAAATACAAATGCAATGAGACAAATTCTACACAGTACTATACTAGGATCCGGCTTAAACCAAAGCCGGCTAGTAATATCCGTTCGATCCTGATCCGGGCAATACCGCACGTATCTGATCGAACCCTGCCATATATCCATACGGCCTCTAGTACAAACTGTCTGATCCTGATCCGTGCAATACCGCACGTATCTGATCGAACCGTGCCATATCTCCATACGGCCTCTACAGCTTTTCGCCCGAAAGCTTGAGTAACTGAATGTGTGGTGGACTCTAAAGACTCGTCAATATTATGGCTGTGGATTTAACCACTAGCACGTCAGAGGTATTAGCCATACGTGACGGGCCACCAGCTATTGACCAAAAGGGACGTCTGTGAGCGAACTCAGCCTGACACCCTACTGAGCCTGTCAGTGATAATATCCGTACAGTCCGGTCTGTTCGTCTATGAGCATCGCATGGCGGGCCTAGGGGGTTGGTAAAAGTCAGACCCCCAAAAGCGGTACAAGTCGTGTCGGAGTGTAGCCCAGAACACCCTGAGATACTACTGGAATACCTGCCAGTAAATCTCCTGCCTCGGCCGAGAGCTTCGTGTAATGGCTCTCCTAGACACAGCGCGACCTCACCCCCAATACCGGGAGAGACGAACCCCTGAAGATCCGCTCACTGCCTCCATGTGGCTCGGGACTGTACCCAACTAAAACCTGTTTGCACGTCTCCTTTGAGCGTGGTAGGGTAGTAATCAAAGTACAGTGGGAACTCACACGAGACAAATGACGATCCCTAGGTCGATGAACTAACCTGTACACATGTCACCAGGGAAATGCTATCTGACGTCAGGTATAAGACCAACTAGCATGTTCCCGGCGAGTCCTGTCCGGTGTACTCATAACCAAATGAGCACCTGTATACATCTTAGGTGATCCAACTGACACCAATGGCTTGTGAGACCGGCCACCGCCCCTTGTCGGGGTCTCGACTGTATACACTAGTCTACTCTGGAGTATCGATGCCCAGTCTCGAAACTCCCACGACTAGGGACCATTTAAGGATGTGCTTATAGACTACCAGCTCCCACGTATATGATCGCCCTCATACTGCCGGTAGTCAAGCAAGAATCCTAGGGGCTCTATCAACGTGCAATAGTGACCTGTCGGGTCACCTAAAGCAGTATACGATGATAAAGATAAACCAGATAGCATACTATCATCATGAGTAAGACTATCCTCCTGGGATAGGTCCTCCCTCAATCATTGCAATCACGTGCCTGTGATCCAATAATTTACTCTGAGGGCACTATCTCCAACACTTCATGCATTCATATACTCATTCATATACTTTTCTGGGGTTTTATGCCGATATTCACTGTTTATTTACTCTTGATTCTTGGATTTCGGATTTCCATGAGATTTCTGGATTTGGGGGAAAACCGCAAGAATTAATAATAACTTATCTCTCTCTCTCTCTCTCTCTCTCTCATTTTAAAATGCAAGTTGCAGTTTTCTCGTGATGTATGTGTCGTCCACCATGAGTTTTCATGATTTCTGTTGGATTTCGAGACCCGATTCGAGGAGTAGGATGAACCGTTTTGGGTACATGGTGGTCCCGGTAGGTACCCCGGGGCAAGAAGATCGCATATGATGGCGTTGAGCCTGGCAGGGGCACGGACTATCTACCGGTGATGTCTGGCACGGCGAATATCCGGAGGATACCAACCGTTGTCATGAGATTTGATGATATGGGCCGATCCGAACTGACGGAGCCCGAGATATTGAGACATTGAGATATTGAGACATTGAGATACTGAGACATTGAGATATTGAGACTTGAGATATTGTGTCGATGCTGGACACGGATTTCTGTCGATTTCACTGATGATGTTTCAGTTTTATTATATGAGATTTATTGATGTTTTCTTATATCAGATTATTCAGATTTCGTGACTGATTTTATTATTAATGATGCATTCATACCTCAGATATGTGACTCATTACTGTTTAGTGACACTGACACGATGCACTGAGTACTGCACTTTTGCACAGATGATTATCCTGTCACTACTAGATGACTAGTGTTATTTATGTATATTATTATGACCTAGGAGATCGTCGTGCATGCGATTTCTACTCGCAGATGTTTTCTACTCACGAGTTGGTAACCCACCCCCGTTGTGCCAAATTTTCTTACAGGTTCAGATGTACAGGTTTCCTTAGCGGCTTGCTGGCACACCATTTCTTTCAGGGTGATTGCTTGGTAGGTTGGTTCACTTGTATCGTGACTGCCGTTGTACTTTTATTTATTACATTTGTATCTAGTAAGCACCATCAACCAGACTTGTATTACTTAATAGATTTAGAAGACCAGTTGTTTATTCTTTCGACCTTAGAGTCGCGCTTGTATTATGATGGTTTTCTGGTGGGTTTTGGTTTTCTTCTGAGTTTTGTTCCTCGCCCTTCGGCGTTGTATATTATATTTCTTGCGTGGTTGTGACCGCCAATTGGCGAAGAGCTAGCTCCCGCTTGGGGATTCCTTTATTATTGCTTGTGTATATATTCTTGTTTGTACCCGTTTGGGGCCAGTTTTTACAAAGGAGACTCTACCGAAATTTTTGAGAAAATTTGATGTTTCTTTTAAACTTGTTTTCCTACACTTCTTCTTTTAAATGGTTTAGATTTCTGGGCTTCGGCTTACTTAGATCACGTTACTCCTTTAGACGTTTCGTAATTTAAGTGCCGGTCACATTCCGTACCTTCGGGTCGTGACACACATCAGCACGACTTATTAGGTTATTAGGGTCTGACATTTACCACCCCGTAGTCTTGGTATGTGATACTCTTAGACGAAGAGACCGGACTGTACAGATATTGTCATGGATAGGCTCAGTAGGAGTTCGGACGAGTTTGCGCGTCGGCCTTCCTTTTCGACAGGTACCTGGGTAGCCGTTACGTACAGCTAGTGCCGCTGACGTGCTTATAGTTAATCCCACTGTCAGTGTACTGTTGAGTCTTTGGAGTCCCACATAGAGGGTTTGTTAGTTATATGTATGCCCTAGAGGCCATTACTGTACATAGGATGTATATTGTAGTGGATGCTGGGACATATATAGGGAGGACTTTCTTGCTCGACATGATAGTATGCTATCTGGTTACTCTTTACCTTAACGTGTATACCGATTGTCTCTCTGTTGCATGTTGGTAAAACCCTTAGGATGTGTACTTGACTATCTGGACTATGATGCGGATCATACTAGTGGGGACATGGTAGTCCATAAGTACATCCTTCAAAGTCCCTAGTCGTGGGTATATCGAGACGGGGCATCGATATACCAGAGTAGACTAGCGTATACCTTCTCGACCCATATAGATGGGCGATGGATGATCCCATATCCATTGGTGTTTGACATCAGAGATGATATACGGGTGCTCAGTGGAGACTGGGTACACTGACCGGACTCGCCGAGAACTCCCAGATGGTATTATACCTCACGTCAGATGGCAGTTCTCTGGTGACACTGGTACAGAGTAGTCTGTTGACCCGAGATCGTCATAGAGTCTTGTGTGGTTCCCACTGTGCTTTGATTTCCATCTTACCACGTCCAAGAGGGCGTGCAAAACGGTGGTTTTTGGGTACAGTCCCGAGTCACATGGAGGCAATGAGCGATAGGAGGGGATTCGTCTCTCCCGGTATAGGGAGTTGATGTTGCGCTGTGTTCGATTGGCTATAACAGGAAATCCCTGGCCAGGGTTGCTGAGATTTACTGGTAAGTGTTACCAGTAGTTTCTCGAATTGTTATAGACCTCATATCGACACGACTTATCGAGCTATTGGGGTCTGACGTTTACCACCCCTAGGCGAGATATGCGACATATCAGACGACGAGACCGGACTGTACGGTAGTGTTACTGGTTGGATTCACTGGAGTGTGAGCGGGCTTGCTCGTCGATCTTCTGATCGATCAATACCCGGGTGGCCGTTACGTTTAGCAGACCGCTTGCGGCTTGTGGGTGTTTGATATGATCACCATCTGCTACCGGCGTATTGACGAGTCTTTAGAGTCCTACACAGAGGTTTCCTCGCTCAAGCGAAACGAAATAGGAGCGCATATGAGATATGTGCGGGACCGAGAATAATGCGTGTATGTGATACCGTATTTCATTCTCGCGATCAATGTGTCGAATGGTTGTATGCGATATAACCTAGTTATCGATTCAAGCGTTGATTCGATAAGCCGATACATTGTATACTAGTCGGTTGTGTGCGACATGACCGGATCATTGAATCAAGTGTTGATTTAATGATTTAATGCATAATGATATATTTGATATATTACTTTGCATTAACTAGTATTGGTTCACTTTAAATGGATTTTCTCACTTGGATTGTGCACTTTGTATATGTGATATACATTTGTACATTTGTACATTTGATTGTATCATGTTTGATGATACATGATTGTTTAAGTGTATGTTAAGATTAAACCATGGTTATGTAATGGTTAGGGTTATGATTTTATTTACTTACTCATTTATTTATTTATTTCATTTTGGCAAAAGAAAAGAAATGGTGGCTTGCTTTGTTGTTTTGTGAAGCTTCATGAAGCTTTGACCTAGTCCACCATTCTTATCTCTTGCTTAACCCTAACCATCATTACTAACCATGGTCTATTCTCTACACTTAACTAAGGTTAAGAATATGATAAGAATGATTTTCTTTTTCAATTATTAAAAAGAAGACTTATCATCTTCTTCATCTTCTTCTTGTTCTTCTTCAAGAAGAAAGCTTCACTTCATCAATGGTGGATTGATGAATAGAGTGAGAAATCCAATTCTAAAGTCTACCCACTTCCTATTTCTTCATCCTCTACCTCTTGCCAAGTAGTAGAGTGTGTTTCCTTCACAAGTTTTCATGACTTGGTGAAGTGAGAGCTTGATCTAGTGATGCCTCGACGTAGATCATCTTCGGCACGTCGTCGATGACCTAGCCCGCTTTTTCTCCGATGAAGCCGACGCTTGAGCCCGGGTTTTCGATTTAGACAGCGGAAAGGACCTCATTACGGAGCCGTGGAGGTGGAGGACCGGATCTACAAAGGTTGTATTTCCGTATCTTATAGTTTAGTTGTAAACTAGCTCATGTTTCGCCTAGACATCTAGCAAACGATCCGTAGTCTAGGGTTTCTCGGCACCGTATTTTTGAAATTGGCGTGGTTGATGCCTTGTGAGACCTCCTTAGCGTGCCTAGGTGCCCTACAGGGTTTCCCTCCTTCAGGCGATATGATGTAGAGGTTGTATGGTTTTACGGCAGGGTTCGATCATATACGTATACTTGTGCACGTATGATGTTCAGGCAGATAATACAAGCGGGCTTTGGTTTAAGCCGGATCCTAGTATTATATTCTTAGATTATTTTGTCTCTTTGTATTCGTAATTTTCGAAATAAGAATACGGGTATGTATATATGATGAGGGGCATTCTTGTAATTGTACAAGATGCTTCTAGAAGAAGACAACTCATTATTTAAATTTACCGTTTTTTATAATGGATTATTAAGGTGGAGAAATGAGGTGTACATTTTCATTAAATGAAGCATGGCTAGCTTGATGACTCATTACATGACTCTTGGTTTACTATTCTTCCATGGTTGATATTTTTTCTTGCATTATTATCTCATTCACTTATCCATTCTTCATTTTTTTCTAGGTCACTCTACACTCTCATCTTCTCCTTGCTCTCTTCTTCTAATACTTGTTAGGGATATGTATGCCCTAGAGGCCATTATTGTACATGTGATATATATTATAGTGGATGCTTGGACATATATATAGAGGACTTTATTGCTCGAGATGATAGGGTGCTATCTGGTTACTCTTTATCTTAACATGTTGACCGGTATTCTATATTGTCTTGCTCTCGCATGTTGATAAAGCCCTTAGGATATGTACTTGACTACCAGGACTATGATGAGATTATACTAGTGGGACCGGTGTTAGTGTATATGCCCTAGGGGACATTATTGTATCATACTAGGTTGTATATTACTTAATGGAAGCTTGGGATATTCACAGTTGTATATAACAGTCTTGCTAAACATGGTAGTATGCTACTTGGTTTGAGTCTACTTTAATATGTGCATATGTTTCTTGTTACGTATCACTTATACATATTAGTAGAGCCCATAGGATCTTTGCTTGATTACCAGCGTCGTGATGGCAGTCACACTAGTGGGGGCTGGGTAGTCTGTAAGCAACATCCTATACAGGTCCCTGGTCGTTGGATTATCGAGATAGGGCATCGATATTCCGGAGTAGACTAAGTGTATACGCTTCTCATCCCAGTTGGGGAGATGGTCTGTCCCACAGCCATCAGTACGTCGTACTAGAGATAGTATACAGGTGCTCGTTAAGTTACGGGTACACCGGACAGGACTCGCCGGGGAACTGATTGGTTGGTATTATACCCATCGTCAGTTAACAGTTCCCAGGTGACATGAGTACAGCATAGTCCGTAGACTTGACACTGCTACTTCGCCTCGAGTGTGTCCCACTGTTTTTAAATTGCTACCCTACCACGGCTCAAAGGAGTCGTGCAAACAGGTAGCAGTTGGGTGCAGTCCCGAGCACTTGGAGGCAGTGGCGGTTAGATAGGATTTGTCTCTCCCGGTATTGGGAGTTGATATCGCGCTGTGTCAGAGAGCCATTACGCAAAGTCCCTGGCCAGGGCAAGCGAGATATACTGGTAGGTTCCAGTAGCTTCTCAGGGTGTAATGGATTTCGCTCTGACACGACTTATACAGCTATTAGGGGACTGACGCTTGCCGCCCCCTAGGCTTGATATGCGATAGTCTTAGACGAACAGACCGGACTGTACGGAGATTTTCACATCAGGCTCAGTAGGAGTTCGGATGGATTTCCTCATCGGCCTTCTTATCGACATCTACCTGGAGACCGTTACGTACAGCTAGTGCCGCTTGCGGTCTGTGGTTAAACCCACTGCCAGCGTAGTGTCGAGTCTTTAGAGTCCCACACAGAGAGTTTCCCTGCTCCAGGAGAAACGATATAGAGGTCGTATGGTTTTACGACAAGGGTTCGGACGCATACGTGTGTTTACACACGTACGACTTTTCGGACAGTTTTTACTAGCCGGCTTTGTTTTAAGCCAGATTCTAGTATCAGGTTATTGCATTTATACAGTCTAAAGTTTTTCCGTGTTTTCACGGATTGGAGGGGCGTTCTCGTAATTTGTCGAGAAGCTTCTAGAAGAGTGGTGACTTGGGGATTAAGGTGTCATTGCATTAAATGAGATTAGTGACTCATTTATGTGATTCATCCATGTCATTAATGCATCATAAATGCTTAATGACTCATGGTGATGAATCACTCATAGATATTTATGAAGCATGGTTGTTAATTCTATTATTTCATTTTTGGATAAATAAATAATGCTTCATATATATTATGATATATCATTATCTCATTTCATTATCATCTTCACCTTCTCTCTCCTCAAGCTCACTCTCTCTTCATACCCTAACCCTAACCTCTCATGTGTTGAGATCAAGGGTTAGCTAGACTAATACATCCATAACCTCACTCTATATCCCCTAGGTAGCTTAGATTAGCACTTTAAGCAACCTAGTTATCTCAAGTTTGAGATTAAGCTTGACGTAGGAGCTTTCGGGTGGATCGTCTTTGATTCGAGGAGGCCGTTGAGGTGCCGATGTTCCAAGGAGCCTATGAGGAGTGGAGGACAGCGATGAAGACCCGAAGGACATGTAACGTGAGGTATAACTTTGAATCCAAGTAGTTAAACCTCTTGAAGATAGTTAGCAATGGTTTAGATAACGATTCATGCGCTCAAGTCCGTGTTACGAAGCTTTGATAATCGTTTTTCATATATTCCGCCTCCCCGCAAGTTCGTGGGGTGCGTGACATGGACTTACAGCCAGGGTTGTCCAAAAGTATATCCATTAATCAGTTCCTAGTCGAGGGAATATCGAGACTAGGGCATCGATATTCTAGAGTAGACTAGTGTGTATGTTTCCTGTCCCTTAGAGGGCGATGGTTGATCCCACAACCATTGGTGTGTGACATCAAAGTTTGTACACAGGTGCTCATTGGAGAATGGGTACACCGAACGGACTCGCCGAGGACTCCTAGTTGGTAGTATACCTATCGTCGGATAGCAGTCCTCTGGTGACATTGGTACAGGTTAGTCTGTAGACCCGAGATCGTCATAGTGCCTTATGTGGATCCCACTGTACTTTGATTTCCTCCCTACCACGGCTCAAAGGAGTCATGCAAACAGGTGGATTTTGGGTACAGTACCGAGTCACATGGAGGTAATGAGCGATAGGAGGGGTTTCGTCTCTCCCGGTATTGGGGGTTGATGTTGCACTATGCTCGATTGGCTATAACTGGAAGTCCCTGGCCAGGGCTGCTGATGAGATTTACTGATAAGAGTTATCAGTAGTTTCTCAAACCGTTATAGGCCAAACATCGGCATGACTTATCACGTTACTGGGGGCTGACGTTTACCACCCCTAAACATGATATGCGACATATCAGACGAAGAGACCGGAATGTATGGTAGTGTTACTGATAGGCTTCATGGAGAGTATGGATGAGCTTGCTTGTTGATCTTCATATCGCTCAAGACCCGGATAGCCGTTACGTCCAGCTAGTACCACTGACGGCTTGTAAGTGACTGATGTAATCATCACCTACTGCTGGCGTATTGACGAGTCTTTAGAGTCCTACACAGAAGTTTCATGGTTCATGCGAAACGAAGTAGGACACATATGTGATATGTGTGTGGGCCTGATTAAATACGAGTATATGATACCGTATTGTAATCTGGCAGTTATCTGTTATCGGTCAGGTTATATGTGATATAACCGGATTATTGAAAAAAGTGTTGGTTTGATAATGTGATATTCAGATTAATGATATTAGTCGGTTATATGTGATATAACCGGATTATTAGATCAAGTGTTAATTTAATAATGTGATATATATTATATGTGATATAATTATATCTTAACTAATATCATTAGCTCACTAATTGCTTTATATGTGTGTGTGTGTGTGTGTGTGTGTGTCTATATATATATATATGTATATATATATATATATATGTATATATATATATATATATGTATATATATATATATATATGTATATATATATATATATATATATGTATATATATATATATATATATATGTATGTATATATATATATATATATATATATATGTATATATATATATATATATGTATATACACACACACACACATACATACATATGTATGTATGTATGTATGTATGTATGTATGTATGTGTGTGTGTGTGTGTGTATATGTATGTATGTATGTAAGTATGTATATATGTGTGTGTGTGTATATATTAATGTATATTTGATATATATAAATATATATATATTATATGAAGCATGGCATGTTTTTCTATTTTTAGAAAATAGAAAAATGAGGTGTAAATTGTGAAGATATTTGTGGTATTGTTCAAGGCATGGGTTTATATGTTTTTATATTACTGTTGGCTCACTATTCAAGCATGGTTGCAATTTTAATTGCATTTTTATTCCATGCTTGAATGAGTGAGGAGAAAGATGATTCATTTTATTGATTCTACACTTGCTTTATGGTTGATGCCTTAGCCATTTTTGAAGAGCTCTTTTCTTCTCTTGCTCTCTACAATTTTCTTCACCTCACCTCCAAGCTCAAAACCCTCACATGAGATATGAATCATTGAGCTTGTGAGACCTTAGTGAGCTTTACTTATCCCTTACTTCATCATCCCACACCAAACTAGTAATTTGGTGTGGTGTGTTTCCTACACTAAAAGTGTTTAGTGTAGTGAAAAGCTTATGCTTGTGGACTTCGGGTTGATCGTCTTTGGCGCGAAGATCACGAAGGAGGTTCGTTCAACTTGGAGAGGAGCCTTGAAGAGTCGCGTGGACATCATCCCGGAGATTTTGAAGAGAAGGACACGAAATACAAAGGTTGTATGCTCTTAAACTTTCTCTTAAGCTTAATCACATCACAAAGGAAAATCCTAAAATTCTAGTAGTGATCTTGTTAGTCTAGCTTAGCACTTAGAAAAATTAAAATTTGGCATGCTTGATGCCTCTTGAACCCCTTGATGGTGCTAAGGTCGACTTTCATTGTATCAGAGCCAAGCTAGAACATTAGTATACTTGTAGCGACGTTAGAAATCCGCCGTTTTTATCGCGCAAAAACTGCCGAAAAAAACAGTTCCGAAATTGATGTTTTAAGTTGTTTGCACACCCCGCGGGCCCACGGTTTGAACCGAGAATCCGCGGGGTGGAGTGTGCACACCCCGGGGACCCTTCGGGGGGGAGCGAATGGCTGGGCCCACTCCCCAAGACCACCACAAGGTGGTCTTGGCGGTGGGGACCCGAAACTGCCCCACTTGATGCAGTTTCGGGTCTGCATCACCCCCTGGCCACCTCGTGGTGGCCTCGGGGGTTGGGTACCCCCTCTAGGCCCTTAACTCAGATTTAATTTGTGGGACTTCGCCCCCGCAAAAATTCGGGCGGGTTTCGAGTTCGTTTCGACTCCCGGATTGGCTTAAAACGATCGGTTTTGAAACTATTAGCTCTCTGGTTTTTCAAGTATTGGAAAAATTGGTTTAAGTTTGCTAAATGCGTGCAGAATTCTAATGCCGTGGTTAATTTACAAGCTTTGTGATGTGTGATACAATTATTAGAATCCAGATTAATTATTTTTATGAAAACTAGTTAGTAAACCTAGCCGTTTAGTCTCAATTGATCGATTGCAACGAAGTTTTGATTCGGATCAAAACTCCGTCGCAATTGCGTATTATACGCGATCACCTAGTCGGGAATTTTGTTGAATTATCCGACACATTAGTGAAAAGTTTTTTCAATTTGAGACTAAAATGCAAGTTTTACATGTTAGGCATGAAATTCAGAATATGTGATATTCCGGGTTTATGATGTCTAAGGATAATGCAGATTCTAATCATTGTAGTTTTCTTTTTCTTTTCTACGACCGTAAGTGTAATATGTGGGGTATCCCGATCTCGTTGCTATATGTCAAAGAGTTTTTTGGATACGCATATTTACTTATGTTGATGACATGAGATGTTATGTGTTGCTTATGATATGATTTATTGGATCGTCGTGATTGAATAGCCGGATTTTTTTTATGTGAGATGAGAGTTTTTATATTTTCATTCATGTAAAATTCAATGTAATATTCTTTTATTGGGGAACTTCCGGGTTGAGGATGATGCCACCATTGTTGTATATTATTTACTTTTCCGCATTAGGATAGAGCCAAGGTGGGGAGCATAAGTAACCGGGTTCTAGGGTCTAGTAGGAGACCATCTCAAGGAGTTGAGATCGGGTCTCCTAACTCTAAATTGGCAGGGTTACTTGCCTCTCTCGTAGGGGTCTATGGGTTGTGGGTTTGTCTATTCATCACGACTGTGGAATCCGTGTTTTACATTACTAGCTAAATTTAAAACACGGAAATCCTAATATATCCAATATTTCATATGTTGCTTCTGCTGCTTGTTTCTGTGATGTGATCCTGTTATATTATATATATGATATATAATAAACGTTGCTTATGTTTTGCACCCGCGCTAGTCCAACCCCCGCTTTACCGGCAGTTAAGTAACTTAACGGTGCATGACGGGGCCCCGTGGCGAATGCAGATGGCATAAGCGTACATTCTATTTTCGTTTCCTTTTCTGTAATGTTTAGGAAACGTTAAATGATGGGACTTCATTAATGTGATTAATGAAAAGAAAGTAACCAAAAGATGTTGTAGAATCAAATTTTCAAAAATGGTAGCTCTAGTTTTTGCTTTGCATAGTGGTATTCCTTGATGAATATCCAACACCTCATTCGATGAAGAAAGAGCTGAGATCCCTTCACCGGGAGTGACCTCTTTAGCGAAACAAGCAGATGCTACAACCCACTCGGTTTTGTCTTTTGATTGCTTCCCTAGTTCTTGCTTTGCATAGCGGTATTCCTTGTAGAATATCCAGCACCTTATTCGATAAGGAAAGAGCCAAGATCCCTTCACCGGGAGTGACCACTTTAGCAAAACTAGTAAAAGCCTCAAAAACACTCCTCTTCAAAATCACTCGATTCTGCAACGATATCAAGTTCATTACGCTTATGTTTTTCTTAAAAACCTGCGTAGCCCTCCGTCATTTCAGATAAGTACTATTTAGTATTCGTACTGCGTTTGTTGGCCTTTGTCAAGGCGTAGTGTGCGGTAGCTAAATAGTGCTCATCTGCTTAAGCATATGATGCGATTGGATTAGGGTAATCGTGCGACCTTGTTGGCCTTTGTCAAAGGTCGTGCGGGTGGGTTTAATTCAATCAGAAAATGACGGGTTGAACTTGACTAGCGCCCTATGGTTTGTTGGCCTGTGTCAAGGTCATAGGACGTTAGGGGTAAAAACATTATCGAGAATTTCAAGTGTTGAAATTTGCAATAAGATTGCATACCTTCTATATGATAGCTGGATCCTGATACCCACTGCGAGTAAAAGTTACTCCTGGGAGAATTTTACATATCACAATTAGCCGATCAAGTAGGTGTCTAGAAAGGTGTTAACGGGGTTATGCCTCTGGGAAAACGAGGTATTTTTTAATTAGGTCCATGCGAAAGCACAGGGAACCTCCCTCAAAGTACCGGCACTGGCCTGGCTGAAAAATTGGCAAACTAGTAAAGTGTAATTAATCCCGGCTAGTCTTACGTTTTAGGGTTTGAAGGAAGATTTGATAAAAACAGTGGGAGCCATTCTGATTAGATAAGATAATAACCAATCTAATCTTGCAAAGAGCGCACACTAACGTGTTTCCTTCTCTCTCTCTCCAGGCAGCAACCAATGTCATGCCTTAATCAAGATAATAATATGGATGTATTGACTGAACCCGCTTGTTATACTGAGCAGGGGAACGTTGGTTCCGCTCCAACTTATAAGTGTTATAAGTCCGAGCAGGAAATAAGGGAATATCCGGATTACCACGCCACCCAGAAGAAGAATAAGCATGTTGATGCATCTTCTTCGAGTGTGTTAGTTACCGAGAACTGTTTCTCAGTACACTCTACGTCCTGGGTATTAGATACCGGATCGGCATCCCACATATGCAATTTGTTGTATGGGCTAAGGAAAGGTAGAGAACTGGGAAAAGGTAATCATTCTCTAAAAGTAGGGAATAGTACAAGTGTTACAGCCAAAGCAGTTGGTGAATATCACCTTGTATTGCCAACTGGAAATACATTGATCCTGAACGACTGTTATTACGTACCCTCTATGGTATGCAATTTAATATCAATTTCTTTATTAGATAAAGAAGGATATAACTTTGTAGTAAAGAATAATGTTATGAACATTTACCTAAATCAAGTGTTGATTGGGTTTGGTGCATTGTGTAACGGATTATACGTTCTGAATCAAAACACAGTTCTTAACGTACAGAACACACACAAGAGGAAAAGTTCATAAATGAACGAATCCTTCTTGTGGTATTGTAGACTAGGTCATATCAATACGACACGACTAGCTAAGTTACATAAGGATGGATATTTGAATCCGTTCGAACTTTCATCTTATGAAACTTGCCAGTCATGTCTCAGAGGAAAGATGACCAAAACTCCGTTTACAGGACACGGAGAAAGAGTTACGGAACTCTTGGGACTGATACATAGTGATGTTTGCGGTCCCATGTCTACACATGCCATGGATGGTTCCTTGTACTTCATTACATTCACTGATGATCTCTCAAGATTCGGTCATGTGTTCCTATTGAAACATAAGTCTGAAGCTTTTGAGAAATTCAAAGAATATAAGCATGAAGTTGAGAACCATACGGGTAAAAGTATTAAAATCCTTCGATCTGATCGGGGAGAAGAATACTTGAGTACGGAATTCCGTGACTATCTAAAAGAGAATGGGATTCTCTCTCTGCTTACTCCTCCGTATACACTACAGCACAATGGTGTATTGGAGCGGAGGAATCGCACCCTATTAGATATGATGCACTCTATGATGAGCACCGCTGAGTTACCTATTTTCTTTTGGAGTTATGCGCTTGAAACAGCTGCGTAGGTATTGAATCAAGTTCCATCTAAAT
Organism: Agapanthus africanus; assembly: GCA_030015575.1. NCBI lineage: Eukaryota > Viridiplantae > Streptophyta > Magnoliopsida > Asparagales > Amaryllidaceae > Agapanthus > Agapanthus africanus. The sequence continues at coordinate 334,247,413 of JASDDO010000031.1, forward strand.
CTGTACCTACCATGCCATATGAGATATGGAGTGGGAAGAGACCATGTCTTAAACTAGTTAAGATATAGGGTTGTCTGGCCTATGTCAAAAGGCAAAATCCGGACAAACTCGAGGCACGGTCTGTTCTTTGTAAGTTTTTGGGATATCCTAAACATTCACATGGATATTTTTTCTACCACAACGAGGAACAAAAGGTGTTTGTTTCTCGACATGCCACCTTTTTAGAAAATGAATTTCTTGAAAAGGAAATTAGTGGCAAAGAGGTAGAACTAGAAGAAATTCCGGCTACACAGACTGCAACAGAAGATTTGGTGGAACCAGAGGATCCAATAGTGCCCAACGAACCCCAGCCACTTCGCAAATCTAGTAAGGTTCCACATCCACCTGAGAGATACTACGGTTTTCTCATAGACGGTGGGAGTGAGGATTGCATCATGGAAGATGATGACCCGACTAGTTTTGGACATGCCATCACGAGTGGGGACTCTATGAAATGGCTGGATACTATGCGGTCCGAGATGGAATCCATGTACACCAACAAAGTATGGACTTTGAAAATTTCTCCTGAAGGGGTAAAACCCATTGGGAGCAAGTGGATCTTCAAAAAGAAGATTGGTGTAGATGGAAAAGTTGAGACTTTCAAAGCTAGACTTGTAGCAAAATGTTTTCGTCAACGACCTGGCGTCGACTATGATGAAACCTTTTCTCCCGTCGCTATACTTAAGTCCATCAAGATCCTACTTGCCATTGCTGCATACTATGACTACGAAATCTGGCAGATGGACGTCAAGACCGCTTTTTTAAATGGTGATTTAGAAGAGAGCGTGTATATGACACAGCCAGAGGGCTTCGTAGACAGTGGGAGAAGCAGAAAGGTGTGCAAGCTGCTTAAATCCATCTACGGATTAAAGCAGGCATCGCGGAGTTGGAACATCTGTTTTGATGAAGCTATCAAAGAGTTTGACTTCATCAAAAATGTAGATGAACCTTGTATATATAAGAAGGCTGTAAAGAGTAAGGTGGTCTTCCTCGTATTGTATGTGGATGACATACTCTTGATAGGGAATGATATTCCTATGCTACACTCAGTCAAGCTCTTCTTATCACTCAAGTTCTCCATGAAAGATCTTGGTGATGCCTCCTACATCCTAGGGATAAAGATCTATAGAGATAGATCTAAACGGATTTTAGGATTGTCCTAATCCAGGTACATAAAATCCATACTAAAAAGGTTTAGTATGGAAGATTCCAAGCAAGGTAATTTACCCGCATGCTCAGGAATCACTCTCTCCAAAGAGATGTCTCCCAAGACTGATTTGGAGAGAGCTCGCATGCAAAGGATACCCTATGCTTCGGCAGTAGGCTCTATCATGTATACGATGTTATGTACCAGACCGGATGTATCTTACTCACTAGGTGTAGTGAGCAGATATCAATCAGATCCTGGGGAGAACCATTGGACAGCTGTGAAGAACATTCTTACTTGAGAAGGACTAAAGAAATATTCTTGGTGTATGGTAACGGTGAACTCCAGGTGGAGTCCTTTACCGATTCGAGTTCCAAAGTGATAAGGACGACAGTAAGTCAGTCTCGGGTTTTGTCTTTACCCTCAACGGAGGGGCGGTGTGTTGGAAGAGTTCCAAGCAATACATCGTAGCAGACTCGACGATGGAGGCTGAATACATCGCTGCCAACGATGCTGCCAAAGAGGCTATCTGGATGAAGAAGTTCATTGCTGAGCTTGGTGTGGTTACATCCATTGAGCATCCAATACCTGTGTATTGTGATAACAATGGAGCGGTAGCTTTGGCCAAGGAACCAGGTCCCATCAGAGATCCAGACATATTCTGAGGCGGTATCACCTGATCAGGGAGATAGTAGATCGCCGGGAGATCGAGGTCAGAAGAGTTGACACGAAGGACAACGCAGCGGATCCACTCACGAAGGCCCTCCCCCAGATACAGTTTGAGAGACTTTTTGGGATGTTCGGTATGAGATACTATAGCACATGGCCTTAGTGCAAGTGGGAGATTGTTAGGGATATGTATGCCCTAAAGGCTATTATTGTACATGTGATGTATATTATAATGGATGCTTGGACATATATATAAAGGACTTTCTTGCTCGACATGATAGAGTGCTATCTGGTTACTCTTTATCATAACATGTTGACTGGTATTCTATACTGTCTTACTCTTGCATGTTGATAAAGCCCTTAGGATATGTACTTGACTACCATGACTATGATGAGATCATACTAGTGGTGCCAGGGTGGTCCAAAATTACATCCTTTAATCAGTTCCTAGTCGAGGGAATATCGAGACTAGGGCATCGATATTCCAGAGTAGACTATTATGTACGTTTCTTGTCCCTTAGAGGGCGATGGTTGATCCCACAACCATTAGTGTGTGACATCAAAGTTTGTACACAGGTGCTCATTGGAGAATGGGTACACCGAATGGACTCGCCGAGGACTCCTAGTTGGTAGTATACCTATCGTCAGATAGCAGTCCTCTGGTGACACTGGTACAAGTTAGTCTGTAGACCCGAGATCGTCATAGAGTCTTGTGTGGCTCCCACTGTACTTTGATTTCCTCTCTACCACGGCTCAAAGGAGTCGTGCAAACAGGTCGATTTTGGGTACAGTCCCGAGTCACATGGAGGCAATGAGCGATAGGAAGGGTTTTGTCTCTCCCGGTATTACGGGTTGATGTTGCGCTATGCTCGATTGGCTATAACTGGAAGTCCCTGGCCAGGGCTGCTGATGAGATTTACTGATAAGAGTTATCAGTAGTTTCTCAAACCGTTATAGGCCAAATATCGGCATGACTTATCACGTTACTGGGGGCAGACGTTTACCACCCCTAGACATGAAATGCGACATATCAGATAAAAAGACCGGACTGTACGGTAGTGTTACTGATAGGATTCATGGAGAGTATGGACGAGCTTGCTTGTTGATCTTCATATCGCTCAATACCCGGATAGCCGTAACATCCAGCTACTACCGCAGACGGCTTGTAGGTGACTGATGTGATCATCACCTACTGCTGGCGTATTGACGAGTCTTTAGAGTCGCACACAGAAGTTTCCTGGTTCATGCGAAACGAAGTATGACACATATGTGATATGTGTGTGGGCCTGATTAAATACGAGTATGTGATACCGTATTGTAATCTGGAAGTTATCTGTTATCAGTCAGGTTATATGTGATATAACCGGATTATCGAATCAAGTGTTGGTTTGATAATGTGATATTCAGATTAATGATATTAGTCGGCTATATGTGATATAACCGGATTATTAGATCAAGTGTTGATTTAATAATGTGATATATATTATATGTGATATAATTATATCTTAACTAATATCATTAGCTCACTAATTGCTTTATATATATATATATATATATATGAATGTATATTTGATATATATAAATATATATATATATATATATATTATATGAAGCATGGCATGTTTTTCTATTTTTAGAAAATAGAAAAATGAGGTGTAAATTGTGAAGATATTTGTGGTATTGTTCAAGGCATGGGTTTATATGTTTTTATATTACTGTTGGCTCACTATTCAAGCATGGTTGCAATTTTAATTGAATTTTTATTCCATGCTTGAATGAGTGAGGAGATAGATGATTCATTTTATTGATTCTACACTTGCTTTATGGTTGATGCCTTAGCCATTTGTGAAGAGCTCTTTTCTTCTCTTGCTCTCTACAATTTTCTTCACCTCACCTCCAAGCTCAAAACCCTCACATGAGATATGAATCATTGAGCTTGTGAGACTTTAGTGAGCTTTACTTATCCCCTACTTCATCATCCAACATCAAACTAGCAATTTTGTGTGGTGTGTTTCCTACACTAAAAGTGTTTAGTGTAGTGAAAAGCTTGTTCTTGTGGACTTCAGGTGGATCGTTGTGACGCCCCGCTTTCCAGTATACGGGCAGAGGACACGACGAGGCCGCTACGCATTTACTGTGAAGTAAATACGCTAAGCGTATCTAAGCAATATAAATAAAATGCACAAGAGACAAGATATAATGAAACATCAACTTTATTTATTCACATTCTTTTTACAATACATGGAAAAGTAAATACATCTGAAAGAAAGCAATGCCTAAACAATGGCATAACAGAAATGGAAAGTACTGAAATGAAATGTGTATAAGTGTAACTACAGCTCGGGATCTTCAGTAAACTGGTCCAAGTCTTCAGTGCTAGGCTCGATCTCTGGAAGGTCCGAATCACCTGACGACATTCAAAGAAGAAAGAAGAGAATGTCGTCAGCAAACAAATCGCTCGGTAAGTCCCAAAGATAAGGAAGAAGTAGAAAAGACAGAAAGAGAGAGAGTGTGTAACTTTTAAAGTTTTATTATATTGTTATAATGTTGTATTTAGTGTTAACGTTGTTGTTTGTAGCTTGGTACAGAAGGATGCCAGTGTATACGAGAGGAGTCTCACTTGCCCCGGAGACTAAGGTATCAGGAACTCAAGGAACCATTATGCCATGGTACAACATCAACGGTGCTGGGTTATGCCGGCGCCCTGGCCATCAAAAGCAGCCGGTGCGGAACAAAAACGACGAATAAAAATCGGGCGCCGACGGAACCCAATCCCAAGATCGAACCCATAAACACTAAAACTAGCAAACCAAACACAAAGAGATAGAACGGTTATACCTAATGAACCAAGTCCTTCAGGTCTTCAACCATTTCCAAGCTCCTAGTGATGCGGATCGACTTTGGTCGCCGGTCTTCCTTCATCTCCGATGATCCACCCGAGGGAAACGGCGCAAGCTCCAGGTTCGTTAAACGGACCAACCGACCCTCCACGATCGCTAGTAGTGGAGAGTGGGGGTGTAGGATAGTCTCACCATAAGTTTCTCTCAAAATATTATGCTCATAGAACAAACATGGAAGATGTAGATGTAACGTTTTGAAAATCGTTTCGGTAAAATTTCGAAAAAACGGTAAAATAAGGGGGTTTTCTGTAAAAAGTCAAAATGCAAATATCTTTATTATAAAATTAAATATACATATTCTAGCTTTGTAATTGCTAGTATTTGGTGTTTATTAAGCCACTGGTGAAATTTCAAATTTTCTGAAAAATTTTCCGAAATTAATTATTTTAATATTATTTTAAGCCGTCACTAATACATTTAATTAGGGAAAATTACAAATTGGAATGAGTTGAAACAAATTTTGTGCATCATAAAACATTAAATAAAATTTTATCATGTGGTTTTTGAAATGAAATCGTTTGCCAAAACGGTTTTAGAAAATATTGAAGAAAAATGCTTATTTTGTGAAAATAAAAGGGATTTGGTGCATATTGAATTGGTGTTTGGTGTTCATTGCTTCACACACAACACCACATCCCTATTTCCCCTTCCTATTGGCCGAATGTGCAGGCCACTCTCCAAATGTCCCCACCTCCAAAGATTTGAAAGAAAACAAAGGGGATAAAGAGAAGAATGAATAAAGAAAGGATGTATAAGTGTTGACTTGGAGTATGGGCTTGTTTGACTTACACCCAACACCCTCATTCTCTCTCTCCCTCTCCCCCTTGATGCTGGCCGAGCCCTCCCTCTCTCCAAACTGCAGCAGCCCTCCCCTAAATCCCACACAATTTTGCATCAAAAAATCCACAAAAATGCCTCAAAATCCCTACAAAATCAAGGCTAATTCCAAATCCAATATCTACCCATTTCTCCATGACCTATTCTAAGTTGGATCTTGGAGGAAAGTTGGTGTTTTGGAGGCTAATTTCCAAGCTAGATCTCTAAAATTGGGAGGTATAAACCTTAACCCTATATAGAATTTGTTGTTTAAATTGCTTAATCTAACATAATTAAGTGTTAATTTGGTTCTTGTTGCTAATTTGAAAATTCAAGAATATGGTTTGAAGTTGATTGGGGTTTGATTATTGGATTATGGTTGTGATGGGTAGATTAACATGTTATTGCTTGCTAAAATTAATCTAGTTGCTAGTTTGCATTTTTGTTAAATTAAATTTGTAATAGTTAAGATATTTTGCTAACTAGGTTTTTGTAAACCATGATTTTGATTAAGAGAAAAATGTAATTAGGTTTTTTATGACTTTATTAACATTATTAAGTGTATTTTAATACTTTAGTTCATGAAAATCCAAGCTAGATTGTGGTTTGTGCATTTTTTTGCTATGAAATTGTTAAAATTTGGGTATATTGTAAACTAGAATTTCGGAATTTATGGAAATTGATGAGAATAAATTATAGGAATGGTTTATATGACTTTGTTATGATATTTAGTGAATTTTGTGGCGGCTAGATTCATTTAAACATCAAGATGTTGTATTAAAGCGGTTAATTTTGCTTATTAGGTTTTCGGAAAAATAGCTTTAAAGCGAATTTGAAGTTTTGGTGATTTTAACCCTATTTTATATATATAATTAAGGTGTTGTGAAACCACGATTGATACGTTTGAGTTTTTCTCGATGGTTTGGCGTTTGTACGCCGACGTCGAGGGTTTTTGAGTTGATTTGTGAAAGCAACCATATAGGTTTTGACCTATGTGGGATTCACGTGTCGTTTTTGGGTCATGAGTCGGATTTTAATACGACACGGTGCGTTATGATATGTAGGTACCCCATGTGGACTTCGAGAAGACAAGCAAGCGCGTGGCGATGTCGGCACCGGCTAGCGAGGACCAGATGAGTAGATTTATATCTACGGGGAGAAGTCGGGTGGATGGCGTATAGCATCCCCGCAGTTCGTGGTGATGTATACGAATACGTATACACACATATATATATTGATTATATTTTGTTTGAGTATATTGATGATAATATGGATATTTGGTGTTCTTGGATGATTTAGTGTCGCGAAACCCTAGAGTAGTGGTCGCACCACACATGCACATAACCACCCATACTTGCATACTTTCTTTTTTCATTTGTGCTTATTCGGGAATATATGGTTATGTGTTCACGTGGGTATGGGACTATGTGTTCACATACAGATTTGAGGATGATACTTGGGTTTGAGATGAGTCGATGAGATTTGTGTTGAGGTTGTGATATCGGTGATATGGCAGGATTCGTATTTGAGATACGTCCTGATGTTATAGCGGGTCTTTGAACGACGATACGGGTGAATAGTGCTATAAATAAAATGGTCGACATGTGATCGTGATATGAGATATGATATGCTAGGATATTGATACTAGGTCATATGGGGCGATGTATACCCCTTGATGATGATATGTGCTGATGATATCGGTTTGTACGAGACTCCCGATCAGTAGTCAGATCATGACTATATTGATGATATTAGTATTGTACTAGACATAGGTCAGTACCCTGGACTATGATCTTGGATAAAGAGGATACCAGATGAATAGTGTGATGAATATGATATTGACCCGTACCCAGATTTGGGATGCCGTACGACGGATTTACGTACGAGCTATATATTGATGATTGATCCGCACTCTTGACTTGGGATTCCTGATTATAGATATGGTATCGGATATGATATTATTGAGGCGGGATCACCGACTATACATATACAGGTATGTATATGTATCGACTCAGATGATAGGCGGTTTCCTTACCTGTAGTTCAGCTTGTTAGTTCAGCAGTATAGTTTAGTGTAGTTGTTAGATTAGATTAGACTCCTACCTATTTCAAAACTAGCGGATCGTGGGTATTTTTAAAGACAGGTCAAGGGATCTACGGATATTTCAAAAGACGTATCCTTTATTAAAACCACCGTAGCCCTTATTTTCAAAACCCCACGGTTCGTGTTATTTCAAAAGGCACCATTGTTTAGTATTTAGCTCCCGCTCATTATTGTTGTTCGCTCCGCATCGCATGCTTATATTATGATTCATATCCTATTATTAATATCATGTTGTTAGGACACCAGCACCATTACCGATGATGCGTATGTACCACGTACACTTGCTTGCCGGCTCACACACATCTTCATCGGTAATTACCATGTCACGCACACCTTAGAAAATATTATCGCCTAATGTAGTTTGTTACTAGTAGTTTTGACATGATGATTAGTTGCTTGCCTTATATGCTAGTTTAGACATTGTAGTTGTTACTTGTCACTTCGCATACTGTTATTCATTATATGCCGCATTCATGGATGCTCATGCTTATATTCATGGTTTTACATGCTATTTGGATTCGGATTCCCATGATATTTTCTGGATTTGGAGGAAAACCGCAAAACATATATAAACTGCTTTCTCTCTTTTTAAATAAAAAATGCGGTTTTCCCATGATGTATGAGTCGTCCACCATGAGTTTGCTGATGGATTTCGAGACCCGATTCGAGGAGATGGATAAACCGTTTTGGGTACATGGTGGGCCCGGTGCGGTACCCCGGGGCAAGAGGATCGTGTTGTTGACGTTGAGCCTGGCAGGGGAGCACTACCGACCGGTGATATTACCCGACGCGTCGGATATCCGGAGGATACCGTCGTGGTCTTGAGATGGATGGTAGGGGCCGGTCTGGACTGACGGCGCCCTAGATATTGTGATTGAGACATTGAGATTTCGAGATATTGAGGTACAGAGACTGTGATACAGAGATATCGAGATATTGTGATTACGTTTTGTGCCGATGCTAGGCACTGTTTTATGCTGATTTCATTATAATACCTCATTTTAAAAATACAAAGGGAATCTCACTAAATTATGAAAACAGTTTCTTCATTTACATGTATTCTGTTTTCATGCATTCATACCTCATTCATATGATATATTGCTACCTAAGGCACTGACACAGGCACATGAGATTACACTCGGGTTAGATATTTACCCTAGCCTTTGTTATAGGCTGCAGGTTATATATATAATTGAGGATGTACTATGATCATTGACCTAGGTTGCGTTATTTATGCGATTTCTTTCCGTAGATGTTTTTCTATTCACGAGTTGGCAACTCACCCCCGTTGTGCCCCATTTTCTTGCAGGTTTTGCCGTACAGGTTTCATTACGGCTTTGCTGGCACTACTTCCCATTTCCGGGTGACTTGCTAGTAGGTGGGTTTACTTGTATCGTACCCCCATTATATATCTTGTATATCATTATTCTGTTGTATCTAGAAGTTCCATCAACCAAACATGTATGTATTTCTAAGATAGAGACCAGTGATGTTATTCTTTCGATCTTAGAGTCGCGCGTTATTTTTTCCGTGGATTTCTTGTTGTTTTGAGTTCCTTTTGAGTTTTAATCCTCGCCGTTGGCGTTGTATATTATATTGCTTGTGTGGTTGTGGCCGTCGATTGACGAAGAGCTAGCTCCCGCTTGGGGATGCCTTTTTATTGATTTCGTATACTATTCATGTTGTATCCCATTTGGGGGCCAGTATTTACAAAGGAGACTCTGCCGAAATTTTCGGGAAATTTTTGATGTTTTTAAAAACCGCATAATTCGGCTTATGCTATTGAAACTACTTGCTTTAAGTTGGTTTTTCCTGCACTCTACATCTTTTCTTGGTTTGATTTTTGGGTTTTCGGTTTACTTAGATTACGTACGCCTCGAGACGTTCGTAGTTTAAGTGTCGGTCATGTTCCGTACTTTCGGGTCGTGACAGTAGAGGTGATGAAAGCATGGAAGGCATGAGCTAAAAATGGCTAAGTGTTTTGGGTGTATGAGTGTAATGAGAGGGAGCTGGAGAGAGTGCCCAAAATCAATGATCAAATGAGCAAAGCAAAACCCACTCCAAAAAATGTGGCCGGCCCTCTCTCTCCTCACACAATAATGCACCCAAAAATCTTATCCAATTTTGCATTAAACAAATCAAGGCCATACCAATCTCTACATGTGCAAAGACCATGCTTTGACCCAAAGCCCATACCCTTGCCATGTCACCTTTTCCACCTCATCCAAAACAAATGATTTTCAAAAGAAAATCAATAATGTGGTGGCATCTTCAAGAAGCTATTCCGTATAAATACGGAATACTTCCCGGTACATGTATCAAAATACACATGCGCGTATTCGTACGAAAATACGAATAGCCAAAGGGAGAAAAAGAATAGTGAGCAATAATACTAGAATACATATATATAAATACATATGTAAATTATTAAATCAAAACTTGATTTAACAATCTGGCTTAATCCTAAGCCGCTAGTATTATCAACCGCCCGATTAAAGTCTGTGCAGTCCGTGCACATATTTAATCGGACACCTGTATGTATCAACATACGTCAACTACACCATATCGCCTGAACCGAAAAAAAAAACCTCTGTGTGGGACTCTAAAGACTCGTCAATACGCTGGCGGTGGGTTTAACCACAAGCACGTCAGCGGCACTACCTGTACGTAACGGCTACCCAGGTATTGAGCGAAAGGAAGGCCGACGAGCAAACTCATTCGAACCCCTACTGAGCCTGTCAATGACAATATCCGTACAGTCTGGTCTGTTCGTCTAAGAGTATCGCATATCGGGTCTAGGGGGCGGATAAAGTCAGACCCCTAACAACGCGATAATTCGTGTCGGTATGAAACCCCATCACTACCCGAGAAACTATCGATCCTGGATCGGTAATTCTCACATACCCCGGCCGAGGATTTCTAGTGATGGCCACCCGTGCACTGTGCGACATCAACCCCCAATACCGGGAGAGACGAATCCCCGACGATCCGCTCACTGCCCCCATGTGGCTCGGGACTGTACCCAACTAAAACCTGTTTGCATGACTCCTTTGAGCCGTGGTAGGGTATTAATCAAAGCACGGTGGGAACTCACACGAGACAAATGACGATCTCAGGTCGACAGACTAACCTGTACACATGTCACCAGGGAACGGCTATCTGACTATAGGTATAATACCAACTAGCATGTTCCCGGCGAGTCCGTCCAGTGTACTCATAACCCAATAAGCACCTGCATACTATCTTAGGTGAACAACTAACACCAATGGCTTGTGAGACCGGCCACCGCCCCTCGTCAAGGTCTAGATAAGTATACACCAGTCTGCACTGGAGTATCGATACCCAGTCTCGATACTCCCACGACTAGGGACATTTAAGGATGTGCTTATAGACCCCCAGCTCCCACGTATGTGATCGCCATCACAATGCTGGTAGTCAAGCAAGAATCCTATGGGCTCTATCAACATGTACATGATGATAAAGACAAACCAGATAGCATATTATCATATTGAGTAAGACTGTTTTATCGGTACAGGTCCTCCCTCAATCATCATGATCAGCTGTCTGCGACTATGATAATTGCCTAGAGGGCACTATAGCCAACAATCTCCCACTTGCACTTAAGGCTAATTATTGTGATGTCGCATACTCACAGCCCGTGTGATACCGAACACCCAACTCCTCTACTAATCAGTTTCACAAACCTCGTTTGTAAAACTATTGCGTTCGAGAAATAGCCTCAGTGAGTGGATCCGCTCCAGTGTTTCTTTCTATATCTCTCTTTATCTCAACTTCGCGGAGAAAACTATCTCCCGAAATGAGCAATACCCGTCATAGAATATTTCTGGATATCTGATGGGACCCAATTCATAAAAGAACTCTAAATCCAGCAAACTTCTTAGACTGTATCGTCTACTGAACTCAATCAGTATACAGCGCCATACTTTCCTCAGTATCCGCTTGGACCACCTGTCCAAACTACTGCCCCTCGTCAGAGGGAAAAACTATAACTCAGACAGTCACTCTGTCATCCAGGTCACCTTGGAAGCCTGAAATGATAACCGTCTCCAGAAGGAGGCTTCCGTTATCAAATCCCCAGAACATCCAGTCATGTTCATAAACTGCTTTCCAACGTTTCTCCAGGATTGGATCAATATCTCAACTTATTGCATCTAGTGCAGAAACAACATATGGTGTGGTACTTGACATGTCATGATTGACTCAATTGCCTAAGCAAGTGATATGCCAATCATGCACATCCCTCTCCCCTTTAGTCTGTAAGACACCTTTAGAGAGGGTGACTCCATCACCTACAAGTTCACCACCATGCCAGGAGCCGTCCATTCTAAAATACTTTTAGAATACTGTCTAAGTACCCAGATTGAGACACTTCCCAAATCTAGATTTAAAACCATAGATCTAGTAACCAGAACGAAACCAAATCCATTCAATCTTCGCCTGCTGGCTTCTTGCGAAAGTCAACTACCTTTTTATTCGTTCGCTTCTTCAGTTCCATCCAAGCTCGCTTTTGTCTGAATCTTCGGACCTTTCGAGTAGCTAGAAGTCCCGTTATGGGACTTCCCGGGCTCGGAAGGCTCCATGAATCTTGAAGTCCCGTTATGGGACTTCCCTGGCAGAAAACCCTAATGTTAAGCAAACGCATATTACAAATCTAGTATCTCTCCAATAGGAGTATCTAATCGCATCCTCCAATCGCAAATCTTTGATGCGCGACTCTTTTTCTAGTTTTTCTAGACTGAGAATACCGGCAAGACCGACTTTGAGAGGCTTTTTTCGCTCTGCTGTCAATTCAATCTATCCCTTTCTTCCTTCTCGGTGTGAATGACGCGCTTCTTTGAACGATTCTAGGTTCCCTGACTCTGAGAATGCCTCTTCTACGGAGCTCTAATATAATATCCATAACCTATGTAGAGAAACACTGTGTGATAACCAAAGTATAACCGATCGTAGTATAGGAATTTCACTTCCTATAAAGTGCATGTCATCCCAAATACCAGGACACACACCCTACTACCTTCATAACAGATCCATCTTCTATTCTGATGAAGTCAAATACCTATGACTGTCACATCAAAAATAGATGATCTATCTCCGCTATATCCGCTTTAGTCTATAAATAGACACAAGCTGCTTGTCCACTATGCTTCCGATGCTCCCATTGACTACGAAAACCCTTTGACAGAGTCATATACACGTGCACTTCTAAACCTAGTTTAGAATGACGCTATACTTATCCTCGTGCCGGGTCTCATAGTCTGGAACAACAGTAGTGTCAAGTCTGGGTAAACAAGAACCTCCCTGTCACCATCCTTGAGGATACCAAAGTACCTCTCGGGCGCCTGAGGTTACCTACCATATCTGCGGAGTGGCCAATGGAATGTCAAACCTGATTTAATCTTTAGGTTCTTATTAAATTTTCAGTAATCGTTTGTGGTTTTGGAATCACTTCCAGTTCTACCATACTCCCACTACTGTTTTCTGAAAAAATCCATTTTATTAAAACTGGTGGCGAGTCAAGAACAATATCACTATTGATCTTCCTGATGGTAGAAAGTTAACCCTCGTGAAAGCCCGGGATAACCCACAAACGGCCATTACTGAAACGTGCCCTGAGTTTGTCCAGATTTTGGTTTTAAGCATCAACCGGACAACTCCCTATATCTTAACATCGTTAAGATACAAATTGATTCTATATACCATAAAGAAACAAATGCACTAATTTTATTGGAACCAGATTCAAAATCATGCAGCTGTTTCCAGTGCATGTCAACTAAATGGAGAAAGGACGATCAGCATTACTCAACTTAGGAGTGCATCCAATTATGAGTAACCTGAAAAAGAAACAAGTTTCTCAAAACCATCACTATTAACTGAATACCATAACACAAGTATTTACATCTTCGATCACCTTGAAGAATCCCGATACTTGCGACACATGATTCTCTACTTTATTCTTGTACCTATAACTTCTCAAAACTTAGACTTTGTTTTTCTACGAAACACGTGTCTAAATCTGGAGAAGTCACAAGTAGACAGAATATAGTATGAGTACCAACCCCTCTTTCCTAATGGACACTGGACAACATACAATATATTGTATAAGTCCCCTGAGTTTAATAACTCAAACCCTGTGTGTCGTAGGTTGAAAACGGTACCCAGGAGATTTCCTCAAATATCACCAATTACAACGAATTCCGATATAATGAGGTGGTCACCTAATTTCCAATAGCTTACTCCCACTCATCATCTGTAAAACCATACAGATGTGAGAATCATACCTGGTAAATACATACACTGGATCAAGGGTCTAATTGGAAAATCAGTTTACAATTAACAATGCACAGTGAAACTGAAACATGAAAATGTTTCGAAGGGGTATCTGGGTATTCCTAGTAATGCCTCTTCCATTATCCAGATTCATGACTGTAACTGTATATTTCTTTGTCATCTCTCCAAATTCTTTTATTTGTCTTTAGTCGTTACCTTCTATACACCTTCGTTAGGCTTAAATGGTTTTCTTCCTTCCCTACCGTTCGGCACCAACCTATGGTTTGGAAGAAGACTATCCAATAAGCGTAATAGGTGTACTCTCCTAATCCTAGGAGTACTCGCAACCTGAGAGAAGGTGATGATAAAAGACAACTGAATAATCCTTATTCTATTTCTCCTGAACCAGAATCCATCCTCGAAAAAGTTCCTTCGACATCGTATATAACCATACGATGGATTTATCCAATGGAATTGGATGTTCGTAGTGATACGGGGTGTTCTGGAGAAATACAAAGGTGAGGTAGGAGTGGCGATGAAATACGTGGTTTGGTCGTGAATCATAGCAGTCGCATTTTACTTTGCCCTCTTTCTAATCCCTTTATTTGTCTTTACTTATTACCTTCTGCACACTATACTTAGGCTAATTGGTTTTCTTCATTGCCTACCTTTCGGCACCTGCCTATGGTTTGGAAGAAGATTATCCAATAAGCGTAATAGGTGTACTGTCTCCTAATCCTAGGAGCCCTCACAACCTGAAAGAAGGTAAAAGGAAAAGACAACTGAATAGTCCTATTCATTTTCTCCAAAACCAGAAACCATCCTCGAAAAAGTTCCTTCGAGTTCGTATATAACCATACGATGGTTTTATCCAATGGAAGTGGATGGTCGTAGTGATACGGGGTGTTCTGGAGAAAGGCAAAGGGTAAAAGAAGGAGTGGCAATGATGTATGTAACTTGGACAATCCAAAAGCTAGTGTTTTTAAGAAAGTTCGGTTAACTTGGTCACTGAGTCATAATCTAGGGTCGGGCCACGGTCGCTGCCAAAGAGAGAGAGAAAGGAGAAACACTCAGCGTGCACTCTAGCCCAGATCAGAATTGTTAATCACTTTATCTAATCAGGAAACCTCCCACTGTAATCTCAAATTCTTCTCCAAACCTGAAAGAAGAATTAGTCGGGATCACCCGAAGAGTAAACCAACTCATCAGTGAGAATCGGGATCCAACTATCATCGCATGATAACTTGATGGAAGCCACTCAAGTTATCACACTCCAGAAGGTATGCGCATGCCTGGCAAGTTTCCTGTTTGTTTGAAACTCCCGATGTAATTTTTATCCCATGCTCTTATGACCTTGACGTAGGCCAACAAATCATAAGTCACATGTCAAGTTCTACCCATCATTATCCAGGTTAATTTGAATCCACCTGTACATACCCTTGACGTAAGCCAACAAGGTAGTACGACTGTTCCAAACCAACGCATCTATCTATGTAACAGAAAAGTAACAAATAGCTACCATACACTATGCCTTGACGTAGGCCAACAAACATAGCATGAATACTAAGTGCTACCCTTCTGAAATGACGGAGGACTACGAATGGTTTTTGGAGAAAAACCTTTAACGTAATGAACTTGATATCGTTGAAGGAACCGGATAGCTTTTATAAAAATATAGCTGCGAAAATCTTTACTAAAGATGTCACTCCCGGTGAAGGGATCTCGGCTCTTTCCTCGTCGAATGAGATGCAGGATATTCCAAACTGAATACGACGATGCAAAGCAAAAATAATCGACTATAGTGAAGTTATTACGTTGACGCAAACTTTTACTCAAGGGGTCACTCCTGATGAAGGGATCTCGGCCCTTGCCTCATCGAATGAGGTGCTGGATATTCATAACCGAATACCACTGTGCAAAGCAAAAGCGTACGTCTGTAATGTCAGTTTTGAAAATTGGTTCCAACAACATCAAATATAGGTTTGTTTTATCCTTGCATTGATAAGAATCAATGCAGTCCCATCAATTAATCACACCAGAAAAGAACGAAAATATAATGTACGTATATGCCATCCGCATTCGCCACTGGGTCCCGTTAGGTTACTTAACTAACGACAGAGCGGGGACTGGACTAGCGCGGGTGCAAAACATATACAACATCTACTAGTATATATAAATATATAATAATCTCTCCAGGCGTGATAAATGCAACATCATAGAAAAGTAATAAGCATCACAGAACAATACAGATAATCTGGAAGCCCCGGGTTTCCTTCGAGCCACATATGAAAACCCGACGTTCCCCTGGTCGTGTGGATAGCCTTTGCAATGAACTCCTAGACCCCTACGAGCGCGGCAAGTTACCCGCCAAAACCAGAAGCGAGGCAGCCCCCTTCAGCAAAGTGAATGGACCACCCAGCACTTCACGGAATCCGGTAACTTGAGCACCCTTCCTTGGGTCAACCTATACCCCCTACGAGTGCGGCGAATAGACCTCCAATTCTAGAGTAAGGTCCTCTCCGTCTCAACGCCATGAGATGCGGATCTGTTGCCCTCTAGAACCCGGCTATCTGTGCACTCCTCCGTGGGGTAATCCTAGTACTGAAAAGAAAATAATATACAAGGGTGACATCGACCTCAACCCGGTCGTGCCCTAAACAAATAATATACAAGTTGGCAGTGACGGCAGTCCACATGTCGGACGCTCGCCCCGCAATACAAATATACAAGCTGGCAGTGACGGCAGTCCACATGTCGGACACTCGCCCCGCAATACAAATATACAAGAATCTGAACTGTACTACAAACATTGCACTACCGGCTATCCACCACGACAAACCAGCCACAACACAGCACAACACAGAACATCAACGTGAATGTCACATTCGCAAACTCGTCTAAAAGAACATATAGCAATTAGACGGGTTTACCGATTGAGTGACATTCACGGTCGCAGATGCTAAACTAAGTAATAATAATTACACAGTTAAAATTTCGATCGATTAAAATTTTCGTCTATCCCCAAGTGCAAACCAGTACTCAAGAAAATCTAGGCTAAAACCAAACATCACACAAATCATTTTTCCTTGTCAGAGAGTGACAGAAAATATTTGGAAGCATTTGGCCACAAAAGCGCGGCTGCACCGCCGCCAAATGGCATGTTTTGCGGCGGTTCCGCGGACAAAAAAATGAATCATTCTTCCAAATTTCTTGTGGTGCTCTACAATTGCCTGCACGGATTTTTAAGCTACACAGAAAAAATTTTCGAGCAAGTTTTAAAATCGACAGAAACTTGGCAAAAAGGATAAATAATTTGGAAATTTTGATCGATCGATGTTTTAACTTCGTGCAACCTAAGTAGTAATGGTTTATGGGTGGCATTGATACCACTGCTGGGTTATGCCGGCGCCCTGGCCATCAAAAGCGGCCGGTGCGAAACAAAAACGACGAATAAAAATCTGGCGCCGACGGAACCCAATCCCAAGATCGAACCCATAAACACTAAAACTAGTAAAACCAAACACAAAGAGATAGAACGGTTATACATAATGAACCAAGTCCTTCAGGTCTTCAACCATTTCCAAGCTTCTAGTGATGCGGATCGACTTTGGTCGCTGGTCTTCCTTCATCTCCGATGATCCACCCAAGGGAAACGGCGCAAGCTCCAGGTTCGTTAAATGGACCAACCGACCCTCCAAGATCGCTAGTAGTGGAGAGTGGGGGTGTAGGATAGTCTCACCATAAGTTTCTCTCAAAATATTATGCTCATAGAACAACCATGGAAGATGTAAAGGTGATGAAAGCATGGAAGGCATGAGCTAAAAATGGCTAAGTGTTTTGGGTGTATGAGTGTAATGAGAGTGAGCTGGAGAGAGTGCCCAAAATCAATGATCAAATGAGCAAAGAAAAACCCACTCCAAAAAATGTGGCCGGCCCTCTCTCTCCTCACACAATAATGCACCCAAAAATCTTATCCAATTTTGCATTAAACAAATCAAGGCCATACCAATCTCTACATGTGCAAAGACCATGCTTTGACCCAAAGCCCATACTCTTGCCATGTCACCTTTTCCACCTCATCCAAAACAAATGATTTTCAAAAGAAAATCAATAATGAGGTGGCATCTTCAAGAAGCTATTCCGTATAAATACGGAATACTTCCCGGTACATATATCGAAATACACATACGCGTATTCGTACGAAAATACGAATAGACAAAGAGAGAAAAAGAATAGTGAGCAATAATACTAGAATACATATATATAAATACATATGTAAACTATTAAATCAAAACTTGATTTAACAATCTGGCTTAATCCTAAGCCGCTAGTATTATCAACCGCCCGATTAAAGTCTGTGCAGTCCGTGCACATATTTAATCGGACACCTGTATGTATCAACATACGTCAACTACACCATATCGCCTGAACCGAAGAAAAAAAACCCTTTGTGTGGGACTCTAAAGACTCGTCAATACGCTGGCAGTGGGTTTAACCACAAGCACGTCAGCGGTACTAGCTGTACGTAACGGCTACCCAGGTATTGAGCGAAAGGAAGGCCGACAAGCAAACTCATCTGAACCCCTACTGAGCCTGTCAGTGACAATATCCGTACAGTCCGGTCTGTTCGTCTAAGAGTATCGCATATCGGGTCTAGGGGCGGATAAAGTCAGACCCCTAACAACGCGATAATTCGTGTCGGTATGAAACCCCATCACTACCCGAGAAACTATCGATCCTGGATCGGTAATTCTCACATACCCCGGCTGAGGATTTCTAGTGATGGCCACCCGTGCACTGTGCGACATCAACCCCCAATACCGGGAGAGACGAATCCCCGACGATCCGCTCACTGCCTCCATGTGGCTCGGGACTGTACCCAACTAAAACCTGTTTGCACGACTCCTTTGAGCCATGGTAGGGTATTAATCAAAGCACAGTGGGAACTCACACGAGATAAATGACGATCTCATGTCGACAGACTAACCTGTACACATGTCACCAGGGAACTGCTATATGACTATAGGTATAATACCAACTAGCATGTTCCCGGCGAGTCCGTACAGTGTACTCATAACCCAATGAGCACCTGCATACTATCTTAGGTGAACAACTAACACCAATGGCTTGTGAGACCGACCACCGCCCCTCGTCAGGGTCTAGATAATTATACACCTGTCTGCACTGGAGTATCGATGCCCCTCTCGATACTCCCACGACTAGGGACATTTAAGGATATGCTTATAGACCCCCAGCTCCCATGTATGTGATCGTCATTACAATGCTAGTAGTCAACCAAGAATCCTATGGGCTCTATCAACATGTACATGATGATAAAGACAAACCAGATAGCATACTATCATCTTGAGTAAGACTGTTTTATCGGTATAGGTCCTCCCACAATCATCATGATCAGCTGTCTGCGACTATGATAATTGCCTAGAAGGTACTATAGCCAACAAACGGAATATAGGTTAGGTGTCTTATGGTTGCAGTCTCGTGCCACTTTTAACACCTTCCATACCAATCTACCCCTTAAACCCCACGATGTCTTGATTGTATTGTTTGTATTGTATTGCAACTTGTATTGTTTTTTAATATAGATTGTATAATTGGATGACTTGCCGAAACCATGATATCAGTAAATGGGTGTATCTGGAGAATCATGAATGTAACTGGAGAATCATGTAAATGAGTATATCCGTGGTTCGGTTCGGTCAATACAGGTTGAATATATCGAATATATGGATTCATGAATTCATATTGAATTATAATATTGTAGATTGTACATGAATCATATTCAAGTCAGATTATTATAATGAGACTCAGTCTGAGTCAGAACAATTAGAAAAGAAATTGAAGTCCTGAATTAAATTTTGATGTTATCGGTAACAGTTGCACATGGGCGGCAGGATTTGTGTCTTTTTCAAAGACGATTACCGTGTTGATAACACCGTTTGTTAAGTTATCTACCATAAAATAGGCAAGCACCCACTTCTCCGGCTCCTTGAGGCTCAAGAGATTGGTCTCGCTTAAACCTATATTTACTAGGGTCCTTATTGTAATTTATGAAACTTGAGTGGGTTTTATGTAAAAATAATTTTGTATAATTTACAAAATACACCTCAAGTTTTTAATTATCGTCTTTAGAGTTTACATAGCTGTGGATTTTATATTTGTGACATTTCTAGTGAATAAACCTATTTTTTCATAATACATGGTATTTATTTGTAAAGTGTTGGGCTTGTATGGAATTTCATGGTAATTTCATGTAAAGTGATTCTTGTGATTTAGAAAAGTTGGAATATTTATAATATATCAAAAATAGACATTTTGATGATATATATATATATATATATATATATATATATATATATATTTATAAAAATAATTTTAATTTATTATTTTCTAGAAATCTCCTTTTCTTAAGATTTTTGTATTTTAAATCTCTCAAGACCGAATGCTCCTTGCGGAGGTCTGAATCTCACACTACTAATACCAGGGATGTACGATAATCCGCACCATCCCAGTCGGGTTCCCCAAAAATTGGTTGTAGCGGCGCTTTGCAAAGATTTGTAAAACACTTAATCTTGTAGAAAACGGTTTTATTAGTAAATGGTATTTTTTTTGAAAGGTTTCGTTTTCCCGTATTCTATGTTCCCGAAAGGTATTGTGCTATGTTGCATATGAGTGTGTGAGGAGCTAGGTCATTACCTCGTGATCTACTTAAAGGTATAGCAAGATTTTGATGTTTTAAATGTCGGAATTAAACTAAATGGTATTTTAGTGAAAAAGTACGATAACAATTGAAATAGAAATCTTTTGATATGGAACTTGTTCAATATGACTTGTTATTGTTTAATAGTCAACATGTAATGGTTTGGTCTGCTTGTATTTAAGAAAAGGTGAGATTATTAAGAAGAACCGAATCGGACATCGGATTAACTCTGATTCCGTCGGGTTTTATTAAAAGTTGTTTTAAGACTAAGGAATAGAAGAGGGAGGTGGGACTTACTGGCTTTTGGTTTAGAGGAGAGGAAGAGGGAGTGGACGTAGGTTCCAGTGCATCGTTTCGTCGCCGGGAGCTCCTACGGTCGTCGTCGGAAAATCGCCGGAGCTTCGCCCTTCGCTAACTCCAAAGTACACTAAACTTCTATGGATTTCTTGAGAGTTTTGATCAGAATTTTGGAGTGAAGGGGTGTGTTTAAGGGTTGTATTTATAGGGTTTAGGGTTAGGGTAGGTGAAAGGGTGTGAAGAAAAAATGTATTAAATTGTATTAAAAATATGGTTTAATGGGATTTTAAAGAGCTCTCTTAAATTGCAGAAAATTTAAAGTATACAGGGGTAATGGGGAGGCCAAAAGACACACTTTTCCTGTTGACAACTCGGCGATCCGGCTCAACTCGGCCGGCGGCGGCGGGCCGGGTCGATCGAGTCGCCGGCCCGAGTCCGGCCGGGGCTCGCTGCCACGTGTCCTATGTCGCTTGGTCTGCACAGTGGGATAGTTTGTTTTTAGTGTGACCTTTGGTTTTACGGGTTTAGCACGTATAGACTCTTGGGATTCTAAAAATTTAAAAAGAAATCAATATGGAAAATAATGTGGGGGATGGGATTTGAATTCTGGTGCTTTGGTTCAGCAGTGCAAGGTATTACCAATAAACTACAAACTCCTTCTTTCTATTAAAAAGCAAAACAAACTTATAACTTGTGCTCAGACAAAAGTATCCCTTTCTGTATTTTTTGAAAAATTGTACAGAAATTTTATGGTTGTTACATTCTACCCTCCTTATAAAAATTTCGTCCTCGAAATTTGTAAAAGGAAAGTGTACCAGATTCAAGGAAAGTTTGGTGATAGAACTATTGGTAATGTAAGAAAAATATGTGAAAGAACGAAAGAATGTGAAGGTTTTGGTAAGATTGTAAAAGAGGTGAGGGAATTTTGGGTTAGGACAGATTCAAAGTATATGAAATGATAAGATTCAAGGATATGAATTGTAAGGAATGTTTTAGTTGCTGGTTCTTGTGTTATATTGCTTAGGTTGTTCATGCAGAACAGAACTGCATGGTAGAGTTCCATACAGCTCAGACCTGCATGGGCCGCCAACGAAACCTGTCACACCCCGCTTCCCGGTATACGGACAGAGGACGCGACGAGGCCGCTACGTATTTACTGTGAAGTAAATACGCTAAGCGTAACTAAGCAATATAAAATAAATGTACACAAGAGACAAGATAAAATGAAACAGCAACTTTAATTATTCACATTCTTTTTACAATACATGGAAAAGTAAATACATCTGAATGTAAGCAATGCCTAAACAATAGCATAACAGAAATGGAAAGTACTGAAATGAAATGTGTACAAGTGTAACTACAGCTCGGGATCTTCAGTAAACTGGTCCAACTCTTCAGTGCTAGGCTCGATCTCTAGAAGGTCCGAATCACCTGACGACATTCAAAGAAGAAAGAAGAGAATGTCGTCAGCGAACAAATCGCTCGGTAAGTCCTAAAGATAAGGGAGAAGTAGAAAAGACAGAAAGAGAGAGAGTGTATAACTTTTAAAGTTGTATTATATTGTTATAATGTTGTACTTAGTGTTAACGTTGTTGTTTATAGCTTGGTACAGAAGGATGCCAGTGTTTACGAGAAGAGTCTCACTAGCCCCGGAGACTAAGGTATCAGGAATTCAAGGAACCGTTATGCCATGGTACAACAGCAACGGAATATAGGTTAGGTGTCTTATGGTTGCAGTCTCGTGCCACTTCTAACACCTTCCGTACCAATCTCCCCCTTAAACCCCGCGATATCTTGATTGTATTGTTTGTATTGTATTGCAACTTGTATTGTTTTGTAATATAGATTGTATAATTAGATGACTTGCCGAAACCATGATATCAGTAAATGGGTGTAACTGGAGAATCATGAATGTAACTGGAGAATCATGTAAATGGAAGTATATCCATGGTTCGGTTCGGTCATTACAGGTTGAATATATCGAATATATGGATTCATAGTGAATTGTAATATTGTAGATTGTACTTGAATCATATTCAAGTCAGATTATTATAATGAGACTCAATCTGAGTCAGAACAATTAGAAAAGAAATTGAAGTCCTGAATTAAGTTTTGATGTTATCGGTAACCGCTGCACTTGGGCGGCAGGATTTGTGTCTTTTTCAAAGACGATTACCGTGTTGATAACACCGTTTGTTAAGTTGTCTACCTTAAAATAGGCAAGCACCCACTTCTCCGGCTCCCTGAGGCTCAAGAGATTGGTCTCGCTTAAACCTATATTTACTAGAGTCCTTATTGTAATTTATGAAACTTGAGGGGGTATTATGTAAAAATAATTTTGTATAATTTACAAAATACACCTCAAGTATTTAATTATAGTCTTTAGAGTTTTCATAGCTGTGGATTTTATATTTGTGACATTTCTAGTGAATAAACCTATTTTTTCATAATACATGGTATTTATTTGTAAAGTGTTCGGCTTGTATGGAATTTCATGATATTTTCATGTAAAGTGATTCTTCTGATTTAGAAAAAATATTTATAATATATCAAAAATAGACATTTTGATGCTACACACACACACACACACACACACACACACACACACACACATATATATATATATATATATATATATATATATATATATATATATATATATTTATAAAAATAATTTTAATTTATTATTTTCTAGAAATCTCATTTTCTTAAGATTTTTGTATTTTAATCTTTCGAGACCGAATACTCCTTACGGAGGTCTGAATCTCGCACTACTAATCCCAGGGATGTGCGATAATCCGCACCATCCCAGTCGGGTTCCCCAAAAATGGGTTGTAGCATCGCTTTACAAAGATTTGTAAAACACTTAATCTTGTAGAAAACGGTTTTATTAGTAAATGGTATTTTTTTGAAAGGTTTCGTTTTCCCGTATTCTATGTTCCCAAAACGTATTGTGCTATGTTGCATATGAGTGTGTGAGGAGGTAGGTCATTACCTCGTGATCTACTTAAAGGTATGGCAAGATTTTGATGTTTTAAATGTCGGAATTAAACTACATGGTATTTTAGTGAAAAAGTACGATAATAATTGAAATAGAAATCTTTTGATATGGAACTTGTTCAATATGACTTTTTATTGTTTAATAGTCAACATGTAATGGTTTAGTATGCTTGTATTTAAGAAAAGGTGAGATTATTAAGAAGAACCGAATCGGACATCGGATTAACTCCGATTCCATCGGGTTTTATTAAAAGTTGTTTTAAGACTATGGAATAGAAGAGGGAGGTGGGACTTACTGGCTTTTGGTTTAGAGGAGTGGAAGAGGGAGTGGACGTAGGTTCTGGTGCGTCGTTTCTTCGCCGAAAGCTCCTATGGTCGTCGTCGGAAAATCGCCGGAGCTTCACCCTTCGCTAACTCAAAAGTACACTAAACTTCTATGGATTTCTTGAGAGTTTTGATCAGAATTTTGGAGTGAGGGGGTTTGTTTAAGGGGTTGTATTTATTGGGTAAAGCTAGGGTTAGGGTAGGTGAAAGGGTGTGAAGAAAAAATGTATTAAATTGTATTAAAAATATGGTTTAATGGGATTTTAAAGAGCTCTCTTAAATTGCAGAAAATTTAAAGTATACAGTGGTAATGGGGAGGCCAAAAGACACACTTTTTCTGTTGACAACTCGGCAATCCGGCTCAACTCGGCCGGTGGCGGCGGGCCGAGTCGACCGAGTCGCTGGCCCGAGTCGGCCAAGTCGGGCCGGGGCTCGCTGCCACGTGTCCTATGTCGCTTGTTCTGCACAGTGGGATAGTTTGTTTTTAGTGTGACCTTTGGTTTTACAGGTTTAGCACGTGTAGACTCTTGGGATTCTAAAAATTTAAAAAAAAATCAATATTAAAAATAATGTGGGGGATTGGATTTGAATTCTGGTGTTTTGGTTCAGCAGTGCAAGGTATTACCAATAAGCTACAAGCTCCTTCTTGCTATTAAAAAGCAAAAAAAACTTATAACTTGTGCTCAGGCAAAAGTAACCCTTTCTGTATTTTTTGAAAAATTGTACAGTAAGTTGTAGAGAAAGTTTATGGTTCTTACATTCTACCCTCCATATAAAAATTTCGTTCTCGAAATTTGTAAAAGGAAAGTGTAACAGATTCAAGAAAAGTTTGGTAATAGAACTATTGGTAGTGTATGAAAAATATGTGAAAGAACGAAAGAATGCGAAGGTTTTGGTAAGATTGTAAAAGAGGTGAGGGAATTTTGGGATAGGACAGATTCAAAGTATATGAAATGATAAGATTCAAGGATATGAATTGTAAGGAATGTTTTAGTTGCTGGTTCTTGTGTTATATTGTTTAGGTTGTTCATGCAGAACAGAACTGCATGGTAGAGTTCCATACAGCTCAGACCTGCATGGGCCGCCAACGAAACCTGTCATGCCCCGCTTCCCGTTATACGGGCAGAGGACGCGACGAGGCCGCTACGTATTTACTGTGAAGTAAATACGCTAAGCGTAACTAAGCAATATAAAATAAATGTACACAAGAGAAAAGATATAATGAAACAACAACTTTAATTATTCACATTCTTTTTACAATACATGGAAAAGTAAATATATCTGAATGAAAGCAATGCCTAAACAATGGCATAACAGAAATGGAAAGTACTGAAATGAAATATGTACAAGTGTAACTATAGCTCGAGATCTTCAGTAAACCGGTCCAAGTCTTCAGTGCTAGGCTCGATCTCTGGAAGGTCAGAATCACCTGACGACATTCAAAGAAAAAAGAAGAGAATGTCGTCAGCGAACAAATCGCTCGCTAAGTCCTAAAGATAAGGGAGAAGTAGAAAAGACAGAAAGAGAGAGAGTGTATAACTTTTAATGTTGTATTATATTGTTATAATGTTGTATTTAGTGTTAACGTTGTTGTTTGTAGCTTGGTACAGAAGGATGCCAGTGTATACGAGAGGAGTCTCACTTGCCCCGGAGACTAAGGTATCAGGAACTCAAGGAACAGTTATGCCACGGTACAACAGCAACAGAATATAGGTTAGGTGTCTTATGGTTGCAGTCTCGTGCCACTTCTAACACCTTCCGTACCAATCTACCCCTTAAACACCGCGATGTCTTGATTGTATTGTTTATATTGTATTGCAGCTTGTATTGTTTTGTAATATAGATTGTATAATTAGATGACTTGCCGAAACCATGATATCAATAAATGGGTGTAACTGGAGAATCATGAATGTAACTGGAGAATCATGTAAATGGAAGTATATCCATGGTTCGGTTCGGTCAATACAGGTTGAATATATCGAATATATGGATTCATGGATTTATAGTGAATTGTAATATCGTAGATTGTACTTGAATCATATTCAAGTCAGATTATTATAATGAGACTCAGTCTGAGTCAGAATAATTAGAAAAGAAATTGAAGTCCTGAATTAAGTTTTGATGTTATCGGTAACCGATGCACATGGGCGGCAGGATTTGTGTCTTTTTCAAAGACGATTACCGTGTTGAAAACACCGTTTGTTAAGTTGTCTACCATAAAATAGGCAAGCATCCACTTCTCCGGCTCCCTGAGGCTCAAGAGATTGGTCTCGCTTAAACCTATATTTACTAGGGTCCTTATTGTAATTAATGAAACTTGAGTGGGTTTTATGTAAAAATAATTTTGTATAATTTACAAAATACACCTCAAGTATTTATTTATCGTATTTAGAGTTTTCATAGCTGTGGATTTTATATTTGTGACATTTCTAGTGAATAAACCTATTTTTTCATAATACATGGTATTTATTTGTAAAGTGTTGGGCTTGTATGGAATTTCATGGTATTTTCATGTAAAGTGATTCTTGTGATTTAGAAAAGTTGGAATATTTATAATATATCAAAAATAGACTTTTTGATGATATATATATATATATATATATATATATATATATATAATTTTAATTTATTATTTTCTAGAAATCTCATTTTCTTAAGATTTTTGTATTTTAAATCTCTCGAGACCGAATGCTCCTTACGGAGGTCTGAATCTCACACTACTAATACCAGGGATGTACGATAATCCGCACCATCCTAGTCGGGTTCCCCAAAAATTGGTTGTAGCGTCGCTTTGCAAAGATTTGTAAAACACTTAATCTTGTAGAAAACGGTTTTATTAGTAAATGGTATTTTTTTGAATGTTTTCGTTTTCCCGTATTCTATTTTCTCGAAAGGTATTGTGCTATGTTTCATATGCGTGTATGAGGAGGTAGGTCATTACCTCGTGATCTACTTAAAGGTATAGCAAGATTTTGATGTTTTAAATGTCGGAATTAAACTACATGATATTTTAGGAAAAAAGTACGATAACAATTGAAATAGAAATCTTTTGATATGGAACTTCTTCAATATGATTTGTTATTGTTTAATAGTCAACATGTAATGGTTTGGTAAGCTTCTTTAAGAAAAGGTGAGATTATTAAGAAGAACCGAATCGGACATAGGATTAACTATGATTCCGTCAGGTTTTATTAAAAGATGTTTTAAAACTATAGAATAGAAGAGGGAGGTGGGACTTACTGGCTTTTAGTTTAAAGGAGAGGAATAGGGAGTGGACGTAGGTTCCGGTGCGTCGTTTCGTCGCCGGGAGCTCCTAAGGTCCTCGTCGGAAAATCGCCGGAGCTTCGCCCTTCGCTAACTCCAAAGTACACTAAATTTCTATGGATTTCATGAGAGTTTTGATCAGAATTTTAGAGTGAGAGGGATGTGTTTAGGGGTTGTATTTATAGGGTAAAGCAAGGGTTAGGATAGATGAAAGGGTGTGAAGAAAAATTGTATTAAATTGTATTAAAAATATGGTTTAATAGGATTTTAAAGAGCTCTGTTAAATTGCAGAAAATTTAAAGTATACAGGGGTAATGGGGAGGCCAAAAGACACACTTTTCCTGTTGACAACTCGGCGATACGGCTCAACTCGGCCGGCGGCGGCGGACCGAGTCGGGCCGGGGCTCGCTGCCACGTATCCTATGACGCTTGGTCTGCACATTGGGGTAGTTTGTTTTTAGTGTGACCTTTGTTTTTACGGGTTTAGCACGTGTAGACTCTTGGGATTCTAAAAATTTAAAAAGAAATCAATATTAAAAATAATGTGGGAGATGGGATTTGAACTGTGGTGCTTTGGTTCAGCAGTGCAAGGTATTACCAATGAGCTACAAGCTCCTTCTTGTTATTAAAAAGCAAAACAAATTTATAATTTGTGCCCAGGCAAAATTACCCCTTTCTTTATTTTTTGAAAAATTGTACAGAAAGTTGTACAGAAAGTTTAGGGTTGTTACAATCGTCTTTGGCGCGAAGATCACGAAGGAGGTTCGTTCAACTTGGAGAGAGCCTTGAAGAGTCGCGTGGACTTCATCCCGGTGCTTTTGAAGAGAAAGACACGAACTACAAAGGTTGTATGCTCTTAAACTTTCTATTAAGCTTAATCACATCACAAAGGAAAATCCTAAAATTCTAGTTGTGATCTTGTTAGTCTAGCTTAGCACCTAGAAAAATTAAAATTTGGCATGCTTGATTCCTCTTGAACCCCTTGACGGTGCTATGGTCGACTTTCAATACTAACCCTAATTGTCTCATGAATTGAGAAACCTAGGGTTAGTGTGACAAAGCATTCCATAATCACTCTCTACTGTTAGTTATGTGTATGCCCTAGAGGCCATTACTGTACATAGGATGTATATTGTAGTGGATGCTGGGACATATATAGGTAGGACTTTCTTGCTCGACATGATAGTACGCTATCTGGTTGCTCTTTATCTTAACATGTATACTTTCTGTCTCTCTGATTACATGTTGATAAAGCCCTTAGGATGTGTACTCGACTTCCAGGACTATGATGAAGATCATACTAGTGGGGCCTGGGTAGTCAATGAGTACATCCTTCATTGTTCTTAGTCGTGGGAATATCAAGACGGGGCATCGATATTCCAGAGTAGACTAGCGTATATCTTCTCGACCCATGTGATGGGCGATGGATGATCCCATATCCATTGGTGTTTGACATCAGAGATGGTATGCGGGTGCTCAGTAGAGACTGGGTACACTGAACGGACTCGCCGAGAACTCCCAGATGGTATTATACCTCACGTCAAATGGCAGTTCTCTGGTGACACTGGTACAGCTTAGTCTGTAGACCCGAGATCGTCATAGAGTCTTATGTGTCTCCCACTGTGCTTTGATTTCCACCCTACCACGGCTCTACTGAGTCGTGCAAACAGGTGGTTTTTGGGTACAGTCCCGATTCATATGGAGGCAATGAGCGATAGGAGGGGATTCGTCTCTCCCGGTATTGGGGGTTGATGTTGCGCTATGCTCGACTGGCCATAACAGGAAATCCCTGGCCAGGGTTGCAGTGATATACTGGTAAGAGTTATCAGTAGTTTCACGAATGTTATGGACCTTACGTCGGCATGACTTATCAAGCTACTGGGGTCTGACGTTTACCACCCCTAGACGAGATATGCGACATATCAGACGAACAGACCGGACTGTACGGTAAGTGTTACTAGTTGGATTCACAGGAGTGTTAGCGGGATTGCTCGTCGATCTTCTGATCGCTCAATACCCGGATAGCCGTTACGTTTAGCAGACCGCTTGCGGCTTGTGGGTGCTTTATTTGATCATCATCTGCTGCCGGCGTATTGACGAGTCTTTAGAGTCCTACACAGAGGTTTTCTGGCTCAAGCGAAACGAAATAGGAGCGCATATGAGATGTGTGCGGGACCGAGAATAATGCGTGTATGTGATACCGTATTTCATTCTCGCGATGAATGTTTCGATTGGTTGTATGCGATATAACCTAGTTATCGAATCGAAGATTGATTCGATAAGTCAATACATTGTATACTAGTCGGTTATGTGCAACATGACCGGATCATTGAATCAAGTGTTGATTTAATGATTTAATGTATAATTATATATTTGATATATTACTTTGCATTAACTAGTATTGGTTCACTTTAAAAGGATTTTTCTCACTTGAAGTGCACATTGTATATGTGATATATTTTTTTGTGCACTTGTTTGTATCATGCTTGATGATACATGCTCACTTGGGTTTGTGTAAAGATTAAACCATGGTTGTGTAATGGTTAGGGTTTTCTTTTTATTATCTATTTATTTATTTATTATTCATTTTGTTTATTTTGGCAAAAGAAAATGATAAAGAGAAAATGGTGGCTTTCTTTTGTTTGTAGTTGAAGCTTCATGAAGCTTTGACTAAGTGACCATTTTGTCTCATGCTTAACCCTAAACCATTAAAACTAACCATGGTCTATTCTATACACATAACCAAGGTTAGGATATGATAAGTATTGGTATTATTTTTCTTTTTAAAATATAACTTATCATATTCTATCATCTTCTTCTTCTTCTTCAAGAAGAAAGCTTGCCTCCATCAATGGCAACTTGAGCAAATGAGTGAGAAATCCAATTCTAAAGTGAACCTACCTCCTATTTCTTCATCCTCTACCTCTTGCCAAGTAGTATAGGATGTTTTCTTCACAAGTTTCATGACTTGGTGAAGTTGGAGCTTGATCTTGTGTTGCCTCGACGTAGATCATCTTCGACATCGAAGCCGACGACCTAGCCCGCCCATTTCTCCGATGAAGCCGATGCTAGAGTCCGGGATTCGATTTGGACAGCGAGGGGACGTCATCATGGAGCCTAGGAGGTGGAGGACTGGATCTACAAAGGTTGTAGCCTCTTTCTTCTAAGTTAAATTCGTTTATTTGCATCGCATCGCCTATACATCTAGTTAACGATCCGTATTAGGGTTTCTCGGCACTTGTAAAATTTTAATTGGCTATGTTTGATCACTTGTGAGACTTCATTAGTGTGCCTAGGAACCCTACATCTACACACTCTAGTATACTTAGATTAGCAAGCTAAGTATTCTAATTATCTCAATTAGAAGGTAAGAGCTCTTAGTTGGTACTCTCGGGTGGATAATCATTGTCGCGAGGAGGCCGAAGTTCAAGCACGATCTATACTTCCATCGAGGATGTAACATTTTGAAATATTTTAGATAATTAATTATTTTATTTATTTAATTAAAAATGTTGTTTAAATTTTTATTTTTGTAATAAAAAGACCTTTTGATATGTAGTAGGTTAAATTAGTAAAGAAATAGTTTGTTTATATAATAATAAGTATCATGATGGGTTTTGTGAAAAGTTTAGTTATTTGTGGAAATTAGAAATTTTGTGAGGCTTTATGTGTAAAAAGGGTAAGGCCATGGTTAAGCTAAAATTTCACTCATGGAACATCATAACCTAGATGACATTTCATACTTGCATGAGACATTCATGGTGACACATCCTCCTTACATGAAAACACCACCATCTTTCATGCTTACACCTCTACTTACACCTCTACTTACACTTCTTATTGATGACACCTCCACCTACACCTCATCACTCCTCTATTCTTATCCTTTCTTTTGCTTCAGTTGAGAGATCAAATTAGAAACAAATTGGCAAAACTAGAAAATAAAGAAAAAATTTAGATCATACCAAAGAAAAAAGGAAGAGAAAAGAAACTAAGTGCTAAGGATCACTACCCCCACCCTCAAGCTAAGATCTTGTGTGCTTGTGCATCTTTGAAGGAGCCTTTCAGTGATCATTCAATAAGTATAATTTTCAACCCTGCAAATTTAAGTTCAGTACTGTTTTTGTGTAGAATTGTGATGTCGGAAATATCGTATTTTGATAAATTTAGGCTCTGTTTTGAATCTGTTATAGTCAAGGTAATCTTTAACAAAATCAAACAGTGTCTTCATATTGTAATCTGGACCTAGAATAACCACTCGAAACACGGACCCATTCCTCGGAGTTTCGGCCGGCGACATTCAATGAAAATTCAGCGTCGCCAGTTTTATGTGGGAGTTGGGTGTTGAAATTTTTAGGGTATCTCTCTATATATGTGTTAGGATATCTGGTATTGTTAGTTTATGTTATTTATTCAGTATATAAAATCTGGAAACAAATATCTGTTTTAAGGTAAAAAAAATCTAATACGATACGAATATCTTGAGTTTGCGATTCTGTTTTTCCTGTTACGAGCAGCGAAGGGTTAGATCAGATTAGTATAAGTTTTAGATAGTTCACAATATTTGCACGTCGCATGTTTAGTATGTGCAGTATCATAAACTAGGATATTTATGATATTTAGCATACTGATATTGAATATGGAACCAATAGATGTAACCACTAGAAAAACTAGCAACACCATAAGTATCATAAGATCACTAGGAGACTTCACCTAAAGCTCGAGACCCCATCTTCAAAGTTGGACCGGCGAGAACCCCATAAAGTCCGAGCTCGCCGAATTTCTGGTGGTATTTGGTGTTGAATTTTGTTCTGTAGGATTATTTTGATATTTTATAAGTTACTGTGTTGCTTGATTTGTCCCAATAATTATACAGTAAAATCTGGGAATGTTTTAGTAAAGCTTTTATCAAGTTCTGATATTCCGATATGGGGTTTTTCGTATTTTGTACTGCGACTGAAATATCGACGTTCGTACGTTAATTTCAGTGGTATATTGTCGTTTTTGGGTTTAGTATGCCATAGGTTCTAACCTATGGGTGTCGATCTCGTTGTTTTGAGTTTTGATATGATAGTTACGTCAATATGATATAACTACGATTATAGGTACGATCGCGAAGGTTTCCAAGATGGAGTTGACGGACATAGCAATCGTGGAATCTACGAGCTCGACAAGTTGGTGAGTAGATTTACATCTACGGGGGGAAGTCGGGTAGATGGCGTATAGCACCCCCGCAACCTTATACATAGTAATATGATATTTAGTCGGTTTTAGTGTTTATTCAAAATATTGATATTTGAGTAAATTTGCATCTAGAAGGACATTCATTGGCATGTAGTAAATTATGGTTTGGGTAAATTGGTACGAAAGACTATGCCGTACTAGAGGTGAATTTGATATAGTGATAATGTGAGGTATTGTACGAGATATTATACTGTAGTAATGATGATGAGATTAGTATGCCAAATAACTGCCAAGTTATCTTTAGACTCGTAGATTAATGTTTTATTTCGTTTTAGAACGTAATACTTGAGTGAGCTATATTCTTTTAAAAACTAACGATTCGTCTCTCTTTTTGGATGATAAAAGATAAAGATGCGATACCAATTTCCAAAATAAATATTCATTTTAATCCGAGGCGGCTTCCTAAATTTCAAAACCAACGTTTCGTTCATTTTCAAAGATAATGTTATAGCTCATATTAAATAATTACATTTATTAGATACGCCTAGATTTAATATATTGGTTCACATTATAATTATTGATGTTATACGTTTCCGTAATACGAACACTCTGATAAAATACTGCACAACTACCAATGAGTACTATGCGGCACAAGCACGTACACATATGTTACACTACACCTCATTGGTACTGCCATGTCACTGTAGGACCGTTATGATATATAATGCGTATGTAGATGTCGATATGAGTAGGCTATTACACTTTTAGAACACTTGCATAAATACTAATGATTACCATGCTGCACGAGCATAGACGTGTATGTTGTTAGTGTATATGCCCTAGGGGCCATTATTGTATCATACTAGTTTGTATATTACGTAATGGAAGCTTGGGATATTCACATGTATATAACAGTCTTGCTAAACATGGTAGTATACTACCTGGTTTTTCTATCTTAATATGTGAGTATACGTATTGATAGAGCTCTTAGGATCTTGCTTGACTACCAGCGTTGTGATGGCAGTCACACTAGTGGGGGCTGGGTAGTCTACAAGCACATCCTTATTCAGGTCCCTAGTCGTAGGATTATCGAGACAGGGCATCGATACTCCGGAGTAGACTAGTGTGTACGCTTCTCATCCCAGTTGGGGAGATGGTCTGTCCCACAGCCGTCAGTACGTCGTACTGGAGATAGTATGCAGGTGCTCGTTAGGTTACGGGTACACCGGACAGGACTCACAGGGAACTGTTGGTTGGTTTTATACCAGTCGTCAGTTAACAGTTCCCAGATGACATGAGTACAGCATAGTCCGCAGACTTGACACTGCTACTTCGCCTCGAGTGTGTCCCACTGTTCTTAGATTTCTACCCTACCACGGCTCAAAGGAGTCGTGCAAACAGGTAGCAGTTGGGTGCAGTCCCGAGCACTTAGAGACAGTGGCGGTTAGACAGGATTCGTCTCTCCCGGTATTGGGGGTTGATATCGCGCTGTGTCAGAGAGCCATTACGCAAAGTCCCTGGCCAGGGCAAGCGAGATTTGCTGGTAGGTTCCAGTAGTTTCTCAGGGTGTAATGGGCTTCGCTCTGACACGACTTATACCGCTATTAGGGGACTGACGCTTGCCGCCCCCCTAAGCCCGATATACGATGGTCTTAGACGAACAGACCGGACTGTACGGAGATTGTCACATCAGACTCAGTAGGAGTTCGGATGGGTTTCCTCATCGGCCTTCTTATCGACATCTACCTGGGGACCGTTACGTACAGCTAGTGCCGCTTGCAGTCTGTGGTTAAACCCACTGCCAGCGTAGTAGTCGAGTCTCTAGAGTCCCACACAGAGAGTTTCCCTACTCCAGGCGAAACGATATAGAGGTCGTATGGTTTTACGACAAGGGTTCGGACGCATACGTGTGTTTACGCACGTACGACATCCGGACAGTTTTTACTAGTCGGCTTTGGTTTAAGCCAGTTTCTAGTATCCGGTTATTGGATTTATACAGTCTAAAGTTTTTCCGTGTTTTCACGGATAGGAGGGGCGTTCTCGTAATTGCGCGAGTAGCTTCTAGAAGATGGAGACTTGGGGGGTTAAGGTGGCATATGCATTAAATGAGATTAATGAGTCATTTGAGTGATTCATCCATTTCATTAATGTATCATAAATGCTTAATGACTCATGGAGATGAATCACCCTCTTGTATTTATTAAGCATGATGATTAATCCTTTATTTTCTTTTATTGGATAAATGATAATGCTTGATATATATTATGATAGATCATTATCTCATCTCATTCTCTTGCTCACTTTCTCTCTCCTCAAGCTCTCTCTTTTCAAACCCTAATCCTCCCCTCTCATGTGTTGAGACCAAGGATTAGAGTAGACTACTTAATCCTTAACCATTCTCTATATCACCTAGGTTTCTTAGATTAGCGATTTAAGAAACCTAGTTACCTCAAGTTAGAGGTGAAGCTTGTAGTAAAGCTCTCGGGTGGATCTTCTACTACATAGAGAAGGCCAGAGAGGACGTGGAGAACGACAAGACGAAGGACTCGATTCTTTAGGTATAATCACTTATCATAGTAGTTAACTCTTCTATGGTTTCTTGTTAGTTATTGTTTATGCAAAGATTCTCGGTTAGTCGATGTTTACGCCTAAACCAAGATCGTTTTTCATTATTCCGCCTCTCCGCAAGTCGTGGGGTGTTGTACATAGACTTACAGTGGTATCAAAGCCTCGCTAAACAATAATTAACTCATTAGCAAAGTCGTAAGTATTTCGAGCGCAAAAAGAACCGGAAAGATCATCGTGTTAACACAGTTTCTGTCAAATTTAAAACAGGCCCTAAAAATTTTTCAGGGACCTTCAGAATAACAAGCATAGAATAATAGGGCTACTGAAGAAATTTAGACTCCTGACTCGGCCAACTCACCGCGGAACCGCGTCGGATCCATGCGATCCGCCGCGGATCCGCGGCCGTGTTGGGGCCGAGTCAGCCCAAATTCCTTCAGTAACTCTCCTGTGTTAATAGTGATGTTTCTGGGATATTTTATTTTCTGCTCAAGTCTCAGGTGCACAGAGAAGTTTTGTGAGTAGAATCTAAAGTGTTTGTTCGATCGAAATTTTACGATGTTTGCTAATATGATTGTATAATGTGTTCGTAAACCTCCCCTAACTGCTAGTATGTTGGTTGGCAGGGGGTTGCACATTTCTGTAATGGTTTTTACTATTTATGGTTGTGAACTGTATTGGGCTGTTGTGATGATTAGCCGGGGTTTGAGATGGGTTGTTATATTCATTCATTCAATGTAATTGTAATATGTTGTAATATTATTTTGCGGGGAACATCCAGGTTGCGGTTGTAGCCACTGTTGTATTATTTCATTTTACTGTTTTTGCTCCTAGGATAGACCCAAGATGGGGTGCACAAACTACCGGGTACTTTGAAGTGTTTAGTGGCCTACTCACTTTGTTGAGGGAGACCGCTTCACTTCGGGTATTTGACGGGTAGTTTGCCGTACCCGTAGGGGTCTAGGGTGGGGTAATGGCTATTCATCACAACTGTGTAATCCGTCTTTTGTTGCAGGCTCTAAACAAACGCGGATTGCTTGCAAATCCAATAAAGTTCATATGAGATCTGGAATGCCTATTATTGGGTCTGACGAATGTACAATATCTATATATGATAGCTATTTAGACGTCACTTATGTTTTACACCCGCGCTAGCCCAGCCCCCGCTCTGCCGTTAGTTAAGTAACCTAACGGGTGATGACGGGACCCCGTGGCGAATGCGGATGGCATAAGAGGACGTTGTATTTTCGTTGTTTTCTGCAATGATAGGTTAATGATGGGACGCATTATTTATAATGCAAAGAAAATAAACCAAAAAGTTGAATCGTTGGAACAATTTAAAAGAAACCACTCGGTTATTTTAAAACAGATGATATTTTTTAATTGCGGAGCTTTAACCACTCCTTTTAAAAGCTATCAGGTTCCTTCGGTCATATCAAGTTCACTACGTTCACGTTTTCGCCAAAACCATTCGTAGCCCTCCGTCATTTCATTTGGGTATTCAGTAGTATTCAAGCTATGTATTTTGACCTAACGCTAAGGCATAGTGTTTGGTAGCTGCTGGGTATTCATTTGTCGCATAGATAGATGAGTTAGTTTGGGACAGTCGTATTATCATTTTGGCCGAACGTCAAGGATATGTACGGATGGGTTCAAATTAACAAGATAATGATGGGTAGAACTTGACATGTGACTTATGACATTTTGACCTAACGCCAAGGTCATAAGAGCATGGGGAAAAAATACATATCGGGAATTTCTAAAGAAACTGAAATTTGCAAAGAGTTGCATACCATTTGGAGTTTGATGAATGTTGGTAGGATTCCTTCAACATTATCATACAATGATATTTGGATCCCGATTCTACTGTGAGTATATGCTACTCATCAGGAGATTCGTCACTTAACGATCAATGCTATAAACCAAGTAGGTGTCAAGAAAGGTGTCAAGAAAGGTGTCAGCGGGGTTACGCCCCCAGAGAAAAGAGGTTATTTAATTAAGGAACTTCGCGAAAGCGTTGGAAAACCTCCCTCGAAGTACCGACACCAGCCTGGCTGAACGGTTAAGCAAGTATTGTACAGTGAGAATAGTCCTGGCTAATTCTTCTTTTATGGTTTGAGGAAGGATTCGAGAAATAGTGGGAGCCATCCAGTTTAGATAAATTAAAAACCACTCTAAACTTGCAAGAGCATCATGCTAAAGAGTTTTCTTCTCTCTCTCCTAATTGCAGCGACCCTGAAAATGACTGGACTTAAGTTACTTTTAAAGAAAAATATACTGACAGGGCCAAACTATAAAGATTGGCTGCGGAATGTCAAAATGGCTTTGACCTATGACAAATTGGGGTACGTCCTCACCGCTAAGGCACCTGCTGTCCCTGGTCCCAAATCCAGTAATGCGGATAAGGAAATCCGCAAAACCTGGGATTTCGATTGCGCGAAAGCCAAGTGCATCGTGCTTGCCTCGATGAACAATGAACATCAGAGGAGGCACGAGGATATGGAACTAGATGTCATATTTCTCCATACAAAGGAACTTTATGGAGAGCAATCTCGTATAGCAAGATACGAGACCTCTAAGAACTTGTTTCGAGCGAGGTTGGTTGTCGAGTTATCGGTAGGAGAACATGTCCTAAAGATGATCGGCTATATAGAAGAGCTCGCAGACCTTAGGACGACTTTGGATAATGAGCTCTATACAGACCTTATTCTCCAGTCCCTTCCTTCCACCTACGCCCAGTTTATCCTGAACTTCAACATTCAAAGAAAAGAAGTTGAACTTCCGGAACTCCTTAACATGTTGAGGAGTGCAGAGGGCACCTTGCAGAAGGCAAGGGAAACACCCGCTATGTTTGTTAGCGGTGCTTCTTCTTCCGGGTCCAAGGCTAGGGCCAAAGGAAGGAAAAAGAAGGCCTCCACCAAACCTAGAGAAGGTGTAAGTAAGGTGGGAGGGAAGGGAAAGAAAAAGTTTGCGGTACCGGTAGTGGGCCAGGATGAGTGCTTCCATTGTCACAGGAAAGGGCACAGGAAAAAGGATTGCAAGGCGTAGAACGCCAAGAACCAGGAACCGAAGCAAGCTGTGGCTTCGACTTCAGGTGTGTTTGTAATTGAGAATTGTCTGTCAATCAACTCTACTTCCTGGGTATTGGA
This sequence comes from Agapanthus africanus, assembly GCA_030015575.1. NCBI lineage: Eukaryota > Viridiplantae > Streptophyta > Magnoliopsida > Asparagales > Amaryllidaceae > Agapanthus > Agapanthus africanus. The sequence continues at coordinate 334,285,876 of JASDDO010000031.1, forward strand.
TACCGGATCAGGATCTCATATTTGCAATTCATTGCAGGCACTGAGAAACCGTAGAGTGCTGAAGGAAGGTGATATGACCCTGATGGTTGCTAACAGAGCTAGCGTGGGAGCTGTGTCCGTAGGGGATTATCACCTGGGATTGACGAGTGGACACATTTTGGTTTTACATAACTGTTTTTGTGTACCCAGCTTAACGTGTAATATCATATCTATTTCCTTGTTATCAAATAAAGGTTATGATTTCACGTTTGTAAGTGATGTTGTCAACATCCACCTTAATCATGGTTTGATTGGGTCCGGTACACTGGATAACGGTATATATGTGTTAAACCAACTCTAAATTTTCAATGTCCAGAACACACTAAAAAGAAAGTCTCCAGATTTAAATAAAGCTTTCTTATGGCATTATAGACTGGGTCACATCAATGAGAGAAGGTTGACTAAGTTACATAGAGAAGGATATTTGTACTCGTTCGAATATCAAACTTATGCCACTTGTCAATCTTGTCTCAAAGGAAAGATGACAAAGACTCCATTTACTGGACATGGAGTAAGAGCGAGCGAGCTCTTAGGACTCATACACAGCGATGTATGTGGTCCAATGTCTACACATGCAAGAGGTGGTTTTTCCTATTTCATTACTTTCACGGATGATTACTCAAGGTACGGATTCATTTATCTGATGAAACATAAATCCGAGGCTTTTGAGAAATTCCAAGAGTACAATAATGAAGTAGAAAACTAAACCGGCAAAAGTATCAAGACACTAAGATCTGATCGAGGTGGTGAATACTTGAGTGCCGAGTTCCTAGGTTACCTAAAAGAGAAAGGAAATCTCTCTCAGCTTACTCCTTCATACACTCCACAGCATAACGGTGTATCGGAGAGACGGAATCGAACCCTATTGGATATGGTACGTTCCATGATGAGTAATGCTGAGTTGCCGCGATCTTTTTGGGGTTATGCGCTAGAATCAGCGGCATATCTTTTGAACATGGTACCTACCAAGACTGTGCCTACCACTCCATATCAGATGTGGAGTGGGAAGAAACCCCATCTACAGTATATAAAGATTTGGGGATGTCCAGCTTTTGTTAAAAAGCAGCATGTGGACAAGCTCGAGGCACGATCAGTAAAGTGTAAGTTTGTGGGATATCCAAAGAACTCCAGGAGATATCTATTCTATTACGCAGAGGAACAAAAGGTATTTGTTTCTCGTAATGCCCATTTTCTAGAACATCAGTTTTTAGAAAAGGAAACAAGTGGGAGCGAAATAGAACTGGAAGAAATTCCAGAACCACAAACTAATACTGAAAGTTTGGTAGAACAAGTAGTTCAAGAAGAACAGGACATTTCCGCACCCGTCCACAGGAGTAGTAGGCCGTCTCATCCGCCTGAGAGATACTACGGTTTTCTCATAGATGGGGATAGAGAGGATTGCATCATAGATGATGATGAACCTACTGGCTTCCAGCAGGCCATCCAGAGCGGCGACTCAGTACGATGGCTAGATGCAATGCGGACCGAAATGGAGTCCATGTACACCAACAAAGTATGGACTTTGGACTTTGCTCCAGATGGGGTAAAACCCATAGGATGCAAATGGATCTTCAAGAAAAAGATTGGTGTAGATGGACAGGTGGAAACCTATAAGGCTAGACTTGTTGCAAAGGATTTTCGTCAAAGACCTGGTTTGGACTATGACGAAACTTTTTCTCCAGTGGCTATGCTCAAATCCATTCGGGTCCTTCTTGCTATTGCTGCCTTCCATGATTATGAAATCTGGCAGATGAACGTAAAGACGGCTTTTCTGAATGGAAATTTAGAAGAGTGCGTCTATATGGATCAGCCAGAGGGTTTCAATCAGAGTGGGAGCAGCGGGAAAGTATGCAAGTTGCTTAAGTCTATTTATGGACTGAAGCAGGCATCGCGGAGTTGGAACATCTGTTTTGATGAAACAGTCAAAAATATGACTTTATCAAAAATCCAGATGAACCTTGCATATATAGTAAAGTTGTAGCAAGAACTGTCGTATTCCTCGTCTTGTACGTGGATGACATTCTATTGATAGGAAATGACATTCCTATGCTACAATCTGTCAAAGGATTCTTGTCACACTGGTTCTCCATGAAAGACCTGGGTGATGCCTCTTACATTCTGGGGATCCGGATCTATCGTGATAGATCCAAGAGGATGTTGGGACTTTCGCAGTCCAGGTATATCGACACTGTACTGAAAAGATTCAGTATGGAAAATTCTAAGCGCGGTAATCTACCGGCTTGTCACGGAATCACCCTATCCAAAGAGATGTCTCCCAAGACTGATTTGGAAAGGGAACGCATGTATATTATACCCTACGCTTCTGCGGTAGGCTCTATAATGTATGTGATGTTGTGCACCAGACCAGATGTAGTTTACACACTGAGCGTGGTAAGCCGATATCAGTCAGACCCAGGGGAGAAGCACTGGATAGCAGTAAAGAACATTCTCAAGTACCTGAGGAGGACTAAGGAGATGTTCTTGGTTTACGGCGGAAAAGACCTCAGGATGGAGGCCTATGCTGATTCCGGCTTCCAGAGTGATAAGGACGATTCCAAGTCTATGTCAGGTTATGTCTTTACCCTCAATAAAGGGGCGGTGTGCTGGAAGAGTTCCAAGCAGGACACCGTTGCTGACTCGACGATGGAAGCGGAGTATATTGCTGCTTGCGATGCCGCAAAAGAAGCGGTCTGGATGAAGAAGTTCCTAACAGAACTTCAGGTGGATCCTACCATTGTTGATCCAATACCTCTGTATTGTGACAACAACGGAGCTATAGCTTTAGCAAAGGAACCAAGGTCCCATCAGAAGTCCAGACACATCTTAAGGCGGTATCACCTGATCAGGGAGATCATTGATCGTCGGGAGATCGAGGTTCGGAGAGTTGCTACTGAAGAGAACATTGCTGATCCATTCATAAAGGCCCTACCTCAGATTCAGATCGAGAGGCTACTCGAGATCATCGGTCTTCGATATGCCAGTACATGGCCCTAGTGCAAGTGGGAGATTGTTAGTGTATATGCCCTAGGGGCCATTATTGTATCATACTAGTTTGTATATTACTTAATGGAAACTTGGGATATTCACATGTATATAACAATCTTGCTAAACATGGTAGTATGCTACTTGGTTTTTCTATCTTAATATGTGAGTATACGTATTGATAGAGCTCTTAGGATCTTGCTTGACTACCAGCGTTGTGATGGCAGTCACACTAGTGGGGGCTGGGTAGTCTACAAGCACATCCTTATTCAGGTCCCTAGTCGTAGGATTATCGAGACAGAGCATCGATACTCCAGAGTAGACTAGTGTGTACTCTTCTCATCCCAGTTGGGAAGATGGTCTGTCCCACAGCCGTCAGTACGTCGTACTGGAGATAGTATGCAGGTGCTCGTTAGGTTACGGGTACACCGGACAGGACTTACAGGGAACTGTTGGTTGGTTTTATACCAGTCGTCAGTTAACAGTTCCCAGGTGACATGAGTACAGCATAGTCCGCAGACTTGACACTGCTACTTCGCCTCGAGTGTGTCCCACTGTTCTTAGATTGCTACCCTACCACGGCTCAAAGGAGTCTTGCAAACAGGTAGCAGTTGGGTGCAGTCCCGAGCACTTGGAGGCAGTGGCGGTTAGACAGGATTCGTCTCTCCCGGTATTGGGGGTTGATATAGCGCTGTGTCAGAGAGCCATTACGCAAAGTCCCTGGCCAGGGCAAGCGAGATTTGCTGGTAGGTTCCAGTAGTTTCTCAGGGTGTAATGGGCTTCACTCCGACACGACTTATACCGCTATTACTGGACTGACGCTTGCCGCCCCCTAGGCCCGATATGCGATAGTCTTAGACGAATAGACCGGACTGTACGGAGATTGTCACATCAGACTCAGTAGGAGTTCGGATGGGTTTCCTCATCGTCCTTCTTATCGACATCTACCTGGGGACCGTTACGTACAGCTAGTGCCGCTTGCGGTCTGTGGTTAAACCCACTGCCGGCGTAGTAGTCGAGTCTCTAGAGTCCCACACAGAGAGTTTCCCTACTCCAGGCGAAACGATATAGAGGTCGTATGGTTTTACGACAAGGGTTCGGACGCATACGTGTGTTTACGCACGTACGACATCCGGACAGTTTTTACTAGCCCGCTTTGGTTTAAGCCAGTTTCTAGTATCCGGTTATTGGATTTATACAGTGTAAAGTTTTTCCGTGTTTTCACGGATAGGAGGGACGTTCTCGTAATTGCGCGAGAAGCTTCTAGAAGATGGTGACTTTAGGGATTAAGGTGGCATATGCATTAAATGAGATTAGTGAGTCATTTGAGTGATTCATCCATGTCATTAATGCATCATAAATGCTTAATGACTCATGGAGATGAATCACCCTCTTGTATTTATTAAGCATGATGATTAATCCTTTATTTTCTTTTATTGGATAAATGATAATGCTTGATATATATTATGATAGATCATTATCTCATCTCATTCTCTTGCTCACTTTCTCTCTCCTCAAGCTCTCTCTCTTCAAACCCTAATCCTCCCCTCTCATGTGTTGAGACCAAGGATTAGAGTAGACTACTTAATCCTTAACCATTCTTTATATCACCTAGGTTACTTAGATTAGCGATTTAAGAAACCTAGTTACCTCAAGTTAGAGGTGAAGCTTGTAGTAAAGCTCTCGGGTGGATCTTCTACTACATAGAGAAGGCCGGAGAGGACGTGGAGAACGACAAGACGAAGGACTCGGTTCTTTAGGTATAATCACTTATCATAGTAGTTAACTCTTCTATGGTTTCTTGTTAGTTATTGTTTATGCAAAGATTCTCGGTTAGTCGATGTTTACGCCTAAAACAAGATCGTTTTTCATTATTCCGCCTCCCCGCAAGTCATGGGGTGTTGTAGATAAACTTACATATGTTACACTACACATCATCAGTAGTGCCATGACACGGTACAATTGATATTTTTGTGCCTGTATGATTTATTTACGCAGTCTTACTTTATTTCCTGTTGCACATTGCGAATACCAGTACTATAAATGTTGATATTTGATTCTTATGGATTTTCTGGATGTTTTACTCCTGATGATATATATCAGTGGTATGGGACATTGTTATATATGTATATATATAATATATTATCAGAATGATCTATGCAAGTATTCTTATTCTTTACTTGGTATTTCTGGATATGATGAGTTGACGTCCACCAAGAGTTTGATATTTTATGATTGTTTTATTCCAAACCGAGTGGGGGAGCTATGTTAGTGTATATGCCCTAGAGGCCATTACTGTATCATACTAGTTTGTGTATTACTTAATGGAAGCTTGGGATATTCACAGTTGTATAGACAATCTTGCTCAAAATGGTAGTATCCTACTTGGTTTGTTTCTACTTTAATATGTGCATGTGTTTCTTTTAGCATATTGCTTATACATATTAGTGGAGCCCTTAGGATCTTTGCTTGATTACCAGCGTTGTGATGGCAGTCGCACTTGTGGGGGCTGGGTAATCTATAAGCACATCCTTATACAGGTCCCTAGTCGTAGGATTATCGAGACAGGGCATCGATACTCCCGAGTAAACTAGCGATGTGCTTCTCATCCCAGCAGGGGAGATGGTCTGTCCCACAGCCATCAGTACGTCGTACTGGAGATAGTATGCGGGTGCTCGTTAGGTTACGATTACACTGGACAGGACTCGTCGGGAACTGTTGGTTGGTATTATACCTATCGTCAGTTATCAGTTCCCAGGTGACATGAGTACAGCTTAGTCCGTTGACTTGACACTGTCACTACGCCTCGAGTGTGTTCCCACTGTTCTTTGATTACTACCCTACCATGGATCAAAGGAGTCGTGCAAACAGGTAGTAGTTGGGTGCAGTCCCGAAGCACTTAGAGGCAGTGACGGTTAGACAGGATTCGTCTCTCCCGGTATTGGGGGTTGATATCGCGCTGTGTCTAGGAGAGCCATTACACATAGTCGTCCCTGGCCAAGGCAAGCGAGATATACTGGTAGGTTTCCAGTGTTATCTCAGGGTGTTCTGGGCTACACTCCGACATGACTTGTACCGCTATTAGGGGACTGACGTTCGCCACCCCCTAGGCCCGCCATGCGATATTCTTAGACGAACAGACCGGACTGTACGGAGATTGTCACATTGAGGCTCAGTAGGAGTTCGGATGGGTTTACCTCATCGGCCTTCTTATCGACATCTACCTGGGGACCGTTACGTACAACTAGTGCCGCTTGCGGTCTGTGGTTAAACCCACTGCCAGTATAGTGTCGAGTCTTTAGAGTCCCACAGAGAGAGTTTCCCTGCACTGAGAGAAAGGTGTAGAGGTCGTATGGTTTTACGACAGGGCTACGATCACTTACGTACACTTGTGTGCGTATGCTGTTCGGGCAGGCAATACTAGTGGGCTTTGGTTTAAGCCGGATCCTAGTATTGCACGGATGGATTTGTTTTGTCTTCTGTGCATTCGCATTCTACGGAATGCGGATGCGGGTGTGTATGCACAGTTGTGAGGAGCGAATAGGAAGGAGGTGCCTCATTAGGGTTTTTGACAATTAATTCGGTCAAAACCATATTGAGGCGGACTCATTAGGGTTTTGGCAGTTCGTTCGGTCAAAACCATTATGAGCCGGGGACATTATTTACTAATCTTTTTAGTGATAATTATGTGATGGCTAATTGCTTTAACCATTTGACCATACTTGACTTTGTTGACCATCTGACCAAAGTTGACTTGGACCTTCATGTGAGGTCTAGAGTTTTCTTTGGTTTTCTTTTTATTTTTTGGATATGAAAATGGTCAAGTCAATTGTTGCCATCAACTTTATCATGAAAGGATTAGTAATGATGATGTTTGTGTATTATTGCAACCATGGTTCTTTTACTTTAGCTCATAATTCTTTTCTCATTCTCTCTCTTGAAAAAGAAATGAGAAAGCTCCATGGTTGCTAGCTACATCTTCCTCCTCTTGAAAATTTCCTTTGATCTCATGTGTTGAGAGAAAAAGGATCCTAGTTGACAAAAACATCCATCTATCTCTTCTACACTACCTAGGACATCAAGACTAGCGATCTTGTTGCCCTAGTTGCCTCGGCTCAAGGTGGAGCTCGGAGCACAACTCTCGGGTGGAACGTCTTCGACTCAAGAAGGCCGCGGAGGTGATCAAGATCCGGATCGATCCTCGGAGCTTGGATGGACGAGCAGGACAGCGGAGAGAAGACCCGAAGGACCGGTATCGTGAGGTATAATCTCTATGGCATAGCAGATAGCACCTCTTATAGTTTGCTAGTTTGTAGTTTAGCAAAGATCCTTCTTTTATTCCATGTTGCCTTTGCGCCAAAAATCGTTTTTAACCGTTTCCGCCTCCCCGTAACAACCGGGGTGAGCAACGTGGACTTACAGTGGTATCAGAGCCTAGCTAAACATAAACTAGCATGTTAGCAAAGTATTTAGAATTTCGATCGGAAAAAATTCGCAAAACAAGTCCGGAAAAATCAACTTTCTGCCGATTTTCAAAACAGCTCCAAAAATTATTTAACATACATGAAAAATCGGCTCAGGGTTTTCTAAAGACACCCACCAAAAACGATCCAGTGACTCGGTCAACGCGCCGCGGAACCACGGCAAGAACATGCTTCTTGCCGCGGATCCGCGGCCGAGTTGACTCGGCCGTGGACCGTTTTTGGTGCAGTGTTATTAGTTGGATGTTTTGGGATTTTTAGTAAAGTTTGTTTCTGCCCAGATTTTCCAGAGAACAAATTTGTTTTTGGGGTTGTTACAAATCCGTATTTTGATCGAAATTCCGTAGACTTTGGCTAATGGATATTATCTGTGATGTGATATATGTATTGAACGTCTGCTAATCGCTATATGTCGATTAGTGGGGGTTATACATATCTGTGATCTGTAATGTTGATGGTTTGTGTATATGAACTCGGTGGATTGTCGCGGATGAATAGCCGGGGGATGTGAGATGAGAGTTTTTTTTTCTTTCATTCAATGTAAAATTTTGTAATTGATGTAATATTATTTTATGGCCGCACATCCGGGATGAGGTTGTAGCCGCCATTGTATATTATTCTTTTTACTGTTTTTGCTCCTAGGATAGACCCAAGGTGGGGTGCACAAACTACCGCGTATCGAAGTGCCGAGTGGCCTACTCACGTTGTTGAGGGAGGTTGCTTCACTTCGGGTACTTGGCGGGTAGTTTGCCGCACCCGTAGGGGTCTAGGGTGGGGTTTGGCTATTCATCACGACCGTGTAATCCGTTTATCGTTGCAGGCTCGAACGAAACGCGGATTCCTAGTATATCCAATGTGTTCATCTGTGATCTGGAATGGCTATCATTGCATCTGACGAATGTATATATCTATATATATGATATCTATTTAGGCGTTGCTTATGTTTTGCATCCGCGCTAGTCCAGCCCCTGCTCTGTCGTTAGTTAAGTAACCTAACGGGTGATGACGGGACCCCGTGGCGAATGCGGATGGCATAAGCGTACGTCATATTTTCGTTGTTTGCTGCAATGGTAGGATTAAATGATGGGACGCATTAAATTAATGCAAGAAAATAAACCAAAGTTAAAGTCGTTGGAACAATTTCAAAACCACTCGGTTTCTTTTCAAAACAGAAAACTTTTAAAAATGCAGAGCTTAAGCCACTCCTTTTAAAAAGCTATCAGGTTCCTTCGATTATATCAAGTTCACTACGTTCACGGTTTCGCCAAAACCATTCGTAGCCCTCCGTCATTTCAGTTAAATATTTAGTATTATTCAAGCTATGTATTTTGACTTTCGCCAAGGCATAGTGATTGGTAGATGCTGAATATTTATCTGTAGCATAGATAGATGCGTTGGTTTGGGACAGTCGTACTACTATTTTGGCCTTCGTCAAGGATATGTACGGGTGGGTTCAAATTAACCTGGATAATGACGGGTAGAACTTGACATGTGACTTATGATATGTTGGCCTTCGTCAAGGTCATAAGAGCATGGGGCAAAAATCCACATCGGGAGTTTCTAAAGAAACTGAAACTTGCTAGTGCTGCATACCATTTGGAGTGTGATGATTCTGGTAGGATTTCTTCAGTTTTATCACACGATGATATTTGGATCTCGATCCTACTGTGAGTATATGCTACTCCTCGGGAACTTTCTCGCTTAACGATCAATGCTATAAACCAAGTAGGTGTCTAGAAAGGTGTTAGAGGGGCTACGCCCACAGGGAAAAGAGGTTACTTAATTAAGAAACTTCACGAAAGCGTTGGAAAACCTCCCTCGAAGTACCGACACCAGCCTGGCTGAACGGTTAAGCAAGTATTGTACGGTGAGATTGATCCCGACTAATTCTTCCTTTATGGTTTGAGGAGGGATTCGAGAAACAGTGGGAGCCATCATGTTTAGATAAATTAAAAACCAATCTAAACTTGCATGAGCATCATGCTAAGTGTTTTCTTCTCTCTCTCTTAATTGCAGCGACCCAGTGACCAGACATAGGTTACATCTAGATAATAAAATGACTGAATCTGACTGTTATGACTGGCAAAGGTCTGTCCAGATGTCCATTGCCCATGACAAGCTGGGACACCTCTTAACTAATCCAACCCCTGCCGTCTCAGGACCAGTTTCCCCTGTTACGAATATTGATATCCGTAAGACATCGGAAAAAGACTGTGCGAAAGCCAAGTGCCTCGTGTTAGCCTCAGTTGATGGTGCATACCAGAGGCAGCACGAGAAGATGGACTTAGTTTCTATCTTCCTCCATAACAAAGATTTATATGGAGAGCAATCTCGTATCGCAAGATATGAGACCTTGAACGAATTGCTTCCAGTGAGGTTGGCTATCGGGTCATCTGTAGGGGGGCAACGTCCTTACAGAGACCAGCTACTTTAAGCTCATGGACCTGAAGACCACGTTGAAGAACGGGTCAGATGCTGACTTGATTCTACAGTCTCTACCTTCTACCCTGAAGGGAACCAGGGAAGTAGAAGGAAAGAGAAGGGCAAAAGTTTCGGGACTGGATATAGTAAAAGAGGGACGTTCCTATTGTTACGGGAATGAACATTGGCAGAAAGCTTGCAGGGCTAGTAAAGCCAGTAGCCAGGATTCGAAGCATGTTGTGGCTTCGGCTTCGGGTGTGTTTGTAATAGAGAACTGTATGTCAGTTAACCCTACTTCCTGGGTATTGGATACCGGGTCAGGATCTCACATCTGTAATTCGTTACAGGCTCTGAGAAACCGTAGGGTTATCAGGATAGATGATATGACTCTCAGGGTTGCTAACGGAATGAGCATGAACACTGAATCCGTAGGGGAATATCATCTTGGACTGACAACTGGGCAGATATTGATTCTACGTAACTGTTTGTATGTACCAGGTGCGACTTGTAATATCATATCTATATCCTTACTTTCTAAAGAAGGATATGATTTTACTTTTGTAAGCGATTTTGTCCACATCCACCTAAATCAAGTTCTGATTGGGTCAGGTACATTAGAAAACGGGATATACGTATTAAATCAAGCTCAGATTTTCAGTGTCCAGAACACACTTAAAAGAAAGTCTCCGGAATTAAATCAGGCTTTCTTATGGCATTGTAGACTGGGTCACATTAATGAGACACGGTTGACAAAGTTACATAAAGAGGGATACTTGAATCCATTCGAGTACCAGTCTTATGCCACTTGTGAATCATGTCTCATGGGAAAGATGACAAAGAATCCGTTCACTGGACACGGAGTAAGAGTGAGCGAGCTCTTGGGACTCATACACAGTGACGTGTGTGGTCTAATGTCTACACATGCGCGAAGTGGTTATTCATACTTCATTATTTTCACAGATGATTTCTCTAGGTATGGACATGTCTTCCTAATGAAGCATAAATCCGAGGCCTTTGAGAAATTTCGGGAATACAAGAATGAAGTTGAAAAACAAACAGGCAAAAGTATCAAGACACTGAGATCTGATCGAGGTGGTGAATACTTGAGTGCCGAGTTTCTGGACTACTTAAAAGAGAATGGAATTCTCTCTCAGCTTACTCCTCCATACACACCACAGCACAACGGTGTATCAGAAAGGCGGAATCGAACTCTATTGGATATGGTTCGTTCCATGATGAGTAAGGATGAGTTACCGCGATCTTTCTGGGGTTATGCACTAGAATCAGCTGCATATCTTTTGAACAAGGTTCCCTCCAAGACTGTGCCTACCACACCATATCAGATATGGTGTGGGAAGAAACCCCATCTTCAATATCTGAAGATATGGGGATGTCCAGCTTTTGTTAAAATGCAGCATCCGGACAAACTCGAGGCACGCTCAGTACTGTGTAAGTTTGTGGGATACCCAAAGAACTCCAGGGGGTATTTTTATATTACGCAGAGGAACAAAAGGTTTTTGTTTCTCGTCATGCCCACTTTCTGGAACATCAGTTTTTAGAAAAAGGAACTAGTAGGAGCGTAGTAGAACTGGAAGAAATTCCAGAACCACAAGCTATTACTGAAAGCTTGGAAGAACCAGAAGTTTCAGGAGAACCGGACATCCCAGCGCCACTCCGCAAGAGTAGTAGGCAGTCTCATCCGCCCGAGAGATACTACGGTTTTCTCATAGACGGGGATAGAGAGGATTGTACCATTGACTATAATGAGCCTACTAGCTTCCAGCAAGCCATTCAGAGCGGTGACTCAGTAAAATGGCTGGATGCAATGCGGACCGAGATGGAGTCCATGTACACCAACAAAGTTTGGACTTTGGACTTTGCTCCAGAAGGGGTAAAACCCGTAGGCTGCAAATGGATCTTCAGAAAGAAGATTGGTGTAGATGGGCAGGTTGAAACCTATAAAGCTAGACTTGTTGCAAAGGGTTTTCGTCAAAGACCTGGTTTGGACTATGACGAGACCTTTTCTCCAGTGGCTATGCTCAAATCCATTCGGATCCTTCTTGCCATTGCTGCCTTCCACGATTATGAGATCTGGCAGATGGACGTAAAGACGGCTTTCCTAAATGGAAATTTGGAAGAGTGCGTCTATATGGATCAGCCGGAGGGATTCATTCAGAGTGGGAGCAGCGGTAAAGTGTGCAAGTTGCTCAAGTCCATCTATGGACTGAAGCAGGCATCACGGAGTTAGAATATCTGCTTTGATGATACTGTCAAGGAATTTGACTTTATCAAAAACCCAGATGAACCATGCATTTACAGTAAGATTGTAGGGAGAACTGTGGTATTCCTCGTCTTGTACATGGATGACATTCTCCTAATAGGAAATGATATTCCTATGCTACAGTCAGTCAAAGGATTCTTGTCACAGAGGTTCTCCATGAAGGACCTGGGCGATGCCAACTACATTCTGGGGATCCAGATCTATCGTGATAGATCTAAGAGGATGTTGGGACTTTCACAGTCCAGGTACATCGACACCATACTGAAACGATTCAGTATGGAAGATTCCAAGTGCGGTAATCTACCGGCTTGTCACGGAATCACCCTCTCCAAAGAGATGTCTCCCAAGACTGATTTGGAAAGGGCCCGCATGTCATCTATACCCTACGCATCTGCAGTAGGCTCTATAATGTATGCGATCTTATGTACCAGACCAGATGTAGCATACGCATTGAGCGTTGTAAGCCGGTATCAGTCGAACCCAAGGGAGAAACACTGGATAGCAGTAAAGAACATTCTCAAGTACCTGAGATGGACTAAGGAGATGTTCTTGGTGTATGGCAGAAAAGACCTCTAGATCGAGGCCTTTGCTGACTCCAGCTTCCAGAGTGACAAGGATGACTCCAAGTCCATGTTGGGTTATGTCTTTACCCTCAATGGAGGGCGGTTTGCTGGAAGAGTTCCAAGCAGGAAACCATTGCTGACTCAACTATGGAAGCGGAGTACATAGCTGCTTGCGATGCCGCAAAGGAAGCTGTCTGGATGAAGAAGTTTCTCGCGGAGCTTCAGGTGGTTCCTACCATTGTTGATCCAATACCGTTGTATTGTGACAACAACGGAGCTATAGCTTTAGCGAAGGAACCCAGGTACCATCAGAAGTCCAGGCACATTTTGAGGCGGTACCACCTGATCAGGGAGATCGTAGATCGCCGGGAGATCGAGGTGAAGAGAGTAGATTCGGAGAATAACACTGCAGATCCATTCACGAAGGCCATACCCCAGACTCAGTTCGAGCGGCTGATCGAGATGATAGGTCTTCGATACGCCAGTACATGGCCCTAGTGCAAGTGGGAGTTTGTTAGTGTATATGCCCTAGAGGCCATTACTGTATCATATTAGTTTGTATATTACTTAATGGAAGCTTAGGATATTCGCAGTTGTATAGACAATCTTGCTCAAAATGGTAGTATGCTACTTGGTTTGTTTATACTTTAATATGTGCATGTGTTTCTTTTAGCATATTGCTTATACATATTAGTGGAGCCCTTAGGATCTTTGCTTGATTACCAGCGTTGTGATGGCAGTCGCACTTGTGGGGGCTGGGTAATCTATAAGCGCATCCTTATACAGGTCCCTAGTCGTAGGATTATCGAGACAGGGCATCGATACTCCGGAGTAGACTAGCGTATGCGCTTCTCATCCCAGCAGGGGAGATGGTCTGTCCTACAGCCATCAGTACGTCGTACTGGAGATAGTATGTGGGTGCTCGTTAGGTTACGAGTACACTGGACAGGACTCGTCGGGAACTGTTGGTTGGTATTATACCTATCGTCAGTTATCAGTTCCCAGGTGACATAAGTACAGCTGAGTCCGTTGACTTGACACTGTCACTTCGCCTCGAGTGTGTTCCCACTGTTCTTTGATTACTACCCTACCACGGCTCAAAGGAGTCGTGCAAACAGGTAGTAGTTGGGTGCAGTCCCGAAGCACTTAGAGGCAGTGACGGTTACACAGGATTCGTCTCTCCCGGTATTGGGGGTTGATATCGCGCTGTGTCTAGGAGAGCCATTACACATAGTCGTCCCTGGCCAGGGTAAGCGAGATATACTGGTAGGTTTCTAGTGTTATCTCAGGGTGTTCTGGGCTACACTCCGACACGACTTGTACTGCTATTAGGGGACTGACGTTCGCCACCCCCTAAGGCCCGCCATGCGATATTCTTAGACGAACAGACCGTACTGTACGGAGATTGTCACATTGAGGCTCAGTAGGAGTTCGGATGGGTTTGCCTCATCGGCCTTCTTATCGACATCTACCTAGGGACCGTTACGTACAGCTAGTGCCGCTTGCGGTCTGTGGTTAAACCCACTGCCAGCGTAGTGTCGAGTCTTTAGAGTCCCACAGAGAGAGTTTCCCTGCACTGAGCGAAAGGTGTAGAGGCCGTATGGTTTTACGGCAGGGCTACGATCACTTACGTACACTTGTGTGCGTATGCTGTTCGGGCAGGCAATACTAGTGGGCTTTGGTTTAAGCCGGATCCTAGTATTGCACGGATGGATTTGTTTTGTCTTCTGTGCATTCGCATTCTACGGTGTATGCACAGTTGTGAGGAGCGAAGAGGAAGGAGGTGCCTCATTAGGGGTTTTGACAGTTGATTCGGTCAAAACCATAATGAGGCAGACTCATTAGGGTTTTGGCAGTTCGTTCGGTCAAAACCATTATGAGCCGAGGACATTATTTACTAATCTTTTTAGTGATAATTATGTGATGGCTAATTGTTTTGACCATTTGACCATACTTGGCTTTGTTGACCATTTGACCAAAGTTGACTTGGACCTTCATGAGAGGTCTAGAGTTTTCTTTGGTTTTCTTTTTATTTTTTGGATATGAAAATGGTCATGTCAATTGTTGCCATCAACTTTATCATGAAAGGATTAGTAATGATGATGTTTGTGTATTATTGCAACTATGGTTGTTTTTCTTTAGCTCATAATTCTTTTCTCATTCTCTCTCTTGAAAAAGAAATGAGAAAGCTCCATGGTTGCTAGCTTCATCTTCCTCCTCTTGAAAATTTCCTTTGATCTCATGTGTTGAGAGAAAAAGGATCCTAGTTGAAAACAACATCCATCTATCTCTTCTACATTACCTAGGACATCAAGACTAGCGATCTTGTTACCCTAGTTGCCTCGGCTCGAGGTGGAGCTCGGAGCACAACTCTCGGGTGGATCGTCTTCGACTCAAGAAGGCCGCGGAGGTGATCAAGATCCGAATCGATCCTCGGAGCTTGGATGGACGAGCAGGACAGCGGTGTCACGACCCGAAAGTACGGAACGTGACCGGCACTTAGATTACGAAGCGTCTAGAGGCGGAACATAACCTAAGTAAGCCGAAGCCCAGAAATCTAAACTATAAAAGAAGAAGAAGAAGTAAAGGAAAACATGAAGAAAACAAGTTTAAAAGCATCATCCAATTTTCTCAAAAATTTCGACAGAGTCTCCTTTGTAAAAACAGGCCCTAAACGGGTACAAACAAGTATAAATACATATAAACAATAAAAAGCATTCCCAAACGGGAGCTAGCTCTACGCCAACAGACGGAAACAACCACACCAATGCACAAAAGTATACAACGCCAAAGGGCGAGGTTCAGAACTCAAAGAAAACAAAACCACCAGATATCATACTAATACAAGCGCGACTCTAAGGTCGAAACAAATAAATGGTTCAGTAAACTATCAAGTAATACAAGTTTGGTTGATGGAGCTTTCTAGATATAAAAGAAATAATAAAAGTACAATGGCGGTCCAGATACAAGTGAACCAACCTACCGTGCAAATCACCCTGAATGAAAAGATGTGCCAGCAAGCTGTCAGGAAAACCTGTACATCGAACCTGTAATAAAATGTGGCACAACGGGGGTGAGTTGCCAACTCGTGAGTAGAAGATATCTGCGAAAAGAAATCGAATGCATGGCGCTATCCTAGGTCATAATAATATACTAATATACTACTAATCATCGAGTAAAGACAGGATAATAAACTATGTGTAAGTGCAAATGCTCCGTTCTCGTGTCAGTGCCTCATATAGTACCATGTCATGTGAATGAGTATGCATGCACCATGAATGTACAATAATAAATCCTGAAATCTAGATATATCTGTATAAGAAATCTTTAGCTTTTATCATGGTAAAATGTGCATAGAAATCTGAAATATCAACGATGAAATCCATGGAAATCCGTGTCAAGCATCGACACAAAACACGTAAATCTCAAGTCTCAATACCTCATAATCTCAATGTCTCATAGTCTCAATATCTCGGGCTCCGTCAGTCCGGATCGGCCCATATCATCAAATCCCACGACAACGATCGGTATCCTCCGGATATCCGCCGCGCCATATATCACCGGTAGGTAGTCCTCCCCTGCCAGGCTCATCGTCTACAACTCGATCTTCTTGCCCCGGGGTACCATACCAGGCCCACCATGTACCCGAGACGGTTCATCCACTCCTCGAATCGGGTCTCGAAATCCAACAGAAAACATGAAATCTCATGGTGGACGACACATACATCACGAGAAAACCGCATCTTATGTTTTAAAAAGAGAGGAGGAGAGAGAGAGAAGTTTTTATGTATTCTTGCGGTTTTCCCCAAAAATCCAGAAATCTCATATAAATCCAAAATCCCAAAAATCATGAGTAAGTATATGATAAGTGTCGGCATATGCCCCATAATACTGCATGATAACATGAAAATATGAATGCATGAATGTCTAAGTAATAAATGCTATGTCTAGACTAACATCTGAGAGTAATCATAATGGTATATCGATCTAGCTTTTAGCTGATTCTATCAATAAAAGACAACATGATCTAAAGTGTACGTGACATAGCAATTACCGATGATGATGTGTGTGAGCCGGCAAATAAGTGTGCGTGGAATATGCGCATCATCGGTAATGGTGCTGGTGTCCTAACAGGCAAAGTTTTATGCTGATTATAGAAACATATGTATGAACATGCACATTATGATTACGGTATGAATGTAAAGACGGATGTGTAATAACCACTCATCTGCGATATCCACTACCACTAAATGACTCGAACCTAAACTAGTGTCCATCTAACCTCCTAAGGAACTAAGCCTAAGAAACTAGTCGATAAGAAATAGGAGTACACCTAAAGTCTGAGTCCATATCTCTAATAGTCGGCGATCCAGCCTCAATAGCGTCACGTACGTAGTACGATTTTCTCGAAACAAGAGTGCGGATCAATCATCACATCTATGCCTCGTACGGTATAACCCATCGTACGGCATCCCAATATCGGGGTCTCGTATAATATCATCATCAAATCATGTCATGATCAAGGTACTGTACTGTAAACGCATACATCAATCATATATCATTGCCAACATAAATGTACATCATTAATTTATCCTCAGAAATATCATGTCATATGTGTCATATTGTGATTAAGTCACACTTATATCATATCGTAATCAAATCACACCTATATGATATCGTAATCAAGTCACGCATATATGATATCGAAATCAAGTCACACCTGTATGATGTCGTAATCAAGTCACACATATATCATATCAGAATTTCAATCACTTGTTACGGTCCGGATGCTATTTTAGAGTCCCATGTACCTCAATATCATCACCACCCTTTATTATCTATGTATACCTATTCATTAACTCATTTCCTAATGATCCGCTAACATCATAACACGACCGTAGCCAAAAATCACGGCATCAGCCCAGTTATATTGTTGCATCCCCGTGTATCATATCACATCCTTGTATCACATATACGTATTGTGTATATATATATATATATATATATATATATATATATATATATACATACACCTAGTCCTATATATATATATACACATACACGTATACACCACATCGAGTCACAGTGTGTGCGTGTGTGCGTAACTACCTAAAACCTACGAAATCTCCTCCAAGATATTTGTCCTCGGGTAAGGTCTTTCTAAATCAATCTAGTCCAACCTAGGGTCATTTCTAGGGTCCTACTTACCGAAATTCTAAGGTCACGTCAGGTTTCCTAATGACAATAAGTACTATCATATTCTACGTTTGCGGGGGTGCTAAACGCCATCCACCCGACTTCCCCCGTAGATATACATCTACTCACCTGGTCCTTGTCTGCCGAAGACGATGTCGCCCTCCTCTTCTTCCTCGTCCGAAGTCCATGCGAGGGGTACCTATATGCAAACATATATAATATCGTAAACTGAATCACGGATAAAACCAAAACGACGCACGAAACGCGCATAGGTTAAAACCTATGACCCGTTCATGCAAAGAACCAAATATAGCTCGATATCGGCGTACAAACGCCGATTGATCGAGATAAAACACCAACAAACAACTCGTAGTTTTAAAACTCATTACTTATAATATAAAACACGATTTAATTCATCGAAACCCTAATAATCGATCAAATCGTCCGATTTCGTAAAACCCGAAAATTCCAATTTACTGTTTTACTTCAAAACTTGATGTTTAAAAGAAACTAATGGTCATAATATTCGTTAAATAACATAACTAGATTATAGAAACCATTATCATATTTTTCTCACACCATTTTGTCTTAATTTACAATTTCTAGTTTGCAAATTAGCCAAAATTAACACTTGTTAAGCAAGAATTTACAATTCCACTACTAAACTTGATTTTGCATATATTAAAGTGTTAAACCACTCCATGAAACCTTAATAATGAGCTAAAGCCCTAATTAGATTTTTAATACTACATTTTAAATTAATTTTTAAAACCTAGTTTACCGAAATAGCATATTTATCACATTATATTAACTAACAATTTGAAACTAATAATTAGATTAGGTCTTTCATTCATTTAACATGTTAATATTCTCATCAAAACCACAATATAATGATAAAAACCTTAATTAGAATTTTAACACACCAATATATATAATTTATAAAAATATAGTTAGCAAAATTGCTTAATTTAAACAATTTTGAATGAACAATTTACAATATATCAACCATACAAGATTTTCCACTTCTAAAAATTTTAAACTACTTATTATAACCCCTCTTAATTAATAAAACCCTAACTTCATTTTAAAAGCCTTTCTAGAATTTCCTAGACAATAAATTATAACTAAATTAACACTTTTAGAATTCTAGTTTAGCACCTTACACTACAAATTAAACATTTAGATTAGAGTTATACCTCCCAAGCTTTGAACCTCTTGCAATTAGCCTCCAAAGATGTCTTCTTTCACCTTGTTTTAAACAAATTAGGGTTTGGAAAGAGGTGGAATAGGATTATGGTTTGAATTTATGAAGAAATTTGTTGATTTCGGTGGATTTTTTGCACTTTTTCATGAATTTTTTGAAGAAAGAAAATGGGGGAAAATGGGGGCTGTTGGAGGGTGGCTCGGCCAAGTTGTGGGAGGGGATGAAATGAGAGAATTGTGTGGAAATTTCCACAAAAAAATATCATCTAAGGTCAATTAATGCATGTTACATCAAAACTTTTCAAAAAAACCCTTTTTCTTTCCATTTTTCAACCCCCTTTCACCATAAACTATTAAACTTGAAATGTTTTGCTAAAATTTTGTTACACTTAATTTTAGTTTATAATGGTTCCTAATTATGTAATTTACCCAATTAAATTTGTATTTATCACTAATTAAAGGTATATTTAAAAGCTTAAAATAATATTAAAAATAATTAATTAAGGAAATTTTTTTAATTAACTAGAAAATTTTAAGTGACATTTTAGTGACCAATTTATAGTAATATCTTATCTAAATTTTGTATAATTAGGTCTATAATGAAAAATACCTATTTTGACTTTTTACCGAAAAGACTGCTAATTTAGCCGATTACCGAAAAACTGCCTAAACGATTTTCGAAGCGTTACAAGCGGAGAGAAGACCCGAAGGACCGGTATCGTGAGGTATAATCTCTATGGCATAGCAGATAGCACCTCTTGTAGTTTGCTAGTTTGTAGTTTAGCAAAGATCCTTCTTTTAGTCCATGTTGCCTTTGCGCCAAAAATCGATTTTTACCGTTTCCGCCTCCCCGTAAGAACCGGGGTGAGCAACGTGGACTTACAAGCTATACGGTTTCGGACTTATTACTTATCCAGACTGAGTGGGGGAGATATACAGTCGGATACATGGTGGACCCGGATCGAGACCGAGGGGCAGGATTACCGTATTGAGGTGGGGGAGCCTAGCGAGGATACTCGATACCGGAGATAGAGATGAGCACGGCAGATATCCAGGGGATACTGACCGGGGTTCTATTGGGCACGGCGGATATCCAGGGGATACCGACCAGGGCCAGGGATATCGGATGGAGATCTTCTGTTGAGATGGTGTCGACGGTATCTGCATTTGTGTGTCGGTGGTGGACACGGGAGATTTGAGGATTTGAGTGTCGGTGATAGACACGAGGGATTTCTAATTTCGGGTGTCGATGCTGGACATCCATATATATTGGTATGTTGATATCATGATGTACCCAGTTATATTATAGTTAATGTAGCCGACCATGACTGATCCGAGGGATAGTACCTGCATATCTATTTACTGGTAATTGCATACATTAAAAAGGAATTCAAATCGAGCTATAATCTCATTATTTTGACATGTCTGGTATGACATTGAAATCTTTTAAATCGTAAACCTCTTAACACTATTCATTAAAACAACAGGACGTATATCTTAAATAAGATACCTATTTTATTTCATACTATCAAGTATGCTTTTATGCCGTGACATATCTATTCCGCGGCTATTTTAAAGAATAGATTTACATATATATATGTTCGGCTACTTATGGCTTTTTACCTATATACAGGTCATGTATAGGATATGTTCTACTTTGGGATAGCATGATAAATAGTGTTGCAGTTACGATACATACACATATCATATATTATATTAGTAATGGATATTATAGTAGTATATCTATGACTTGGGTATCGTTGTGCATTTCGATTTCTACCTTGTGATGTACTTTTTACTCACTGAGTCGGCAACTCACCCCCGTTGTCCCACGGTTTCTTGCAGGTGTTACCATTTAGATTATCAGCGGCTTGGGGCACACATTCCTTTCGGTTATTGCTTTGGTAGGTGAGTTACTGTTATATCGTACTCACACTTGTATATTCATGTCTTCTTGTATCTAGTAAAATTCCATCAACTTAGAAAGGGTATATTGTGGACTTAGAAGCGAAACTTAGAATTGTGTATTGTGGGTGTCGTACTATTGGGAGTTGACCTTTTTATATGGTTGATTTTGTTTCGCTTTTCTTTTCTTCGCCATTGTGCGTCGTATATTATTGTTTGGTTGCTCCGCCGTTTGAGCATGGAAGCCAGCTCCCGTTGGGATGCTATTTTATTGTTATATTGTATCGGGTTTTATTCAAATTACAAAGGAGGTATTGTCGAATTTCAAAACGTTATAGATGCTTTTCAAATATACTTAGTTAAACTTAAATGTTTATTTTAAACTGATTCCATCTGATGACTATTTTAAACTTCACCTCCAATATTTTCAAAAAGGGTTTAGATTCCGGGTTTCGGCTTACTTGAACCGCGTCGACGTCTTTAGATGTCATGTGATTTAAGTGCCGGTCACGTACCACATTCGGGTCGTGACAGAGGAGCTTAAGGAGAGGATCAAAGACCCGAAGGACTTGATTTGTTTAGGTATACTTTCTATCATAGTAGATTGAACCCTTACATGCTAGTTAGGTTTATGGTAAGATCCGGTATAGGTTTATTCTAGCGCCAAGTTTCGATTCGTAGAAAAAAAATTGTTCTGCATTTAGCCACGAAAGTTGGTCAGGGCGCTAGCGTAACCTTTCATATATGATCGCCATTATAATGCTGGTAGTCAAGCAAGAATCCTATGGGCTCTATCAACATGTAATGGTGATCTGTAATACCACATAATACATGTACATGATGATAGAGACAAACCAGATAGCATATCATCATCTCGAGTAAAATTGTTCTACCCGTATAGGTTCTCGCTCAATCATCACAATCGCGTGCTTGCGATTTCAATAATTGACTTGAAGGCACTATAGCCAACATCATCACCTAGCACGGTATCTCGAGTGAGTTCGAGATGGTTCAGTCTCCGACGGTGCATAAATATACGGTAAAGAGAGCTTACAGAGTACTCGATATTGCGACCTGAAAGAAAACCCATAGAATGAAAGAAGTGGAGACAATGATTTGCTTCCCTATGGTGGTCATGGGTTACTTCTTCAGGGGGAGATGGGAGTGCATCCAATACGGTCAAGTGCAAGAGCCATAGAATTTCACGATCGATCTTCATCGGCCAGTTCATACCCCCTCGTAATCGATAGAGAATGCCTTCGTAACCAGAGTAGTCTATCATCGTATATACATATTTCACCACGGTGTAAGGGATGCACCTCTTAATTTCATCGATTGATGGCAATCCTGCAAATAAAGATCTCGACATTGAGAGAGAGAGAGCGGGGCTAAGAACTGAGAGGGAGAAAGACAGAAAATATGATGGCGATGAGATCTGAGAGAGTGTGAGAGAGCTCAGCATGGATAGTAAGATTCGAGATAGAGAGGGAGAGATTGAACTCTTAATATAATGAACACAATCATTCATGGGTATGGGTTTTTTTGGGGCGCAGTTTGCAACTGCGTCCTAGAAAAACACATACCCGTGAATGGTTGTGTTTCTTTTGGGGCGCACTTTCAAACTGCATCATAGAAAAAACGCAAACCCGTGGATAAGTATGTTTCTTTTTTTGGGCGCAGTTTATATCGGCGTCCCAGAAAAAATCATACCCGTAAATAATTGTGTATCGTTTTGGGCCGCACCTTCAAACCGCGCCAAAAAAATACACACCCCTGTGAATGAGTATGTTTCTTTTTGGGACGTAGTTTACAACTGCGCCCAAAAAAAAATCCTTACAAAGACAATGATTCATATTATTTTGCATTTATTAATTGTATGGGACGCAGTTTGGAACTGTGTCCATAACATTTGTTATGAGCGTAGTTTCAAACTGTGCCCATAACTTTTGTTATGAGCACAGTTGAAACTGCGCCCATAACATTTATATGGGGCGCAGTTTCAAAATGCGCTCAATATAAATGTAAAGAGCGCAGTTCCTGCACCCATAACAAATGTATGGGGCATATTTTCAAAATGCTTCACATACAAATATAAAGGGCAAATGTATGGGACGCATTTTCAAACCGCATCCCATACAAATGCTATGAGTGCAGTTTGAAATTACGCCCATAAATTTATTTTTTTATTTCACGCTGGCACCAGCGCAGAGCTGGCGCTTACGTGACGCCTACGAGATAAAAAGTGGTCTTTTTTTTTAATTATTTTTTATTTTGAAAGTGGATTTTTTATAATTATTATTTAAATTTGGTTTACTGCTAAAAATTGTCCAAAATTCCAAGGAACATAAAGAGGATGCTGCCGTGTGGAAAGATGGAGGAGGTGTCGCTGGCGGGCTCACAGATAAACTCATCGTTCCTAACTTGCCTTCAGCCTCTGCGCCACTGTGGTCTTTGAGCACGCTCTATTTTTATTTTTTATTATTTTTTTTGTCTATATTAATTTTTGGTTTCACTTTTTGACATAATTTTATTTTTTATTGAAAGTAGATGATCCAAGACCAGATACTGAAGAGGCCATGCTGCTTATCCATATTGTCCATGACTGAGAAGGCAATTTTGTAATTTTATTTTTTGAACTTTTTTGTATTTCTGAGCAGGGATATATGTTTATTATGTAAGGTTTTGTGTTTGAATGCAATTCCCCAGTGTGTAGAACAGTAAATAAATGATCTGAATTGGTAATGTATAGAACTCGCCTCTCTCTGTCTCCGTAGGTTCTGTTAATTTATAAAGGCTTATTTACTTTAAAACTCCGAACAAATTTGGGTCTTTTAACAATACTCTCATTTCCTTTAAAACAATTAAGAAACTACCAGTTTTAACGGTGACACATCAACACAGTCAGCGTCATGTCAACTAAATTGCCACGTCAGCAATTATATTTTTTTAAAAACCAAAAACACCCATCATCTAACTTTAAACTTAATTTCTAAATAAATAAAAATAAAATAAGAAACGCAATCTTATTCCCTTTCTGCCACCACGGCAACCCACCACCATCCTCTGCCTCATCATCATCAGCACCATCTTTGATGAATCTCAGTATTGGCGATCTCCAAGATCAAGACACGTGGCAAATGACGTGTCCAAGAGCTCAGAACAAAGGGCCGCAGGGGTCGACCAGGCCACCCATGTACCCGACCTGCAAGCACAAACTGGCTCATCTCAGAGCCCCTTGGAAATTGGCCTCCTCGGCCTCTCAGCTCGCCCCGAGCTGCCACAGGACCAAGATTTCTCGGCCCATTCGCTCGTCCCCGAGATCCCCAGCCGAGGCCTTCTTCCTCGGTCCTCCAACCGACCGACTCCACCACTCACAGGCGTAACTGCCGCTCCGCAAACCTCGCCATGAGCAGATTCTCCGCCACCACATCCCACGTTCCACGCCATCACGATCCTCATTAATGAGCGATCCGCTCTTTACGCAGGTGTGACGTCGGGAACGTAACTGCCGGCAAGATTCTCGCGCCTGCTGCTGCGTGCTACCGCCACTATATAAACCCCCATCACAGAGGGGTTAAGTAACCCATTTTTACTCCACTTAGCCGTTACTCTGCTCGGATCTCGTGCTAACTTGATCGTCGGAGGGTCCTCGGTGGTACCAAACCACCCAGGGACTTCTTTGCAGGTACTCGGCGCTAAACTCCTCAAAACCACCAATCTCCTCAAAACCCATTGAGACCCACACGCAACAGGAGATCGCCTCCAAAATCCACCGGGAGATCGACAGAAGACAACATCTGACGGAGACCCGAAAAGGACCAACATCAGTTGGCGCGGTCTGTGGGAACGAAACTCCACAAAAAACAAAGTTGGCCTTCCGATCTCCATCCACATGGCTAACGACCACCCTGAAGATCCAGGTACCAGCCGCCGCCTCCCCCTCACCGGAGGTGTAGATGAACCTCCCCCGGCGACCATCATCAACGCCCTCGCCAGCCGAATAGATCGGCTACAGTCCCTCGTGGAGACGCTCGTCCGCGTCCAGACGGCCGGGCCAGGGCCCCAGATCGCCGCTCCTCCACCTCCAAAAGGCTCTGCCCTCGTCGACACGGCCGACCATCAGCAGGCTAAGACTCCTGGCCACAGATCCCACGGGCCGATACTCCCTGAGGCCTGCTGGGCGCCCCACGGCTCCACGCCAAGATCCGCCGCCAGAGCGCCTCGTCTCGAGCCTCCTCGCGACCATTACCCCCCTGAGGAGATGTCGGTCACCTCGCCTGTCAACAGGCATGATCGACATAGGGTCGCACAGAAGGGGCTCGCCACGACGGCTCGAGAGCCACCTCTCCCGGGGATCTGAGGGACCTCATCGAGAGGAACCGGGGCCGCGCCCAGACGCAGGTCTCCCACAGCACAGGCCAGGGATCGCAAGGTGCCGAATCCTCGGGGTACCACGGCCGACTCGACGCCCTCGAAAAGAAGATCGAGGGCATGCGTCGGGAAGGTAACCTCTCGGGCAACGGGGCTAAGTACGCCACCGACTCGCTCACCAAGCCGTTTACCGAGGGACTGCTCGTCGTCCACGTCTCCTCGCGCAACAAGCCCCTGAAGGTCTCACTGTTCGACGGGAAAACCGACCCCAAAGACCATTTGGATGCTTTCACCGCGGGGATGAGCTTCCAGGACCATTCCGACGCCGCCCAGTGCAGGGCCTTCCCAGCCACCCTCATCCGCTCTGGTCAGGACTGGTTCCGAGGACTCGAGCCTCGCTCAATCTCGACCTTCGACGAGCTGGCTACTCAGTTCCTCGGCCACTTCGTTGGGAACCGTAGGCAAAAGCGCACGGTCGACTACCTATTCACAATTAAGAGCGGGGACAAGGAGACGTTTAAGGCTTACATCACTCGCTTCTACAATGCCCTCCTCGAGATCCCCGAGCACCGGGACGAGACCGTCATCACGGCGCTCAGATCTGGTCTTAGGTACAAGGAGTGGTTGCGCTCCTTTGCGTTGGCACAGCCTAAGACCATGGCCGAGGTCAAGGCGTGGACCGAGCGCGAGGTTTAGCTGGAGTCCGAGGTGAACGCGAACCTCCCCCGAGCAGAACGGTCCGACCAGAAGAAGAGAGTTCGGGAAGAAAGGCCGGAGCGTCGGCAGCCCTATCACCCGAAGTTCTAGGAGTACACCCCGCTCAACGTCTCCCTCGCAGTGTTACTAGAGGAGGCCCAAGGCGAGGGGTTCTTCAAGTTCCTTCCAATCCCGAGTCAGGCCTCGAAGCGAACCCGGGGCCCTTACTGCGCCTTCCACCGGACGCGGTGCCATGCCACGGAGGATTGTAAGCAACTCCAGGACTACATCGAGGAGCTCATCCGATCGGGGCACCTCGCCGCCTACTTAAAGGACAAACGGCAGGCCGACCGTGAGCAGGAGTAGCGTACCCCTCCCGCCGAGCTGACCATCGGCCAGATCATGCTCGTTTCGGCAGATGACCAGTCCGGCGCTTAGGAAGCCCCGTACCCGGTGCCGAGCACGGAGACCAACAAGCCTCCGGGGAGCTCGGGCCACGCTAATAAGGTCATCTATTAGCATGTACTTTTCTTTTGGGGCAATGTAAACTCTTCCTGGGGTCTATTGTTAATTAATAAAGATCAACGGAACATTGCAAAAAAGTGGGAAAGATCTCATTTATTCAAAAAAGGTATTATGGGCTCCTCAGTCATACATACAAAAAGAAAAAGAAAATTACAACAGCGGGGGAAGGGGGTGCAGAGAGCACTGATCATGATACTTGGTAAAGATCTCCGCCAGCCGAGGCCTCGCGAGATCCAACCTCTGCCCTCGGTTCCCCCCGCGCACGTTGACCCCGAGTGTCACGCCCCGCTTCCCAGAGTATGCAAGATCGGGCACGTGACATAGCCAACCATGCTACATGTGGGTAGGAAGTATCCATCCACAGTCACATTACGGTTGTAAGGATATCAAGAACAGAATAATAAGCTAATCTAATACATGTCCAAATCCATAATAACAAGAATCAATAAACAATAAGTGCGGAAGCTAATGATCCAATACAATGAATAAACAGTACGTCTCATAATACGGGCTCACATCCGGAAATGAAATGAAATAAATAAACTAAACCCTAAGGATCTCACAGTTCAGCCTGCTGGCTGAAATACTCCTGCTCGGTCGTCGACAGTGGTACGGAATCTGGGCCATGCAAAACCCAGACGTCAGCGCGTCATGACATCAAATATATAGTATGAACATGGTAATAAGCAATGCAAGTATGAGCATGAGTAAAGCAGTAATAAGAAATAATCAAGCAGGGTAATGTGCAATGGTGACTAAACTGTCCAATCAGGTTTCTACTCTATAGTCTTTGAAACCAATTGATGAATCGTCGATGTAACTCAATAGTATCCCGTGCGTGCCCGGGACCACGGTCAAAACCCTCGGGGATGAATCCGAGACGTGCCGCTAAGCAGTAAAAGGTAGTAGGATGGACGAGTGATGTCAGCATCAACACTCCGGAGCTGGCCAAGCCCGTAAGACTGATCAGAACAATGTATCGAACTGTTGAGTTACAAGTCGGTTTGACCTTTGATTTCCCCATACCCCTAAATATGTATGTCAGGTCAGGTATTCAGTAGTCAAGGACTAATGCCAACACAAAATCAAGTAAAAGTAGATATGTCTGGATCGACAGCAGGAATGGTCAGGTTTGTCGGCATTAGGCATGAAATCATGAAACAAGTAATGTCATGGTACAACAGGATGAGTCGGTATGTATGTATATGTCAGGTGTAGCAGGGTCAGGCCAATATGTCGTGCAATCGGGTAAGTGCTCACAACAGGTATACAATCAATAATGAACAGCAGCAGGAACAGTAATTAACCACAATATTCTATGTAACCACAGTGATGTTTGTATTCTCTTATTAACAGGTTCAAGCACCTTTAGGGTGCAATCGCCACAAGGTGAAGCAATATCCACAATTATAAATTAATGAAACTACATGAAATTAAACTAAATATAATAATTGTCTCATGAATGATTTAACAGTTTAAGCAGATATGATTCAGTCGTTTTATTTAGTTGAAATATGGGTTGATGTGGGTTGATTAATTACGAGGAACTGTTGTAACGATTCCATTATAAAGATAACTGCAATAATATGATATCAATTGCCATCATTAAGTTGTGGTATTAAATAGTATGAGTTCAATTGCGTGGCAAGACTAGATCTCGCACGCTAGCATGTTAGAGCAAGTATTCAGATACTTGCCTCGACGGTTCTGCAATCTGGAACACGGATGCGATGTCGGCAAAAACACGATATGATAGCACGGGCCACGGATCAGGTCCCAACAGAGAACAACGGAATCACACAGACCAAGGGGCTTCGCTGGAGCGTCGGGTTCGCCAAGACGGGACGGTCGGATTCCGGCAAAACGCGACAACAAGTTAGCAACACACACTAAACTCGATGCGATCAGCGAGGGTTTACTGCACACAGGAAAGGAAGAGGAAGTTTACAGAGAGATATACCAGGTGACCCCGGCGAGCTCGACGGCGCAGGAACGCCGGCGAGGCAACGGCGGCGGCGGCTGTAAGGGCTGAAAGGCCTCGGGGTGTGCGGGAGAGGATGCTGCGGCGAGTGGAGGAAAGGGTGGTCGGCTCTGGTGGTCGAGGGGGAGAAGGAGGTGGCCCTGGTGACGACGGCGAGGTCGCCGGCGCGTTCTCCGGCGAACAGCGGAGGGTAGGCGATGGGTGAAGGGCTCGGGTTGGTGGTTTGGCGAGGGGAGGAGGGAGACAACGACGAGGTCGGGACGAGGAGGGTGAGAGGGAGTCGTGGGAGTCGTCGACGACGGGAGGTGGCGTCGACGGCGAGGTCTGCGAGGGTAGGAGACGTCGTCGGGTTGGGTGCAGGCGCGGGAAACGTCGGTAGAACGAGAGGAGGAAGGTGCGGCTAGGTCGAGGAGGTGTTGATGGCGGCGACGAGGTCACGGGAAGGTCGGCGGTGAGGTCGCGAGGGCTAGGGTTAGGGTTTCTTGTGGGTTTCGTGATGGGAGAAGATGGGTTGAGGGAGGCGGCTGCATGGGGGTTAACAGATATAAGAAGAGAGAGAGAGGGAGATTGGAGAGAGAAAGAGAGAGAGTGAGGGAAGAGAGAGAGTGAGATAGGGAAAAGGGAAGGGGGCCCACACTCGAGTTCAGCCCTCGTGATTGGCTGATCACGAGATAGGGAAAAGATTTGAATGGATTGAAATTAAATTTGAAGGAGTTGGATAAGTAAAACAGGTGAGGAAAATATATTTCGTATATATAATTAGTTTAAGGTATTAAATTTAAATGGGCCATTTTGGCGCAAAATGAAACATTTCCAAATCGAGCCCGGATTGCGCCCAAATGTTCCAAATTCAAATTATAGGATTTTAAGCGGGTTCCAAATTTTGAAAAGAGATGTTTAGTGATTAAAATGCTTGCCCCCAAGTCGGACACTTGCACGCGCGCGTAGTCGTCCAAACTTGCCCGTTTAGCCGAACGGAACGGAATCTCGACACGCGGACGCTACCACGCGACTAGTGGCGACGAGTAGGACAACATGGACACTTTTAATTTCATTTTAGGAATTAAAATTTGTTAGGTGCCAAAATGACTTAACCGGTTAAAATTTAGCAATAAATCCCAAAAAATGGAATAATTGAAAAGAGCCATAAATAACCCTCAACTAGTAATATAAATAGTATTATTGGGCTCGGGTGTTACATCATACCCAACTACAAAAAGAATTTCGGCCTCGAAATTCCAAGAATACAAAATAGCTAACTACTGGAAAAGGTGAGGGAATTTCTGTCGGATCTCGTCTTCTCGCTCCCAAGTGGATTCTCCATGCGATCGATTACCCCAAGAAACTAGCACAAGAGGGATAACCTTGTTCTTAAGAACCTTTGAAGTCCAACATGCAAGCTCTCAACATATCTTCAAGGGTCTGGATCGTTCTCTCCGATTGTCCATCAGTCTGAGGATGATAAGCTGTACTAAACTTCAATCGAGTCCCCAAACTTTCTTGTAAACTCCTCCAAAAGTGCGACAAGAACCGAGTGTCCCGATCGGACACGATGCTTACCGGTACTCCATGCAATCTGACAATCTCCTGCATGTACCGCTCTGCCAAAGTCTCTGTCGATTGACCAACCCGAAAAGGAATAAAGTGAGCTGCCTTGGTCAACCGATCGACAATCACCCATACAGCATTGTTGCCCTTTGGACTCCGCGGTAAAGCCGTCACGAAATCCATGGTTATATGTTCCCACTTCCACTGAGGAATCGGAAGTGGTTGCAACAAACCAGCAACCCTTTGGTGTTCAGCCTTGACTTGCTGACACACCAAGCACTTAGCCACGAAGCGAGCAATTTCCCTTTTCATTCCTTCCCACCAAAAGTGCTGTAGAAAATCTCGGTACATCCTTGTCCCTCCTGGATGTACAGAGTAAGCTGAACTGTGTGCCTCCTTCATAAGCTCTTCACGCACATCTCCGTTTGGCACACACACACGGCTACCATATCTCAACGAACCGTCTTCATGGATCAGTAAATCGGTTCGCAGTCCGGCTTCAACCTGCTCCCGAAACTTTTGTAGTCTAGGATCCTGCGATTGTGTCGCTTTAATCTTATCAACTAAGGACGATTGTACTTGCAACTGCATCAGCTGTCCTGTAGCATGTGGTAGCACAACCTCCAAGTCAAATCTCCGAAAATCCGCAATGATCTCTCTCTGCGCAGTCAATATCTGAATTGCTGGTAACCGGCTCAGCGCATCCGGCACGACGTTGACCTTTCCCGGATGGTACTTAAGATCAAGGTCATAGTCGGCCATCAGCTCCAACCATCTGCGTTGTCTCATGTTCAACTCCTTCTGAGTGAACACATATTTCAAACTCTTGTGATCTGTAAAGACTTCGACTCTCTCGCCCAAAAGGTAGTGTCTCCAAATCTTCAGGGCGAAGGTCACGGCTGCAAGCTCTAAGTCATGAGTCGGATAGTTCTTCTCGTGAGTCTTCAGTTGTCTCGATGCGTAGGCGACGACCTTCCCATTCTGCATCAGAACACATCCCAGTCCCTTTCCGGATGCGTCGCTATGAATCACCAGTTCTCCTGAATCATCCGGTACGGTTAGGATAGGGGCGGTTATCAACTTCTGCTTCAACGTCTCGAAGGCCAATGCACATCCATCCGTCCAAACAAACGGTACCTCCTAACGCGTAAGCTTGGTTAACGGCTCAGCTAACCGAGCGAAGTTCTCCACAAATCTTCTGTAGTAACCGGCGAGTCCAAGAAAACTTCTTATCTCCGCAACATTCTTTGGAACAGGCCAATCCCGAACTGCTGTAATCTTCTCGGGGTCAACGGCGATTCCATCGCCCGACACGACATGCCCCAGAAACTTCACTTCTTCCAGCCAGAATTCGCACATACTCATCTTCGCGAATAATTTCTCTTGTCTCAGCTTCTACAGTGCGATCTTTAAGTGCTCAGCATGTTCCTCCGGACTCTTCGAGTATACCAGAATATCGTCGATGAATACCACGATAAACTGGTCCAAGAAAGGTGAAAAGATCCTGTTCATCAAATCCATAAATATTGCTGGCGCATTCGTCACTCCGAAGGGCATCACTAGATCCTCGAAATGTCCATACCGAGTTCGAAACGCCGTCTTGCAAATGTCTTCTGCTTTCACCCGGACTTGATGATATCCTGATCGCAAGTCCAGTTTCGAGAATACCCTCGCGCCACTAAGCTGCTCAAAAAGCTCTCCAATGCGAGGGATCGGGTACTTGTTCTTAATAGTCACCCGGTTCAATTCTCGATAATCAATGCACATCCTTCTCGTGCCATCCTTCTTCTTTACTAAAAGAACTGGAGCTCCCCAAGGTGAGTTGCTGCTTCGAATTCATCCCTTCTCGAGTAGTTCACCAACTTGTTTCTTAACTTCTTCCAATTCCACCGGTGCCATCGGATAATAAGATTTTGATACTGGCGCTGCACCAGGAATAAGGTCAATCGCAAACTCCATATCTCGCTTCGGCGGTACGCCCGAAATATCTTCAAACACATCCATAAAGTCGCGGACAACTGCCGGCTCTTCATTACTATCCACAACCATAGCCGCAAGAACATTGTTCGTCGGCCTAGCCCTAAACTCGACTGGCCCGACAGAACTGCTTCCTCCAATGAAAGTAAACTCAGGGTGTCCAGAAATCTGGAAAATTACTTTCCTTGCCCTACAATCAATGTGTGCGTGGAAAGTGCCAAGAAGATCCATTCCCAAGACTACTTCATAACTGCCCGTATCTATCACCAAGAAATCTGCAAAATCTCCCGTCCGCAAACAACAACTGTACAATCTCTACATTCCTTACTAGCTATGATTTTCCCATTCCCAGTGTGTATATCCCAGAAACTAGACAGGGTCGTGCAGGTAATCGAGTGTGTAGTTATAAATTTGGATGACATAAACAACGGGATGCTCCGAAGTTAAGTAATGCCAAAGCGGGAAAACCATGAACGAGTAAAATTACCTGAAACCACTTCTCCCGATGCCTTAGCTTCCTCAGCT
Organism: Agapanthus africanus; assembly: GCA_030015575.1. NCBI lineage: Eukaryota > Viridiplantae > Streptophyta > Magnoliopsida > Asparagales > Amaryllidaceae > Agapanthus > Agapanthus africanus. The sequence continues at coordinate 334,318,570 of JASDDO010000031.1, forward strand.
GTCAACGTGAACGCTCGAGCCTGATTAGATCCTTGATTCAACTGTCTCTGCCCTTGGAACGGTCGCTGCGGAGGCTTCTGAACATCATCTTTCGTGCGATGCTTCGACGGACAAGCATCAACGGTGTGATCTGCCGCTCCACATCTAAAACAGAGTCCCAGCCTCATACGACACTTCTTTCGCACATGTCCGGGTTTATGGCAGTAGCTACAGATCACGCTCCCCTTCCGATCACCCACACTTGTTTTCTTCATTGGTGCTACGCTGCGCCTGTTCACCGGAATACTTCTACGCACGGACGTGTGGTTCAATGCAAATGCTGGTTCCAGCTCGATTTGTTCCTTTAGTTTCTCCAGCAATCCCCTTATCACTCTACGCCTGGCGGCTAAGACCGCACGCCCTGGGTCCATCTTCAAATTCTGACCGGCCATATTCCTGGAAATCAAAGTACCCAACATTAGCATGATGATAGTTTTCGAGTATAGATCAAGGCTAGAACTCCAAGATACTTAAATAGAGTGCTGCATTGTAGCTATGCCGCGGTATCATAGCCGCAATTACTTAACTCCACCCAAGTCGCCTAAGTCCTAGAGATAACAAGAAGTTAGGTTTTCGAGTTAACAATGCAAAGTAAGTTTGCATGTCGACATGATCCGGAAGAATGATTCAAGGATGGCAAAACGGTCAAAGTGGCAGGACATGTTTCCTAATCACGGGTATCCTGATTCGTGTATCGGGTGCAATACCCAACTACAAAGAATCAACCCAATTAATCTATGGCTCTGATACCATAAAACCATGTCACGCCCCGCTTCCCAGAGTACGCAAGATCGGGCACGTGACATAGCCAACCATGCTACCTGTGGGTAGGAAGTATCCATCCACAGTCACATTACGGTTGTAAGGATATCAAGAACAGAATAATAAGCTAATCTAATACATGTCCAAATCCATAATAACAAGAATAAATAAACAATAAGTGCGGAAGCTAATGATCCAATACAATGAATAAACAGTACGTCCCATAATGCGGACTCACATCTGGAAATGAAATGAAATAAATAAACTAAACCCTAAGGAACTCACAGTTCAGCCTGCTGGCTGAAATACTCCTGCTCGGTCGTCGACAGTGGTACGGAATCTGGGCCATGCAAAACCCAGACGTCAGCGCGTCATGACATCAAATATATAGTATGAACATGGTAATAAGCAATGCAAGTATGAGCATGAGTAAAGCAGTAATAAGAAATAATCAAGCAGGGTAATGTGCAATGGTGACTAAACTGTCCAATCAGGTTTCTACTCTATAGTCTTTGAAACCAATTGATGAATCGTCGATGTAACTCAATAGTATCCCGTGCGTGCCCGGGACCACGGTCAAAACCCTCGGGGATGAATCCGAGACGTGCCGCTAAGCAGTAAAAGGTAGTAGGATGGACGAGTGATGTCAGCATCAACACTCCGGAGCTGGCCAAGCCCGTAAGACTGATCAGAACAATGTATCGAACTGTTGAGTTACAAGTCGGTTTGACCTTTGATTTCCCCATACCCCTAAATATGTATGTCAGGTCAGGTATTCAGTAGTCAAGGACTAATGCCAACACAAAATCAAGTAAAAGTAGATATGTCTGGATCGACAGCAGGAATGGTCAGGTTTGTCGGCATTAGGCATGAAATCATGAAACAAGTAATGTCATGGTACAACAGGATGAGTCGGTATGTATGTATATGTCAGGTGTAGCAGGGTCAGGCCAATATGTCGTGCAATCGGGTAAGTGCTCACAACAGGTATACAATCAATAATGAACAGCAGCAGGAACAGTAATTAACCACAATATTCTATGTAACCACAGTGATGTTTGTATTCTCTTATTAACAGGTTCAAGCACCTTTAGGGTGCAATCGCCACAAGGTGAAACAATATCCACAATTATAAATTAATGAAACTATATGAAATTAAACTAAATATAATAATTGTCTCATGAATGATTTAACAGTTTAAGCAGATATGATTCAGTCGTTTTATTTAGTTGAAATATGGGTTGATGTGGGTTGATTAATTACGAGGAACTGTTGTAACGATTCCATTATAAAGATAACTGCAATAATATGATATCAATTGCCATCATTAAGTTGTGGTATTAAATAGTATGAGTTCAATTGCGTGGCAAGACTAGATCTCGCACGCTAGCATGTTAGAGCAAGTATTCAGATACTTGCCTCGACGGTTCTGCAATCTGGAACACGGATGCGATGTCGGAAAAAACACGATATGATAGCACGGGCCACGGATCAGGTCCCAACAGAGAACAACGGGATCACACGGACCAGGGGGCTTCGCTGGAGCGTCGGGTTCGCCAAGACGGCACGGTCGGATTCTGGCAAAACGCGACAACAAGTTAGCAACACACACTAAACTCGATGCGATCAGCGAGGGTTTACTGCACACAGGAAAGGAAGAGGAAGTTTACAGAGAGATATACCAGGTGACCCCGGCGAGCTCGACGGCGCTGGAACGCCAGCGAGGCAACGGCGGCGGCGGCTGTAAGGGCTGAAAGGCCTCGGGGTGTGCGGGAGAGGATGCTGCGGCGAGTGGAGGAAAAGGTGGTCGGCTCTGGTGGTCGAGGGGGAGAAGGAGGTGGCCCTGGTGACGACGGCGAGGTCGCCGGCGCGTTCTCCGGCGAACAGCGGAGGGTAGGCGATGGGTGAAGGGCTCGGGTTGGTGGTCCGGCGAGGGGAGGAGGGAGACGACGACGAGGTCGAGACGAGGAGGGTGAGAGGGAGTCGTGGGAGTCGTCGGCGACGGGAGGTGGCGTCGACGGCGAGGTCTGCGAGGGTAGGAGACGTCGTCGGGTTGGGTGCAGGCGCGGGAATAGTCGGGAGAACGAGAGGAGGAAGGTGCGGCTAGGTCGAGGAGGTGTTGATGGCGGCGACGAGGTCACGGGAAGGTCGGCGGTGAGGTCGCGAGGGCTAGGGTTAGGGTTTCGTGTGGGTTTCGTGATGGGAGAAGATGGGTTGAGGGAGGCGGCTGCATGGGGGTTAACAGATATAAGAAGAGAGAGAGGGAGATTGGAGAGAGAAAGAGAGAGATTGAGGGAAGAGAGAGAGTGAGATAGGGAAAAAGGAAGGGGGCCCACACTCGAGTTCAGCCCTCGTGATTGGCTGATCACGAGATAGGGAAAAGATTTGAATGGATTGAAATTAAATTTGAAGGAGTTGGATAAGTAAAACAGGTGAGGAAAATATATTTCGTATATATAATTAGTTTAAGGTATTAAATTTAAATGGGCCATTTTGGCGCAAAATGAAACATTTCCAAATCGCGCCCGGGTTGCGCCCAAATGTTCTAAATTCAAATTATAGGATTTTAAGCGGATTCCAAATTTTGAAAAGAGGTGTTTAGTGATTAAAATGCATGCCCCCAAGTCGAACACTTGCACGCGCGCGTAGTCGTCCAAACTTGCCCGTTTAGCCGAACGGAACGGAATCTCGACACGCGGACGCTACCACGTGACTAGTGGCGACGAGTAGGACAACATGGACACTTTTAATTTTATTTTAGGAGTTAAAATTTGTTAGGTGCTAAAATGACTTAACCGGTTAAAATTTAGCAATAAATCCCAAAAAAACGGAATAATTGAAAAGAGCCATAAATAACCCTCAACTAGTAATATAAATAGTATTATTGGGCTCGGGTGTTACACCGAGCCTCAGCTCGTAGCACTCGCGGACGAGCACCTCCGAGCAAGCCAGCCGGTTCGCGGAGATCAGGCCGAAGCGCCTCAGAGACCGCAGCTTGCCCATGTCCTCGTCATAGAGCTGCTCGGACAGGGGGTTGTAAAGCCCCGGCGACACCCTCCAGATGGAGTACATCAGCAGCTGCAGCAGGGAGGAGCGTCGGGGGAGCAGCCGGCCGAAGTGGTCCTCGATGCTCCCATATACCAACTGCACCGTGTCTTCGGTGCAGTTCTGGTCGTAGAGGTATACGTCTTCGAAGTGGATGATCTCGGGGATGGTAAAGGGGAAGTCCTGCATTCTCGACGCTCTGTTTGCGAGGAAAGGAAGGACTAGTGCTCCTTCAGCCTTATATAGCCCGCTGCGCCCCAATGGAACTCAACGGTCCCCCGCTCTCGCCCAAGAAGTCGCAGCCACGCGGAGATCATCGAGCCTTCTCTGTCAGAATCGGAGCGACGCGACCCTGGAGCTTCGCCTCCCCCCACATTCAATGTGCATGCTACGCACACACCCACCGCGACCGTTCCTGTTCCCCATACCTGCAACTGGATGGTCAGGCGAAACCTCATGAAGATTCAGCCGAGCGGCTACCCTGCCCGGTTATCCTTAGCCGGCTACCTAAGGCCCCTCCAACGCTAAGGATCAAAGTCCTCCATAGAGGCAGCCGAGCGGCTCCCGTGCTCGGCTATCCCTGGCAGGTAGCTTCCCTACTCACAACGCCAAGGATCAAAGCCCTCGCCAAGAGGCAACCGCGCAGCTTCACTGTCCGGTTATCCTTAGCAGGCCTCATACGACCCCTCCAACGTTAAGGATCAAAGTCCTCCGTAGAGGCAGTTGAGCGGCTCCTTTGCTCGGCTATCCCTGGCCGGTAGCTTCCCTACTCGCAACGCCAGGGATCAAAGCCCTCGCCAAGAGGAAACCGCGCAGCTTCACTGCCCGGTTATCTTTAGCAGGCCTCATACGGCCCCTCTAACTCTAAGGATCAAAGTCCTCCTTAGAGGCAGCTCAGCAGCTACCCTGCTCGGCTATCCCCGGCTGGTAGCTTCCTACCACGACCGACAGGGATCAAAAGCCCTCCCAGAGGCAGTCGAGCCCGAGGATCCCTTGCTCGGCTATCCTTCAGAACAAAAGCCCTCACCAAGAGGCACCGGGCGGTAACCCCACCCGGCCAAGGGTCCTTGGTAGGCTTCTTACAGCTCCTCCCGCGCTAAGGACCAAAGTCCTCCCAGAGGCAGTCGAGTCCTTGCTCGGCTATCCCCGGCTGGTAGCTTCCTACCACAACCGACAGGGATCAAAGTCCTCGCCAAGAGGCACTGGGCAGTAACCCTGCTCGGTCCCCGTCCTTAAGGATCAAAGCCCTCGCAAGAGGCAACCGAGCTGCTGCCATACTCGGTCAACTCCGGCTGGTAGCTCCCTACCCATGACGCAAGGTATCGAAGCCCTCGCAAGAGGCATCCGAGCGGCTACCCCGCTCAGTCGTCCTAGGCTGGTAGTTGCCTACCCACGACGCCAGAGATCAAAGCCCTCGCCAAGAGGTAACCGCGCAGCTTCACTGTCCGGTTATCCTTAGTAGGCTTCTTACAGCCCCTCCAATGCTAAGGATCAAAGTCCTCCTTAGAGGCAGCCGAGCGGCTTCCCAGATCGGCTATCCCTGGCCGGTAGCTTCCCTACTCGCAACGCCAGGGATCAAAGCCCTTTCTAAGAGGCAACCGCGCGGCTTCACTTCCCGGTCATCCTTAGTGGGCTTCTTACAGCCCCTCCAACGCTAAGGACCCAAAGTCCTCCCAGAGGCAGTCGAGCCCGACCCTCGCTCGACCATCCCCAGCTAGTGGTCGTTGCTCGCAGCGCCAGAAATCAGAAGCCCTCGCCAAGGGGAAATTGAGCAGCTTCCCATCCATCCTCGGCACAAATACGGCGGACAGCCCTCTGCCCATCACATGCAGAGGATCCGAGGCACCAACAAGAGGCATCAGGTCTATCCAAGACTCGAGCGATCCCCCCTCGACTTCGGGGCCATGGAGACGCCTCCTTCTCAGCAGCGCCTCCTTCTCAGCAGCGCTTGGCACGCTTGGCAAGTGATCGAAATCAACTCGACGAACGATCGCTAGACAAATAGTCGACCTGACATGGAAGCCCAACAGTGCAAGGAGAGAAATTTTACGAGCATTTTTCACGAACAGAAGATAAAGTGCAAACCAAAGAAAGAAAAAAAAGTTTGATTACCAAAGGCAAAGTCTTTACAAAGGGTATTTTGGGCTCCCCAGCCTTGCAAACTGTCCGAAGGCTTACAAAAATTACAAAAGCAATAAAATAAAAGAAGGAGGAAGACGGGGGCTTTAGGCCTCGGGGCCGGGCGCGACCTCAGGGTCCTCGACATTCACCACGGGACGAGCAGGGTCCTCGGCGACTTCCTCGTTAGGAATATCTTTCTCCTGCTCCTCGGCGTCCGCGAGGGGGTACTCGGCCCGGAGCTCTTCGTCGGCGAACTCCGGCATCCGGGCCTTAACAGCGTCGAGGGCCTCGTGCCAGATGAGGGTTTTGGCCACGGCCAGGTCATCATAGAAGTCCTTCGACTTCTTGTAACCCTCCACCGCCTTCTCCGCCGAGAGGTCGGCCAACTTCGCCGCTCTCAGGTCGGCCGACTTCGCCGACTCGGCTGCTGCCCCCAGCTCCTTCCGGAGGGTCTTCACCGTCTTCTTCAGGTTGCCGGCAAGCACCTGAGCGTCCTCAAGCTTGACCTCGGCAGCGACTGCCCGAGGAGTGATGCCTCTCTTCTTTTCCGCCACGGCGGCCTCGCGGTACCGGGCAACCTCCCGTTTCCCGGCCTCCACCTCGCCCTCCAGGGCGGCAACCCTCGCCATCACTGCCTCCAGCTCCCGCTTGGAGCTCTCTTCTAGCGAGGCGAGCTGGCCTGTAGCCTTCATCGCCGGGGCTATCACCTCGGCCTCCATGCGTAGGGCGAGGGCAACGTGCTGGAGAACCTGAAAGATAGGAAAGAGATCAAAAAAATGAAGGAGGCACCGAATCTCACAAAAAACCAAACACTTACCTGCACGAACTCCTGGGCGATGGACGCCATCTGGGCCCTGAAGGTCTCCCCGGGGAACCTGCCCCCCCTCGCCGATTTCTTTATCTCATGAAGCAGGCTGTCCGCGACGGATAGCCCCGAGGGCACCGCAAACTGGAGGCCTCCTTCCTCCACCATGATCGGCGAGGGCGGGCCCCGGGAAGACCTCCGGGAACCCCTCTTGAGCGGCTCCGATAGAGAGCCGATTTCCTCCTCCGAGGCCGGGTCTTCCAGAATCCGAGCCCGCTTCCGGCCCGACGCTCCACTAGGCCCCAGGGCGGGATCCACCCCGGAACGCTCACGGGACGCCAACACCGGAGGAGAAGGAGCCAGGGCTGGCTTCGAGCGGGAAGGGCCGGCGCCTCCGGCCTTCGTGACCCTCCTCGGCTGGCACATGGAGGCTTTGAGCTCGTCCATATCCATGGGTCCTGCGAAAAACCAAATGTAAAGAAGTCAGCGACACAAGCAATATACAAGACAAAAAGCAAGCCTAAACTTACCGACGAACTCAACGGGGCCTAACTCAGGACCCTCTCACACAGCAGCACGTCGAATCGGGGGATGGGCTCCCACGACGCCACTCTCACCGCGACGGGGTCACTGGACTGGTTCCCCGGCAAGCATTCTCCCTCGACCACTTTGTAGGCACGGGCCAGTCCTCGCCCTCGGGAGGGGAAACGAAAAAGAACTTCTTCCAGTCGTGAATGGAAGAAGGCAGGGCCACAGCCCCTGTCCCGGCGGCGCCTCCTTGTTGCTTTCTGAAAGAGAAGTGGACCCATCTCGGGTCGCCCGCTCGACCACCAGGGTGATTTTTGAAGACGAGGGAAGAATCAAGGAGGGAGAGGCTGAAGGGAACCGCCTATAACTTCAGGCGGATCAGGAACCCGAGGAGAATCCTCCACGAGTTCGGCACCAACTGGCCAGGGGCTAACCCGAAAAAGTTCAGCACTTCGACGACCTCGGGAGAGAAGGGCAAGCGCATTCCACCCCAAAAAGCTTCCAAATACAGGGCGATCTCCCTGCCCCGTACTTGGTCCGCCCTCTCTCCCTTCTTGGCCAGACGAAGCGTATAACGTGAGGGGATGTGGAAGCGAGCCCGAGCATTGGCGAGCTTGTCCTCATGCCTCACCCAACACGAGGCACCGGGGGCAGCATCTACCGCCTCCTCCCTGGGGGCTGCCCCCGCCGCACGATCCCGGGGAGAGGATCCGACCCCTACTCCCCGGGAGGACTGAGGCTCAACTAAAGGGTCCCTAGAACCTACTCCTACGACATCTACTGACTCTACAAAGGAAGACATCTAACCTTGAGAAGAGAGATCCTCGGGAAATGAAAGCGGAAGAAAAAAGACGAGCGCTGATCAGTCGAAAATATTGTATATTTTAGCCGGCAATTTCCCCATCTTTTACATACATTTAGAAGTGTTCGGCATTCATATTCTACATATTAGCAAATCTGTCACAAAATATGAGATTGCATGTGTTAGACTTTTAAACCAACACTTTAAAGGAAATTAACCGCATTTCATGGCATCGCATCTTTTCTGTATTTGCGCAACACTTGTCTTGAGTCTGTGCAGGAAAATACGGAAGAAAAACCAAAGAGCTGATCAACATTACACCAACTCCATACTTTCAGATCTGGTAACATTTCAGGAGGAATTATTAAACTCAGCATATAAAAGAAAAGCCCAAAAGTGAGCCCAAGACCAAATCAGAAAGCCCAAGCTTCAACTCTCCAAGTCAGCCGCGGAACCGCGGCAGGAGCTGGCTTGCGCCGCGGTTCCGCGCCTGTTTGGCCACGTCAGCATTGCATTTTCAGAGCAGAATTCTTCTCTCAGGGCCCACAGTTCATTGTGATATGTCAAATTCCATAATTTTCCAGAAGCTTCTTCCAGATCAGAAATGAAGATTAAGGAAGGCTAATCCTAATTAAGCTCCTAAACTAATCCTCTTCTAGAAGCTCCTCTTAACTAATCCTCATCTAGAACCTTCTCCCCTAACTAACGTTTGGAGGGAAATTTGAATTCCCTCAACAAACTTTTGGAGGGAAACTTAGAATTTGAAATCCTAGATCTAGGGTTAGTTATCTATAAATAGGAGCCTAAATCTAAGGGTTGAGGTTGTTCACCATTAGTTCATCATTAGCTAGTTCATTAGTTAAATCTTTCCCTCTTTCATCATCTTCTTCCACAAGTCTCGTGACAAGGCTTGTGCGAAACCCTAACCCTAATTCCACTCCTAATCCAAGATCTTGAGTACCAAATCAAGCGAGAAGCCTTCAACCTTTTAGGAGCCGAGCCGATCTTCAATCGGGCAAGTGATCCAAGCCAATCCGCGATCCACGGAGACGAGCGAAGCCAAGTCGACGATCGAGTTCTTCCTCTTGTAGTTCTTGAGCGAATGTAACTAAATTGTTGATATAAATAAAAGGTGAATTTATTTAATCTTGCTTTCTTTTAATTCTTGCATCATGATTAGATCTCAATTTGTAATTGTTGTTCTTGTTGTGATGTTTGAGTAAAACTCCGCTCGTAAAGGAGTCGAGACGATTGTAGAATGATGATGTAACAAATCTTAATACGATTTTTAAGTCCTACGAGTTTGTAAACCCTAGCAAGTTCAAGAATCGATGACCTAGTTTCGTAGCGATGCTTTCTTGATTGCGATCGCTCGAAATTAGGAATCTACGATCGTTTCTTGAATTTACTAGAGGCTAGAATATGAATGATATCGATGAATGAACAAGGGATAAGATGAAACCCTAGTTTCACAAGAAATCCCTAATTCTCATCGATCATCATCGATCTAGTATCAATTCATCGAAGGATAAGAATACGTAATTGTAAGATTACATCACATCTATAGATCCGATCGATTCCTACGAGCCTCATTTCGATTCTTGAGATTTGGTTTGGAAAAATCGTCAAACGATCAATTCTTGATTCTATCTTTTAATGCTTTCTTAGATCTAGTTTTTTCTAATTCTTGAACTTCAAATATAAATCTTGAATTGTTTTGTTTTCTTTCTTTAAAGTTTCAATTCATTTAATTCAAAAGACGAACGATTACACTTTCTCTGTGGACGATCCGCACTCACATACTAACTACATCCGACACCGTAGTTGATTGCGGTCAAATAATTTTTGGTTGTGATTTCTTTACAATTTCATACTACACATCGAGAATTCTTTTTCAATCAAATGGCGCCGTTGCCGGGGACTATTTGATTCGATTTATTACAATCACAGAAATTATAACAATCAAGCGCCGAGCAACCAGGACTTAGAACGGGGAAATATGAAGGAGTGGGAGCCCTGGAACGGGCCCCACCCCTATTTATCACCGCAAGCGACCTCATCCAACGGCTCCGATTGCTCCACTTGTCGTTCCCACACTGGACCGCACCCCGTCAGACGCCGCAGGTCTGCACACGTTGCGTCGGCCAACCGACGCTCGACACGTGGACCGTCGCTTCAGTGGCAGGATGCACGAACCGGTGCACCTTCCTTAAATGCAGAGATCTCGCTCGGATTCGTTGGCAGAAAAGACAGCTGACAGCCCGGGGACGCGTCCCGACGAAACCTTAGGTGGGAGCTCACCCCGGGCGGCCCGATAGTCCACTCCTGACCCGACCCGCTAGCTGGTCGGGACAAGAGTGGAGGGCTAATGATGATGCTCAGTATTGGCGATCTCCAAGATCAAGACACGTAGCAGATGACATGTCCCAGAGCTCAGAAAAAAGGGCTGCAGGGGTCGACCAGGCCACCCCTGTACCCGACCTGCAACCACAAGCTGGCTCACCTCAGAGCCCCTTGGAAATTGACCACCTCGGTCTCTCAGCTCGCCCCGAGCTGCCACAGGACCAAGATTTCTCGGCCCTCTCGCTCGTCCCCGAGCTCCCCAGCCGAGGCCTTCTTCCTCGGTCCTCCAACCGACCAACTCCACCACTCACAGGCGTAACCGCCACTCCGCAAACCTCGCCATGCGCAGATTCTCCGCCGGTAACATCCCACGTTCCACGCCATCACGATCCCCATTAATAGGCGATCCGCTCTTTACGCAGACGTGACGTCGGGAGCGTAACTTCCGGCGAGATTCTCGCGCCTGCTGCTACGTGCTACCGTCATTATATAAACCCCCATCATAGAGGGATCAAGTAAGCCATTTTTACTCCACTTAGCCGTTACTCTGCTCGGATCTCATGTTAACTTGATCGTCGGAGGATCCTCGGTGGTACCAAACCATCCCGGAACTTCTTTGCAGGTACTCTACGCTAAACTCCTCAAAACCACCAACCTCCTCAAAACCCATTGAGACCCACACGCAACAGGAGATCGCCTCCAAAATGCACCGGGAGATCGACGGAAGACAACATCTAACGGAGACCCGAAAAGGACCTCCATCAATCTTCCTCCTCCTCTTCTTCCCGCCGATCTCATCGCCCCTCCATCCTGCCGATCTCCTCACCGGCGCCACCCCTACATCCCCCTCCCCCTCCCCCCACCTTACTCCCACGGCTCCTCCTCCGGCTGCTCATAAAAGAAGATATTAATTATTTAATGAATATTTTAATAATTATTAAATTTATAAAATGTAATTTATAATTAAGTAATTATATTTGGGAAAGGGTAAAATTGTCATTTGACATGAACAATAGCGTTGACCGTCAAGTCATGACAGTTTCTTGATAGTCTCAGAGACAATGGAAGTTTTGTTATAATAGCACAAACATGTTGACAGTTTTGAGTAAATAAGTCATTTATATATATTGAAATTACCAAAGTAGATTGACTTATCTTAGCCAAATTGGGAGACCGTTATGCACCTCGAAATTAATCTCGAAATTAATATATGACATCCGTGATCTTGAGCATGGCTCGGTTGGTAATAAATCTTCCCCTTTCTGGGAAGCGTACAGTATCAATCCCCCGAAAGAGGAAGTGATCATAGTTTTACATGTTCCGCATAACTTTATGAGACCTTTGGCCACATGTGTGTAATGTTTGTTTGGGCTAGAGTTTACGCCTTACGAGCCATTTTCAAAATAAATAAATAAACAAACAACATATGTGCAGTATCACAACTGTATACATGGTTTTATTTCGATAAAGATGTTTACGATTAAAAATATGATTGAAGAAGCAAATTGAAATGGATATTATTATCCAATACAAGCATCAAATAACAAATCATTCTTACAAAATAGTCTAAACTGGAGAATTCTTCTTTATATGCTCTGCAGTGAAATAGGATGCTCTTCTTCATCTTTCACTTAGAAGTGAGGAAATAAATCATATTCTAGGTCTCTCAGATATTACATTACACTAGAAACAAGGTCATTGTGTGATCATAAAAGAGCTTCAGCTTTCTGTTCTTAACAGTAACATCATTGTCCATGAGCAGGCCGAAATTATCAAGATTTCAGATATAAAATTACAGAAGTTGAACAAAAAAGTACCCTCATAAATCTAACGAGGATATCCCCATAACAAAAAATCTCGGTTGCCATGGCTTGCAAATATCACAACCGATGTTTTACTAAATGAAACTCGATTAATAAATGGACCTCGAGAATATAACAAAAAATTATAAGGTCGCACATAAATTAATGTGAGTAGATTGACTAATCTACTAGGAATGCCTATCTAAGAACTTCTCGATTAGGACAGAGAATGTAGCGAACCCAGCGCACCCGATGCATGCAGCCTTTGGGCCCCCTGCAATGTAAAACCATGTCATGATTAGTGATTATAATACATGCAATGCTTAGAACAAATAAGGCTATGTTAAATTGATAATGCGAAAGTAACTGTAAGAAAAAAACCTGCACTTATCTATCGAGGGGAAAAAATTGTAAATCGAAATAGCTTTAAAATTCAGATTTAAATACTGTTCTCCTTCCGCCACGGCCAAAAAAAGACATTGATGGTACAGATTGAGTTAAGGTGAAGTATGCCAGGGTGGAAGGAAAAGGTTGACAGTAACAATTATAAGCCACATACAAGTAGATCATAGCATTTTAAGTGCTATAGATAGTACAGTGAGCCAAATTAGCCTGGAAGTTTCAGCAGTATGCCAACACTTTAGATCAAACCAGCTTAACATATGCTACAATTACCCTCGTGTGAGAAACATACAAACTAAATTGTGATAATAGCGGAACATATGGGTTTAATTACACATTTTTGGTGACATGCCATATCTTGTAATCGCTATGGCTGAAGGCTCAACCGTGTATCAATTTAAGCTAACAATATGTGAGTGTGCCTCGTATTTGTCAAAAATAAATAAATAAAAGGACACGTTCACAATTCCAAAAAAAACTAGTGCCCCCCCCCCAACCCACCCACAATTTTCATCTACGTAACAGAAATCTAAGTCATGATTAAGATAAGCCAAAAAAAATTGCTTATTACAATGGCACGAACATCTTCTCTCTGTTTTCCCCCCTTCTTTCCCTTCTCCAGCGTGACCTAAACAAAGACACTCCATATATATGTGTATCCATGCTCTCCCTTAAAAACTCGCCTTGTCAACACTTAACAAAAGATAGTTCTCCCTATTCCTCAGGTTGTAGGAAAATTGGTTCCCATACCCAATACTGAGAAATAATTTATTCTACCCAATATTTTTCAGAAATGTCAAAATGACCTATCAGATATTTATGCAAAGGGAAATTTGATTTAAGGCTCAATTGTGTAGAGTGATTTTTACACAGTTTAAGAATCATAAAAAAAAAATCATAATCACGTTCTCTGGGGAACGAAATTTTCAGAAAAGGGAGGGAACCTAGCATGAAGCAGACTTCATGAAAGATTTGAAAAAGTTTCTCTCTTATACCTCAATAAAACATTGCTTCCCCTGCCGTGTTTGTTGCAAACCTTGAACTTGCGACCTCATTGCCCTACCAACTCTCCTTATACTCCACTATCATGTTATTTCAGGAATTACCTTATCAAGCCAGCATTACCCGCTTCAGCATTGCAACCGCGTTGATGTATCACACCCCTAGCTGGTTATATATATATATATATATATATATAGAGAGAGAGAGAGAGAGAGAGAGAGAGAGAGAATAATGGAGAAAAGAGGCATAGGAGGAAATTTCCTCCTATGGCGTGGAAAAAATACAACCTCCACCAATTTTATCGACGATCGGCTCCCATCATCTTCATCGTTATCATCTAAGATGTGGGTACACCAAATTTCATGTGATTCTACAACTTTTTCACCGTTGATTTAGCAATGTAAAAAGTTCTATTATCGGTAAACCGTTAATTTTGAACCCACTAAATCAACGGTGAGAAAGTTATGGAATCACATGAAATTTGGTGTACGCACATCTTAGATGATAACGATGATGGGTGCCGATCGTCGGAAAAAATGGTGGAGGTTGTATTTTTTTCACGCCATAGGAGGAAATCCCCTCCTATGGCCTCTTTCCTCCATTATATATATATATATATATATATATATATATAATGGAGGAAAGAGGCCATAGGAGGGAATTTCCTCCTATGGCGTCGAAAAAACACACCCTCCATCGTGTTTTCCGACGATCGGAATGCATCATCTTCATCGTTATCATCTAAGATGTGGGTACACCAAATTTCATGTGATTCTACAACTTTTTCACCGTTGATTTAGCAATGTAAAAAGTTCTATTGTCTGTAAACCGTTAATTTTGAACCCACTAATTCAACGGTGAAAAAGTTGTAGAATCACATGAAATTTGGTATACCCATATCTTAGATCATAACGATAAAGATGATGCATTCCGATCGTCGGAAAACACGATGGAGGATATGTTTTTTCGACGCCATAGAAGGAAATTCCCTCCAATGGCATCTTTCCTCCATTATATATATATATATATATATATATATATATATATATATATATATATATAGTTCGCGTTTTTTAAAATATGAAAACTCTCGATCTACGACATATTTTAACGATCCGATCCGTTCAAGTTGATCATCCTACCTTCGAACCTGTCTATGAAAGATCAAAGGATTTGAATACTTATAACCTATGCATCAGATGAAATTTATGTCGCATTATCGAAAGTCGTTCATTTTTGCATTCATCCGAAGCCATAGGCTATAGGTCTTCAAATCCTTTGATTTTTCATAAACATATATTTGAAGGCAGGGTGATCAACTTGAATAGATCAAAACGTTAAAATATGTCGTAGATTGAGAGTTTCCATTTTTAAATAAACGCCAACCGGTTTGCTATATATGTGTGTGTGTGTGTGAGAGAGAGAGAGAGGGGCCCTGCATAGGCCTGTAAAAGAGCCTACAGATGGGCCCCTGTGTCAGCCGCTGCTACGCAGGCGCCAAATGCTTTCTCTCTATATGTGTGTGTGAGAGGAGAAAGGACCATCTCCTCCTATATTTTTCATCGTTTGATCTATGATTCAACGGTTGGATGCAAATTAGATAGTTAGTGAGAATCCCACAAAAAGTGGTGATGTCATCATCCTATATATTTTATCGATTAGATAAAACTATCCAACGGTTAGAAAAGTGGGAGAAGAATATTCCCTCTCCTCTTAATAGTAGAATGGTATCTCTCTCCGTGTGTGTGTAGGGTTTGTTTCATACAGTTTCAACAAAAAATTTCTCTGGTTACCATCTAGGTACCTTGAACCACTTAATCTAGTCTTGGTATTGAGAATAAAAGTTTAGGATATTAAAAAGTTAGAAGTGAAACAAAACATTATGTAAAATTTTGAAGCTGAAATTATGCAACAAAAAGATAGTTAAAATGACCCAAAAATAGCCATAATCAGATTGGAATTGTGAAACGACCTTGAAACTCGAATATCAAGTTGCATATCAAACAAATTGAGCAAGAACAGCATCAAACACCTAGATGCTTCCATAAAGAAGTGTTGGATACTCCCAGTTATAATCAAGTGGTTTTCAACTTGGGTTTGCAAACAAAAACATTGGCATAAACACACATGTTCAAGAGTCCTTCGGCATACTGACGTCAATGTTTCATCTTTCTTTAGCTTCATAAGCACGGTTTCTAAATTCTCCTTAGGCTAAAAATGCAATTAATCATCCCTTCTTACCAAAAATATGAAACCTCCCACTCTTTTGAAAATTATACGTTGTTAATTTTTACATTGTGGGAGTTAGCCAATGAAAACAAACACATGTCCTCCTAGATAGATGAGTTATCATTAAAAGAAGGGTGGGACATTCTTCCTATTAACGGGTTCGACTCCTTAAATTGTATAAATAGAAAAGCAATAAACAAAGCATCAAATAACCGAGCGTCCATTATTATTAACTATTTTGAACATAAGTAAGACACATGATTACACCGAACTTCGTTATTGGCCGAGTTTTGATCTAAAGCCCAAGTGCAAACACAGGGCTGGTCGTCTAGATCGTTTGCATCGAGGACCTTAAACCGAGTCCGGCCTTCATAGATTTTAATGATTACAGGAGTTACATTACATATATCATGCTTAATCTGCTTCGGGTCAACCGAGACTTGAGCTAAACCCATCGTACGAATGCGAGCTGGACATCTTGAGCACAAACGACCTTAACACTGATCCAGCCGACATCTGACCTACTGGATTCGGCCTAAATTCATCTTAATGAGCATAGGGCTGGACATCCGAATTACTATATCATCCATCTTTAGACCTAACCCCGTCGATTACCTCGCCTCGGCAAAGAACCGACCTAAACCGACCGTACGAATGCGGGATTGGACTTTAGGGTCGTTCGTACAAGTAGTCTTAAGCCATGTCTAGACGGTGGTGGCCTTGGCCATTTTCTAATCGGCACATAGATCCATTTAAGGGTTGCACATTGATGGATATGCCGAAGGTCGTCCTCCTTAGTTTTCAATAAAATTCGTCGGAGAAGATGACAGAGGCATTACCTGCGATGAAGATTGGACGTCTTTGGATCGGCAAGGCCTCGATAGCACGAACGTCTGATCGCCGGAGTTGAGTAAGTAATCATAAACAAGGCTAGAGCTAAGGTCGTAGGTAAAAATAGTAGAGTTTGATTGCTTGAGCATTCGATCCTTCTTCTGTCACAGACTTCTCTATTTATAGGATAATGATTAGTTACACAACAACTCCATTATCTCGAGATTCTTGCACCACGATCCCCCTTAATGCGCACATTCACACAAATAGCACACATCAATTAAGGAGCGGGCGTTATGCTCTTTTGTGGCTATTAGCCTTTAATGGCCTTGGCCGAGTAGCTTTGCTCATGAGCGGCAGACTTGCTTGCTCAACCAAAATACCTCTTGGTCTTCATTGAAACTCATCTTTATTCGGTCATTGGCCAATCATAAATTTGCCTTGTTGACCGAACTATTATTCGATCGAATGGTCATTCGGTCATCGATTGACCTCTTGCTCGACTTTGACTGAAGATCATATTTTGGTGCATAAATATGCCATGGGAGCATAATATAATCTAATAGAGACACCCTAATGGATAACCATTCATTATTTAAAGTAATAAAGTCATAAAGCTTAATCATATTTTACCGAGTGTATTTTGAGGCATCATCCATTTTAGAATTAGACTTATTTACGAAAATTTACCCAATACCATTTAAGTTGTTTTGGGCCTGTCCCGTGACAATAAACCTTTCAAAATTATATAAAACTATCATGGATAACGATGTCAAGTCACCGCCACATCATTTAAATTGCAAAGTCAACATAAAAATTCAAAAAACCCAGATTTACCACTCTTCTCTATCCTAACCTTAACCATAATCCTCCCTCACCTACCACCACTACTGGAGCCGGCCTCCTCTCTTTAGCAACCACCACCAGCCTCTTCCTCCTCCATCTAACCTCCAAATCCCTAATCCTAAACCCAATCTTCATCTTCTTCTTCCACCTCCATCTTTAAATCACTACCACTCTACAAAATCGTATCCTCCTAACCCCCGGGGTCGACCCCTATCATCTCCATAACCCTAAACCCCCGTCGTCAGCCCCCACTTTGCCTCTCATCCCGTTCCCCACCATCGACCCTGGCCTTCCCTCCACCACATCCTCTTCCGCCTCCCTCTTTTGTCTCCGCCCTCTGTCTCCCTCTGCCCCAACTCTCTCCCCCTCGCCTATCTTTCATCTCTATCTTCATCACCTTCATTATCATCTTCTTCTCATCACCTCCGGCGCCCTCCTCTCTCACCACCGGCAAATTCCTCCACTTGCCGCCGCGACTGCCGACCTCCTCAACTCACCACCGTCATTAATTGTCTGATTATATTTTAACTACTTAAAATTATTAACAAAATAAATAATTACTAATTAGCTGTACTTATGAAAATTTAGCAAACAGAGAAGTCGAGACCATATTGATATAACACTGGATGGACAAGAGATATAACCGAACGATCAGTTTAGATATCTAGGTTCTATCATCCAAAAGGATGGAGAGATTGATAGCGATGTCAATCAAAAAATCTAAGCTGGTTGGTTGAAATGGAAGAGTGCAATAGGGATTTTGTGTAATCATAACTTTCCGTTAAGGCTGAAAGGGAAGTTTTATCGGAACGCTATTCAGAATGTTGGGCTCCTAAGAAGTATCATACACAGAAAATGCATGTAGCGAAGATGTCCATGCTTCGTTGTATGTGTGGTAACACTAGAAAAGATAAGATGCGAAATAAGAATATTCGTACAAAAGTTGGTGCAACGCCTGTGGAGAATATGCGAAAAAACCGGTTAAGATGGTTTGGTCATGTGCGACGCAGATCTATAAAAGTATCGGTTCGACGAATGGATACTCTCGATATAGGCAATGTCAAAAGAGCGAAAGGGAGACCGAAGAAAAGATGGATGGGGTGATACGAAAAGATATGGGTACCTAAAGCCTCAATGAAAGTATATTGTTCGATAGGAGTGAGTGGAGGCGGAGGATTCGTGTGCTGGACCCGACGTGATTCTCATGTTAGTTCATGTAGTCTACCCCGTATGCTTAGGATAAAAGACTCAGTTGTTGTAGTTGTACTTATGAAAAGAGAAATTGGTCATTTGATATGAACATTTAACATAGTTAAAGTTGACCAACGTTGATTGTTAAAGCATGGCAGTGTTCTGTACTTTTAAAAGGTATTGGTAGTTTACTGTGATGGACACAAAGGTGTTGGTAGTTTTTGGTAAATAAGCCTTGGAATTATAGTCACACTACCATTGAGCCTTCATCATAATAACCTTTTGTAACGTTTTAGAAATCGTTTAGACGATTTTCCGTTTTTAGGTAAAATAAATTTTAGTTTTCCGTAAACCTTGAAGCGATCTTTTTGCAGTTTAGATTTCATTGTTCCTAGTTTAGCTAGGAAATTGCTAGTTTGCGGGTTATTGTAAGTCACTTGTAATTTTAGTGCATTTAATATTTTTCCCTAATTAAAATATTATTTTAAGCTTTTAATTAGTGGTAATTACAATTTTGTTTGGGTTAATTACTACTAAAGTGAACCTATGCTAAGTTAATCACTAGTTTAAGCTTAATTCTTTCTCTCCAAAATATCTAGATATTTGTGATTTAAAATGAAATTTTAAAAGAAAAGATAAAGAGGTGGCATAGATATTTGTCGTATTAATGAGCTTTAATTGGTTTTACTCAAACTAAAACCCCAAGGGTGGCAGGCAGATATTAGGCCCCCCATCAATTCCTTTGAGTTTCGGTCTTGCGAGACGTCAGCCTTCTTTCTTGCTAGGCGGAAACTTAAAACGTCGACTTTGCCTTTTACTTTTCAAAGGCAAATCGACTTTCGAGACGTCCTGTCTGTAAGTCAAGAAGACTCGTTGACAAGGTTTGTTAAAGTAACTTCTTTTCGGGTCCACCCAATCTCGATTTGACACAGACAACAAAGTATCTGACTTGTCGTTTTCCACACAAATTTCCAAACCTCCTCACTTATCCCCATTTGGCCGAACCCCCCCATTTCTGCCCTCTCTCTCTTCTTGCTTCATTTCATCTCTCCAAAGCTCAAATAAATCCTCAAAATTCATCAAATAATCACACAAACTCATAAATAAATCCATACCCTTCATTCTTCAACTCTAAACAAGCTTGGATCTTCAATCAAGTTAGGGTTTTGTTTAGTGAAATGGTTAAGTGTGAAGTTTAGACAAAAGAAAACTTAACCTAGTGCAAGATTGTAAAATGATATTTTTTCTAATTATCTAATTAGCTTAATTGCAAACTAAACTTTTACTAAATCTCTTTTGGGTGAGACTAAAATTCTAGCAAGGGTTTGTGAGGTTTAATCAAGCTATTATGAGATTATTGTGATTACTAGTTTGGGTTAAACTTGTAGTTTTGAGCTAAATGATTAAATGTTGCTTACTAGATTTCGGTAAAATATAGGCATGAGTTTCTATTGACGTTGCGATGTGATATATATTATCTTCCACGCTTTATATTGTGTTGTGAATGCGCGATCGGTACGATCAGGATCTAGGCTTGGTGGTTGTGTCGTTTAGCGTTTCTAGTTAGGGTTGTGCCGATGTCGTACGTGTTTAGTACACTAGGTGCACAGTGTGTTTATCTTGTGGGCGTTATCCTTGCGTTTCGTTGTCTTTGTGTCGGCACAAGTTGTTTACCTTTATGTGTTGTGTTTGTGAAATTTTAGGATCGCATGCGAGAACTTCGGATGCTGCGAAAAAGGAAAAGCAAGTGGTTGGTTTTACTTAGCCAGGATCGTTTGTGAATAGATTTAACATCTACAGGGGAATCGCCCTCATGGCGTTATGCGTCTGGGCTAGATTAAATGATATGATTCTTGATATTAAGTATATGGACATTGATTGTGCATGTGTACCTTTGTTGCATACATCATTTTCCTATTGCATATGGACATAGTATTAATGAGACACAACACTATTACTGACGGTTCATGTTGCACGAGCACAAATTGCATGTTACACCCACACCGTCGGTAATTGCCATGACACGCACCACCCATATACATATGTGATATTGTAGTTGGATAGGGATAATTGAGATGGTGATTCTTATTCCTTTGTGCATATGAGATATAGCTGGCACTTATACATAATAGATACTGTATTGGTTAGGGACATTGAGACATGATCCTTATAATCCATTGAGCATATGAAACATAGCATACCTGTATACCTACATGCTTACACATATGTCTTGCTATGCATACATACTTACATGTATATCTTGCACACATACTTACATGTACATCTTGCATACATACATACATGTACACCGACTTACCTTGCTAGGGTTACATATACCTATGTGGTATTGTATTGTCATTAACGTGGAGTCATTGATTCTTATGCGTTGGCGCATATGATAAGTAGTATACCTTGTCATGCCTACATGCTAGCTACACATATACCTATATGGTATTGTATCATTAGAGATAGGTATATACACATATGAGACATGTTACATGTATATCTTGCATGCATACTTACATGTACACCCGTATACCTTGATATAGCTACACATATACCTGGAGGGTATTACATCATTATTGATAGGTAGATACACATATCTTGCTATACCGACATGGTTACGCATATCTGGCTATAGCTACATGTTCACCTTTATATGATGTTGCGTTGGATTTCGGAGAAATTATGAGCCGCATGATATATTTAATAACGTGTTGCAGTTAAATAGCGGTTTTTCCTTTATATGCTCATATTACTGTTTCATGTTGCATATATTATATTTCATGGATTTATGCATTGAGATATGGATTTCATATGATGTTTTACTCCTGCGTATATATATCAATGGTATGGGATGCTGATATATATATGTATGTATATGTATGTATATATGTATATATGTATATATATATATCAGTGGTAAGAGACGTCGTTATATATGTACACATACATAATATATCATCATAATGATATATGCAAATATACTTATTCGTTACTTGATGTTTTCTGGATTTGAGGACCGTGGTGGTTTCATGAAATTATGCATTATTTGAAAAACCCGGTTTCTCTTGATATGATATTTCGATGCGTCCACAATGAGATTTCTCGGTTCTGAGATTTGTGATATTACCTGACTCGAGGAGCGGTAGGCACCGTCTGCGGGTACATGGTGGAGCCCGGTATGGTTTTTCGGGGCAAGATATGTTGTTCGTGGTATAGACGATGAGCCTGGCAGGTGGGTAAGTACCTACCGGTGACAGTATTTAGACTCGGCGGTTATCGTGAGGATACCGACCGGAGTCATGTACGTATGGATAGATGGAATTTCGAGTGTCGAAGCTGGGCACTCGGGTTTCGATAGCGTATGATACGTACCTATCAGGGCCAGTCGTGGTGACAGCACCTGATAGAGAAGTATTTATGTGTCGATGCTAGACACTAGTTTTCATAATGTTTTCGGGTGTCGATATTAGACACTCAGGTTTCATGAGACTTACAGGATGTGTCTTATTCCGTACTCCGTATTTATTTGATATGCATTGCTTCATATATTAGTAGTACCTAATAGAGTACCTTTCATGACTGTTGCATTACATATTGCCATTTATTGTTATCAGCTTGCATGTGATAAACCATCGCAGTGCGTGCATACTTGCGATTACCTGCATATGTTATTTACTATTCACGAGTTGGCAACTCACCCCCGTTGTGCCACAGTGTTTTGCAGGTAGCCCCTCAGGGCAGTCGCGGCAGGGCTTTCATCTATCGTATTATCTTTTGCAGCAGATACCGCTACGGCTGACTGTATGCAGTTTTGCTATAGGTGGATTTTGCGGTTATCCGATATTGCTCTTTGTATATTCGTTGTATCTAGTACTCTTCATCTACCACCTTCATGTATTTGACTTAGAGATGAGTTGTGAGGATCGATGTTGTATATTATTTTGTGACTTTGGATATCTTTTATGCTGTTTTTATTTACATCGTCCATTTTCTTCGCTATGGCGTCGTATATCTGTTGTGGTGGTTGTTTTCCGCCTTTGTACGTGAATTTGCTCCCGTTGGGGATGCTTTACTTATATCTTTGTATGTACCCATTTTTGGTGCTAGTTTTTACAAAGGAGGTGCTGCTAAAATTTTTAAGAAAGTAAATTTGGACTTTAAAGAATTTGTACTTGAAAATTTCAAAAGTTTTTAACAATGTTCTTATCACTTACTACTTTTGATGGTTTAGATTGTTGGGTTTTCGGCTTACTTGAATTGCGTTACGTCTGTAGACATTACGTAGTTTAAGGACCGTCACGTGCCAAATTTCGGGTCGTGACAAAGTTGGTATCAGAGCGCTAGGTTTTACCTTTCGGAGTGTAGGATGACCTTGGTATGATGGAGCAGGTAGCTTAAGCAGAGTAATGTAGCGTGTGTATGTCCGCAGCATACTTACGACACGGTACTCCGCCTAAGTGACCTAAGTACTAATTGCTTGAAATTCCTTTCATGATTATACATATCCTTGTGATTCGATTTCTGTGTTCTTATCGAATCCTATTTCACTTGCTATAGCCTTTTGCCGTCGATGACTATGAGGGCTCAGAGAGAGACAGCGAGAGCTTAGGTCAGAGTTGACTCGTTTGGTATGAGGACTGACCAGGACGGTACGCTCGTTGCACAGGAGCAGATTGATCCGCGTTCGATAGATCGTATCACTAGGGTTAAGGCAGATATGCAGGACTTGCGCCAGATGATGAGGTCATTGGTTGAGGACAGTCGAGCGCAGCGACAGGAGGTTGCCACCCCTGTTACCCAGTTATTCCTTGCTATCAGCACACAGCATTGTGTCATGTATACAGCAGCAGTGGATGCAGCCCGTTTAGCTGAGGAGCGTCTTCCCGAGATCTTGGGAGTTCCGAGACCGAGGAGGATTCGTGCAGGTGTATCAGCCTGGAGACAGAGGTTTAGACGCCGCGACAGATATCGTTTAGGTCATGGGAGTAGCAGAGGCTTGGGACGAGAACAGTTGTTTAGCTCATATCCTCAGGAGGGTCAGCAGCCATCGTATGGATGTTTTCGATGCGGGAGCCTTCAACACTTCGTCATACATTGTTCCTTGGCACCGCGTTAGACTTATGTTCAGAGAGATCGTGGTCGCAGAAGGTTCGTTCAGAGGGGACAGGATGATAGAGGAGGAGTTCAGCCAGTTGCGGGTAGAGGGCAGACACGAGTGTCTGTTTCTACTCATCGGGACGCGCGGGCGTCCAATGCGGAGTTTTCAAGTATTCTAAATTTGTATGTTCTTTTGATTCATATGTTTGTTTAATTCAGGATCTATGCACTTGTTGTTTTACATACTTCGTGTCGTGGTTGGGCCGAGAGTCGTGTTAGCTAGATCAGCCGTTTATTGTGTTAACTTCTGTCAGCGATTCTTTTGTTGCACGACACGTGTTTCGGTCATGCGCAAATTGGATAGGAGATAAAGATTCGTCCGTCGATTTGATCCTTCTAGAGATGTTGAACTTTGACATTCTCCTGGGCACGGACTGGTTAGGTACGTGCTATGCGTCTGTGGACTGTCGCGAGAAAACAGTCAGATTTTTGTTTTCCCAGCGAGTCGGTTCTTGTTGTGCAGGAGAACAGTGGTGCCGCCTCTCACAGATTGAGTTCAGCTTTTTTCGCTAGTCGGCTTTTGAGGAGAGGATGTCGAGAATTCTTGGCTTCTATTCGTGATACCGGAGCCACAGTGGGTTGTTGGACCGGGTTCCTATCATGCTAGAGTTTTCCGACGTTGTTCCAGATGAGCCAGCGGAGCTTAGGGAGCTTAAGGATCTGCTGCAGTGTTGCTAGATAGGGGGACTTGTACGTCCGAGTGTTTCGCTTTAGGGAGCTCCTATTCTGTTCATCAAACAGAAGGACGACAGTTTGAGATTGTGTATTGATTGATCGTCAATTGAACCGAGTTACGGTGCGGATAGGTATCCTTTACCCCGTATTGATGATTTCTTTGCTTGGCTTCAGGATGCGAGACATTTTTGTAAGTTTGTTTTGGGATCGGGTCATCATTAGTTGCGGGTTCGGAATGATGACATTCCGAAGGCTACTTTTGTGCGTGCTACGGGCTTTATGAGTTTTGGTGGTGTCGTTGGACTCACCAATGCCCTAGCAGTATTCGTGGATGTGATGAACCAGATTTTTTCGGGCCGTTCCTCGACCAGTTTATTGTTGTATTATAGATGACATTCTGGTCTTTTCCAAGAGTCGTGAGGAACATGAGTAGCACTTGAGGATTTCCTTGCAGACGTTAAGAGAGCGCTAGCTATTTGCTAAATTCTTGAAGTGTTCCTTCAGACTTGATAGTGTTGATTTCCTAGGTCATGTGGTTACCGGAGACGGTATTCGTATGGACCCGAGGAAGATCGAGGCCGTACAGCTTTGGCCCAGACCTGTATCAGTGACAAAGGTCCGCAGCTTTTTGGGGTTAGCCGGTTTTTACCGCCGTTTCGTGCAGGATTTCTTGTGTATCGCTGCACCGTTGACCGGACTGGCAAGGAAGGAGGTTCTTTTCTTGGACTGAGGCATACGGGTTGAGTTTTCAGCAGTTGAAAACTCGGTTGACGACTGCACCAGCTCTATCTTTGCTTCTGGATCGGACGACTTTGTTGTTTACTATGATGTTTCGCGAGCGGGGCTCGATTGTGTACTGATGTGGCACTATAGAGTTATCGCTTATGCTTCCCGGCAGTCGAAGGAGCACGAGCAGATTTATCCTACTCATGATCTGGAGATGGCCGCGGTGGTCGTGTGTTGAAGATTTGGAGACACTATTTGCATGGAGAGTCGTGTCAGATTTTTACGGACCACCAGAGCTTAATTTTCCTGCAGCGGGATCTGAAGTTGAGTCAGCGCCGTTGGATGAAGCTTGTGAAGAATTGTGATTGTGAGATCCTTTATTGCCCGGGGCAAGGCGATTGTGGTAGCTGATGCTTTGAGTCGTAGGCCCGGGGTTAGCTTGTTCTAGTTGTGCGCAGTTCAGAGACAGTCTTATGCAGATTTACAGTTCTTGTGCGACCGTTGAGTACAGCTTAAGTTCGCCTCTACTGAGGGGACAGCTTGCTCATGTCCGCACCCATCCACTTTTAATTAATCGTTTCGTGAGGCATAGCCCGCCGATGCTCGTTGTCTGAGATTCTTGAGCATGTTCGGCTGGATAGAGATTCGGAGTTCTTGATTTATGACCAGGGTGTGCTACGTTTAGGGACGCGTTTGTGTGTACCGATACTGATGGGTAGAGACGCGAGGTCCTAGAGCAGGCACATCAGTCAGCTTTCTGTGTTCACCCCAAGTGCCACCAAGATGTAAGTGACTTGTAAGTTAGTTACGGGTGGGCAGGGTTGAAGAGTGAAGTTTCGGATTTCGTTTTGAGGTGCTTGGCTTGTTGGCGAGCTAAGGTTGAGCATTGAGACCGGCTGGAGAGATGAAACCTTTTTACCGTTCCAGAGTGGGAATGGGAGCAGATCTCCATGAATTTCGTTGTGATGTCTACCCAGGTCTAGACAGGGTATGACTCCATTCGGGTGATTGTTGTCCGGTTATGCTCAGTTTGCTCGTTGTTCTTCGGTAAGTTGTGCGTTTGCACGGAGTTTCTTCATGCGTTGTATCCAATAAAAGCACCTAGTTCGCTAGCCGTCTTTGGCAGAAGTTTCAGGAAGCCTTGGGTACTTGTTGAGCTTTAACTCCACTTTTCCATTTGTAAACCGATGGTCAGACGGGGCGGACTATACAGACTCTAGAGGATATGCTTGTGCGTACGTGCTAAGTGTTGTTGGCTGTGGGATCATCACTTGCCATTGATAGGGTTCTCCTACGATAATAGTTATCAGGAGACATTTCAAATGGCAACTTTCTGGCCTTGTGTGGTAGGTTGTGTCGATCGCCAGTCTGTTTTACTGACTACGCGTGAGTAGGATTTTTGGACCTCAGCTAGTCATGAGACTACGGAGAAGATCCAGTTGATTCAGGTCAGGATGAGAGCAGCCCAGTGCAGATAGAAGTCTTATGCCGACCATCGTTGTCGCAGACTTGAGTTCGCAGTGGGAGATTATGTATTCCTACGGATTTTTCCGATGAAATGGCGTGTTGAGTTTTGGGAAGTTTAGTCCCAGAATTGTAGGTCCTTTTGAGATCCTTGAAACGAGTTAATACCGTTGCCTATAATTTAGCACTTCCGCACAGATTTCTGAGTATTCACCCCGTATTCCTTGTGTCGATACTTCGCAATTACCTTCATGACCTTTTTCACATGATTTAGCATCAGACCATTTAATTTGTGACGTGATCTTTCATTCACCACAGCCGATAGTTATAGTGGATCGGCAGGTGGAGAAACTTCGGTCAAAGATCTTGTTATCTATGAAGGTTCTTTGGCGTAGCCGTCCAGTGAGGTGATCCCTTGAGAGGCTGCGAGCGAGATACGGAAGGATTTGTTTTTCCCTCATCTCTTCGAAGGTACGCGTAGATAAATTTTTAATTCGGGGAACAAATTTCTTTAAGGGGGGAAGATTGTAACGTTTTAGAAATCGTTTAGGCGATTTTCCGTTTTTAGGTAAAATAAATTTTAGTTTTCCGTAAACCTTGAAGCGATCTTTTTGCGGTATAGATTTCACTGTTCCTGGTTTAGTTAGGAAATTGCTAGTTTGCGGGTTTTTGTAAGTCACTTGTAATTTTAGTGCATTTTAATATTTTTTCATAATTAAAATATTATTTTAAGCTTTTAATTATGCACTTAATTAGTGGTAATTACAATTTTGTTTGAGTTAATTACTACTAAAGTGAATCTATGCTAAGTTAATCACTAGTTTAAGCTTAATTCTTTCTCTCCAAAATATCTAGATATTTGTGATTTAAAATGAAATTTTAAAAGAAAAGATAAAGAGGTGGCATAGATATTTGTTGCATTAATGAGCTTTAATTGGTTTTACACTAGAATTTTCCACACAAATTTCCAAACCTCCTCACTTATCCCCATTTGGCCGAACCCCCCATTTCTGCCCTCTCTCTCTTCTTGCTTCATTTCATCTCTCCAAAGCTCAAATAAATCCTCAAAAATTATCAAATAATCACACAAACTCGTAAATAAATCCATACCCTTCATTCTTCAACTCTAAATAAGCTTGGATTTTCAATCAAGTTAGGGTTTTGTTTAGTGAAATGGTTAAGTGTCAACTCTAGACAAAAGAAAACTTAAGCTAGTGCAAGATTGTAAAATAATATTTTTCCTAATTATCTAATTAGCTTAATTACAAACTAAAATTTTACTAAATCTCTTTTGGGTGAGACTAAAATTCTAGTAAGGGTTTGTGAGGTTTACTCAAGCTATTATGAGATTATTGTAATTACTAGTATGGGTTAAACTTGTAGTTTTGAGCTAAATGATTAAATATTGCTTACTAGATTTCGGTAAAGTTTAGGCGTGAGTTTCTATTGCGTTGCGATGTGATATATATTATCTTCCACGCTTTATATTATGTTGTGAATGCGCGATCGGTACGATCAGGGTCTTGGCTTGGTGGTTGTGTCGTTCAGCGTTCCTAGCTAGGATTGTGCCAATGTCGTACGTGTTTGGTGCACTAGGTGCACAGTGTGTTTATCTTGTGGGCGTTATCCTTACGTTTCGTTGTCTTTGTGTCGGTGCAAGATATTTAACTTTATGTGTTGTGTTTGTGAAATTTTAGGATCCCAGGCAAGGACTTCGGACGCTGCGAAGAAGGGAAAGCAAGTGGTTGGCTTTACTTAGCCAGGATCGTTTGTGAGTAGATTTAACATCTACAGGGGAATCGCCCGCATGGCGTTATGCGTCTGGGCTAGATTAAATGATATGATTCTTAATATTAAGTATATGGACATTGATTGTGCATGTGTACCTTTATTGCATACCTCATTTTCCTATTGCATATGGACATAATATTAATGAGACACAACACCATTACTGACGGTTCATGTTGCACGAGCACAAATTGCATGTTACACCCACACTGTCGGTAATTGCCATGACACGCACCACCCATATACATATGTGATATTGTAGTTGGATAAGGATAATTGAGATAGTGATTCTTATTCCTTTGTGTATATGAGATATACCTAACACCTATACATACGTGATACTGTATTGGTTAGGGGCATTGAGACATGATCCTTATAATCCATTGAGCATATGAAACATAGCATACATGTATATCTACATGCTTACACATGTCTTGCTATGCACACATACTTACATGTACATCTTGCATACATACTTACATGTACACCGACTTACCTTGCTAGGGTTACATATACCTATGTGGTATTGTATTGTCATTGACGTGGAGTCATTGATTCTTATGTGTTGGCGCATATGATAGGTAGTATACCTTGTCATGCCTACATGCTAGCTACACATATACCTATATGGTATTGTACCATTAGAGATAGGTAGATACACATATGAGACATACTTACATGTACATCATGCATGCATACTTATATGTACACCCGTATACCTTGATATAGCTACACATATACCTAGAGGGTATTACATCATTATTGATAGATAGATACACATATCTTGCTATACCGATATGGTTACACATACCTGGCTATAGCTATATGTTCACCTTTATATGATGTTGCGTTGGATTTCGGAGAAATTAGGAACCGCATGATATATTTAATAACTTGTTGCGGTTAAATAGCGGTTTTTCCTTTATATGCTAATATTACTGTTTCATGTTGCATATATTATATTTCATGGATTTACACATTGAGATATGGATTTCATATGATGTTTTACTCATGCGTATATATATATATCAGTGGTATGGGACGCTGATATATATATATATATATATATATATCAGTGGTATGGGACGCTGTTATATATGTACATCTACATAATATATCATCATAATGATCTATGCAAATATACTTATTCATTACTTGATATTTTCTGGATTTGAGGACCGTGGTAGTTTCATGAAATTATGCATTATTTGAAAAACCCGGTTTCTCTTGATATGATAGTTCGATGCGTCCACCATGAGATTTCTCGGTTCTGAGATTTGTGATATTACCCGATTCGAGGAGCGGTACGCACCGTCTGCGGGTATATGGTGGAGCCCGGTATGGTTCCTCGGGGCAAGATATGGTGTTCATGGTATAGACGATGAGCCTGGTAGGTGGGAAAGTATCTACCGGTGACACTATTTAGACTTGGCGGTTATCGTGGGGATACCGACCGGAGTCATGTACATATGGATATATGGAATTTCGAGTGTCGAAGCTGGGCACTCAGGTTTCGATAGCGTATGATACATACCTATCAGGGCCAGTCGTGGTGACAGCACCTGATAGAGAAGTATTTATGTGTCGATGCTCGACACTAGTTTTCATAATATTTTCGGGTGTCGATATTAGAAACTCAGGTTTCATGAGACTTACATGATGTGTTTTATTCCGTACTCCGCATTTATTTGATATGCATTACTTCATGTATTAGTAGTACCTGATAGAGTACCTTTCATGACTGTTGCATTACATATTGCCATTTATTGCTATCAGCTTATATGTGATAAACCATCACAGTACGTGCATACTTGCGATTACCTGCATATGTTATTTACTATTCACGAGTTGGCAACTCACGCCCGTTGTACTACAGTGTTTTGCAGATAGCCCCTCAGGGCAGTCGCGGCAGGGCTTTCATCTACCGTATCATTTTTTGCAGTGGATACCGCTACGGCTGACTGTGTGCAGTTTTTCTATAGGTGGATTTTGCGGTTATCCGATATTGCTATTTGTATATTCGTTGTATCTAGTACTCTCCATCTACCACCTTCATGTATTTGACTTAGAGACGAGTTGTGAGTATCGATGTTGTATATTATTCTGACTTTGGATATCTTTTATGCTGTTTTTATTTACATCGTCCATTTTTTTCGCTACGGCGTCGTATATCTGTTGTGGTGGTTGTTTTCCGCCTTTGGGCATGGATTTGCTCCCGTTGGAGATGCTTTACTTATATCTTTGTATATACCCATTTTTGGGGCTAGTTTTTACAAAGGAGGTGTTGCCAAAATTTTTAAGAAAGTAAATTTGGACTTTAAAGAATTTGTACTTGAAAATTTCAAAAGTTTTTAACAATGTTCTTATCACTTACTATTTTTTATGGTTTAGATTGCTGGGTTTTCGGCTTACTTGAATTGCGTTACGCATGTAGACGTTACGTAGTTTAAGGGCCGTCACGTGCCAAATTTCAGGTCGTGACACCTTTAGGATAAATCGTCAAAAAAAGACCAAGCAAGTTTTCCTGCTGACAAAAAACTCTGGCCTCGAAGCGGTTGTCAAAAAACCCCTGGAAAATTTTCATGCAGTATTTGTATAGTCCCTACTATATCTAATTGCGTCATACATATTGCAGGCAACTACATAGATATCGCATAATAACTAGATATAGTAGGCAACTATATAGATACTGCATGCATGCAGAGGTTTTTATGCCAAGTGAACTTTTTCAGGGGGACTTTGACAAGCGCTTCGGGACCCGGGTTAACCTGCTTGGGGTTTTTGACAATTTACCCTAACCTTTATTTGTTTTTGGATGCACGCCTCTTAGGACAGGAACCGGTGACCTCTCACTTTGGCAAGGAAAGTAATAACTACTAGACTATTACCATTCGGTATCAACATAATAGCCTTGATTAAGTATTTTGTGATAGTAATGTCCAAATGGCAATATCATGAAGGAAGTGTTTGCTGAATGTATAAATTTCCACTAGGCATCGCCTTAACGCCTTAAATTGTATAGAATCTTAGAAGCAAAGTTCCAGGCGGGAAAGAAAAATTAATTGCAATTGCTTCTAGGCCTCCATTTCCAAGTAAATTGCAACTTGGTTCAGAGGATGATGGATGATACATGGAAGGCAAATAACCAACTACGAACAGATGAAATAAGGTTTGATTTTTATGTGATACAGGTGGATACGACTCATAACTTCACAATAGTCCAAATATGGAATGTGTTAAATTATAGGGTAATTCACTTTACTGCCTTTTAATTCTTTTTTAAATTTTTACAAACTACCTTAAAGTTGTTAATTACGGTTTCAAGGGTTTTTCCCTGCTAAAATACCCTCAAATGTGGCGTTCTAAGGTAACACCTTACGTAGTTTAGTGAAAGAATAATGATAGTAAAGGGATCTTAGTGAAATTTACCCTAAACTATAACATCAGAAATTTGAATGTATTCAGTAATATTGTGTCATAGTATGTGCCTCATGGCCATTATCAATGTATATTCTTTCTTATAAATATATAAAAGAAAGTTACCTCTAGCAGACATAGCCCCTCCTGTGGCACAACCAGCAACAACTGTATTTGTCATATCATGCTTTGCACGTGCCTAAGGGAAACACATTCCCATTAAAGATTCAGAATGGATGTATAGCTTAGATAGTGTAGGACTTCAGTTAAAAAATTGAAATGAAATCAAACCAAATAAAATAACAGCTTTTTCAGTTCTTTTATTACCTTTTCTACAATGCATTCGGCTGCTGAGAAAGTCAGGCCCATTATTGCAAATGCCTTTGCAGAACCCCAGCTTCTCCTTCCCATTTGCTTTGCAGTAAATATAAATTGTTGCCTTGCAGTCATTTCTTCTTGCATTAAAGGATTATCCAAAGCCCCAAGAAACAAACCCATAAACAGACCAAGCCCGCCTCCTTCAAGATCCGAAAAAGTGTATTTAGTGGCAGAAAGCCCGCAGAATACTCTATGATAAAAATGAAGAAGAGTGGCAAGCAATGAGTAAAATAGGATAGATAAGAGCTATCAGTTAAGTGAATGGTCTTCTTTAGGCTTCAGTAAAATGGCAAAATTTTACACACTGAGTTTAACCAATTTGGCCAAGGAATGCCAGTTAATAGCAATTAGTAAAGGGATCAAATAATGAATAAAAGATGACAAATAAATGGTATCAATGAAGCAAACTACCCTATTTAGTGAGATAGCAATTAATTCATCACAGCACTAAAACATCCTAAGGTGCGACTAACTTAGCTAGGAAAGGCCAGAAAATAGAGATTTCAGGATGTTATTCATGTTTGGAGAAAGGATTATTGAAAGTCATGTCATCTTCTTGACAATAAGCTGTAAGGTGTAATCAATAGATTAGAAATGAGATTGTGAAGCCATGAATAAAGAACAAGAAGAAAAAAATCGACCATGACACCACAGAAAAAAAACACCTAAATACAAAATTACTCAATAAATCATGGGGTACAAACAAGCCAATCAAAGAATTAAGACAAGATTACAAAAATGGTAACTACGTGAAAGAAGCAATGTATCAAATATCATGTACTGAAATCGGATAGGATGGATGTTTTCAATATCGGATAGCGGACGATAAATCGGCGATGCGAGTTAATATTGGGCAAATGATATCGGTGTCAATATTGGGTATATTGGGTGTCAGTGTCGGAATTTCTACATACATATTGGACATATTGGTCTAGTCTACAATGAACATTATACATATTTAATTTTATAAATTTTACAAATATAAAATTATTAATTAAATACTAAAGTATCATATATCATAGATATATTAGTTGGCTGAACATTATACATTCCTTTATTATGAGCCGATAAGTCCGTATTGACTGATAATTAGACGATACAATAAATACGATATATTGGCCGATATTTCAAATTTTGGACTATATTAATCCCAAACTAAGAAGCATGGACACTTCTATTCGCTCGCCGTGTCCGACACGTATTGGACACTCGAACACATCGCTCAACATGTGTCTAGCATGCTTGCGCCGTGTCCGCTCTTATTGGACATCTTTGGTACTTCTAAATAGCAAAGAAGGTTAGATAAATAAGAATTTGAAATAAATGTTTGGACATCTTTGATAAATTTAAAAATACAACATTAAATATTTCAAATCTCTTTCATGACGGACTTCAGCTGGAAGAAGTAAATGATGCAAATGACGAAGTCAGGTCTATGAAAGTCGGCTCCAATTAAAAAGGGTTAATATTTTGTTTGCTTGCAATGTTATACTGGTACATTCTTTTTTTGTAGTTTATTATATTTTTTTTAATATATAAAATTAAATATATAGATAAATAATATATTCATGTCCACATGTCCCCTTTTTACAAATTTGTTGTGGCACATGTCTGTGCTTCATAGATCCCAAATGATACGTATCGAAACAATGGCATGCCAATAACTAGATATTGGCACACATGTGTCTTCAGGTAATACTACAAATAAATGGTAATCCTTAAATTTAATGAATTTAATAAACCAAAAATAATTTTTGTATTGATATTGGTAAATGAGTGATGGAATTAAGAAGTGTATGGTCATACCATTTCGTATCTCCTGTTTAAAGGCATTGCTTTAAAACTTTACTTTCCAAAGAATAAGTTGTCTAGATATGTCTATGAAAGAAAAATCAGTGAAGAGAAGCAAAATACATTGAGTTTGTGTTAGACAGAGTTCACCGAGCTCAGCATAAAAGTTGGTTATCGACATTTGCTCCATGTGGAACACCAAAATGACAGGAGAAATAACAAGCTTTTCGGTTTTTGGATATTGAATCTCTGTTATGAAAGGATTCACTATGATATATTTGGCATCACCAAACTACTACTTGTAAGAAATGAACCATAACAGATCCCTTGGCCACTCCCTAAGTTGTGATGCCATAAATGCAAATAAATGCCAGGTAGTGCAATTAGAAAATAAGGAATTATGAGAACATTTCTTCATTAACTACTAGTTAAACACCAAAAAAAATCTTTGGTGATCATTGGGCTGACGTAAATGGGTAACCTCGAAAAAACAACACATGTTAAAGTTATAATAGTTCAAGAAGAAAATATAATGTGCTTATAGAAACACAAGGAACACCCTGATTACAAATTATTGGAGGTCCAAAGACTCTAGTTTCATGTGGTAGAAAATAGAATTAACACTGAATTGACTTTGCTACTATCATAAAAGTTAAGAGAAACAATGGAAATAAATATCTAATTATATAGTGTACAAGCATGAAAGGAGGGAGCAACATAGGTATCAGCGTAAGGAAAAAAAATTATTTGAAATTAAATTATGGAATTAAAGTATGTTAAAAGGGTGTGGCGTGGGGTTAAAAATAAAGTATTAATGCAAAGAGAAAAAGAAGCAAAAAAGTTGGTGCATCGTTCGGCTTTATTGTATTCAATGATCCATGGTTGATACACTATATATGTTGGATACGTATGCCTTAAAGGCCTTTATTGTATAGGATGCTGGAGATATATATGTACAGGACAATCTTGCTCGATATGATAGTATGTTATTTGGTTTGTTTATATCTTAACGTGTATATGTTTTACTGGTTATTACATATCGCTAGTACATGTTGATATAGCTCGTGGGATATTTTGCTTGACTATCAGCGTTATGATGACGATCATACTTATGGAGGCTGGGTAGTCTATACGCGCATCCTTAAATGTCTCTAGTCGTGAGAGTATCGAGACAGGACATCGATATTCTAGAGTACACTAGTGTATATGTATCTTGATTCCGACGAGGGGCGATGGTTGGTCCCACCGCCATGGGTGTATAGAACCAAAAATAGTATACAAGTGCTCATTAGGTTATGAGTTACACTGGACGGACTCGTCGAGAACTTCTAGATGGTAATATACCTATCGCCAGATAGCAGTTCTCTGGTGACATAGATACAGGTTAGTCTTTTGACCTGACATCGCCATTTGTCTTGAGTGTGTTCCCACTGTATTTAGATTACTACCATACCATAGCTTTAAAGAGTCGTGCAAACAGATTTTAGTTGGGTACAGTCCCGAAGCACTCGGGGACAGTAAGCGATAGAAGGGATTCTCCTCTGCCGGTATAAGGGGCCGATGTCGCGCTGTGCTCGGTTGATGATCACCATAAGACCTTGGTCAAGGTAGATGAGATTTACTGATAGTGAAATCGGTAGTTTCTCGGGATGGTTTTGAGCCACATCAACACGACTTATCAGATTATTAGGGGTTTGACATTATCCACCCTCTAGACCCAATATGCGATACTCTTAGACAAAAAGACCATAGAGTATGAAGATTATCACTTTCAGGCTCAATAGAGATACAGACGAGTTTGCTTATCGATTTTCCTTTCGTTCAATACCTGGTTACAGCTAGTGTCACTGGTGTGCTTATGTTTAAACCCACTGCCAACATATTTTCGAGTCTTTAGAATCCCAAACAAAGGGTTTACCGGCTCAGGTGAAACGATGTAGCGTGTGTATTTTGATACATACGGAGATTCGATTAAATACGTGTCTTTTGTACACATACTTTTAATCGAACATTTTGTTAATATTAGCCGGTTTGAAAGATAGCCAGATTATCACATTTGGATGAAATGTGAGCTAGTATTATATATATATATATATATATATATATATATATATATATATATATCTTTTGGTATCTCTCTTTTCGGTATTTGTATTTTGACATGAATATGGTATTTATACAAATACGGGTATTTGTATAAATACGAGTATTTGTGTATTAATGTAAATACGGGTATTTGTGTATTAATGTAAATACGGGTATTTGTATCTTAATGTAAATACGGGTATTTGTATCTTAATGTAAATACGGGTATTTGTATCTTAATACAAGTACGGGTATTTGTATTTTATACGAATACGGATGTATATATTTTGATACGAATACGGATGTATGTATTTGTAGCATATACTTGTATTAGTGTATGTGTGTGTGTCCACATGACATGGCTATTCTTCTCTTCTCAATCTTTCTTGGTTCAAGTGGAAGTGTGTGGACTTGTGACTCACACATGTGAGTCACAATTCCACCCACTCCACACTTAAAAAGAAAAGAGAGAAGGAAAGAGAGAAGAAAAGGGTCGAGGATTATTATTTTCATTCCATGCTTGCTTCTTCCTCTCTTGAATTTTTCTAAGTTGTGAAAGAAGAAAGAAAAAGAGAGAAAACTTAGAGATTAACCACTACTACATCCTTATGATCAATTTCTAGCAAGTTTTGTTCACAAGTTGTTTCATTTTGTGTTCTTGAGTGAAGTTATAGCTTGAGCTAGGGTTCTCTCGGGTGGATCATCTTCGACAAGGAAGACCGGCCTCCAAGCTTGTTCCCGGTGGACCTAGAAGCTTAAGAAGTGGAGATGAAGACGAAAGACACAACTACAAAGGTAGCTAATGCTAACCGAGTAGTTAAACTCTTTCTTTGTTGCTAGTTTAGTGTTTAGAATCGATTCTAGGTAGTAGTAGTTCGTGCTCTTGTTTTAAAATTTTCGTTTTGCATTCCGCCTTGGCCGCAAATTAGCAGCACAAGCATGGGCATCTACTTACAATATAGGTATATTATCTTCAAGAAAAGTTCTACTATTTGGATATGGTTTGCTAAGTAGCATGGATTATGATACGGATACAATAAATTATACGAGTGTGATTTGTGGATTCACAACTTTCTCAAATTCAATGGAATGATTTGTTGTTTTGTTGTTTAAACATATATACAAGATATCATGAAATTATTAGTTTAGCAAATCCAAACTAAGAACAAGGTTTTAAATATCGGATATCATAAACGTATCGGAGAGATGTTTCGTATAGCAGATATCGTCGATGTATCGGGAGTTATCGTCATACCGGCCAATATATCGGGCGATATTATATAGGTTTTATTGTATCGCAAGGGGTCCCAAAACAATATATCGGCCGGTATATCGGCCGGTATGACCGGTATTTAATTCCACGGCTAAGAATACAAAAATTTCTTAGTGTTGATGCATGTCGTGGCCATTGATACATGTTTGCTACAACTACAAGCTATAAATTATAGAATATAAGGTGTGCCAAAAGGTGTCCTAATACAAGAAGATTTCTAAAAGGATATTTCTTTTCCTAGCTCAATAAACAAGGCATAATTATGCTTTTTCTCGACTTAAAATTAAGAGAACTAGAAATTTCAAAAAAAAAAATTATTACCCATGACACCACTAACAATGCTTCTGACGGCGCAGTTGTTCCAAATATCTTGGCCTCGGATTTCTTCCATCGTCGGCAGCCTTATAGGCTCTACCGTCGATCTCTCTCCATCTACACTTGGGACAGCTTTCGGCTCTGATTCTGAAGCTGACATTGATGATTAAGACTCTACGCTCCAAAGACAAAGAGATCATGCACTCAATTTGTGAGATTAGCAAATAGAATGAGAGCAATTTGAAGAGAGGAGAGATTTAGAAATGGAGCTCTCTGCAGCTTCTCTTTTTCCTCTTTCCCAAGCAAACGAGCTTGGGGGTTATGTGAAGGCTTTTAGGTTTTGGGAATGGGGTGGGTCCAAGTCCAACTTGTCTGAATCCGAACTGGTATTTGCATTCATAGTAATAGGTCCGACCCGAGATTCGATTTTAGCCCAATTCACCTCCATTCGCTTTATCTATCTTGGCCCCAAAAAAACTAAACTTCAACTCTATCTCCAATTTCTCTTTCTAGGCATGGGTGCTTTTCACGCCAACAGGATGATTTCACGTAGCCTATCAGGTTGATGATTAGATACCTTAATGAAATAAAATCTAAAACTTGAAGGTTTATCCCATCAATATAACCAATCATCAACCTAGCATCCTATGTACAGCCTGCTGGGTTGGTAGGTTAACTATTTTTCTTTAAATATTGCACCACTAATTAATTATGACATGGAAGGTTAACAATTTAGTATTTATCATATATATTGTTTTATGTTTTGTATCTTATATGATTAATTTCTTTTGAGTATGAGTTGTGAATTTGAAAATGAGACTTCTTTCTGTCTGGGTTGAAAAATATTTGGTTATGTTGATCTCTATCTAAATACCTTCCGTCGAGTAGAAGTTGAATATAGAATTAGGTAACTATGAAGGGAAAAAAATGAAATCTAATAGTTTTTGTTTATTCTAAAGGAAAGCTTGCTTTTTAAAACCAATGGAAAAACAGAAAACAGAAAGACAGGGTTTTGACAAATGCCAAAAAATTAATTCTCGACTTAAAAAATGCTTTTTTCAAATAATTACCAAATAGTTTTATTGTTTGTCAGTTTGCAAATTTCAAGATATTAGCATGATGACGGTGGCACGTCATCACCATCACTTCAATATCATATGATAGGCATGCACAAATCATTTGGTGGTTATTTACCCAAATGTAAATCTATTTGGTAGTTTTCTAAAATTTTCTTTGGACGTGTTTAGTACATAGAAACCGTAATAGAAAAGTGAGAAAGTAGATGAAAATGCACTTTTTTTTATTATACATAAAGAAAGTGGCTAAAAAGCACATTTTCTTTGCCTCCTAGGATACTATCCCAAAGCAGAAAAGTGAAAAGAATTAAAGAAAAATAATGTAAACTATTTATTGATCAATCTTTTTCAAGTATGATTTTGATAAGATTTATAAATTAATATTTTATATAGCTTTGATTTTATGGTTGGTTCAACTCATTGTCTTTGCCCTTTTTGTTTGAGACCAAACAAATAAGTTAGCTACTTTCTTATATACCTGCTTGCTATTGTCCTATTTTTTTAAAAAAACATTCTTGGTTATTTTTGTATGCCAAAAAACGCCCTTTACCAAAATAGTCACGATCCGAAAAGGTACATGACCGGTACAAGAATCACGTGAAGTCTAATGAACCTCACCGTAACCCAAGTTTATAAGATAATACCACGCAGTTTCCTAAATCTTATGGAAAACACGGCACACACTAATAACATAATCATAACCTGAATCATAAGCGTAGCGTAAACGAATTATAAGCGTAGCGTAGAAGAATAGCAAGCACACACTAATAACATAATCATAAGCGTAGCGTAAACGAATGATGAGTAAATACAGCGTAGACGAACAGCAAGTATAGCGTAAACGAATAATAAGTAAAATAAGTATAACGTAAACGAATAATAAGTAAAGCAAGTATAGTGTGAACGGGCACTGTAAATGGGGAAATACTTCCGAATAATCCAATTATACTTTAAAATAGTACGGAACGCTGTTTGAATATAAGGAGGCTGCGATAATTTAAAAATAGATATCTCTTTTGAAGTCTAGCAACATATCCTTTGTATTATAGTTTTAAAATATGAAACAAATCGTTAGTTTTAGAAATAAATATAAATTTTGTATTTTCATAATCTCCTAATCGGGGTAAATACTGAGACTCGGTGAGACAAAAATAAAAGGCCGTATTCGGCTAATCATCACCACCTTATCCAGTTCGGAATCTCATCTCGTACGATGACAACCAATATTCCATTGAATCAAATCATAACTTCATTTTCGATAATTCCAAATATTATGATAAATAATATGTTGGGTTCCTGGAGCTCACGCAGCGGAAGCGAACACCGAAGTCGGAATACAAAACGAAAATTTTCGTACGAGCACTAGAAACCGCAACCAAAGAATCGTTCCAAACACTAAACTAGCAAACTAAACAAGATATCTAGCTAATCGGTTGAGAGCATACAATCTTTATAGCGTGTCCACCTGAAATGTTCATAATGCCCTCGCCGCAGATCCGCGGCCAATGCGGAATGCAAAAACAAAAATTTTGATGGTACTAGAAACTTATACCAAGAATCTAAACCAAACACCTAAACTAGCAAGCACAAAATGATAAAAATCACAACCTTTGTAGTGTCTTCGTTTGCTCCAACTGGATTGGACTGTAGCATACTCTCAAGAGCTCCGGATCGCGCTTGCAAGCCGGTCTTCTTTCGCCGAAGATGATCCACCCGAGCGAACCAAGTTCAAGTTTTAACTTCATCAATGAAGTAACTAAAGATCCTAGATTGCTAATTTAGGATGCTTAGTGATATGTGTTAGTGTTCTAGTATTTTTCTTTCTCTTTATCTTTATAATTCTCAACTTATGAGCGGGTTGAAGATGAAGAAGAAGAAGGAACCAGGGAAGAAAGATAAGCTAGAATGGTAAAATGAAGAAGTCATCATCAAATCAAGCATGCAACATTTTCTTTTGTTAAAAGAATTTTCCAATTTAAAATTACAAGCATGCTTGAATAGTAAATGCAAATGAATTTATAATTCATTTGGCCATACCCTTCACCATTTCTCTTTTCCACCTCATTTCATAATTTCTATAAAAGAAAATCCTAGAAATGAACTGTCCTTCTTTTAAAAGTATTCTTGTATGAATACAAGAATACGTCTCCGCAAACACATGCCCATATTCATATCAAAATACGAATACCCAAGAGATAGAAAAATACAATGAACATAATACTAGAATATACATATCGAAATATATATATGTAAGTTATTAAATCAAAACTTGATTTAATAATTCGGCTTAATGCTAAATCGGCCAGTATTATCATTCGCCCGATTGAAGTCCACGTGGCTAGCACACATACCTAATCGGAACCCTGCACGTATCAATATACGGCCACCACATCATTTTACTTGAACCGGAAAAACTCTCTGTATGGGACTCTAAACATTCGTCAATACGTTGGCAGTGGGTTTAACCACAAGCACGTTCGTGGTACTAGCTGTACATAACAGCTACCCAGGTATTGAGCGAAAAGAAGGCCAACAGGCAAACTCATCTGTACCCCTACCGAGTCTGTCTATGACAATCTCCGTACAGTTCTGTTTCTTCGTCTAAGATAATCGCATACCGGGTGTAGGGAGTGGATAACGTTAGACCCCTACTAACTCGATAAGTCATGCCGGTCTGAAGCTCATCACCCACTGAGAAACTACTGATATCACATCAGTAAATCTCATCCATCTTGGCCAAGGATTTCTGGTGATGGCTGACCCAACACAGTGCGACATCGACTCCCAATACCGGGAGAGACGAATCCCTGACGACTGTTCACTACCTCCATGTGGATCAGGAATGTACCCAACTAAAACCCGTTTGCACGACTCCTTTAAGCCGTGGTAGGGTAGTAATTTAAGTACAGTGGGAACTCTCACGAGACAAATGAAAATCTCAGGTCAAAGGACTAATATGTACTCATACCATAAGAGAACTTCTATCTGACGATAGGTATAATACCATCTAGAAGTTCTCAGCGAATCCGTCCGGTGTACTCACCTCCAGTGAACACATGTATACTATCTTAGGTGACTCAACACCAATAGCTTATGAGACCTTGACACTGCCCCTCATCAGGGTCTCGAAGCGTATACACTGGCCTACTCCGGAGTATCGATACCCAGTCCTGATACTCTCTCGACTAGGAACATTTAAGGATGTGCTTATAAACCATCCAGCTTCCACATATATGATCACTATCATAATACTGGTAGTCAAGCAATAATCCTACGGGTTTTATCAAAACGTATACATATAATGATACAGACAAACTTGATAGCATACTATCATCTCGACTAAGACTGTTCTATCTGTATAGGTCATCGTTCAATTATCATAATCGCCTACTTGTAATTACAATGATTGTCTTGAGGGCACTATATCCAACACCATCCAATCGTGGAAGACCCCACCAAGTTCCGTAGGCCGTCAGGAACTCGCTTGAGATTTTCATTTTTAGTGATGGATTACAATTGATATTGTAGTATTTAGCTAGATCATAAGCTTCATGATAGAATGTAATCGATGTAATATGATGATTACCATGGCTCTCTGCTGTATTAATTTGTTATCTTTGGTTATATGTCATTTCGTTTGTATTTCATCTCTTTGATGCTAATCTTTTACTTAAACTTAGATTTGTAAATGCATGTGATGATGCTCTATATTGGCAATCTCCCAGATCAGGACACGTGGCAGATGATGTGTCCTAGAACTCAGAAGAAAGGGCCCACAGGGGCCGACCAGGTCACCAAATACCCGACCTGCAAGCATAAGCCGGTTCTCCTCAGAGCCCCCTGCAAATTGGCCTCCTCGGCCTCTCAGCTCGCCCCCGAGCTACCACAAGACCAAGATACCTCGGCTCCCCCGCTCGTTCCCGAGCTCTCCCACCAAGGCCATCTTCCTCGGTCCCTCCGACTGACCAACTCCACCACTCACAGGCATAACCGCCGCTCCGCAAATCTCGCCATGCGCGGATTCTCCCCCGGCAACATCCCATGTTCCACGCCATCACGATCCCCATTAACAGGCAATCCGCTTATTATGCGGGCGTGATGTCGGGAGCGTAACTTCCGGCGAGATTCTCGCGCCTGCTACTGCGTGCTACCGCCACTATATTAACCCCCATCACAGAGGGGTCAAGTAAGCTTTTTTCATCCCAATTAGCCGTTACTTTGCTCGGATCTTGTGCTAACTTGATCGTCGGAGGGTCCTTGGTGGTACCAAACCACCCCGGGACTTCCTTGCAGGTACTCGGCGCAAACTCCTCAAAACCCATTGGACCCACACGCAACTAGAGATCACCTCCAAGATCCACCGGGAGATCGACGGAAGATAACATCTGACGGAGACCCAAAAAGGACCTCCATCAGTTGGCGCCGTCTGTGGGAAATTAAAACTCCATGAAAACAAAAGTTGGCATTCCGATCTCTATCCACATGGCAAGCGATCACCCTGAAGATCTAAGCACCCGCCGTCGCTTCCCCCTCAACGGAGGTGTGGATGAACCTCCGCCGAATGTCATCAACCCCTCTGCCGGCCACCGCCCCGCAGACTCCAGCGGTCGCAGGTCCCTCGATCCGTCTCGGCGGAAGGGATGGTCACCCTGCAGTTCAACGTCGGGGAGCCCGACCACACCCATATTACCTGTGGACTTCATCGTAGCAAAGGTCCCATCGGCCTACAACGTCCTCCTCGGCCACCCGACGCTGAACTCCCTCCAGGCCCAGATATCGACCTACCACCCGGCGATGAAGTTCCCTCTCGATCAGGGCGGGATAGGTCAGGTCTACGGAGACCAGTGGGTCGCGAAGGTATGCCTTACCGAAACATCTTCGTCCGAGCAGCCGACCGATGGCGCTGAGGTAAAAGACGACATTAAGGATTCTCTAGACACCCGAGACGAGCAGAAGGAGGTCCGGGGAACACCGGCCGAACCACTGACCGAGGTACCCCTGACAGAGGGGGACGATGAAAAAACCGTCCAGGTCGGATCACTCCTGACAGGAACTCAGCGAGATGACCTGGTCGGTTTCCTCAGAAATAACTCCGATGTCTTCGCCTGGGCGCCTGCTGACATGCCTGGGATTGACCCCAAAATCATTTCTCACAAGCTCGGGGTTGATCCTACGGCCCGACCCGTCAGACAGAAAAAGCGAAGCTTTGCCCCGGTCAAACAGAAGGCTATCGAAGACGAGGTTGATCGACTTCTCGCCGCCAACTTCATCCGGAATGTACCTTACTCGGAGTGGCTGGCGAACGTAGTTCTGGTCAAGAAGTCAAGCGGGAAGTGGCGCATGTGTGTCGACTTCACCGACCTCAATAAGGCCTGCCCCAAGGACAACTATCCTCTCCCCTCGGATAGATCAGCTCGTCGACAGCTCGTCCGGCCACGAGCTGTTGAGTTTCATGGATGCTTTCTCCGGCTACAATCATATTCGTATGAATCCAGAAGATGAAGATCTTACCGCATTCACAATGGACCGGGGGGTATACTGCTACAAGATGATGCCATTCGGCCTCAAGAACACCGGGGCCACGTACCAATGGTTGGTCAATCGCATGTTCAAGCCACAGATCGGCAGGAATATGGAGGTCTACGTTGATGATATGCTCGTCAAATCTGTATCATCGGCTGACCACGCCAAGGATCTGGACGAGGCCTTTGAAGTGCTCCGCAAGTTCAAGATGAAGCTAAACCCCGCCAAATGCGCATTCGGAGTCACCGGGGGAAAGTTCCTCGGTTTCATTGTCACTCACCGTGGAATCAAAGCTAACCCAGAGAAAATTGACGCTATCCTCAACATGGCCGTGCCCAAGACCAACGTCGAGATCATGCGGCTCACAGGACGAGTCGCTGCTCTGAGCCGTTTTATGTCCAGGTCGGGGGAGAAATGCCTCCCATTCTTCAAAGCTCAGAGGAAGACCCCGAGGTTCAAGTGGTCGGAGGAGTGCCA
Organism: Agapanthus africanus; assembly: GCA_030015575.1. NCBI lineage: Eukaryota > Viridiplantae > Streptophyta > Magnoliopsida > Asparagales > Amaryllidaceae > Agapanthus > Agapanthus africanus. The sequence continues at coordinate 334,363,469 of JASDDO010000031.1, forward strand.
TGCCGCCTTCGACCAATTGAAGAAGCACATCGCGACGCCACCACTGCACACCTGACCAGTTGAAGGAGACGAGCCGTCGCTGTATCTGGCGGTACCTGTAGGGTTACCAGGCACTCTAACAAGGGTTAAGGAAGCATCAAACATGCCCGTTTAAAATTTTAGCCGTGCCGAATACCCTAAGCAAGATCGTTACTAGAAAATTAGGGTTTCAAATGCAAGTAAACTATGTTTACAACTAAGTGACTGCGATATACAACCTTTGTGTTAGTGTTTATGCCCTAGAAGGCCATTACTGTATCATACTAGCTTGTATATTACTTAATGGAAGCTTGGGATATTCACATGTATATAACAGTCTTGCTAAACATGGTAGTATGCTACTTGGTTTTTCTATCTTAATATGTGAGTGTACGTATTGATAGAGCTCTTAGGATCTTGCTTGTCTACCAGCGTTGTGATGGCAGTCACACTAGTGGGGGTTGGGTAGTCTACAAGCACATCCTTGTTCAGGTCCCTGGTCGTTGGATTATCGAGACAGAGCATCGATACTCCGGAGTAGACTGGTGTGTACGCTTCTCATCCCAGTTGGGGAGATGGTCTGTCCCACAGCCGTCAGTACGTCGTACTGGAGATAGTATACAGGTGCTCGTTAGGTTACGGGTACACCGGACAGGACTCACGGGGAACTGTTGGTTGGTTTGATACCAGTCGTCAGTAAACAGTTCCCAGGTGACATGAGTACAGCGTAGTCCGCAGACTTGACACTGCTACTTCGCCTCGAGTGTGTCCCACTGTTCTTAGATTGCTACCCTACCACGGCTCAAAGGAGTCGTGCAAACAGGTGGCAGTTGGGTGCAGTCCCGAGCACTTGGAGGCAGTGGCGGTTAGACAGGATTCGTCCCTCCCGGTATTGGGAGTAGATATCGTGCTGTGTCAGAGAGCCATTACGCAAAGTCCCTGGCCAGGGCAAGTGAGATTTGCAGGTAGGTTCCAGTAGTTTCTCAGGGTGTAATGGGCTTTACTCCGACACGACTTATACCGCTATTAGGGGACTGACGCTTGCCGCCCCCCTAGGCCCGATATGCGATAGTCTTGGACGAACGGACCGGACTGTATGGAGATTGTCACATCAGACTCAGTAGGAGTTCGGATGGGTTTACTCATCGGCCTTCTTATCGACAACTACCTGGGGACCGTTACGTACAGCTAGTGCCGCTTGCGGTCTGTGGTTAAACCCACTGCCAGCGTAGTAGTCGAGTCTCTAGAGTCCCACACAGAGAGTTTCCTACTCCAGGCGAAACGATATAGAGGTTGCATGGTTTTGCGACAAAGGGTTCGGACGCATACGTGCGTTTACGCGCGTACGACTTTCGGACAGTTTTTACCAGTCGGCTTTGGTTTAAGCCAGTTACTGGTATCCGGTTATTGGATTTTTACAGTCTAAAGTTTTTCCGTATTTTTACGGATCGGAGGGGCGTTCTCGTAATTACTCGAGAAGCTTCTAGAAGATGTGACTAAGGAGGTTTCTTTTGGATAAGAGAGTGAGTCATGGTGGTGATTCATTCATTTCATTAATGCACATTTATTGCTTAATGACTCATGCTAATGAATCACCACTAGATATTTCATGAAGCATGCTTATTCATTTCTTTTTATTCATTATTGAAAAATAAGAATGCTTCATAATATTATGATACACTCTCTCTCTTCTCTCATTATCTTATCTCACATTCTCTCTCCTCAAGCTCTCATCTTCAAACCCTAATCCTTAATCCTCATGTGTTGAGATCAAAGGATTAGTTAGACTAAACAATCCATAACCTACACTCTACATCATCCTTTCATCTTTGATTAGCAATCAAAGTTGATTAGTTACCTCAAGTTAGAGGTTTAGCTTGGAGTTTCGCTCTCGGGTGGATCGTCTACTACCTAGAGAAGGCCGAGGAGAACAAAGGAGGACACAAAGACGAAGGACTAGTTTCGATCGGTATAATCCCTTAACACTATAGTTTAGTATAGCTATGTGTTTGGTTATTATTTGTTTAGCTCTGATACCACTGTAAGTCGATGTAGTACACCCCAGTACTTATGGGGAGGCGGAATTTTAAAAACGATCAAGTTTAAACAACGAACATCGACTGACCGCTTTAAATTTTCTGACTTGATTTCAGGTGTGTTCAGAGAGCTTGACATGACCACAGGAGAACACCCAAAAAATTTGGGCTTCTGATTCGTCTAAAGTGCCGCGGAAGGGCGGCGGATCCCACCGATCCGCCGCGCAACCGCGGCCGAGTTGACGAGTCAGGAACTTGTTTTTTTTGGGTGGGTCCCCTGTGGTGTTTTGGGTTTTCTGGAATATTTAATTATTGCTCAGGTTACTGTTTAACAGAGCAGATTTTGGAGCAATATTGATGTTGTTTATTCGATCGAATTGTACAGTATTTGCGTATTGGATTATATCTGTGATTGTTTAATGTGTTCGTAAACCTCCCCCAACTGCTAGTATGTCGGTTGGCAGGGGGTTGCACATTTCTGAAATGGTTATATCTGTTTGTGCATATAAACTGTATTGGACTGTTGTGGTGTATAGCCGGGGTTAGCAATGGGTTATTGATTAATTCATTTGTTGTAAATGTAATTTGTTGTAATATTATTTTCGCGGGGCACTTCCAGGTTGCGGTTGTAGCCACCGTTGTATTATTTCATTTTACTGTTTTTGCTCCTAGGACTGACCCAAGGTGGGGTACACAGACTGCCGGGTGGGTAGTTTGCCGTACCCGTAGGGGTCGAGGGTGGGGTAACGGCTATTCATCACAACTGTGTAATCTGTCTTTTCTTGCAGGCTCAAAAGAAATACAGATTGCTTGCAAATCCAATATTGTTTATCTGTGTTCTGGAATGAATATCATTGCGTCAGACGAATGTAAAATATCTATATTTATGATAGCTATTTAGACGCCACTTATGTTTTACACCCGCGCTAGCCCAGCCCCCGCTCTGTCGTTAGTTAAGTAACCTAACGGGTGATAACGGGACCCCGTGGCGAATGCGGATGGCATAAGAGGACGTTGTATTTTCGTTGTTTTCTGCAATGATAGGTTAATGATGGGACGCATTATCTATAATGCAAAGTAAAATAAACCAAAGTTTAAACCGTTGGAACAATTTAAAAGAAACCACTCGGTTATTTTTAAAAACAGATATTTTTAAATGCGGAGCTTTAACCACTCCTTTTAAAAGCTATCAGGTTCCTTCGGTTATATCAAGTTCACTACGTTCACGGTTTCGCCAAAACCAGTCGTAGCCCTCCGTCATTTCTTATGAATGGTCAGTAGTATTCAAGCTATGTTTGTTTGGCCCTTAGTCAAGACATAGTGATTGGTAGCTACTGGGGTATTCATTTGTTGCATAGATAGATGAGTTGGTTTGGGACAGTCGTATTACTTTGTTTGGCCCTTAGTCAAGAGTATACGGATGGGTTCAAATCAACAGGATAATGATGGGCAGAACTTGACATGTGACTTATGATTTGTTGGCCCTTAGCCAAGATCATAAGAGCATGGGGCAAAAATCCTTATCGGGAATTTCTAAAGAAACTGAAATTTGCAAAGAAATGCATACCATTTGGAGTTTGATGAATGTTGGTAGGATTCCTTCAACATTATCATACGATGATATTTGGATCCCGATCCTACTGTGAGTATATGCTACTTATCAGGATATTCGTCACTTAACGATCAATGCTATAAACCTAGTAGGTGTCCAGAAAAGTGTCAGCGGGGTTACGCCCCCAGATAAAAGAGGTTACTTAATTAAGGAACTTCGCGAAAGCGTTGGAAAACCTCCCTCGAAGTATCGACACCGGCCTGGCTGAACGGTTAAGCAAGTATTGTACGGTGAGAATAGTCTTGGCTAATTCTTCTTTTATGGTTTGAGGAAGGATTCGAGAAACAGTGGGAGCCATCCAGTTTAGATAAACTAAAAACCACTCTAAACTTGCAAGAGCATCATGCTAAAGAGTTTTCTTCTCTCTCTCCTAATTGCAGCGACTCTGAAAATGACTGGACTTAAGTTACTTTTAGAGAAAAATATACTGACGGGGCCAAACTATAAAGATTGGCTGCGGAATGTCAAGATGGCTTTGACCTATGACAAACTGGGGTACGTCCTCACCGCTACGGCACCTGCTGTCCCTGGTCCCAAATCCAGCAATGCGGATAAGGAAATCCGCAAAACCTGGGATTTAGATTGCGCGAGAGCCAAGTGCATCGTGCTTGCCTCGATGAATAATGAACATCAGAGGAGGCACGAGGATATGTCCCTAGATGGCATATTTCTCCATACAAAGGAACTTTATGGAGAGCAATCTCGTATAGCTAGATACGAGACCTCTAAGAAATTGTTTCGAGCGAGGTTGGCTGTCGGGTCATCGGTAGGTGAACATGTCCTACAGATGATTGGCTATATAGAAGAGCTTGCAGACCTTGGGACGACTTTGGATAATGAGCTCTATACAGACCTTGTTCTCCAGTCCCTTCCTCCCACCTACGCCCAGTTTATCCTCAACTTCAATCTTCAAGGAAAAGAAGTTGAACTTGCGGAACTCCTGAACATGTTAAGGAGTGCAGAGGGCACCTTGCAGAAGGCAAGGGAAACACCCGCTATGTTTGTTGGCGGTTCATCTTCTTCCGGGTCCAAGGCTAGGGCCAAAGGAAGGAAGAAGAAGGCCGCACCCAGACCTAGAGGAGGTGTTAGTAAGGTGGGAGGGAAGGGAAAGAAAAAGAAAGCAGCACCTGTAGTTGGCCTGGATGAGTGCTTCCATTGTCACAGGAAAGGGCACTGGAAGAAGGATTGCAAGGCGTGGAACGCCAAGAACCAGGAACCGAAGCAAGCTGTGGCTTCGACTTCAGGTGTGTTTGTAATTGAGAATTGTCTGTCAATCAACTCTACTTCCTGGGTATTGGATACCGGGTCAGGATCTCATATTTGCAATTCATTGCAGGCACTGAGAAACCGTAGAGTGCTGAAGGAAGGTGATATGATCCTCAGGGTTGCTAACGGAGCTAGCGTGGGAGCTGCGTCCGTCGGGGATTATCACCTAGGATTGACGAGTGGACACATTTTGGTTTTACATAACTGTTATTTTGTACCCAGCTTAACGTGTAACATCATATCAGTTTCCTTGTTATCAAATAAAGGTTATGATTTCACGTTTGTAAGAGATGTTGTCAACATCCACCTTAATCATGGTTTGATTGGGTCCGGTACTCTAAATAACGGCATATATGTGTTAAACCAACTCCAAATTTTCAATGTCCAGAACACACTAAAAAGAAAGTCTCCAGATTTAAATAAAGCTTTCTTATGGCATTGTAGACTGGGTCACATCAATGAGAGAAGGTTGACTAAGTTGCATAGAGAAGGATATTTGGACACGTTCGAATATCAAACTTATGACACTTGTCAATCTTGTCTCAAAGGAAAGATGACAAAGACTCCATTCACTGGACAAGGAGTAAGAGCGAGCGAGCTCTTAGGACTCATACACAGTGATGTATGCGGTCCAATGTCTACACATACGAGAGGTGGTTATTCCTACTTCATTACTTTTACAGATGATTTCTCTAGGTATGGATATGTTTTCTTAATGAAGCATAAATCAGAGGCCTTTGAGAAATTCCTGGAATTCAAGAATGAAGCGGAAAACCAAACAGGCAAAAGTATTAAGACACTAAGATCTGATCGAGGTGGAGAATACTTAAGTGCCGAGTTCCTAGGTTACCTAAAAGAGAAAGGAATTCTCTCTCAGCTTACTCCTCCATACACTCCACAGCACAACGGTGTATCGGAGAGACGGAATCGAACCCTAATGGATATGGTACGATCCATGATGAGTAATGCTGAGTTACCGCGATCTTTCTGGGGTTATGCGCTAGAATCAGCGGCATATCTTTTGAACCAGGTTCCAACCAAGACTGTGCCTACCACACCATATCAGATGTGGAGTGGGAAGAAACCCTGTCTAAAACATTTTAGGACATGGGGGTGTCCAGCTTTTGTAAAAAAGCAGCATGTGGACAAGCTCGAGGCACGCTCAGTACTGTGTAAGCTTGTGGGATATCCAAAGAACTCCAAGGGATATTATTTCTATTACGCAGAGGAACAAAAGGTTTTTGTTTCTCGTCATGCCCACTTCTTAGAAACTGAATTTTTAGAAAATCAGAAGAGTGGGAGCGAAGTAGAACTGGAAGAAATTCCAGAACCACAAGCTGTTACTGAAAGTTTGGTAGAACCAGAGGTTCAAGAAGAACAGAACATTCCCGCACCCCTCCGCAGGAGTAGTAGGCCGTCTCGTCCGCCTGAGAGATACTACGGTTTTCTCATAGACGGGGATAGAGAGGATTGCATCATAGATGATGATGAACCTACTGACTTCCAGCAGGCCATCCAGAGCGGCGACTCGGTACGATGGCTAGATGCAATGCGGACCGAAATGGAGTCCATGTACACCAACAAAGTATGGACTTTGGACTTTGCTCCAGATGGGGTAAAACCCATAGGATGCAAATGGATCTTCAAGAAAAAGATTGGTGTAGATGGACAGGTGGAAACCTATAAGGCTAGACTTGTTGCAAAGGGTTTTCGTCAAAGACCTGGTTTGGACTATGACGAAACTTTTTCTCCAGTGGCTATGCTCAAATCCATTCGGGTCCTTCTTGCTATTGCTGCCTTCCATGATTATGAAATCTGGCAGATGGACGTAAAGACGGCTTTTCTGAATGGAAATTTAGAAGAGAGCGTCTATATGGATCAGCCAGAGGGTTTCAATCAGAGTGGGAGCAGCGGGAAAGTATGCAAGCTGCTTAAGTCCATTTACGGACTAAAGCAGGCATCGCGGAGTTGGAACATCTGTTTTGATGAGACAGTCAAAGAATATGACTTTATCAAAAATCCAGATGAACCGTGCATATATAGTAAAGTTGTGGCCAGAAGTGTCGTATTCCTCGTCTTGTACGTGGATGACATTCTATTGATAGGAAATGACATTCCTATGCTACAATCTGTCAAAGGATTCTTGTCACACAGGTTCTCCATGAAAGACCTGGGTGATGCCTCTTACATTCTGGGGATCCGGATCTATCGTGATAGATCCAAGAGGATGTTGGGACTTTCGCAGTCCAGGTATATCGACACTGTACTTAAAAGATTCAGTATGGAAGATTCTAAGCGCGGTAATCTACCGGCTTGTCACGGAATCACCCTCTCCAAAGAGATGTCTCCCAAGACTGATTTGGAAAGGGAACGCATGTCTATTATACCCTACGCTTCTGCGGTAGGCTCTATAATGTATGCGATGTTGTGTACCAGACCAGATGTAGCTTACACACTGAGCGTGGTAAGCCGGTATCAGTCAGACCCAGGGGAGAAACACTGGATAGCAGTAAAGAACATTCTCAAGTACCTGAGGAGGACTAAGGAGATGTTCTTGGTTTACGGCGGAAAAGACCTCAGGTTGGAGGCCTTTGCTGATTCCGGCTTCCAGAGTGATAAGGACGATTCCAAGTCCATGTCGGGTTATGTCTTTACCCTCAATGGAGGGGCGGTGTGCTGGAAGAGCTCCAAGCAGGACACCGTTGCTGACTCGACGATGGAAGCGGAGTATATAGCTGCTTGCGATGCCGCAAAAGAAGCAGTCTGGATGAAGAAGTTCCTAACAGAACTTCAGGTGGTTCCTACCATAGTTGACCCAATACCTCTGTATTGCGACAACAACGGAGCTATAGCTTTAGCGAAGGAACCAAGGTCCCATCAGAAGTCCAGACACATCTTGAGGCGGTATCACCTGATCAGGGAGATCATTGATCGTCAGGAGATCGAGGTTCGGAGAGTTGCTTCAGAAGAGAACATTGCTGATCCATTCACGAAGGCCCTTCCTCAGATTCAGTTCGAGAGGCTGCTCGAGATCATTGGTCTTCGATATGCCAGTACATGGCCCTAGTGCAAGTGGGAGATTGTTAGTGTTTATGCCCTAGAAGGCCATTACTGTATCATACTAGCTTGTATATTACTTAATGGAAGCTTGGGATATTCACATGTATATAACAGTCTTGCTAAACATGGTAGTATGCTACTTGGTTTTTCTATCTTAATATGTGAGTGTACGTATTGATAGAGCTCTTAGGATCTTGCTTGTCTACCAGCGTTGTGATGGCAGTCACACTAGTGGGGGCTGGGTAGTCTACAAGCACATCCTTGTTCAGGTCCCTGGTCGTTGGATTATCGAGACAGAGCATCGATACTCCGGAGTAGACTGGTGTGTACGCTTCTCATCCCAGTTGGGGAGATGGTCTATCCCACAGCCGTCAGTACGTCGTACTGGAGATAGTATACAGGTGCTCGTTAGGTTACGGGTACACCGGACAGGACTCACGGGGAACTGTTGGTTGGTTTGATACCAGTCGTCAGTAAACAGTTCCCAGGTGACATGAGTACAGCGTAGTCCGCAGACTTGACACTGCTACTTCGCCTCGAGTGTGTCCCACTGTTCTTAGATTGCTACCCTACCACGGCTCAAAGGAGTCGTGCAAACAGGTGGCAGTTGGGTGCAGTCCCGAGCACTTGGAGGCAGTGGCGGTTAGACAGGATTCGTCCCTCCCGGTATTGGGAGTAGATATCGTGCTGTGTCAGAGAGCCATTACGCAAAGTCCCTGGCCAGGGCAAGCGAGATTTGCTGGTAGGTTCCAGTAGTTTCTCAGGATGTAATGGGCTTTACTCCGACACGACTTATACCGCTATTAGGGGACTGACGCTTGCCGCCCCCCTAGGCCCGATATGCGATAGTCTTGGACGAACGGACCGGACTGTATGGAGATTGTCACATCAGACTCAGTAGGAGTTCGGATGGGTTTACTCATCGGCCTTCTTATCGACAACTACCTGGGGACCGTTACGTACAGCTAGTGCCGCTTGCGGTCTGTGGTTAAACCCACTGCCAGCGTAGTAGTCGAGTCTCTAGAGTCCCACACAGAGAGTTTCCTACTCCAGGCGAAACGATATAGAGGTTGCATGGTTTTGCGACAAAGGGTTCGGACGCATACGTGCGTTTACGCGCGTACGACTTTCGGACAGTTTTTACCAGTCGGCTTTGGTTTAAGCCAGTTACTGGTATCCGGTTATTGGATTTTTACAGTCTAAAGTTTTTCCGTATTTTTACGGATCGGAGGGGCGTTCTCGTAATTACTCGAGAAGCTTCTAGAAGATGTGACTAAGGAGGTTTCTTTTGGATAAGAGAGTGAGTCATGGTGGTGATTCATTCATTTCATTAATGCACATTTATTGCTTAATGACTCATGCTAATGAATCACCACTAGATATTTCATGAAGCATGCTTATTCATTTCTTTTTATTCATTATTGAAAAATAAGAATGCTTCATAATATTATGATACACTCTCTCTCTTCTCTCATTATCTTATCTCACATTCTCTCTCCTCAAGCTCTCATCTTCAAACCCTAATCCTTAATCCTCATGTGTTGAGATCAAAGGATTAGTTAGACTAAACAATCCATAACCTACACTCTACATCATCCTTTCATCTTTGATTAGCAATCAAAGTTGATTAGTTACCTCAAGTTAGAGGTTTAGCTTGGAGTTTCGCTCTCGGGTGGATCGTCTACTACCTAGAGAAGGCCGAGGAGAACAAAGGAGGACACAAAGACGAAGGACTAGTTTCGATCGGTATAATCCCTTAACACTATAGTTTAGTATAGCTATGTGTTTGGTTATTATTTGTTTAGCTTCGATTTAAGCGGTCAGTCGATGTTCGTTGTTTAAACTTGATCGTTTTTAAAATTCCGCCTTCCCATAAGTACTGGGGTGTACTACATCGACTTACACTTTGTAGATCGGTCCTTCACTTCTATTGCTCCTTGTTGAAGTCCCTTCGCTGCGATCGTGGTTCTCCCGGACCCTTGCATGGCTTCACGAGGCGAAAGACGCGTCCTTACTTGAAGTCTTCGAAGCCGAAGATGATCTACGTCGAGGGGATGCCAACTCAAGCTTCTACTTCACTATCTTGAGAATTAGTGAAGCTAACACCCTAAACTAAAGTGCTAGTCTAGTCGAGAATGGAGAAATAGGAAGTGGGTTCTCTTTAGAATTTTATTTCTCACAAGCTTTCTCACTTTTGATCAAACCCTAGCAAGCTTTTTTTTCTTTTAACAAATGAAGAAGAAGATGAACTAAAGAAAGAGAAGAGGATAATGATCAAATGAGAAGGGTAACCATGGTGTGTGAGTATCATATAATAACTCTTGTAGAGCCATAACCATAGCTAATTGATTATGGTTGGGTTAGGAAATATCCATAGTAAAAACAAATTTAGTGGAATTAGTCAATGCATCCACAAGCTTCTACAAGCTTCATGCATTGTGCTAATCCTCCACTAATTTTGTAATTACTTAAAATATAAAAACCCAACATAATATATAGCATGGTGTAAGTCTCATACACCCAAGTCATGTGTATCATCAACCATGATACAAAAAGAAAACACATTTTAATATATATCATATATACATTAAAATTGTGCTCATGTGAGAAAAACCCTAAAGTGAACAAGTGTTAGTTAATGTAAACTAGTATATCAAATATACAATTATACAATAAATTATTAAATCAACACTTGACTTAATAATCCGGTCATATCTCATATAACCGACTAACATCCATTGTATCAACTTATCGAATCAACACTTGATTCGATAACCCGGCTATATCACATATAACCTCGCGATACAAAAAGTCGCGAGAATAGAATACGGTATCACATACACGCATCATTCTCGGTCTTGCATATCACATATGCGCTCCTATTTCGTTTTTCATGAGCCAGTAAAACCTCTATGTAGGACTCTAAAGACGCGTCAATACGCCGGCAGTAGGTGATGATCACATCAAGCACCCACAAGCCGTCAGCGGTACTAGCTGGACGTAACGGCTACCCGGGTATTGAGCGATCAGAAGACCAGCAAGCAAGCCCGCTCCAACTCCTGTCAAAGCCTGCCGGTAATACTTCCCGTACAATCCGGTCTCCTCGTCTGATATGTCGCATATCAAGTCTAGGGGTGGTAAACGTCAGACCCAAATAACCGATAAGTCGTGCCGATGTGAGGCTCATAACGGGTCGAGAAACTACTGGTAACACTTACCAGTAAATCTCTATATCAGCCCTGGCCAGGGACTTCCCTGTTACGGCCAATCGAGCACAGCGCAACATCAACCCCCAATACCGGGAGAGACGAAACCCCTCCTATCGCTCATTGCCTCCATGTGACTCGGGACTGTGCCCAAAAACCACCGTTTTGCACGCCCTCATGGATGTGGTAAGGTGGAAATCAAAACACAATGGGAATCACACAAGACTCTATGACGATCTCGGGTCTACAGACTAACCTGCACAAGTGTCACCAGAGAACTGCCATCTGACGTGAGGTATAATACCATCTGGGAGTTCTCGGCGAGTCCGTCCAGTGTACCCAGTCTCTACTGAGCACCCGTATACCATCTCTGATGTCAAACATCGATGGATATGGGATCATCCATCGCCCATCTCATGGGTCGAGAAGCGTATACGCTAGTCTACACTGGTATATCGATGCCCCGTCTCGATACACCCACGACTAGGGACCTTGAAGGATGTACTTATGGACTACCATGTCCCCACTAGTATGATCCGCATCATAGTCCAGGTAGTCAAGTACACATCCTAAGGGCTTTACCAACATGTAACTATAAGACAATATAAAGAGACAAGTAAACATGTTAAGATAAAGAGCAACTAGATAGCATACTATCATATCGAGCAAGAAAGTCCTCTATCTATATGTCCAAGCATCCAATATAATATACATCATCTGTACAATACTGGCCTCTAGGGCATACATACAACTAACAATCTCCCACTTGCACTAGGGCCAGCTGCTGTAGTATCGCATACCAACTATCCCGAAGAGTCTCTCAAACTGTATCTGGGGAATGGCCTTCGTGAGTAGATCCGCAGTGTTGTTCTTCGTGTCAACCCTCCTGACCTCGATCTCCCGGCGATCAACTATCTCTCGGATCAGGTGATACCACCTCAGAATATGCCCGGATCGCTGATGGGACCTGGGTTCCTTGGCCAAAGCGACCGCTCTATTGTTATCACAATACAAAGGTATTGGATGCTCAATGGATGGAACCACTCCAAGTTCAGTAATGAACTTCTTGATCCAGACAGCCTCTTTGGCAGCATCGTTGGTAGCGATGTATTCAGCCTCCATCGTCGTGTCTGCCACGGTTTCCTGCTTGGAACTCTTCCAGCTAACCTCCCCTCCGTAAAGGGTAAAGACAAATCCCGACTGCGACTTAGAGTCGTCCTTATCACTCTGGAAGCTCGAATCGGTAAAGGACTCCACTTGGAGTTCTCCGTTACCATACACCAAGAGCATCTCTTTAGTCCTTCGTAAGTACTTGAGAATGCTCTTCACAGCTGTCCAGTGACTCTCTCCAGGATCAGCTTGATACCTACTCACTACACTTAGTGAGTATGCTACATCGGGTCTGGTACATAGCATCGCGTACATGATAGAGCCTACAGCCGAAGCATAGGGTATCCCTTGCATGCGAGCTCTCTCCAAATCAGTCTTGGAAGACATCTCTTTGGAGAGAGTGAGCCCTGAGATCGTGGGTAAAAACCCACGTTTGGACTCTTCTATACTAAACCTCTTTAGTATGGTGTCAATGTACCTGGATTGGGACAATCACAATATCCTTTTAGATCTATCTCTATAGATCATAATTCCCAGTATGCAGGAGGCATCACCTAGATCTTTCATTGAGAATCTTTGTGATAAGAAGAGCTTGACCAATTGCAGCATAGGAATGTCATTTCCTATCAAGAGTATGTCGTCCACGTATAATACGAGGAAGACAACCTTACTCTCTGCCACCTTCTTGTAGATACAAGGTTCATCTACGTTTTTGACGAAATCAAACTCTTTGATAACGACGTCAAAGCAGATGTTCCAACTCCGCGATACTTGCTTTAATCCATAAATGGATTTCAGCAGCTTGCACACTTTCCCGCTGCTCCCACTATCTACGAAGCCCTCTGGCTGAGTCATGTACACGCACTCTTCTAAATCACCATTTAGAAAGGCGGTCTTAACATCCATTTGCCAGATTTCGTAGTCATGATATGCAGCGATGGTAAGCATGATCCGGATAGATTTAAGCATAGCCACTGGAGAAAAGGTTTCGTCATAGTCCACACCTGGTCTTTGACAAAAACCTTTTGCAACAAGTCTAGTATTGAAAGTCTCCACTTTCCCATCTACACCAAGTTTTTTCTTGAACATCCACTTGCTCCCAATGGGTTTTACCCCTTCAGGAGTAACTTCCAAAGTCCACACTTTGTTGGTGTACATGGATTCCATCTCGGACCGCATTGCATCCAGCCATTTCACTGAGTCCCCACTCGTGATGGCCTGCTCGAAGCTTGTCACGCCCTGCTTTCCAGAGTGCGCTAAGATCGGCACGTGACAGAGCCAACCATGCTACCTGTGGCTAGGAAATATCCCTCCACAGTCACATTACGGCTGTCTAGAGATATCGAGAACAATAATAAACTATCTAATACATGTCCATAAGCCAGAATGAAAGAGTCATGAAATAAATGCGGAAGCAAAATATCCAAGTACAATAATAAACTGGAATGTACGTCCCACACGGGCTTACATCAGGAAAAGAAAGTGCGGAAATAAAACTAAACTAAACTAACAAGATCCTCACTGTTCGGCCTGTCGGCTGAAGTATTCCTGATCAACCTGCGATAAAGATAAGGGATCTGGGCCATGCAAAACCCAGACGTCAGTGCGTCATAATATCAATAATTCTAAGCAAATGAAATATGCAGGCATGAAGTATGAACAGTAACAAGTCATCAATAACAAGTAAACAGTAACATGAATATAGATCAGTGAACAAGATATAAACAGGTGAAGTGCGGTGAGTAGCCTAAACTGTGCTATAGGGTTATCTACTCTAAAGTCTGTTTGAAATCAATTAGTGTACTCCTCCATGTAGCCCAAAAGAATATGTCCCGTTATCCCCCGGGACCACGGATCAGGTAGTGGGAGTCATGAATGACTCTGTCCCGTTATCCCCCGGGACCACGGATCAAGTAAGAATCGCGAATGATTCTGTCCCGTTATCCCCCGGGACCACGAATCAAGTGATACCCTTTTAAACTACACTTCGGTTACACTTTTGATTTCCCCATACCCCCAAAGTTATGTGTTCAAGTCGGGTATTGATAAATCTGGAGCTAATGCCAACACAGGATCAAGCAGGTACAGGTTTGTCTGAATAGACAACAGGAAATGTCCGTAGGGACAACATGTCAAGGTTGTCGGCATTAGTAGCAGGATCAGGTATCAAGTCACGTAGTAATATATCAGGTCATGTCAGGTGGTGCACATGTATCAAGTCATGTCAAATAGGGTATCAGGTCAAGTCAGGTAGTGCACAGGTAACAAATGGGTAATCATAATCAACTGTAGTAAGTATGGTATATGAATCTAGCAGTAATATGAAGCAATCGGGTTCAGGCATGCAATTAAATATGTAATATACAGTACGGATATGAACGAGTGTCATGAAATGGTAAAATGGTAATATGGGTTGCATGACTAAACAACGTATAATATTTTTATTCATAAGGATGCAAAATGTGTAGTATAGCATGTAGCAAGATGAACTTGCCTGAACAGATCTCACGACGGGTGCGTACGCCTCGTACGACGTCGGTGATGTTGCGATGCACACGTGCGCACGGGACATGACAGAACTAGGTAAAGAAAGAACGTGACCACGCTGGCTGGGGATATCCACTGGGTCGCCCGGATGGTCGGCAACGGCACGGTTCCGGCGATGACCGGGAACCAAGAAATCAAGAGAGCGAAATAGAGAAGAAGAAGAAGAAGCTTATGGTCTGGGTTGGCTCTGGGGTTTGGTGCTCTGGGGACATAGACGAGGGGTGACGACGACGACGGGTCGTCGACGGCGAGGTCCCCGGCAAGGCAGTGGGTTTTCTGGCAATGGGCAGTGAGGGTTCTTGATGTCGGGGATCGGGTTTTGTGTAGTGGCTTGGGCTCGGGATCAGGGGAGTAGGTGAGGAGAGAGGGTTGATGTGGTAACGAGTGCGCGGAGGCGACGGGGTCGAAGCTCCGGTGAGGCGTGCAGGCGAGACAGTGGGGTTGCGGGTTCTTCACGCCGGGGAGTGCACAGAGAAGATGAGCTTCGGTGTGCAGGGAAGTGGAGAGGAGGTGGCAAGGGAATGCCGACGAGGGTGGTCGACGGTGATGGTGCCGGCAACGGCGACACGATGAGGGCAGAGCTTGGCTTGGGTCGGGTTGCAGTGGAGAGAGGAGAGGGGTGTATCGAGGGAAGGAGGTGGAGGCGAGGCCGACGAGGTGTTCTGCAGCGAGGTCAGGGCGACGAGGTGGAGGCGGCGAAGGCAGAGGCGAGGGCTCGGCGTGGGTGCGAGTGAGGAAGAAAATGTGAGGAGAGAGAGAGACGTGTATTGTATATAGAGGAGAGAGGGGGTCTGCGAGAGAGAGAGAGCTGGAGTATGGGGACGTGGGTATTAGGATTAGTTAGTGGTGAGGATATATATATATATTAGAGAGAGAGGGTAGAGAGTGAGAGAGACAGAAAGAATGTGAGTGTCAGAGGGATGAGTATGGGTTTTAATATATAGAAGAGAGAGAATGACAGGGATGGGAGCTGTAAAGAGGGAAAAAGAGAGGGAGGTGGGTGAGGTGAGTTGTAAAGTATAAGGAGTGAGTTGTAAAATAAAAAGGAGAGAGGAAAACGTGTGAAAGAGAGAATAATGTGTGCATGCAAATATAAGTTAACCTATTAGAATAAAATATTAATAAAATTTGAGTTTTCTAGCTAATACAAACTTACTCCAAAATACGCCCGGGTCGGGTCAAAAATTCAGATTTAAAATATGAAAAATATATGCGGCGTCCAAATTTCAAAATGAATGCCCGATAACGAAAATGCATACCCCCAAGATTGGATGCACATACGTGCGCGTAGCCATCCAAACAGGTCCGTTTCACTGAACGGGACAAGAACAAGATGCGCGGATGCTACCGCGGGGTTAGGGGTATCATGCAGGCCATGCAATGTATTTTTAAAATATTTTATTTGACTTAAAATGTTATATTGTAAAATGCGCATGTCAGATAAAATGCCAGTATGCAGTATTTATGAATGTGCACAAGTATATGTAACCGGTCAGGATAAATCATAAATATGAATCAAACAAATTTCAAGCAAGCGGGTCGGGTCGGATACTAATATAGATGCCAGATATAATATTTGCACCCAAAACACAATATATCAGGAAAATACCATAAATAAAGAAATACGTGCACTGGAATTGGTATACATGAACTAGGGTGTTACATTATACCCAACTACAAAAGAATTTCGTCCTCGAAATTCCCAAGACAAGAAAATATAAACAATCAAGAACCTACAAGAATAGGTGTGGAAACTTCTGTCGAATCTCGTCTTCTCGTTCCCAAGTCAATTCTCCGTGCGAGCGATTCCCCCATGAAACAAGTACGAGAGGGATAACCCTTTTCTTAAGAGCCTTTTCTCTTCGATCAACAATCGACATTGGCCGTTCTTCATAGGTCAAGTCCTCCCTTACTGTCAACTCCGAATGATCTAGCACGTGTGTTTCATCTCGAACATACTTACGGAGTTGAGATACATGAAACACGTCATGAACACTCGCCAAAGATGGTGGTAAAGCCAATCGGTATGCTACTTCTCCAATGCGCTCGATGATATCGAAAGGCCCCACGAATCGGGGACTAAGCTTGCCTCGACTCCCAAAACGAATTACTCCTCTGGTCGGTGATATCTTCAAGAATACTAAATCACCAACTGCAAACTCTAAAGGTCTTCTTCCTGTATCGGCCCAACTTTTCTGCCGATCTTGTGCTGCCTTCATGTGGTTCCGGATAATACTAACCTTCTCTACTTTTTGCACGATAAGATCCGGTCCCAACAATCTTCGTTCTCCAACATCGTCCCAACAGACGGGTGAGCGACACTTGCGACCATATAGCGCTTCGAATGGAGCCATCTGAATAGTCGCCTGAAAGCTGTTATTATAAGAAAACTCCACCAAGTGTAGATGATCCTCCCACAAACCCTTGAAATCTAACATGCAAGCTCTCAACATGTCTTCAAGAGTTTGGATTGTTCTCTCCGACTGGCCATCTGTCTGGGGATGATAAGCAGTGCTAAATTTCAGTCGCGTCCCCAAACTTTCTTGTAAACTCCTCCAGAAATGTGATAAGAATCGGGTATCACGATCGGAAACGATGCTCACAGGCACTCCATGCAATCTCACAATCTCCTGTATGTACCGTTCTGCTAACGCTTCCGTCGACTGACCAATTCGAAACGGTATGAAATGAGCTGCCTTGATCAATCGATCAACGATCACCCAAACTGCATTATTTCCCTTAGGACTCCGCGGTAAAGCTGTCACGAAATCCATGGTTATATATTCCCACTTCCATTGAGGAATCGGAAGTGGTTGCAATAAACCAGCTACCCTTTGATGTTCAGTCTTAACTTGCTGACACACCAAGCACTTTGCTACAAAGCGGGCGATCTCCCTTTTCATGCCTTCCCACCAGAAATTTTGTCGTAGATCACGGTACATCTTTGTGCCTCCTGGATGTACGGAATATGCAGAATTGTGTGCCTCCTTCATAACTTCTTCGCGAATGTCTCCTTTCGGCACACACAAACGGCTACCATATCGCAACGAACCATCTTCATGAATCAACAAGTCCGTTCGAAGTCCCTCTTCAACCTGTTCTCGAAACCTATGAAATCTTGGATCATGCGACTGTGCTGCTTTAATATCATCGATCAACGACGACTGTACTTGCAGCTGCATTAACTGTCCCGAAGAATGCGGTAGCAGGATCTCCAACTCGAATCTCTGAAAATCATCGATAAGCTCTTTCTGTGCTGTCAACATTCGTATTGCTGGCAACCGACTAAGCGCATCCGGAACTACATTTACTTTCCCCGGATGGTACTTGAGATCGAGATCATAGTCAGCCATCAGTTCTAACCATCTACGCTGCCTCATGTTGAGTTCTTTCTGCGTGAACACATACTTTAGGCTTTTGTGATCGGTGAATACTTCGACCTTTTCTCCCAATAAGTAGTGTCTCCAAATTTTTAAGGAGAAAATCACTGCTGCCAGCTCCAAATCGTGAGTTGGGTAATTCTCTCATGAGTCTTCAACTGTCTCGATGCGTAGGCTATAACCTTCCCGTGCTGCATCAAAACACATCCCAAACCTTTCCCAGACGCGTCGCTGTGAATCACCAATCCTTCAGAACCGTCGGGTACGGTTAGAATAGGTGCGGTTATCAACCTTTGCTTCAACGCCTCAAAAGCTGACGCACATCTATCCGTCCATACGAATGGTATCTCTTTTCGCGTAAGCTTGGTCAAAGGCTCAGCTAAACGAGCAAAATTCTCCACGAACCTTCTGTAATATCCGGCAAGTCCAAGAAAACTTCTAATCTCTGTTACGTTCTTCGGAATCGGCCAATCTTGAACTGCTGCAATCTTTTCAGGATCAACAGTGATTCCAACTCCGGATACGACGTGCCCCAAAAACTTCATTTCTTCGAGCCAAAACTCGCACTTGCTCATCTTCGCATATAATCTTTCTTGCCTCAACGTTTGCAGTGCGATTCTTAAGTGTTCTGCGTGCTCTTCTAAGCTTCTTGAATAAACCAGAATATCATCGATAAACACCACTATAAAATGGTCTAAGAATGGTGAAAAGATTCGGTTCATCAAGTCCATAAATATCGCCGGTGCGTTCGTGACTCCGAATGGCATCACTAAATACTCGTAATGCCCATAACGTGTTCGGAACGCAGTCTTGCAAATATCTTCTGATTTAACTCGAACTTGATGATATCCAGATCGCAAATCCAGCTTCGAGAATACCCTCGCGCCACTGAGTTGCTCGAATAATTCGCCGATGCGAGGGATCGGGTACTTGTTCTTAATAGTCACCCGGTTTAATTCTCGATAATCGATGCACATTCTCCTTGTGCCATCTTTCTTCTTGACTAGAAGAACTGGAGCTCCCCAGGGTGAATTGCTGCTGCGAATCCAACCCTTCTCTAGCAATTCGGCAACCTGCTTCTTTACTTCTTCCAACTCCACCGGTGCCATCGGATAGTACGCCTTTGAGATTGGCGCTGCACCAGGAACAAGATCGATCGCGAACTCCACATCTCGTTTTGGCGGTAAGCCCGAGATGTCCTCAAACACGTCCATGAACTCTCGGACTACAGCTGGCGCTTCCTCCTTATCGACTTCCATCGACGAAAGAACGACGCTTGTCGGCTGAGCCCTAAACTCGACTAGCCCGACAGAACTGCTACCTCCGGAAAAAACAAACTCCGGGTGTCCGGGAATCTGGAAAATCACTTTCTTTGCTCTACAATCAATGTGAGCGTGGAAAGTGCCGAGAAAGTCCATTCCCAAGACAACATCGTAGCTGCCAGTATCGATCACTAAGAAATCCGCGAATAACTCTCGTCCACAGATAATAACTGAACAATTCTTGCACTCACTACTAGATATGATTTTTCCGTTCCCAGTGTGTATGTCCCAACAACAAGATAGGGTCGTGCAAGAAATCGAGTGTGCGGCAATAAACTTGGACGACATAAAACAATGGGATGCACCAGAATCGAATAATACTAATGCGGGAAAGTCGTGGACAAGTATGATACCTGAAACGACTTCCTCTGAAGCCTTGGCCTCATCAGTCGTCAGGGTGAAGGCTCGAGCTTGATTGGGTCCCTGAGTTATCTGTTTCTGCCCCTGAATCGGCTTCTGCGGTGGCCTCTGGGCATCTTCTCTCAACCGAAGCTTCGACGGGCAAGCAGTGAGAGTATGATTACCTGACCCGCAAACCAAACAGAGTCCAAGCTTCCTTCGACAATCCTTCTGCAGGTGCCCAGGTAGACGACAGAACTCACAAAACATCCTTCCCTTCTGCTCGTGTACGATGGGCTTCTTCATCGGTACTACTCCACGTCGGTTTACTTGTATACCTCTGTGTATAGGCGCTCGGTTTGGCACAAATGCCGGCTTCCGCACCACAACTGCCTGCTGCTGCGTACCTCTAGTCTTCATTGATAAGCTCTGCTGCTCTCGGGCTGCTTTAAGAACTTGAGAGAAAGTGGTCAATCCCAGAGATATGATGTGCCTCCGAATTTCCACGTCCAAACTACGCATGAACCTTCGTGCCCTATCAGCATCATTGGCAACTAAAGGTCCAGCGAATCTACTGAGCCGTGTCCACTCAGCCGCATGTACATCCACGGGTACGCCGTTCTGCTTCAAACTGATAAACTTTTCTTCCATTTCCTCCCGTGCAGTCTGCGGGAAGAACTTCTCCAAGAAACTCTTCGAAAAAACTGCCCAACTGATCGGCTTAGGCAAACGGGTCTCTTCCACAAGCCACCATTCACGGGCATAGTCTACCAATTGGATACGTACGACATCCACTCTCTTATCCTCTGGAATCTGTGCCGCAACGACCAAATTCTCCGTATCAACCAGCCACTGCTCCGCTGGTAACGGATCCTCCAGACCAGTGAAGGTGGATGGACCAAGTCTCCTGAAATCTGCCACGGTACCTACACACTGTGCTGGTTTGGCTGCAACTGCGTCTACGGACTGCTGGACTGTCCCCAGACCCTCCTGAAAAGCTTCGGCTTGCCGCTGATTCAGCTCGGTTTGCCGCTTCTGGTTCTCGAGCATTCCACGAATCACTCCAAGCAGTGCGGCATTATCAACACGCCTCTGGTACGTTCGCAAATCTTCATCAGCCATGGTTCTGATGCCACAATACGGAAGGGAATTAGCACGGTAAACATGATTCAAGAAACATGATAGCTATAGATTCAAGAATATAAATGTGGCAGGACATGTTTCTAATTACGGGTTCTCTGATTCGTGTATTGGGTCGAATATCCAACTACAAAAGAATCAAACCCGATAAACCTAAAACCTATGGCTCTGATACCAAACAAACCCTGTCACGCCCCGCTTCCCAGAGTGCGCTAAGATCGACACGTGACAGAGCCAACCATGCTACCTGTGGCTATGAAATATCCCTCCACAGTCACATTACGGCTGTCTAGAGATATCGAGAACAGTAATAAACTATCTAATACATGTCCATAAGCCAGAATGAAAGAGTCATGAAATAAATGCGGAAGCAAAATATCCAAGTACAATAATAAACTGGAATGTACGTCCCACACGGGCTTACATCAGGAAAAGAAAGTGCGGAAATAAAACTAAACTAAACTAACAAGATCCTCACTGTTCGGCCTGTCGGCTGAAGTATTCCTGATCAGCCTGCAATAAAGATAAGGGATCCGGGCCATGCAAAACCCAGACGTCAGTGCGTCATAATATCAATAATTCTAAGCAAATGAAATATGCAGGCATGAAGTATGAACAGTAACAAGTCATCAATAACAAGTAAACAGTAACATGAATATAGATCAGTGAACAAGATATAAACAGGTGAAGTGCGGTGAGTAGTCTAAACTGTGCTATAGGGTTATCTACTCTAAAATCTGTTTGAAATCAATTAGTGTACTCCTCCATGTAGCCCAAAAGAATATGTCCCGTTATCCCCCGGGACCACGAATCAGGTAGTGGGAGTCATGAATGCTCTGTCCCGTTATCCCCCGGGACCACGGATCAAGTAAGAATCGCGAATGATTCTGTCCCGTTATCCCCCGGGACCACGGATCAAGTAATACCCTTTTAAACTACACTTCGGTTACACTTTTGATTTCCCCATACGCCCAAAGTTATGTGTTCAAGTCGGGTATTCATAAATCTGGAGCTAATGCCAACACAGGATCAAGCAGGTACAGGTTTGTCTGAATAGACAACAGGAAATGTCCGTAGGGACAACATGTCAAGGTTGTCGGCATTAGTAGCAGGATCAGGTATCAAGTCACGTAGTAATATATCAGGTCATGTCAGGCGGTGCACATGTATCAAGTCATGTCAAATAGGGTATCAGGTCAAGTCAGGTAGTGCACAGGTAACAAATGGGTAATCATAATCAACTGTAGTAAGTATGGTATATGAATCTAGCAGTAATATGAAGCAATCGGGTTCAGGCATGCAATTAAATATGTAATATACAGTACGGATATGAACGAGTGTCATGAAACGGTAAAATGGTAATATGGTTGCATGACTAAACAACGTATAATATTTTTATTCATAAGGATGCAAAATGTGTAGTATAGCATGTAGCAAGATGAACTTGCCTGAACAGATCTCACGACGGGTGCGTACGCCACGTACGACGTCGGTAATGTTGCGATGCACACGTGCGCACGGGACAGAACAGAACTAGGTAAAGAAAGAACGTGACCACGCTGGCTGGGGATATCCACTGGGTCGCCCGGATGGTCGGCAACGGCACGGTTCCGGCGATGACCGGGAACCAAGAAATCAAGAGAGCGAAATAGAGAAGAAGAAGAAGCTTATGGTCTGGGTTGGCTCTGGGGTTTGGTGCTCTGGGGACATAGACGAGGGGTGACGACGACGACGGGTCGTCGACGGCGAGGTCCCCGGCAAGGCAGTGGGTTTTCTGGCAATGGGCAGTGAGGGTTCTTGATGTCGGGGATCGGGTTTTGTGTAGTGGCTTGGGCTCGGGATCAGGGGAGTAGGTGAGGAGAGAGGGTTGATGTAGTAACGAGTGCGCGGAGGCGACGGGGTCGAAGCTCCGGTGAGGCGTGCAGGCGAGACAGTGGGGTTGCGGGTTCTTCATGTCGGGGAGTGCACAGAGAAGATGAGCTTCGGTGTGCAGGGAAGTGGAGAGGAGGTAGCAAGGGAATGCCGACGAGGGTGGTCGGCGGTGATGGTACCGGCAATGGCGACACGATGAGGGCAGAGCTTGGCTTGGGTCGGGTTGCAGTGGAGAGAGGAGAGGGGTGTGTCGAGGGAAGGAGGTGGAGGCGAGGCTGACGAAGTGTTCTGCAGCGAGGTCAGGGCGACGAGGTGGAGGCGGCGAAGGCAGAGGCGAGGGCTCGGCGTGGGTGCGAGTGAGGAAGAAAATGTGAGGAGAGAGAGAGACGTGTCTTGTATATAGAGGAGAGAGGGGGTCTGCGAGAGAGAGAGAGCTGGAGTATGGGGACGTGGGTATTAGGATTAGTTAGTGGTGAGGATATATATATATATATATTAGAGAGAGAGGGTAGAGAGTGAGAGAGACAGAAAGAATGTGAGTGTCAGAGGGATGAGTATGGGTTTTAATATATAGAAGAGAGAGAATGACAGGGATGGGAGCTGTAAAGAGGGAAAAAGAGAGGGAGGTGGGTGAGGTGAGTTGTAAAGTATAAGGAGTGAGTTGTAAAATAAAAAGGAGAGAGGAGAACGTGTGAAAGAGAGAATAATGTGTGCATGTAAATATAAGTTAACCTATTAGAATAAAATATTAATAAAATTTGAGTTTTCTAGCTAATACAAACTTACTCCAAAATACGCCCGGGTCGGGTCAAAAATTCAGATTTAAAATATGAAAATTATATGCGGCGTCCAAATTTCAAAATGAATGCCCGATAACGAAAATGCATACCCCCAAAATTGGATGCACGTACGTGCGCGTAACCATCCAAACAGGTCCGTTTCACTGAACGGGACAAGAACAAGATGCGCGGATGCTACCGCGGGGTTAGGGGTATCATGCAGGCCATGCAATGTATTTTTAAAATATATTATTTGACTTAAAATGTTATATTGTAAAATGCGCATGTCAGATAAAATGCCAGTATGCAGTATTTATGAATGTGCACAAGTATATGTAACCGGTCAGGATAAATCATAAATATGAATCAAACAAGTTTCAAGCAAGCGGGTCGGGTCGGATACTAATATAGATGCCAGATATAATATTTGCACCCAAAACACAATATATCAGGAAAATACCATAAATAAAGAAATACGTGCACTGGAATTAGTATACATGAACTAGGGTGTTACAAAGCTAGTTGGGTCATCATCAACCATGATGCAATCCTCGCTTCCACCATCCATGAGAAAACCGTAGTATCTCTCAGGTGGGTGAGGAACCCTACTAGATCGGCGGAGAGGCTGAGATTCGTTGGGAACTACCGAATCCTCCGGTTCCACTAAATCTTCAGTTTGAGTTTGTGTAGCCGGAATTTCTTCTAGTTCTACCTCGTCGCCACTAATTTATTTTGCAAGAAATTCCTTTTCTAAAAAGGTGGCATGTCGAGAAACAAACACTTTTTGTTCCTCAGTATGGTAGAAAAGATATCCATGTGAATGTTTGGGATATCCCACAAACTTGCATAAAACTGACCGTGCCTCGAGTTTGTCCGGATTTTGCTTTTTAACATAGGCCGGACAACCCCATATCTTAACTCGTTTAAGACATGGTCTCTTCCCACTCCATATCTCATATGGTGTGGTAGGTACAGATTTAGATGGAACTTGATTCAATATGTATGCTGCTGTCTCCAGTGCATACCCCTAGAAGGAAATAGGTAACTCAGCTGTGCTCATCATAGAGCGCACCATATCTAATAGGGTGCGGTTCCTCCGTTCAGATACACCGTTGTGCTGTGGTGTATATGGATGAGTCAGCTGAGAGAGAATCCCATTGTCTTTTAGGAAGTCCAGGAATTCATTGCTCAAGTATTCACCTCCTCGATCAGATCGAAGGATTTTAATACTTTTCCCGGTTTGGTTCTCTACTTCTTGTTTATATTCTCTAAATTTCTCAAAAGCTTCTGATTTGTGTTTCATCAGGAACACATATCCGAATCTAGAGAGATCGCCAGTGAATGTAATGAAGTACGAAGAACCATCCCTGGCATGTGTAGACATGGGACCACATACATCACTATGTATCAGTCCCAAGAGTTCGGTAACTCTTTCTCCATGTCCCGTAAACGGAGTTTTGGTCATCTTGCCTTTGAGACATGACTGGCAAGTGTCATAAGATGAAATTTCAAACGGATTTAAATATCCATCCTTATGCAACTTAACTAGTCGTGTCGCATTGATGTGACCCAGTCTACAATGCCACAAGAAGGATTCGTTCATTTCTGAACTCTTTCTCTTGTGTGTGTTTGTTATGCTCAGAACCGTTGATTGATTTAGAACATAAATGCCATTGGACAACGTGCCTGATCCAACCAACTTTTGGTTAAGAAAAATATTCATAACATTATCCTGTAATACAAAATTATATCCCTCTTTACAACAAAGAAACCAATATAATATTGCATATCAGGTTCGGCATGTAATTGCATTCGTTCAGAATCAATGTATTACCTGTTGGCAATACAAGGTGATATTCCCCGACGGTTTTAGCTGCAACAATTGCACCATTTCCAACCCTTATGTCTTTATCACCTTCTCCAAGTTCTCTACCTTTCCTAAGCCCATGTAACTGATTACATATATGGGATCCTGACCTGGTATCTAATACCCAGGACGTAGAGCAAATGGAGAAACAGTTCTCTGTAACGAACACACCCGAAGAAAATGCATCAACATGTACTTTCTTCATTCGGGTGGCATGGGAATCCTGGTATTCCCCTAAATCCTGTTCAGTCTTATAACTCTTATAAGAAAGAACGGAACCAACGTTCCCCAGCACAGTATAACAGTCGGGTTCGGTCAATACATCCTTATTATTATCTTGATTAAGGCATGATATGGTCGCTACCCGGAGAGAGAGAGAAAAAAACACTTTAGCGTATGCTCTTGCAAGATCAGATTGGTTATTATTTTATCTAATCAGGATGGCTCCCACTGTTTTTATCAAATCTTTCTTCAAACCCTAAAAGGAAAGACTAGCCGGGATTAATTACACCCTACAACTTCGCCAATTTTTCAGCCAGGCCAGTGTCGGTACTTTGAGGGAGGTTCTCCATGCTTTCGCACGGACCTAATTAAAGTAACCCGTTTTCCCAGAGGCGTAACCCCGTTGACACCTTTCTAGACACCTACTTGAGTGGGGGGCTAATGATGATGCTCTATATTGGCAATCTCCCAGATCAGGACACGTAGCAGATGACGTGTACCAGAACTCAGAAGAAAGGGCCCATAGGGGCCGACCAGGCCACCATGTACCCGACCTGCAAGCACAAGCTGGTTCTCCTCAGAGCCCCCTGCAAATTGGCCTCGTCGGCCTTTCAGCTCGTCCCCGAGCTACCACAGGACCAAGATACCTCGGCTCCCCCGCTCGTTCCCGAGCTCTCCCATCGAGGCCATCTTTCTCGGTCCCTCCGACCGACCAACTCCACCACTCACAGGAGTAACCGCTGCTCCGCAAATCTCGCAATGCGCGGATTCTCCGCCGGAAACATCCACGTTCCACGCTATCACGATCCCTATTAACGGGCGATCCGCTTATTACGCGGGCGTGACGTCGGTATCGTAACTGCCGGCGAGATTCTCGCGTCTGCTACTGCGTGCCGCCGCCACTATATTAACCCCCATCACAGAGGGGTCAAGTAAGCTTTTTTCACCCCAATTAGCCGTTACTCTGCTCGGATCTTGTGCTAACTTGATCGTCGGAAGGTCCTCGGTGGTACCAAACCACTCCGGGACTTCCTTGCAGGTATTCGGCGCAAACTCCTCAAAACCATCAATCTCCTCAAAACCCATTGAGACCCACACGCAATAGGAGATCACCTCCAAGATCCACCGGGAGATCGACGGAAGACAATATCTGACGGAGACCCGAAAAGGACCTCCATCAGTATGATTCATTTACCATGGCTCATTGCAGTTCTGATATGCTTGATCTTTCGTTATATATAATTTCATCAGTATTTCATCTCTTTGATTCTATTCTTTTTCTTAATCTTAGATCTGTAGCTGTAGGATTAATTTACAATGGTTCTTTGCAGTTTTAATATGGTTGTTTTTTTGTTATATGTAATTTCATCAGTATTTCAGCTCTATGATGCTAATCTTTTGCTTATACTTGGATATGTATCTATAGGATACATTTACCATGTCTCTCTGCATTTTTAATGTGTTTGATCTTTCGTTATATGACATTTCATCATAATTCTATTCATTGCATGTATCGATCTCTAGTTTTAGCTCTCTGTATGTAGATGGAAACACAAATCTTCCAAAAATCATCAATATGTTCGTCAATATCTTAAAATATCGAGATTTGTAACCTTAGATTCTGTAATTTTCTAGAAAGTTTAGATATCCATCCATATATTTTCTAGGTGACATTTCAGTTGATCGCTCAGCTCAAATCGTTGTGTGAATCTGCATGTTGATTGCTCATCACAAACATAGAAATATAGGAAATTTTCATGTATATCTTGATATGATCTATTTTTCAAATGCTGGAAAATGGCTGGAGGGGAGGCTAGAGACTTTTGCATCTGGTGAGGCCTTTTCTCAATATTCTGCCAGAGGTGAATCCGATGATAGAAGAATTCCTTTAAGAAAGAAAGTTATCTATATACTGATATTGCTTTTCATCTTTCTGGTTTATAGCCAGCTTCCTTTGCATGGCATCCATTCTACTACTTGTGCAGGCCCCTTCTACTGGATGAGGATCATTCTTGTGTCGAACCGTGGTACCGTTATAGAGTTAGGAATCACTCAAATCATGACTTCAAGGTTGGTGATGCAGCTATTGGCTGGTGACGCGACCTGGATCACGCCAAGATGTTACCTTCCGTTGATCTGCTGATGGCGGCGATGGGTGACTGAGATTGGATCTGGAGGCTGTCGCTCCTGAAGCGTGTGGATCTCAATGGGTTTGAGGTTGTGGTTGCCGAGCTACCTGCAAGGAAGTCCCGGGATGGTTGTACCACCGAGGACCCTCCGACGGTCAAGTTAGACTAAATATCCGAGCAGAGTAACGGCTTAGTGGAGTAAAAATGGCTTACTTGAACCGTCTGAAGAAGGGGTTTATATAGTGGCAGCAGCAGGCAGGGCAGACGCGGGAATCACGCCGGCAGTTACGCTCCCGACGTCAAGCTCGCGTGATGAGCGGGATCTCCCATTAATAGTGAGACAGGCTCGTTAATGGGGGATCGTTGTAACACTTTGAAATTTCGTTAGAATGTTTTTCGTGTTGATTAGCAATTTGTGCGTGTTATTTTATATGTGTACTTGGATTTATTAGTTATTTTTAGTCGGGTTACCCTAATTGGAAAATTTTCCATTTTGTAGTGTACACTTGCACACTTAGCCATGTTGTAACTTAGGTTAAAGTGTTAGCCATTCTTTCCTTGCATGTTTCCTTGTTAATTCCCCACCAGTTTTAATCAAAACAAAACCCTTTTTAAAATTCTTTTAGCAATAGAAAAATGAGGAATGGTGGTTAGGTAGAAATTGACTTTTTGTGACCTTTTCTCTCTCTCTCCTTTTCTCTTCCTCTCTTCTGAGCTCCAGCAGAATTCCAGCAGCAACAACACCATATTTTCTTCATCTCTTCATTTCCCTTGAAGCCAAACAAAACCCTACACAAAACCCCTCACCTCCTTCACTCTAAAGCTTAGAAAAAAGGGTTCTTTTGGGCTTTTGGTGGCCAATCTGTGCAAGTGAGGGCAAGGGCTGGAGTTTTAGCTTCACTAGGATCCTTTGAAGGTATATAGCTCATATTTAACACTCCTTTTCATAACTTGTAGTAATTCTAGCTAAACATTACTTTTTGTGCATTGTTTTGTGCTATTGAAGGGATTTAGTGATAATATGTTAAAATTAGCATTTTTATGGCTTGATTAGCTTGGTGATGAGTTGTTAAGATGGTTTTAAACTGGGGTTTTGCTTCAGGTTTCATAAAAATACCCTAAAGTTTCATTTTAGTGTAAAAGTATGGTTTTTAACTAGAAATAGGGCTCTGTTGGATCTGCTGCTACCCGGGTTGTTTCAGAATGAAATTGGATTTACTGTAGCATGTATAGGGGATATAGAGTACACACACCAAACCTGGGAGCCCAATTCCCAAGAGAGGCCGCCGGAATAATCATTCCGGCCGCAATTTGCGGCCAGATGGGGGTTGGGGTTTGATCCACTGGAGTCTGCTGCTATGTGGAGTATTTTGGTATATATATTTTTATAATATCTGTTCTGTATCAAAATCTGGAGTAGAATACCCTATTTCCCGTATTTTCAATCTTTCGCGACACGCGTGATACGTGTGTGTGGGTTTGGGGTTTCTGCGTATCGCGACGCGTCGGAGTGGCTTCAGGCGCTTAATCAAACGTTTTAGCGTATCGCGCACACGCGCGCTTGGTTTGCGACACGGGTTTCTAGTTGACTTTCAATGTCGTGTTTGTACAGTTTTGAGCTTATGAGTGATATATTGTGAAATTCTAGGATTCGCAGGCGAGTGCGACGGGCGCCGCGAAGGAGGGAAACAAGTCGTCGGCTATACCTAGCGAGAGACTATGGTGAGTAGATTTAACATCTACGGGGATATCGCCAGCATGGCGTTCTACGTCAGGGATGATAGGATCTTATAGCTACATTTCCATACATTGACTGTTCATGGCTACTATTTAGTGCATACCACATTCCCTGATGTATGTATATAAACTAGAATTGATAGAACACCGCACCCTTACTAACGGTTCATGTTGCACGAGCACTATCCTGCATGTTACACACACACCGTTAGTAATTGCCATGACACTCACACTGTAGAATTTCCATCGGATCATTATGTTGTAGCTCATCTTTATGTGACTTGACATGATATTCATACTTGATGCATATATCACATCGGATCATTATGTTGTAGCTCATCTTTATGTGACTTGACATGATATTCATACTTGATGTATATATCACATCGGATCATTATGTTGTAGCTCATCTTTATGTGACTTGATATGATATTCACACTTGATGCACATATCACATCGGATCATTGACTTGCATATTGGTTTGGATTACATATGATTTCTGGATTTGGGAACCGTGGCTATTTCAAATATGTAT
Organism: Agapanthus africanus; assembly: GCA_030015575.1. Classification (NCBI taxonomy): domain Eukaryota; kingdom Viridiplantae; phylum Streptophyta; class Magnoliopsida; order Asparagales; family Amaryllidaceae; genus Agapanthus; species Agapanthus africanus. The sequence continues at coordinate 334,393,646 of JASDDO010000031.1, forward strand.
GTTGGGGTAAAAATTTACACCCCCGTTGACCGAGTCAAAGTCAAGATCAACCCCAAGCCAGGTGGGCCCAAGCCCAGGTCAAGCGGACCCATGCCCAAGTCGAGCCCGCGACCAGCCTCCCCATGCCAACAACAAAATCATGTAATAAATAATTTTTATGTAATTTTTTATACATGAATGTATGCAAAATAGGCATAAAGCCAATATTTTGTAAGCCCATGGCTTATGTGCAAAAATGAAATGGCACATGAGCCATGGGATAGGCAAAATGCCATTTTGTAAAGCCCAAGGGGCTATATGCAAATATGTAAGCCTATAAAAGGCAACATGATGATGAATAAAAGAATACTTTTCATTCTCTCCACAAAAATTTTAGATCTGAGATCTTTTGTGCCTCCTGCTCCTTCTCTATGGTTCTAAACTTTCTCATTTCTTTTGAATTAAATCAAGAGTTTTACTCTTTCTTTTCAAAAACTAAGAAGTCTTCCACCATAAAACCCACAAAGGGGAACTTGGATCTACCATTAGATCTCAGAAAGGAGAGATTTTTAGCTCTCACATCTCTTGATCATCAAGATCCAGCCAACAGAGGAGGAAGAGGAAGAACCCCTTTCATCAACCAAAACATTTTAGGAGTTTAACTCCATATATTTACATATATATATATAATAAATATTTCCTTTCTGAAGCATAGCTTCTGTTTCTTAGGCTAAAAGCCTCCTTTTCTCGTCGGCGCTCAAGCGCAGAGCGCTCGCGTGCCGACACGTGGCGCGCTTGCGCTCCAGCGCTCAGCGCTCAGCGCTCGAGCGCAGAGCGCCCCCGTGCCGACATGTGGCGCGCTTGCGCTCAAGCGCAAGTGCTCGAGCGCAAGTCGCCCCCGTGCCGACACGTGGCGTGCTTGCGCTCCTGCGTAATCTCTCGAGCGCAAGTCGCCCCGGTGCCGACACGTGGTGCGCTTGCGCTCCAGCGCAAGTCGCCCCGGTGCCGACACGTGGCGCGCTTGCGCTCCAGCGCAAGCGCTCGAGCGCAAGTCACCCCCGTGCCGACACGTGGCGCGCTTGCGCTCCACCGCCCAGCGCTTAAGCGCAGAGCGTCCACATGCCGACACGTGGCACTCCAGCGCCTGAGCGCACAGCACCTAGGCGCACAGCGCCCAGGTGCTGCCCCACGCATCCTTTGGATGTCTTTTCCCTTTTTTTTTTTTTATATATATACATGTATATATACACATATGTATACATATTTACACACACACATACTCCGCGACACTGTCCCTGTTAGAAAAAATTTCTAACGGGGCGCTGCCCTGCACCCCGCAAGGGGGCTGCTAGCCCCCTTGACCCCCAGCCCGCTATCCGGGTAGCGGGAGCCCCGTAAAAACTCTGCATGGCTCCCGATATATCCAAACCCCCCTTTCAAAACACAACACACGTACACTGCACATTGAGTTCGCATGACCATTTTAACCCGTTAATCGGAGGTTCCCTCGCCTCAAAAGCGAGGGGTAATTAACGGCAGCTTAGTCCGCGGCTGTCGGAGATTCGGATCCCCATAATCATTAAACCCCGGCCTACCCTAGGCAGGGGGAATCTGTAGTACGCCTGACAAGCGCACGCGTATTCCTATCTCAATGGGGTGACGAAAAACACCCTACAATGTAATCATTTAAAAACCCGGTTCCCTTGATATGATATTTCGGTGCGTCCACCATGTGTTTCCTCGGTGCTAGAGTGATATATGTGAACCCGAATCGAGGAGCTGGATGAGGCCGATTACGGGTACATGGTGGACCCGGTATGGTACCCCGGGGCGAGAACGGTTTTGCTGTGTAGTAGACGGTGAGCCTGGCAGTGGGACTACTACCTACCAGTGATTGGTTGGACCTGGCAGTTATCCGGAGGATACTGATCAGAGTCGATAGATGGATGCGGGATGATCCGTACTGCCGGGGCCGAGGGCCGATACCGCAGACGGAGCCCGTGGGCTGACCCGGACTGACAGGGCCCGATGGATGAGGATTTTCGTGTCGATACTGAACACGAGTATTTGTGATATTTGGGTGCCGATGTTGGGCACTCGTGATTCCCAGAGATGTACAGGATTGGAGGGTTGATGAGAGTGCCGGCGCTTGAGTTATTTGGAGGATCTGGGTGCATTGATGGACACCGAGTATATATTACACGTTGACATTCCGTGTAGATGTTATATTTCCCATGCTCAGCATTCATTATTGTATCTCATCCTGTAGTTATATTACCTGATAGAGCACTTGCATGATTATTGCACCTACTGCTTACCACACATTGATATCATCTGTTGGCATATGATAGAGTAGCGCAGTACATGCATGCTCGCGATTACCTTTATATGTTATCTCTATTCACGAGTTGGCAACTCACCCCCGTTGTGCCACAGTGTTTGCAGGTTGCCCTTCGGAGCAGTCGCGGCAGGCTGCGTTCTTGCATCTTTTGACACAGATACCCCTACAGTTGGCATACTAGCTCTTTTGCTGATAGGTGGGTTTCGTGCGGTATCTGTTTATCTTTCAGTTATGTACATTGTTGTATCTAGTACTCTCCATCTACCACTTATGTATTGACTTAGAGACAGTGTGAGGGCGATGATGTATATTATTTGTATTCTGGTGTCGAGCTCGTTGTGAGCCGACTTACTTATGCAGTTTATTCTATCTGTGATGTTCCCACTTATTACTCTTGATCTTCGCTACGGCGTCGTATATTGCTATCTTGGTGATTGTTTACTAAAGATTTCTTATCACTTCTAAATGCTTCCATTTTAAAAACTTAAAACACTATTTACTTTTACTGGTTTGTTTTCTGGGTTTTCGGTTCACTTAGTCGCGTTACGCCTGTAGACGTTACGTGGTTAAGTGCCGGTCACGGGCCAAACTTTGGGTCGTGACAATCGTGATGGCATGGAACGTGGGATGTGGCCGGCGGATATCTTGCGCATGGTGAGATTCGCGAGATAGCGGTTGTGCCTGTGAGCAGTGCCGTCGGTTGGTCGATGAGACCGAGGAAGATGGCCTTGGCGGGAGAGCTCGCGGACGAGCGAGAGAGCCGAGGTATCTTGGTTCTGCGGTAGCCCGGAGACGAGCTGTGAGGCCGAGGAGGCCAGTTGTGCAGCGGGCTCGGACGTGAGCCAGCGTTGGTCGGTAGGACGGGCATAAGAGTGGTCTAGTCGGCCACTATAGATCCTTCCTTCATGCTCTGGGACACGTCATCTACCATGTGCCATGATATAAGGAATTACCGTTATCGAGCATCATCATTAGCCCCCCACTCTCGTTCCGATCTATTCGTGGGTCGGGTCGAGAGTGGACTGCTTGGTTCTTTCTGTGCGGCTTGGCGCTGGTAATTCCTCGTGGTGGACTGTTCGGGGACAACACGGCGTTCTTGTTGTCGCGCATCAAGTATAAGTCGAATGAAGGACGAGTGTGGGAAGGTCGGTATCCTCCCTTTGCCGGAGTTGAGGCGCTGATCGCACGTTGAGTATGAGTTTATTCGGCGGGTCTTAGATCCAAGACTTTGTAGGGTAGAAAGCTACCCGCTGCGGATGCGCCAAGCAGGAAGCTACTCAGTGGCCTCGTGAGGAGGGCTTTGGACCCACCGCGTTGATGGGCAGGAGGATGCCCGCTGGGGATGCGTCGAGCAGGAAGGAACTCAGCGGCCTCACGATGAGGGCTTCAGATCCTCAGCGTCTGATTGGCAGGAGGATGCCCGTTGGGGATGCACCGAGAAGGAAGGAACTCGGCGGCCTCGCGATGAGGGCTTCAGATCCTCAGCGTCTGTTGGGCAGGAGGATGCCCGCTGGGGATGCGCCGAGCAGGAAAGGACTCGGCGGCCTTACGATGAGAGCTTCAGATCCTCTGCGTCCGATGGGCAGGAGGATGCCCGCTGGGGATGCGCCGAGCAAGAAGGGACTCGGCGGCCTCGTGATGAGGGCTTCAGATCAAGAGGATGCCCGCTGGAGATTCGCCGAGCAGGAAGGTACTCGGTGGCCTCACGATGAGGGCTTCAGATCCTCAGCGTCAGATGGGCAGGAGGTTGCCCGCTGGGAATGTGCCGAGAAGGGTAGCTTCTCGTTGGCCTCGCGATGAGGGCTTCAGATCCTCAGCGTCTGATGGGCAGGAGGATGCCCGCTGGGGATGCGCCGAGCAGGAAGGGACTCGGCGGCCTCACGATGAGGGCTTCAGATCCTCAGCGTCTGATGTGCAGGAGGATGCCCGCTAGGGATACGTTGAGCAGGAAGGGACTTGGCGGCCTCACGATGAGGGCTTTAGATCCTCAGCGTCTGATGGGAAGGAGGATGCCCGCTGGGGATGCGCCGAGCAGGAAAGGACTCGGCGGCCTCACGATGAGGGCTTCAGATCCTCAGCGTCTGATGGGCAGGAGGATGCCTGCTGGGGATGCGCCGAGCAAGAAGGGACTCGGCGGCCTTAGGATGAGAGCTTTAGATTCTCAGCGTCTGATGGGCAGGAGGATGCCCGCTGGGGATGCACCGAGCATGAAGGGACTCGGCGGCCTCGCGATGAGGGCTTCAGATCCTCAGCGTCTGATGGGCAGGAGGATGCCCGCAGGGGATGCGTCGAGCAGGAAGAGACTCGGCGGCCTCACGATGAGGGCTTCAGATCCTCCGCGTCGGATGGGTAGGAGGTTGCCCGCTGGGGATGCGCCGAGCAGGGTCGCTGCTCGGTGGCCTCCTGGCGAGGGCTTTGATCCTTAGCGCGGGAGGGACCGTAAGAGGCCTACTAAGGAAGGGCCGAGCAGGGTTACTGCCCGGTGCCTCTTGGCGAGGGCTTTTGATCTTTGGCGTCGTGGGGTAGGGAGCTACCAGCCGGGGATAGCCGAGCAGGGTAGCCGCTCGGCTGCCTCTTGATGAGGGCTTCGATCCTTAGCGCGGGAGGGGCCGTAAGGAGCCTACTATGGACGGGGCCGAGTAGGGTTGCTACCCGGTGCCTCTTGGCGAGGGCTTTGATCCCTGATTTGTTGGGGTAGGGAGCTACCAGCCAGGGATAACCGAGCAAGGGCGGGCCCGGTTGCTTCTTGCGAGGGCTTTGATCCTTAAAGACGGGCCGAGCAGGGTTACTGCCCGGTCCCTCTTGGCGAGGGCTTTGATCCCTGGTTTGTTGGGGTAGGAAGCTACCAGCCAGGGATAACCGAGCAAGGGCGGGCCCGGTTGCCTCTTGGCGAGGGCTTTGATCCCTGGTTTGTTGGGGTAAGGAGCTACCAGCCAGGGATAACCGAGCAAGGGCGGGCCCGGTTGCCTCTTTTAAGGGCTTTTCATCCTTAGTGCGGGAGGGGCTGTAAGTGGCCTACTAAGGATGGACGAGTAGGGTTACTGCTCGGTGCCTCTTAGCGAGGCTTTTTTTGTCCTTAAGGATGGCTGAGCAGGGTTGCTGCCCGGTGCCTCTTGGCGAGGACTTTGATCCCTGGCGTTGTGGGGTAGGGAAGCTACCAGCCAGGGATAGCCGAGCAGGATAGCTGCAAGGCTGCCTCTTGGTGAAGGCTTTGATCCCTGGCGTTGTGGGGTAGGGAAGCTACCAGCCAGGGATAGCCGAGCAGGGTAGCTGCAGGGTTGCCTCTTGGTGAGGGCTTCAATCCTTGGCACTGGAGGGGCCATGGGAGACTTGCCAAGGATGAACCAAGCAGTGAAGCTGCTCGGTTGCCTCTTAGTGAGGGCTTAGATCCCTGGCATTGTGGGGTAGGTAAGCTACCGGCCTGTGACAGCCGAGCAGGGTAGCTGCAGGGCTGCCTCTTGGTGAGGGCTTAGGTCCTTGGCGCTGGAGGGGCCGTGGGAGGACCGCCAAGGATGAACCAAGCAGTGAAGCTGCTCGGTTGCCTCTTAGTGATGCTTCGATCCCTGGCGTTGTGGGGTAGGCGAGCTACCGACCAGGGATAGCCCGAGCAGGGTAGCTGCAGGGCTGCCTCTTGGTGAGGGCTTTGATCCCTGGCGTTGTGGAGTAGGGGAGCTACCAGCCAGGGATAGCCAAGAAGGGTAGCCGCTCGGCTGCCTCTTGGTGAAGGCTTAGGTCCTTGGCGCTGGAGGGGCTGCCAAGGATGAACGAAGCAGTGAAGCTGCTCGGTTGCCTCTTAGTGAGGGCTTCGATCCCTGGCGCTACCGTCCAGGGATAGCCGAGCAGGGTAGTTGCAGGTGTAACAACCGAGTTCTGTTATACCAATTCCTGTTACCGTATGTGTTGTTTATGGTATCTAGTTCATTTACCATGTTTGATTTTAAGTGGTAGTTACTTTATATTCGACCCGTTTGCATGAGCTTGTTGTTTCCTAGTTATAGATTACCCTAACATTACATATTGTTGCATATAATAATTTAAAACTACATGACATGGCCTGCTTGATACCCCCAACCCTGTGGTAGCGTCCTTTCATCATATGCTCGTCCCGTTCAGTGAAACGGACGTGTTTGGACGGCTACGCGCACGTACGTGCGTCCATTCTTGGGGGTACGCTTTTCTGTTACATAATCCTTCATTTCAATTTTTTGAATTTGCTGATAATTTTCATATTTCAAATTCAAATTTTTGGACCCGACCCGGGCGCAATTCTGAAATATTTTGCATCCCGCCAAATCCTATTTATTTTAAATCTTTTAAAATCAGCTCAAAATATTTTACAACCTATCAGATTTTTTTTCCTAAGCTAACAATATTATTTTCTTAAACCTACTAAATCTTTTATAAAATTTACTAACAAATTTTTCCAAACCCGAGCCAATCCCATCTCTTCTTCAATCGATGTGGGACCCTGTTCATACCAGAATATTGCATTTTATACCGCCCATTCTTATGCTCGTGTGTTTATAGGTAGGTGTTTGTAATCCGTGTTTGTTACATATTTACAGAATACAGGTTTCCAGTACAAATATTGCAAATCAAGACAAAATCTCCACAGTTACACCAAATACAGAACATCTGTCACAGCAGATAAAAGCCGGGTTCCGGTCATCCATATCCGTCCAGTGCCGAGTACCAGTTCCAGAGACAAGACATATGACAGTGGTCATTCGTGTCTCGGACATGCACAGAGCACGAGAGGGGCTGCACAAGAATCAATGGGTGCGCGGAGCTCAAGAGAGATAAAGTCAAAAGTGAAGAAAAGATAGCAATCTTGGACTAAGAATTCTGAAAATATTCTGGAAAGATTATCAGAAAATACATGTACCAGACAACAGGGGACAGCAGACCAGGGCCATACTGAAAAGCCCATGCCCTAACTCCATCATAGGGCCGCGGATCCGCGGCCTTACTGGCGCCGCAGATTGTCAACTTTTGTGGGTATTTTGGTCTTTTCACATGGGTCCAGTTTGTTGCCCTAGATTTCATTTCTCCTGCCTATAAATACTCCAGAATTGAGCTAAGCCAAGGGTCATTCTTTTGTTCCTCTTTTTGTTAGGATTTAGTCTTTTTTCTTCTTCTTCTTTTTCATTCTTTTTCCATGAAAATTGTAGTGAGAGCTTTTTAAGTGGGAGATCAATGAAGATGAGGGCTTTTTGTATCATTCTCTTTTGTTTCTTCTTCCCCTTGAGGTTCTTGCTTTCTCTTGATCATTCAACCTCTTCATTGAGCTTGAATGGTTAAGGGTTAGTTATTGATCTCAAGGGTCGTATTTTCTCACGGGACTAGTTCTTCACTTCACATGCGTTCTCTCCCCTTCTCTTGATCTTGCAACCTCTTAATTGAGCTTGCAAGTTTAAGGGTTGGCTATTGATCACATGTTAGTCTTGAGTTCTATGTTCTTGTAATTATTTTCTTGTTCTTTTTATCGCTTTTTATTTCTTGCTTATTATTATCTTGCTTTACTTTCTTGCAATTTAATTCATGCACTTAATTACTTGTAATCTTTTCTTTTCTTTGTTCTTTTCTTTTTGTTCTCTCTTTTTGGTTCTCTTTTGTGAATGAATGTAATTATTATTGTTAAGAAGAAATACGGTATTATAAGTTAACATTTCTTTGCCCATTTCCTTTTCCCGTATTTTCCATTGAACTCCGCCCAAACGATACGCAAGCGCTCCGTTAGGCACCGTACTCTGACAAGGTAACGGTGATTCCTAACCGCGACCGGTTGCGTTCGGTTTGGCCGGAGGCGAAAGCAAGAGACAAGAACGGAAGGACAAGGGTAAATAAGCCGTATTCCACGAATACCGCGCTTAAATCCCCTAATCCACGTTGTTGCCGATTGCTCTAGCTTCAATTGGTCAAGATTCGGTTCAAAGGTTTTGAGTACGGATTTCTTTAGCTTATAATCTCGTATCTTTTTCTTAACAACTTTATACTTGCAAATATTACACATAAGATAGTCTCGAACAAACATACACAAATTCTTTATTGACTCGTCTAAAACAAGAAAGGACATACAACCATCTCCCTGTGGATCGACCCGTGCTCAACCGGCTAGCTGCATAGCGACACCGTCTTGATTGCGGTTAAAACTTTAATTCTTTCAGTCAAATGGCGCCGTCGTATCTTTTTCTTAACAACTTTATACTTGCAAATATTACACATAAGATAGTCTCGAACAAACATACACAAATTCTTTATTGACTCGTCTAAAACAAGAAAGGACATACAACCATCTCCCTGTGGATCGACCCGTGCTCAACCGGCTAGCTGCATAGCGACACCGTCTTGATTGCGGTTAAAACTTTAATTCTTTCAGTCAAATGGCGCCGTTGCCGGTGAGACGGTAACGTATTTCTTTTCTTGTTATTCGGGTTAATATTCTTTTTGTATATATAAAAAAAAATATAAAAAAAAAAATAAATAAAATCTTTTTGTTTTTTTTGATCATTTTTGTGGTCAAGTGTGCAGATTTTTGCGTATTTGCAAACTGCGATTGTGGGGAGCAAAGTGTGCATTTAAGGCAAAGGTGATTACAAAGTACAGTGCCAAAGATCCGGGTAGTTTGACCCGCGCAAGCGAACTTTTCAAGGTTACCGGATTTGATTCAACGGGGGTTTCCTAACCCAAGACTTAACGGTACGTACTTTACTAACACCTTCTTCTCAAATCCGACGCTTCCAATATACTATTCTTTGCAGGATTCTTTGCAAGTTCGCTAGCAAACGCTAAAAAATTGACTAATCCGTATTTGTTGCAGCGCCGCACTTAAACTAAAAAACGATTGTTTGATTCTTTATAGAATTTTTTGAATTGCGCATTGCATACATTAATACGGACTTAAGGGCAAGCGAACCCCACAAATATACGGTAAAGGATTTCATCACCTTTTCCGTGGCCCACAAATCACGAACTTGCGCATAACGTTTACCCGTACAAAATTTAAAAGAAATTAGACTTTAAGCCTTAAGGACTTCGCGCTCATTAGGAGAAGTTAACTGTGTTTGGAACCTCGCTTAACGGTATATTGTTTACGGGGTGTCTAGGAAAGTGTTAACGGCGCAACCGCCAAAAGAGAAAGGGTTATTTAATTAAGGAACTTCGCGAAAGCGTTGGACAACCTCCCCTTATCTCTGCACTTACCTGGCCTCGTGATCAGTGTATCTTGAGCCTGTTTCTCGACACGGTTTTACTTCGACAATTAAGTTCTGGAGCAGGTCTAGTTGACCTAGGTGAACCCTAGAACGATTAGGTGTGTGGTATTTTTGTGTCGTGATTGTTTTTTGTCCATATTCTTTTTTGTGTATACTTCATTCTTTTGTTAATATCTAAAAAAAAAAAATCACATTCTTTTTCCCTCCTTTTCTCTTCCTTCCTTTCTTCCTCTCTTCATATCATGGGTACCCCACCTCGCAAAACTCTTGCCGAACTTTGGTACCCACAACCAGACATTACCTCATACGGTTCTTGTTTTGGTCGAACTTCGAACGACCCCTCCATGCCCAAAATTTCTTTGAAAGATCGGATAGACGCGTCTAGGACGAACAACTGGACCCCGCAATCCACTTCGTATCAACCATTTCAAACATTCACCCCTTGTCGCGTTGATACCCCTTTTGAAAGTCCAGTTGTAGCCACCAGACCTATGTCTCTTGCTGAACATATTGAACAATCCCGTAGCCGATCTTTCACTCCTTTCACCACTTCAAATTCTTGGGATCAACAATTTCATTCACCTTCCTATCCAAATGTTGATCCTGCTCCTGTCCAGCCATTCAATTCCTACCAATCCTACCCTACTTTTGCACCTTCCCTAGACATTTCTTCAGAACCGCCATTTGGGAGTTTTCAGTATCCAAACAACTTTGATTCTTTTACTGAAACCCCTTCACAACCCATGTCTAGTCTGGAACAGTCGTTGGAAGACTTTAGGGTAGCGTCAAGCCAACAGATGATAGATTTGAATGCGTCCATGGCCGCTCTCATACAGCCTAGTGGCCCGGTAGCTAGTTTCCAACTGGCTCCAAATTTTCCAATGTATGAAGAAGCGGCAGGACAGGCTGTGAATTTGAGTGGAGCGAGTGAGCTGTATACCCTTCCAAATCAAACCTACCCGTTTCAACTTGACTCCCACAACTCTGGTTTTGAATATCTATCTAGTGTTCCAACTGATTCATTGATTACAGATAGAACAGATAATGAGTTGTGTGACTTCGTAGTGTTTGATTTACCTGATTGTGAAGGGTCCCTTCCAAGTGAAACCAATCCCAATCCTTTTGACCTCTACACCTCCACTCTAGAACCTGAATCGATTGAAATCCATGCTTTTGTTGAGGTGTCTGAGAATATTGATTTTCACTTGATTGAGGATATCGACGCTGGGAATATTTTGGATGATGAACCCATAGATTTGGCTGAGTTTTTCTCTTCAAATCATCATCCCGAGTCATTAAATGTTTTTTCCGAACCCCATATGCGTCTGGATTTTGATGAAATATGCATGGATGAGCTTAACTTTGAGGAGAATATTGAGGATGTTTTTGAGGATGAAACAGTTCTAGACGATGAGTCGGATTTTCCAATTCATCCTGTTTCTTTCACTGACTATGTACACCCTCCTGAACCTTTAACCGATACCCCTCCTCGATCACTTCCCTCCATTCTTTCCATCGTTCCGACCTTGCAAGAAACCGTCTCACTTTCATTTACTATATCTGGTTTACCAAGTTCGGCGTACCCATGGTTGCTCACGAATCTTGAGGGATTTGACCCAATCGCACGACGGGTTAATAGATTAGCACAATCGCTGTTTACACATCGCTCATCACAAATTGTGCTAATCTATTCACTCCATTTGCACCCTCAAGTTCGTACTCCACTTCTTTTTCCCTTCCGCCATTCTTCTTCTGATATACCGAGACCGTATCCTGCTTCTATCTCCATACGGTCTCGCGTAGTCTCCATTTCTTACCTCTCCGCATTCTTTCACCAGCCACTGCTTTATCACGATAAGATCTTTGAATGGTTGGTGCTCACTTTTGGCCTGTGTAAGGCCTTGTATAGCTTGATACTGTTCTTTCCCCCCTAATCCTGAACTTCAACGCTTAACAGTGGAAACACTGTTTTACTTAAGTTTGGGGGGGCACTTTTTTTGTATATATTTTTTGTTTTCCTTTTTGTATATAATTTGTTTTTAGGGGGCGCGCCGACAATTTTGACCCTCTTGGTATAGCCTGACAGTGAGGGCACTGTCAAGTTTAAGTTTGGGGGTGTGCTCGGTAAGCTTTCTTCCTTCGCATTCATTTGTATATTTTGCATTTGCATACCTTATTAAAAACCCACAAAAATCAAAAATTTTCCAAAAATATAAAAACTTTGTCGTCAAGTTAGCTAATAGGGTAACTTAGATTTTTATTCCGAAAGATTAGTTGATATGATAGAAATAACTAAATTCTAGGCTTAGGAATTGAAAACCCTAAAAATGACCCTCTTTCTGTTTAAAATTGGTAAGTATACGTCCTTACAGTTTTTTTTTGAGAACTAGGTAATCTTGAGTTCAGTTCTTGAGTTAAGTCAAGATAAAGGGAAAGTATTGAAGCTTTACCGGAGGATAAGTCTGAAAAATAGTTTCTTTTCTTGAGTTCAAATTTAGAAAGTATATACCCTACAAACTGCACCTACACGTACCTTGAAACTTGGGATAGTAGAGGATACCTAGAAATACTCTTGCCTGAAAGCCTAGTATGAAAGAAAAAACGGTATTTAAAGCTAAACACCAAAAGAGCATATTGAAAGATATATCCGGTCTTGAAAAAGAAAAAAGAAAAAGAAAAAGAAAAAGTAGAATAAAGTCAAGACCTGGAAACTGCTATTTACGCTTTAATATTCACACATTCAGTAATCGGCCGTTAGTGCCTCAAGAAGCATTAATAGTCGCATGAAAGGTGTGTGAGCAAATCCGTCCATCCTTAATAAAAAGAAGTAGTATTAGGTATTAGGACAAGGGTATTATAGCTTGAATTGAATTCTTGAGTTTAGGGGTGCAAATATACACACACGTATGGGTATACAATCGATGTTTGAATAAAAGATAGAAATAAAGAATAAGACTTGTGTTTTCTGTAAAGTTGATAAAAATCCCTAATTTAAGGCCGCACTTTAGAAGGAAAACTCAGGGGAACCAACATCTTTCTAAACTTTTTTGGAACGTATATGATCTAAGAATAAATAGATAGGAGGTGTGAAAAATAAGGGTTGGATATTTCTAACTTACGATGATAGAGTTTCTAATGTAAATATTAAACTGTAGGAGTAGAATCATTGTTAACTTACGACACTAGCTTGACGGGATTTTGTGGGTAGTATCCGCTGAAAACCCTCAGGAGACAACACTCCTCCTACTAGGGACACCTAGAGGTTTAACGGCTTGTTGCACGCGCTCAGTGCAATCGTGTTCCCTGCGAAAGTGCGGTTAGGATTTTTGTGAATAATTGGTTTTGCTCGGGACGAGCAAAAGTTAAGTTTGGGGGTATTTGTTCATACCAGAATATTGCATTTTATACCGCCCATTCTTATGCTCGTGTGTTTATAGGTAGGTGCTTGTAATCCGTGTTTGTTACATATTTACAGAATACAGGTTTCCAGTACAAATATTGCAAATCAAGACAAAATCTCCACAGTTACACCAAATACAGAACATCTGTCACAGCAGATAAAAGACGGGTTCCGGTCATCCATATCCGTCCAGTGCCGAGTACCAGTTCCAGAGACAAGACATATGACAGTGGTCATTCGTGTCTCGGACATGCACAGAGCACGAGAGGGGCTGCACAAGAATCAATGGATGCGCGGAGCTCAAGAGAGATAAAGTCAAAAGTGAAGAAAAGATAGCAATCTTGGACTAAGAATTCTGAAGATATTCTGGAAAGATTATCAGAAAATACATGTACCAGACAACAGGGGACAGCAGACCAGGGCCGTACTGAAAAGCCCATGCCCTAACTCCATCATAGGGCCGCGGATCCGCGGCCAATAGGAGGTATTGGCGGCGGATCCGCGGCCTTACTGGCGCCGCAGATTGTCAACTTTTGTGGGTATTTTGGTCTTTTCACATGGGTCCAGTTTGTTGCCCTAGATTTCATTTCTCCTGCCTATAAATACTCCAGAATTGAGCTAAGCCAAGGGTCATTCTTTTGTTCCTCTTTTTGTTAGGATTTAGTCTTTTTTCTTCTTCTTCTTCATTCTTTTTCCATGAAAATTGTAGTGAGAGCTTTTTAAGTGGGAGATCAATGAAGATGAGGGCTTTTTGTATCATTCTCTTTTGTTTCTTCTTCCCCTTGAGGTTCTTGCTTTCTCTTGATCATTCAACCTCTTCATTGAGCTTGAATGGTTAAGGGTTAGTTATTGATCTCAAGGGTCGTATTTTCTCACGGGACTAGTTCTTCACTTCACATGCGTTCTCTCCCCTTCTCTTGATCTTGCAACCTCTTAATTGAGCTTGCAAGTTTAAGGGTTGGCTATTGATCACATGTTAGTCTTGAGTTCTATGTTCTTGTAATTACTTTCTTGTTCTTTTTATCGCTTTTTATTTCTTGCTTATTATTATCTTGCTTTACTTTCTTGCAATTTAATTCATGCACTTAATTACTTGTAATCTTTTCTTTTCTTTGTTCTTTTCTTTTTGTTCTCTTTTTTTGGTTCTCTTTTGTGAATGAATGTAATTATTATTGTTAAGAAGAAATACGGTATTATAAGTTAACATTTCTTTGCCCATTTCCTTTTCCCGTATTTTCCATTGAACTCCGCCCAAACGATACGCAAGCGCTCCGTTAGGCACCGTACTCTGACAAGATAACGGTGATTCCTAACCGCGACCGGTTGCGTTCGGTTTGGCCGGAGGCGAAAGCAAGAGACAAGAACGGAAGGACAAGGGTAAATAAGCCGTATTCCACGAATACCGCTCTTAAATCCCCTAATCCACGTTGTTGCCGATTGCTCTAGCTTCAATTGGTCAAGATTCGGCTCAAAGGTTTTGAGTACGGATTTCTTTAGCTTATAATCTCGTATCTTTTTCTTAACAACTTTATACTTGCAAATATTACACATAAGATAGTCTCGAACAAACATACACAAATTCTTTATTGACTCGTCTAAAACAAGAAAGGACATACAACCATTTCCCTGTGGATCGACCCGTGCTCAACCGGCTAGCTGCATAGCGACACCGTCTTGATTGCGGTTAAAACTTTAATTCTTTCAGTCAGACCCACGCCTCTCTCTCTTTCTCTCCCCCTTTCTCTTTCTCTTTCTCTCTTCCCGCTAAAGGACGAATTCATCTCTCCTCTCCCCTCTCTATCTCTCTCTTCCTCTCTCTCCTCTCGCAATCTTTTCTCTCTCTCTCTTCTCTCAGGATTCTCTCTCTTTCTCTCCTCTCTCACAAATCTTTCTCTCCCCCCTTAATATATTTCTTCTCCCTCATCTCCTTTCACGAACCCATAATCAAACCTAGCCTAGCCTTCGCCGCTCCACCTCCACCGACCGTACCTCATTGTCTCCACCATCGTCTCGCTCCCGTGACCGCCCTCTCCACCTCCTTCCTCTCCTCTCTTCATTCCGACGATCTCCGAGGATCCACTGCACCCGACGAGGCCACTTGCTGCAACCTCCTGCGAGCCCAACCTCGCCGGTGACTCGCCGTCGTCACCCTCGTCACCTCCTCACTTCCCTCTCCACGTCCCGGCCCTACAAACCACTACCCCCACCCTCTGCCAACCCCACGACCACAGCTGCATCCTTGTAACCCACCGCCCTTCGCCGGAAAATCACCACGCCGGCAACCCTCGTCCTCGCCGCCCTGTGTCGACTCCCCTGAAAACCCAGAACACCCTACCACAGTACGATCTCCTTCTTCTCCTTCTCTTCTTCACTTTCCTTGTGCATATATATCTTAACTGTTCACTGTCGTTGTGTTTGCCGGAATCCGGCCGTGCCGCCGACGACCCCGACGATCCAGCTAGGTTACCCAACCTGTGTGAGCCCACTGTGCGTTGTATGGATTCACTCCATATACCGTGCGCGCGTTGTGACTTTACCGCCGACACGTGAGACGTTCCGTATACCCGTTCTTGATCCGTCGAGGCAAGTAAAACTTGCTACATGCTACTTAATATATTTTATATACATTTGATGGCACATTAAACCCGTAGTTTAACTTTAATACCATGAATTCCCTTTTACATGTTCGATGTCACGTTATATCATTTTAGTTTCAAAACTTGAAATCTACCCGTTGCATTTACTTTATTAAACCTGTTAACCACGTTTATATTTTAATCACATAATAAATAATTACCTAGTTTATGGTACCCTTTCTATAGTTTACTCTATTGGACACCCGTGTGCATCCTTGACTTGTCTTAGATATAATTGCATCCATTGAACATATTGTAAGTCCATGCTACCTCTCCCGGTACTTTCGGGAATGCGGAATTTGGTAAAAAACGATTTTTACGGAGGTGGTAACATGGACCTAAAACCCGGATCTTGGTTAAACATCTATCTAACAACCTAACTATGAGTTTCTAGCTACTCGGTTAGGGGGTTATACCTTGCTTGTCTTGAACTCCTTCGTCTTCAAGCTCCGATGGTGGTCCGATTGGCTTCTTCTCGTCGTCTCCGTACGCCGAAGATAGATCCACCTGAAAGCTCCAACCTTTAGCTCCTTCTTCGTTCTTTGAAGAAACTAGTTCACTTGGTTTGCTAAACCTAGTGAACTAGAATGAGTAGAGAAGAATTAGAATGGGATTTTATCTATGGTTCTTGATTCTCAACTCATGAGAGATATGAACCATAGAGTCAAGAGAGGGAGCAAGAGGTTGAGGGTGAGAGCAAAAATAAGAGAGCTCAAGAACAAGAGAGAGAATTAGCAAGAAAGAATGAGCAAGTCTTTTGTCTCTCACCTTCTCATAATCCAAAGTAATGATAACTCATCATATCAAAAAAGTCTTATGTGATGGTTGAAGCAACCATAACCATATCATATCATGCACTCATTTTACACAAATGAGCAAGCAAGTAAAAGTCTTTGCCATGAAATGATGGCTATGGTTATCATGATGGTCAACTAGTCAAGCCTAGTCAACCGGTCAACAAAGTCAACAAGTCAACAAAAGTCAACAAGTCAACGAAGTCAACAAAAGTCAACAACCATGTCACCATAATACTTAATTAATATAATAGTTAATCACATATCATATTCTCATTAGGGTTGAGCAAAAAGTCAAATAGTCAACGGTCAACTGTCAACAACCCTAATGAGAATCCGCTGCCTCTGCCTCCCTGTCAACTGTGCATACACACCCGCATCCGCGTTCCGAGGAACACGAATGCATACTGGATAAATCCAATCCCAAAAGGTACACTAGGATCTGGCTTAAACCAAAGCCCGCTAGTGTAAACTGTCCGGACACTGTACGTGCACAAGTGCACGGATGTGACCGAACCCTGTCGCAAAACCATGCGACCTGTCGCAATACCATGCGACCTCTACTCTTTTGCCTAAAGGCGAAAAGCTTTCTGTGTGGGACTCTAAAGACTCGACACTACGCTGGCAGTGGGTTTAACCACAGACCGCAAGCGGCACTAGCTGTGCGTAACGGTCCCCAGGTAATGCCGACAAGAAGACCGACGAGGCGAAACCCATCTGAACTCCTACTGAGTCTGAGTGTGACATTCTCCATACAGTCCGGTCTGTTCGTCTGATACATCGCATGGCGGGCCTAGGGGGCGGTAAACGTCAGTCCCCCAATAGCGGTACAAGTCGTGCCGGAGCGAAGCCCAAAACACCCTGAGATAACACTGGAAGCCTTCCAGTATATCTCGTTTGCCCTGGCCAGGGACTACTCGTGTAATGGCTCTCCTAGACACAGCGCGATGTCAACCCCCAATACCGAGAGAGACGAATCCTGTCTAACCGTCACTGCCTCCAAGTGCTTCGGGACTGCACCCAACCACTACCTGTTTGCACGACTCCTTTGAGCCGCGGTAGGGTAGTGATCAAAGTACAGTGGGAACACACTCGAGGCGAAGTGACAGTGTCAAGTCAGCGGACTAAGCTGTACTCATGTCACCTGGGAACTGACAACTGACGATAGGCATAATACCAACTAGTCAGTTCCCGACGAGTCCTGTCCAGTGTACCCGTAACCTAACGAGCACCCACATACTATCTCAAGTACGACGTACTGACGGCTGTGGGACAGACCGTCTCCCACACTGGGATGAGAAGCGCATGCGCCGGTCTACTCCGGAGTATCGATGCCCTGTCTCGATAGTCCTGCGACCAGGGACCTGCATAAGGATGTGCTTATAGATTACCCAGCCCCACTAGTGTGACGACCATCACATCGCTGGTAATCAAGCAAAGATCCTAAGGGCTCCACTAATGTGTATAGGCGATATACAAAAATAAACACATGTACACATTGAAGTAGAAACAAACCAAGTAGCATACTACTATTTTGAGCAAGATTGTATATACAAGGTGAATATCCCAAGCTTCCATTAAGTAATATACAAACTAGTATGATACAGTAATGGCCTCTAGGGCATATACACTAACAATCTTCCACTTGCACTGAGGCCATGTACTGGCGTATCGAAGACCTATCATCTCGATCAGCCGCTCGAACTGAGTCTGGGGCAGGGCCTTGGTGAATGGATCTGCAGTGTTATCTTCTGAAGCGACCCTCCGAACCTCGATCTCCTTGCGATCCATGATCTCCCTGATCAGGTGATACCGCCTCAAGATGTTCCTGGATCTCTGATGGGACCTGGGTTCCTTCGCTAAAGCTATAGCCCCGTTGTTGTCGCAATACAGAGGTATTGGATCAACAACGGACGGAACCACCTGAAGTTCTTTCAAGAACTTCCTTATCCAGACAGCTTCTTTTGCGGCATCAGATGCAGCGATGTATTCCGCTTCCATCGTCGAGTCTGCAACGGTTTCTTGTTTGGAACTCTTCCAACACACCGCCCCTCCATTGAGGGTGAAGACAAAGCCCGACATGGACTTGGAATCATCCTTGTCACTCTGGAAGCTGGAGTCAGCAAAGGCCTCGATCTGGAGGTCCTTTCCGCCATACACCAAGAACATCTCCTTAGTCCTTCTCAGGTAGTTGAGAATGTTCTTTACCGCTATCCAGTGTTTCTCCCCAGGGTTTGACTGATACCGGCTTACCACACTCAGTGCATAAGCTACATCCGGTCTGGTACACAACATCGCATACATTATAGAGCCTACCGTAGAAGCGTAGGGTATAATAGACATGCGATCCCTCTCCAAATCAGTCTTAGGAGACATCTCTTTAGAGAGGGTGATCCCGTGACAAGCCGGTAGGTTACCGCGCTTGGAATCTTCCATACTGAATCTCTTCAGTATGGTGTCGATGTACCTGGACTGTGAAAGTCCTAATATCCTCTTGGATCTGTCACGGTAGATCCGGATACCCAGAATGTACGAGGCATCACCCAGGTCTTTCATGGAGAACCTGTGTGACAAGAACCCCTTGACAGATTGTAGCATAGGAATGTCATTTCCTATTAAGAGAATGTCATCCACGTATAAAACGAGGAATACTACAGTTCTCGCTACAAATCTACTATAGATGCATGGTTCATCTGGATTTTTGATAAAGCCAAATTCTTTGACCGTCTCATCAAAGCAGATGTTCCAACTCCGCGATGCCTGCTTTAGTCCATAGATGGACTTAAGCAACTTGCACACCTTTCCGCTGCTCCCACTCTGAATGAAACCCTCTGGCTGGTCCATATAGACACACTCCTCTAAATTTCCATTTAGAAAAGCTGTCTTTACGTCCATTTTCCAGATCTCATAATCGTGGAAGGCAGCAATGGCAAGAAGGATCCGAATGGATTTCAGCATGGCTACTGGAGAGAAGGTTTCTTCATAGTCCAAGCCAGGTCTTTGACGAAAACCCTTTGCTACCAGCCTAGCTTTATAGGTCTCAACCTGTCCATCTACACCAATCTTCCTTTTGAAGATCCACTTGCATCCTATGGGTTTTACCCCGTCTGGAGCAATGTCCAACGTCCATACCTTGTTGGTGTACATGGACTCCATTTCGGTCCGCATTGCATCCAGCCATTTCACTGAGTCAACGCTCTGAACGGCCTGCTGGAAGCTAGTAGGCTCATCATAGTCTATGATGCAATCCTCTCTATCCCCGTCTACGAGAAAACCGTAGTATCTCTCGGGCGGATGAGTCTGCCTACTACTTCTGCGGAGCGGCGTAGGAATGTCCTGTTCTTCTGAACCCTCTGGTTCCACTAAACTTTCAGTAACAGTCCGTGGTTTTGGAATTTCTTCCAGTTCTACCGCGCTCCCACTTATTTCCTTTTCCAAGAACTGGTGTTCTAGAAAGTGGGCATTACGAGAAACAAGGACTTTTTGTTCCTCTGCGTAATAGAAAAGATACCCCCTGGTGTTCTTTGGGTATCCCACAAACTTGCACAGTACTGAGCGTGCCTCGAGCTTGTCCGCATGCTGCTTTTTGACAAAAGCCGGACATCCCCAGATCTTCAGATATTGAAGATAGGGTTTCTTCCCACTCCACATTTCATATGGTGTGGAAGACACAGTCTTAGTCGGAACTCGGTTCAAAAGGTACGCAGCTGATTCTAGCGCATACCCCCAGAATGATCGCGGTAACTCAGCGTTACCCATCATGGACCGCACCATATCCAATAGGGTGCGGTTCCGTCTCTCCGATACACCGTTATGTTGTGGGGTGTATGGAGGAGTAAGCTGAGAGAGAATTCCGTTCTCTTTTAAATAGTACAGGAACTCGGCACTTAAGTATTCTCCACCTCGATCCGATCTTAGAATCTTAATACTTTTGCCGGTCTGTTTCTCTAGTTCATTCTTATACTCCTGGAATTTTCCAAAGGCTTCGGACTTATGTTTCATTAAGAAGACATAACCGTACCTTGAGAAGTCATCCGTAAAAGTAATGAAGTAAGAATATCCGCTTCTCGCATGTGTAGACATTGGACCGCACACGTCACTGTGTACGAGTCCCAAGAGCTCGCTCGCTCTTACTCCATGTCCAGTAAACGGAGTCTTTGTCATCTTTCCTTTGAGACAGGATTGACAAGTGGCATACGACTGATATTCGAACGCATTCAAATACCCTTCTGTATGTAACTTAGTCAACCTTCTCTCATTGATGTGACCCAGTCTACAATGCCACAAGAAAGTCTGATTTATTTCCGGAGACTTTCTTTTGTGTGTATTCTGGACATTAAAAATCTGTGGTTGGTTTAATACGTATATACCATTACTCAATGTACCTGACCCAATCAAAACTTGATTAAGGTGAATGTTTACAACATTACTTACAAACGCAAATTCATAACCTTCTTTAGAAACTAAAGATACAGAAATGATATTACAAGTTGCGTTGGGTACAAAAAAGCAATTACGCAAAACCAAAACATGTCCATCTAACATTCCCAGGTGATAGTCCCCCACGGCTTTAGCATCCATGCTAGCTCCGTTCGCAACTCTGAGGGTCATATCACCTGCCTTCAAAACCCTACGGTTTCTCAACGCCTGCAAAGAATTACAGATATGAGATCCTGATCCGGTATCCAATACCCAGGAAGTAGAGTTTATTGAAAGACAGTTTTCAATAACATACACACCTGAAGCTGAAGCTGCAACCTGCTTCAATTCCTGTGTTCTGGCCTTCCAGGCCCTGCAATCATTCTTCCAGTGACCTTTCTTATGACAAAAGAAGCATTCTTCCTTATCCACAAGCTTCCCCGCTATCTTTGTTGCTTTGGCTTTTCCCTTCGTATCCACTTTACTAACACCGCCCCTTGGTTTGGCGGGGGCTTTCTTCTTCTTTCCCTTGGCTTTCGCCTTGGACCTAGAAGAAGATGATCCTCCTACAAACAAAGTGGATGTTTCCCTACCTTTCTGTAGGGTGCCCTCTGGGCTCCTCAGCATGTTGAGGAGCTCTGAAAGTTCAACCTCTTTTTCTTGTAAGTTGAAGTTCAGTATAAACTGGGCGTAAGTGGAAGGAAGGGACTGGAGAACTATATCCGTATAGAGTTCACCCTCCAATGTGGTCCCTAGGTCCGCGAGCTCCTCAATGTAGCCGATCATCTTTAGCACGTGCTCGGCTACTGATGATCCGACGGCCATCTTTGCCGAAAATAACTTTTTCGACGCTTCGTATCTTGCGATACGAGATTGCTCTCCATACAGTTCTTTTGTATGGAGAAATATGGATTCAAGGTCCATATTCTCGTGCCTCCTCTGATGTTCATTTTCCATCGAGGCAAGTACGAGGCACTTGGCCTTCGCGCTATCAATCTCCCAAGTCTTGCGGATTTCCTTATCCGCGACGCTGGAAGTGGGACCAGGGGCAGGGGGAACTTTGGTGGTAAGAAGATACCCCAGCTTGTCGTAAGTGATTGCCATTTTGACATTCCTGAGCCAATCTTTGTAGTTTGGCCCTGTCAGTATATTTTTATCTAGGAGTAACTTAAGTCCAGTCATGTCGATTTGGTTGCTGCAATTAGGAGAGAGAAGAAGAAACACTCAGCATGATGCTCTTGCAAGTTTAGAGTGGTTTTTAATTTGTCTAAACAGGATGGCTCCCACTGTTTCTCGAATCCCTCCTCAAACCATAAAGGAAGAATTAGTCAGGATCAATCCCACCGTACAATACTTGCTTAACCGTTCAGCCAGGCCGGTGTCGGTACTTCGAGGGAGGTTTTCCAACGCTTTCACGAAGTTCCTTAATTAAAGAACCTCTTTTCCCTGGGGGCGTAGCCCCGCTAACACATTTCTAGGCACCTACTAGGTTTATAGCATTGATCGTTTAGTGAGAAATTTCCCGAGGAGTAGCATATACTCACAGTAGGATCGGGATCCAAATATCATCGCGTGACGAAACTGAAGGAATCCTACCAGAATCATCACACTCCAAATGGTATGCAAATCTAGCAAGTTTCAGTACTTATGAAACTCCCGATGTGGATTTTTGCCCCATGCTCTTATGACCTTGGCATGAGGTCAAAATGTCATAAGTCACATGTCAAGTTCGTCCCATCATTATCCAGGTTAATTTGAACCCACCCATACATACCCTTGACGTAGGCCAAAATGGCAGTACGACTGTCTCAAACCAACGCATTCTATCTATGCAACAGATAAATATCCGGCAGCTACCAATCACTATGCCTTGGCGTGAGGTCAAAATACATAGCTTGAATACTACCGAATATTTAACTGAAATGATGGAGGGCTACGGATGGTTTTGGCAAAACCGTGAACGTAGTGAACTTGATTTAGTCGATGGAACGAGATAGCTTTTAAATGGAGTGGCTCAAACTCCGTATTTTAAAAGTTTGTTTTGAAAAGAACCGAGTGGTTTTCGAAAGTGTTCCAACGACTTTAACTTGGTTTATTATCTTGCATTAGTTCTTTTAATACGTGATATTCTTGCATTAGTTCTTTTAATGCGTCCCATCATTTAATCCTACCATTGCAGAAAACAACCAAAATATGACGTACGCTTATGCCATTCGCATTCGCCACTGGGCCCCGTCATTACCCGTTAGGTTACTTAACTAACGACAGAGCGGGGGCTGGGCTAGCGCGTCTGTAAAACATAAGCAACGCCTAAATAATATCATATATAGATATACTGCAATGATAAACATTTCAGATCACAGATGAATACATTGGATATACTAGGAATCTGTAATTCGTACGAGCCTGTAACGAAAGACAAATTACACGGTCGCGGTGAATAGCCAATACCCCACCCAAGACCCCTACGGGTGCGGCAAACTACCCGCCAAGTACCCGAAGCGTAGCAACCTCCCTCATCTCCATGAGTAGGCCACTCGACACTTCGGCATACCCGGTAGTTTGTGCACCCCCTCCATGGGTCTATCCTAGGAGCAAAAACAGTAAAAAGAAATTATACAATGACGGCTACAACCCCGACCCGGTTGTGCGGCCATACAAATAATTATTACATCAATTTACAAATTTACATGAATTGAAAGAAAAGAAAACTCTCGTCTCACAACCCCGGCTATTCACCCGCGACAATCCAACATATTCATATACACATTCCAGCAACATTACAGATCACAGATTTGTATAACCCCCACTAATCGACATATAGCGATTAGTAGACGTTCAATACAAATATCACATTACAGAAAAACCCGTTAGCTTAAGTCTTTTAGAAGTTCGATCAAAAATACGGATTTTCGGGACCCAAAAATAAAATTTTCGTTCTGGAAAATCTGGGTTGAAAATACATGTACCAAAATTCCCAAAATACCCCCAGATGCACACTGTAGCAAAGAAACACCAGAGAGGCGCCAAGGAGGCAGCGGAACCGCGGCAATAGCAAGCTATTGCCGCGTTTCCGCGGTCGTTTAGGGGGATCACGTGGTGATTTTTCTACAGTGGCTTTTAAAAACCCTGAGCCGATTTTAGGTGTTAAAATAATCAACTTTTGAACAGTAAAAAAATCGACAGAAACTCGAATTTTTGGGGTTCGTTTTCGGGACATTTTCTTTGATCGATCTTCTAGTTACTTACTAACATGTTAGATAGAGTTTAACTAGGCTCTGATACCACTGTAAGTCCATGCTACCTCTCCCGGTACTTTCGGGAATGCGGAATTTGGTAAAAAACGATTTTTACGGAGGTGGTAACATGGACCTAAAACCCGGATCTTGGTTAAACATCTATCTAACAACCTAACTATGAGTTTCTAGCTACTCGGTTAGGGGGTTATACCTTGCTTGTCTTGAACTCCTTCGTCTTCAAGCTCCGATGGTGGTCCGATTGGCTTCTTCTCGTCGTCTCCGTACGCCGAAGATAGATCCACCTGGAAGCTCCAACCTTTAGCTCCTTCTTCGTTCTTTGAAGAAACTAGTTCACTTGGTTTGCTAAACCTAGTGAACTAGAATGAGTAGAGAAGAATTAGAATGGGATTTTATCTATGGTTCTTGATTCTCAACTCATGAGAGATATGAACCATAGAGTCAAGAGAGGGAGCAAGAGGTTGAGGGTGAGAGCAAAAACAAGAGAGCTCAAGAACAAGAGAGAGAATGAGCAAGAAAGAATGAGCAAGTCTTTTGTCTCTCACCCTCTCATAATCCAAAGTAATGATAACTTATCATATCAAAAAAGTCTTATGTGATGGTTGAAGCAACCATAACCATATCATATCATGCACTCATTTTACACAAATGAGCAAGCAAGTAAAAGTCTTTGCCATGAAATGATGGCTATGGTTATCATGATGGTCAACTAGTCAAGCCTAGTCAACCGGTCAACAAAGTCAACAAGTCAACAAAAGTCAACAAGTCAACGAAGTCAACAAAAGTCAACAACCATGTCACCATAATACTTAATTAATATAATAGTTAATCACATATCATATTCTCATTAGGGTTGAGTAAAAAGTCAAATAGTCAACGGTCAACTGTCAACAACCCTAATGAGAATCCGCTGCCTCTGCCTCCCTGTCAACTGTGCATACACACCCGCATCCGCGTTCCGAGGAACATGCATGCATACTGGATAAATCCAATCCCAAAAGGTACACTAGGATCTGGCTTAAACCAAAGCCCGCTAGTGTAAACTGTCCGGACACTGTACGTGCACAAGTGCACGGATGTGACTGAACCCTGTCGCAAAACCATGCGACCTGTCGCAATACCATGCGACCTCTACTCTTTTGCCTAAAGGCGAAAAGCTTTCTGTGTGGGACTCTAAAGACTCGACACTACGCTGGCAGTGGGTTTAACCACAGACCGCAAGCGGCACTAGCTGTGCGTAACGGTCCCCAGGTAATGCCGACAAGAAGACCGACGAGGCGAAACCCATCTGAACTCCTACTGAGCCTGAGTGTGACATTCTCCATACAGTCCGGTCTGTTCGTCTGATACATCGCATGGCGGGCCTAGGGGGCGGTAAACGTCAGTCCCCCAATAGCGGTACAAGTCGTGCCGGAGCGAAGCCCAAAACACCCTGAGATAACACTGGAAGCCTACCAGTATATCTCGTTTGCCCTGGCCAGGGACTACTCGTGTAATGGCTCTCCTAGACACAGCGCGATGTCAACCCCCAATACCGAGAGAGACGATTTCTGTCTAACCGTCACTGCCTCCAAGTGCTTCGGGACTGCACCCAACCACTACCTGTTTGCACGACTCCTTTGAGCCGTGGTAGGGTAGTGATCAAAGTACAGTGGGAACACACTCGAGGCGAAGTGGCAGTGTCAAGTCAGCGGACTAAGCTGTACTCATGTCACCTGGGAACTGACAACTGACGATAGGCATAATACCAACTAGTCAGTTCCCGACGAGTCCTGTCCAGTGTACCCGTAACCTAACGAGCACCCGCATACTATCTCAAGTACGACGTACTGACGGCTGTGGGACAGACCGTCTCCCACACTGGGATGAGAAGCGCATGCGCTGGTCTACTCCGGAGTATCGATGCCCTGTCTCGATAGTCCTGCGACCAGGGACCTGCATAAGGATGTGCTTATAGATTACCCAGCCCCACTAGTGTGACGGCCATCACATCGCTGGTAATCAAGCAAAGATCCTAAGGGCTCCACTAATGTGTATAGGCGATATACAAAAATAAACACATGTACACATTGAAGTAGAAACAAACCAAGTAGCATACTACTATTTTGAGCAAGATTGTATATACAAGGTGAATATCCCAAGCTTCCATTAAGTAATATACAAACTAGTATGATACAGTAATGGCCTCTAGGGCATATACACTAACACATATTATACATGTCATTGCATCCCTAGATTACTTAATACTTATTAACATGATTGTAACATCCATATTTGTCATACTGTATTCATGTAATGTTGAAACCATCTCTTAAACACAAACTGATAATCGTACAGCTAAGTAGTTTAATCTGCACATACTGCTTAACATATTACATGTGCCAGTTTATTATTCCAATCGCACCCATGCTTGTTTATTTATAACCATGATTATTCTAGTTGATGATGAGCACCCACATGATATTTTGTACACCCTGACATGACTTGGTACACATATTACCTGACCCGACATGGTACCGTACGACTCTTGATATGACATGACACTTTTATGCACTACCCGGCTTGACCTGACGTACCATGACTTTACCTGTTACCTGATCTTGCGTTTAATGCCAACAAATCTGTCCTGTAGTCCTCACGGACCGTTCCTGTTGTCTATCCAGACAAACCTGTACCTGCCTGATCATGGGTTGGCATTAGTGCTAGATTATTTTATACCTGACTTGAACACATATA
The DNA here is from genome assembly GCA_030015575.1 of Agapanthus africanus. Classification (NCBI taxonomy): domain Eukaryota; kingdom Viridiplantae; phylum Streptophyta; class Magnoliopsida; order Asparagales; family Amaryllidaceae; genus Agapanthus; species Agapanthus africanus. Next base: position 334,420,422 of record JASDDO010000031.1, read on the forward strand.
ATTTGGGGGTATGGGGAAATCAGTATTGTAACCGAACGTAACTCAAAGGTCCATCCTATTGTTTGCCGTTTTTCCAGGCGTTACGGAATACCCACTGTTTGCCGTTTTCCGGGCGTTACGGAATACCTATTGTTTGCCGTCTTTCCGGGCGTTACGGAATACCCATTGTTCGCCATTTTTCCGGGCATTACGGAATACCTATTGTTTGCCGTCTTTCCGGGCGTTACGGAATAACCACCGACGAGTTACGATGAGGATTACATTACTTGGTTTCGAAGACTTAGAATGGATAACCCCGTAGCACAGGTTAGATATCTCTGCACGACACTTATACTGACACATTCACCGTTATATATTCTCATTATTTTCAAGCTCATACTCATACCTGCATGTCATACTACCCCTGTTAATATTATTGCTTGATATGCTGACGCTCTGACGTCTGGGTTTTGCATGGCCCAGATTCCGTACCTTTGCTGCAGTCCGAGCAGGAGTACTTCAGCCAGCAGGCTGAGCAGTGAGGACTCAGTAGTAGTTAGTTCTTTTACTTTTCAGCATTTTATTCCTGATGTGAGCCCGCATTATGGGACATACATTCCAGTTATTCTTGTATTGGATCTTTTGCTTCAGCATTTTTTTTCTTGACTCATTTTTATTTGGCTTATGGACATGTGCTAGATAGTTTTATTTTTGTTCTTGATATCTCTACAGCCGTAATGTGACTGTGGAAGGATAATTCCTATCCACAGGTAGCATGGTTGGCTATGTCACGTGCCTACATTAGCGTACTCTGGGAAGCGGGGCGTGACATAGTTCTTTTGGTATTAGAGCCATTGGTTAATCGGGTTGATTCTTTTGTAGTTGGGTATTGTACCCAATACATGAATCAGAACACTCGTGATTAGGAAACATGTCCTGCCACCTTGCCGTTTTACCGTTCTTGAATCTTAACCTCCTCCTGATCATACTTTTACGATATGCAAACCTCTTTTGCATGTCGACTCGAAACCTGATTCCTTGTTGTCTCTAGAACTTAGGCGACTTGGGTGGAGTTATGTAATTATAGCTATGATACCGCGACATAGTTACAATGCGGTACTCTATTTAAGTAACTCGGAGTTCTAGCCTTGATCTACAATTTTGAATCCGTTATCATGCTAATCCTTGGGTACGTTGATTTCAGGAACATGGCAGGAAAGAATCTGAAGACGTACCAAAGGCGTGTTGACGAAGCCGCTATGCTTGGAGTAATACGTGGGATGTTGGAAATGTTAGTTATATGTATGCCCTAGAGGCCATTACTGTACGTAGGATGTATATTGTAGTGGATGCCGGGACAATATAGGGAGGACTTTCTTGCTCGACATGATAGTATGCTATCTGGTTGCTCTTTATCTTAACGTGTACACTGATTGTCTCTCTGTTACATGTTGGTGAAGCCCTTAGGATGTGTACTTGACTACCTGGACTATGATGCGGATCATACTAGTGGGGACATGGTAGTCCATAAGTACATCCTTCAAGGTCCCTAGTCGTGGGTGTATCGAGACGGGGCATCGATATACCAGAGTAGACTAGCGTATACCTTCTCGACCCATACAGATGGGCGATGGATGATCCCATATCCATTGGTGTTTGACATCAGAGATGATATACGGGTGCTCAGTAGAGACTGGGTACACTGGACGGACTCGCCGAGAACTTCCAGATGGTATTATACCTTACGTCAGATGGCAGTTCTCTGGTGACACTGGTACAGGTTAGTCTGTAGACCCGAGATCGTCATAGAGTCTTGTGTGATTCCCACTGTGATTTGATTTCCACATTACCACGTCCAAGAGGGCGTGCAAAATGGTGGCTTTTGGGTACAGTCCCGAATCACATGGAGGCAATGAGCGATAGGAGGGGATTCGTCTCTCCCGGTATAGGGAGTTGATGTTGCGCTGTGTTCGATTGGCTATAACCGGAAATCCCTGGCCAGGGTTGCTGAGATTTACTGGTAAGTGTTACCAGTAGTATCTCGAACTGTTATAGACCTCATATCGACACGACTTATCGAGCTACTGTGGTCTGACGTTTACCACCCCTAGGCAAGATATGCGACATATCAGACGATCAGACCGGACTGTACGGTAAGTGTTACTGGTTGGATTCACAGGAGTGTGAGCGGGCTTGCTCATCGATCTTCTGATCGCTCAATACCCGGGTGGCCGTTACGTTTAGCAGACCGCTTGCGGCTTGTGGGTGCTTGATATGATCATCATCTGCTGCCGGCGTATTGACGAGTCTTTAGAGTCCTATACAGAGGTTTCCTGGCTCAAGCGAAACGAAATAGGAGCGCATATGAGATATGTACGGAACCGAGAATAATGCGTGTATGTGATACCGTATTCTATTCTCTCGATGAATGTATCGATTGGTTGTATGCGATATAACCTAGTTATCGAATCAAGGATTGATTCGATAAGTCGATACATTGGATATTAGTCGGTCATATGCGATATGACCGGATCGTTAAATCAAGTGTTGATTTAATGATTTAATGTATAATTATATATTTGATATATTACTTTACATTAACTAATATTGGTTCACTTAAGATGTTTTTCTCACTTGTTTGTGCACATTGTATATGTGATATATTTTTGTGCACAAGATTGTATCATGTTTGATGATACATGCAAACTTGGGTGTTTGTTTGGTTTAAACTATGATTAGGTTAATGGTTAGGGTTTTCATTTACTCATTTATTTTCTTTATTCTTTTTGGAAAAAGAAAATAAAATGGTGGCTTGTTTGTTTTATCTTTGAAGCTTCATGACTTTTCTAGCATCTTTGAATAAGTCTTACCATTTTGTTTTCTTCCTAAACCCTAACCATTTAGCTTAACCCTAGTTCATTCTCTACACTTAACCATGGTTGCTAATATGATAAGAATCATTTTATTTTCTATTATTCACATTCTTATCATATTATCTTCTTCTTCTTCTTCTTCAAGAAGAAAGAAGCTTGCTAGCTTTAATGGTGATTTGAGAAAAAGAGTGAGAAATCCAAATCTAATGTGAACCCACTTCCTATATCTTCATCCTCTACCACTTGCCAAGTAGTATAGGGTGTTTTCTTCACAAGTTTAGTGACTTGGTGAAGTTGGAGCTTGATTTTGTGTTGCCTCGACGTAGATCATCTTCGGCATCGAAGTCGACGACCTAGCCCGCCCATTTCTCCGATGAAGCCGACGCTAGAGCCCGGGATCCGACGATCGCAGCGAGGGGACATCATCACGGAGCTATGGAGGTGGAGGACCGGATCTACAAAGGTTGTATTTCCGTTCACTCTTAGTTAAGTTGTTAACTAGTTGCATGTTTCGCCCTAATCTCTAGTCAACGATCGCATTAGGGTTTCTTGGCACCGGAAATTTTTGATTTTGCCATGGTTGATCAGTTGTATGACCTTTTGAGTGTGCCTAAGAACCCTACAGTGGTATCAGAGCCTAGCTAGAGCCTTAGGCGATGTGTAGACGATGTTAGAAGTCCGATCGAATCGAAACCCTAATGCAAATTCCTTCTCTATACATTTTTTTAAATCTGGGTTTTTTCCAAATTAAAAATATGCAGAAAACTCAGCAGGAAATTCTAAGAAATACTGTGCAAAACGAGCACCTAACTCAACTAAACCGCCGCGGAACCGCGGCAGAAGCCTGGCTATCGCGGCGGTTCCGCGGACGTTCGGTTGGTTCTCCCAATAAAATTTGCACAGTAATTCCTAATTTTTAGTGTTGTATTTTATGGGATATTTTAACGTTTACTCAAGAGTTGAGTATTCTGGGTTGTATTGGGGACTCCGTGTTTCGATCGGGAAGTTTAACTTCGTCTGTGTTTTTCCGGATAATTTTAGAAAATCTTGAAAAGTTCGACCGGATATAAATACCCACTTTTTCCCCTGCCGGGAAATTTCCAAGTGTTGGATCTTTCCATGGTTTAATAACGTTCTAAGTAGTGCAAGTAACGCGATGGACACTCTAGAAGACAACAAACCTTAACTCGATTATGTGACCGTCTTGAACTGCCCTTTGAACCTTAGGGTTTAGGGCAGTACGACGTGCCACATGTGAGGCGTTGGCTTGACCCTTCTACGGCTGGACCGTTGGTACTGAGGCATGAACTGGATGTTTTTAAACTTATTTCATGTGTTGAGTTGTTTCGGGAAAACTTGGGTGTTTGACTGTTCGATCGGAAAGTTTAACATTTTCTATTTTATCTGGAATATGATACAATATTTGGAATCCACATGTAGTCATGAGATAACTGATTTGAATGTTATAAACATAGCAGTTTAGTCTCACTTGATCGGTTGCCACGGAATTTTGATGTGATCAAAAGTCCGTCGCAATCACGTAGCGTACGCGGATACTCGCCGGGAAAACTTAATAGATAACCACGCCCCATAGCCCTGACCAAGTGACTGTAGGAGAACCCCGTCGCCGAAAGCAACCGTTCGGGTGCTCGCGGCAGCGGTGTTCCGCCTTGGTGCACTTCGTCGACGGCATCGGGGGTGCGGCTGCCTACTAAAGTTTGCGACGAGCATTCGATCAGAATATCGGGAATCTTGTTGAATTGCCCGACTTGATATTGAAAAGAGTTTTCGATAATGAGACTAAAATGCGGGGTTTATAATCATTAAGCATGTGATGTCTAAAGAATTCACTGGTTTAGGCATGCGATGTCTAAGGTAATTGCGGATTCCAACTGTTGTAGTTTTACACTTTCTTTTCTGCGACCGTAAGTGTAATATGTGATATCGCCGGTTTCGTTGCTATATGTCAACGACAATTGGGATACACATGTTTACTTACGTTGATGACATGTGATGTTATGTGTTGCTGGATATGTTATATTGGATCGTCGTGTTTGAATAGCCGGTTTTTTTTTATGTGAGATGAGTGTTTTTCATTTTCATTCATGTAAAAACTTGTATGTAATATTCTTTTATTGGGGCACTTCTAGGTTGCGGAAGATGTCACCATTTGTATATTATTTACTTTTCCGCACTAGAATAGACCCAAGGAGGAGGGCACAAGTAACCGGGTTCTGGAGTCCAGTGGGAGACCAACTAGAGGAGTCGAGTCCGGGTCTCCTAACTCTAGAATTGGTAGGGTTGCTTGCCGCTCTCGTAGGGGTCTAGGGGTGTGGGTTTGGCTATTCATCGCGACCGTGGAATCCGTGTTTTATACTGGCTCGTATTGAAAACACGGACGTCCTAGTATATCCAATGTTTTATATGTTTCTTCTGCTGCGATATCTGTGATGTGATCATTTGATATGTTCTGTGATAAATACTGTATATAGTATATATGATATATTTTATAGACGTTACTTATGTTTTACACCCGCGCTAGCCCTGCCCCGCTCTGCCGTTAGTTACCTAACCTAACGGTGCAGACGGGACATCGAGGCGAATGCGGATGGCATAAGCGTACGTTGTATTTATCTGTGATGTTTAGGTGATTTAAATGATGGGACTTCATTAATATGATTAATGAAAGAAAAGAAACCTAAGATGTTGTGGAATCGAATTTTCAAAAACAGGTAGCTACAGTTCTTGCTTTGCATCGCGGTGTTCCTTGTAGAACATCCTGCACCTTATTCGATAAGGAAAGGACCGAGATCCCTTCACCGGGAGTGACTCCTTTAGCAATAACTGGCAGATGCTACAACTCTCGGTTTGTCTTTTGATTGCTTCTATAGTTTCTGCTTTGCACAGAGGTATATATGATATATCCTGCACCTTATTCGATGAGGAAAGGGCCGACGATCCCTTCACCGGGAGTGACCCCTTTAGCAAAACTAGAAAAGCCTAAAAAACACTCCATTTTAAAATCATTTGATTCTACAACGATATCAAGTTCATTACGCAATAGGTTTTCAGAAAAACCTGTCGTAGCCCTCCGTCATTTCAGATAAGTAGTAGTTAGTATTCATGCTGCGTTTGTTGGCCTTTGTCAAGGCGTAGTGTGCGGTAGCTGACTGGTGCTTATCTGCTTATGCATATGATGCAGATTGGGTTAGGGTAGTCGTGCGACCTTGTTGGCCTTTGTCAAGGGTCGTGCGGGTGGGTTTAATTCAATCAGGAAATGACGGGTTGAACTTGACTAGCATCCTATGGTTTATTGGCCTTTGTCAAGGTCATAGGAGGTTAGGGGCAATATTATCGGGAATTTCAAGTGTTGAAATTTGCAATGAGATTGCATACCTTCTATGAGATAGTTGGATCCCGATACCCGCTGCGAGTAATTGTTACTCCTGGAAGAGTTTTACACATTACAATTAGCTGATCAAGTAGGTGTCTAGAAAGGTGTCAACGGGGTTACGCCTCTGGGAAAACGAGGTTTACTATAATTAGGTCCGTGCGAAAGCACGGGGAACCTTCCTCAAAGTACCGACACTGGCCTGGCTGAAAGATTGACGAACTTGTAGCGTGTAATTAATCCCGGCTAGTCTTTCATTTTAGGGTTTGAAGGAAGATTTGATAAAAACAGTGGGAGCCATCCTGATTAGATAAAATAATAACCAATCTAATCTTGCAAGAGCGCACGCAGAGTGTTTTCTTCTCTCTCTCTCCTGGTAGCGACCATATCACGCCTTAATCAAGATAATAAAACGGATATATTGACCGAACCCGCTTGTTATACTGTGCTGGGGAACGTTGGTCCCGCTCTAACTTATAATTGTTATAAGACAGAGCAGGAATTGGGGAATACCAGATTTCCCATGCCGCCCAAACGAAGAAAGTGCATATGATGCATCTCCTTCGGGTGTGTTCATTATACAGAACTGTTTCTCAGTATTCTTTACGTCCTGGGTATGTGATACCGAATCAGGATCCCGCATATGTAATCTGTTATATGGGCTACAGATAGGTAAAGAACTGAGAACGGGTGATAAGTTTCATGAGGCAGAAAACGGGGCAAGTGTTGCAGTCAAGTCTGTTGGTCACTGTCACCCTGTATTACAAATACATTGATTCTGAACGAATGATATTAGATACCGAACCTGATATACAAAATCATATCAGTCTCTTTATAAGTAAAGAAATGATAAAATTTTGTATTGTTGGATAATGTTTTGAACATTTCCTATATCAAAAGTTGATCGGTTCAGGCACGTTATCTAAAAGCATTGGTGTTCTAAATCAAACTACGGTTCTTAGTATATAGAACACACACAAGAGAAAGAGTTCAGAAATGAACGGATGCTTCTTGAGGTATTGTAGACCGGGTCATATCAATGCGACCTGACTAGCTAAGTTGCACAAAGATGCATATTTAAATCTGTTTGAATTTACATCTTGTGAAAACTTGCCGGTCATGTCACAAAGATAAGATGACCACAACTCTGTTTATTGGAAGCAGAGAAAGAGTTAGTGAACTCTTGGGATGATACATGTTGATGTATGTAGGTCCCCAGTCTACACATGCTAAGATCGGTTCTTTGTATTTCATTACATTCTCTGATAATCTCTCAAGATTCAGACATATGTTCCTGTTGAAACACAAGTCCGAACCATTTGAGATATTCACAGAATATAAGTTAGAAGTAGAGAACCAAAACGGGTATAAGTATTATGTCCTTTGATGTGATCAGGGAGGAGAATACTGTTAGTGTTTATGCCCTAGAAGGCCATTAATGTATCATACTAGCTTGTATATTACTTAATGAAAGCTTGGGATATTCACATGTATATAACAGTCTTGCTAAACATGGTAGTATGCTACTTGGTTTTTCTATCTTAATATGTGAGTGTACGTATTGATAGAGCTCTTAGGATCTTGCTTGTCTACCAGCGTTGTGATGGCAGTCACACTAGTGGGGGCTGGGTAGTCTACAAGCACATCCTCATTCAGGTCCCTGGTCGTTGGATTATCGAGACAGAGCATCGATACTCCGGAGTAGACTAGTGTGTACGCTTCTCATCCCAGTTGGGAAGATGGTCTGTCCCACAGCCGTCAGTACGTCGTACTGGAGATAGTATGCAGGTGCTCGTTAGGTTACGGGTACACCGGACAGGACTCACAGGGAACTGTTGGTTGGTTTGATACCAGTCGTCAGTGAACAGTTCCCAGGTGACATGAGTACAGCATAGTCCGCAGACTTGACACTGCTACTTCGCCTCGAGTGTGTCCCACTGTTCTTAGATTACTACCCTACCACGGCTCAAAGGAGTCGTGCAAACAGGTAGCAGTTGGGTGCAGTCCCGAGCACTTGGAGGCAGTGGCGGTTAGACAGGATTCGTCCCTCCCGGTATTGGGAGTAGATATCGTGCTGTGTCAGAGAGCCATTACGCAAAGTCCCTGGCCAGGGCAAGCGAGATTTGCTGGTAGGTTCCAGTAGTTTCTCAGGGTGTAATGGGCTTCCCTCTGACACGACTTATACCGCTATTAGGGGACTGACGCTTGCCGCCCCCTAGGCCCGATATGCGATAGTCTTGGACGAACGGACCGGACTGTATGGAGATTGTCACATCAGACTCAGTAGGAGTTCGGATGGGTTTTCTCATCGGCCTTCTTATCGACAACTACCTGGGGACCGTTACGTACAGCTAGTGCCGCTTGCGGTCTGTGGTTAAACCCACTGCCAGCGTAGTAGTCGAGTCTCTAGAGTCCCACACAGAGAGTTTCCTACTCCAGGCGAAACGATATAGAGGTTGCATGGTTTTGCGACAAAGGGTTCGGACGCATACGTGCGTTTACGCGCGTACGACTTTCGGACAGTTTTTACCAGTCGGCTTTGGTTTAAGCCAGTTACTGGTATCCGGTTATTGGATTTTTACAGTCTAAAGTTTTTCCGTATTTTTGCGGATTGGAGGGGCGTTCTCGTAATTGTACGAGAAGCTTCTAGAAGATATGACTAAGGAGGTTAAGGTGACATAAGCTTTGGATAAGATTAGTGAGTCATGAGGGTGATTCATCATGGTCATTAATGCATCATAAATGCTTAATGACTCATGTTAATGAATCACCTCTTTTCATTTATGAAGCATGCTTATTCATTTCTATTATTGATTTATTCTATAATAAGAATGCTTCATAACATATTATGATACACTCTCTCTCATCTCATTATCTCATCTCACATTCTCTCATCTTCAAGCTCTCATCTTCAAGTGACTAATCCTTAATCCTCATGTGTTGAGATCAAAGGTTTAGTTAGACTTAAGCATCCATTACCTTCACTCTATATCATCCTTTCTTCTTTGATTAGCAATCAAAGTAGATTAGTTACCTCAAGTTAGAGGTGTAGCTTGGTGTTTTGCTCTCGGGTGGATCGTCTACTACCTAGAGAAGGTCGAGGAGAACAAAGGAGGACACAAAGACGAAGGACTAGTTTCGATAGGTATAATCCCTAATCACAAGTGATAAGAAAATCTTTGTGTACGGTTATTTATAGTTTAGCTTCGATTTAAGCGGTTAGTCGATGTTCGTTCCTTAAACTTGATCGTTTTTGTAAATTCCGCCTCCCCACAAGTACTGGGGTGTACTACATCGACTTACAGTGGTATCAGAGCCTCGCTAAACAATAAATAACTTAATTGTAAATTTGTACGAATTTCGAATGAAAAATCGAAGCCGGAAAACCCTAAATATTATCAGTTTCTGTCGAACTTAAAATGAAGTCCTAAAATTTTTCAGGTGTGTTCAGAAAGCATGAAATGAGTCCAGGAGAACACCCACGAAATTTGAGCCAATGATTCGACTAACGCGCCGCGTAAGGGCGGCGGATCCCACCGATCCGCCGCGCTTCCGCGGCCGAGTTGCCGAGTCATGGGCTCATCTTTCATGGGTGGGTCCTCTCTGGTGTTTGGGGTTTTCTGGAATATTTAATATTTGCTCAGTTTACTGTTTAACAGAGCAGATTTTGGAGCAATATTGATGTTGTTTAATCGATCGAAATTGTACAGTATTTGCATATTGGATTATATCTGTGATTGTTTAATGTGTTCGTAAACCTCCCCTAACTGCTAGTATGTCGGTTGGCAGGGGGTTGCACATTTCTGAAATGGTTATATCTGTTTGTGCATATAAACTGTATTGGACTGTTGTGGTGTATAGCCGGGGTTTGCAATGGGTTATTGTTTAATTCATTTGTTGTAAATATAATTTGTTGTAATATTATTTTTGCGGGGCACTTCCAGGTTGCGGTCGTAGCCACCGTTGTATTATTTCATTTTACTGTTTTTGCTCCTAGGACTGACCCAAGGTGGGGTACACAGACTGCCGGGTGGGTAGTTTGCCGTACCCGTAGGGGTCGAGGGTGGGGTAACGGCTATTCATCACAACTGTGTAATCTGTCTTTTCTTGCAGGCTCAAAAGAAATACAGATTGCTTGCAAATCCAATATTGTTTATCTGTGTTCTGGAATGTATATCATTGCGTCAGACGAATGTAAAATATCTATATTTATGATAGCTATTTAGACGTCACTTATGTTTTACACCCGCGCTAGCCCAGCCCCCGCTCTGTCGTTAGTTAAGTAACCTAACGGGTTATGACGGGACCCCGTGGCGAATGCGGATGGCATAAGAGGACGTTGTATTTTCGTTGTTTTCTGCAATGATAGGTTAATGATGGGACGCATTATCTATAATGCAAAGTAAATAAACCAAAGTTTTAAATCGCTGGAACAATTTAAAAGAAACCACTCGGTTAATTTTAAAAAACAGATATTTTTAAATACGGAGATTTAACCACTCCTTTTAAAAGCTATCAGGTTCTTTCGGTTATATCAAGTTCACTACGTTCACGGTTTCGCCAAAGCCAGTCGTAGCCCTCCGTCATTTCTTATGGATGGTCAGTAGTATTCAAGCTATGCTTGTTGGCATACGTCAAGGCATAGTGTTTGGTAGCTGCTGGGGTATTCATTTGTTGCATAGATAGATGTGTTGGTTTGGGACATTCGCATTACCTTGTTGGCATACGTCAAGGGTATATACGGGTGGGTTCAAATTAACAAGATAATGATGGGCAGAACTTGACATGTGACTTATGATTTGTTGGCATACGTCAAGGTCATAAGAGCATGGGGCAAAAACTTATATCGGGAATTTCTAAAGAAACTGAAATTTGCAAAGAGATGCATACCATTTGGAGTTTGATGAATGTTGGTAGGATTCCTTCAACATTATCATACGATGATATTTGGATCCCGATCCTACTGTGAGTATATGATACTTATCAGGATATTCGTCGCTTAACGATCAATGCTATAAACCTAGTAGGTGTCCAGAAAGGTGTCAGCGGGGTTACGCCCCCAGAGAAAAGAGGTTATTTAATTAAGGAACTTCGCGAAAGCGTTGGAAAACCTCCCTCGAAGTACCGACACCAGCCTGGCTGAACGGTTAAGCAAGTATTGTACGGTGAGAATAGTCTTGACTAATTCTTCTTTTATGGTTTGAGGAAGGATTCGAGAAACAGTGGGAGCCATCCAGTTTAGATAAACTAAAAACCACTCTAAACTTGCAAGAGCATCATGCTAAAGAGTTTTCTTCTCTCTCTCCTAATTGCAGCGACCCTGAAAATGACTGGACTTAAGTTACTTTTAGAGAAAAATATACTGACGGGGCCAAACTATAAAGATTGGCTGCGGAATGTCAAAATGGCTTTGACCTATGACAAACTGGGGTACGTCCTCACCGCTACGGCACCTGCTGTCCCTGGTCCCAAATCCAGCAATGCGGATAAGGAAATCCGCAAAACCTGGGAATTAGATTGCGCGAGAGCCAAGTGCATCGTGCTTGCCTCGATGAACAATGAACATCAGAGGAGGCACGAGGATATGTCCTTAGATGGCATATTTCTCCATACAAAGGAACTTTATGGAGAGCAATCTCGTATAGCAAGATACGAGACCTCTAAGAAATTGTTTCGAGCGAGGTTGGCTGTCGGGTCATCGGTAGGTGAACATGTCCTACAGATGATTAGCTACATAGAAGAGCTCGCAGACCTTGGGACGACTTTGGATAATGAGCTCTATACAGACCTTGTTCTCCAGTCCCTTCCTCCCACCTACGCCCAGTTTATCCTCAACTTCAATCTTCAAGGAAAAGAAGTTGAACTTGCGGAACTCCTGAACATGTTAAGGAGTGCGGAGGGCACCTTGCAGAAGGCAAGGGAAACACCCGCTATGTTTGTTGGCGGTTCATCTTCTTCTGGGTCCAAGGCTAGGGCCAAAGGAAGGAAGAAGAAGGCCGCACCCAGACCTAGAGGAGGTGTTAGTAAGGTGGGAGGGAAGGGAAAGAAAAAGAAAGCAGTACCGATAGTTGGCCAGGATGAGTGCTTCCATTGTCACAGGAAAGGGCACTAGAAGAAGGATTGCAAGGCGTGGAACGCCAAGAACCAGGAACCGAAGCAAGCTGTGGCTTCGACTTCAGGTGTGTTTGTAATTGAGAATTGTCTGTCGATCAACTCTACTTCCTGGGTATTGGATACCGGATCAGGATCTCATATTTGCAATTCATTGCAGGCACTGAGAAACCGTAGAGTGCTGAAGGAAGGTGATATGATCCTCAGGGTTGCTAACGGAGCTAGCGTGGGAGCTGCGTCCGTCGGGGATTATCACCTAAGATTGACGAGTGGACACATTTTGGTTTTACATAACTGTTATTTTGTACCCAGCTTAACGTGTAATATCATATCAGTTTCCTTGTTATCAAATAAAGGTTATGATTTCACGTTTGTAAGAGATGTTGTCAACATCCACCTTAATCATGGTTTGATTGGGTCCGGTACTCTAAATAACGGCATATATGTTTTAAACCAACTCCAAATTTTCAATGTCCAGAACACACTAAAAAGAAAGTCTCCAGATTTGAATAAAGCTTTCTTATGGCATTGTAGACTGGGTCACATCAATGAGAGAAGGTTGACTAAGTTGCATAGAGAAGGATATTTAGACTCGTTCGAATATCAATCTTATGACACTTGTCAATCTTGTCTCAAAGGAAAGATGACAAAGACTCCATTTACTGGACAAGGAGTAAGAGCGAGCGAGCTCTTAGGACTCATACACAGCGATGTATGCGGTCCAATGTCTACACATGCGAGAGGTGTTTATTCCTACTTCATTACTTTTACAGATGATTTCTCTAGGTTTGGACATGTCTTCTTAATGAAGCATAAATCCGAAGCCTTTGAGAAATTCCTGGAATACAAGAGTGAAGCGGAAAACCAAACGGGCAAAAGTATTAAGACACTGAGATCGGATCGAGGTGGAGAATACTTAAGTGCCGAGTTCCTAGGTTACCTAAAAGAGAAAGGAATTCTCTCTCAGCTTACTCCTCCATACACTCCACAGCACAACGGTGTATCGGAGAGACGGAATCGAACCCTATTGGATATGGTACGATCCATGATGAGTAATGCTGAGTTACCACGATCTTTCTGGGGGTATGCGCTAGAATCAGCGATACATCTTTTGAACAGAGTTCCAACCAAAACTGTGCCTACCACACCATATCAGATGTGGAGTGGGAAGAAACCCTATCTTCAGTACCTGAAGACGTGGGGATGTCCAGCTTTTGTAAAAAAGCAGCGTCCGGACAAGCTCGAGGCACGCTCAGTAGAGTGTAAGTTTGTGGGATATCCAAAGAACTCTACAGGATATTGCTTCTATTACGCAGAGGAACAAAAGGTTTTTGTTTCTCGTCATGCCCGCTTCTTAGAAACTGAATTTTTGGAAAATCAGAAGAGTGGGAGCGAAATAGAACTGGAAGAAATTCCAGAACCACAAACTGCTACTGAAAGTTTGGTAGAACCGGAAGTTCAAGAAGAACAGAACATTCCCGCACCCCTCCGCAGGAGTAGTAGGCCGTCTCATCCGCCTGAGAGATACTACGGTTTTCTCATAGACGGGGATAGAGAGGATTGCATCATAGATGATGATGAACCTACTGACTTCCAGCAGGCCATCCAGAGCGGTGACTCGGTACGATGGCTAGATGCAATGCGGACCGAGATGGAGTCCATGTACACTAACAAAGTATGGACTTTGGACTTTGCTCCAGATGGGGTAAAACCCATAGGATGCAAATGGATCTTCAAGAAAAAGATTGGTGTAGATGGACAGGTGGAAACCTATAAGGCTAGACTTGTTGCAAAGGGTTTTCGTCAAAGACCTGGTTTGGACTATGACGAAACTTTTTCTCCAGTGGCTATGCTCAAATCCATTCGGGTCCTTCTTGCTATTGCTGCCTTCCATGATTATGAAATCTGGCAGATGGACGTAAAGACGGCTTTTCTGAATGGAAATTTAGAAGAGAGCGTCTATATGGATCAGCCAGAGGGTTTCAATCAGAGTGGGAGCAGCGGGAAAGTATGCAAGCTGCTTAAGTCCATTTATGGACTAAAGCAGGCATCGCGGAGTTGGAACATCTGTTTTGATGAGACAGTCAAAGAATATGACTTTATCAAAAATCCAGATGAACCGTGCATATATAGTAAAGTTGTGGCCAGAAGTGTCGTATTCCTCGTCTTGTACGTGGATGACATTCTATTGATAGGAAATGACATTCCTATGCTACAATCTGTCAAAGGATTCTTGTCACACAGGTTCTCCATGAAAGACCTGGGTGATGCCTCTTACATTCTGGGGATCCGGATCTATCGTGATAGATCCAAGAGGATGTTGGGACTTTCACAGTCCAGGTATATCGACACTGTACTGAAAAGATTCAGTATGGAAGATTCTAAGCGCGGTAATCTACCGGCTTGTCACGGAATCACCCTCTCCAAAGAGATGTCTCCCAAGACTGATTTGGAAAGGGAACGCATGTCTATTATACCCTACGCTTCTGCGGTGGGCTCTATAATGTATGCGATGTTGTGTACCAGACCAGATGTAGCTTACGCACTGAGCGTGGTAAGCCGGTATCAGTCAGACCCAGGGGAGATGCACTGGAAAGCAGTTAAGAACATTCTCAAGTACCTGAGGAGGACTAAGGAGATGTTCTTGGTTTACGGCGGAAAAGACCTCAGGTTGGAGGCCTTTGCTGATTCCGGCTTCCAGAGTGATAAGGACGATTCCAAGTCCATGTCGGGTTATGTCTTTACCCTCAATGGAGGGGCGGTGTGCTGGAAGAGCTCCAAGCAGGACACCGTTGCTGACTCGACGATGGAAGCGGAGTATATAGCTGCTTGCGATGCCGCAAAAGAAGCAGTCTGGATGAAGAAGTTCCTAACAGAACTTCAGGTGGTTCCTACCATAGTTGATCCAATACCTCTGTATTGCGACAACAACGGAGCTATAGCTTTAGCGAAGGAACCAAGGTCCCATCAGAAGTCCAGACACATCTTGAGGCGGTATCACCTGATCAGGGAGATCATTGATCGTCAGGAGATCGAGGTTCGGAGAGTTGCTTCAGAAGAGAACATTGCTGATCCATTCACAAAGGCCCTTCCTCAGATTCAGTTCGAGCGGCTACTCGAGATCATCGGTCTTCGATACGCCAGTACATGGCCCTAGTGCAAGTGGGAGATTGTTAGTGTTTATGCCCTAGAAGGCCATTACTGTATCATACTAGCTTGTATATTACTTAATGGAAGCTTGGGATATTCACATGTATATAACAGTCTTGCTAAACATGGTAGTATGCTACTTGGTTTTTCTATCTTAATATGTGAGTGTACGTATTGATAGAGCTCTTAGGATCTTGCTTGTCTACCAGCGTTGTGATGGCAGTCACACTAGTGGGGGCTGGGTAGTCTACAAGCACATCCTTATTCAGGTCCCTGGTCGTTGGATTATCGAGACAGAGCATCGATACTCCGGAGTAGACTAGTGTGTACGCTTCTCATCCCAGTTGGGGAGATGGTCTGTCCCACAGCCGTCAGTACGTCGTACTGGAGATAGTATGCAGGTGTTCGTTAGGTTACGGGTACACCGGACAGGACTCACAGGGAACTGTTGGTTGGTTTGATACCAGTCGTCAGTGAACAGTTCCCAGGTGACATGAGTACAGCATAGTCCGCAGACTTGACACTGCTACTTCGCCTCGAGTGTGTCCCACTGTTCTTAGATTGCTACCCTACCACGGCTCAAAGTAGTCGTGCAAACAGGTAGCAGTTGGGTGCAGTCCCGAGCACTTGGAGGCAGTGGCGGTTAGACAGGATTCGTCCCTCCCGGTATTGGGAGTAGATATCGTGCTGTGTCAGAGAGCCATTACGCAAAGTCCCTGGCCAGGGCAAGCGAGATTTGCTGGTAGGTTCCAGTAGTTTCTCAGGGTGTAATGGGCTTCCCTCTGACACGACTTATACCGCTATTAGGGGACTGACGCTTGCCGCCCCCCTAGGCCCGATATGCGATAGTCTTGGACGAACGGACCGGACTGTATGGAGATTGTCACATCAGACTCAGTAGGAGTTCGGATGGGTTTTCTCATCGGCCTTCTTATCGACAACTACCTGGGGACCGTTACGTACAGCTAGTGCCGCTTGCGGTCTGTGGTTAAACCCACTGCCAGCGTAGTAGTCGAGTCTCTAGAGTCTCACACAGAGAGTTTCCTACTCCAGGCGAAACGATATAGAGGTTGCATGGTTTTGCGACAAAGGGTTCGGACGCATACGTGCGTTTACGCGCGTACGACTTTCGGACAGTTTTTACCAGTCGGCTTTGGTTTAAGCCAGTTACAGGTATCCGGTTATTGGATTTTTACAGTCTAAAGTTTTTCCGTATTTTTGCGGATTGGAGGGGCGTTCTCGTAATTGTACGAGAAGCTTCTAGAAGATGTGACTAAGGAGGTTAAGGTGACATAAGCTTTGGATAAGATTAGTGAGTCATGAGGGTGATTCATCATGGTCATTAATGCATCATAAATGCTTAATGACTCATGTTAATGAATCACCTCTTTTCATTTATGAAGCATGCTTATTCATTTCTATTATTGATTTATTCTATAATAAGAATGCTTCATAATATATTATGATACACTCTCTCTCATCTCATTATCTCATCTCACATTCTCTCTCCTCAAGCTCTCATCTTCAAGTGACTAATCCTTAATCCTCATGTGTTGAGATCAAAGGTTTAGTTAGACTTAAGCATCCATTACCTTCACTCTATATCATCCTTTCTTCTTTGATTAGCAATCAAAGTAGATTAGTTACCTCAAGTTAGAGGTGTAGCTTGGTGTTTTGCTCTCGGGTGGATCGTCTACTACCTAGAGAAGGTCGAGGAGAACAAAGGAGGACACAAAGACGAAGGACTAGTTTCGATAGGTATAATCCCTAATCACAAGTGATAAGAAAATCTTTGTGTACGGTTATTTATAGTTTAGCTTCGATTTAAGCGGTTAGTCGATGTTCGTTCCTTAAACTTGATCGTTTTTGTAAATTCCGCCTCCCCACAAGTACTGGGGTGTACTACATCGACTTACAAATACTTGAGCACGGAAATCCTGGATTATTCTAAAGGAGAATGAGATTCTCTCTCAGCATTACTCCTCCGTATACACCATAGCACGATGGTATATCGGGCGGAGCAATCACACCCTATATGATAAGGTGTGCTCTATGATGAGTACTACTGAGTTGCCTATTTCCTTTTGGGAGTTATGCACTTATGAAGTTGCATACCTATTGAATAGGGTTCCAATCAAATCAGTTGCCTACCGCTTCATATGTGATATGGAAAGGGAAGAGCCCATATCTTAAGTTGGTTAAGATTTGGGGTTGTCCGGCCTATGTCTAAAAGCAAAATCCGGACAAGCTCGAGGCAAGGTCTGTTATGTAGAACTGGAAATGTTCCAGCTATACAAACTGCGGCTGATGATTTGACAGAACCAAAGGATTCAATAGTTTCCAACGAACCTCAGCCTCTCCGCCGATCTAGTACGGTTCCTCACCCACCTGAGAAATACTTCGGTTTCTCTATGACAGTGGGAGTGAGGATTGCATCATGAGATGATGACCCAACTAGTTTCGAGCTGGCCATCAGGAGTGGGACTCTGTAAGAATGGCTGGATGCTTAGCGATATGAGATGGAATCCTTATACACCAACAAAGTATGGACTTTGGTTGCTTTATCTGAAGGGTTAAATCCCCATCAGGAGCAAGTATATCTTGAGAAGATTACTTGGTGTAGATGGAAAAGTTGAGACTTTCAAAGCTAGACTTGTTAAAGGTTTTCGTCATCAACCAGGCGTGGAAAATGATGAAACCTTTTCCAGTAGCTATGCTTAAGTCCATCCAGATCCTACTTGCCACGGCTACATACCATGACTACGATATCTGGCGGTTGTGTGCCATGACTGCTTTTCTAAATGATGTTTTAGAAGAGTGCGTCTATAAGTACACAGCCAGAGGGCCTCGTAGACAGTGGGAGCAGCGGAAATGTGTGCAAGATGTTTTATGTGATAAAGCAGGCATCACGGAGTTGGAACGTCTGTTTTGATGTGTTAGTCAAAGAGTTTGACATCATCAAAATGGTATATGAACCTTGTATAAACAAAAAGGTAGTAGAGAGTATGGTGGTGATCCTCGTAGAGTACGTGGATGACATACTCTTGATAAGGAAGGGGTTTCCTATGCTACGCTCGGTCAATCTCCGCTTATCACAAGGATTCTCCATAAAGGATCAAAGTGATACCTCCTAAATCCTGAGTTTTGATCTATGAGATAGAAGTAATTGGATGCTAGGATTCTCACTAGTTGTAGTGAGATGGTATCAATTGATCCTGGGGAGAATCACTGGAAAGGTTCTAGGGTGATAAGGACGACTGAATGTCAGTCACAGGTATTGTCTTTACCCTCAGTAAAGGGACGGTATGTTGGAAGAGTTCCAAGCTAGATACCGTGGCATACTGGACGATAAAGGCTTGATACATCGCTACTTAAGATTCTACCAAAGAGGCAGTCTGGATGTATATTTGTTCATGAGATGAACTTTGTTCCTACCTTTGTGTGACAATGGAGTTGTGGCTTATGATAAGGAACGCCCGTCCCATCTGTGATCCAGACATATTCTTAGGCAGTATCACCTGATCGTGGAGATGATTGATCTCCAGGGGATCGAGGTAAGGAGAGTAGACTCAGAGGACAACACGGCGGATCCACTCACAAAGGCCTTTTCCCAGAGAGAGACTTTTATGGGATGGTTGAGTATGAGATACTGCAACCACTGCTACAGATGGCCCTAGTGCAAGTGGGAGATTGTTAGTTATATGTATGCCCTAGAGGCCATTACTGTACGTAGGATGTATATTGTAGTGGATGCTGGGACATATATAGGGAGGACTTTCTTGCTCGACATGATAGTATGCTATCTGGTTGCTCTTTATCTTAACGTGTACACTGATTGTCTCTCTGTTACATGTTGGTGAAGCCCTTAGGATGTGTACTTGACTACCTGGACTATGATGCGGATCATACTAGTAGGGACATGGTAGTCCATAAGTATATCCTTCAAGGTCCCTAGTCGTGGGTGTATCGAGACGGGGCATCGATATACCAGAGTAGACTAGCGTATACCTTCTCGACCCATGCAGATGGGCGATGGATGATCCCATATCCATTGGTGTTTGACATCAGAGATGATATACGGGTGCTCAGTAGAGACTGGGTACACTGGACGGACTCGCCGAGAACTCCCAGATGGTATTATACCTTACGTCAGATGGCAGTTCTCTGGTGACACTGGTACAGGTTAGTCTGTAGACCCGAGATCGTCATAGAGTCTTGTGTGATTCCCACTGTGATTTGATTTCCACCTTACCACATCCAAGAGGGCGTGCAAAACGGTGGCTTTTGGGTACAGTCCCGAATCACATGGAGGCAATGAGCGATAGGAGGGGATTCGTCTCTCCCGGTATAGGGAGTTGATGTTGCGCTGTGTTCGATTGGCTATAACCGGAAATCCCTGGCCAGGGTTGCTGAGATTTACTGGTAAGTGTTACCAGTGGTATCTTGAACTGTTATAGACCTCATATCGACATGACTTATCGAGCTACTGGGGTCTGACGTTTACCACCCCTAGGCAAGATATGCGACATATCAGACGATCAGACAGGACTGTACGGTAAGTGTTACTGGTTGGATTCACAGAAGTGTGAGCGGGCTTGCTCATCGATCTTCTGATCGCTCAATACCCGGGTGGCCGTTACGTTTAGCAGACCGCTTGCGGCTTGTGGGTGCTTGATATGATCATCATCTGCTGCCGGCGTATTGACGAGTCTTTAGAGTCCTATACAGAGGTTTCCTGGCTCAAGCGAAACGAAATAGGAGCGCATATGAGATATGTGCGGAACCGAGAATAATGCGTGTATGTGATACCGTATTCTATTCTCGCGATGAATGTATCGATTGGTTGTATGCGATATAACCTAGTTATCGAATCAAGGATTGATTCGATAAGTCGATACATTGGATATTAGTCGGTCATATGCGATATGACCGGATCGTTAAATCAAGTGTTGATTTAATGATTTAATGTATAATTATATATTTGATATATTACTTTACATTAACTAATATTGGTTCACTTAAGATGTTTTTCTCACTTGTTTGTGCACATTGTATATGTGATATATTTTTGTGCACAAGATTGTATCATGTTTGATGATACATGCAAACTTGGGTGTTTGTTTGGTTTAAACTATGATTAGGTTAATGGTTAGGGTTTTCATTTACTCATTTATTTTCTTTATTATTTTTTGAAAAAGAAAATAAAATGGTGGCTTGTTTGTTTTATCTTTGAAGCTTCATGACTTTTCTAGCATCTTTGAATATGTCTTACCATTTTGTTTTCTTCCTAAACCCTAACCATTTAGCTTAACCCTAGTTCATTCTCTACACTTAACCATGGTTGCTAATATGATAAGAATCATTTTATTTTCTATTATTCACATTCTTATCATATTATCTTCTTCTTCTTCTTCAAGAAGAAAGAAGCTTGCTAGCTTCAATAGTGATTTGAGAAAAAGAGTGAGAAATCCAAATCTAAAGTGAACCCACTTCCTATTTCTTCATCCTCTACCATTTTCCAAGTAGTATAGGGTGTTTTCTTCACAAGTTTCATGACTTGGTGAAGTTGGAGCTTGATCTTGTGTTGCCTCGACGTAGATCATCTTCGGCATCGAAGTCGACGACCTAGCCCGCCCATTTCTCCGATGAAGCCGACGCTAGAGCCCGGGATCCGACGATTGCAGCGAGGGGACATCATCACGGAGCTATGGAGGTGGAGGACCGGATCTACAAAGGTTGTATTTCCGTTCACTCTTAGTTAAGTTGTTAACTAGTTGCATGTTTCGCCCTAATCTCTAGTCAACGATCGCATTAGGGTTTCTCGGCACCGGAAATTTTTGATTTTGCCATGGTTGATCAGTTGTGTGACCTCTTGAGTGTGCCTAGGAACCCTACAGGAAAACCAAAAGCGACAGACCGAGCTGATCCTGCAGCAAGCTGAATCTTTTCAGGAAGGTTTGCGGACCATTCAGCAGTCCGTGAGCAATGTTGTAGCCAGACCAGGAGATCGTATGGGTACCGTGGCGGATTTCAGGAGACTGCGTACGTCTGTTTTTACTGGCCTGGAGGAGCCGTTGCCAGCGGAGCAGTGGCTGGTTGACACGGAGAATTTACTCATTGCAGCACAGATCCCAGATGATAAGAGAGTGGATGTGGTACTCATCCAGCTAGTGGATTACGCCCGTGAATGGTGGCTTGTGGAAGAGACCTGCTTGCCCAAGCCGATCATGTGGGCGGATTTTTCAAAGAGTTTCTTGGAGAAGTTCTTCCCGCGGACTGCACGGGAGGAAATGGAGGAAAAATTCTTCAGTTTGAAGCAGAACGGCGCACCTGTAGATGTACATGCAGCTGAGTGGACGCGGCTCAGTAGATTCGCGGGATCTTTGGTTGCCAGCAATGCTGATAGGGCAAGAAGGTTCATGCGCAGTTTGGATGTGGACATCCAGAGGCAGATTGTCTCCCTGGGTTTGACCACTTTCTCACAAGTACTTACAGCAGCCCGAGAGCAGCAGAGTCTATCTATGAAGACCGGGGGTACATCGCAGCTAGCAATTACAGCACGGAAGCCAGCATTTGCACCAAACCGATTACATGGATGCAAAGGTATTCCGGTGGACAGGAGTGGCGTTGTACCAATGAAGAAGCCAGTTTTGCCCGAGCAGAAGGGATGGGTGTTGTGCGATTACTGCTAACGACCGGGTCATTATCGAAGAGATTGTCGTAAGAGGCTTGGACTGTGTCTTATTTGCGGATCGGCTGATCACACCATTGATACTTGTCCGTCGAAGCTACGGTTGAAGGATGATACTCAGAAGCCACCGCAGAGACAGTTTCAGGAGCAGAAGCTGATAACTCAGGGACCCAATCAAGCTCGAGCCTTTACCCTGACGGCTGAAGAGGCTAAAGCTTCAGAGTAAGTCGTTTCAGGTACCTTACTTGTTCATGGTTTTCTCACATTAGCGTTTTTCAATTCTAGTGCATCCCATTGATTTATGTCGTCCAAGTTTATTACTATACACTCGAAGACTTGCACGACCCTGTTTAGTTTTGGGACATACACACTGTGAATGGGAAAATCATAACTAATAGAAGGTGTAAGGACTATTCTGTTGTTGTTGGCGGACGGGAGTTAATTGCAGATTCCTTAGTGATTGTTACCGGCAGTTGTGAAGTCGTCTTGGGAATGGATTTCTCAGCGCTTTCCACGCTCACATTGAGTATAGAGTAAAGAAAGAGAATTTCCAGATTCCCGGACATCCAGATGTTGTCTAGAGGAAGCAGTTCTGTCGGGCCAGTCGAGTTTAGGGCTAGGCCGACAACTAATGTTCTTTCGTCGATGAAGGTTGTTAAAGAGGAAGCGCCAGCTGTAGTTGGAGAGTTCATGGACGTGTTCAAGGACATCTCGGGTTTACTGCCAAAGCGAGAGGTGGAGTTCGCAATTGATCTTGTTCCTGGTGCAGCGCCAATCTCAAGGGCGTACTTTCCGATGGCACCAGAGGAGTTGGCAGAAGTTAAGAAGCAGGTTACTGAATTACTTGAGAAGGGTTAGATTCGAAGCAGTAACTCGCCTTGGGGAGCTCCAGTTTTTCTAGTAAAGAAGAAGGATGGCATAAGGAGGATGTGCATCGACTATCGAGAATTAGACCGGGTGACTATTAAGAACAAGTACCCGATCCTTCGCATTGGCGCGAGGGTATTCTCGAAGCTGGATTTGCAATCCAGATATCATCAGGTCCGAGTTAAACCAGAAAATATTTGCAAGACTGTGTTCCGAACTCGTTATGGACGTTACGAGTATTTAGTGATGCCCTTCGAAGTAACGAATGCACCGGCTATATTCATGGACTTGATGAACCGAATCTTTTCACCATTCTTGGACCAGTTTATAGTGGTATTTATTGATAATATTCTGGTCT
Organism: Agapanthus africanus; assembly: GCA_030015575.1. Classification (NCBI taxonomy): domain Eukaryota; kingdom Viridiplantae; phylum Streptophyta; class Magnoliopsida; order Asparagales; family Amaryllidaceae; genus Agapanthus; species Agapanthus africanus. The sequence goes on from JASDDO010000031.1 coordinate 334,443,842, forward strand.
ACCCCAAGAGCAGTGAAGAGCATGCAGATATTGGTGATCGCACTGCGGACAGTGAGGTAAGAAAGATTGCATGCAAAGATGAGCAAGTGCGAGTTTTGGCTTGAAGAAATGAAGTTTTGGGGCACATCATAGATGGAGGTGGAATCGCCGTTTATCCATGAAAGATTGCAGCAGTTCAAGATTGGCCGATTCCGAAGTATGTTGTGGAAATCAGAAGTTTTCTTAGTCTTGCCGGGTATTGCAGATATCTGCGAAGAACTTATGAAGGAGGCGCACAGTTCAACATGTTCCGTACATCTAGGAGGCACGAAGATGTACCAAGATTTACGACAGCAATTTGATGGGAAGGCATGAAATGGGAGATTTCCCGCTTTGTAGCAAAGTGCTTGGTGTGTCATCAAGTTAAGGATGAACACCAGAGGGTTGCTGGTTTATTGCAACCACTTTCGATTCCTCAGTGGAAGTGGGAACATATAACCATGGATTTCGTGACGGCTCTACCGCGGAGTCCAAAAGGCAACAATGCAGTTGGGTGATTGTTGAACGATTGACCAAGGCAGCTCATTTCATCCCTTTTTTTTTCGAGTTAGTCAATCAACAGGAACTTTGGCAGAACGATACATGCAAGAGATGGCAAGATTGCACGGAGTACCGGTGAGCATCGTGTTCGACCGGGACACTCGGTTCTTATCACACTTTCGGAGGAGCTTACGAGAAGTTTGGGGACTCGATTGAAGTTTAGCACAGCTTATCATCCCCAAACAGATGGCCAGTCGGAGAGAACGATCCAAACTCTTGAAGTTATGTTGAGAGCTTGCATGTTGGACTTCAAGGGTTCATGGGAGGATCATCTACATTTGGTGGAGTTTTCTTACAACAACAGTTTCCAGGCAACTATTCAGATGGCTCCATTCGAAGCTTTGTATGGTCGCAAGTGTAGTTCACCTGTTTGTTGGGACGATGTCGGTGGACGAAGATTGTTGGGACCGGATTTGGTGGCGCAGACAGTTGAGAAAGTTAACACTATCAGGAATCATATGAAAGCAGCACAAGACAGACAGAAGAGTTGGGCAGATACGTCGAGAAGACCTCTAGAGTTCGCCGTGGGTGATTTGGTATTCTTGAAGATATCACCGACTAGAGGGGTGATTCGTTTTGGAAGTCAAGGGAAGCTCAGTCCTCGATTCGTTGGACCCTTTGAGATTTTGGAGCGTGTCGGTGAGGTAGCATATCGATTGGCGTTACCGCAATCCTTGACGAATGTGCATGATGTGTTTCACGTATCTCAACTCCGTAAGTATGTTCGAGATGAAACACATGTGTTGGATCATTCGGAGCTGAGGGTACGAGAAGACTTGACTTTTGAGGAGCGACCGGTTGAGATTGTGGATCGAAGGGAAAAGGTCCTTAAGAACAAGGTTATCCCTCTTGTACTTGTTTCTTGGGGTAGTCACTCACATGGAGAGTCAACTTGGGAACGGGAAGATGAAATCCGGCAGAAGTTTCCCCATCTTTTCTTGTAGTGTTGGTTGTTTATCCTTTTGTGTTCTTAGAATTTCGAGGACGAAATTCTTTTGTAGTTGGGTATAATGTAACAACCGAGTTCTGTTATACCAATTCCTGTTACCGTATGTGTTGTTTATGGTATCTAGTTCATTTACCATGTTTGATTTTAAGTGGTAGTTACTTTATATTCGACCCGTTTGCATGAGCTTGTTGTTTCCTAGTTATAGATTACCCTAACATTACATATTGATGCATATAATAATTTAAAACTACATGATATGGCCTGCTTGATACCCCTAACCCTGTGGTAGCGTCTTTGCATCGTGTGCTCGTCCCGTTCAGTGAAACAGACGTGTTTGGACGGCTACGCGCACGTACGTGCGTCCGTTCTTGGGGGTACGCTTTTCTGTTACATAATCCTTCATTTCAATTTTTGGAATTTGCTGATAATTTTCATATTTCAAATTCAAATTTTTGGACCAGACCCGGGCGCAATTTTGAAATATTTTGCATCCCGCCAAATCCTATTTATTTTAAATCTTTTAAAATCAGCTCAAAATATTTTACAACCTATCAGATTTTTTTTCTAAGCTAACAATATTATTTTCTTAAACCTACTAAATCTTTTTGTAACGCCTTGAAAAGTCGTTTTGGTGTTTTCCTGAAAATTGGTGAAAATTCGGTATTTTTCCGAAAACCGTCCTTTTTGTTATTTTGCAGTTTAGGACTAATTATACCTAATTTGGATAGGTAATTGCTTGTTTTTAGTAGCAAATGAGTTACTTATGAAATTCTGGTCGTTTAAAAATTTTCCCTAATTTTTCAATTTTTAATATTATTTTAAGCCGGTTAGAAAATACATTAAATTAGCGATAAATACAAATTTAAATGGGCTAAATTTAAGCTTTAAAATAAATTACTAAAAATTTATGTTACAACTAGATTTTAATTAACATGATTTTAAAGCTTAAATTTAGCCCATTTAAATTTGTATTTATCGCTAATTTAATGTATTTTCTAACCGGCTTAAAATAATATTAAAAATTGAAAAATTAGGGAAAATTTTTAAATGACCAGAATTTCATAAGTAACTCATTTGCTACTAAAAACAAGCAATTACCTATCCAAATTAGGTATAATTAGTCCTAAACTGCAAAATAACAAAAAGGACGGTTTTCGGAAAAATACCGAATTTTCACCGATTTTCAGGAAAACACCAAAACGACTTTTCAAGGCGTTACAATCTTCCCCCCTTAAAGAAATTCGGTCCCCGAATTTAAAAATATAACTACGCGCACCTTCAAAGAGATGGGGATATTTCTTCCTCATCTCGCCCTCAGTCTCCCAGGTAACCTCCTCGCTGCTCGGGCTACGCCAAAGGACCTTGACGGTTGGTATAATCTTCGATCTCAACTTCTTCACCTGCCGATCCAGGATGGCCACCGGCTGCTCTGCAAACGAAAGGTCGCGCTCTAGCTGGACTGTCGGGTGCTGAATCGCATGCGAAGGGTCGTGAAGGTACTTGCGGAGCATCGAAACATGGAAGACGGGGTGAACATCGGGAAAGCTGGGTGGAAGGGCCAAACGATATGCAACAGCGCCAACACGCTCGAGGATCTCGAAAGGACCTACGAATCTAGGGCTAAGCTTCCCCTTTCGCCCAAAACGCGTCGCCCCCTTCATCGGAGAGACCCTCAGAAAAACATGGTCGCCAACTGCGAACTCTAATCTGCGACGGCGCCTGTCTGCATACGATTTCTGCCTGCTCTGAGCCGCTCTCATCCGGTCCCGGATCAACTGTATCTTCGCTGTCGTCTCCTCAACAAGCTGCGGCCCCAAAAAGCTACTCTCGCTGAGCTCTGTCCAACAGACGGGCGATCTGCATCTCCTCCCATACAATGCCTTGAAAGGTGCCATCTGAATAGTATCCTGGAAGCTGTTGTTGTAGGAGAACTCCACTAGAGGTAAATGACGATCCCAGCTACCGCCGAAGTCTAAAACGCACGCTCTGAGCATGTCCTCGAGAGTTTGAATGGTCCGCTCTGACTGTCCGTCGGTCTGCGGATGAAATGCTGTGCTGAAACTCAAACGGGTGCCCAATGCCTCCTGAAGTCGCTGCCAAAATCGGCTGGTAAACTGGGTGCCTCTGTCGGACAAGATACACGTCGGGACTCCATGCAGTCGTACGATCTCGTCGATGTATACCTGGGCATACTGAGCAAAGCTGAAAGTCGTCTTCACTGGCAGGAAGTGAGCCGCTTTCGTCAATCGATCCACGATCACCCAAATGGAGTCGTACCCTCGACTGGTCCTGGGTAAACCCACAATGAAGTCCATCGAAATCTGCTCCCATTTCCACTCCGGAATGGGTAACGGCTGTAGCTCTCCTGCGGGCCTCTGGTGCTCGGCCTTGACTTGCTGACAAGTCAGGCATCTCGATACAAACTCCGCAATGTCTAATTTTTATTATGGAAAACGAAAATTATTGAATTTAAGCTTAAACTTGCAATTATGGTATTGTGGGGGGTCTTTTTGCATAGAATTTTTTTTGTAAACTCTCTCACAACCTCACCCCTCATATTGGCCGGCCTCATCACATGGTAGCAGCCCATGAATTTCCCCCCCTCCTATATGTGTTCTTTGGGCCTTTTAAAGTGTTTTAAATAGGGGTTTTAGTATATTAATTGGGTATGGGCTTTGGGTGTTTGGTTTGGGCTTTGACCTTTGACTTTTCCCCACCAATTCCCTCACAACTTCCCACCTTCCTCCTGCTGCCGACCAGACCAGCTGCTGTCCCCAATTTCCCTTCTCTTTTTCACTTCAAAACTCATCTCAAATTCCACAAAAATCCCAATCAAACTTCAAAATTTCAAGCCCATCCTTCATCCATTCTTCTTAACCTTTCTTGCATGGACCTTGGATGCTAGGAGGCCATATTTGGAGTCAAAATTTCTTGCTAGATCTCTAGATCTATAGGTATAACCCTTACCCATTTAAATTCTTTTGTTTAGATTTCCTTAATTGAGTTGTTTTATTGTAAATATTAGTGCTAATTTGTAATCTAGCTTTTTTAGTTCATGGCTTGAATTTTAATTAGGGTTTAAAAAAACCATTATTAGGTTAATTAATTTATTTTTCTATCTAGTGTTTTGTTAACCTAAATCTAAGAGGTTAGCTTGCTATTGGGTTTCAAATTAGTGCTAATCAAAGTTAATCTAGTGTGGAATTTTGATTGCTATTGCAAATAAGAAAAATCAAGAAAGGGTTTGCTTGTGGAAAATAGGTTTTGAAGCATGGTTAATGTGTTAAAAATTTGTGTAGTGGCTATCTAATGGTGTGACTTGGGTGATTATGCTAGATTGTAGTCTTTTTTTGTTGCAAATCGGCGATGTTTGCACCGATTTTGGAATGCAAATGCTTACTAGTTTTTTTTTGAATTTATGTGATGAATTATTTGTGATGTCTTGATGACATTTTTAGCGTATCCTATGACTTTTAGGATGTGTGAGTGCGGATTTTGAGTGTTCGGGTTTCAGTATTTCCAGGCGACCTAATCGACGATTCTAGTTAGTTTTGCGATTTTCCCGTGTGTTCCGCGCACCTGTGCACGTTGTACCTAGCTTGTGAACGTTAGTATCTTCGTTTGGGTTTTGCGTCGTTCTTGATATGTAACCTTATGTTTGGTATTGATGTAATTCCAGGTTCGGTCGCGGAGACGTCAGACGCGGCTCGAAAGAGGAAAGGCAGTGATTGGACATAGCTAGCTGGGGATTTCCTGTGAGTAGATGTAACATCTACGGGGGACTATCGTTGGATGACGCAAGTCGCCCGATAGTTTTAGTAGCTTAAAAAGATTCTTAGTAATATTAGTAATTAGGGGTTTAATACTTGTATGATTATTTGCTACATTCATGCCTTATATTGACATACATATACGAACCCATTCTATAGGACACATGCACCATTGCCAGGGTTTTTATATGCAGCACGAGCACTATTCATGTTTACACACACTCCCTGGTAATTGCCATGCCACCACACTAGATAACCTTTAACTTTGAAACCTTTTACTATAATTGATACTTAAACTCGCGCTATTGCTTTAATTCCTTAAAATGAAATCGTAGGATTGCTATTCATGTGCATGTGCTTCATCATATTATTTGTTCATGCCTAATCTATTAATCACACATCGCAACTTGATTATTGATACCATATGCATTCATTATCATTGACATATGCACTTATGAGGATTTCTTGAGATTTTATGATATTTCTGAATTTCGGGGGAAAGCCGCAAAATTTCTAAACTTATTATATTTTTAAAATGTGTAAATTGCGGTTTTCTAGTGATGTAAGTGTCGTCCACCATGAGTTTGCTGTGGTTTTCGAGATCCGTGTCGAGGAGTGGAGGAACCGTCACGGGTACATGGTGGGCCCGGTATGGTACCCCGGGGCAAGATGAATGTGGTGTTGACGTTGAGCCTGGCAGGGGACGGATTACCTACCGGTGACTGTTTGGCATGGCGGATATCCAGAGGATACCGACCGTGGCCGCGAGATAATGAGATTTTGATATCGAGCTGGGTCAGCCGGATGGCTGAGGCCAGAGATACTATGACATGGATATATGAGATTTGTGATAGTTTTGAGGTGTCGTTGCTGGACACAGGTTCTTGTTGATTCTATTGGTATTGTGCTGGTATTTCAAAAGAGATTCTTAAAGGGAAAAAAAACATGATTTCTTATACTTACACATTCAGATCACGAGTTGATTCGCATTGCATTCATACCTGCTAGTATATTCATATTGCGTACATACTTGCCATTATGTCCTGCCTTTCCTGTATTTAGATGCTAGGATGCTTGTGTGCGTGCATACGATAGCCTGTGTAGATGTTATTTATTACTCACGAGTTGGCAACTCACCCCCGTTGTGCCACAGCCTTTTTCAGGTTCGCTCCGTCAGTACAGTAGCGGCGGGCGCACTTGCTTCTTTTGCCTGGACTCGAGGTTTTGCTCTTAGGTGGGTTATATTATTATTTTTGCACCACCTTGTATATTCTTTGTATCTAGAGTACTCCATCTACTGTATCTACCAGTATTGTTGTATATTGACCTAGAGATGAGACTGTGAGATTTGTGGACTTTTTATGCTGTATTTTGGGGTCGAGCTCACTTGAGTCGACATGCTGGTTTTTTTCATGCTTCCTTATGATTATTTCGTATGTTGTTGCTTTATATTGCGTGGGATTTATGAACGCCTTGTGGCGAAGAGCTAGCTCCCGCTTGGGGATGCCTTATTTGTTGGATTCATATATATTCTTGTTGTACCCATTTTGGGGGCCAGTATTTACAAAGGAGACTCTGCCGAAATTTTCGGAAAAAAAATGATATTTTTAAAGAGGTTTTATATGACTTATTTGATAAACTCGTTTTCAATTGATTGGGTTTTCTTCACTCTTTTGCTTATTTGGTTTTGGTTTTCTGGGCTTTGGCTTACTTATTTTACGGACGTCTTGAGACGTTTCGTAAACTTAAGTGCCAGTCACGTTCCGTACCTTGCGGGTCGTGACACTTTTATAAAGTTTACTAACAAATTTTTCCAAACCCGAGCCAATCCTAGCTCTTCTTCAATCGATGTGGGACCCACGCCTCTCTCTCTTTCTCCCCTACTTTCTCTTTCTCTTTCTCTCTCCTCGCTAAAGGACGAATTCATCTCTCCTCTCCCCTCTCTCTCCTCTCGATCTCTCTCTTCCTTTCTATCCCTCTCTTCCTCTCTCTCCTCTCGTAATCTTTTCTCTTTCTCTTCTCTCAGGATTCTCTCTCTCTCTCTCTCTCCTCTCTCACAAATCTTTCTCTCTCCCCCTTAATATATTTCTTCTCCCTCATCTCCTTTCACGAACCCTTATTCAAACCTAGCCTAGCCTTCGCCGCTCCACCTCCACCAACCGTACCTCGTCGTCGCCACCATCGTCTCGCTCCTGTGACCGCCCTCTTCACCTCCTTCCTCTCCTCTCTTCATTCCGACGATCTCCGAGGATCCACTGCACCCAACGAGGCCACTTGCTGCAACCTCCCGTGAGCCCAACCTTGCCGGTGACTCGCCGTCGTCACCCCCGTCACCTCCTCACATCCCTCTCCACGTCCCGGCCCTACAAACCACTACCACCACCCTCTGCCAACCCCACGACCACAGCTGCATCCTTGTAACCCACTGCCCTTCGCCGGAAAATCACCACGCCGGCAACCCTCATCGTCGTCGCCCTGTGTCGACTCCCCTGAAAACCCAAAACACCCTACCACAGTACGATCTCCTTCTTCTCCTTCTCTTCTTCACTTTCCTTGTGCATATATATCTTAACTGTTCACCGTCGTTGTGTTTGCCGGAATCCGGCCGTACCGCCGCCGACCCCGACGATCCAGCTAGGTTACCTGACCTGTGTGAGCCCACTGTGCGTTGTGTGGATTCGCTCCATATACCGTGCGCGCGTCGTGACTTTACCGCCAACACGTGAGATGTTCCGTATACCCGTTCTTGATCCGTCGAGGCAAGTAAAACTTGCTACATGCTACTTAATATATTATATATACATTTGATGGCACATTAAACCCGTAGTTTAACTTTAATACCATGAATTCCCTTTTACATGTTCGATGTCACGTTATATCATTTTAGTTTCAAAACTTGAAATCTACCCGTTGCATTTACTTTATTAAACCTGTTAACCACGTTTATATTTTAATCACATAATAAATAATTACCTAGTTTATGGTTCCCTTTCTATAGTTCACTCTATTGGACACCCGTGTGCTTCCTTGACTTGTCTTAGATATAATTGCATCCATTGAACATATTATACATGGCATTGCATCCCTAGATTACTTAATACTTATTAACATGATTGTAACATCCATATTTGTCATACTGTATTCATGTAATGTTGAAACCATCTCTTAAACACAAACTGATAACCGTATAGCTAACTAGTTTAATCTGCACATATTGCTTAACATATTACATGTGCCAGTTTATTATTCCAATCGCACCCATGCTTGTTTATTTATAACCATGATTATTCTAGTTGATGATGAGCACCCACATGATATTTTGTACACCCTGACATTGTTAGTGTATATGCCCTAGAGGCCATTACTGTATCATACTAGTTTGTATATTACTTAATGGAAGCTTGGGATATTCACAGTTGTATTGACAATCTTGCTCAAAATGGTAGTATGCTACTTGGTTTGTTTCTACTTTAATGTGTACATGTGTTTCTTTTAGCATATCGCCTATACACATTAGTGGAGCCCTTAGGATCTTTGCTTGATTACCAACGTTGTGATGGCAGTCACACTTGTGGGGGCTGGGTAATCTATAAGCACATCCTTATACAGGTCCCTAGTCGTAGGACTATCGAGATAGGGCATCGATACTCCGGAGTAGACTAGCGTATATGCTTCTCATCCCAGCAGGGGAGATGGTCTGTCCCACAGGCATCAGTACGTCGTACTTGAGATAGTATGCAGGTGCTCGTTAGGTTACGAGTACACTGGACCGGACTCGTCGGGAACTGTTGGTTGGTACTATACCTATCGTCAGTTGTCAGTTCCCAGGTGACATGAGTACAGCTTAGTCCGCTGACTTGACACTGTCACTTCGTCTCGAGTGTGTTCCCACTGTACTTTGATTACTACCCTACTACGGCTCAAAGGAGTCGTGCAAACAGGTAGTAGTTGGGTGCTGTCCCGAAGCACTTGGAGGCAGTGACGGTTAGACAGGATTCGTCTCTCCCGGTATTGGGGGTTGATATCGCGCTGTGTCTAGGAGAGCCATTACACAAAGTCCCTGGCCAGGGCAAGCGAGATATACTGGTAGGTTTCCAGTGTTATCTCAGGGTGTTCTGGGCTACACTCCGACACGACTTGTACCGCTATTAGGGGACTGACGTTTACCGCCCCCTAGGCCCGCCATGCGATATTCTCAGACGAACAGACCGGACTGTACGAAGATTGTCACATACAGGCTCAGTAGGAGTTCGGATGGGTTCACCTCATCAGTCTTCTCATCGGCATCTACCTGGGGACCGTTACGTATAGCTAGTGCCGCTTGCGGTCTGTGGTTAAACCCACTGCCAGCGTAGTGTCGAGTCTTTAGAGTCCCACACAGAGGGTTATTCGCCTTTGGGCAAAACAGAGTAGAGGTCGCATGGTTTTGCGACAGGGTTCGTTTACATCCGCGCACTTGTGTACGTTTGGTGTCCGGACAGTCATTACTAGCGGGCTCTGGTTTGAGCCAGATCCTAGTATATGCTTTGGGGTTAGTTTTATCTCATTGTATTCGTGCTCCTCGGAACACGAATGCGGGTGTGTATGCACAGTTGACTGAGGCAGAGGAAGAGGATTCTCATTAGGGTTTTGGTACGGGTGTGTATGCACAGTTGACGGTTGTCATTTACCAAACCCTAATGAATATGTGAAATATCAATTAATAATATTAATTAAAGGAAATTGAGTTATGGTTAGGGTTGTTGACTTGTTGACCAAGGTTGAAAAGTTGACCATCATCATTTCAAGCAAAGATGCTCTTTGATCTTTGCAAAACTCATTTAATGTGAAATGATAATGGTCATTTCAACATACCATCACCTTTTTCATTTTGATTAATTTTGTTAATTGATTAATTTACATATATTGGTTATGGTTGCAAAACTATAATCATTATCTCATATTCATTCTCTCTCATCCTTTGCTCTTCCTCTTCCTCTAGCTCAAGGAAAATCCTTCTCATGAGTTGAGAACCATTTCGTTTGAGATAAAACACCAAAGCCACTCTCTACTCATCCTAAGGTTGAAGGTCTAGCAAGCCTAACACTTTAGTTTCCTCAAGTTCGAGGAAGGAGCTCAAGGTAGAGACCCTCAGGTGGATCCATCTTCGGCAAGAGAAGGCGACGAGGAGAGAACCATCCGACCACCACAAGGAGTCCAAGAGAAGGAGTTCAAGTTGAGGTATAACCCCCTAACCGACTAGGTAAAGCTCTTATTAGTTGCTAGTGTGTAGTTTAGCAAAGATCCGTGTTTTCTAGTCCATGCTACCATGACCCTAAAAATCGTTTTTCACCGTTTCCGCAAGCCCGAAAGAACCGGGAGAGGTAACGTGGACTTACAGTGGTATCAGAGCCTGGCTAAACACACACTAGCATGTTAGCAAAGTATTTAGAATTTCGATCGGACAAAAAACCGCAAAACACGTTAAAAATATCAACTTTCTGCCGATTTTTATTTCTGCTCAAAAAAATAATAAATCATGTACTAAAAATCGGCTCAGGGTTTTTAAAGAACACCCAAGAAAAACGATCCAGCGAGTCGACCAACTCACCGTGGAACCGCGGTAAGAGCATGCTCTTGCCGCGGATCCGCGGCCAAGTCGACTCGGCCGTGGGTCGTTTCTCCTGCAGTGTTCTTATATTGATGTTTTGGGATTTTTAGGATGGTTTGTTTTTGCCCAGATTTTCCAGAGAACAAATTTGTTTTTGGGGTGGTTACAAATCCGTATTTTGATCGAACTTCTCTAGACTTTGACTAATGGGTTATATCTGTGATGTGATATATGTATTGAACGTCTGCTAATCGCTATACGTCGATTAGTGGGGGTTATACATATCTGTGATCTGTAATGTTGATGGTTTGTGTATATGAATTCGTTGGATTGTCGCGGATGAATAGCCGGGGGTTGTGAGATGAGAGATTTCCTTTTCTTTCAATTCATGTAATTTGTAATTGATGTAATATTATTTATATGGCCGCATAACCGGGATGGGGTTGTAGCCGTCATTGTATAATTTCTTTTACTATTTTTGCTCCTAGGATAGACCCAAGGTTGGGTGCACAAACTACCGGGTACCTCGAAGTGCCGAGTGGCCTACTCACGTTGTTGAGGGAGGTTTCTTCGCTTCGGGTACTTGGCGGGTAGTTTGCCGCACCCGTAGGGGTCTAGGGTGGGGTATTGGCTATTCATCGCGACTGTGTAATCCGCTTTTCGTTGCAGGCTCGTACGAAGCGCGGATTCCTAATATATCCAATGTATTCATCTGTGATCTGGAATGTCTATCATTGCATCTGACGAATGTATATATCTATATGTAGATATCTATTTAGGCGTTGCTTATGTTTTGCATCCGCGCTAGTCCAGCCCCCGCTCTGTCGTTAGTTAAGTAACCTAACGGGTGATGACGGGACCCCGTGGCGAATGTGGATGGCATAAGCGTACGTCATATTTTTGTTGTTTTCTGCAATGGTAGGATTAATTGATGGGACGCATTAAATTAATGCAAGAAAATAAACCAAAGTAAAAGTCGTTGGAACAATTTAAAAACCACTCGGTTTCCTTTCAAAAACCAACTTTTAAATGCGGAGCTTGAACCACTCATTTTAAAAGCTATCTCGTTCCATCGATTATATCAAGTTCACTACATTCACGGTTTCGCCAAAACCATTCATATCCCTCCATCATTTCAGTTAAATATTCGGTAGTATTCAAGCTATGTATTTTGACCTCACGCCAAGGCATAGTGATTGGTAGCTGCCGGATATTTATCTGTTGCATAGATAGAATGCGTTGGTTTGAGACAGTTGTACTGCCATTTTGGCCTACGTCAAGGGTAGGTACGGGTGGGTTCAAATTAACCTGGATAATGATGGGTAGAACTTGACATGTGACTTATGACATTTTGACCTCACGCCAAGGTCATAAGAGCATGGGGCAAAAATCCACATCGGGAGTTTCAAAAGAAACTGAAACTTGCTAGCGCTGCATACCATTTGGAGTGTGATGATTCTGGTAGGATTCCTTCAGTTTTGTCACGCGATGATATTTGGATCCCGATCCTACTGTGAGTATATGCTACTCCTCCGGAACTTTCTCACTTAACGATCAATGCTATAAACCAAGTAGGTGTCTAGAAAGGTGTTAGCGGGGCTACGCCCACAGGGAAAAGAGGTTATTTAATTAAGGAACTTCGCGAAAGCATTGGAAAACCTCCCTCGAAGTACCAACACTGGCCTTGCTGAACGGTTAAGCAAGTATTGTACGGTGAGATTGATCCCGACTAATTCTTCCTTTTTGGTTTGGGGAGGGATTCAAGAGACAGTGGGAGCCATTCTGTTTAGACAAATTAAAAACCACTCTAAACTTGCAAGAGCATCATGCTAAAGTGTTTCTTCTCTCTCTCCTAATTGCAGCGACCAAACATCATGACTGGACTTAAGTTACTACTAGATAAAAACATATTGACAGGGCCAAACTACAAAGATTGGCTCAGGAATGTCAAAATGGCAATCACTTATGACAAGTTGGGGTATCTCCTTACCACCAAAGCTCCCTCTGTCCCAGGTCCCAAAACCAGCGTCGTGGATAAGGAAATCCGTAAGACCTGGGAAATCGACTGCGCGAAGGCCAAGTGCCTCGTGCTTGCCTCTATGGACAATGAACATCAGAGGAGGCACGAGAATATGGACCTTGAATCCATATTTCTGCATACAAAAGAACTGTATGGAGAGCAATCCCGTATCGCCAAATATGAAGTCTCGAAAAAGCTGTTTTCGGCGAGATTGGCCGTCGGATCATCGGTAGCGGAACACGTGCTTAAGATGATTGGCTTCATTGAGGAGATCGCGGACTTTGGGACCACGTTAGAGAACGAGCTCTACACGGACTTGATTCTCCAGTCTCTTCCTTCCACTTACGCCCAGTTTATCCTGAACTTCAACTTGCAAGAAAAAGAATTTGAACTTTCAGAACTCCTCAACATGCTGAGGAGCGCCGAGGGCACCCTAAAGAAAGGTAGGGAAACATCCACTTTGTTTGTAGGAGGATCTTCCTCTTCTAGGTCCAAGGCGAAAGCCAAGGGAAAGAAGAAGAAAACCCCCACCAAACCAAGGGGCGGTGTTAGTAATGTGGATACGAAGGGAAAGGCAAAGGCAACAAAGGTAGCGGGAAAGCTTGTGGGGAAGGAAGATTGCTTTTACTGTCACAAGAGTGGACACTGGAAAAAGGATTGCAGGGCTTGGAAGGCCAGAAACCAGGACCCGAAGCAAGTTGCGACTTCGGCTTCAGGTTTGTATGTTATTGAAAACTGTCTATCAATAAACTCTACTTCCTGGGTATTGGATACCAGATCAGGATCTCATATCTGTAATTCTTTGCAGGCACTGAGAAAGCGTAGGGTTTTGAAGGCAGGTGATATGACCCTCAGAGTTGCAAACGGAGCTGGCATGGATGCTGAGTCCGTGGGGGACTATCACATGGGATTGTCAGATGGACACTTTTTGGTTTTGTGTGATTGTTATTTTGTACCCAATGCAACCTGTAATATCATATCTGTATCTTTATTATCTAAAGAAGGTTATGAATTTGCATTTGTAAGTAATGTTGTGAACATTCACCTTAATCAAGTTTTGATTGGGTCGGGTACATTAAACAATGGTATATACGTATTAAACCAACCACAAATTTTCAATGTCCAGAATACACACAAAAGAAAGTCTCCGGAAATAAATCAGGCTTTCTTATGGCATTGTAGACTGGGTCACATCAATAAGAGAAGGTTGACGAAGTTACATACAGAAGGATATTTGGTTCCGTTCGAATATCAATCATATGCAACTTGTCAATCCTGTCTCAAAGGAAAGATGACAAAGACTCCGTTCACTGGACACGGAGTAAGAGCGAGCGAGCTCTTGGGACTCGTACACAGCGACGTGTGCGGTCCAATGTTTACGCATGCGCGAAGCGGTTATTCTTACTTCATTACTTTTACGGATGACTTTTCAAGGTACAGATATGTCTTCTTAATGAAACATAAATCCGAAGCCTTTGAAAAATTCCAGGAATATAAGAATGAAGTAGAAAAACAAACAGGCAAAAGTATCAAGACACTGAGATCAGATCGAGGTGGTGAATACTTAAGTGCTGAGTTCCTGGATTACTTAAAAGAGAATGGAATTCTCTCTCAGCTTACTCCTCCGTACACTTCGCAACATAACGGTGTATCGGAGAGATGGAACCGAACCCTATTGGATATGGTACGGTCCATGATGAGTAACGCTGAGTTGCCGCGATCATTCTGGGGATATGCGCTAGAATCAGCTGCATACCTTTTGAACCGTGTTCCAACTAAGACTGTGCCTACCACACCATATGAGATATGGAGTGGGAAGAAACCTTATTTTCAATATCTGAAGATCTGGGGATGTCCAGCTTTTGTTAAAAAGCAGCATGCAGACAAACTCGAGGCACGCTCAGTACTGTGCAAGTTTGTGGGATACCCAAAGAACTCTAGGGGGTATCTTTTCTATTACGCAGAGGAACAAAAGGTCTTTGTTTCTCGTAATGCCCACTTTCTGGAACACCAGTTCTTAGAAAAGGAAATAAGTGGGAGTGCAATAGAACTGGAAGAAATTCCAGAACCACAGACTATTACTGAAAGCTTAGTAGAACCAGAGGGTTCAAAAGAATAGGACATTCCTACGCCGCTCCGCAGGAGTAGTAGGCAGTCTCATCCGCCCGAGAGATACTACGGTTTTCTCATATACGGGGATAGAGAGGATTGCATCATTGATTATGATGAGCCGACTAGCTTCCAGCAGGCCATTCAGAGCGTTGACTCGGTAAAATGGCTGGATGCAATGCGGACCGAAATGGAGTCCATGTACACCAACAAAGTATGGACGTTGGACGTTGCTCCAGATGGGGTAAAACCCGTAGGATGCAAGTGGATCTTCAAAAGGAAGATTGGTGTAGATGGACAGGTTGAGACCTCTAAGGCTAGACTTGTTGCAAAGGGTTTTCGTCAAAAACCTGGTTTGGACTATGACGAAACCTTTTCCCCAGTGGCTATGCTGAAATCCATTCGGATCCTTCTTGCCATTGCTGCCTTCCACGATTATGAGATTTGGCAGATGGACGTAAAGACCGCTTTTCTAAATGGAAATTTAGAGGAGTGTGTCTATATGGACCAGCCAGAGGGTTTCATTCAGAGTGGAAGCCGCGGAAAGGTGTGCAAGTTGCTTAAGTCCATTTATGGACTAAAGCAGGCATCGCGGAGTTGGAACATATGTTTTGATGAGACGGTCAAAGATTTTGGCTTTATCAAAAATCCAGATGAACCATGCATCTATAGTAGATTTGTAGCACGAACTGTCGTATTCCTCGTTTTATACGTGGATGACATTCTCTTGATAGGAAATGACATTCCTATGCTATAATCTGTCAAAGGGTTCTTGTCACACAGGTTCTCCATGAAAGACCTGGGTGATGCCTCTTACATTCTGGGGATCCGGATCCATCGTGATAGATCCAAGAGGATATTAGGACTTTCACAGTCCAGGTACATCGACACCATACTGAAAAGATTCAGTATGGAAGATTCCAAGCGCGGTAATCTACCGGCTTGTCACGGGATCACCCTCTCCAAAGAGATGTCTCCCAAGACTGATTTGGAAAGGGATCGCATGTCTATTATACCCTACGCTTCTGCGGTAGGCTCTATAATGTATGCGATGTTGTGTACCAGACCAGATGTAGATTATGCACTAAGTGTGGTAAGACGGTATCAGTCAAACCCTGGGGAGAAGCACTGGATAGCGGTAAAGAACATTCTCAAGTACCTGAGAAGGACTAAGGAGATGTTCTTGGTGTATGGCAGAAAAGACCTCCAGATCGAGGCCTTTGCTGACTCCAGCTTCCAGAGTGACAAGGATGATTCCAAGTCCATGTCGGGTTATGTCTTTACCCTCAATGGAGGGGCGGTGTGTTGGAAGAGTTCCAAACAGGAAACCGTTGCTGACTCGACGATGGAAGCAGAATATATCGCTGCTGCAGATGCCGCAAAAGAAGCAGTCTGGATAAGGAAGTTCTTGACAGAACTTCAGGTGGTTCCGTTCATTGTTGATCCAATACCTATGTATTGCGACAACAACGGGGCTATAGCTTTAGCGAAGGAACCCAGGTCCCATCAGAAGTCCAGACACATCTTGAGGCGGTATCACCTGATCAGGGAGATCGTGGGTCGCCAGGAGATCGAGGTTCGGAGAGTTGCTACGGAAGATAACACTGATGATCCATTCACAAAGGCCTTACCCCAGACTCAGTTCAAGCGGCTGATCGAGATGATAGGTCTTCGATACGCCAGTACATGGCCTTAGTGCAAGTGGGAGATTGTTAGTGTATATGCCCTAGAGGCCATTACTGTATCATACTAGTTTGTATATTACTTAATGGAAGCTTAGGATATTCACAGTTGTAAAGAAAATCTTGCTCAAAATGGTAGTATGCTACTTGGTTTGTTTCTACTTTAATGTGTACATGTGTTTCTTTTAGCATATCGCCTATACACATTAGTGGAGCCCTTAGGATCATTACTTGATTACCAACGTTGTGATGGCAGTCACACTTGTGGGGGCTTGGTAATCTATAAGCACATCCTTATACAGGTCCCTTGTCGTAGGACTATCGATACAGGGCATCGATACTCCGGAGTAGACTAGCGTATACGCTTCTCATCCCAGCAGGGGAGATCGTCTGTCCCACAGCCGTCAGTACGTCGTACTTGAGATAGTATGCGGGTGCTCGTTAGGTTACGAGTACACTGGACATGACTCGTCGGGAACTGTTGGTTGGTACTATACCTATCGTCAGTTGTCAGTTCCCAGGCGACATGAGTATAGCTTAGTCCGCTGAATTGACATTTTCACTTCGCCTCGAGTGTGTTCCCACTGTACTTTGATTACTATCCTACCACGGCTCAAACGAGTCATGCAAACAGGTAGTAGTTGGGTGCTGTCCCGAAGCACTTGGAGGCAGTGACGGTTAGACAGGATTCGTCTCTCCCGGTATTGGGGGTTGATATCGCGCTGTGTCTAGGAGAGCCATTACACAAAGTCCCTAGCCAGGGCAAGCGAGATATACTGGTAGGTTTCCAGTGTATCTTAGGGTGTTCTGGGCTACACTCCGACACGACTTGTACCGCTATTAGGGGACTGGCGTTTACCGCCCCCTAGGCCCGCCATGCGATATTCTCAGACGAACAGACCGGACTGTACGGAGATTGTCACATACAGGCTCAGTAGGAGTTCGGATGGGTTCACCTCATCAGTCTTCTCATCGGCATCTACCTGGGGACCGTTACGTACAGCTAGTGCTGCTTGCGGTCTGTGGTTAAACCCACTGCCAGCGTAGTGTCGAGTCTTTAGAGTCCCACACAGAGGGTTATTCGCCTTTGGGCAAAACAGAGTAGAGGTCGCATGGTTTTGCGACAGGGTTCGTCACATCCGCGCACTTGTGCACGTTTGGTGTCCGGACAATCATTACTAGCGGGCTCTGGTTTGAGCCAGATCCTAGTATATGCTTTGGGGTTAGTTTTATCTCATTGTATTTGTGCTCCTCGGAACACCAATGCGGGTGTGTATGCACAGTTGACTGAGGCAGAGGAAGAGGATTCTCATTAGGGTTTTGGTACGGTGTGTATGCACAGTTGACGGTTGTCGTTTACCAAACCCTAATGAATATGTGAAATATCAATTAATAATATTAATTAAAGGAAATTGAGTTATGGTTAGGATTGTTGACTTGTTGACCAAGGTTGAAAAGTTGACCATCATCATTTCAAGCAAAGATGCTCTTTGATCTTTGCAAAACTCATTTAATGTGAAATGATAATGGTCATTTCAACATACCATCAGCTTTTTCATTTTGATTAATTTTTTTAATTGATTAATTCACATATATTGGTTATGGTTGCAAAACTATAATCATTCTCTCATATTCATTCTCTCTCATCCTTTGCTCTTCCTCTTCTTCTAGCTCAAGGAAAATCCTTCTCATGAGTTGAGAACCATTTCCTTTGAGATAAAACACCAAAGCCACTCTCTACTCATCCTAAGGTTGAAGGTCTAGCAAGCCTAACACTTTAGTTTCCTCAAGTTCGAGGAAGGAGCTCAAGGTAGAGACCCTCAGGTGGATCCATCTTCGGCAAGAGAAGGCGACGAGGAGAGAACCATCCGACCACCACAAGGAGTCCAAGAGAAGGAGTTCAAGTTGAGGTATAACCCCCTAACCGACTAGGTAAAGCTCTTGTTAGTTGCTAGTGTGTAGTTTAGCAAAGATCCGAGTTTTCTAGTCCATGTTACCATGACCCTAAAAATCGTTTTTCACCGTTTCCGCAAGCCCGAAAGAACCGGGAGAGGTAACGTGGACTTACAGACATGACTTGCTACACATATTACCTGACCCGACATTGTACCGTATGACTCTTGATATGACATGACACTTTTATGCACTACCCGGCTTGACCTGACGTACCATGGCTTTACCTGTTACCTGATCTTGCGTTTAATGCCAACAAACCTGTCCTGTAGTCCTCACGGACCGTTCTTGTTGTCTATCCAGACAAACCTGTACCTGCCTGATCATGGGTTGGCATTAGTGCTAGATTATTTTATACCTGACTTGAACACATATAACTTGGGGGTATGGGGAAATCAGTATTGTAACCGAACGTAACTCAAAGGGCCATCCTATTGTTTGCCGTTTTTCCAGGCATTACGGAATACCCACTGTTTACCGTTTTCCGGGTGTTACGGAATACCTATTGTTTGCCGTCTTTCCGGGCGTTACGGAATACCCATTGTTTGCCGTTTTCCGGGCGTTACGGAATACCTATTGTTTGCCGTCTTTCCAGGCGTTACAGAATAACCACCGATGAGTTACGATGAGGATTACATTACTTGGTTTCGAAGACTTAGAATGGATAACCCCGTAGCACATGTTAGATATCTCTGCAAGACACTTATACTGACACATTCACCGTTATATATTCTCATTATTTTCATGCTCATACTCATACCTGCTTGTCATACTAACCCTGTTAATATTATTGCTTGATATGCTGAAGCTCTAACGTCTAGGTTTTGCATGGCCCAGATTCCGTACCTTTGCTGCAGTCCGAGCAGGAGTACTTCAGCCAGCAGGCTGAGCAGTGAGGACTCAGTAGTAGTTAGTTCTTTTACTTTTCAGCATTTTATTCCTGATGTGAGCCCGCATTATGGGACATACATTCCAGTTATTCTTGTATTGGATCTTTTGCTTCCGCATTTTTTTATTCTTGACTCATTTTTATTTGGCTTATGGACATGTGCTAGATAGTTTTATTTTTGTTCTTGATATCTCTACAGCCGTAATGTGACTGTGGAAGGATAATTCCTATCCACAGGTAGCATGGTTGGCTATGTCACGTGCCTACCTTAGCGTACTCTGGGAAGCGAGGCGTGACAGCAGGGCTGCCTCTTGGTGAGGGCTTTGATCTAAAGTGTTGTGGAGCAGGGGAGCTACCGGCCAAGGATAGCCGAGCAGGGTAGCCGCTCGGCTCCCTCTTAGTGAGGGCTTTGACCCCTAGCGCCGGAGGGGCCGTGGGAGGTAACGAGGCGGTGGTCGGCTGAACGGACGCGAGCAGAGTCTTCTCTCCCTCTGTAGGGGTTCCGGTCTTCAGTCAGAGGAGCGACGACCAGGGGAACTTGCCCTACCATTTGGACATGGATGAGCGCCTCCACGACAGACGCTAGTCGGTCTATCCGGTCGGCAAGGGCGTTGATGGCATTCGGCGGAGGAGGTTCGTCCGGGCCTCCGTTGAGGAGGAGGCGGCGGCTAGTGCTTGGATCTTCATGATGATCGCTCACCATTGGATTGAGATCGGAAAATGAACTTTTGTTTTTGTGGAATCAAAGACTTTCCACAGACGGCACCAGCTGACGCGACCTGGATCATGCCAAGATGTTACCTTCCGTTGATCTGCTGATGGCGGCGATGGGTGGCTGAGATTGGATCTGGAGGCTGTCGCTCCTGAAGCGTGTGGATCTCAAAGGGTTTGAGGTTTTGGTTGCCAAGCTACCTGCAAAAAAGTCCCGGGGTTGTTGTACCACCGAGGAACCTCCGACGGTCAAGTTAGACTAGAGATCCGAGCAGAGTAACAGCTTAGTGGAGTAAAAATGACTTACTTGAACCATCGGAAGAAGGGGTTTATATAGCGGTGGCAGCAGGCAGGGTAGGCGCCAGAATCACGCCGGCAGTTACGCTCCCGACGTCACGTCCGCGTGATGAGCGGGATCTCCCATTAATGGCGAGACAGGCTCATTAATGGGGGATCATGATGCGTGGAATGTGGGATGTGGCCGGCGGATATCTTGCGCATGGAGAGATCCGCGGGATGGTGGTTGCGCCGGTGAGCAGTGACGTCGGTCGGTCGATGAGAACGAGGAAGATGATCTCGGCGGGTGTCACGACCCGAAATAGCACGTGATTGGCACTTGAATCATGTAAAGTCTATAGGACCGCACCTAATTCAAGTAAGCCAAAAGCCCAGAAATCTAAACCATTTTTAAGTAAGAAGTGAAGAAAACCTATTTTTAAATCAAGTGGTTTTAATAACATAAGCCTAAGTATGCATTTTTAAAACCTCAAGTCTTTTCTGAAAATTTCGGCAGAGTTTCCTTTGTAAAAACTGACCCCAAACGGGTACAAACCTGATAAAGCATATATAATGAATAAAGGCATCCCTAAGCGGGAGCTAGCTCTTCGCCAAAAGGCGGACACAACCACGCAAGCAATATAATATACAACGCCGGAGGGCGAGGATCAAAACTCAGAATGAAAACCATCCTCATCAAGAAAACCAGAGGAAATCCATAATAATGCAGCGCGCGACTCTAAGGTCGAAAGAATATACACTGGTCTTCTATGTCTATCAAATAATACAAGTCTGGTTTATGGAGTTTACTAGATACAACTGAATGTAAATAAAGTACAATGGTGGTCACGATACAAGTGAACCCACCTACCAAAGCAATCACCCGAAATGGAAGCGGTGTGCCAGCAAAGCCGTCAAGAAACCTGTATGGTAAAACCTGCAAGAAACTGTGGCACAACGGGGGTGAGTTGCCAACTCGTGAGTAGAAAACATCACAGTGCAGAAATCGAATGTATGACTCAATCCTAGGTCATACGATCAGTAATATCCTCAAATAAAAATATAGTCTGAAACATCCAATAATGGAATGGGTAAACATCAATACATAAGTGTAATACCAAGTGCTCGTATCAGTGCCTCATGTAACAACATATCAGATATATGATGTATGAATGCATTACAAATGAAAATCGAATACATCATGAATAAGGAAACTGTTTCCGTAATTTAATGAGATTTCTGTATATATATATAAATAGAGTATCATAAATGAAATCAACAGAGAGTCAGTGTCAAAGATCGACACAAAACATAAATCTCAGTATTTCAATATCTCAGGCTCCGGCTCTCCGGACTGGCCTGTATCATCAAATCTCAATATTTCAGTGTCTCAACATCTCGGGCTCCGGCAATCCGGTACAACGCCGTAGGGCGAGGATCAAAACTCAGAATGAAAACCATCCTCATCAAGAAAACCAGAGGAAATCCATAATAATGCAGCGCACGACTCTAAGGTCGAAAGAATATACACTGGTTTTCTATGTCTATCAAATAATACAAGTCTGGTTGATGGAGTTTACTAGATACAACTGAATGTAAATAAAGTACAATGGTGGTCACGATACAAGTGAACCCACCTACCAAAACAATCACCCGAAATGGAAGCAGTGTGCCAGCAAAGCCGTCAAGAAACCTGTATGGTAAAACCTGCAAGAAACTGTGGCACAACAGGGATGAGTTGCCAACTCGTGAGTAGAAAACATCACAGTGCAGAAATCGAATGTATGACTCAATCCTAGGTCATACGATCAGTAATATCCTCAAATAAAAATATAGTCTGAAACATCCAGTAATGGAATGGGTAAACATCAATACATAAGTGTAATACCAAGTGCTCGTGTCAGTGCCTCATGTAACAACATATCAGATATATGATGTATGAATGCATTACAAATGAAAACCGAATACATCATGAATAAGGAAACTGTTTCCGTAATTTAATGAGATTTCTGTATATATATATAAATAGAGTATCATCAATGAAATCAACAGAGAGTCAGTGTCAAAGATCGACACAAAACATAAATCTCAGTATTTCAATATCTCAGGCTCCGGCTCTCCGGACTGGCCTGTATCATCAAATCTCAATATTTCAGTGTCTCAACATCTCGGGCTCCGGCAATCCGGAATGGCCCCCAAATCCATCTCTCTCATAACTCCGAATGGTATCCTCCGGATATCCGTCGAGTTTCCATACGATCACCGGTAGATAGTGCTCCCCTGCTAGGCTCATCGTCTACAACTCGAGCTTCTTGCCACGAGGTACCATACCGGGTCCACCATGTACCCGCAGACGGTTAATCCAACTCCTCGAATCGGGTCTCGAAAACCATCTCTGAACCAAGAAAACATCATGGTGGACAATACTCATCATATCAAGGAAAACCGCATCTTTCTTTTTTAAACGAATCATCAGTTTATAAAATTTCACATGCGGTTTCCAAATCCAGAAAGCCTCAAGAAGAATCCGAAATCATCAAAATCACAATATCAACAAACAGTGAATGCCGGCATAAATCTCCATAATACTGCATGACCAATGAATATAAGAATGCATCTGGTATCATACAATGAATGCAATAGTTAAACTAGCATATGAAAGCGATAACATTTGCAACTATTAGCTAGCAAGCTATGTCAATGAAATAATATTCTCTAAAGTGTACGCGATATGGCAATTACCGATGATGATGTGTGTGAGCCGGCAAGAAGGGCTACGTACACATCATCCGTAATGGTGCTGGTGTCCTGACAGCAGGGTTTCATAATAAATACAGACAACACATGTATAAGCATGCAATGCGATGAAACATCATGAATATACGGAAAGTGATGTAATAACAACACTGAAGAATATACCTATCCAATATACGAGTCATACCGTTTAGGGTATTTAAAATATTCACGATTCTCTACTTTTGAAAACAAGTATGACTCGAGCCCAGTCGAAAGGGTAAGGAAATCCACCTAAGTCGGAGTCGATCTAAATATATCTAGTAGTCGGTGATCTCGCCTCAAAAGTATCACATACGGTACAATATATATATGACATCCTCGAGTCAAGAGTGCGGATCTACCATCAAAATTATATCTCGTACAGTAAATCCATCGTACGGCATCCCAAATCTGGGTACGGGTCAAATATCTTATTTATCTCATTACTTATCTGGTATCCTTATTATCATATATCATGAACTGGGGTACTGATCTAAGTCTAGTACATACTGATACCAACAACAAATATATGTGTGTGTCTGAAACACATCGCCTAAAGATCCGCTATACTATCATGTCGTATCTCCTAATACGAACCAAATCGCATCGCCGATCTCACGGCATCATGCCCAATCACAACGACTCATCTCATAGTATCCTATACTATCCTCAATCATCCGTGTATATGTATGTGTGTGTGTGTGTGTGTGTGTGTATATATATATATATATAAACCCACGCATCCACATCTATCCATATACATATAACATATACACCCAAAACCATATCCCGTACATGTATGTGTATGTGTAACAACCTTACTCTAGGGTTCGCGACTAAGAAAACAACTAAATCACCTTCCTCAAATCTCGCTAACACTATCCCATGATCTTCTAAAGCTTTCTTGCTAAGTTATCAATCTCTCAATAACATAGGAATGTATATCTATATCACATCACATCATTTCTTACGACTTTGCGGGGGTGCTATGCGCCATCCACCCGACTTCCCCCGCAGATATATATCTACTCACCTCATCTCCGTTTGCCGATGCCGATGTCGCCACGCGCTTGCTTGTCATCTTGAAGTCCTCGTGAGGGTACCTACATATAATAACGTATCGTGCCGCATTCAAATTCAATTCAAAACCAAGATGACACACGAATCTCACATAGGTCAAAACCTATGGTTTACTCTCGCAATTCAACCAAATAACACCCGATAGAGACGTACAAACGTCATGTGATCGAGATATAACACAAATACTAAAATCAAGAATTTAAAATACGTAAAACATAACCCCGAATCAAAACAGCAACTCAAGAAAGTGGTCCCAGATTTTTGTTCAGGTGAAAACAAAGTGCACAAACAGTACTGGGGTGTAAATAGGGGGCCTATGAGCTATAGAACCAACATGGAGACCTAACTCCACCAAGTGGCCGACCACATCCCCACAAAATCCGGCCACCTCGGCCATGGGAGGGAATTGGGACCTCTTATTTGTAGGGGGGTCTCCTAGGGTCTTAATTTGGTCACTAGAGTTGTTTGTGTTTCTAAAAATTTCTTCAGATCACTCCAGATTTCCCTGCACCCTCACATTACACACAAAACCGGCATGAAAAGTTTCAGAATAGGGTTTCAGGTTTCAGTTCGTGATTGGTCTGGGTTTTAGACATTAGGGGGGGTTTGTAATCACCAAATACACTCAAGTTCACCAACACAACTCAAAGAAAACCCTAACCATCTCTAGGAATTTTCAAAGCTCACAAAACCACACTAAAACACATCTAAACATGTCAAGATGCTAAAGTGAAAGTAATGCTATGTTAGGGGTGCAGGAAATACCTCATTTGGCAACTCAAGAAAATTCTTGAGTTGCCCCAAGTCTCCAAAATCCTTGCTTTCTTGGTCCAAAGTGCTTGTAATGATCTTGTGCACGTTTTTAATGTAGTGGGCATGAGGTTTTTGTGTGTTTTTCATGAGTTGTGAGGAGGTAGAGGAGGGAGATGAAGGGGTGCTACCATGGGAGTGAAAGAGGAAGAGATGAAGATTAAAAAATGAAGAGAGCATAGGAAATGATCATGGTCAAAGACCCCTCACCTCTCTCTCTCTCTCGCCTATCCCTCTTTGTCTTTTCTTTTTTTCTTGTTTTCTTTATCTTTTCTTTTCTTTTCTTATCTTTACCTTTTCTTTTCCAACACAAAACCATGCATGAAAGAAGAAGAACCATGGTAGAAAATGTAACAAGTGTAATTTGACATGGTGCATGTCATGTGCACAAATCCGGTTTAATACACGATTAGCGATATTTAATCACGAATAGCATTAAAATGGAATATAATTAATCATAAAAATTCATAATTTGTTTAATTCATTTAAAACACCACCATTTCAGTAATTTCTTTATTTTTTCAAAATTTTCCCAATTTATCGGTATTTAATTATACCGCACTATTAAAATATTCATAATATTTATTATTTAATTATAAAAATTCCAAAAATAATATTTTATTTTTCTGAAATGTTACAATCTCCCCCCCTTAAGGAAATTCGGTCCCCGAATTTAAATTTAAACTCCTCAAATACTAAAACATTTCAATAAAAAGATCATGTCGTCGGGGCTCCGAAATCATAAATACATAAAACACATCATAGCGCAATGCATGCGCATGAAAAATGAGTATATAAACCAAAATCCAAACTCCGTCAAGCATCCCGCAATCATCGGAGTTATGGTGAAGACATCAATGTCAAAATCCAATACGAAAACCAACATGATATACATCAAAACTATAACATGTACATAGTACGCATCGTTTTAAACTTGTCAAAACATCTGAAAAGAAATGCATGCTAACTCCTTTTCAAATTGCTGCGCGGTGCGCGTATCACAGCATAAGTAGCGATCGTTTATTGTAAGAAAATAATCCCATATACATATATATATCTTTGTTTAACATACGTCCTGCCATTTGGAAACATAATTTAGAAGGGTTTTCCCGTAAAAGTGTTTCGTGTCATCTCGGAAACGTAAGTAAATACTGGGACTATAACTCCCTTTTTGGAAATCCCTTTGATAACCATCAATGAATGCAAAAATATAATCAGGTACTGTCCTCGGACTAGTCCTGCTCAGCTACTTAAATAGTAAATATCATAAAAACATACTGCTACATAAGAATCAACCCAAAATGTGCATAATAATGCCACGTGCGTCTGGTGCGCACGGAAATCAAAATCCATGAATGTGCCATAGAACAAAATCTAAGTGCAACGGGTGTGCACGAAACACCTGTCAAAGGCAACGGGTGTGCCTGACAGCAATATCGGGTGCATCTGATATGCACGAAGAATCTCGATTTAATGCATCTGGCGTGCACCAAAATCGCATCAAGCGCGCCAAGTATGCGCAAGAATCCAAATCAAGTGCACAGGGTGCACGAAATCAAATATCGAATATCATAATCGAAATCAACGGTATACAACATATCTCAATCCAAATCCAAATCAGGTATACCGTGGTATATAATCTCACAATCATGTGCATCAGCGTGCATAAAATGGAATCAAAATACTGAAAGTGCATGAAAACTATGCCGAAAGAATAAGTCAAATCACATGCATACCAAAGGCATGGAATCAAAATCAATATCTCAAATGACATCAATCGAAGTCGAGTGCAACTGTGGTGCACAAAATCTCAATTCAGTGCAACTAACATGCACGAATGAAAATCCCAATCGAGTGCATCCGGTGTGCATAAAACCATATCTCATATCATGCGCTCAACATGCACGAAAATCCAAATCAAGTGCATCCATCATGCACGAATGAAGGCTAAATCAAGTGTATCTAACATGCATGAATAAAATCTAAATCAAGTGCATCCAACATGCACGAATAAAATCTAAATCAGGTGCATCCAATATGCACAAAAATCAAATCAACTGTATGAAATCCACGAAATCATAGACACGTGCAGTCCATGCACAAAACCGACATCGAGTGCAACAAATATGCACAAATTACCAATCGACGCAATGGAGCATAAAGCATATCTCAAGTGCAATTATTATGCACAAAAACGTAAATACTCAGTAGGTGCAGCCATGGTGCATGAAAACAATACCATAAAGCCCAATCATCAAAACTCAAATCCAAGCGATATAAGTGTGATACTCGGATCACAACGAAAATCGCAAAAAAAAAATGACATTGAGGTACACCTCCTACAATGTCGAAAAAAGTGTCGGTGCACCCAAAACTGGCAGAGTAAGAACATCTGCTTGCCTCCTGCTCATGGTCTAGCATCTTCTGTCTTTGGGTCCTCATTTTCTCTGTGGATTACCAATCCTGCAATCCATCGGCTCATCGGCCCGGTCCGGTGTACTAACGGAAACGATCCTCTCTCTGGCACTCCTCTAAAGATCTCTGGTCAACTATCATGGTCGCTCATAACATATCTCGTCAATGATGCCGAACTCTGGCCCACTGGGTGTGCGTAACATGACCGATCCTGGGTCCAAGTCTTCTCATAAAGCATTCCAAAAAGATCTTGTCGGGGTCTCTCCTAATCTCGTTTCTTCCGAACTGCCTGGAAGCTATAATCCTTTACTAAATCCATTTCTTGTCCCGGAATGGCTGCATACTCATCACGACTCCTTCTGGAAGATATATCCATATACAACGCCTTTGCATGTGTATCACATCTCTGATATCAGCGGAGTGGAACGTCATCTCATCAAGATCCCGTACGAACCTCTTACTCCTCTTTTCTCTAATGTCGACTGATTCAGACTCGTCTCTTCATGGCTGCATGGACTGCGCTCCAACGGCTATACTTATATCTGGAGTCTCCCAAGCAATGTATCCCATCACATGATATCCGAACGATGTCGAATTTTTCGATCGATACATCAAAGTCCCATAATTCTCAGAGAGCTCAACACTCGTGAATAGTTTAATAATATTCAGTATATGCCACAGTACCTATGGACCAACCGTAGAAGGGCAAACCCAAGCCTCACTAATGGCACCGCGGAACTGCTGTAAACCATAAGGTTCAAAAGCATTCCCATGGTCATTATGTCGAGTTAGGGTTTCATTCTTCTAGAAGGTCCACAAAATTACTTGCATGTCTTTTCGAATACTTTAAACTTGGAAAAATAGGTTTCTGACATTCGATCGTTTTCTTTCGACTCGTCAATGTATCTGCGTGAAGTCTTCTCTAGCTAGAATCCATATATCCGATGACCTCGATGTAAGGTTCCTAGGCACTCTAGTGAGGTCTCACAAGGCATCGAACATGCCAATTTCAAAAATTCTAGGTGCCGAGAGACCCGACTACGGATCGTCGGCTAGATTTTAGGCGAAAAAGCTAACTAGTTAACAACTTAACTATAAAGAATATGGAAATACAACCTTTGTAGATCCGGTGCTCCACCTCCATAGCTCCGCAACGAAGTCCCCTCGCTGTCCATATGAGTTCCCGGGCTCTAGCGTCGGCTTCGTCAGAGAATGAGCAAGCTAGGTCGTCGATGTCCATGCCGAAGATGATCTACGTCGAGGCATCGCTAGATCAAGCTCCAACTTCACCAAGTCTAGAAAACTTGTGAAGGAAACACACTATACTACTTGGCAAGAGGTAGAGGATGAAGAAATAGGAAGTGGGTAGACTTTAGTTTTGGATTTCTCACTTGTTTTCATCAATCACCATTGATGAAGCAAGCTTCTTCAAGTGAAGAAGATGAAGAAGAAGAAGATGAATATTATGATATGTTATTTTAAATTGGAAAAGAAATGAATACTTATCATATTAGAACCATGGTTAGGTGTAGAGAATCAATCATGGTTAAAAGAAATGGTTAGGGTTAAGCATGAGACAAAATTGGTGACAAAGTCAAACATTCATGAAAGTTCATGAAAGAATAAAAGAAAGCCACCAATTCTTCTTATGCAAAATAATTTCCAAAAAGGAATAAATGAATAATTTAAGAAAATAAAACCCTAATCATTTAGTTAACCATGGTTTAATTCTTTGCACTTAACCAAGTAGGCATGCATCATCAACCATGATACAAACAAGTGCACAAAATCATATCGCATATGCAATGCGCACATCCGAGTGAGAAAATCCATTTAAAGTGAACCAATACTAGTTAATGCAAAGTAATATATCAAATATATAATTATGCATTAAATCATTAAATCAACACTTGATTTAACGACCCGGTCATATCGCATATAACCGACTAATATCAATGTATCGGCTTATCGAATCAATCCTTGATTCGATAACTAGGTTATATCGCATACAACCATCACGAGAATAGAATACGGTATCACACACACGCATTATTCTCGGTCCCGCACATATCTCATATGCGCTCCTATTTCGTTTCGCTTGAGCCAGGAAACCTCTGTGTAGGACTCTAAAGACTCGTCAATACGCCGGCAGCAGATGATGATCATATCAAACACCCACAAGCCGCAAGCGGTCAGCTAAACGTAACGGCCACCCGGGTATTGAGCAATCAGAAGATCGACGAGCAAGCCCGCTCACACTCCTGTGAATCCAACCAGTAACACTACCGTACAGTCCGGTCTGATCGTCTAATATGTCGCATATCTCGCCTAGGGGTGGTAAACGTCAGACCCCAATAGCTCGATAAGTCGTGTCGATATGAGGTCTATAACAATTTGAGAAACTACTGGTAACACTTACCAGTATATCTCAGCAACCCTGGCCAGGGATTTCCTGTTATAGCCAATCGTACACAGCGCAACATCAACTCCCTATACCGGGAGAGACGAATCCCCTCCTATCGCTCATTGCCTCCATGTGATTCGGGACTGTACCCAAAAACCACCGTTTTGCACGCCCTCTTGGACGTGGTAAGATGGAAATCAAAGCACAGTGGGAACCACACAAGACTCTATAACGATCTCGGGTCAACAGACTACTCTGTACCAGTGTCACCAGAGAACTGCCATCTGACGTAAGGTATAATACCATCTGGGAGTTCTCGGCGAGTCCGTCCAGTGTACCCAGTCTCTACTGAGCACCCGTATATCATCTCCGATGTTAAACACCAATGGATATGGGATCATCCATCGTCCATCTGTATGGGTCGAGAAGCTACACGCTAGTCTACTCTGGTATATCGATGCCCTGTCTCGATACACCCACGACTAGGGACTTTGAAGGATGTACTTATGGACTACCATGTCCCCACTAGTATGATCCGCATCATAGTCCAGGTAGTCAAGTACACATCCTAAGGGCTTTACCAACATGTAACAGAGAGACAATCAGTGCACACGTTAAGGTAAAGAGTAACCAGATAGCATACTATCATGTCGAGCAAGAAAGTCCTCCCTATATATGTCCCAGCATCCACTACAATATACATCCTATGTACAGTAATGGCCTCTAGGGCATACATATAACTAACAATCTCCCACTTGCACTAGGGCCATCTGTAGCATTGTTCGAAGTATCTCATACTCAACCATCCCATAAAAGTCTCTCTCTGGGAATATGCCTTCGTGAGTGGATCCGCCATGTTATCCTCTGAGTCTGCTCTCCTTGCCTCGATCACCTTGGAGATCAACCATCTCCATGATCAGGTGATACTGCCTTAGAATAAGTCTGGATCACTGATGGGACCGGCGTTCCTTGGCATAAGACACAACTCCATTGTCTCACAATGGTGGGAACGTAGTTCATCTCATGAACTAATATACATCCAAACATCCTCTTTGGTAGCATCATAAGTAGCGATGTATCCAGTCTTTATCGTCTAGTATGTCACGGTATCTAGCTTGGAACTCTTCCAACATACCGTCCCTTTACTAAGGGTAAAGACAATGCCTGCGACTGACATTCAGTCGTCTTTATCACCCTGGAACACTTCCAGTGATTCTCCCCAGGATCGATTGATACCTTCTCACTACAACTAGTGAGATACCTAACATCCAATTAGATCTATCTCATAGATCCAAAATCCAGGATTTAGTAGGTATCATTTTGATCCTATATGGAGAATCATTGTGATAAGCGGAGATTGATCGAGCGTAGCATAGGAAACTCCTTCCCTATCAAGAGTATGTCATCCACGTACTCTACGAGGATCGTCACCATACTCCCTACTACCTTTTTGTTCATACAAGGTTCATCTACCATTATGATGATGCCAACTTCTTTGACTAATACATCAAAACAGATGTTCCAACTCCGCGATGCCTGCTTTATCATATAAAGCATCTTACACACGTTTCCGCTGCTCCCACTGTCTACGAAGCCCTCTGGCTGTGTACTTATAGACGCACTATTCTAAAACATCATTTAGAAAAGCAGTCATGGCACCCAACTGCCAGATATCGTAGTTATGGTATGTAGCCGTGGCAAGTAGGATCAGGATGGACTTAAGCATAGGTACTGGAAAAGGTTTCATCATTATCCACGCCTGGTTGATGACGAAAACCTTTAACAAGTCTAGCTTTGAAAGTCTCAACCGTTCCATGTACACCAAGTAATCTTCTCAAGAGATACTTGCTCCTGATGGGGATTTAACCCTTCAGATATAGCAACCAAAGTCCATACTTTGTTGGTGTATATGGATTCCATCTCAGATCACTAAGCATCCATCCATTCTTACAGAGTCTCACTCCTGATGGCCAGCTCGAAACTAGTTGGGTCATCATCTCATGATGCAATCCTCGCTCCCACTGTCATAGAGAAACCGAAGTATCTCTCAGGTGGGTGAGGAACCCTACTAGATCGGCGGAGAGGCTGAGGTTCGTTGGAATCTACTGAATCCTATGGTTCTACCAAGTCATCTGCTGTCAGTTGTATAGCTGGAACCTTTCCAGTTGTACATAACAGACCTTGCCTCGAGCTTGTCCGGATTTTGCTTTTAGACATAGGCCGGACAACCCCAAATCTTAACTCGCTTAAGACATGGGCTCTTCCCTTTCCATATCACATATGAAGTGGTAGGCAACTGATTTGATTTGAACCCTATTCAATAGTTATGCAACTTCTCAAGTGCATAACCCCTAAAGGAAAAAGGTAACTCAGTAGTACTCATCATAGAGCACACCATATCAAATAGGGTGTATCTGCTCCGCCCCGATATACCATCGTGCTATGGTGTATACGGAGGAGTAATTCTGAGAGAGAATCTCATTCTCCTTTAGAATAGTCCAGGAATTTCCTTGCTCAAGTATTCTCCTCCTTGATCTCATCATAGGACATAATACTTATACCCGTATTTTGGTTCTCTACTTCTAACTTATATTCTGTGAATATCTTAAAAGGTTCGGACTTGTGTTTCAACAGGAACATAGGTCTGAATCTCGAAAGATTATCAGAGAATGTAATGAAGTAAAAAGAACCGGTATTGGTATGTGTAGACTGGGGACCTACATACATCAACATGTATCATCCTAAGAGTTCACTAACTCTTTCTCTGTTTCCAATAAACAGGGCTGTGGTCATCTTATCTTTGTGACATGACTGGCGAGTTTCACAAGATGTAAATTCAAACTAATTTAAATATGCATCTATATGTGACTCCAGCTAGTCGGGTCGCATTGATATGACCTAGTCTACAATACCTCAAGAAGGATCCGTTCATTTCTGAACTCTTCCTCTTGTGTGTGTTCCATATACTAAGAACTGTAGTTTAATTTAGAACATCAATGCTTTTAGATAACGTGCCTGAACCGATCAACTTTTGATATAGGAAATGTTCAAAACATTATCCAACTATACAAAATTTTATCATTTCTTTACTAATAAAGAGACTGATATGATTTTGTATATCAGGTTCGGTATCTAATAACATTCGTTTAGAATCAATGTATTGGTAATACAGGGTGACAGTGACCGACAGACTTGGCTGCAACACTTGCCCCGTTTTCTGCCTCATGAAACTTATCACCCGTTCCTAGTTTTTCTATCCTTTTGTAGCCCTATGTAACATATTACATATCTGGGATCCTGATCCGGTATCATATACCAAGGATGCAGAGGACACTGAGAAACAGTTTTGTATAATGAACACACCCGAACATGATGCATCATATGCACTTTCTTCGTTTGGGCGGCACGGGAAATCTGGTATTCCCCAATTTTCTGCTCTGTCTTATAACAATTATAAGTTGGAGCGGGACCAACGTTCCCCAGCTCAGTATAACAAGCGGGTTCGGTCAATAATCCGTATTATTATCTTGATTAAGGCGTGACATGGTCGCTACCAGGAGAGAGAGAGAAGAAAACACTCAGCGTGCGCTCTGTCAAGAATAGATTGGTTATTATTTTATCTAATCAGGATGGCTCCCACTGCTTTTTATCAAATCTTCCTTCAAACCCTAAAAGGAAAGACTAGCCGGGATTAATTACACACTACAAGTTCGCCAATCTTTCAGCCAGGCCAGTGTCGGTACTTTGAGGGAGGTCCCCCGTGCTTTCGCACGAACCTAATTAATGTAAACCTCGTTTTCCCAGAGGCGTAACCTCGTTAACACCTTTCTAGACACCTACTTGATCGGCTAATTGTAATGTATAAAACTCTCCCAGGAGTAACTCTTACTCGCAGTGGGTATCGGGATCCAACTATCTCATAGAAGGTATGCAATCTCATTGCAAATTTCAACACTTGAAATTCCCGATAATATTTTGCCCCGAACGATCTATGACCTTGACAAGGTCAACAAACCATAGACCGCAAGTCAAGTTCAACCCGTCATTTCTTGATTGAATCAAACCCACCCGCACGACCCTTGATAAGGTCAACAAGGCCGCACGACTACCCTAACCCAATCTGCATCATATGCATAAGCAGATAAATACTGGTTAGCTACGGCACACTGCGCCTTGACAAGGTCAACAAACGCAGCACGAATACTAAACAGGACTTATCTGAAATGACGGAGGGCTACGACAGGTTTTTCTGAAAACCTATTGCGTAATGAACTTGATATCGTTGTAGAATCAAATGATTTTGAAATGGAGTGTCTTTGAGGTTTTTCTAGTTTTGCTAAAGGAGTCACTCCCGGTGAAGGGATCGTCGGTCCTTTTCTCGTCGAATGAGGTGCGGGATATATCATATATATCACTGTGCAAACCAGAACTCTTAAAAGCTATCAAAAGACAAACCGAGTGTGTAGCATCTGCCAGTTATTGCTAAAGGAGTCACTCCCGGTGAAGGGATCTCGGTCCTTTCCTCATCGAATAAGGTGCAGGATATATCACATATACCGCTGTGCAAAGCAAGAACTGTAGCTACCTGTTTTATTTTGAAATTCGATTCTACAACATCTTTAGGTTTCTTTTATTTCATTAATCTCATTAATGAAGTCCCATCATTTAAGTACCTAAACATCACAGATAAATACGACGTACGCTTATGCCATCCGCATTCGCCTCGATGTCCCCTCATGCACCGTTAGGTTAGGTAACTAACGGCAGAGCGGGGCAGGGCTAGCGCGGGTGTAAAACATAAGTAACGCCTATATAATATATCATATATGCTATATACTGTATCTATCATAGAACATCACATGATCACATCACAGATATCGCAGCAGAAGAAACATATGAAATATTGGATATACTAGGACGTCCGTGTTTTCAATACGAGCCAGTATAAAACACGGATTCCACAGTCGTGATGAATAGCCAAACCCACACCCCTAGACCTCTACGAGAGCGGCAAGCAACCCTACCAATTCTAGAGTTAGGAGACCCGGACTCGACTCCTCGAGTTGGTCTCCCACTGAACTCCAGAACCCGGTTACTTGTGCCCTCCTCCTTGGGTCTATCCTAGTGCGGAAAAGTAAATAATATACAAAAGGTGACAACTTCCGCAACCTGGAAGCGCCCCAATAAAAGAATATTACATACAAGTTTATACATGAATGAAAATGAAAAACACTCATCTCACATAAAAACCCCCGGCTATTCGAACACGACGATCCAATAAAACATATCCAGCAACACATAACATCACATGTCATCAACGTAAGTAAATATGCGCATCCCAATTGTCGTTGACATATAGCAACGAAACCGGCGATTTCACATATTACACTTACGGTCACAGAAAAGAAAGTGTAAAACTACAACAGTTGGAATCCGCAACCACCTCAGACATCGCATGCCTGACCAAATGAATTACTTAGACATCGCATGCCTAACAATTATAAACCCCGCATTTTAGTCTCATTATCGAAAACTCTTTTCAATATCAAGTCGGGCAATTCAACAAGATTGCCGACATCCTGACCGAATGCTCGTCGCAAACTTCAGTAGGAGGCTGCACCCCCGATACCGTCGACGAAGTGCACCAAGGCGGAACACCGCTACCGCGAGCACCCAAACGGATGCTTTCGGCGACGGGGTTCTCCTACAGTCACTTGGTCGGGGCTATGGAGTGAGGCTGTCTATTAAGTTTACCCGGCGAGTATCCGCGTACGCTACGTGATTGCGACAAACTTTTGATCACATCAAAATTCCGTGGCAACCGATCAAGTGAGACTAAATTGCTATGTTTATAACATTCATTCAGTTATCACATAACTATTTGCGAATTCCAAGTATTGTATCACATTCCGGATAAATAGAAAATGCTAAACTTTTCGAACGAACAATCGAACACCCAAGTTTTCCCGATACAGCTTAACACATGAAATAAGTCTAACAACATTCAGTTCGTGCCTCAGTACCAACGGTCCAGCCGTAGAAGGGTCAAGCCAACGCCTCACATGTGGCACGCCGTACTGCCCCAAACCCTAAGGTTCAAAGGGCAGTTCAAGACGGTCACATAATCGAGTTAAGGTTTGTTGTCTTCTAGAGGGTCCATCGTGTTACTTGCACTACTTAGAACGTCGTTAAACTACGGAAAAATCCAACACTTGGAAATTTCCCGACAGGGGAAAAATTGGGTATTTATATCCGGTCGAACTTTTTAACATATTCTAAAATTTATCCGGAAAGCCAAATAGACAAAGTTTGACAATCCGATCGAACATTCGAATCCCCAAAACAACCCAGAAAATTCAACTCTTGAATAAATATTAAAAATTCCCAGAAAATCCAGCATAAAATAATAAGGGTTACTGTGCAAACAGTGGAGGATGACATCATCATGACGTCGCGGAACCGCCGTAGAAGCCAAGCTTCTGCCGCGGTTCCGCCGCGGTGTTTACTGTTCATGGGAAAAAAATTGCACCGTAATTCTTAGATTTCCCTGCTGAATTTTTTACGCATTTTTAATTTGGAAAAATCCCAGAATTTGGAAAAAGTCCAGAGAGCTATTTTGGGTTCGGATTTTGGTTCGATCGGACTTCAAAGTCCGTCTAGACTTCGCCTAAGGCTCTAGCTAGGCTCTGATACCACTGTAGGGTTCCTAGGCACTCTAGTGAGGTCTCACAAGGCATCGAACATGCCAATTTCAAAAATTCTAGGTGCCGAGAGACCCGACTACGAATCGTCGGCTAGATTTTAGGCGAAAAAGCTAACTAGTTAACAACTTAACTATAAAGAATATGGAAATACAACCTTTGTAGATCCGGTGCTCCACCTCCATAGCTCCGCAACGAAGTCCCCTCGCTGTCCATATGAGTTCCCGGGCTCTAGCGTCGGCTTCGTCGGAGAATGGGCAAGCTAGGTCGTCGATGTCCATGCCGAAGATGATCTACGTCGAGGCATCGCTAGATCAAGCTCCAACTTCACCAAGTCTAGAAAACTTGTGAAGGAAACACACTCTACTACTTGGCAAGAGGTAGAGGATGAAGAAATAGGAAGTGGGTAGACTTTAGTTTTGGATTTCTCACTTGTTTTCATCAATCACCATTGATGAAGCAAGCTTCTTCAAGTGAAGAAGATGAAGAAGAAGAAGATGAATATTATGATATGTTATTTTAAATTGGAAAATAAATGAATACTTATCATATTAGAACCATGGTTAGGTGTAGAGAATCAATCATGGTTAAAAGAAATGGTTAGGGTTAAGCATGAGACAAAATTGGTGACAAAGTCAAACATTCATGAAAGTTCATGAAAGAATAAAAGAAAGCCACCAATTCTTCTTATGCAAAATAATTTCCAAAAAGGAATAAATGAATAATTCAAGAAAATAAAACCCTAATCATTTAGTTAACCATGGTTTAAATCTTTGCACTTAACCAAGTAGGCATGCATCATCAACCATGATACAAACAAGTGCACAAAATCATATCGCATATGCAATGCGCACATCCGAGTAAGAAAATCCATTTAAAGTGAACCAATACTAGTTAATGCAAAGTAATATATCAAATATATAATTATGTATTAAATCATTAAATCAACACTTGATTTAACGACCCGGTCATATCGCATATAACCGACTAATATCAATGTATCGGCTTATCGAATCAATCCTTGATTCGATAACTAGGTTATATCGCATACAACCATCGCGAGAATAGAATACGGTATCACATACACGCATTATTCTCGGTCCCGCACATATCTCATATGCGCTCCTATTTCGTTTCGCTTGAGCCAGGAAACCTCTGTGTAGGACTCTAAAGACTCGTCAATACGCCGGCAGCAGATGATGATCATATCAAACACCCACAAGCCGCAAGCGGTCTGCTAAACGTAACGGCCACCCGGGTATTGAGCGATCAGAAGATCGACGAGCAAGTCCGCTCACACTCCTGTGAATCCAACCAGTAACACTACCGTACAGTCCGGTCTGATCGTCTGATATGTCGCATATCTCGCCTAGGGGTGGTAAACGTCAGACCCCAATAGCTCGATAAGTCGTGTCGATATGAGGTCTATAACAATTCGAGAAACTACTGGTAACACTTACCAGTATATCTCAGCAACCCTGGCCAGGGATTTCCTGTTATAGCCAATCGTACACAGCGCAACATCAACTCCCTATACCGGGAGAGACGAATCCCCTCCTATCGCTCATTGCCTCCATGTGATTCGGGACTGTACCCAAAAACCACCGTTTTGCACGCCCTCTTGGACGTGGTAAGATGGAAATCAAAGCACAGTGGGAACCACACAAGACTCTATGACGATCTCGGGTCAACAGACTACTCTGTACCAGTGTCACCAGAGAATTGCCATCTGACGTAAGGTATAATACCATCTGGGAGTTCTCGGTGAGTCCGTCCAGTGTACCCAGTCTCTACTGAGCACCCGTATATCATCTCCGATGTCAAACACCAATGGATATGGGATCATCCATCGCCTATCTGTATGGGTCGAGAAGCTACACGCTAGTCTACTCTGGTATATCGATGCCCCGTCTCAATACACCCACGACTAGGGACTTTGAAGGATGTACTTATGGACTACCATGTCCCCACTAGTATGATCCGCATCATAGTCCAGGTAGTCAAGTACACATCCTAAGGGCTTTACCAACATGTAACAGAGAGACAATCAGTGCACACGTTAAGGTAAAGAGTAACCAGATAGCATACTATCATGTCGAGCAAGAAAGTCCTCCCTATATATGTCCCAGCATCCACTACAATATACATCCTATGTACAGTAATGGCCTCTAGGTCATACATATAACTAACACTCGCCTCGGGGTAGCAACGAACCACATGTCCTAGTCGTTCCTCTATGGGTGACTAGTGATCTTCCATCATATCTCTAAGTGCAACTCATGCTGCAATAGCTCCAAGAATCTGGGGCGATATCTTGTCAGTCACGTCAAAAACTGGCTCATTCGTCCGCACGCTAAACAGTGCCTCTATCATCAAGAACAATAGTGCATTGACAGTAGTCACATTCTGGCTGGCCTCTAGCGGTAGCCCAATCCTCTGGTGCTGATCTGCACGTCCGAGAAATCTTGTAAAAGCAATCCATCAAACGCTCATGGCGCGAAAAACACCATAAAAGACACATCTACGCAATCATGTGTCATCGGAATTACGCCCCGGTTAGTCCTCGTCCATGACGAGCTCGTGCTGATCGCAACTCTAGCCGTAGCTCTCCATGCCCGTACAACCCTGGTAACAAAACCATAACTGATATTGATGAGGGTAGATCATAGGAATGAAGATAATACTATGCAAAGAAATGTACATCCTAGGGCTTCTTAAGCGGAGTATCGTATCGTAAGTATGCCGCAGAACATACCCACGGTACGTCACTCTTCTTAAGTCACCTACTCCATCAAACAAGGGTCATCCTACACTCAGAAGGTAAAACCTAACGCTCTGATACCAACTTTGTCACGACCCGAAATAGCACGTGACTGGCACTTGAATCATGTGAAGTCTATATGACCCCACCTAATTCAAGTAAGACAAAAGCCCAGAAATCTAAACCATTTTTAAGTAAGAAGTGAAGAAAACCTATTTTTAAAGCAAGTGGTTTTAATAACATAAGTCGAAGTATGCATTTTTAAAAACCTCAAGTCTTTTCTGAAAATTTCGGCAGAGTTTCTTTTGTAAAAACTGACCCCAAACGGGTACAAACCTGATAAAGCATATATAATGAATAAAGACATCCCCAAGAGGGAGCCAGCTCTTCGCCAAACGGAGGACACAACCACGCAAGCAATATAATATACAACGCCAAAGGGCGAGGATCAAAACTCAGAATGAAAACCATCCTCATTAAGAAAACCTGAGGAAATCCATAATAATGCAGCGCGCGACTCTAAGGTCGAAAGAATATACACTGGTCTTCTATGTCTATCAAATAATACAAGTCTGGTTGATGGAGTTTACTAGATACAACTGAATGTAAATAAAGTACAATGGTGGTCACGATGCAAGTGAACCCACCTACTAAAGCAATCACCCGAAATGGAAGCAGTGTGCCAGCAAAGCCGTCAAGAAACCTGTATGGCAAAACCTGCAAGAAACTGTGGCACAATGGGGGTGAGTTGCCAACTCATGAGTAGAAAACATCACAGAGCAGAAATCGAAAGTATGACTCAATCCTAGGTCATACGATCAGTAATATCCTCAAATAAAAATATAGTCTGAAACATCCAATAATGGCATGGGTAAACATTTATACATAAGTGTAATACCAAGTGCTCGTGTCAGTACCTCAGGTAACAACATATCAGATATATGATGTATGAATGCATTACAAATGAAAACCGAATACATCATGAATAAGGAAACCGTTTCCGTAATTTAATGAGATTTCTGTATATATATATAAATCGAGTATCATCAATGAAATCAAAAGAGAGTCAGTGTCAAACATCGACACAAAACATAAATCTCAGTATCTCAGGCTCCGGCTATCCGGACTGGCCTGTATCATCAAATCTCAATATCTCAATATCTCGGGCTCCAGCAATCCGGACTGGCCCCTAAATCCATCTCTCTCATAACCCCGAATGGTATCCTCCGGATATCCATCGAGTTTCTATACGATCACCGGTAGATAGTGCTCTCCTGCAGGGCTCATCGTCTACAACTTGAGCTTCTTGCCCCGGGATACCATACCGGGTCCACCATTTACCCGCAGACGGTTCATCCAACTCCTCAAATCGGGTCTCGAAAACCATCTCTGAACCGAGAAAACATCATGGTGGACAATACTCATCATATCAAGGAAAACTGCATCTTTCTCTTTTAAATGAATCATCAGTTTATAAAATTTCACATGCGGTTTCCAAATCCAGAAAGTCTCAAGAAGAATCCGAAATCATCAAAATCACGATATCAATAAACAGTGAATGCCGGCATAAATCTCCATAATACTGCATGACCAATGAATATATGAATGCATCTGGTATTATGCAATGAATGCAATAGTTAAACTAGCATATGAAAGCGATAACATATTGCAACTATAAGCTAGCAAGCCATGTCAATGAAATAATATTCTCTAAAGTGTACGTGACATAGCAATTACCGATGATGATGTGTGTGAGCCGGCAAGCAGGTGTACGTGGAACATACGCATCATCGGTAATGGTGCTGGTGTCCTGACAGCAGGGTTTCATACTAAATACAACCAACACATGTATAAGCATGCAATGCGATGAAACATCATGAATATACGGAAAGTGAAGTTGTAACAACAACACTGAAGAATATACCTATCCAATATACGAGTCACACAGTGTAGGGTATTTAAAATATTCATGATTCTCTACTTTTGAAAACAAGTATGACTCGAGCCCAGTCGAAAGGGTAAGGAAATCCACCTAAGTCAGAGTCGATCTAAATATATCTAGTAGTCGGTGATCTCGCCTCAAAAGTATCACATACGGTACAATATATATATGACATCCTCGAGTAAAGAGTGCGGATCTATCATCAAAATTATATCTCGTACGGTAAATCCATCGTACGGCATCCCAAATCTGGGTACGGGTCAAATATCATATTTATCTCATTACTTATCTGGTATCCTTGTTATCATATATCATGAACTGAGGTACTGATCTAAGTCTAGTACATACTGATACCAACAACAAATATATGTGCGTGTGTTTGAAACACATCGCCTAAAGATCCGCTATACTATCATGTCGTATCTCCAAATACAAACCAAATCGCATCGCCGATCTCACGGCATCATGCCCAATCACAACGTCTCATCTCATATTATCCTATACTATCCTCAATCATCCGTGTATACGTATATGTATATGTATATATATATATATATATATATATATATATATATATATATATATATATATATATAAACCCACGCATCCACATATATCCATATGCATATAACATATACACCCAAAACCATATCCCGTACATGTATGTGTATGTGTAACAACCTTACTCTAGGGTTCGCGACTAAGAAACCAACAAAATCACCTTCCTCAAATCTCGCTAACACTATCCCATGATCTTCTAAAGCTTTCTTGCTAAGTTATCAATCTCTCAATAACATAGGAATGTATATATATATCACA
Organism: Agapanthus africanus; assembly: GCA_030015575.1. Lineage (NCBI taxonomy): Eukaryota > Viridiplantae > Streptophyta > Magnoliopsida > Asparagales > Amaryllidaceae > Agapanthus > Agapanthus africanus. Next base: position 334,486,077 of record JASDDO010000031.1, read on the forward strand.
TCACATCATTTCTTATGACTTTGCGGGGGTGCTATGCGCCATCCACCTGACTTCCCCCGCAGATATATATCTACTCACCTCATCTCCGCTTGCCGATGCCGATGTCGCCACGCGCTTGCTTGTCATCTTAAAGTCCTCGTGAGGGTACCTACATATAATAACGTATCGTGCCGAATTCAAATTCAATTCAAAACCAAGACGACACACGAATCTCACATAGGTCAAAACCTATGGTTTACTCTCACAATTCAACCAAATAACACCCGATAGAGATGTACAAATGTCTTGTGATCGAGATAAAACACAAATACTAAAATCAAGAATTTAAAATACGTAAAACATAACCCCGAATCAAAACAACAACTCAAGAAAGTGGTCCCAGATTTTTGTTCAGGTGAAAACAAAGTGCACAAACAGTACTGGGGTGTTAAATAGGGGGCCTATGAGCTATAGAACCAACATGGAGACCTAACTCCACCAAGTGGCCGACCACATCCCCACAAAATCCGGCCACCTCGGCCATGGGAGGGTGTTGGGACCTCTTATTTGTAGGAGGGTCTCCTAGGTTCTTAATTTGGTCACTAGAGTTGTTTGTGTTTCTAAAAAATTCTCCAGATCACTCCAGATTTCCCTGCACCCTCACATTACACACAAAACCGGTATGAAAAGTTTCAGAATAGGGTTTCAGGTTTCAGTTCATGATTGGTCTGGGTTTTAGACATTAGGGGGGGTTTGTAATCACCAAATACACTCAAGTTCACCAACACAACTCAAAGAAAAACCTAACCCTCTCTAGGAATTTTCAAAGCTCACAAAACCACACTAAAACACATCTAAACATGTCAAGATGCTAAAGTGAAAGTAATACTATGTTAGGGGTGCAGGAAATACCTCATTTGGCAACTCATGAAAATTCTTGAGTTTCCCCAAGTCTCCAAAATCCTTGCTTTCTTGGTCCAAAGTGCTTGTAATGATCTTGTGCATGTTTTTAATGAAGTGTGCATGAGTTTTTTGTGTGTTTTTCATGAGTTGTGAGGAGGTAGAGGAGGGAGATGAAGGGGTGCTACCATGGGAGTGAAATAGGAAGAGATGAAGATGAAAAAATGAAGAGAGGACAGGTAATGATCATGGTCAAAGACCCCTCACCTCTCTCTCTCTCTCTCTCTTGCCCATCCCTTTTGGACTTTTCTTTTTTTCTTGTTTTCTTAATCTTTTCTTTTCTTATCTTTACCTTTTCTTTTCTAACACAAAACCATGCATGAAAGAAGAACCATGGTAGAAAATGTAACAAGTGTAATTTGACATGGTGCATGTTATGTGTAAGTGCACGGCGGCGCCCCGGCCGTCAATCCGACGGCCAAATGCGGAAGCGGTGATAAACTTTAATTTTACTTGAACTGGCAAACCGCCGCGCACTAATACCCGGATCGAACCACTAACTAGTCCTAGCTATCTACAAGAAAGGGTAGAGAGATATACCGACAGATCCGAGTCCTCCGGTCTTCTCGTCGTCGTCCCGATCTCCTGCGGAATGTCCCGTCTCCTCCTCGTCGCCGGAAGTGCACCACATCGCCTACTTCTTTTACGGGCTCCCACCTCAATGCCGAGGCAACTCGGGCACGAAGCTGGCTAGTCGACGTGCCCAAGGTTTGCTGTAGAATGTATAGTAGAAGAAGTCTCATTTTGGGGTAGTGGAGGTTGCCATTGGTGGAGGGATTGAACTTGGAGCTTTTGGGATTGATCTTGTGGGAATTTTGCAACATGAAATGAGCCAAAAAACCCCACCAAAAATTTGGGACAGCCCCCTTAATGGAATGGCCGGCCACTACAATGTGTGGGAGGAGAGTGAGAGTGAGTGAGTAGTGTATCAATCAAAGAAAATAAGCCCACCATCATACAAGAGAGAGAAAAGGGTTGCAATGATAAACAATGATCACCAAATCAAAACCCACACTCAACCACCTACCACCAACCTCATCATCAACAACCATGATGAGGCAAAAGTCAAGCCATGATCAACTAAAGAAAGTCAAGGTATGGTGCTATAATCATGATGCAACAAAAATGCAAAGACTCCCTCCACAATTGCTTATTTGCAACAATGCAAATAAGCCCTCCTCCACCAAACTTCGGCCAATGAACGATACAAAGGAAATCGGCCGAAACGAAAAGCAAACTGGCAACTCCAGAAAACTGGTCCCGTAATAAATTACAGGAAAAGCCCGATAGTGTGCATACACACCCGCATTTGTATTCCGACTGAAATACAAATGCAATGAGACAGAATCTACACTGTACTATACTAGGATCCGGCTTATACCAAAGCCGGCTAGTAAAATCCGTTCCATCCTGATCCGTGCAATACCGCACGTATCTGATCGAACCCTGCCATATATCCATACGGCCTATAGTACAAACTGTCCGATCCTGATCCGTGCAATGTCGCACGTATCTGATCGGACCTTGCCATATCTCCATACGGCCTCGACAACTTTTCGCCCGAAAGCTGAGTAACTGAATGTGGGGGACTCTAAAGACTCGTCAACACCATGGTTGTGGATTTAACCACTAGCACGCCAGAGGTATAAGCCAATACGTAACGGGCTACCAGGTATTGACTAAAAGGGACGTCTGTGAGCGAACTCAGCCAGACAACCCTACTGAGCCTGTCAGTGACAATATCCGTACAGTCCGGTCCGTTCGTCTATGAGTATCGCATGGCGGGCCTAGGGGGTTGGTAAAAGTCAGACCCCCAAAAGCGGTACAAGTCGTGTCGGAGTGTAGCCCAGAACACCCTGAGATACTACTGGAATACCTACCAGTAAATCTCCTTGCCTCGGCCGAGGGCTTCGTGTAATGGCTCTCCTAGACACAGCACGACCTCACCCCCAATACCGGGAGAGACGAACCCCTGAAGATACGCTCACTGCCTCTATGTGGCTCGAGACTGTACCCAACTAAAACCTGTTTGCACGACTCCTTTGAGCCGTGGTAGGGTAGTAATCAAAGTACAGTGGGATCTCACACAAGACAAATGACGATCCCCAGGTCGATGAACTAACCTGCACACATGTCACCAGGGAACTGCCATCTGACGTCTGGTATATGACCAACTGGCATGTTCCCGGCGAGTCCTGTCCGGTGTACTCATAACCCAATGAGCACCTGTATACATCTTAGGTGATCCAACTGACACCAGTGGCTTGTGAGACCGGCCACCGCCCCTCGTCGGGGTCTCGACTGTATACACTAGTCTACTCTGGAGTATCGATGCCCTATCTCGAAACTCACACGACTAGGGACCATTTAAGGATATGCTTATAGACCCCAGCTCCCACGTATATGATCGCCCTCATACTGCTGGTGGTCAAGCAAGAATCCTAGGGGCTCTATCAACGTGTAATAGCGACTTGTCAGGTCACCTAAAGCAGTACACGATGATAAATGTAAACCAGATAGCAAACTATCATCTCGAGTAAGACTGTCCTACCAGGATAGGTCCTCCATCAATCATTGCAATCACGTATCTGTGACCTAATAATTGACTCTGAGGGCACTATCTCCAACAATCTCCCACTTGCACTCAAGGCTAATTATTGCGATGTCGCATACTCACAGCCCGTGTGATACCGAACACCCAACTCCTCTACTGGTCAGTCTCACAAAGCTCGTTTGCGAAACTATTGCGTTCGAGGAATAGCCTTGGTGAGTGGATCCGCCTTGATATCTCTTTCTATGTCTCTCTATATCTCAAGTTCGCGGAGAAACCCATCTCCCGAAATGAGCAATACCTGTCTTAGAATGTGTCTGGATGTCTGATGGGACATAGCTCATAAATGAACTCCAAATCCAAACTTCTTAGACTGTATCGTCAACTGAACTTAATCAGTATTGCCTTGGACCACCTGTCCAAAATACTGCCCCTCGTCAGAGGGAAAAACTATAACTCTGACAACCTCCTTGTCGTCCAGGTCACCTTGGAAGCCTGGAATGATAACTGTCTCCCGAATGAGGCTGTCGTTATCATATCCCTAGAACATCCACTTATTTTCTAAAACTGCTTCCGACCGTTTCTCCAGGATTGGATTAATGTCAACTTATTGCATCTAGTGCAAGAACAATATCTGGTGTGGTACTTGACATCTCATGATTGACTCAATTTCCTGAGCAAGCGATCTGCCAATCATGCACTTCCCTCTCTACTTTAGTCTGTAAGACACCTTTAGAGAGGGTGACTCCATTACCTGCAGGTACACTACCGTGCCAGGAGTCGTCCATTCTAAATACTCTTAGAATGCTGTCTAAGTACCCAGATTGGGAAACCATCCAAATCTAGATCTAAAACCATAGATCTAGTAACCAGTATGTCTGACATAAAATCCATTTCCTTTGTGGAGAAAACATTGTGTGACGACCAAAGTATAACCGATTGTAGTGTAGGAATATCACTTCTTACTCTGTGTATGTCATCCAAATACCATGACATCACACCCTACTACCTCCTCAACAGATCCATCCCCTATTCTGATGAAGTCAAACCCATGACTGTCACGTCAGAAATAGATGATCTATCTCCGCTACATCTGCTTTAGTCTATAAATAGACATAAGCTACCTGTCCACCAATGCTTCCGCTGCTCCCACTGACTACGACAACCCTCTGGAAGAGTCATATACACGTACACTTCTGAAGCGAGTTCAGAACGACGCTATACTCATCCTCCCGCCGGGTCTCGCAGCCTGGAACAACAGCAATGGTAATTGTGGGTAAACAAGAACTTCCCTGTCACCGTCCTTGAGGCTACCGTAGTACCTCTCGGGTGCCTGAAGTTACCCACCTTATCTGCGGAGTGGCCAATGGAATGTCAATCCAGATTGAATCTTTAGGTTCCTTATCAAATCTTCAGTAATCGTTCGTGGTTCTGGAATCACTTCCAGTTCTACCATACTCCCACTACTGTTTTCTGAAAAAATCCATTTTTATTAAAACTGTGGCGAGTCTAGAACAATATTGCTATTGTTCATCCAGATGGTAGAAAGTCAACCCTCGTCATAGCCTGGGTCAACCCATAAACAGCCATTACAGAAACGTGCCTTGAGTTGTCCAGTGTCTGGTTTTAATCATAAGCCGGACAACTCCCCGTACCATAACATCGTTAAGATACGAACTGTTCTATATCCCATATAGGACCAAAGGCACTGATTTAATAGAACCAGATCCAAATCACGCAACTGTCTCCAGTGCATGTCAACTAAATGGAAGAAGGCTGATCAGCGTTACCCAACTTAGGAATGCTTCCAATCATGAGTAACCTGAAAGAGAAGCAAGATATCTTAATCACTACTAACAACTGAATACCACTACGCAAGTATTTTCATCTTCGATCACTTTGAAGAATCCCGATACTTGCTACACCTGGTTCTCTACTCTATTCAAATACCTATAACTTCTCAAAATTCGGACCCTGTGTTTCCACGAAACACCTGTCTAAAAACTAGAGAAGTCATAAGTAAACCGAATATAGTACGAGGACCTACCCCTTTGTCCTGATGGACCCTGGACAACATACAATACTCTGTATAAGTCCCTTGAGTCTGATAACTCATTCACTGTGTGTCGTAGGTTGAAAACTGTACTTATGGTTAAGAAGAATTACACCGCTGTTTAATGCTCCTTACCTAACCATCCACTGGTATAGGTAAATGTCATCGACATAATTTCAAAAAGTATATCTCACTCTATGAAAATAGACGTACAGATATATCGATTTGAAATTGGTGCATAACAGCGGATATTCAAAACCAAATATTTGCCGACCGGCAAACAACCCAGGTGACTTCCTCAAATATCACCGATTACAACGAATCCCGATATAATGAGGATGATCACCCAATTCCCAACAACTTACTCCCACTCAACATCTGTAAAACCATACAGATGTGAGAATCAAACCTGGTAAATACATACCCTGGAGTAAGTATCTAATCGGGAAATCAGTTTTCTTTTAACACTACACAGTGAAGCTGAAACATTGAAATGTTTCGATGGGGTATCCTGGTATTCCTAGTAATGCCTCTTCCAGTATCCAGATTCACAACTGTGACCGTGTAATTCTTTGCCACTTCTCTAAATCCCTTCATATGTCTTTAGTCATTACCTTCTGCACACCCCTTTAGGCCAAATGGTTTTCTTCCTTCCCTACCGTTCGGCACCAGCCTATGGTTTGGAAGAAGAATATCCAATAAGCATAATGGGTGTACTGTCCCAATCCTAGGAACACTCGCAATGCGAGAGAAGGTGAAGATAAAAGACAACCGAATAAATCTTATTCCTATTTCTCCTGAACCAGAATCCATCCCCGAACTGGAACAAGTTCCTTTCGAGTTCGTATATAACCATACGATGGAATATCCAATAAACTGTGGATCTTCGTAGTGATACGGAGTGTCCTGGAGAAATACAAAGGTGATTTTAGGATTGGCGAAGAAATACTTGGTTTGGTTGTGAATATCTGTTGCAATTTACTTTGCCCTCTCACTAATCCCTTGCTTTGTCTTAACTTAATACCTTCTGTACACCGTTTAGGCTAATTGGCTTTCTTCCTTCCCTACCGGTCGGCACCAGCCTATGGTTTGGAAGAAGACTATCCAATTTGCGTAATAGGTGTACTACTCCTAAACCAAGGAGTACTCGCAACCTGAGAGAGGGTGAAAAGAAAAGACAACTGAATAGTCCTATCCATTTTCTCCAGAACCGGAAACCATCCTCGAATAAATCCCTTCGAGTTCGTATCTAACCATACGATGGTTTTGTCCAATGGAAGTGGACGTTCGTAGTAGTACGGGGTGTCCTGGAGAAAAGGGTAAAAGTAGGAGTGGCAATGTGGTTTGCAACTCTGACAATCCAAAAACCAGTGTTTAAGAAGGTTCGGTCAACTTGGTCACTGAGTCATAGTCTTAGGGTCGGGTCAATGGTCGCTGCCAAAGAGAGAGAGAAAAGAAACACTCAGCGTGCACTCTATCCTAGATCAGAACGGTTACCAATTTATCTAATCTGGAATCCTCCCACTGTACCTCAAATTCTCCTCCAAACCTGAAAGAAGAATTAGTCGGGGTTACCCGAGGAGTAAACTAACTCATCAGTGGGAATCGGGATCCAACTATCATCGCATGATAACGTGACGGAATCCGTTCACGGTGTCACACTCCAGAAGGTATGCGCATATCTGGCAAGTTTCAGTTCTTTTGAAACTCCCGATGTGATTTTTACCCCATGCTCTTATGACCTTGACTAAGGCTAACAAATCATAAGTCACATGTCAAGTTCTACCCGTCATTATCCAGGTTGATTTGAACCCACCCGTACAAGCCCTTGACTAGGGCCAACAAGGCTATACGACTGTCCCAAACCAACGCATCTATTTATGCAGCATATGAACACCCAATAGCTACCAAACACTGTGCCTTGACTAAGGCCAACAAACACAGCTTGAATACTATTGACTATCCATATGAAATGACGGAGGGCTACGAATGGTTTCTGGCGAAAACCTTTAACGTAATGAACTTGATATCGTTGAAGGAACGGATAGCTTTTTAAAAATATAGTGACGAAAACCGTTGCTAAAGAGGTCACTCCCGGTGAAGGGATCTCGGCTCTTTCCCCGTAGAATGAGGTGCAGGATATTCCAACTGAATACCACGGTGCAAAGCAAAAGTAATCGGCTATAGTGAAGTTAATGCCCTGACGCAAACTTTTTGTCCAAGGGGTCACTCCCGGTGAAGGGATCTCGGCCCTTGCCTCGTCGACTGAGGAGCAGGATATTCCAACTGAATATCGCGATGCAAAACAAAAGTGAACGTCCTTACAATAACAGCTTTTTGAAAAGTGTTCCAACAACATCAGATTAGGTTTGTTTTTAACTTGCATTGATCCGAATCAATGCAGTCCCATCAATTGATCACACCAAAAAGAACGAAAATATACTGATGTACGTATATGCCATCCGCATTCGCCACTGGGTCCCGTCATTACCCGTTAGGTTAGCTAACTAACGACAGAGCGGGGACTGGACTAGCACGGATGCAAAACATATACAACATCTACTAATATATATACCAATATATTATATTTCGCTCAAGGCATGAAAAGAAATGCAACATCACAGAAATGTACAGCATCACAGAACAATACAGATATCTGGGATCCCCGGGTTTCACAGAGCCACTGCTGAAACCCGACGTTCCCCTGGTCGTGTGGATAGCCTGTGCAATGAAATCCTAGACCCCTACGGGCGCGGCAAGTCACCCGCCAAAACCTGAAGCGAGGCAGCCCCCTTCAGTACCGTGAATGGACCACCCAGCACTTCACGGAATCCGGCAACTTGGGCACCCCTCCTGGGTCAACCTGTACCCCCTACGAGTGCGGCGAATAGCCCGCCAATCCTAGAGTGAAGCCCCCTCCGTCTCAATGCCATGAGATGCGGGCTTGTTGCCCTCCAGAACCCGGCTATCCGTGCACCCCTCCGCGGGGTAATCCTAGTACAGAAAGTAAAATATACATACAACGGGTGCATCGACCGCAACCTGGCCGTGCCCCAAAACAATAATACAAACAGGCAGTGACGGCAGTCCACATGTCGGACGCTCGCCCCGCAATATCAAATGTACATAATATAACAGAACTGTACTAGCATTGCAACCAGGCTATCCCCACGACCGATCCGCAACATCACAGCAAAAACAGAACATCAACGTGAAAGTCACGTTCGCAAATCCGTCTAACCGGGCTATAGCAGTTAGACCGGATTTACCGATCAAGTGACATTCACGGTCGCAGATATAATGTAAATACTGTGAAATAATGTGTTTAAAATATCCGATCAATCAAATTTTAATAAGTGGGCCCCAAAGCATTACTGTAGCAGATCAGGAAAATTCCGGGCCCAATATTAATATTCCAAAACCCCAATTTTAACCCCATAAAGCTACTGAAGAAATTTCACACAGCAAGGACACTGTTCGGCGGCGGAACCGCGGCCCAAGGGGGGGTTTTGCCGCGGTTCCGCGCTCTGTTGGTCGACTGAATGTGTCAAATTTCTACAGTATGCTTATAACATCCAGTGCATCACTATTTTACAACCTGAAAAAATTTTCGAGACCAAAAATTTTCAACAGAAACTGATGCTATCAAAATACGGGTTTTTGGAACGTTTGATCGATCGGAACTGACAAACACATTAAACCAAGCTAGACTAAGTTAATGGCGAGGCTCTGATACCACTGTAAGTGCACGGCGGCGCCCCGGCCGTCAATCCGACGGTCAAATGCGGAAGCGGTGATAAACTTTAATTTTACTTGAACTGGCAAACCGCCGCGCACTAATACCCGGATCGAACCACTAACTAGTCCTAGCTATCTACAAGAAAGGGAAGAGAGATATACCGACAGATCCGAGTCCTCCGGTCTTCTCGTCGTCGTCCCGATCTCCTGCGGAATGTCCCGTCTCCTCCTCGTCGCCGGAAGTGCACCACATCGCCTACTTCTTTTACGGGCTCCCACCTCAATGCCGAGGCAACTCGGGCACGAAGCTGGCTTGTCGACGTGTCCAAGGTTTGCTGTAGAATGTATAGTAGAAGAAGTCTCATTTTGGGGTAGTGGAGGTTGCCATTGGTGGAGGGATTGAACTTGGAGCTTTTGGGATTGATCTTGTGGGAATTTTGCAACATGAAATGAGCCAAAAAACCCCACCAAAAATTTGGGACAGCCCCCTTAATGGAATGGCCGGCCACTACAATATGTGGGAGGAGAGTGAGAGTGAGTGAGTAGTGTATCAATCAAAGAAAATAAGCCCACCATCATACAAGAGAGAGAAAAGGGTTGCAATGATAAACAATGATCACCAAATCAAAACCCACACTCAACCACCTACCACCAACCTCATCATCAACAACCATGATGAGGCAAAAGTCAAGCCATGATCAACTAAAGAAAGTCAAGGTATGGTGCTATAATCATGATGCAACAAAAATGCAAAGACCCCCTCCACAATTGCTTATTTGCAACAATGCAAATAAGCCCTCCTCCACCAAACTTCAGCCAATGAACGATACAAAGGAAATCGGCCGAAACGAAAAGCAAACTGGCAACTTCAGAAAACTGGTCCCGTAATAAATTACAGGAAAACCCCGATACTGTGCATACACACCCGCATTTGTATTCCGACTGAAATACAAATGCAATGAGACAGAATCTACACTGTACTATACTAGGATCCGGCTTATACCAAAGCCGGCTAGTAAAATCCGATCGATCCTGATCCGTGCAATACCGCACGTATCTGATCGAACCCTGCCATATATCCATACGGCCTATAGTACAAACTGTCCGATCCTGATCCGTGCAATGTCGCACGTATCTGATCGGACCTTGCCATATCTCCATACGGCCTCTACAACTTTTCGCCCGAAAGCTGAGTAACTGAATGTGGGGGACTCTAAAGACTCGTCAACACCATGGTTGTGGATTTAACCACTAGCACGTCAGAGGTATAAGCCAATACGTAACGGGCTACCAGGTATTGACTAAAAGGGACGTCTGTGAGCGAACTCAGCCAGACAACCCTACTGAGCCTGTCAGTGACAATATCCGTACAGTCCGGTCCGTTCGTCTATGAGTATCGCATGGCGGGCCTAGGGGGTTGGTAAAAGTCAGACCCCCAAAAGCGGTATAAGTCGTGTCGGAGTGTAGCCCAGAACACCCTGAGATACTACTGGAATACCTACCAGTAAATCTCCTTGCCTCGGCCGAGGGCTTCGTGTAATGGCTCTCCTAGACACAGCACGACCTCACCCCCAATACCGGGAGAGAAGAACCCCTGAAGATACGCTCACTGCCTCCATGTGGCTCGGGACTGTACCCAACTAAAACCTGTTTGCACGACTCCTTTGAGCCGTGGTAGGGTAGTAATCAAAGTACAGTGGGAACTCACACAAGACAAATGACGATCCCCAGGTCGATGAACTAACCTGCACACATGTCACCAGGGAACTGCCATCTGACGTCTGGTATATGACCAACTGGCATGTTCCCGGCGAGTCCTGTCCGGTGTACTCATAACCCAATGAGCACCTGTATACATCTTAGGTGATCCAACTGACACCAGTGGCTTGTGAGACCGGCCACCGCCCCTCGTCGGGGTCTCGACTGTATACACTAGTATACTCTGGAGTATCGATGCCCTGTCTCGAAACTCACACGACTAGGGACCATTTAAGGATATGCTTATAGACCCCAGCTCCCACGTATATGATCGCCCTCATACTGCTGGTGGTCAAGCAAGAATCCTAGGGGCTCTATCAACGTGTAATAGCGACTTGTCAGGTCCCCTAAAGCAGTACACGATGATAAAGGTAAACCAGATAGCAAACTATCATCTCGAGTAAGACTGTCCTACCGGGATAGGTCCTCCATCAATCATTGCAATCACGTACCTGTGACCTAATAATTGACTCTGAGGGCATTATCTCCAACATTATGTGCACAAATCCGGCTTAATACACGATTAACGATATTTAATCGCGATTAGCATTAAAATGGAATATAATTAATCATAAAAATTCATAATTTGCTTAATTCATTTAAAACACCCCCATTTCAGTAATTTCTATAATTTTTCAAATTTTTCCCAATTTATCGGTATTTAATTATACCGCACTATTAAAATATTCATAATATTTATTATTTAATTATAAAAATTCCCAAAAATAATATTTTATTTTTCTGAAATGTTACAGCGGGAGAGCTCGCGGACGAGCTGGAGAGTCGTGGTAACTTGGTTCTGCGGTAGCCCGGAGACGAGCTGTGAGGCCGAGGAGGCCAGTTGTGTAGGGGGCTCGGAAGTGAGCCAGCGTTGGTCGGTAGGACGGGCATAGGAGTGTTCTGGTCGGCCACTGTAGGTCCTTCCTTGGATGCTCTGGGACACGTCATCTGTGACGTGTCATGATCTAAGAAATTACCGTTATCGAGCATCATCAGCTGGGTTGAAAATTATTAAGGTTGACTTGATGTGAGGGAAGATCGTGCTTTGTTGTAAGCGGTGCATTCCTTAATTCGTGTTGCGGTTAATTATATCATTATATGTTATTGTATGGCACAACGGTTTATACCAAAATATTATAGACATATTGAAGGATATGTTGGATATAGTGCCCTCTGTTGGGTTATACTAACGCCCTGGCCATCAACCGAGGCCGATTGCAGAACAAATTTTTTTCTATGAATCAAAACCTGGCGCTAGAATAACCCTTAACTGGATCTACCATAAACCTAACTAGCAACTAAATTAGCTATCTACTATGAAAGAAGTTTATACCAAGTGGTTCGAGTCCTTCGGGTCTTCACTCCTCTCCTTTAGCATGCTCCTAGTGGCCTCCGTGATCGAGTTTGATCGACGACTTCCTCACGTCAAAAATGATCCAGCCGAGAGTGTCTACTATGAGATCCTACCTCTAAACTGAGGTAACTAGGTCACTTAGTTTATTTAATCTAAGTAGCCTAGAGGATGTAGAGAGTAATGATGGATTAATTAGTCTCAAGATACCCTAGGTTTCTCAAAACATGAGACATTTAGGGTTTGATGTAGAAGAAAGCTTGGAGGAGATGAGAGTGTTGTAGTGAGCATAATAATGAAATGGAATGAAGAATGGCTAAGTCATGTGACTAATAAAGTAAGCTCCCCAAAATATCTAAAAAATATCTTCACCAGAAAATATCTAGATATTTTTCACAAAATATTTAGATGCCACCTTGCCTCAATAGTAATCCATGACTCACTATGTGAGTCACCAAGTAGCCATGCTTCATTCAATGAATGATAACACCTCGCCCTCCACCTCATTAACCATTTAACTAAATGGTTAAAACAAATAATGAGGTGTCTTCTTCCAGAAGCACTCTTGTAACAAATTACAAGAATACCCCTCACCGTATATACATACCCGTATCCGTATTCCGAAGAATACGAATACAAAAAAGATAAAAATAATCCAACAATATAATACTAGGATCCGACTTAAACCAAAGCCCGCTAGTATTATCCGCCTGAACATCATACGTACACAAGTACACATATATGATCGAACCCTGCCGTAAAACCATGCTACCTCTATATCGTTTCGCCCGAAGCAGAGAAACCCTCTGTGTGGGACTCTAAAGACTCGACAGTACGCCGGCAGTGCGTTACTGGATAAATCCATAACCACAAGCATGTCAGCGGCACTAGCTGTACGTAACGGCTACCCGGGTAACCGTCGAAAAGGAAAGCCGACGAGCAAACTCATCCGGATCCTTACTGAGTCTATCCGTGACAATCTCCATACAGTCTGGTCTCTTCGTCTAAGAGTATCGTATACTGGATCTAGGGGGTGGTAAGCGCCGGACCCTAATAACCCGATAATTCGTGTTGATGCGGCTCAGAACCAATCCGGGAAACTACTGATCAACCTATCAGTAAATCCCAACTTCCTTGGCCAAAGTCTTATGGTCCTAGCCAATCAAATACAGTGCAATATCAACTCCCAATACTTGGAGAGGCGAATCCTTGACAATCACTCACTGCCTCAATGTGGCTCGGGACTGCACCTAACTAAAACCTGTTTGCACGACTCAGTAGAGCCGTGGTAGGCTAGTGATCAAAGCATAGTGGGATCTCACACGAGACAAATGACGATCTCAGGTCCAAAGACTAACCTGTACACATGTCACAAGAGAACCGCTATCTGACGATAGGTATAATACCATTTAGAGGTTCTCGGCGAGTCCGTTTAGTGTACTCACCCCCAGTGAGCACCCGTGTACAATCTTAAGTGATCACACCAATGGTTGTGGGACTAACCACCGCCCATCGTCGGGATCTAGAAACGTATACGCAAGTCTATTCTGGAGTATCGATGCTCGATCTTGATACTCCTACGACTTGGGACATTTAAGGATGTGCTTATAGACAACCCAGCTCCCACAAGTATGATCGCTATCATAATGCTAGTAGTCAAGCAAGATCCTTTGGGCTTTATCAACATGTAGTCGACATATGTAATAGCGAGTGTAACATATGCACATGTGAAGATAAAGTCAAACCCTAATAGTATACTACTGTATCAAGTCTTTATCAATATATGCAAGAAACATAAAGCATCAGTAAAACAAATACACATATCCTAATAAAGACAGCTCAAATAATATACTATATAACTGAGCAAGATTGTCCTGTACATACATATCCCCGGCATCCATATGTATACATATACAATAATGGCCTCTAGGGCATACATATCCAACAATCTTCCACTTGCACTAAAGGCCAGTTATTGGCGTACCGGATACCCAACGTCTGCTCTAAGGCCACCTGCTGGTGTACCGCATACCCAACATCTCAAAAAATCGCTCAAACTGTGCTTGAGGGAGTACTAGTGGGGCAGAGGTAGTCGGTAAGTACATCCTTCAAATTTTCCTAGTCGTGGGAGTATCGAGACAGGGCATCGATACTCCAGAGTAGAATAGCGTATACGCTTCTGGACCCATATAATGGGCGATGGATGATCCCATATCCATTGGTGTTTGACATCAGAGAAGGTATACGGGTGCTCAGTGGAGACTGTGTACACTGGACGGACTCGCCGAGAACTCCTAGATGGTATTATACCTATCGTCAGATAGCAGTTCTCTGGTGACACTGGTACAGGTTAGTCTGTTGACCCGAGATCGTCATAAAGTCTTGTGTGATTCCTACCGTGCTTTGATTTCCACCATACCATGGTCAAGAGATCGTACAGAAAGGTGGTTTTTGGGTACAGTCCCGAGTCACATGGAGGCTGTTCTCCGCCGAAGGACGCGACCGGGACGTTGGGACGTTAGGCCTGAATTTCGAGGGCAGATGCTTTTAGGTGCTATCCGTCCACCTCTCTGAAGATGCCAAGTTGATTTATGACACCATGTATCGAAGGTTAGACGGATGCGGCTGTTGTAGCAGACTTCATCAGATTCCCCCTCATTTGAGGGGTTTTCGATTGCAGGGACGCTCTTCCCTGCAGGCGCAAGCCCCTGCAGTTAATTACACTACCGCATCGCGGTAACCAATTTTTCCTTCTCCAGAAGGTCACTTCGTGTCGTGTGTGTTTTTTTTTTTATTTTTGGTTGCCCGTGGATTGTATACGGAGACAAATTTATGTTGTCGCTCGTAGGGCGTGGATTAGTCGAAATCCGTATTTTCTTAGATTTGGGTTTGGGGTTGTGTTTAAGGATACGTTAGTCTCATTTGAGACTAAGATCAACTTAAACGTATGTTAAGGATACGTTAGTCTAATTTCAGACTAAGATCAACTTAACGGGATCGTTTAGATCCGACAAAAGAGCATTTGGGCTCTATTGTTTAGTTTAGGGACATTGCGGTCCATTGTTAGTTTAAGGACATTATGGTCCAATGTTAGTTTAAGGACATCTCGGTCCAGTTTAAAGACATCATAGTCTATAAAGGTTAAGGACA
Organism: Agapanthus africanus; assembly: GCA_030015575.1. Taxonomy (NCBI): domain Eukaryota; kingdom Viridiplantae; phylum Streptophyta; class Magnoliopsida; order Asparagales; family Amaryllidaceae; genus Agapanthus; species Agapanthus africanus. Next base: position 334,501,617 of record JASDDO010000031.1, read on the forward strand.
TCATAGTCCATGAGCTTAAGGACCTCACAGTCCAGTTTAGAGACATCATAGTCTGTAAGATTTGTTGGTTGTCGGGACCCGTCACCTCTCTGAAGACGTCGAGGTATTACAACGAAAAATATCAGAGGAGTGAAGAGATGTACCCTTGAACCAATATTGGTTGAGGGATCTATAGTTGGATTGATTTAAGGATCGTTAATCTCGTTTGGGATTAAGATCAACTTAAATGTTTGTTAGGGATACATTAGTCTAATTTTAGACTAAGATCTACTTAACAGGATCATTTAGATCCAACAAAAGAGCATTTAAGCTCTGTTGTTTAGTTTAGGGACATTGTGGTTCAGTTTAAAGACATCATAGTCTATAAAGTTTAAGGACATCATAGTCCATGGGTTTAAGGACCCTACAGTTCGAGGTTAAGGACATCATAGTCCATGGGTTTAAGGACCCCACAGTCCAAGGTTAAGGACATCATAGTCCATGAGTGTAAGGACCCCACAGTCCATGGAATGTCTGGTTGTCGGGACCCGTCACTTCTCTGAAGACGTTGAAGGATTACAACGACACATATCAGAGGAATGCAGAGATGTACCCTTGAACCGATGTGGGTTGGGAGATCGGTAGTCCAATTTGAGACTAAGATCAATTAATTAGATAATGAGAACATGGGCTCAATTAAATCTGAATTGAGGACTTATAACCAACTTGGGCTAAGTCCAATTAGGTTTAAAACGTTGGAAATTTGTTTGGGCTGCTGAACATTTGTTTGGGCTCAGCCCCCCTTTACTTAGCAATGCTAAGCATGGGTCTGGGTTCTGATAATATTTTTGTCTTTTATTGAGTACTGAGCACTCGTATGCCATATGAGATGATCAATTTTGGAAGACAAGGGTGTTTTTGAGGTTCATTCAAAGGGAAGTCTTGCCTCTGGAAGATTGGTTCGAATATAGTGTTAAACACTAGCATATATTTGGCGATCACGTGTTCCCACGTGATGCACTCAAAACAGTGTTAAACACTAAAAGTGAAGCGCTCACGTGGGGTCACGTGAGGCACCTGAGGATTGGGCCAGGCTTCCTTTATTTTATTCTCAGAATATTCAAATAAGTGTTAAACACTTAATCTTCATGGTAATCACGTGTGGGCACGTGATGGGTACCCATGCACTGGATATTGAAATGATTTGCTAGGGGTCACGTGGGGACATGTGAGGGCGCCCAAAATCTGTTCTGACTTGGCCTTGTTCTCTTTATTTTGAAGGATTTATCCAAGGGTCACATGGGAGCACATGGCTCCATCTCATTCATTCTTTTTTGACCATGGGAGGGTCACGTGTTGCCACGTGATCATGTTGGGTGCATGAAAAGCCTAAGTCCCTTGTTTAATAATTGAATTCTTTTATAGGGTTGAACCCTAATTTTATTTAGAGAAATTAAATTGCTATGTATTTCGAAGAATTAAATTCTTTTATAGGGTTAAACTCTTATTTTGTTGGAGGAATTAAATTCCTATTTGCTTTGTGGGAGAATATAATTCTCTGAACTTAGGTCTTCTCTTTGGTTTTAGATCTGCATAGCAGAATCTCCCCGATGAGAAGTAAATTCTCAACTTATGGGGAGATCTGCTTCTGCAGAACTTCAACCAAAGGAAGAACAAAGTTCTTTTTTAGAAGAGTTTAGAGTTAAACTCTTAGTTTGAGAATTAAATTCTCTTTTTATTTTGTGGGAGCTTATAGGATGATCTTTTTCCCTCTCTTACCTAGGATTTCTTTCTTTTCTTAAGAGACCTTCTTTTCTCTCTGGAGAATTAAATTCTCTTTTCTTTTTTGTATTCTCTCTCTGTTGTTGTATCCTTCTTTTTTTTCTTCCCCCTTGGCTCCTATTTATAGGAGAAAGAAAAGAATCAGTTTGTTTAGTCAATCTTTCATTGAAAGATTTTGATTGATTTTGTAACCAACATGATCTTTTAGATCACTCGGTGAATTTTATTCACCATTGGATTTTTAATCCAAAAGATATTTTATTTGTTGTTCCTGGCAGATTTTAGGAAAATATTTCCTTGTATAGAATTTTTCTATAAATTGGTGATTTTTAATCACCATTGGATTTATAATCCAACGGTGCTCCACTTTACAGAGCGCAATCATTTTTTGTTTGGAAAGATCTAGAGAAATATTAGGGTTTTTGATTTCCCTCTTAATTAGAATTTAATTCTATTAGTTCATATGGTTTAGGAGTTTATCACGTGTTGGCATGTGACCCCATTTATTAAAGCATTCAAATTAGAATTTAATTCTATTGTTTCAGAGGGTTTAAGAGCATATCACGTGTTGGCACGTGACCCCCTATCACGTGTGGGCACGCGATGCCCCATTTATGGTTTTCTTCTTGCTGTTTTATTATATCTTTTAATTCCTTTCAGTGGGTTTAAAGGTCCATCACGTGTGGACACGTGACCCCATTTGATTAGGATCCAATTCTTATTATTTCAGAGTCCTCAGGAAGCCATCACGTGTGGGCATGTAACCCCCGATCACGTGTGGGCACGTGATGCCCCATTGGGGGTTTTTCTTGTATTTTACGAGGGAACAAATGCCCCCATAGCGTTGTTCTCACGTGTTTGCACGTGAGAGCAACGCTGTCATCTTTGGGATTCCTTAGCAGCTAGCCTAGGGTTTGCAAGTATCACACATGCCACAACAAAAAAATCAAGGGGGTGCTAAGCAATCAAACCAAGAATCATGCTAGAAAACTAGGGTAACAATACATGTAATCTATCATCACAAAAAGAAGTGAACAAAAATACAACCTTTGTAGATCCGGTCCTTCACTTCTAAAGCTCCGTGTTGACATCCCTTCGCTGCGATCATCGAAGTCCTGAACTCTAGTATGGATTTTCCCGGAGAAATGAACAAGCTTGCTCGTAGACTTCGAGGCCGAAGATGATCTACGTCGAGGTGACTCAAACCCAAGCTGACCCTTCACTAGGTCAAGAACTTTGTGAAGAGAACACTCTAAACTAAATGGCTAGTAGTAGAGGATGATGAAATAGGAAGTGGGTTCACTTTAGATTTTGATTTCTCACTTTGTTTCTTCACTTAGAAAAATCTAGAATGCTTTTTTCTTTTGGATGAAGAAGAAGAAGAATAAAATCAAGTGAAGAGAATAATGATCAATTATGAAACCATGGGTGAGTTAGTATCATCCACTAACTATTGTAGAGACTAAACCATGGTTTAATATAATGGTTTGGTTTCAAAATATCTTAAGTAAAAAAAAAGTGTGTGGACTTTTTCAAAGATGCTTGAAGCTTCATGAAGCTTTAAGTCAAGACAAAGAAAACCACCATTTTGAATTACAAAATAAATAAAAACCCTAACCATTATCTTAAATATGGTGTAAGTCATACACACACCCAAGTTTGCATGTATCATCAAGCATGATACAATCATGTACACAAATATATATCACATATACATTATGTGCACATCAAGTGAGAAAAGCAATCTTAAGTGAACCAATACTAGTTAATGTAAAGTAATATATCAAATATATAATTATACATTAAATCATTAAATCAACACCTGATTTAATGATCCGGTCATATCGCATATAACCGATTAATATCTAGTGTATCAATATATCGAATCAACACTTGATTCGGTAACCCGGCTATATCGCATATAACCGACCGATGATACAAATCGCGAGAATAGAATACAGTATCATATACTGGTATTATTCTCGGTCCCGCACATATCACATACGTGCTCCTATTTCGTTTCGCCTGAGCCAGGAAACCTATGTGTAGGACTCTAAAGACTCGTCAATACGCCGACAGTAGGTGGTGATCATATCAAACACCCACAAGCCGCAAGCGGTCTGCTAAACGTAACGGCCACCCGGGTATTGAGCGATCAGAAAATCAACGAGCAATCCTGCTCACACTCCTGCGAATCCAATCAGTAACACTTACCGCACAGTCCGGTCTGTTCGTCTAATATGTCGCATATTTCGCCTAGGGGTGGTAAACGTCAGACCCCAGTAGCTTGATAAGTCATTCCGATGTAAGGTCCATAACGAGCGTAAAACTACTGATAACACTTACCAGTAAATCACATCAACCCTGGCCAGGGATTTCCAGTTATGGACAGTCGAGCATAGCGCAACATCAACCCCCAACACCGGGAGAGACGAATCCCCTCATATCGCTCAATGCCTCCATGTGACTCGGGACAGTTAGTTATATGTATGCCTTAGAGGCCATTACTGTACATACGATGTATATTGTAGTGGATGCTAGGACATATATTGTAACATCTTCAAAAATATAAAATATAAATTTTGGGAATTTTTATAATTTAATATTATTTTATTGATTATTTTAATAATTAAATGTAAATAAATAGGAAAATGTTAGAAAAATTATGGAAAATTCTAAAATGGGTTAATTATTGGAATTATGACATTTTTAAGTTTTTGTGATTTGTTTGACACTAATTTAGTGCTAATCGCGATTAAAATCGCTAATCGGGTTTTTTGGCAATTTTGTGCAAAACTTGCATATATCACTTTTTCTACACTTGTGCATTTTCCTTGTCATGATTTATCATTTGGGTTTTCTATTTATGTGAGAAGGTTTTGGATTTAAAAGATAAGGGAAAAAGGAAAAAGAAAAAGAAAAGGGAATGAGGGTAGGTGAGAGAGAGAGGGGACCTTTGACTTCTACCCTTAACTATTCTTCTCCCATCATTTTCTTCCCTCCTCCTTCTCCTCTTGCTGCTGCTGCCTCCCCTCCATCATCCTCCCCACTTCAAAGCCCAAAAACATCTCCAAAACTACACCAAAATCCCATGTCGGTTTCATTAAAAATTTGCACGAGCTCGAGATCTACAAGATGGACCAAGAAAGCATGGATTTTGGCCACTAGAGGGCAACTCAAGAAAGTTCTTGAGTTGCCAAGTGAGGTAATTACTGAACCCTTAGCTCAATTGTAGTATTTCCTTTAACCCCATGTTAAGATTATATCGATATTATGTGATATTATGGACTTGATGAAAACCTAGTTAGGGTTTGAGAGAAACTTGAGTTGTAATGTGAAATTGAGCTCAGTAGAGGACTTGTGAACACCCTAGTGCATGAATTGGAACCCAAAACCTGAAGCTAGAACCAGAAATACGGATTTTAGAAACCGATATCGGGGAAATTGTGTAATCTGTGCAGGTTAATTTGAATCTGCTATCACCCCGAGGACCCTAAAATGATATTGAGTGGAAATTGAGATGTGCAGGCACCATAGAGGCAACACCCCAAACCCTAGCCCCCAACTCCCTTTCCCGGCCGCCAATTCTCCCCTTTTGGCCGCCAATTGCGGCCTGGGTCCCACCTCCTTGGCTCGTATTGGTTCTGTAGCTCCTACATTGTTAGTTTAGGCCCCTGGTATATTTAGACTTGTATAAAGTGACATGGGGTAAAATCTGGGACGTATTTCATGAGTAGCTGTTTTGGACTTTAGTTTCCGTATTCCGTATTTCCATTTCTGCATTGGTGTGTTTCGTTTTGCCTCGACTATTTGGCGTTTATACGACGATATAGAGGATTTATTGATGGTTTTGAAGGCGTGCCATAGGTTCTCACCTATAGGCCCCCTTATCATGTCGTTTTGGATTTCATGCGCCGTTTTAGCTCGGATTTGGTTTTAATGCGCATACACGATATGTTGTTGTGTAGGTACCCATGAAGACTTCGGGACGGCAAGCAAATGCATGGTGACGTCCGCAAATGATGATGCAAGGTGAGTAGATTATATCTACAGGGGGAAGTCGGGTGGATGGCGTATAGCACCCCCGCAGTCCGTAATTAGTACTATGTAGTATATTTATGTGTGCGATAGCTTTTGTGTGTTTTGGTTAATTAGGGGTAGAAATAACTAGCGTAGTTCCTAGTTGCGAACCATAGGATAGATTTGCACCCACACGCATACACTTGTGTGTTTTCTTATATTTGCACTGTGGTTGATGATATGGGATGACTTGGAGATGAGTCGATGATGTGGGCTTGGTGCCGTGAGATCGGTGATTTGATACGATCCATATGTGGAATATGACTTGTGATTTCTTGCGGGCTTGGGATATGTGTTTACCCCGCATGCTTACTTCATTGATGGTATCGTTTGTACTAGACATAGAGTAGTACCCTAGACTTTTGATCTGATGATAGTGATACCTATTATGTGATGAGATAGTGAGATGTTGACCTGTACACAGCTATTGGGATGCCGTACGATGATTTACCGTACGAGCCGATATTGATGATAGATCCGCACTCATACTCGAGGATATCTTACGATATGACATTGAGGCGGGATCACCGACTTATATATATTTATATATATCGACTCAGATGTTAGGCGGTTTCCTTACCTGTAGTTCAGCTTGTTAGTTCAGCTGTATAGTTAGGGTAGTTGTTAGAATAGATTAGACTTCTTACCTATTTCAAAAACTAACGAATCGCGGGCATTTTTTTTTAGACAGCTCAAGGGAAACTACGGATATTTCAAAAACGACGTATCTTTTCATAAAAACACCGTAGCCCCATTTTCAAAACCCCGTGATTCGTGTTATTTCAAAAGGCACCATTCGTAGGACTTATATTAGATTAATACAGATAAGTTTTGGTTGCGTCTAGTTTCAGCTCCCACTCCTTTTTTTGTAGTTCGGTTTGCATCGCATTCTTATGTTATGTTTCATACTCCATTATTAATATCATGCTGATAGGACACCAGCACCATTACCGATGATGCGTATGTACCACGTACACTTACTTGCCGGCTCACACACATCTTCATCGGTAATTGCCATGTCACGTACACCTTAGAAAATATATGATTGCTTGACATAGCCTATTAGCTAATAGTTTAGACATTGTAGTTATTGCCGCATTCATGGATTCTCATGCATATATTCACTATTTTACATGCTATTGAGGTTTGGATTTGGATTTCTATGAGATTTTCTGGATTTGGAGGAAAACCGCAAAGACACAAATAATCATATTTTCTCTTTTAAAATAAAAAGTGCGGTTTTCCCATGATGTATGAGTCGTCCACCATGAGTTTGCTGATGGATTTGGAAACCCGATTCGAGGAGATGGATGAACCGTTTCGGGTACATGGTGGACCCGGTAAGGTACCCCGGGGCAAGAAGCTCGTGGTGATGACGATGTGAGCCTGCAGGGGAGCACTACCCACCGGTGATTTTACCCGACGCGTCGGATATCCGGAGGATACCGTCGTGGTCTTGAGATGGATGGTAGGGGCCGGTCTGGACTGACGGCGCCCTAGATATTGTGGTTGAGACTTTGAGATATCGAGATATTGGGATTTCGTTCGTGCCGATGCTAGGCACAGTTTTATGCTGATTTCATTATGGTACCTCATTTTAAAAATACAAGGGAAATCTCACTAAAGTTTGAAAACAGTTGCTTCATGTAAATGTATTCTGTTTTCACGCATTCATATCTCATTCATATGCTATATTGTTATCTGAGGCACTGACACAGACACAGGAGATTGCACTCGGGTTAGATATTTACCCTAGCCTTGCTATAGGCTGCATGTTTTATATTGAGGATTTTATATACTGATCGTATTGACCTAGGATTATGTCTTGCATTCGGTTTCTGCTTGTAGATGTTTCTATTCACGAGTTGGCAACTCACCCCCGTTGTGCCACAGTTCTTGCAGGTTCTGCCGTACAGGTACCATTGCGGCATTTCTGGCACACTACTTTCTTGCGGGTGATTTGCTTTTGGTAGGTGGATTCTTTCGCATCAAGAACCACCATTGTACTTATTTATTTCATTGTATCTAGAATTTCCATCAACCAAAAACTTGTATATTGTTTCAGACCTAGACTTTAGTGTTGTATATTTCGACCTTAGAGTCGCGCTTAGTAGTATTGCGGTTTTCTTGTTGCTTTTGAGCTTTCTTTTGGATTTGACCCTCGCCACTTGGCGTTGTATATTGTTGTTGCATGTGGTTGTGACCGTCTATTGACGAAGAGCTAGCTCCCGCTTGGGGATGCTATTATCATTGCATATATATTGTTATTTTTGTTTACCCCATTCGGGGCCAGTTTTACAAAAGAAACTATGCCGAAATTTTTAGAAAAGACTGTACACTTTTAAAATGCATATTCGGCTTAGTTATTTAAAAACCTTGACTTCAAACACGTTTTTCTTCACTCCTTTAAAACCAGTTTCTTTACTTATTCTCAAAAATGGTTTTAGATTTCTGGGCTTTTGGCTTACTTGAATCAGATGGAGTCCTATAGACTTCATATGGTTCAAGGGCCAGTCACGTGCTCTTTCGGGTCGTGACAAAGTTGGTATCAGAGCGCTAGGTTGACCTTGGTTCGAGTCTAAGTTTGACTATGTGGAGCCTAGGGCGTTATCTATATAAGGAACTTAGGCTTGACCTTACGGAACTTAGACTTGGTCGAGGGGGTATTAGACCCGAACTTTCGTCGCGTAGGATGACCCTTGGTTGATGGAATAGGTGACTAAAGTAGAGTGACGTACCGTTGGTATGTTCCGCGGCATACTTACGACACGCCACTCCGCTTAAGGAACCTTAGGATGTACATACTTTTGAGATCAGTGATTCTCTTCATGTCCAGGATTATACATCCATTTGAGATCCCCGATTCTATTAGTTCATGATCATATCTTCATTAATGCTGATCCTTTCTATGATCATGTATCCATTTTGGACCTGTTGTTTCCTTTCTTGCCATTGATGTGCTCTCTTTGATACTCGACTGAGGTTCCTGTCGCCATGTTTGAGCGCAGTTTGGGCTGCTGCTAGGGTTACGGCCGGCGTGAGCTCGTTTGGTACGAGGGCCGACCATTGTATTTTCTGGTGACATGGGAACGTCTCGAGTTAGTGTTGGTGATTGTGACCTCTAGTGGAGGCGAGTGCTTGGTCTTGCACCGGATGATCGGGCCATTGTTAGAGCTGCCAGTTGAGAGAGGACTGTTGATGTACAGCACACCTCAGAGATTGTGATGTCGCCTACCGTGCAGACAGATGGACCAGCTGTGGCTGAGATTGACAGGATGTTGCTTTCGGAACTTACGAGCTGAGATTGCCGGAGCTTTCAGGCAGATATGAGACAGATGATAGCTAGTCTACCCGATTTGAGAGACGAAAGTGATTCGTCCGATTTTGCGCCAGAGCGGGCCTAGTTGAGTTGAAGATTTCCAGTGTGGAGAGTCTTACTCAGATCTAGAGCAGACCGATTCAGAGATGACCGCCAATGTGTTGCCTTTCCTGGAGGATTGAGGCATTGTTCGGCATACCGGCGTATGAGCCAGTTGTTGCTGCAAATGATGAGATATCGCCCAGATGATTGGAGCTACTGCAGCATGAGCATGTACTTAGAGAGACGATAGCGAGTCGCTAGTCACCTGAAGATGAGTGACTAGGACATGTGGTTCGTTCGTTTACCGATGCGAGGTCATCAGATAGATTGTTTCCAGCCAGAGACGACTTCACGCAGGTTCGTTGAGAGTCGATAGAGACGATCGAATGTTAGGAACCTATTTTCCAAGTTTAAAGTATACGGAAAGACATGCAGGTGATTCTATGGACCCTCTAGAAGAATGAAACCCTAACTCGACTTAATGACCGTGTGAAAGCCTTTGAACCTTAGGGTTTGCGGCGGTTCCTCGGCGCCATTAGTGAGGCTTGGGTTTGCCCTTCTACGGCTGGACCACCGACGCTGTGGCATGTACTCGATACTATTAAACTGTACCCGAGATGTGAGCTCTTGGGGGATTATGAGGATCTGACGAGTCGATCGGATGGTTCGACATCTTTCGGATATCATGTGATGGGATGCTTCGCTTAGGAGACTCCAGATACGAGTATAGCCGTTGGAGCATAGTCCATGCAGCCACGATGAGACGAGTCCGAATCAGTCAACTTTGACGCAGAGTGAAGAAAAGAGTTCGCAAGATATTTCGACGAGATGACGTCCCACTCCGCTGACATCAGAGATGTGATATGCACCCCGAGGCGTGGTATATGGATTTATCTTCTAGAAAGAAGCGCGATAAGCATACAGCCGTTCCGGGATGAGAAATTGCTTCAACAATGGATGGTGACTTCCGGGCAATTCGGCAGGAATGAGATTTGAGAGAGAACCTCGACAGGACCCTTCTGGAATACGATACGAGAAGACCTAGACCCAGGAGTGGTCATGGTTGCGCACACCCAGCAGGCCAGAGTTCGGCATTGTCGACGCGGTAGTTGACCAGATTTGGATAAAGGAACTTACCCAGATGCGTTGCGAATGGATCAAGGACGGACGAGTGATAAATATTCCTCCGATGGTTGGGACGTGTTCCCGAGAACCTGTTCGGCCTGACATCTGCTACAGAATGATGAAGCTACAGAATACGCGATTTCGAGTCCGTGTGAGAGATTTCAGATTGGCCGTGGCCGAGAACAGTGCAGTGCATAGTAGCTTGGCGTGACGTCATAGTGGACGACGATAGAGACAGGTGGAACAAGAGGTTCGTGTGAGACCCTGACGAGCTGTCATTGCTTCCCGTCGAGACTAGTGACCTGATATGCTTACAGAGACGTTGGGATGCGACCAATTTCCGAGAAAATGTTGTACTGATGACACATGTGTCTTTTGAGCGAGAAGAGGTTGTGCAAGAGAGCCAGCCCCTGTACAGATCGACATAGGCATGATTGGAAGAGACCCTGAGCAGGATTCCTTTCCGGACATTGCTGCAACGATGCTTGCACCCAGGATCAGATGTTGTGACGTGCTTTCAAAGAGCCAGAGGCCGACGCCAGTGATATGCTGCCTTACGAGTGGTCGTGAGGTTTGACCGAGAGGTGACCAGAGAAGTGCCAGAACGGAATCGTCCCCGTTAGCACACCTGACAGGGCCGATGAGCCGATCGACCGCGAGATAGGAAATCCGCAAAGAAGATAAGGACCCAGAGTCAGAGAACGCCAAACCGTGAGCAAGAGGCAAGTAGATATCCAGCGCTGCTAGCAGTGGATGCACCGACTCCTTCTCGACCTCGAAGGAGGAACTACCGACGACGGTATTTATGATTTGTGATTTTGTGATTCGATTATCACGTATCCGTCATTTTGGATTTCGGTATTTGGGCGTTCTGTTTGCATGATTTAGTTTTGATGACTGAGTTCATGATATTGGTTTCATGCACCCATTGGATATTTATATATTTTGCGCAGAGTTTTTACATTTGGATATTGATTGAGATTTCATGCCTACCGTATGCAGTGATTTGATTTGCACTTCCAGCGTAGTTTTCATGCACCTTTAGTGTTTTGACATATGATTTTGGTGCACGCCAGATGCACTAAATCGGGATTCTTCGTGCATGTGTCATGCACCTGATTTTTTTTCTGTCAGGCACACACGTTGCCTACGACAGATGTTTCGTGCACACCCGTTGCACCTAGATGTTGTTTGTACACCTGTTTGACACATATATGGATTTTGATTCCTCGCGCACCAGACGCATAGGATATTCTTATATATGCATTTTGGGGATTGATTTCTAGTAGAGCAGTATATTTTTATGATATTCTCTCTGTATTGATATTTTCGGAGCCCCGACAAAATGGATTATTACTGAAATTGTTTTAGTATTGGGGGTTTAAATTTAAATTCGGGGACCGAATTTCTTTAAGGGGGGTAGATTGTAACATCTTCAAAAATATAAAATATAAATTTTGGGAATTTTTATAATTTAATATTATTTTATTGATTATTTTAATAATTAAATGTAAATAAATAGGAAAATGTTAGAAAAATTATGGAAAATTCTAAAATGGGTTAATTATTGGAATTATGACATTTTTAAGTTTTTGTGATTTGTTTGACACTAATTTAGTGCTAATCGCGATTAAAATCGCTAATCGGGTTTTTTGGCAATTTTGTGCAAAACTTGCATATATCACTTTTTCTACACTTGTGCATTTTCCTTGTCATGATTTATCATTTGGGTTTTCTATTTATGTGAGAAGGTTTTGGATTTAAAAGATAAGGGAAAAAGGAAAAAGAAAAAGAAAAGGGAATGAGGGTAGGTGAGAGAGAGAGGGGACCTTTGACTTCTACCCTTAACCATTCTTCTCCCATCATTTTCTTCCCTCCTCCTTCTCCTCTTGCTGCTGCTGCCTCCCCTCCATCATCCTCCCCACTTCAAAGCCCAAAAACATCTCCAAAACTACACCAAAATCCCATGTCGGTTTCATTAAAAATGTGCACGAGCTCGAGATCTACAAGATGGACCAAGAAAGCATGGATTTTGGCCACTAGAGGGCAACTCAAGAAAGTTCTTGAGTTGCCAAGTGAGGTAATTACTGAACCCTTAGCTCAATTGTAGTATTTCCTTTAACCCCATGTTAAGATTATATCGATATTATGTGATATTATGGACTTGATGAAAACCTAGTTAGGGTTTGAGAGAAACTTGAGTTGTAATGTGAAATTGAGCTCAGTAGAGGACTTGTGAACACCCTAGTGCATGAATTGGAACCCAAAACCTGAAGCTAGAACTAGAAATACGGATTTTAGAAACCGATATCGGGGAAATTGTGTAATCTGTGCAGGTTAATTTGAATCTGCTATCACCCCGAGGACCCTAAAATGATAATGAGTGGAAATTGAGATGTGCAGGCACCATAGAGGCAACACCCCAAACCCTAGCCCCCAACTCCCTTTCCCGGCCGCCAATTCTCCCCTTTTGGCCGCCAATTGCGGCCTGGGTCCCACCTCCTTGGCTCGTATTGGTTCTGTAGCTCCTACATTGTTAGTTTAGGCCCCTGGTATATTTAGACTTGTATAAAGTGACATGGGGTAAAATCTGGGACGTATTTCATGAGTAGCTGTTTTGGACTTTAGTTTCCGTATTCCGTATTTCCATTTCTGCATTGGTGTGTTTCGTTTTGCCTCGACTATTTGGCGTTTATACGACGATATAGAGGATTTATTGATGGTTTTGAAGGCGTGCCATAGGTTCTCACCTATAGGCCCCCTTATCATGTCGTTTTGGATTTCATGCGCCGTTTTAGCTCGGATTTGGTTTTAATGCGCATACACGATATGTTGTTGTGTAGGTACCCATGAAGACTTCGGGACGACAAGCAAATGCATGGTGACGTCCGCAAATGATGATGCAAGGTGAGTAGATTATATCTACAGGGGGAAGTCGGGTGGATGGCGTATAGCACCCCCGCAGTCCGTAATTAGTACTATGTAGTATATTTATGTGTGCGATAGCTTTTGTGTGTTTTGGTTAATTAGGGGTAGAAATAACTAGCGTAGTTCCTAGTTGCGAACCATAGGATAGATTTGCACCCACACGCATACACTTGTGTGTTTTCTTATATTTGCACTGTGGTTGATGATATGGGATGACTTGGAGATGAGTCGATGATGTGGGCTTGGTGCCGTGAGATCGGTGATTTGATACGATCCATATGTGGAATATGACTTGTGATTTCTTGCGGGCTTGGGATATGTGTTTACCCCGCATGCTTACTTCATTGATGGTATCGTTTGTACTAGACATAGAGTAGTACCCTAGACTTTTGATCTGATGATAGTGATACCTATTATGTGATGAGATAGTGAGATGTTGACCTGTACACAGCTATTGGGATGCCGTACGATGATTTACCGTACGAGCCGATATTGATGATAGATCCGCACTCATACTCGAGGATATCTTACGATATGACATTGAGGCGGGATCACCGACTTATATATATTTATATATATCGACTCAGATGTTAGGCGGTTTCCTTACCTGTAGTTCAGCTTGTTAGTTCAGCTGTATAGTTAGGGTAGTTGTTAGAATAGATTAGACTTCTTACCTATTTCAAAAACTAACGAATCGCGGGCATTTTTTTTTAGACAGCTCAAGGGAAACTACGGATATTTCAAAAACGACGTATCTTTTCATAAAAACACCGTAGCCCCATTTTCAAAACCCCGTGATTCGTGTTATTTCAAAAGGCACCATTCGTAGGACTTATATTAGATTAATACAGATAAGTTTTGGTTGCGTCTAGTTTCAGCTCCCACTCCTTTTTTTGTAGTTCGGTTTGCATCGCATTCTTATGTTATGTTTCATACTCCATTATTAATATCATGCTGATAGGACACCAGCACCATTACCGATGATGCGTATGTACCACGTACACTTACTTGCCGGCTCACACACATCTTCATCGGTAATTGCCATGTCACGTACACCTTAGAAAATATATGATTGCTTGACATAGCCTATTAGCTAATAGTTTAGACATTGTAGTTATTGCCGCATTCATGGATTCTCATGCATATATTCACTATTTTACATGCTATTGAGGTTTGGATTTGGATTTCTATGAGATTTTCTGGATTTGGAGGAAAACCGCAAAGACACAAATAATCATATTTTCTCTTTTAAAATAAAAAGTGCGGTTTTCCCATGATGTATGAGTCGTCCACCATGAGTTTGCTGATGGATTTGGAAACCCGATTCGAGGAGATGGATGAACCGTTTCGGGTACATGGTGGACCCGGTAAGGTACCCCGGGGCAAGAAGCGCGTGGTGATGACGATGTGAGCCTGCAGGGGAGCACTACCCACCGGTGATTTTACCCGACGCGTCGGATATCCGGAGGATACCGTCGTGGTCTTGAGATGGATGGTAGGGGCCGGTCTGGACTGACGGCGCCCTAGATATTGTGGTTGAGACTTTGAGATATCGAGATATTGGGATTTCGTTCGTGCCGATGCTAGGCACAGTTTTATGCTGATTTCATTATGGTACCTCATTTTAAAAATACAAGGGAAATCTCACTAAAGTTTGAAAACAGTTGCTTCATGTAAATGTATTCTGTTTTCACGCATTCATATCTCATTCATATGCTATATTGTTATCTGAGGCACTGACACAGACACAGGAGATTGCACTCGGGTTAGATATTTACCCTAGCCTTGCTATAGGCTGCATGTTTTATATTGAGGATTTTATATACTGATCGTATTGACCTAGGATTATGTCTTGCATTCGGTTTCTGCTTGTAGATGTTTCTATTCACGAGTTGGCAACTCACCCCCGTTGTGCCACAGTTCTTGCAGGTTCTGCCGTACAGGTACCATTGCGGCATTTCTGGCACACTACTTTCTTGCGGGTGATTTGCTTTTGGTAGGTGGATTCTTTCGCATCAAGAACCACCATTGTACTTATTTATTTCATTGTATCTAGAATTTCCATCAACCAAAAACTTGTATATTGTTTCAGACCTAGACTTTAGTGTTGTATATTTCGACCTTAGAGTCGCGCTTAGTAGTATTGCGGTTTTCTTGTTGCTTTTGAGCTTTCTTTTGGATTTGACCCTCGCCACTTGGCGTTGTATATTGTTGTTGCATGTGGTTGTGACCGTCTATTGACGAAGAGCTAGCTCCCGCTTGGGGATGCTATTATCATTGCATATATATTGTTATTTTTGTTTACCCCATTCGGGGCCAGTTTTACAAAAGAAACTATGCCGAAATTTTTAGAAAAGACTGTACACTTTTAAAATGCATATTCGGCTTAGTTATTTAAAAACCTTGACTTCAAACACGTTTTTCTTCACTCCTTTAAAACCAGTTTCTTTACTTATTCTCAAAAATGGTTTTAGATTTCTGGGCTTTTGGCTTACTTGAATCAGATGGAGTCCTATAGACTTCATATGGTTCAAGGGCCAGTCACGTGCTCTTTCGGGTCGTGACATATATAGGGAGGACTTTCTTGCTCGACATGATAGTATGCTATCTGGTTGTACTTTATCTTAACATGTACTCTGATTGTCTCTAAGTTACATGTTGATAAAGCCCTTAGGATATGTACTCGACTACTGGGACTGTGATGAGATCATACTAGTGGGGCCACGGTAGTCGACGAGTACATCCTATAACTGTTCCTAGTCGAGGGTGTATCGAGACAGGGCATCGATGCACCAGAGTAGACTAGAGTATACTCATCTTGACCCATATGATGGGCGATGGATGATCCCATATCCATCGGTGTTTGACATCAAGGATGGTGTACGGGTGCTCAGTAGAGACTGGGTACACTGGACGGACTCGCCGAGAACTCCCAGATGGTATTATACCTCACGTCAGATGGCAGTTCTCCGGTGACACTGGTACAGAGTAGTCTGTTGACCCGAGATCGTCATAGAGTCTTGTGTGATTCCCACTGTGCTTTGATTTCCATCATACTACGTCCAAGAGGGCGTGCAAAAAGGTGGTTTTTGGGTACAGTCCCGAATCACATGGAGGCAATGAGCGATAGGAGGGGATTCGTCTCTCCCGGTATAGGGAGTTGATATTGTGCTGTGTTCGATTGGCTATAACCGGAAATCCCTGGCCAGGGCTGCTGAGATTTACTGGTAAGTGTTATCAGTAGTTTCTCGAACTGTTATAGACCTCATATCGACACGACTTATCGAGCTACTGGGTCTGACGTTTACCACCCCTAGGCGAGATATGCGACATATCAGACGACGAGACCGGACTGTACGGGAGTGTTACTGTTTGTATTCACGGGAGAAGTTACAGGCTTGCTTGTTGATCTTCTGAGCGCTCAATACCTGGGTAGCTGTTACGTTTAGCTGACCGCTTGCAGCTTGTGGGTGTTTGATATGATCATCACCTACTGCCGGCGTATTGACGATTCTTTAGAGTCCTACACAGAGGTTTCTTGGCTCAGGCAAAACGGAGTAGGAGCACATATGTGATATGTGCGGGACCGAGGATAATACGATATGAGATACCGTATTCTATTCTCGCGATATTTGATATCAACCGCATCATCGGATCAAGTGTTGATTCGATGAATCGGTACGGATAAATATTAGTCGGTTATATGCGATATAGCCGGATTGTCGGATCAAGTGTTGATTCGATAATTTAATGTATAATAATATATATGATATATTAAATTGCATTAACTAATATTTGCTCACTAAAAGATTCTTTTTCTCACTCGGGTAATACATTGATATATATGCGATATATGTTAAATGTATTATTTTATTTTGTTACAATAAATATTGTATATGTGATATATAATATTGTAACATATTATAATTATTAATGCAACATGTTTAGAGGAGTTTAAACATGATTAGGGTTTGGATTAGGGTTAAACTTTCTAGTTGATTCTAGAAGCTTTACTTTGTCTTTGTTAAGATATTATGATAGATATTTCTTTGTGACTCACCCTTTAACCCAACCCAAAGCCTAACCCTAGTAAACTCTCTACAATGGTTACTACAACCATGGATGCATAAATGATTATGATAACATTTTAATTATTCATCACAAATGATATTGTTCATCTTCTTCCTTCATTCTCTTCATGAAAAAGCTTTACTAGTTTTTCAAAAGTGATGAATAAATATGAGAAAAAGATAAATAAAGAGAGCAAAAATCCTACTTCATCATCCTCATCTTCCCTTTCCATTTAGATGAGGGTGTTCACATCATTTCATGAGTGTTATCTTGTGTTAACGAAACTTCAAGGTAGATCATCTTTGTATCGAAGATCGGAAGCAAAGGTTGCATCTTTCTCTTCGTGGAACCTCTCGAGAGTCCGGAACCCGATGATCGCAGCGAAGGGACCACAACACAGAGCATATGAAGTGGAGGACCGGATCTACAAAGGTTGTAATCCCTCTCACTTAGTGTTAAAGTTGTTAACATGCTAGTTTTCGCCTAATCTCTAGTTTAAAGATCCGGCTTCGGGTTGTTCGGCACGGCTAATTTTTTAATCGGGCATGGTTGATGCCTCGTAGACCCTTGTGTGCGTGCATAGCAACCCTACACAGCAACCCTACAGGGACTGTACCCAAAAACCACCTGTTTGCACGACTCAGTAGAGCCGTGGTAGGGTGGAAATCAAAGCACAGTAGGAGACACACAAGACACCATGACGATCTCGGGTCAACAGACTAATCTGTACTAGTGTCACCAGAGAACTGCCATCTGAGGTGAGGTATAATACCATCTGGGAGTTCTCGGCAAGTCCGTTCAGTGTACCCAGTCTCCACTGAGCACCCGCATACCATCTCTGATGTCAAACATCAATGGATATGGGATCATCCATCGCCCATCACATGGGTCGAGAAGATATACGCTAGTCTACTCTGGAATATCGATGCCCCGTCTCGATATTCCCACGACTAGGAACATTGAAGGATGTACTCATGGACTACCCAGGCCCCACTAGTATGATCTGCATCGTAATCCTGGAAGTCGAGTACATATCCTAAGGGCTTTATCAACATGTAACAGAGAGACAACAAGTATACATGTTAAGATAAAGAGCAACCAGATAGCGTACTATCATGTAGAGCAAGAAAGTCCTCCCTATATATGTCCTAGGATCCACTATCATATACATCTCATGTACAATAATGGCATCTAGGGCATTCATACAATTAACATTTTCTCCTCAGGAATCGTGAGGAATCCTAAGTGTATTTCTCCCTTGTGAGTTGTAAGGATCTCACACAGGTATTTTCTCCTTATAGGGTCGAGAGGACCTTGCAAGTGTCTTTTATCGAGATTGCGCCCTTTCGGGTTTTCACAAACTCGCCGGCAGTCCTGCTGTTTTTACTCACGGAGCCCTTTCAGCTTTTCATCCGTGCCCATCTCGCTTATGGACGTACGGTTTTTCTTACCACGTCAGCCTGGGGACGCCACGAGTTTGTAGTAATTTAACGACATTTCGGTCAGTCGTTAGTTTAGGGACGTTTCGGTCTATTGTTAGTTTTAGGACATCTCGGTCTGTTGTTAGTTTTAGGACATTTCGGTCCATCGTTAGTTTTAGGACATTTCGGTCCGTTGCTGCAACGGTTTCGTTGGCTACCACTTCTGGAGTTCGGGCCTGGGAAGATAGCGAGCGAACATAGGCATCGTCATCTATCATTAACCCAGACCATAACTCGTCAGGCGTAGTATTTCTTTAGGAACCGACCGTTTTTTGGCTTGAAGGGTCTTTCGCCATGCATATCCATGAGCAAGTAACCCCGCCTTGGTAGACCTTGTCTATGATATACGGGCCTTCATAGTTCGGCTCGAATTTCCCCCGCTTGGCACGATTGGGGATCATAGGTCTCTTGACCACTAGCACGAGTTCGCCTTGGCGGAATGTTCTCGGTCTAGTCAATCTCTCGTATGAGCGCGTCATCTTTGATTTATAAGCCTCCAGGTTTTGTTGCGCCATGAGCCGTGTTTCGTCGAGGGTATCAAGCTCCTCAAGCCGAAGATGAGCATTCTCTTCGTCCGTTGGCCTGTAATGAACTGCCACTCGTAAGGAGGGTAACTCTATCTCCAAAGGGAGTACTGCCTCAGTGCCGAATACCAATGCATACGGCGTTGTGTTTATGGCCGTCTTGAACGTAGTCCGATACGCCCAGAGAGCTTCATGCAGTCTCTCGTGCCAGTCCTTCTTATTTCGAGACACCGTCTTTTTCACGATCTTCGTCAAGGTTTTGTTAAAAGCCTCAGCCAGAACAATATCTTGGATATTGTAGACCAAAGGGTATCTCCAGTCTATATTATGTTATTGTGCGAAGCGGCTGATTTTGTGGCTTCTGTAGGCCGGACCGTTATCGGAGATAATCCGTCGCGGAGTGCCGAAACGATAGATGACATGTGTCTTGAAGAAATGGAAGATATTCTCCGTCTTCACTTCTATTAGTGGTACTGCTTCTGCCCACTTGGAGAAGTAATCAGTTGTCTCCAATATGAACCGATGTCCTCTTGACGATGCTGGTTCGATGGGCCCAATTATGTCAGTTCCCCACATTTCTAATGGCTAACTAGCCACAGTTGGATGTAGCGGATTTGGATGCTGGTGGATAAAGTCCCCATGAATCTGGCACGAGTGGCACTGCTTCGCGTATTCGAGGCAGTCTTGGATCATCGTGGGCCAATAGTAGCCCATCCTTTTGATCTTTAGTTTCATCTTTGGCCCGGCTTGATGAGAACCGCAGAGTCCGTCGTGAGTTTCTTGGACGACTCTCTTTGCTTCCTCCGGTCCTAGGCATCTTAGCCACAGGGAGTCGAACGATCTCTTATACAGAGTATCATTGACGAAGGTAAAAGACAGAGCTCTTTTCATGAGCTGATGTCTTGAGGACGCATCTTCAGGTGTTCGACGGGATTTGAAGTAGTCTATAAAGACTTCTTTCCAATCCTTGACCTTTCCCTGGTCCTCTATTTGTAGGGCTATTTGCTCGGTCACTCCCTTTTCTTCGGACGACTCCGGAGATATTTCTGCCGGTGCGAGAACTCGACAACTTTGCACAACGATCCTTACGTCATCGAGGTTCTCATCGGCCAGTTCTTTAGCGAGCTTGGCTAACGCATCCGCCTTGCTATTTTCCACGCGCGGTATGCTTTCCAGGACGTAGGCAGGGATTTGAATCAGCAATTGTTGCACTCTCTCGCCGTACTTCACTAACTCTGGTTTACACGTTTGATAATCGTCGTTTACTTGGCTAACGACCAACTGGGAGTCTCCATATATAAGGAGGTTTTCGATTCCCATGTCGACAGCGATCTCAAGACCTGCTATCAAAGCTTCATATTCTGCTTCATTATTTGTCATCGGCTCTGTTATGGAAAAGGCAAAGCGCATTATCCCTCCTTGTGGGGTCACGAAGATAAGGCCTACCCCAGATTTGATTATAGGGGGTTGTGTTGTCTCTTCTTCATGAAAGATGCCCCGTCGAAGTAGAGTTCCCACCGGGTGTCACTCTCTCCTTTCTCCCCGTCGATTGTATCAAACGCGTGCTCGTCTGGCAATTCGCAATTTAGGGGTGAATCGGCAGGTATAGGATGCTCGGTGAGGAAGTCGGCGATGGCCTGACCTTTCATTGCCTTGAGAGGTCGATAAGTTATCGAGAATTCCATTAAGAGTAGGGCCCATTTAGCAAGCCGCCCTGTTAGTATGGCTCTTGACATCAAATATTTGAGAGGATCCACCTTTGATATGAGATGGACCTCATGTGCCAACGCATAGTGCCTGAGCTTTGTTATCGCGAAGATCAACGCCAGGCAGTGTTTTTCAATAGTGGAGTAATTGTTTTCTGCCCCTAGGAGAACTTGACTCAAGTAGTAGAGGGCTCTTTCCTTCCCTTGATCATTCTCTTGTGCCCATAGCGTGCCTAAAGAACCTTCAAGGGCAGTTGTATACAGGATGACAGGTTTTCCCTTGACCGGAGCTGTCAATACCGGAGGATTCTGCAAGTATTGCTTGATTTCATCCTGTGCACTCTGGCATTTGCGATCCTAGTCAAACTGAGTCCCTTTCTTCATTTGGTGACTGTAGGGGAGGCATTTGTCGGAGAGGTTAGCTATGAACCGTCGGATATATGCGAGCTTCCCTTGGAGAGACCGCAGTTGCTTGAGAGTTCTTGACGGGGGCATTTCCATGATCGTCTTGATCTTTGACGGGTCTATCTCGATGCCTCGATGTCGTACGATGAATCCTAGGAATTTTCCCGAAAAGACTCCGAACGCGCATTTCAGAGGGTTCATCTTCAAGTTGTATTTCCGAAGACGTTGGAACACTATTTTTAGATGCTCCCAATGCTCTTCGTGAGATTTGCTTTTCACCACAAGGTCATTGATATAGCATTCGACGACTTCATGTATGAGGTCATCGAAAATCTTTGTCATGGCCTTCTGATAGGTAGCGCCGACGTTCTTCAGACCGAAATGCATCACTTTGTAGCAGAATATGCCTAGAGGAGTCCGGAAAGTGGTATGCTTTCAATCTTCGGGATGCATCTTTATTTGATTGTACCCTGATGAGCCGTCCATGAAGGATAAGACTTCGTGAGTGGACGTGTTGTCTATCATTAGCTCAGTAACAGGTATGGGAAAGTCATCTTTCGGACATGCTTTGTTGAGGTCCCGAAAATCTACGCAGATGCGTACTGTCCCATTTTTCTTCATCACTGGGATGATGTTGGCGATCCAGTCAGGATACTGAACCTCTTGGATGAAGCCGGAGTCGATTAGCTTCTTAAAATCGGCATTGATGCTCATCTAAAGTTCGAGCCGCATTCTTCTTGGTGCTTGTTTGATTGGCTTGATGTCTGGAGAGATCGCCAATTTGTGGACGGCTATTTCTGGATCTAATCCTGGAATCTCGGAATAGTTCCATGCAAAGCAGTCTTTATACTGCATGAGCACGTCTTTGAGCGTAGCCATCTCTTCTTCAGACAACAACTCACTGGCGAATGTAGGCCGCGGGTCGTTTGCCGTCCCCAAGTCAATTTTTCTGAGGTTATCTGCAGTAGTATGTATCCCATCTTCCAGCTCTTTTGGCGCCGGTGGAAATTCTGAGATCAACTCATCTTCATCATTTTCAAAGCACCAAGAAAGGTCATCCATATTCTCGGGTTCTTCTTCTGACAACGTTATCGTGTGACAGGTATGAGATCGTTTCCAAGACCGATGTTGATCTGGTTCTATTCTTTCTATACACGCTGCTTTCGGTTCATGCTTCTGTGGAGGGGTTATCCTCCAACTGCTGGATAGAGCGAGCCTTCCTTGTTGATATTGGTCTTCGACCCAGTCTTTGAATGTGAAGCAGTCTTCGAGAGGATGTCCTATTGGTCGGTGATAGGAGCAATAGTCTGGGTGAGAGACCTCGTCTGTTTGCTCGGGGTGCTTGGACTCCGGGAGCGTAATCATCTGATGTTTCACGACGAGGTCGAATATCTTCATTGTCTTGCCTTGGGGAAAAGAATATGTTCGACCCATCTTCTTTATAAGAGACGGATCCCGGCCGCTCAGTTTTCGATCGCGTGACTTCTTGGACCCGCTTTGCTGCTGTCGAACGTTTTTTCTATTCTTCAGTTTGTTTTTGCCTTCGTGTCGAGTCTTCTTTGTGACGGGCTGGTGAAGAAGGGCATCATCATTTTTCGTAGCCTGCTGAAGGAGGCGCTGCGTTCTGGCTTTCTCATAGATGGCCATTTCGCGGCTATGATCATCCCGGACCTTTTGACCCACTTCCCTTATTAGCCTATCCATCTATTCTTCGAATGATGGACTTGGCACTTTCATGGCGAGACTTCGTTTTGGTTCAGGGTTAGCGTCTTCTAACAGAGCATCTCCTTCTTCATCAAAGTCATGTATAACGTAGCAGCCGTGGAATCGCTCTCGTCTCTTGGATTGAACATATCCAAGCCCGATCATTTCCATTCTCCCATTGGGCAACTTTCGCTGAGTTCCGGAGACGTTCCAGATCCTTTTGTAGAACTGAGCTTGTCGCGCGGTCTGTTTAAAGGGTCTGCCTTGGCGTCTTAACAGCCTTTTCAATCCTTCCGTGTAGTATCTGGGCAGACGGATGGGCTGGAGCCTATCAAGTGTAGAATCAGCACCATGCCGGATCTCTTTCTCTACTTTGGTTTCTGCGGATCGATAAAATAGGATCGCCTTTTCATCTTTTCGCTTGGGAGGGACGTAGAACGTCTGCAGTTCTTGCACACTATAGGTATTAAGTGCGTCGAGCTCTTTGTAATGCTCTTGCGGAACCATGGCAATTTGCAAATTTCGTTCATCGCCAGCGAAGGCTTGTATTGATGGCCGAACAGAAAATACTCCATTAACCTCACCTTCAGAGTCGCTGCTGAAGACTAGAATAGGGGTGGACGGTGTCGGCTTGTTGCATTGGGGCAACCCTGAATAAATTATTTCTTCTTCCTCCTCAGTATCACTCCCGAAGACCGGAATAGTAGTGATAGCTCTGTTCTTCGGTTTGTGGCATCTTTCCGTGTCTTCGAAATCTGGTAAGAAGTATTTTGCATCTTTGTACTTTCGGACTTCATTCACGGAGAATGGGTTCAACTCCCCTGTCACGGTATACTCGAGACCATCCTTGAAATACTTCATACACTGATGTTGTGTAGAAGGGATGATGTTGTACTCGTGTAACCAAGGCCTGCCGAGCAAAGCATTGTAACATGTCTTAGCGTCAATGACGTGAAATTTGATGTCAGTGACGAGCAACCCAAAGCATAACGTCAGTATCACAGACCTGAGCATCCGTGATGACTGGGAGTCAAACCCGGAGATGGTGATTTTATCACAAGCGAGGTGCTGAACGCTCATGCAGATTTCCTTCAACACTCTTACATTGAGGAGATTGACGGAGGACCCATTGTCAACCAGGATCTTGCTTATCTTAATATCATGACAGTATCCGGAGACATAAAGGGGACAGTTATGCTCGCACGTCCCGAGGAGGAGATCTTCATCGCCGAAGGTGATATCGGCTGTGTGCACTTCTTCCAGCTCGTCCTTCATCTTTTCTTCGGCGAGGAAAGCCTGGAACTGTTCGGGCTCTTGTAGTGCCTTGATCAGGGAATCGCTCGCCTCTTTAGATAGCAGAAGGGCGTCGAGAATGCTTAGCTACGAGGGTATCTTCCTCAGGTGTGCCAGAACGTTGTAATCCACCTTGTTTTTCTTGGATGGGTCCTTGGCTGCCAGCTTTTCGACGACTCGATCATCGAGGGCGATATCCTCAGGGACCTTTTCTTTCCCCTTATCCTTTTTGTTCGATCCCTTGTTTACGGGTTCGAGATTCTTTTCAGGTAACATACGATTGCGCAGCTGAATGTTCTCGCAACTCTTTGGTTCTTCATCTTTTCCTGGGGTGGATTCTTTGAAGAGAGGGCCGAGAGTCATTTATTCTTCATAATCGCTCTCGAAGGTAAGAACTTCCGATCTCCTGTTATCAACCATGTGACAGTTGCCGGCAGCTCTTCCTCGTTTGTCTGTCACATTTTTCCGCTGTCGACGAGCTTCACGCTTCATCCTCTTGAAGTGTTTCCTGTGAGCGACATACCCTTGCCGCCAATTTTTAAAGGCGTTGCATTCTTTAGTAGGGTGCACAATCCTTCGATGTTATAAACAGTAATTAGGATGCACATCCTCTTCATTAAGGTGTATCTCATCAGAAGTGTTTCTTTCGGAGGGTGGCAGCTTCATTCCTATCGATATGGCTTTAGCGAACCTTTTCCTTGTCTTGAACCTGCTTTTGCTGACGGCCGAAGTTGTTTGACTTGGTGGGAGTGTTTCTACCCTTTCGTCCAGTCGCCGGCGTTTGGCTTTTTCGAATATGGCCATTTCGCGTTCTCGATCAGCTTTGCTTTTCAGAAGAGCTTCGTTCAGGAATGCGTCAATCTTCTCGTTAAACGGTTTTAGGAGTTCAGGCTTAGGATCTACCCCCAGTTTCTCTGCATCCAGAGCTTCTTCACCGTTTATTAATGAGTGAGAGATCACGTGGCAGCTTGCCACATAATCCTCAGGTTCATCTGACGAGTCTTCTCCTTCATCATTTCCGTTCTTAAGAATGTGGTTGAGAAACTCTTGGAGTGTGACTGGGGTCCGCGCTTTCTGGTTATATTCTTCCAGCGCGTCGATATGTTTCTGCAGGTCCGTGTGCTTGTTACCAAGCTTTACGGGATTTCTGGTCTTCTTCTTCTTCAAAGACTTTGACGGCTGGGTATGGGCATTTTGACCATCCCCACCAATTTTTGGCCTCAGGCGCGGCTTCAGCATTCCCTTGATGTCTTCGGGTTCCAGCGGACTTTTCCATTTGATCGCCGGGCATATTTGGAGATCCTTCATCATTCTTTTCGTTTTGGCTGAAAGAACGACCTCCCATGGAGCTTCTTTTACAAAAGAGCATGATGCCCCCGGTGTGTCTGCCTTTTTGAGAGCGTGCGGCTAGGGCGGGTTTACTTTCCAATTCTTGGATAGTGCGAATTTGCCCTGTTGGTATTGGTTTCCAATCCACCCTTTGAAGACGAAGCAATTTTCGATTGGATGGACTATCGCTTGGTGATAGGGGCAATAATTGGGATTATTAGCCTCACCGGGTTGCAATGGGCATTTTGGATCCGGCAGGTTGATGAGCCTGTTGCGCACCGCCAGCTCGAACAGTCTCCTCATTTTATCCCGGGGAAACGAAAAAGGGCGCTTCAGTTTCTCATTGAAGAATCATCGTCTTTCATCTTGGC
This sequence comes from Agapanthus africanus, assembly GCA_030015575.1. Lineage (NCBI taxonomy): Eukaryota > Viridiplantae > Streptophyta > Magnoliopsida > Asparagales > Amaryllidaceae > Agapanthus > Agapanthus africanus. The sequence continues at coordinate 334,527,756 of JASDDO010000031.1, forward strand.
GATCAGTTGGCTTTGGTCCACTGGGCTGCTGCTGAGTATTGGCGACGAAGGTCGGTTTCCCTTTCCCTTTCTCGTTCTGAGATTCCAACTTCGAAGAAGAGGGTCTATGACCCATCTGATCCATTTGGGCCAGTTTGTCAATTAAGGCCTGGAAAGTAGTTGGCTTGAAAAACATCATGAATTGTGAAATGGTTACCTGAGGGTCAAGGGTCCCTACGAACATGCCTACTGCAGGCGCTTCTTCGATGCGCTGCTCGCACTTCGACCATAGATTCCGCCACTGTATTGCATACTGCACCCATGTTTCACCTGGCTTTACTCTGGCGTTAATTAACGCGGTGATCGGGGTGCGCTCGCTAGCGCTGGCGAACCTCTGTGTAAATAGTAATTCCATCTCCGTAAAAGTTTTGACGGAGTCGTTAGGAAGCTGTAAGTACCATTCGAAAGCTGTCTCCGTCAAGCTGCCGACGAATTGGTGAAGCAGTAGCTTATCATCCCCTCCAGTGTTACCGCAGAGAACCCTGAACTGAGCGACGTGTTGATGGGGATTGCCTGTCCCCTTGTACACCTGAAATTTAGGAATTGTGTATCCTAGCGGGTACTTTATCTGATCGTACCATCCTGGATATGGTCACCCAGTTCTGACGACTTGGCCAGTTGCTTCATTCGCTTGATGAGTTCGTATTTTCTGAGCTATATAATCATCGAGCATGGATTTGGAGATGGTCTCCTCCTTGGCTACTGACAGAGCCGGCAGAGGATTTGATGTCTCTCCTCTATCTTCTTCAATTATTACTGGAGGATCTTCGGCTGGAGGGTCCAGCTGGATCATCATGCCCACCATATCTTGGAATAGAAGAGCCATTTGTTTTATGTTGGCTGCTTGTTCCGCAGCCTCTTTGTCCTTCTTCACAAGCATCCTCCGAAGGAATTCAACATCTGTTTCCTGCTCATGACGTTGCTCTGACGACGTTTCCGGGCCTGCTTTTGGTCTAGTGAGTGCAGCCATGGCTGTCAGCATTTCTTAGAGCTTTTGTTGTTGTTGCTCTTGAGCCTTAGTCACAGATCGTGTAAGTGGTCGGCGACCCGTAGAGATACGACTATCTTCTTTTCCGGAAGCCATATAAACAGTATGCACCACCATGCCCCCATACTTAGGGCATTTAGGCTCAGTGCCCTTGACATTTGTTGCAGACATGGGGATCTTTTCTGGCCTTCTCTTTTTGTGGACTGGTGACGTTGAGGGGGCTATTGCAGCGGGCACCCAGGTAGACGACACCTTCTGTGGTACGACAGAGTGGTCCTTCTCTTGCCGAACCTTTATCTTCTTCGGTTGGCGGGAGTAATCTTGATCAATCACCGAGTCTTGGACTTGACGCCAGACCTTGTAAATTTTAGAGGACAGCCGCTGAGGGGGCTGTTCAAGCTTCGCCTTTGTGGCATTCTCCACAGGTGGAGGAGATCTTTTCAGCACAGCAGTCAGAGAGTTCTTGCGGACCCTGTTAAGTAGTTCAAAGCTGTTCCTAATTGGAACAGTTGCATCAACTTCCACCGTTGGAGTTGGAGGAGTCAGTCCAGAGGGTGAACTGCCCCCAGCTTTCCTCACTCGGCGCCAGTGGCGACCCCGAGCATGTCGTGCGGCCGGGATCACCTCCGCTGTTGGATGAGCTTATTCATGTCCCCTGCTTTGAGGAGAGGCTGTTATTGGTGCTAGCCTATCGAAGACCGACGTCCGTTGAGAGGGGATAGTCAGTCTTGCGAAGGCCGACTTTCGAACAGGGGAAGCAGCCTTAGTGACTTTGTTTGGAGCAGGAGCCGAAACAGTCAGCATTGTTAGTAATATGTATGCTCTAAAGGCCATTATAAGGATAGTGGAAACTTGGACATATAATCTATAGAGATAGATGACTTTCTTGCTCAACATGATAGTATGCTATCTGGTTTACTTTATCTTGACAGGTAGATTTAATCATTTACACATGTTAATAAAGCCCAAAGGATATTTGCTTGACTACTGTGATTATGATGCAGATCATACTAGTGGGGCACGCGTAGTTTATAAGCATATCCTTGAACTGTTCCTAGTCGAGGGTGTATCGAGACAGGGCATTGATATTCCAGAGTAGACTAGCGTATACCATTCTTGTCCCATATGATGGGCGGTGGATGATCCCATATCCATCTGGTGAGGAGACACCAAAGATTGTATGCGGGTGCTCAGTGGAGACTGGGTACACTGAACGGACTCGCCGAGAACTCCTATGTGGTATTATATCTATCGTCGGATAGCAGTTCTCAGGGAACACTGGTACAGGTTAGTCTGTAGACCCGAGATCGTCATAGAGTCTTGTGTGTCCTCCCACTATACTTTGATCTCCACCCTACCACGGCTCTACTGAGTCGTGCAAACAGGTGGTCTTTGGGTACAGTCTCGAGGCGCATGGAGGCAATGAGCGATAGGAGGGGTTTCGTCTCTCCCGGTATTGGGGGTTGATGTTGTGCTATGCTCGATTGGCTATAACATGAAGTCCCTGGCCAGGGCTGCTGAGATTTACTGATAAGAGTTATCAGTAGTTTCTCAATCTGTTATGAGCCATACACCAGCATGACTTATTGAGTTACTGGGGTCGACGATTCCATCCCTAGACTCGATATGCAGCATATCTGACAAAGAGACCGGACTGTACGGTAAGTGTTGCCAGTTGGCTCGACGGGAGTTTTTACAACTTCGCTAGTTTTCTTCTGATCGTTTCAATACCCGAGTGGCCGTTATGTTTAGCTGACCTCTTGCGGCTTGTAGATGTTTGATATGATCATCATCTACTGCAGGCGTATTGACGAGTCTTAGAGTCCCACAATGAAGTTTCCTGGCTCAGGCAAAAAAATGTGGTGTGCATATGAGATATGCGCGGGACCCGATTAAATACGGTTATGTGATAACGTATATTAATCGGGCATTTTCTATTTGTCGGATCGTATGTGATATGACCGGTTTGCTAAATCAAGTGTTGATTTAACAAATTACATTTAGATTAATTCTTTAATTAAGTCCTTTTGTATGCATGCATGTATGCATATGATGATGTGCATGGACACATACATGCATACATAGTATCATGGTTGATGATACAAGAATGGTGGCAATGCAAGACTTATATTGAAGCTTTTATTTATATTTATCATTTTAAGTTAATGTAAAGAAAACCCACACATGCTCCTTTATTCTTTAGTGGGTAAGCTTTATTTAACTTAATGAAAAGAATTTCCACCCATGCTTAATTCTTTATGAAAAGAATTTCCACTCATAATTATAGTGGTAATGGAATAATGGTGATTATTCCTTCTCATCACTATAAATAGCTTCATATGTGATATGAAACAAGGAGTACAAAAACAAGTGTACAATTAGTGCAAGGGTGTGAAGAAAACAAGTTATCATATGTGATATGATAGAAAGCTCAAGCCACTATTATCTTCTTCTTCCTCTCTTGATTTTTCTCTAGAGTGAAATTGATAAAAAAAAAGGATTTCAATTGAAGAACATAAACCACATTATCATACTACACACATCTAGCCGATTTGCATAGGGTGTTTGCTCTACTTCGTTTGCGAAACAAGTAAGGCAAGGAGCTTTGGGCAAAGGGACTTCGGGTGGATCATCGTGGACAAGGAAGGCTTCCATCGATCCGTTCCAAACTCTCATAGTGCCAAGGAGTCACCGAGGGAGATCTACAAAGGTTGTAATCTCTACTCTTAGTGATAGTTTTACATTTGCATGTGATGCTTATTTGTATGAATCCCTAAAACTTCTAGTTTCGATTCTTGTCGAGTTAACTTAGCACCTCTAAAATTTTGATTATGGCATATGTGATGCTACCGAACCCTTGACGAGGTGCTAGGCTAGCCCTTCAGTGGTATCAGAGCCAGGTTAGAGCTTTAGGCGATGCGTAGGCGATGTTAAAAGTCCGATCGAACCATGAAACACCAATTTGGACCGCTCTCTGGAAATTTTTTGAAAATTGGATTTTTCCAAATTAAAAGTTCTTAAAAAATTCAGCAGGCTTTTTAATGAGTTACTGTACAACACGATCCCTCTAAGGAGCCGCGTTTCCGCGGCAATAGCATGCTATTGGCCGCGGATCCGCGGCCGTACAGTGGGTTCAGGGGATAAAATTTCTACAGTAGACCTGATTTAATATGTACATGCCTCTGAGATATTTTAAACTTACTCAAGTGTTGAGTTTTCTGGAGATCTATTGTATTTGGTGATTCGATTGGAAAAGTTTAACTTCGTTCAGATTTTCAGATTTTTAGAACGTGTTGAAATGTTTGAATGAATATTAGAAACACAATTTTTCCCGTATTGGAAAAATTCCAAGTGTTGGATTTTTCCCTAGTTCGAAACTTTCGAAAAACATGCAAGCGTATCTGTGGACACTCTAGAAGAACATAACCTTAACTCGATTATGTGACCGTCAAAACTATCACTGAACCTTAGGGTTTGTGGTAGTTTAGCGTTGCCACATCTGAGGCGTTGGTTTGGCCCTTCTACGGTTGGTCCATAAGGGGCTGTGGCATGTTCTAGAAATTTTTGAACTCGGCTCAAGTGTTGTGCAGTTTGGGAAATCTTGGGTGTTTGTTTATTCGATCGAAAAGTTTAACATTGTCTATGTATCTGAAATGTGATACAATATGTGGAATTCATATAGTTAGGCATGAAATACGAAGTATGTGATATTTCGAATTTATGATGCTAAGGTGATTGTGGATTCCAAATGTTGTAGTTTTTCATTTTATTTTCTGCGACCGTAAGTGTAGTATGTGGTGTATCGCCGTTTTCGTTGCTATACGTCAACGACAATCGGGATACGCATACTTACTTACGTTGATGATATGAGATATTATGTGTTGCTGAGATATGATGAGTAGGATTGTCGCGACTGAATAGCCGGGGGTTTTTATTTGAGATGAGAGTTTTATTTTTCATTCATGTATAAATCAATTGTATATTATTTACTTTTCCGCATTAGGATAGACCCAAGGAGGGGAGCACAAGTGACCGGGTTCTAGGGTTCAGTGGGAGGCCATCTCGAGGAGTCGAGACCGGGTCTCCTAAACTCTAGAATTGGAGGGATCACTTGCCGCTCTCGTAGGGGTCTAGGGGTGTGGGCTTGGCTATTCATCACGACCATGGAATCCGTATTTTCTATTGTTGGCTCGATACAAAATACGGACATCCTAGATATCCTTTTATATGCTTCTGCTGTTGATATTCTGTAATGTGATTACTTAGTATCTGAGACGAATGGATTATTATTATATATATGATATATAATAAACGTTGCTTATATTTTACACCCGAGCTAGTCCCGCCCCGTTATGCCGTTAGTTAAGTAACCTAACGGTGCATAACGGGACACTGTGGCGAATGCGGATGGTATAAGTATACGTTCTATTCTGTGATGGCTTAGGAACATAAATGATGGGATCACATTAATGAGATTAATGTAAAGAAAAGAAACCTAATGATGTTGCAGAATCAGATTTGAAACCAACTCGGCTTTTTATGAAAAATGCAAGTTTCAAAAAGATGCGGAGCTTAAGCCACTCCTTTTCTTAACCGTTTTGATTCTACAACGAGATCAAGTTCAAAGCGTTAAAGGTTTTCTTAAAAACCATCCGCAACCCTCCGTCATTTTAGGAAGCAGAGTACTTAGTATTCGTGCTGCGTATGTTGATTATAGTCAAGGCGTAGTGTACGGTAGCTAAGTGATGTCTTCCTACAAAGCATAAGATGCGATTAGTTAGGACATTCATATGATTATGTTGATCATAGTCAAGGGTCATATGGGTGGGTCTAGTTAATCACGAAATGACGGGTAGAATTTGACTAGTACTTATGATATGTTGACCATAGCCAAGGTCATAAGTGACTAGGGGTAAAAACCATATCGGGAATTTCAAGAGTTGAAATTTGCAATGAGATTGCATACCATCTATGTGATAGTTGGATCTCGATCTCACTGTGAGTAAGTGTTACTTCCAGGAGAGTTTTACACTTTACAATTAGCTAATCCAGTGGGTGTCTAGAAAGACTGACCGGTTAGTGAAACTGTAGAATGTAATTATTCCTGGCTAGTTTTCTTTTCAGGTTTTGAAAGAAAATTTGATAAAAGCAGTGGGAGACATTGATTAGATAAAATAATAACCAATCTAATTCTTTGCCAGAGCATTTCGCTAAGTGTATCCTTTTCTCTCTCCGAATGGCAGTTACAGATGTCAGGACTTAAGCTTCTACTTGAGAAAAATAAACTGACAGGACCAAATTATAAAGAATGGTTGAGGAACTTGAACATTGCACTTTCATATGATAAGGTATCATATGTCCTCAATACTGAAGCCCCACCAGTCCCAGGACCTGAATCATCTGTCTCGGATAGGGAGATCCGAAAAACTTGGGAAATTGACTGCAACACGGCCAAGTGCCTCGTGCTCGCTTCTATGGACAATGTCTATCAGAAGCAACACGAGAATATGGATGTGCAATCCATCTTTCTTCACACAAAAGAGTTGTATGAAGAGCAATCTCGTACTTTGAGATACGAGGCATCTAGAAAGCTGTTTCAGATGCGAATGGCCCCTGGTGCATCAGTTGGAGACCATATTTTGAAAATGATTGGTCTTATTGAAGAACTTGAGGAACTGGGATGGACTATGGATAATGAGCAATATACGGATATTGTTCTACAGTCTCTCCCCCTGCCTTTGCTCCGTTCATAGTAAATTTCAATATGAATGATTTGGAGAAATCATTGCCTGAACTTCTCAATATGTTGAGAAGTGTAGAGAACACGTTGAAAACGACAAGGACTCCCGCTCTGCTTGCTGGGCCATCTTCCTCTTCATTCCCAAAAGCTAAGGCCAAGGGAAAGAAAAAGAAGAAGTCCATCAAACAAAAAGGTGGAGTTAGAAAGGCAAAAGGGAAAGACAAAGCCGGGGCTGTGGGAAGCAGGAAAGGAGAATGTTTTTTCTGTAAAAAGTCAGGACATTGGAAACGCAACTGTGCTGAATATCTTGCTGATCTCAAGAAGAAGAAGCATGCTGATGCTTCCACTTCAGGTGTGTTTGTAACTGAAAACTGTTTTTCTTTAAACTCTGCATCCTGGGTATTGGATACCGGTTCTGGTTCTCACATCTGCAATTGTATGCAGGGATTGAGAAATAGTAGAGTTTTAAAGATAGGAGATCATACTCTGCGGGTTAGAAATGGTTCCAATATACATGCTGTATCCGTGGGAGAGTATCATCTAGGGTTGCCTTCAGGAAGTATTTTGGTTTTGAACCCGTGTTATTTTGTACCAAGTATGCTGTGTAATATAATATCCGTTTCTTTGTTGGACAATGAAGGATATCATTTTATATTGCAAAATAATGTTATGAACATTAAACTGAATCAAGAGTTGATTGGGTATGGTACACTAAATAACGGTATTTACGTCCTGAACCAACACACAGTTTTCAATATACAACATACTAGTAAAAGAAAATTTTCAGATATAAATGAAGCTTTTCTTTGGCATTGTAGACTTGATCATATTAATGAAACAAGACTAAACAAGCTACATAAAGATGGATATTTAAATCCGTTTGAATATAAATCTTATGCGACTTGCCAGTCTTGTATCAAAGGTAAAATGACCAAAACTCCGTTTAGTGGACACGGAGAGAGAGCTGGTGAACTCTTAAGCCTCATACATAGTGATGTATGCGGACCAATGTCTACACTTGCAAGAGGTGGTTTTTCATACTTCATCACTTTTACTGATGATTTCTCAAGATTCGGACACGTGTTTTTGATAAAGCACAAATCTGAAGCCTTTGAGAAATTCAAGGAGTATAAACTTGAAGTAGAGAAGCAAACAGGCTTGAGCATCAAGAAATTTCGATCGGATCGAGGTGGAGAATATTTAAGTACAGAGTTTCTAGACTTCTTAAAAGAGAATGGGATTCTCTCTCAGCTCACTCCTCCTTACACACCGCAGCACAATGGTGTGTCAGAACGGAGGAATCGTACCCTATTGGATATGGTATGATCCATGATGTGTGATGCTGAGTTGCCGCTTTCCTTTTGGGGACATACATTGGAGACAGCAATGTATCTATTGAACAGGGTTCCAACCAAGACCGTGTCTACCACTCCATATGAGATGTGGAATGGAAAGAGACCATCTCTTAAAAGGTTTAGGATTTGGGGTTGTCCGGCTTTTGTTAAAAAGCAGAATCCAGACAAACTCGAGACACGATCAGTCATGTGTAAATTTATGGGGTATCCAAAACATTCGTATGGATATCTATTCTACCACAAAGAGGAACAAAAGGTGTTTGTTGCTCAGCATGCCACATTTTTGGAAAATGAGATCTTTACGGAAAGTACTAATGGCAATGTCGTAGAACTAGAAGAGGTTCTAGAGACACAAATTACTCAGGAGGAATTGGTTGAAACTGATGTTGCAGTAGAACTTCAAGAACCTCAGCCGCTCAGGAGGTCTAGTAGAACTTCTCGCCCACCAGAGAGATACTATGGGTTTCTCATAGATGGTGATGGAGAAGATTGCATCATGGATGATGATGACCCTACTAGTTTTCAGCAAGCTATCACGAGTGGTGACTCAGTGAAATGGCTGGAAGCAATGAGATCCGAAATGGAGTCAATGTACACCAACAAAGTATGGACTTTGGACGTTGCGCCTCCTGGGATAAAACCCGTTGGGTGCAAATGGATCTTTAAGAGAAAGATTGGTGTAGATGGACAGGTGGAGACTTATAAAGCAAGGCTTGTAGCGAAAGGTTTTCGTCAAAGACCAGGCTTGGACTATGATGAAACTTTCTCTCCAGTAGCAATGCTTAAATCCATTAGGATCCTACTTGCTATTGCTACTCACTATGATTATGAAATATGGCAGATGGACGTGAAAACAGCATTTCTAAATGGTGATTTAGAAAAATGTGTTTTTATGGATCAGCTAGAGGGCTTCATTGATAGTGGGAGCAGCGGGAAAGCATGTAGATTGCTTAAATCCATTTATGGATTAAAGCAGGCCTCAAGGAGCTGGAACATCTGCTTTGATGATACAATCAAAGAGTTTGATTTTGTCAGAAATGAAGATGAACCATGTATTTATAAGAAGATTGTAGGGAGTACTGTCACATTCCTCGTATTGTACGTAGATGACATTCTCCTGATAGGAAATGATGTTCCTCTGCTACAATCGGTCAAACTATTCTTGTCACAAAGGTTCTCCATGAAGGACCTGGGTGATGCCTCGCGCATTTTGGGCATTAGGATCTATAGAGATAGATCCAAGAGGTTATTGGGACTGTCCCAATCAAAGTACATAGACACCATTCTAAAGAGGTTTAGTATGGAAGATTCCAAGCGTGGTGCCTTGCCTGCTAGTCATGGAATCACTCTCTCTAAGGAATTCTGTCCGAAGACTGATGAAGAGAGAGCTCGCATGAGCGTTATACCCTACGCTTCAGCCGTAGGATCTATAATGTATGCGATGTTGTGTACTCACCCTGATGTGGCTTATGCACTGGCCGTAGTAAGCAGGTATCAATCCAACCCAGGGGAGAAACATTGGATAGCAGTGAAGAACATTCTTAACTACTTGCGAAGGACTAAAGAATTGTTCTTGGTGTATGGTAATGGGGATCTCCAGATGGAGGCCTTTACCGATTCCAGCTTTCAAAGTGACAAGGATGACAACAAATCAATCTCAGGGTTTGTATTTACCCTAAATGGAGGAGCGGTTAGTTGGAAGAGTTCCAAACAGGACACCGTTGCAGACTCCACGATGGAAGCTGAGTATATTGCTGCTAAGGAAGCCGTCTGGATGAAGAAGTTCATTGCGGAACTAGGAGTAGTTCCAACCATTGTTGATCCAATACCATTGTACTGTGATAATAATGGAGCTATAGCATTAGCCAAAGAACCAAGGTCCCATCAAAAGTCCAGACACATCCTAAGGCGATATCATCTGATCCGGGAGATAGTAGATCGCCAGGAGATCGAGATTCGGAGAGTAGATACAAAGGATAACACAGCGGATCCATTCACCAAGGCACTTCCACAGCCTCAGCATGAGCGACTGTTTGAAATGTTGGGTATAAGATACGCCAATAACTGGCCTTAATGCAAGTGGGAGATTGTTAGTAATATGTATGCTCAAAAGGCCATTATAAGGATAGTGGAAACTTGGACATATAATCTATAGAGATAGATGACTTTCTTGCTCAACATGATAGTATGCTATCTGGTTTACTTTATTTTGACATGTAGATTTAATCATTTACACATGTTAATAAAGCCCAAAGGATATTTGCTTGACTACTGTGATTATGATGCGGATCATACTAGTGGGGCACGTGTAGTTTATAAGCATATCCTTGAACTGTTCCTAGTCGAGAGTGTATCGAGACAGGGCATCGATATTCCAGAGTAGACTAGCGTATACCATTCTTGTCCCATATGATGGGCGGTGGATGATCCCATATCAATCTGGTGAGGAGACACCAAAGATTGTATGCGGGTGCTCAGTGGAGACTGGGTACACTGAACGGACTCGCCGAGAACTCCTATGTGGTATTATATCTATCGTCGGATAGCAGTTCTCAGGGAACACTGGTACAGGTTAGTCTGTAGACCCGAGATCGTCATAGAGTCTTGTGTGTCCTCCCACTATACTTTGATCTCCACCCTACCACGGCTCTACTGAGTCGTGCAAACAGGTGGTCTTTGGGTACAGTCTCGAGGCGCATGGAGGCAATGAGCGATAGGAGGGGTTTCGTCTCTCCCGGTATTGGGGGTTGATGTTGTGCTATGCTCGATTGGCTATAACATGAAGTCCCTGGCCAGGGCTGCTGAGATTTACTGATAAGAGTTATCAGTAGTTTCTCAATCTGTTATGAGCCATACACCAGCATGACTTATTGAGTTACTGGGGTCGACGATTCCATCCCTAGACTCGATATGCAGCATATCTGACGAAGAGACCGGACTGTACGGTAAGTGTTGCCAGTTGGCTCGACGGGAGTTTTTACAGCTTCGCTGGTTTTCTTCTGATCGTTTCAATACCCGGGTGGTCGTTATGTTTAGCTGACCTCTTGCGGCTTGTAGATGTTTGATATGATCATCATCTACTGCCGGCGTATTGACGAGTCTTAGAGTCCCACAATGAAGTTTCCTGGCTCAGGCAAAAAGATGTGGTGTGCATATGAGATATGCGCGGGACCCGATTAAATACGGTTATGTGATAACGTATATTAATCAGGCATTTTCTATTTGTCGGATCGTATGTGATATGACCGGTTTGCTAAATCAAGTGTTGATTTAACAAATTACATTTAGATTAATTCTTTAATTAAATCCTTTTGTATGCATGCATGTATGCATATGATGATGTGCATAGACACATACATGCATACATAGTATCATGGTTGATGATACAAGAATGGTGGCAATACAAGACTTATATTGAAGCTTTTATTTATATTTATCATTTTAAGTTAATGTAAAGAAAACCCACACATGCTCCTTTATTCTTTAGTGGGTAAGCTTTATTTAACTTAATGAAAAGAATTTCCATCCATGCTTAATTCTTTATGAAAAGAATTTCCACTCATAATTATAGTGGTAATGGAATAATGGTGATTATTCCTTCTCATCACTATAAATAGCTTCATATGTGATATGAAACAAGGAGTACAAAAACAAGTGTACAATTAGTGCAAGGGTGTGAAGAAAACAAGTTATCATATGTGATATGATAGAAAGCTCAAGCCACCATTATCTTCTTCTTCCTCTCTTGATTTTTCTCTAGAGTGAAATTGATAAAAGAAAAGGATTTCAATTGAAGAACATAAACCACATTATCATACTACACACATCTAGCCGATTTGCGTAGGGTGTTTGCTCTACTTCGTTTGCGAAACAAGTAAGGCAAGGAGCTTTGGGCAAAGGGACTTCGGGTGGATCATCGTGGACAAGGAAGGCTTCCATCGATCCGTTCCAAACTCTCATAGTGCCAAGGAGTCACCGAGGGAGATCTACAAAGGTTGTAATCTCTACTCTTAGTGATAGTTTTACATTTGCATGTGATGCTTATTTGTATGAATCCCTAAAACTTCTAGTTTCGATTCTTGTCGAGTTAACTTAGCACCTCTAAAATTTTGATTATGGCATATGTGATGCTACCGAACCCTTGACGAGGTGCTAGGCTAGCCCTTCAAGCCTTGCAAAGACCGACTCCTTAGCAGGGGAAGCCGCTTTGGCGACTTCAGGAGCAGGAATGGTTATCCTCTTCGGGATAACTCCTTCCGGTATCGTGGGCTTCTTCACAGGCCCAATGGAGCTTTGACCCAATCTCTTAAAGACCGAGGCTCTTGGTTTGGGCGACCCGTTAAGAGGGGCCGCAGTAGTTGTGAGACGATCAAAGACCGCCGATCAAAGACCGACGATCAAAGACCGACTTCTTCTTAGCTTCTTGTAATGGTACAGGAGCGCTGAAGCTCGTTGGCAGGATCATGGTCTTGAAGAATAGCCCAGTGGTGGCTTGGGTCACTTGTTCTACCATCATTGTAAAAACGGAGGCCGCCTGAGGCCCGTAGGTCACTCCTCCAGCAGGGACGGAGTGAAAGTTATTGCCGTTGTTGCAGCTTGTGCAGTTGAAAGCCATTTGATCTTCTATTTTTTTGCACGGAACAAGACACCAGATATTAGTACCTCGAATCCAGGGGCAACCATAGCAAACCGCGAATCGTTTGCGAAATATGACATACGAAGTGTGGAGTGGAAAGAGGAAAAGGTCCAACCGGGCGTGCCAGAATCTGTTCTCCGCCGAAGGTCGCGACCGGGAAGTTGGGACGTCAGGTCTGAATTTCGAGGGCAGATGCTATTAGGTGCTATTCGTCCACCTCTCCGAAGATGCCAAGTTGATTTATGACACAATGCATCGAAGGTTTAGACGGATGCGGCCGTTGTAGCAGACTTCGTCAGATTCCCCCTCATTTGAGGGTTTTTTTGATTGTGGGGACGCTCATCCCTGTAGGCGCAAGCCCCTGCAGTTAATTACGCTACCGCATCGCGGTAACCACTTTCTCCTTCTCCAGATGGCCACTTCGTGTTGTGTGTGTTTGTTTTATTTTTGGTGGATTGTATACGGAGACTAATTTATGTGGTCGCCCGTAGGGTGTGGATTAGTCTAAATCCATATTTTCTTAGATTTGGGTTTAGGGTTGTGTTTAAGGATACGTTAGTCTCATTTGAGACTAAGATCAACTTAAACGTATGTTAAGGATACGTTAGTCTAATTTCAGACTAAGATCAACTTAACGGGATCGTTTAGATCCGACAAAAGAGCATTTGGGCTCTATTTTTTAGTTTAGGGATATTGCGGTCCATTGTTAGTTTAAGGACATTACGGCCCAATATTAGTTTAAGGACATCTCGGTCCAGTTTAAAGACATCATAGTCTGTAAGCTTTGCTGGTTGTCGGGACCCGTCACCTCTCTGAAGGCGTTGAGGGATTACAACGACAAATATCAGAGGAGTGAAGAGATGTACCCTTGAACCAATATTGGTAGGGGGATCTGTAGTTAGATTGATTTAAGGATCGTTAATCTCGTTTGGGATTAGATTAACTTGGTCATGAGGTGTGCAACTCCGACAATCCAAAAGCCAGTGTTTAAGAAGGTTCGGTCAACTTGGTCATTGAGTCATAGTCAAGGGTCGGGTCATGGTTGCTGCCAAAGAGAGAGAGAGAAAAAAAACACTCAGCGTGCACTCTAACCTAGATCAGAATGGTTATCACTTTATCCAATCAGGAAATCTCCCACTGTACCATCAAATTCTCCTCCAAACCTGAAAGAAGAATTAGTCGGGATCACCCGAGGAGTAAACCAACTCATCAGTGGGAATCGGGATCCAACTATCATCGCATGATAACGTGACGGAATCCGCTCACGTTATCACACTCCTGAAGGTATGCGCATATCTGGCAAGTTTCAGTTTCTTTAGAAACCCCCGTTGTGATTTTTTACCCCATGCTCTTATAACCTTGACGTAGGCCAACATATCATAAGTTACATATCAAGTTCTACCCGTCATTGTCCAGGTTAATTTGAACCCACCCGTACATACCCTTGATGTAGGCCAAAATAGTAGTACGACTGTCCCAAACAAACTCATCTATCTATGCAACAGATAAATATCCGGTAGCTACCAATCACTATGCCTTGGCGTAGGTCAAAATACATAGCTTGAATACTACCGAACATTTAACTGAAATGGCGGAGGGCTATGAATGGTTTCTGGCGAAAAACCTTTAACGTAATGAACTTGATATCGTTGAAGGAACTGGATAGCTTTTAAAAATATAGTAACGAAAACCTTTTCCAAAGAGGTCACTCCCGGTGAAGGGATCTCGGCTCTTTCCCCGTAGAATGAGGTGCAGGATATTCCAACTGAATACCACGATGCAAAGCAAAAGTAATCGGCTATAGTGAAGTTATTTCCCTAACGCAAACTTCTGTCCAAGGGGTCACTCCCGTTGAAGAGATCTCGGCCCTTGCCTCGTCGACTGAGGTGCTGGATATTCATAATCGAATACCACTGTGCAAAACAAAAGAGAACGCCTTTGCAATAACAGCTTTTGAAAAATTGTTCCAACAACATCAGAATAGGTTTGTTTAGCTTGCATTGATCCGAATCAATGCATTCCCATCAATTGATCACACCAATAAAGAACGAAAATAATGATGTACGTATATGCCATCCGCATTCGCCACTGGGTCCCGTCATCACCCGTTAGGTTACATAACTAACGACAGAGCGGGGACTGGACTAGCACGGATGCAAAACATATACAACATCTACTAGTATATATATCAATATATAATATTCGCTCAAGGCGTGATAAATGCAACATCACAGAAATGTAATAAGTATCACAGAACAATACAGATATCTGGGATCCCCGTGTTTCATAGAGCCGCTACTGAAACCTGACGTTACCCTGGTCGTGTGGATAGCCTGTGCAATGAAATCCTAGACCCCTACGGGCGCGGCAAGTTACCCGCCATAACCTGAAGCGAGGCAGCCCCCTTCAACAACGTGAATGGACCACCCAGCACTTCACGGAATCCGGTAACTTGAGCACCCCTCCTTGGGTCAACCTATACCCCCTACGAGTGCGGTGAATAGCCTTCCAATTCTAGAGTAAGGTCCTCTCCGTCTCAACGCCATGAGATGCGGATCTGTTGCCCTCTAGAACCCGGCTATCTGTGCACTCCTCCGCGGGGTAATCCTAGTACAGAAAAGAAAATAATATACAAGGGTGACATCGACCTCAACCCGGTCGTGCCCCAAACAAATAATATACAAGTTGGCAGTGACGGCAGTCCACATGTCGGACGCTCGCCCTGCAATATCAAATGTACATATACAACTAAACTGTACTAACATTTCATCCAGGCTATCCACCACGACAATCCGCAACATCACAGCACAACACAGAACATCAACGTGAATGTCACATTCGCAAATCCGTCTAAAAGGGCTATAGCAGATAGACTGGATTTACCGATCGAATGACATTCACGGTCGCAGATATAATGTAAATACTATGAACTAACATGTTTAAAATATTCGATCGACTAAATTTACCGAAGTGGGCCCCAAGCACAACTGTAGCACTCAAAGAAAATCTGGGCCCAAAAAGAATATACCATAAACCTTATTTCCATGTCCAAAGAGCACTGTAGAAATTTGGCACTGTGAAGAGTTAAAATGGCGGCAGAACCACGGCCAATGCATGGGTTTGGCCGCGGTTCCATGGTGGAACAGTAACTTCACGCGACCAAATTTTCACAGAATGCTTAAAAAACCCTGCTCGTATTTTTACAATGTACCAAATAATTTTTTGACCACTGAAAAAATTCGACAGAAACTGGACTTGAAAATACGGTTTTTGGAAAATCTGTTCGATCGAACTTGTAAACACGTTAGAGCAAGCTAGACTAGGTTAATGGCGTGGCTCTGATACCAATGTAAGTGCACGGCAGCGCCCCGGCCGTCAATTCGACGCCGGAATGCGGAAATGAAACTTTTACAAAACTTGTAAACCGGCACTACCACGCACTATAAAACCCGGATCGGGCCATTAACCTAATCCTAGCTAACTAGAGAAAGGGTAGAATGCTATACCGAGCGATCCGTGTCCTTCGGTCTTCGGCCTCCACTCCGATCTCCTTGCGGAATCTCCGGTCTTCATCTCCTCGTCGGAAAGGGCACCACACCGCCAGGTTCTTTTACGGGCTCCCACCTCTGGACCGATGCAACTCGGGCACGAAGTTGGCGAGCCGACGTGTCCAAGAAATGCTGTAGGCTAAGTGTAGTAGGCTATGTCTCAAGGGGTTGTGAAGTTGCCATAAAGATGTGGAGGAATCAACTAAGTAAATGTGTTTGGAATTTTTGTGGCAAGCAAAGAATATGAGATGAATGCTTTTCTCCCCAAACCAAATGAATCCTCATCTCCCTCTCTCTCTAAGTGGCCGGCCATCACCCCATGGTGAAGGGAAAAAAGGAATCTATAAAGCAAGAGAAGAAATGGTATGATAATAAGAAAAAAATGTCACTCCAAAGCCATATCAATCTTATCAAAAATCCATCACCATTAATGCAAAGGAAATGATGTATGAAAAAGCAAAGATGCTAGAACCATCATATAAACCAAATGCCACAAAGAACCCTTCACATTTGATAATTTGCACACTTGCAAATAAGCCTCTCCCTCATAAAAATCCGGCCAAGTCAGAACAAAGGAAAACTGGCCGAAACGGAATATAAACTGGCAACTTCAAAAAACTGATCCCGTAATAAATTACAGGAAAACCCCGCGACCGTATATACATACCCTCATTTGTATTCCGACCGAATACAAATGCAACGAGACAAAATCTCCACTGTACAATACTAGGATCCGGCTTAAACCAAAGCCCGCTAGTATTATCCGTCCGATCATGATCCGTGCAATACTGCACGTATATGACCGAACCATACCATATCTCCATACAGCCTCTACAGCGTTTCTCCCGAAACTTGAGAAACTGTCTGTGGGGAACTCTAAAGACTCGTCAATACTTTGGCTGTGGATTTAACCACTAGCATGTCAGAGGTATTAGCCATACGTAACGGGCTGCCATGTATTGACCAAAAGGGACGTCGATGAGCGAACTCATCTTGACACCCTACTGAGCCTGTCAGTGACAATATTCGTACAGTCCGGTCCGTTCGTCTATGAGCATCGCATGGCGGGCCTAGGGGGTTGGTAAAAGTCAGACCCCCAAAAGCGGTACAAGTCGTGTCGGAGTGTAACCCAGAACACTCTGAGATACTACTGGAATACCTACCAGTAAATCTCCTGCCTTGGCCAAGGACTTTGTGTAATGGCTCTCCTAGACACAGCGCGACCTCACCCCCAATACCGGGAGAGACGAACCCCTACAGATCCGCTCACTGCCTCCATGTGGCTCGGGACTGTACCCAACTAAAAACCTGTTTGCACGACTCCTTTGAGCCGTGGTAGGGTAGTAATCAAAGTACAGTGGGAACTCACACGAGACAAATGACGATCTCAGGTCGATGAACTAACCTGTACACATGTCACCAGGGAACTGCTATCTGACGTCTGGTATAATCCCAACTAGCATGTTCCCGGCGAGTCCTGTCCGGTATACTCATAACCCAATGAGCACCTGTATACATCTTAGGTGAACCAACTGACACCAGTGGCTTGTGAGACCGGCCACCGCCCCTCGTCGGGGTCTCGACTGTATACACTAGTCTACTCTGGAGTATCGAGGCCCTGTCTCGAAAACTCCCACGACTAGGGACTTTTTAAGGATGTGCTTATGGACCCCAGCTCCCACATATATGATCGCCCTCATACTGCTGGCAGTCAAGCAAGAATCCTAGGGGCTCTATCAACGTGCAATAGTGATCAGTAATGTCACCTAAAGCAGTACATGATGATAAAGATAAACCAGATAGCATACTTTCATCTTGAGTAAGACTGTCCTACCGGCATAGGTCCTCCCTCAATCATTGCAATTACGTGCCTGTGATCCAATAATTGACTCTGAGGGCACTATCTCCAACATCGGCATGACTTATCAGGCTATTAGGGTCTGACGTTATACCACCCTCAGGCTGCGATATGCGACATATCTGACGAAGAGACTGGACTGTACGATAGTGTTACTGATTGGATTCGCAGGAGTATGATCAGGCTTGCTTGTTGATCTTCTGATCGCTCAATACCCGGGTGGCCATTACATTTAGTAGACCGCTTGCGGCTTATGAGTGTTTGATATGATCATCACCTACTGCCGGCGTATTAACGAGTCTTTAGAGTCCTACACAGAGGTTTCCTGGTTCATGCGAAATGAAGTAGGAGCACATATGTGATATGTGCAGGACCGAGATTAATGCGCGTATGTGATACCGCATTCTATTCTCGCGATATATGATATCGGTCGGTTATATGAGATATAGCCGGGTTATCGGATCAAGTGTTGATTCGATAAGTTGATTCATATGATATTAGTCGGTTGTATGTGATATAGCCGGATTATTAAATCAAGTGTTGATTTAATAATTTAATGTATAATTATATATTTGATATATTAACTTACATTAACTAATATTTTCTCACTAAACATTTCTTTTTCTCACTTGTATGCATATTGTATATATGTGATATATATTAATGTACAAGATATTGTGTCATGCTTGATGCCACATGCAACAAGGGTGTAGGAGACTCACACCATGCTTGATTTAATGTGGGATAATATTTATTATTAAGTAATTCAAAATTGGTGGATTTAGTCCTGGTTAGGGTTTGGTAGAAACTTGTAGAACCATTGACTTTGTCCACTCCTTTTGTTTTGATTAAGATATTTATTAACCTAACCATTAACATATAGCCACGGTTTATTCTCTACATGAGTTAGTGTATGACACTAACTCACCCATGGTTGCTATTCTCACCTCATGAGTTCATTCTCTCATCTTCATTCTTCATTGAGAAAGCTTGCTAACTTTTCTCAAGGTGAGAAAATATTGTGAGAAAAACAAATCTAAAGTGAGCCTATTTCCTACTTCATCATCCTCTACTATTAGCCATTTAGTTTAGGGTGTTTGCTTCACTAATCTACCATTAGTGAAGAGGTAGCATGAGCTTGAGTCTCCTCGACGTAGATCATCTTCGGCCTCGAAGACATCGAGCAAGCTTGTTCATTTCTTCATATGAACACTTACTAGAGTTCGGGTGTTCACTACTTGGACCGAAGGGACTGCTACACGGAGCATTAGAAGTGAAGGACCGGTCTACAAAGGTTGTATTCCTCATTCACTAGTATGCAAAGTTGTTTGCATGTTGTATTGTTTAAATCTCTAGTTAAGATTCTAGGGTTAGGGTTCTTTAGAACGGCAAAAATTTGAAAACGACATGGACGATGCCTCCCGAAACCTTGCTGCCGACCTATGGAACCCTACAGTGGTATCAAAGCCAAGCTAGAGATTTAAACGATGTTTGTTATATTACGAAACCGAAACTACTCCGAAACTTGAAACATGAAATCCTAGTTTCTGTCGAATTTAAAAAGGCCTCTAAATTTTTTTTAGCAACTACAGAATATTGTATGAGATATGACATGAACATAGAAGAAATTTGAACCCACTTGGACGGTTTTTGGCCGAGCACAACACCATAAATTCTGAGGAGGCCGGCCCCTTTTAAGTGTTCTGGCTTCAAATTTTTTCAGTGTTCCAGGGTCTGGGTTTTGGTGTTGCTAGTTTTTGCTAAATTTGCATGTGATGTTATTTTTGTGCAAAGGCAATTCGGAGTGTTTCGTAATCGTAATTCTAACATCTATTCGGGTTATTTAGACGACGTTAAAAAGTTCGAACGGATATCAATAACCCATATTTTCTCTCGCTGGAAATTTTCCAAGAGTTGGATTTTTTCCTAGTTTAAAATCTTCAGAATATCATGCAAGCGATTCTGTGGACCCTCTAGAAGAACGATACCCAAACTCGACTTTTTGGATCGCGGAACTGCGGTCATACCCTAGGGTTTGCGGCAGTTCCGCGGCGACATGAGTGAGGCATAGGTCAGTCCTTCTACGGATGGTTCATAGATGTTGTGACATGTTCTAGGTACTTTTTGAACTCCGCTCAAGTGTTGAGCTCTTTGGGAAATTTTGGGTGTTTGTTTATTCGATCGAAAAGTTTAACATCGTCTAGCTATCTATGATTGTGATACAATATTTGGAATCCACATAATTAGTTATGAGATAACTAGTTTGAATTTTATGAATCTAGCAAGTTAGTTTCATTTGATCGGTTGCCATGGAATTTTGATGTGGATCAAAAGTTCGTCGCAATTACGTAGTCTACGCGGATACTCGCCGGGTAACCTTACCAGATAGCCATGCCCCATAGCCCTGACCAAGTGACTATAGGAGAACCCCGTCGCTAAAAGCATCCGTTCGGGTGCTCGCGGCTGCGGTGTTCCGCCTAAGTGCACTTCGTCGACGGCATTGGGGGTGCGACCGTCTACTAAAGTTTCCGACAAGCATTCGATCAGGTTATCGGGAATCTTATTGAATTGCCCGACAAGTTATTGGAATGTGTTTTCAATATCGAGACTAAAATGCGGGGTTTATAATTGTTAGGCATGTGATGTCTAAGGAATTCATTTGGTTAGGCATGAAATCCAAAGCATGAGATACATTGGGTTTATGATGTCTAAGGTGGTTACGGATTCCAATTGTTGTAGTTTTTCACTTTCTTTTCTGCGACCATAAGTGTAATATGTGGTGTATCGCCGGTTTCGTTGCTATATGTCTACGGCAATTGGGATACGCATATTTACTTACGTTGATGACATGCGATGTTATGTGTTGTTGTGATATGTTATATTGGATCGTCATGTTTTGAATAACCGGTTTTTTTTATGTGAGATGAGAGTTTTTCATTTTCATTCATGTAAAAGCTTGTATGTAATATTCTTTAATCGGGGCACTTCCGGGTTGAGGATGATGTCACCATGTGATGTATATTATTTACTTTTCCGCATTAGGATAGACCTAAGGAGGAGAGCACAAGTAACCGGGTTCTAGGGTCCAGTGGGAGACCATCTCGAGGAGTCGAGACCGGGTCTCCTAACTCTAGAATTGGTAGGGTTGCTTGCCACTCTCGTAGGGGTCTAGAGATGTGGGTTTGGCTATTCATCGCGACCGTGGAATCTGCCTTTTTTATTGGCTTAAATAAAACACGAAATTCCTAGTATATCTAATATTTCATATGTGTTCTTCTGCTGCTGATATTCTGTGATGTAATTACTTTATATGTTCTGAGACGATTGCTTATATTATATATATGAGATATAATAAATATTGTTGCTTTCGTTTCTTCTGTGATACTTAGGAAGCATAATTTGATGGGACTTCATTAATGAGATTAATGAAAGGAAAGAAACCTAAAGATGTTGCAGAATCTTGTTTTAAAAACTGGTAGCTCTAGTTCTTGCTTTGCATAGAGGTATTCCTTGTAGAATATCCAGCACCTTATTCGATAAGGAAAGAGCCGAGATCCCTTAACCGGGAGTGACCTCTTTAGCGAAACTAGCAGATGCTACAACCCACTCGGTTTGTCTTTTGATTGCTTCTATAGTTTTTGGTTTACATAGTGGTATTTGTGAAATATCCAGCACCTCATTCGATGAGGAAAGAGCTGAGATCCCTTCACTGGGAGTGACCTCTTTAGCTAAACTAGTAAAAGTCTAAAAAACACTCCTTTTAAAATTCACTCGATTCTACAACGATATCAAGTTCATTACACAAAGGGTTTTCTTAAAAACTTGATGTAGCCCTCCGTCATTTCAGATAAGTAGTATTTAGTATTCGTGCTGCGTTTGTTGACCTTGTAAAGGCATAGTGTGCGGTAGCTGATTAGTGCTTATCTGCAAAGTATATGATGCGATTGGATTAGGGTAGTTGTGCGGCCTTGTTGACCTTGTCAATAGTCCTGCAGATGGGTTTAATTCAATCAGGAAATGACGGGTTGAACTTGACTTGCGGTCTATGGTTTGTTGACCTTGTCAAGGTCATAGATCGCTCGGGGTAGAATATTATCGGGAATTTCAAGTGTTGAAATTTGCAATGAGATTGCATACCTTCTATGAGATAGTTGGATCCCGATACCCACTGCGAGTAAGTGTTACTCCTGGGAGAGTTTTACACATCACAATTAGCTGATCAAGTAGGTGTCTAGAAAGGTGTCAACGGGGTTACGCCCCTGAGAAAACGAGGTTTATTTTAATTAGGTCCGTGCGAAAGCACGGGGAACCTCCTTCAAAGTACCGACACTGGCCTGGCTGAAAGATTGGCGAACTTGTAAGGTGCAATTAATCCCGGCTAGTCTTTCCTTTTAGGCTTTGAAGGAAGATTTGATAAAACAGTGGGTGCTATCTTGATTAGATAAAATAATAACCAATCTAATCTTGCAAGAGCGCACGCAGAGTATTTTCTTCACTCTCTCTCCAGGTAGAGACCATATCACGCCTTAATCAAGATAATAATATGGATGCATTGACCGAACCTGCTTATTATACTGAGCTAGGGAACGTTGGTTTCACTCTATCTTATAATTGTTATAAGTCCGAACAGGAAATAAGGGAATATATGGATTCCCATGCCACCCAATCGAAGAAAGTGCATGTTGATGCATCTTCTTCGGGTGTGTTCTTTACCGAGAACTGTTTCTCAGTATCCTCTACCTCCTGGGTATGTGATACCGAATCAGGACCCCGCCAATGTAATCTATTACATAGGCTACCGAAAGGTAGAGAACTGACATAAGGTGATATGTCTCTAAGTTGTAGAGAATGTTGCAATTGTTGCAGCCAAATCAGTTGGCAAATATCACCTTGTATTACCAAATGGTAAATACATTGATTCTGAACAAATGTTATTAAATACTGAACCTGATATACAACATTATGTAAGTCTACGGTAGCGCCCCGGCCTTCTTTCAGACGCCAATATGCAGAACAAAAACTTTTAGAACTGGCGCTATCGTATACTATATCTCAGGATCTGCCATTAACGCTAAACTAACAAACTACAAAGTGGGTAGAAATATTATACCGAACGATCCGGGTCCTTCGGTCTTCAACCATCATCCCACGCTTTGTTGCGGCTGCTCCGATCTCCTCGATCTCCAGTCTTCTCGTCCAGGTGGAACCACGTCGACGGATCTTTAAACGGGCTCCCGCCTCTGAACCGAGGCAACTCGATCATCAAGTTTGCTAAAAGAGATGACCAAGATTGATATAGAGAATGAGTAGAACACTTTGTCTCGTTACGTCCAAAGCTATGGACGAACGGTTAATGAAGTTGCCATTTGGAATCGGATAAATGGAAATTGAGCTATATGAAATTTCTATACACTAAAACTATCATCATCTTTTCCAAAGAAATCAATCACCATCTCACAAGAGAGGGGGCCGGTCACATATAAGGAGGAAGGGGGTGAGTGTAGGAGAGGGGAAGGTGACCATTAGCACTTAATGAAGAGAATGATTCATCATAACACCTAGCATAACCATTAAAGCATACAATGAATCATAACACTTAGTCATCTATTCATTAAATTTACCATTAATGAACTAATGACTCACAAGCCTTGTCACCATCTAGAACCATGACTCACCCAAGAAAAGATAAATCCGTCTTTAACCGAATGTTAAAGACGGGTGATAGAAAAAGGGAAACTGGCAACTTCCAAAAGCGATCCCGAAACGAATTTCAGGATAACCCCGTAACAGTATAAACATACCTGCATTTGTATTACGACCGAATACAAATGCAACTGAGACAAAGATATTATATCTACACAGTATAATACTCGGATCCGGCTTAAACCAAAGCTTACCAGTATTATCTGCCCGAAAAATGACACGTGCGAAAACGCACGTGCATTTTCCGAACCCTGCCATAAAACCATACGGCCTCTACAACGTTTCGCCCGAACTTGGGAAACTGTCTGTGGGGGACTCTAATGACTCATCAATACACTGGCACTGGGTATAACCACTAGCACGTCAGAGGTACAAGCTGTACGTAACGGTTGCCTATGTATTGATCGGAAGGGAAGCTGACGAGCGAACTCATCCATAAACCCTACTGAGCTTGACAGTGACAATATCCATACAGTCTGGTCCGTTCGTCTATGAGCATCGCATATAGGGCCTAAGGGGCTGGTCAACGTCAGACCCCCAATAGCTGTATAAGTCGTGTCAGAGAGTAGCCCAGAACACCCTGAGATACTACTGTTATACCTACCAGTAAATCTCGATTACCCTGGCTAGGGATTTCATGTAATGGCTCTCCTAAACACAGCGCGATCTCTCCCCCAATACCGGGAGAGATGAATCCCTGAGATCCGCTCACTGCCTCTACGTGGCTCGGGACTGTACCCAAAAAATACCTGTTTGCACGACTCCTTTGACCCGTGGTAGGGTATAAATCAAAGCACAGTGGGAACTCACACGAGACAAATGACGATCCCAGGTCGAAAGACTAACCTATATACATGTCACCAGGGAACTGCTATCTGACGATATGTATAATACCAACTAGCATGTTCCCGGCGAGTCCTGTCCGGTGTACTCATAACCCAATAAGCACCTGTATACATCTTAGGTGAACCAACTAACACCAATGGCTTGTGAGACCGGCCACCGCCCCTCGTCGGGGTCTCGAATGTATACACTAGTCTACTTTGGAGTATCGATGCCCTTTCTCTAAACTCCCACGACTAGGGACACTTTAAGGATGTGCTTATAGTCCCCAGCTCCCACATATATGATCGGCATCATACTGCTGGTAGTCAAGCAAGATCCTAAGGGCTTTATCAAAGTGTAACAGTGATAAAGACAAACCAGATAGCATAATATCATCTCGAGTAAGACTGTTTTATCGGTATAGGCCCTTCCTCAATCATCACAATCACGTACCTGCGATCCAATAATTGACTTTGAGGGCACTATATCCAACAATCTCCCACTTGCACTTAAGGCTAATTATTGCGATGTCGAATACTCACAGCCCGTGTGATACCGAACATCCAACTCCTCTACTAATCAGTTTCACAAAGCTCGTTTGTAAAACTATTGTGTTCGAGAAATAGCCTCAGTGAGTGGATCCGCCCTGATGTTTCTTTCTATGTCTCTCTTAATCTCAAGTTCGCGGAGAAAGCCATCTCCCGAATCGAGTAATACCTGTCTTAAAATATGTCTGGATATTTGATGGGACCTAGTTCATAAATGAACTCCAAATCCAAACTTCTTAGACTGTATCGATCACTGAAACTAATCAGTGTCCAGCACTATGCCTCCCACAGTATCCTCTTGGACCACTTGTCCATAATACTGCCCCTCATCAGAGGGAAAACTATAACTCTGACAATCACTCTGTCATCCATGTCATCTTTGAAGCTTGGAATGATAACCGTCTCCTGAAGGAGGCCGCCGTCATCAAATCCATAGAACTTGCTCTTATGTTCTAAAACTGCTTCCTTATGTTTCTTCAGGATTGGATTAATATAAACTTATCGCATCTAGTGCAAAAACAACATCTGGTGTGGTACTTGACATCTCACGATTGACTCAATTGCCTAAGCAAGTGATCTGCCAATCATGCACATCCCTCTCCCCTTTAGTCTGTAAGACACCTTTAGAGAGGGTGACTCCATCACCTGCAGGTACACCACCATGCCAGGAGTCATCTATTCTAAAATACTATTAGAATACTGTCAAAGTACCCACATTGGGAATCTACCCAAATCTAGATCCAAAATCATAGATCTAGTTACAAGAATGTCAGATATTATATCCATATCTTTTGTGGAGAAACAACTGTGTGAGGACCAACGTACAACCGATCGTAGTATAGGAATTTTACTTCCTACTCTGTGTATGTCATCCAAATACCAGGACATCACACCCTACTACCTTCTCAACAGATCCATCCCCTATTCTGATGAAGTCAAACCCATGACTTTCACATCAAAAATCAGATGATCTATCTCCGCTATATCTGCTCAAGTCTATAAATAGACATAAGCTTCTTGCCTACTATGCTTCCGCTGCTCCCACTGACTACGACAACCCTCTGGCAGAATAATATATACGCGCACTTCTAAAACTAGTTTAGAACGACGCTATACTTAACCTCCTACCGGGTCTCATAGCCTGGAACAACAGTAGTGTCAAGTCTGGGTAAACAGGAACCTCCCTGTCACCGTCCTTGAGGCTACCTGAGTACCTCTCGGGTGTCTGAGGTTACCCACCATATATGCGGAGTGGCTATTGGAATGTCAAACCTGATTGAATATATAGGTCCTATTAAATTTTCCGTAATCGTTTGCGGTTCTGGAATCACTTCTAGTTCTACCATACTCCCAATATTGTTTTCTGAAAAAATCCATTTTACTAAAACTGTGGCGAGTCTAGAACAATATCACTATTGATCTTCCATATGGTAGAAAGTCATCCCTCGTCAAAGCCAGGGTCAACCCACAAACTGCCATTACAGAAACGTGCATTGAGTTATCCAGAGTCTGGTTTTAAGCATAAGCTGGACAACTCACCGTATCTTAACATCGTTAAGATATGAACCATTCTATATCTAATATAGAAAACTTTGGCACTTATTTAATTGGAACCAGATTCAAATCATGCAGCTGTCTCCAGTGCATATCAACTTAATGGAGAGAGGTTAATCAGCATTACTCAACTTAGGAATCCATCCAATTATGAGTAACTTGAAAGAGAAACAAGTTTCTCAAAACCATTACTATCAACTGAATACCAATCACAAGAATCTACATCTTCGATTTCTTTGAAGAATCCCAATACTTGCGACTCCTGGTTCTTTACTTTATTCCTTTACCCACAACTTTTCAAAACTTAGATATTGTATTTCTACGAAACACTTGTCTAAAAACTAGAGAAGTCACAAGTAAACAGAACAGAGTAGGAGGACCAACCCCTTTGTCCTGATGGACACTGGACAACATACAATACTCTGTATAAGTCCGCTGAGTTGAATAACTCAAAACCTGTGCATCGTAGGTTAAAAACTGTACCCAGGAGATTTCCTCAAATATCACCAATTACAACGAATTCCGATATAATGAGGATGATCACCTAATTCCCAATAACTCACTCCCACTCATCATCTGCAAAACCATACAGATGTGAGAATCATACCTGGTAAATACATACCCTGGAGCAAGGGTTTAATTGGGAAATCAGTTTACAATTAACAATGTAGTGTTATTGAAACATGAAAATACTTCGAAGGGGTATCCTGGTATTCTTAGTAATGCCTTTTTCATAATCCAATTCATGACTTTAACCGTATATTTGTTTGCCTTCTCCTCAAATCTCTTTATTTGTCTTTATTCATTACCTTCTGTACACCATCTTTAGGCTAAGTGGTTTTCTTCCTTCCCTACCGTTCGGCACCAGCCTATGGTTTAGAAGAAAACTATCCAGTAAGTATAATAGGTGTACCCTCCTAAACCAAGGAGCACTCGTAACTTGAGAGAAGGTGATGATAAAAGACAACTGAATAATACCTTATTCTATTTCTCCCGAACTGGGGAAAAAAGCAAAGGTGAAATAGGAGTGGCGATGAAGTACGCGGTTTAGTCGTGAATAATAGCAGTCGCAATTTACTTTGCCCTCTTTCTAATCTTTTATTTTGTCTTTAGTTATTACCTTCTGTACACCCTAGTTAGGCTAATTGGTTTTCTTCATTCCCTACCTTTCGGCACCTGCCTATGGTTTGGAATAAGACTATCCAATAAGCGTAATAGGTGTACTCTCCAAAACTAAGGAGCCCTCGCAACCTGAGAGAAGGTGATAATAAAAGACAACTGAATAAACCAATTCTATTTCTCCTGAACCTGGATCCATCCTCGAAGAAATCCCTCCGAGTTCGTATATAACCATACGATGGATCTATCCAATGGAAGTGGATATCCGTAATAATACGGGGTGTTCTGAGAAAAACCAAGGGTAAAAGAAGGAGCGGCAATGACTTATGCAACTATAGACAATCCAAAAGCCAGTATTTTAAGAAGGTTCGGTCAACTTGGTCTCTGAGTCATAGTCTACGGTCGGTCAAAGATCGCTGCCAAAGAGAGAGAAAAGAAACACTCTGCGTGCACTTTAACCTAGATCAGAATGGTTATCACTTAATCTAATCAGGAAACCTCCCACTGTAGTCTCAAATTCTCCTCCAAACCTGAAAGAAGAATTAGTCGGGATCACCCGAAGAGTAAACCAACTCATCAGTGAGAATCGGGATCTAACTATCATCACATGATAACTTGATGGAAGCCACTCAAGTTATCACACTCCAGAAGGTATGCGCAAGTATGGCAAGTTTCTTGTATGTTTGAAACTCCTGATGTAATTTTAATCCCATGCTCTTATGACCTTGACGTAGGCCAACAAATCATAAGCCACATGTCAAGTTCTACCCGTTGTTGTCCTGATTAATTTAGGTCATCATACATGCCCTTGACGTAGGCCAACAAGGCTGTACGTCTGTCCTAAACTAATGCATCTATCTATGCAACAAATGAATACCCCAGCAGCTACCAAACACTATGCCTTGACGTAGGCCAACAAACATAGCTTGAATACTACTGACCATCCATAAGAAATGACGGAGGGTTACGACTGGTTTTTGGCGAAAAACCTTTAATGTAATGAACATGATCTCGTTGAAGGAACCTGATAGCTTTTTATAAAAAATATAGTGGCGAAAACCTTTTCTAAAGAGGTTACTCCCGGTGAAGGGATCTCGGCTCTTTCCTCGTGGAATGAGGTGAAGGATATTCTAACTGAATACCGCGATGCAAAGCAACTTGTAATCCACTATATTGAAGTTATTACCCTGACGTAAACTTCTGCCCAAGAGGCCACTCCCGGTGAAGGGATCTCGGCCCTTGCCTCGTCGAATGAGGTGCAGGATATTCTAACTGAATACCGCTATGCATAACAAAAGGAAATGTCTTTGTAATAACTCTTTTTAAAATTTGTTCCAACAACATCAAATATAGGTTTGTTTTATCCTTGCATTGATAAGAATCATGCACCCCATCATTTAATCACACCAGAAAAGAACGAAAATAAAATGTACGTATATTCCATCCGCATTCGTCATTGTGTCCCGTCATCACCCGTTAGGTTACTTAACTAACGACAGAGCGGGGACTGAACTAGCGCGGGTGTAAAACATATACAACATCTAATAGTATATATACTAATATACAATAATCACTCTAGGCGTGATAATATGCAACATTACAGAAAAGTAATAAGCATCACAGAACAATACAGATAATCTGGGATCCCCGGGTTTCACAGAGCCGCTACTGAAACCCAACGTTCCCGTGGTCGTGTGGATAGCCTGTGCAATGAAACCTAGATCCCTACGGGTGCGGTAAGTTACCCGCCAAAACCTGAAGCGAGGCAGCCCCCTACAATAAAATGAATGGACCACCCAGCACTTCACGGAATCCGGTAACTTGAGCACCCCATCTTGGGTCAACCTGTACCCCCTACGAGTGCGGCGAATAGTCTGCCAATTCTAGAGTGAGGCCCCTCTGCCTCTCAAAGCCATGAGATACGGACCCGTTGCCCTCCAGAACACGGCTATCCGTGCACCCCACCGCGGGGTAATCCTAGTACAGAAAAGAAAAATAATATACAACGGGTACATCGACCACATCCCGGTCGTGCCCCAAAAGAATAATATACAAACTGGCAGTGACGGCAATCGACATGTCGGACGCTCGCCCCGCAATATTAAATGTACAAATAAATCCAAACAGCACTACCATTGCACACCGCTATCCACCACGACATATCCGCAACATCACGGCACAATACAGAACATCAACGCAAATGTCACGTTCGCAAACCCGTCTAAAAGAACTATAGCAATTAGACACGGTTTACCGCTCAAATGACATTCCCGGTCGGAGATATAAAGTAAGTACTGTAAACTAACACGTTTAAATTTCGATCGACAAAATTTCCCGAAGAGGGCCCCACAAACATCTGCTGTACAGTAATAAAATCTGGGCCCAAAAGAAATATACCAAAAACCACAATTTTCCATGGAAAGCTTACTGGAAAAATTTGATGCACTGTTCCTACATACTGGCCGCGGTTCCGCGGTCAAACCCTAGCTTTGACCGTGGATCCGCGGCAGCACTGTGGGATCACGTGCTCAAATTTTCCCAGTTTCCTTAAAATAGCCTGCTCTGTTTTCTGGTATATGCAAAATAATTTTTAGGCTTGATTTAAAATCGACAGAAACTTTGAACAGAAAATTGTGTTTTTCGAAAATCCGTTCGATCGATATTTTAAACGCGTTAGCACAAGTTAGTAAAGCTTAATGGCGGGGCTCTGATACCAATGTAAGTTTACGGTAGAGCCCCGGCCGTCTTTCAGACGCCAATATGCGGAACAAAAACTTTTAGAACTGGCGCTATCGTATACTATATCCCAGGATCTGCCATTAATGCTAAACTAACAAACTACAAAGTGGGTAGAAATGTTATACCGAACGATCCGGGTCCTTCGGTCTTCAACCATCATCCCACGCTTTGTTGCGGCTGCTCCGATCTCCTCGATCTCCAGTCTTCTCGTCCAGGTGGCACCACGTCGACGGATCTTTAAACGGGCTCCCGCCTCTGAACCGAGGCAACTCGATCATCAAGTTTGCTAAAAGATATGACCAAGATTGATGTAGAGAATGAGTAGAACACTTTGTCTCGTTACGTCCAAAGCTATGGACGAACGGTTAATGAAGTTGCCATTTGGAATCGGGTAAATGGAAATTGAGCTATATGAAATTTCCATACACTAAAACTATCATCATCTTTTCCAAAGAAATCAATCACCATCTCACAAGAGAGGGGGCCGACCACATATAAGGAGGAAGGGGGTGAGTGTAGGAGAGGGGAAGGTGACCATTAGCACTTAATGAAGAGAATGATTCATCATAACACCTAGCATAACCATTAAAGCATACAATGAATCATAACACTTAGTCATCTATTCATTAAATGCACCATTAATGAACTAATGACTCACAAGCCATGTCACCATCTAGAACCATGACTCACCCAAGAAAAGATAAATCCGTCTTTAACCGAATGTTAAAGACGGGTGATAGAAAACGGGAAACTGGCAACTTCCAAAAGCGATCCCGAAATGAATTTCAGGATAACCCCGTAACAGTATAAACATACCCGCATTTGTATTACGACCGAATACAAATGCAACTGAGACAAAGATATTATATCTACACAGTATAATACTCGGATCCGGCTTAAACCAAAGCCTACCAGTATTCTGCCCGAAAAATGACACGTGCGAAAACGCACGTGCATTTTCCGAACCCTGCCATAAAACCATACGGCCTCTACAACATTTCGTCCGAACTTGCGAAACTGTCTGTGGGGGACTCTAATGACTCATCAATACACTGGCACTGGGTATAACCACTAGCACGTCAGAGGTATAAGCTGTACGTAACGGTTGCCTATGTATTGATCGGAAGGGAAGCTGACGAGCGAACTCATCCATAAACCCTACTGAGCCTGACAGTGACAATATCCATACAGTCCGGTCCGTTCGTCTATGAGCATCGCATATAGGGCCTAAGGGGCTGGTCAACGCCAGACCCCCAATAGCTGTATAAGTCGTGTCAGAGAGTGTTAGTTATATGTATACCCTAGAGGCCATTACTGTACATACGATGTATATTGTAGTGGATGCTTGGACATATATAGGGAGGACTTTCTTACTCGACATGATAGTACGCTATCTGGTTGCTCTTTATCTTAACATGTACTCTGATTGTCTCTATGTTACATGTTGATAAAGCCCTTAGGATATGTACTCGACTACTGGGACTATGATGAGATCATACTAGTGGGTCCTCGGTAGTCGACGAGTACATCCTATAACTGTTCCTAGTCGAGGGTGTATCGAGACAGGGCATCGATGCACCAAAGTAGACTAGCGTATACGCATCTTGACCCATATGATGGGCGATGGATGATCCCATATCCATCGGTGTTTGACATCAAAGATGGTGTACGGGTGCTCAGTAGAGACTGGGTACACTGGACGGACTCGCCGAGAACTCCCAGATGGTATTATACCTCACGTCAGATGGCAGTTCTCCGGTGACACTAGTACAAAGTAGTCTGTTGACCCGAGATCGTCATAGAGTCTTGTGTGATTCCTACTGTGCTTTGATTTCCATCATACCACGTCCAAGAGGGCGTGCAAAAAGGTGGCTTTTGGGTACAGTCCCGAATCACAGGGAGGCAATGAGCGATAGGAGGGGATTCGTCTCTCCCGGTATAGGGAGTTGATGTTGTGCTGTGTTCGATTGGCTATAACCGGAAATCCCTGGCCAGGGTTGTTGAGATTTACTGATAAGTGTTATCAGTAGTTTCTCGAACTGTTATAGACCTCAAATCGACACGACTTATCGAGCTACTGGGGTCTGACGTTTACCACCCCTAGGCGAGATATGCGACATATCAGACGACGAGACCGGACTGTACGGGAGTGTTACTGTTTGGATTCACAGGAGAATGTACATGCTTGCTTGTTGATCTTCTGAGCGCTTAATACCTGGGTGGCTGTTACGTTTAGCTGACCGCTTGCAGCTTGTAGGTGTTTGATATGGTCATCACCTACTGCCGGCGTATTGACGATTCTTAAGAGTCCTACACAGAGGTTTCTTGGCTCAGGC
This sequence comes from Agapanthus africanus, assembly GCA_030015575.1. Taxonomy (NCBI): domain Eukaryota; kingdom Viridiplantae; phylum Streptophyta; class Magnoliopsida; order Asparagales; family Amaryllidaceae; genus Agapanthus; species Agapanthus africanus. The sequence continues at coordinate 334,560,744 of JASDDO010000031.1, forward strand.
AAAACGGAGTAGGAGCACATATGTGATATGTGCGGGACCGAGGATAATGCGATATGAGATACCGTATTCTATTCTCGCGATATATGATATCAGCCGGGTCATCGGATCAAGTCTTGATTCGATGAATCGGTACGGATAAATATTAGTCGGTTATATGCGATATAGCCGGATTGTCGGATCAAGTGTTGATTCGATAATTTAATGTATAATAATATATATGATATATTAAATTACATTAACTAATATTTGCTCACTAAAAGATTCTTTTTCTCACTCGGGTAATATATTGATATATATGCGATATATGTTAATTGTATTATTTTATTTGGTTACAATAAATATTATATATGTGATATATAATATTGTAACATGATATGATAACTAATGCAACATGTTTAGTAGAGATTAAACAAGATTAGGGTTTGATTTGGGTTAATACTTTCTAGGTGATTCTAGAAGGTTTAGTTTTGTTTTGTGAAAGATATTTTGTGGTGACTCATTCTTAACCTAACCCAAACCCTAGCCTTGGTTAATTCTCTACAATGGTTTATTCAACCATGGTTTCATTATTCATCATATTTATCTTTCATTATTCATCACAAAAGGTTGCTAATGATATTATTCATCATCTTCTTCCTTTGAGCAAAAGCTTTCTAGCCTTTTGCTTTGTGATGAAAATGAGTGAGAATATGAAAACAAATGAGAGCAAAAATCCTACTTCATCATCCTCATCTTTCCTTGCCATTTAGATGAGGGTGTTCACTGCATATTATGAGTGTTAGCTTGTGTTAACAAAACTTCAAGGTAGATCATCTTTGTATCGAAGATCTGAAGCAAGACTGCATCTTTCTCTTCGTGAAGCCTCTCGAGAGTCCAGAACACGATGATCGCAGCGAAGGGACCTCAACACGGAGCTTAAGAAGTGAAGGACCGGATCTACAAAGGTTGTAATCCCTCTCACTTAGTGTTAAAGTGTTTAACATGCTTGTTTTCGCCTAAACTCTAGTTTAAAGATCCGGCTTCGGATTGTTCGGCACGGCTAATTTTTTAATCGGACATGGTTGATGCCTCGTAGACCCTTGTGGCAGTGCATAGCAACCCTACAGAGAGCAGCCCAGAACATCCTGAGATACTACTGGTATACCTACCAGTAAATCTCGATTACCCTGGCCAGGGATTTCGTGTAATGGTTCTCCTAAACACAACGCGATCTCACCCCCAATACCAGGAGAGACGAATCCCTGAGATCCGCTCACTGCCTCCATGTGGCTCGGGACTGTACCCAAAAAATACCTGTTTGCACGGCTCCTTTGACCCGTGGTAGGGTATAAATCAAAGCACAGTGGGAACTCACACGAGACAAATGACGATCCCAGGTCGACAGACTAACTTGTACACATGTCACCAGGGAACTGCTATCTGACGTCAGGTATAAGACAAACTAGCATGTTCCCGGCGAGTCATGTCCGGTGTACTCATAACCCAATGAGCACCAGTATACATCTTAGGTGAACCAACTAAAACCAATGGCTTGTGAGACCGGCCACCTCCCCTCGTCGGGGTCTCGAATGTATACACTAGTCTACTTTGGAGTATCGATGCCCTGTCTCGAAACTCCCACGACTAGGGACACTTTAAGGATGTGCTTATAGACCCCAGCTCCCACATATATGATCGCCATCATACTGCTGGTAGTCAAGCAAGATCCTAAGGGCTTTATCAAAGTGTAACAGTGATAAAGACAAACCAGATAGCATACTATCATCTCGACTAAGACTGTTTTATCGGTATAGGCCCTTCCTCAATCATCACAATCACATACCTGCGATCCAATAATTGACTTTGAAGGCACTATATCCAACACATTACATCAGTTTCTTTATTCAGTTAAAGAAGGATATAATTTTGTTTTGGAGGATAATGTTGTGAACAATTTCCTGGATCAAGAGTTGATTGGATCAGGCACGTTATGTAATAGCATATACGTTCTAAATCAAACCACAGTTCAAAATATATAGAATACACACAAGATGAATAGTTCAGAAATGAACGAATCCTTCTTGTGGTATTGTAGACTAGGTCATATTAATGCGAAATGATCAGCTAAGTTACATAAGGATGAATATGAGAATCTGTTCGAATTTTCATCTTATGATACTTGCCAGTCTTGTCTCAAAAGTAAAATGACCAATACTCCATTTACTCGAAACAGAGAAAGAGTTACTGAACTCTTGAGACGGATACATGATGATGTATACAGTCTTATGTCTACAAATGCCAAGGTTGGTTCTTCGTACTTCATTATATTCACTGATCTTCTCTCAGGATTCAGACATATGTTCCTGTTGAAACACAAGTCTGAAACTTTTGAGAAATTCAAGGAATATAAGATTGAAGTTAAGAACCAGATGGGTAGAAGTATTAAAGTCCTTCGATGTGATCGAGGAGGAGAATACTTGGGCATAGGGTTCCTGGATTATTTAAAAGAGAATGTGATTCTCTCTCAGCTTACTCTTTCGAATACACCACAGCACAACGGTGTATCGGGGTGGAGGTATCACGCCCTATGAGATATGGTGTGCTCTATGATGAGTACTGCTGAGTTATATGTTTTCTTTTGGGTGTTATACACTTGAGAAGCTGCATGCCTATTGAATGGGGTTCCATCAAAATCAGTGCCTACCACTCCATATGATATATGGAATGGGAAGAGACCATGTCTTAAACTAGTTATGATATGGGGTTGTCCGGCCTATGTTGAAAAGAAAAATCCGGACAAGCTCGAGGCAAGGTCAGATCTGTATAAGTTTGTTGGATATCCCAAATATTTGCGAGAGAATATCTTCTACCACACTGAGGAGCAAAAGGTCTTTTGTTTCTCAGCATGCCACCTTTTTAGAAAAGGAATTTCTTAAGAAGAAATTAGTTGTCATGAGGTAGAACTGGAAGAAGTTCCAGCTAGACAAACTAACAGCTGATGATTTGGTGAAACTAAAGGATTCAATAGTCTCCAACGAACCTCAGTCTCTCCGCGAATCTGGTAGGGTTCCTCATCCACTTGAGAGATACTACGGTCTTCTCGGTGACAGTGGGAGCAAAGATGATGGCCCAATTAAGTTCAGGCAGGCCATCATAAGTGGAGACTTTGTGAAATGGCTGGATGCTATGCGATCAAAGATGGAATCCATATACACCAACAAAGTATGACTTTGAATGTTGCATCTAAAGGGATAAAACCCATTGGGAGCAAATTGGATCTTGAGAAGATTCTTGGTGTAGATGGAAAAGTTGAAACTTTCAAAGCTATGCTTAAGTCCATCGGGATTAAAGCAAGCATCGCGGAGTTGGAACATCTGTTTTGATGTGGCAGTCAAAGAGTTTGACTTCATCAAAATGGTAGATGAACCTTGTATATACAAGAAGGTTATAGAGAGTGAGGTTGTCTTACACGTATTGTACGTAGATGACATACTCTTAATAGGAAATGGTTTCCTATGCTACACTCGGTCAAGCTCCTCTTATCACGGGGATTCTCCATGGAAGATCTGCATGATACCTACTACACCTTATGGATTATGATCTATGAGATAGATCTAAGTGGATATTGGGAGTGTCCCAAATCCAGGTACATTAACATTATACTAAAGGGGTTTAGTATGGAGGATTCTAAGCGTGGTGGTTCGTCCACTTACTCAGGAATCACTCTCTCCAAAAAGAAGTCTTCCAAGACTGATTTTGGAGAGAGCTCGCGTAAAAAGGATACCCTATGCTTCAGCAGTAGGCTCTATCATGTATGCGGTGTTATGTACCAGACCAGATGTACCTGACTCACTAGGTGTAGTGATTAGGAGTCAATCGGATCTTGGGAGAATCACTGGACAGCTGTGGAGGACATTCTTAAGTACTTGAGAAGCACTAAAAGAATGTTCTTGGTTCGAGCTTCCAGAGTGATAAGGTCGACTGAAAGTCAGTCACAAGAATTGTCTTTACCCTCAGTGGAGGGACGATATGTTGAAAGAGTTCCAAGCTAGATACCATGACTTACTAGACGATAAAGGCTGAATACATTGCTACCAACGCTGCTGGGGTGTCTGGATATTTCTTGTTCATGAGATGAACATGGTTCCTACTATTGAGAGTCCAATAACTGTTATTGTGACAACAATCGAGTTGTAGCTTTGGCCTAGGAACACTGGTCCCATCAGCGTTCCAGACATATTCTGTGGACAGTATCACCTGATCATGGAGATGGTTGATCTCCAGAGGATCGAGGTAAGGAGAGTTGACGCGAAAGAAAACACGGCGGATCCACTCACAAAGGCCTTACCCTAGAGAGACTTCTATAGGACGTTGAGTATGAGATACTAAAACAAATGGCCTTAGTGCAAGTGGAAGGTTGTTAGTTATATGTATGCCTTAGAGGCCATTACTGTACATACGATGTATATTGCAGTGGATGCTTGGACATATATAAGGAGGACTTTCTTGCTCGACATGATAGTATGCTATCTGGTTGCTCTTTATCTTAACGTGTATAATTATTGTTTCTCTATTACATGTTGATAAATGTAACATTTTAGAATATATAAAATATTATTTTTAGAATTTAATATTAAAATAATATTTTTCCCGAAAACTGTCCGATTTGCGAAATTGGGGTTTTCGAAAAAGGGTATAAATATATACCAATAATTATGAAATAATTGGAGATTAAAATGATTTATTCATTTAAATATATATTTAAGGGATTTGGCATTTTTAAAATTTATTATATGCAGTTAAGATAAAACCTCGATCAGTGCACTACTAATCGCGATTAGGCCAAATCCGTATTTCTACAGTTTTCCATGGTTAGTGCACCATGACATGTTACATGTTATTTCATTTATGTTGTTTTATTGGGTTTATGTGTTTATTGGTGAGAAAAGAAAAGAAAAGGGAAAAATGTGTCATGATGATTAGAGAGAGAGAGAGAGAGTGAGAAAATGAGTGAATGGGGGTGAGAATAAGAGAGGAAAGAGAGAGAGGGGCAGCCACACCTTTCATTTCCCCCATTATTTTCTTTCTTTCATTTTCCTTCATCCTTATGTCCCTTCACATAATCCCCAAATATCATCTCCAAATATTCATCCAAACCCTAAACCCCTTTCATTAAAAATGTTCCCCTCTTCATCCTCTACAAAATGGACAAGGCAAAATTTGATTTTGATGACATTGGGAAGGTAGGGTTTTTCTTGAGTTCCACCCATGAGGTATAGCTTCTTCCATTTATATAGTTTTGAGTTTACTTGTATTCTAGTTAGTTTAGACGTTGATTTGGTGTGGATTTGTGAACTTGGAAATTCTTTTAGAAGGGTTTAGTGTTGTGTGGATTGGGTGATGCCTAGTGGCTGCTACAAGACCCTAGAGACCAACACTTGACCTGGACCAGTGACCAAAACCCCAAAATACGAACTTTAGATTTGTCGATATCAGGTTTTTATGGATTTAGTGATGGTATATAGGAATCTGGGATGACCTGAGACCACCATAAAATAAGTTCCCTTGGCAGAGAAGTGTGCAGGTGATTATGAAGCAACCCCCGAAACCCGAGACCAAAATTCCTTAATCCGGCCGCAGATTTATTGCTATAGGCCGCAATTTGCGGCCAAGTCAGAATGAAACCTTGTTATTTTTGGTCTGGGGGCATTGTTATCCTATATCTAGAGCAACCCCATATGCAAAATTGGCAAGTTTGACCCGAGTCAAAATCTGGGAGCACTTTGATGTGATTTTGGCTATGTTTTCCGTATTTTGAAATGTTTGGTTTTGCTATTTGGATTTGTATTAGGTTGTTGGATGTTTGTACATCGACAACAAGGGTTGTTTGATTGTTTTTTCACGCATAGGCTATAGGTTCAAACCTATGAGCGCGCCGTATGTTGTATCGGTTTTCCGGATTCAATTTTAATAAACAATTGCGATTGTGTATTATTGTAGGTACCTTCGCGTGGATTTCGAGGCGACGAAGCATGGCGTCATCGACTTTGGCAAGCAAGTAGCAAGGTGAGTAGATCTATATCTACGGGGGAAGTTGGGTGGATGGCGTATAGCACCCCCGCAAGTTTTTGATGGAAACCGATTCATAGAATATAGTTAAGGAAACCTAGATTAGGAAACTAGGGACGTGGTTTAAAGGATAGTTAGAATTGATATTAGTGATTGGATATATATATATATATATATATATATATATATATATATTAAGATATGAGAAGGATTTAGGGATATGAAAAGTGAATGTGAATCACGACTTATAGACATGTAGTTGCACTAGTATAGGTATGAGTTTTAGAGTAGTGTGACATTTGATGTATAAGGTAGATGTATATATAAAATGACTTGTTGTAAGATGACTTAATAAGATATTGATGTGATGAAAAGGATATATGATGTGATATGATGATTGGATTGATATGTCGGTATACGGATGCGAGTCGATTGTGGTGATTGATACCTTTACCGGTCCCCCGATATGAGATTGTGATGGATGTGAGCTGGGATATAGGCACATAGGTATATATAGTGTTGTGAATCATGTGTGATATATCGTACGGGACGTTAGGTCCGTACCCCTCGTTGTCCTATAGGATGATAGGATCCCTAATGGTTTGATGCCGCCGTACGATGATTTTCCGTACGTGATGAGTTTGAATTGATGAATGATCCATACCCTTGACTAGAGGATGTCGTACGATGGATTATACCATACGTGATGTTGTGAGGCTAGATGTCGATGGTTTGATTCACCGACTCGGTCATGTTAGATACATATACCCGTCAGCATTTACATATGATTTACCTTATGCTGCATTCATGTTATTCTCACTGCATTGCTTATACCTGTGCTAGTACACTTACACCATTATCGATGATGCGTATGTTACACGTACACAGATTTGCCGGCTCACACACTTCATCATCGATAATTGCCATGTCACTACACAGTAGGATTTGCTGCATTATGATATGACTCTTTGCACGATATACTTGTGTACATACATATTGTACACCCATACTTGCGTACATACATATTGTACACCCATACTTGCGTACATACATTTTGTACATCCATACTTGCGTACATACATATTTTAGACCCATACTTGCATACATACACATGTGCACCTTTATTACGATGTTGCATTTGATTTTGGAGATTTGGGAACCGCAGGATATATTTTAAAACTGGATTCATTTAAAAGAGCGGTTTCCCATCGATATGTGCATATTACTATTCCATGTTGCATGATATACGGATATGCTTACATTTCTGTTATATGCCGCATACATCATGCTTTAAGATTATACGCATTGAGATATGCTGTTTTCATGAGATTTCTGGATTTGAGAACCGTGGTCATTTTAAAAAGAAAGTATGCATTGTTTAAAAACCTGGATTCTTTTGATATGATATTTCAGTGCGTCCACCATGCGTTTTCTCGGTTCTGAGATGTGTGACAGTGATACCCGATTTGAGGAGTTGGATGAGGCCGATTGCGGGTACATGGTGGACCCGGTATGGTACTCCGGGCGAGAACGGATTTGCTGTGCAGTAGACGGTGAGCCTGGCAGAGGGACTACTACCTACCAGTGATTGGTTGGACCTGGCGGATATCCGGAGGATACCGATCGGAGTTGAGAGATGATATGGGCCGATCCGGACTCATGGAGCCCGTGGGCCGATCCGGACTGACGGAGCCCGTGGGCCGATCCGGACTGACGGAGCCCGAGAGATATGAGGATTTATGTGTCGATGCTGGACACGGGTTTTATGATGTTTCGAGTGTCGATGTTGGACACTCAGGTTCCATGATTTTGATGTGTCGCGAGGGACACACGTTGATTTATATCCTCATATTTTCATGCATATGCTTTTATGATATATACAGACATTGATTATATGGTTGGACGAAATCCGCATGCCTACAGACTTGATCACTTGGTTGGATGTTATCCGCATGCATATAGGTGCTGATTAACTTGTTGGCACATATACAGATACGGTCACCATAGATATCATAGTATTACCTTTATGATACAGTTGACATAGGAGTCGTTGTTTATTTGATTTCTATCTGTTGATGTTTTTCTACTCACGAGTTGGCAACTCACCCCCGTTGTGCCACAGTTCTTGCAGGTTGACCGCATGGATCTGTAGCGGCATCGCTGGCACACAGCCGCTTTCGGATGTTTTGCATTGGTAGGTGGGACATTTGTATCATGCCCACTCTTGTATTTACTATTCATATTGTATATAGTCAACTCCATCAATCAAACAAGTATTTGTATAAGTAATGAGACTTAGTGAGACTTGTGGTTGCGAGACTTAGAGCGAGGGGTATTTCGCTACTTGTAGGTTTTGATGTCTTGCATATTTCTTTATCTTTTATGGTGAACTTCGCCGTTGGGCGTCGTATATTTGTTTTATTACTTGCGTGGTTGTGGATCCGCCGTTTGGCGAAGAGCTAGCTCCCGCTTGGGGATGTCTTTATTATTATCTTGTATTGTGGTTTTGGATCAAAATATACAAATGAGGTGCTGCCCAAAATTTTTAAAAGACGAAACTTGTTTTCAAACTAATAAATTCCACATTCATTTTTCATGTTCCTTTACTATGCATTTAAGAAAACATGATTTCATTATACCTTTATTTCAAAACTTCACCTCTTTTATTTTCTTAAAAGGGTTTTGATTTCTGGGTTTCGGCTTACTTGAATTACATTACGCCTTTAGACATGGCGTGATTTAAGTGCCGGTCACGAGCTAATATTTCGGATCGTGACAAAGTTGGTATCAAAGCGCTAGGTTTAACCTTGGTTCGAGTTTATGTTTGACTATGCGGAGTCTAGGGAGGGTATGTATTTCGGAACCTAGGCTTGACCTTACGAAACTTAGACTTGAAAGGGGGGGGGTTATTAGACCCGAACTTTCGTTTCATAGGCTTACCCTGATTGATGGAGTAGGTAGCTTGAGTAGAGTGACGTACCGTACGTATGTTCCGCGGCATATTTACGATACGATACTCCACTTAAGAAACCTTAGGATGTACATATTTTGAGATATGTGATTCTCTTCGTACCTATGATTATACTCCGATATCCTCGTCGAGGTGGCACCACATGATCGGTTCTTTAAACGGGCTCCCGCCTCTGACTCGAGGCAACTCGATCGTCAAGTTTGCTAAAAGAGACGACCAAGAATGATGTAGAGAATGAGTAGATGACTTTGTCTCACTTCGTCCAAATCCGTGGACGATCGGTTAATGAAGTTGCCGTGGAAATCGGGTGATGGAATGAAATGAACTGTGAAATTCCATACACCCCGAATACTATCATAATCTTTTCTAACCAAAATGAAACATCAAGTAAAGTGAGGAGAGAGAGGGCCGGCCATATATAGCAAGAGGGAGGTGACCGTAGGAGCGGGGGGTGACCACAAGAGAAAGCTTCTCACTTCAAAAATATCCTAAGCTTAACAAAACTCATTAATGAAAACAATGAGTCATAAAGATGCAATGAATCTAAACCCTTAGTCACCAAAAGCATTAATGACACCATTAATGCACTAATGACTCACTAGCCTCATCACCACTTCTAGAAGCTTCTAGAATGATGACTCACCTCATCTGAAGAAAAGATAAATCCGTCTTTAACCGAATGTTAAAAGACGGCTGATAGAAAACTGGAAACTGGTAACTTCCAAAAGTGATCCTGAAACGAATTTCAGGACAACCCCGAAACTGTATAAATATACCCGCATTTGTATTACGACCGAATACAAATGTAACTGAGACAAAGATATTATACCTACTCAATATAATACTCGGATCCGGCTTAAACCAAAGCCGACCAGTATCATCTGCCCGAAACCTGACACGTGCGTAAACGCACGTGCATTTTCCGGACCCTGCCATAAAACCATACGGCCTCTACAACGTTTCTCCCGAACTTGGGAAACTGTCTGTGGAGGACTCTAATGACTCGTCAGTACCCTGGCAGTGGATTTAACCACAAACCGTCAGCGGCACTAGCTATGCGTAACGGCTGCCCACGGACTGACCTCAAGGGAGGCTGATGAGCAAACTCAAGGGAGGCCGATGAGCGAACTCATCCAGAAACCCTACTGAGCCTAACAGTGACAATGTATATACAGTCCGGTCCGTTCGTCAATGAGTATCGCATATCTGCCTAGGGGGCTAGCAACGTCAGACCCCCAGCAGTATAAGTCGTGTCGGAGTGAAGCCTCAATACACCCTGAGATACTACTGGAGTACCTACCAGTAAATCTCCTACCATGGCCATGGATTTGTGTAATGGCTCTCCTAGACACAGCACGACCTCGCCCCCAATACCGGGAGAGACGAATCCCCTGCCGATCCGCTCACGTGCCTCCATATGGCTCGGGACTGTACCCAAAAGCTACCTGTTTGCACGACTCCTTTGAGCCGTGGTAGGGTAGAAATCAAAGCACAGTGGGAACTCACACGAGACAAATGACGACCTCAGGTCGATGAACTAACCTGTACACATGTCACCAGGGAACTGCTATCTGACGGTAGATATAATACTAACTAGCAGATTCCCGGCGAGTCCTGTCCGGTGTACTCATAACCCAATGAGCACCTGTATACATCTTAGGTGATCCAACTGACACCAGTGGCTTATGAGACCGGCCACCGCCCCTCGTCGGGGTCTCGACTGCACACACCAGTCTACTCCGGAGTATCGATGCCCTGTCTCGAAACTCCCATGACAAGGGACCACAATTAAGGATATGCGTATAAACTACCCAACTCTCACGTATATGATCGCCATCATACTGTTGGCAGTAAAGCAAGATCCTAAGGGCTCTATCAAAGTGTAACATGCAATCAGTCACCTGAACATGTACACGACTGATAAAGGCAAACCAGATAGCATACTATCATCTTGAGTAAGACTGTCCTACCGGTATAGGTCCTCCGCAATCATTGCAATCACGTACCTGTGATCCAATAATTGACTATGAGGGCACTATCTCCAACAAGTATCACACATAGGTTAAAACCTATCGTTTACGCATGAAACAATAACCAACAACTCTCGACGATTGACGTATAAACGTGAATCGACCGATAAAAACACAAATATCAAAACTTCATTTAATAAATATCACGAAATACAAGGAAGTAACTCATGTAAATGGCCCCAGATTTTACCCAAGGTCAAATCAGCTAATTTTGCATATGTTAAGGGTCTAGTTTACTTAAGATGGAGACATGAACCAAACACGAACCAATTTGGGTGTACCAAGGCCACAATTTGCAGCTCAAATGCTTAAATTTGCGGCCTGGGTAGGGTGTTTGGGGCTCTGGTCTTCAGGGTAGCTTCTAGGTCACCTGCATGGATCACTGTGTTTGCTAAATAATTCCTAGGTTCCCGGGGTGTTAGCAGATCTCCAATAACACCTCAAATTTCCACAAATTCCCGATATCGTGGTTTCTAAGTTCATGTCTTGGGTTTTATTCTCTGGTTGTTGTCCAATATATCATCACTACAGGGGTTGTATGGTCTCCACTAACCTCAATTACACTTCAAACTCAAGAATTCCTCAAAACCCTAACTTGGAATTTTCTAAGTTCACAAAACCACACAATATCGATTCTAATATAACATGGATGCAAAAGCAAAGGAAATACTACACTAATGATGAAGAAATTACCTCAATTGGCAACTCAAGAAAATTCATGAGTTGCCCTAAGTCTTCAAAATCAAATTTTTCTTGGTCCAAAGTGTTTGTAGTGAGCTTGTGCATGTTTTTATTGAAAGGGGGAAGAACTTTTGAGTTGTTTTTGGTTGTGTTGTGAGGTGTTTGAGGAGGGAAGAGGGAGTGGCTACCATGGAGATGAAGGGGGAGAGAAATGATGCGGAGAAAATGAAGGTGGAGAATAGCTATGGTTAAAGATGACCCCTTATCCTCTCTCTCTCTCTTGCCCATACCCATTATTCTAACCTTTTCTTTTCTTTTCTTTTTCTTTTCTTATCTGTTTTAAAAACAAAACCATGCTTAAAAATAAAGAAAAGACATGTATAAAATGTAACAAAAGTGTAATATGACCTGGTGCATGTCATGTGCACAAATCCGGTTAATGCAAGATTAGCGATATTTAATCGCGATTAGCATTAAAATTGTATATAATTAATTATAAAAATTCATAATTTGCATAAATCACATAAAGTACCCCCATTTCAGTAATTTCTATAATTTTCCAAATATTTTTCGATTTATCGGTATTTAATTATACCGCATATTAAAATATTCCTAATATTTATTATTTAATTATAAAAATTCCCAAAAATAATATTTTATTTTTCTGAAATGTTACAGATAATAACAAATCTAATCTTGCAAGAGCATACGCTAAAGTGTTTTCTTCTCTCTCTCTCCAGGTAGCGACCATGTCAGGCCTTAATCAAGATAATAATATGGATGTATTGACCGAACCCGCTTATTATACTGAGCAGGGGAACGTTGGTTCCGATCTTTCTTATAATTGTTATAAGACTGAGTAGGGAGTAGGGACATATCTGGATTTTCATGCCTCCCGAACAAAGAATAAGCATGTTGATGCATCTTCTTCGGGTGTGTTTGTTATCGAGAACTGTTTCTCAGTCCATTCTACGTCTTGGGTATTAGATACCAGATCGAGATCCCACATATGTAATATGTTACATGGGCTAAGGAAAGGTAGGGAACTGGGAATAGGTGATCATTCCATAAGAGTAGGGAATGGTGCAAATATTATAGCCAAAGCAGTTGGCGAATATCACCTTGTATTGCCAAATAGTAATACATTGATTCTGAACGAATGCTATTACATTCCGACTCTGATATGCAATCTTATATCAGTTTCTTTATTGAGTAAAGAAGGATATAATTTTTTTTTACAGGATAATGTTATGAACATCTTCCTGAATCAAAAGTTGATTGTTAAATAATGGCATATACGTTTAAAATCAAACCACGGTCCTTAATGTACAAAACACACACAAGAGGAAGAGTTCAGAAATGAACGAATCCTTCTTGTGGCATTGTATACTAGGTCACATCAATGCGACACAACTAACTAAGTTACATAAGGATGGGTATTTGAATTCGTTCGAATTTTCATCTTATGATACTTGCCAGTCATGTCTCAAAGGCAAGATGACCAAAACTCCGTTTAGTGGACACGGAGAAAAAGTTACGGAACTCTTGGGACTGATACATAGTGATGTATGCGGTCCCATGTCTACACAAGCCAGGAATGGTTCTTCGTACTTCATTACATTCACTAACGATCTCTCAAGATACAGACATGTGTTCCTATTAAAACACAAGTCTGAAGTTTTTAAGAAATTCAAAGAATATAAGCATGAAGTAGAGAACCAAACGAGTAAATGTAATAAGATCCTTCAATCTGATCGTGGAGGAGAATACTTGAGCTCTGAGTTCCTGGACTATTTAAAAGAGAATGGGATTCTCTCTCAGCTTACTCCTCTTTATACACCACAGCACAACGGTGTATCAGAGCGGAGGAATCGCACCCTATTAGATAAAGTGCGCTCTATGATGAGCACTGCTGAGTTACCTATTTCTTTTTGGGGTTATGCGCTTGAGAAAGCAGCATACCTATTGAAACAGGTTCCATCAAAATCTGTACCTACCACACCATATGAGATATGGAGTAGGAAGTGACCATGTCTTAAACGAGTTAAGATATGGGGTTGTCCGGCCTATGTCAAAAGGCAAAATCCGGACAAACTCAAAGCAGGATCAGTTCTTTGTAAGTTTGTTGGATATCCTAAACATTCGAATGGAAATCTATTCTACCACGGTGAACAAAAAAAGGTGTTTTTTGCTCAACATGCCACCTTTTTAGAAAAGGCATTTCTTGCAAAAGAAATTAGTGGCGAAGAGGTAGAGATGGAAGAAGTTCCAGCAGAACAAACTACAACTGAAGATTTAGTGGAACCAGAGGATTCGATAGTTCCCAACGAACCTCAGCCTCTCCGTCGATCTAGTAGGGTTCCTCATCTACCTGAGAGATACTACGGTTTTCTCATTGATGGTGGGAGCGAGAATTGCATCATAGAAGATGATGACCCGACTCGCTTCGAGCAGGCCATCACGATCGGTCTCTATGAAATGGCTGGATGCAATGCGATCTGAGATGGAATCCATGTACACCAACAAAGTATGGACTTTAGAAGTTTCTCCTGTAGGGGTAAAACCCATTGGGAGAAAATGGATCTTTAAGAAGAAACTTGGTGTAGATGGAAAAGTTAAGACTTTCAAAGCTAGACTTGTTGCAAAAGGTTTTCGTCAACGAGCAGGTGTGGATTATAACGAAACCTTTTCTCCAATGGCTATGCTTAAGTCCATCCGGATCCTACTTGCCATTGCTGCATACCATGACTACAAAATCTGGCAAATGGATGTTAAGACCGCCTTTCTAAATGGTGATTTAGAGGAGTGCGTGTACATGACTCAGCCAGAGGGCTTCGTAGATAGTGGAAGCAGCGGAAATGTGTGCAAACTGCTTAAATCCATCTATGGGTTGAAGTAGGCATCGCGGAGTTGGAACATCTGTTTTGATGTTGTAATCAAAGAGTTTGACTTCATCAAGAACGTAGATGAACCTTGTATTTACAAGAAGGTGGCAGAGAGTAAGGTTGTCTTCCTCGTATTGTACGTGGATGACATACTCTTGATAGGAAATGATGTTTCTATTCTACACTCGGTCAAGATCTTCTTATCACATAGATTCTCAATGAAAGATCTAGGTGATGCCTCCTGCATTTTGAGGATTAAGATCTATAGAGATAGATCTAAAAGGATACTGGGATTGTCCCAATCCAGGTACATTGACACCATACTAATGAGGTTTAGTATGGAAGAATCCAAGCGTGGGAATCTACCCACGATCTCTAGACTCACTCTCACCAAAGAGATGTCTCCGAAGACTGATTTGGAAAGAACTCGCATGCAAGGGATACCCCATGCTTCGGCAGTAGGCTCTATCATGTACGCGATGCTATGTACCAGAACCGATGTAGCATACTCACTAAGTGTAGTGAGTAGGTATCAAGCAGATCCAGGAGAGAGTCACTAGACAACTGTGAAGAACATTCTCAAGTACTTGAGAAGAACTAAAGATATGTTCTTGGTGTATGGTAACGGAGAACTCCAGGTGGAGTCCTTTACCGATTCAAGCTTCCAAAGTGATAAGGACGACTCTGAGTCGCACTCGGGATTTGTTTTTACCCTAAATGGAGGGGCGGTTTGTTGGAAGAGTTCCAAACAGGAAACCGTGGCAGACTCGACGATGGTGGCTGAATACATCGCTGCCAACGATGCTGCCAAATAAGTTGTCTGGATCAAGAAGTTTATAACTGAACTTGGAGTGGTTCTGTCCATTGAGCATCCAATACCTTTGTATTGTGATAACAATAGAGCTGTGGCTTTGGCCAAGGAACCCAGGTCACATCAGAGATCCAGGCATATTCTGAGGCGACATCACCTGATCCGGGAGATAGTTGATTGCCGCGAGATCAAGTTCAGGAGAGTTGTCACGAAGGACAACTGCGGATCCACTCACGAAGGCCATACCCCAGATACAATTTGAGAGACTCTTCGGGATATTAGGTATGCGATACTACAACAGCTGGCCTTAGTGCAAGTGGGAGATTGTTAGTTATGTATATGCCCTGGAGGCCATTGTTGTACATATGATGTATATTATAGTGGATGCTTGGATATATATAGAGAGGACTTTCTTGCTCGATATGATAATATGCTATCTGGTTTCACTTTGTCTAAACATGTTGACTTGTATTGGTTTACTGTCTTGCTCTCACATGTTGATAAAGCCCTTGGGATATGTACTTGACTACTAGGACTATGATGGAGATTATAGTAGTGGGGCCAGGGTAGTCCAAGAGTACATCCTATAATCGTTCCTAGTCGAGGGTGTATCGAGACAGGGCATCGATACTCCAGAGTAGACTAGCATATACGCATCTTGACACATATGATGGGCGATAGATGATCCCACATCCATTGGTGTTTGAAATCAAAGATGGTGTACGGGTGCTCAGTGGAGACTGGGTACACTGAACGGACTCGCCGAGAACTCCTAGATGGTATTATACCTTAGCAGTTCTTTGGTGACACTGGTACAGGTTAGTCTGTAGACCCGAGATCGTCATAAAGCCTTTTGTGATTCCCACTGTGCTTTGATTTCCACCATATCACGTTCATGAGAACGTGCAAAACGGTGGCTTTTGGGTACAGTTCCGAATCACATGGAGTCAATGAGAGATAGGAGGGATTTCGTTTCTCCCGGTATTGGGGGTTGATGTTGCGTTGTGTTCGATTGGCTATAACTGCAAGTCCCTGGCCAGGGCTGATATGTAGACCTACTGGTAAGTGTTATCAGTAGTTTCTTGACCCTTTATAAGACTCACATCGACACGACTTATCGGTTACTGGGGTCTGACGTTTACCACCCCTAGACTGGATATGAGACATATCAGATGAAGAGACCGGACTGTATGGTAGTGTTACTAATTGGATTCACAGGAGTGTGTGCAGGCTTTCTTATTGATCTTTTGATCGCTCAATACTCGGGTGGCTGTTAAGTTTAGCTGACTGCTTGCAGCTTGTGGGTGTTTGATATGATCATCATCTATTGCCGGCGTATTGACTAGTCTTTAGAGTCCTACATAGAGGTTTCTTGGCTCAGGCGAAACTGAGTAGGAGCACATATGTGATATGTGCGGGACCGAGATTAATACGATATGTGATACCGTTTTCTATTCTCGCGATATGTGATATCGGCCGGTTATATGTGATATAGCCGGGTTATCGGATCAAGTGTTGATTCGATAAAATGTTGCACTAGATATTGGTAAGTTATATGTAATATAGCCGGATTATTAAATCAAGTATTGATTTAATAATTTAATGTATAATTATACATGTGATATATTACATTACATTAACTAATATTTGCTCACTTAAGATTTAATTTTTCTCACTTAATAATACATTGATATATATATGTGATATATGTTAATTGTATTATTTTCATTTGTTACAAAATTATATATATGTGATATGTATAATTGTAACATGCTAGGTTAAATATGCAACTAGGGTTTATGAGAATCACACCATGATTAGGGTTTATGGTTGGAATTATATATTTATTTTGGATAATTTGTGTGGATATTGTTGAGATATTTATTCATGTTGACTTAGTCCACCCTCTTTGATATTTCTAAGATATTTATTAACCTAACCCTAACCCTAGCTAATGGTTTATTCTCTACATGAGTTAGCAATGACATAATTAAACCATGGTTGCATTTCTAACCTCATTCACTCTCTTCATCACTTCACTTGAGCTTCTTCTTCTTCATTGATTTCTTGCTCTCTTGACTTGAGAAAAGTGATGAAAAATAATGAGAATTAAAATTCTAAAGTGAGCAAAATTCCTACTTCATCATCCTCTTCTATACTAGCCATATAGATTAGTGTGTTAGCTTCAGTAATCTATAATTAGTGAAGAGATAGCTTGGGTTTGTGATTCCTCAAGGAAGACCATCTTGGATTGTGAAGTCTTCAAGCAAGGATGCCTCATTCACCTTATAAAGCCTCTAAAGAGTCCGGGAGCATGATGATCGCAGCGAAGAGACCTCAACTCGGAGCTTATGAAGTGAAGGAACGGACTACAAAGGTTGTAATCCCCATCACTTAGAAGTAAAATACTTTACTTGTTGTTTTAATTTGATTCTCTAGTTAAAGATCTAGGGTTAGGGTTGTCTAAACAAGAAAAAAAATTTAAATTGGCATGGATGATGCCACCCAAAACCTTGCTGTCATGATAAATAACCCTACAGTGAATTATTTAGCAACAGGATTTATTCCTAGCAATTGGTCGAAACAAGACAAACTTCGATTTCTATCCCAAGTAAAACACTTTTACTGGGATGAACCTTATTTGTTTAAGTATTGTTCGGATCAAATCATACGCAGGTGTGTCCCTAACGATGAATTCAGGAGTGTGTTGTCATTTTGTCATGATCAGGCATGCGGCGGTCACTTTGGGCATCGAAAAACGACGGAGAAATTTTTGCAATGTAGCTTTTATTGGCCAACACTATTTAAAGATTCTTATGATCATTGCAAAACTTGTTCGCGGTGTCAACACATGGGTCAGATTTCCCGAAGAAATGAGATGCCACTCCAACTTATCTTGGTTGTGGAGATATTTGACGTTTGAGGTATTGATTTTATAGGCCCTTTTCCCAACTCTTTTGGGAATTTATATATCTTGTTAGCGGTTGATTACGTCTCGAAATGGGTGGAAGCAATACCGTGTCGCACTAATGACAACAAGGTTGTTATTAAGTTTCTTAAAGAAAATATCTTTTCGCGATTCGGACACCCTCGCGCTCTAATTAGCGACGACGGGACGCATTTCTGTAATCGGTCTTTCGAGACTTTGATGCAGAAATATGCAATCAACCACAAACTTTCTACGCCCTATCATCGCGGGCAAGCTGAGATCTCAAATAGGCAAATCAAACAAATTTTAGAGAAGACGGTTTCTAAAAACCGAAAGATTGGTAAACCAAATTGACGGATGCTCATTGGGCATTTCGCACCGCTTATAAGACCGATCTTGGTATGTCTCCATACCGCCTTATGTTTGGGAAGGCATGCCACCTTCCTGTCGAGATCGAACATGAAGCAATGTGGGCTATTAAAGAGCTAAACTTCGATTTTGATCAAGCTAGCAGCTATCGGAAGCAGCAATTGAATGAGCTAAGCGAACTTCGCGATGAAGCTTACGATAATGTGGTGATAGTAAAGAACCGGACTAAAGTGTTCCACGATAAAAACCTTTTTAGAAAAACTTTCACAGCGGGACAACAAGTCCTTCTTTACGATTCCCGTCTCTATCTTCATCCGGGTAAGCTTAAATCTTATTGGAAAGGACCATTTGTGGTGCGGTATGTATACCCGCACGGGGCAGTTGAAGTTGAAAATATAAAAAACGGTTCAATTTTTAAAGTAAATGGGTATCGATTAAAACCGTACTTTTCTACTGACCCAGTAGAGGAGCTTCGGTTTTTACAGGAGCCACTTTATCATAACTAAATTTCCTCCGCCTCACCTCCATGTTTGGTAACGTTGTATCATTATAAGAATGGAGGTGAGTGAAAAAGGACTTCACTGAATATCCGTGAGTGCCAAAGTACAAGTTTGGGAGTAGTTTTCATTTAACTATTATTTTACCCCTATTTTTGTCTCTCCCCAAGTCTACGGGTCTATGTTCTCAAAGGACAACATCAGTGAGGACACTGCTGAAAATAGGTTTGGGGGGAAGGTTTGTATTCACTGAATTATCTTTGGCACTAGGCATTAAAAAGAGTAGAAAGTGAAAAATTACATATGAAATATAGGAAAAGTTTAAGAAAAGCAAGAAAGTTAGATGTTTTCTTAAAAGAAACTAGTAATACGTAGTTATGAGCCGTTGTCCCAAGGGTTAGTAAGATGAAAGAAATTACTAATCTGAGGATAAAATTAAGTCTGAAAAATTGTCCTTATTCTTAACCCCAAATATTTTAACGTTGATACCTTACTATACACACTTACGCACATCTTGAAACTTGGGATAGTAGAGGATACCTTGAAATGCTCTTGTCTAAAAGCCTTAGTATGAAAAAAAAAGTGTATAAATGGTGAAGAAAAAATGAACATTGGTTTTGTAATTACCAAGCAGCATAAAAAAATATAGCGAGAGTGCTTTATCACCTAGTGCCTTAGACCAACAGATTTGGGAGCCACTGCAAAGTCTTGGGTGTTGCGAAACGAGGAATTACGCCTAAATGCGCGAGCCCATTTTGTAATCGGTCGGTTAGTACCTCAAGAAGTATTAACCATCGCATGAAGAATGTGTGAGCAATTTTATCGAAAATATTCACCAACTATAAAGTACTTTGGAAGATGGACAAGAGTATGATAGCTTGAATTGAATTCTCTAAGTGTAGGGATGTCTTTTACACACACGTAGAGTTATATGATCAATGTTTGGACGAAAGATAGGGAGGAAGACTAAAGGCGACGTTTTATTGAGAGATGATGTGAATTCTAACATTTTTCCATGACCATTAAGATATGGCTCATAGCAACTGAAAAGCTGGTATGGTTGGAAACTCTTATTTTCAAGTTCTTTCTGTTATAATTCTAATTTTTATATGTAACTTCCACTATCTTTCTTTTATAGGATTTTTTGGGTGTAATCCGCTGAAAACCTGATGGGTTTCCCTTGCACCTAGTCTAGGGTTTGGTAGCATCACTCATGCCACATTAAAATTTAGAGAGGTGCAAAGCAAACAAACCATGAATCTTTACTAGAATATTTAGGGTAACAACCAATTGTATCACATACAAAGAAGATTTTATCACTAAGTGTAGAGATTACAACCTTTGTAGTCTCTCTTTGGTGACTCCTTGGACCTTTGAGAGTTTGGAACGGATCGCTAGCAACCTTCCAAGTCCACGATGAACCACCCGAAATCCCTTTGCCCAAAGCTCCTTGCTTTACTTGATCCATGGAAGAAGTGTAGCAAACACCCTACACAAATGAGCTAGATGTGTGTAGAATGATGAGGTGATTTGTATTCTCTAATCAAAACCCTTTTCTTTTTCTCTAACTCACTCAAATGAAAACTCAAGAGGGAGAGGAAGAAGAAGATAATGGCAAAGCTTAAGCTCAAAAGCTTTTGTGATGAATAATGAAACTCAATTGAGATGAGAATGAAATAATCATATTAAATCCTTCTCTCTTCAAACCATGGTTAGTTAATATCTAGATATTTTACATTGAGTTAAATAGACAAAAGAGAATTAACTCATGGTTAAAAGTTAGGTCAAGAATGGTCAAAAAGTCAAAGCAAGATAAACATTAACCATGAGTGAATTATCTTTAAACTTAACTCAAATATATATATATATATATATATATATATATATATATATATATATATATATATATGTATGTATATTAACTACCATGTGAGTCTTGCATTGCCACCATATAGTGTATCATCAACCATGATAACTATCCATGTATGCATGTATGTGTCCATGCACATCAACATGTGCATACATGCATGCATACATCTTCTTCAAAGAAAAGGGTTTAAATAAAGAATTAAACTAAAAGTCAAATGTTAAATCAACACTTGATTTAACAAACCGGTCATATCACATATGACCCGACCAATAGAAAAACGCCCGATTAACATACGGTATCACATACTAGCATTCAATCGGGTCCACGTGCATATCTCATATGCACACCACATCTTTTTGCCTGAGCTAGGAAACTCCTGTGTGGGACTCTAAGACTCGTCAATACGCCGGCAGTAGGTGATGATTGTATCAAACACCCATAAGCCGCAAGCGGTCAGCTAAACGTAACGGCCACTCAGGTATTGAGCGATCAGAAGAAAACCAGCGAAGCTGTCAAAACTCCCGTCGAGCCAATCAGTAACACTACCGTATAGTCCGGTCTCTTCGTCTCATATGTCGCATATCCAGTCTAGGGGTGGTAAACGTCAGACCCCAGTAACTGATAAGTCGTGTCGATGTGAGGCTCATAATGGGTCGAGAAACTACTGATAATTCTTACCAGTAGCACTCCATATCAGCCCTGGCCAGGGACTTCCAGTTATAGCCAATCGAACACAGCGCAACATCAACTCCTAATACCGGGAGAGACGAAACGCCTCATATCGCTCATTGCCTCCATGTGATTCGGGACTGCACCCAAAATTCACAGTTTTGAACGCCCTCTTGGACGTGGTAAGGTGGAAATCAAAGCACGGTGGGAGTCACACAAGACTCTATGACGATCTCGGGTCTACAGACTAACATGTACCAGTGTCACCAGAGAACTGCTATCTGATGATAGGTATAATACCATCTAGGAGTTCACGGCGAGTCCGTTCAGTGTACCCAGTCTCCACTGAGCACCCGTACACCATCTTTGATGTCAAACAACGATGGATATAGGATCATCCATCGCCCATCATATGGGTCAAGATGCGTATACGCTAGTCTGCACTGGTGTATCGTTGCCCTGTCTCGATACACCCTCGACTAGGAACAATTATAGGATGTACTCTTAGACTACCCTGGCCCCACTAGTATGATCTGCATCATAATCCCAGTAATCTAGTACATATCCTAAGGGCCTTATCAACATGTGAGAGAAAGACTGTAAACTAATACAAGTCAACATGTTAAGACAAAGTAAAATAAGATAGCACACTATCATGTCGAGCAAGAAAGTCCTCTCTATATATATCCAAGCATCCACTATAATATACATCATATATACAACAATGGCCTCTAGGGCATATATATAACTAACAAAACCCTCAGGAGTCAACACTCCTCCTACTAGGGACACCTAGAGGTTTAACGGCTTGTTGCACGTGCTCAGTGCAATCGTGTTGCCTACGAAAGTGTGCAACTTAGGTTATTCTTTTTCTTTTTCTCCTTCTCTTGAATAACTAGTTTGCTCGGGACGATCAAAGTTATGTTTGGGGGTATTTATTCAATTGATAAAACTTCACTTTTGATATGACATTTTCCTTGCTCTTCTTAAATATTTAAGGGTATTTATTATAAATATGACACATATAAGGGTTTATCTGTAAAAATACTATTTTCATGTGTTTATATATTATAATTAACATTATGAATGAAAATGAATGCATATAATATCTATGTAATATTTAGTCCATTTAAATATGCATACCATATCAAATATCTTTGACCAATTCTCTTAAAACTATAATATCATATCAAATGTTTAAGATAATATCTCAATAAAAACAAATTCTACTAACATTATTTATTGAGTTATTGTGCAGAAATTATATCAGGACTGAAATCAAGGAAATTCGAGTTGGCGAGATCAAATCTGCCGAAATATTCAAGTAAATCGAAGAAAGAGATTCTGGCAGAGACTACGAGATGATTTCAAGATTCCAGATATCCAAAAAGTCTACATATGTCACCAGAAGAGGCCAACAAAAATATAAAATCAAGACCCTCCTAATCCACCGCGGATCCGAGGCCAAGCCCACCAAATGGCCGCGGTTCCACCGCACTTCTGAAGATCTAGGGCTTGGGATTTTTAGGTTGGGAACCTAACAACTAGTTACCATATTAGGAAACTAGGGTTCTGGCTCTGTGACTATAAATAAGGACCGAGAGCCTTTTGGAAAAAGGATCAAACCGACGCGATCACGAAGTCCATAACGGCTCTGGTTGATCATCGACAGTTCATCTACCTCCTTAGAAGAGATCGAGAAGCAAACTAGGGTTTTGTAATCATTTTCTAAAGGAACAAAGTGTACTTGATCTTGTTGATTAATAAAGGTCGTTGTTTTCTTATATCATTTTATTTTCTGTAGTTTTCAGTATGATTTCCCTTTCTATCTTTTCATTTCCCAACATGCGCGAGTAATTCTCCACTTGTTCGGGTCCGTAGGTTTATAGTAGATTAATGGATGATGAAGATCCTTAAACTCTTTTTACGTCCTATAAAGTTTATAAACTTTACCAAAAGAATCATTAACATACTAATCGGGCGCGCTACCAATTCATTGGGAGCCACGACTGCGATTAGAGATTAGATTAACGATTGTTTTGGTAAAGGCTAGACATGAACGGAGATCCATGTCAAGATAGGGGTTAAGAGTGGGAACCCTTTTTCCCTCCAGAAACCCTAATCTACATGCATCACTGTCGATCTAGTTTTAAATCTATTAAAGGATAAAAGGAATAATATTTAATTAATCATCCATGACTACTAGATCATACGAACCCTACAAGCCCCCTTCTAATACAAAACCTACATCCGTAGTTAATCTAGATCTATATCCTGCATCCGTGTTTGGCTTGGATCTAGAATCTACAACCATTCTTCACCATTCTTTACTCTTCCTCCTTTCCTAATCAACACGCCTAAAGTAAGATTAAAAGATTCAACGTTTCCCTGAGGACGACCCGTACTCATCTCGGTCTAGCTATACGCGACACCGTTATTGATTGCGGTTATTCTAAACACACACATAAAAATAGATCAATCAGAAAGTACTTTACATCTAAGTGAATGAGGAATACAACCTTTGTAGATCGGTCCTTCACTTCTAAAGCTCCATGTCGTAGTCCCTTCGCTGCAAGTTGTGAAGACCCAGACTCTAGTAAGGGTTCACATGAAGAAACGAACAAGCTTGCTCAATGTCTTCGAGGCCGAAGATGATCTACGTTGAGGAGACTCGAGCTCATGCTACCTCTTCATTAATGGTGAAAATAGTGAAGCAAACACCCTAAACTAAATGGCTAAAAGTAGAGGATGATGAAGTAGGAAGTGGGCTCACTTTAGTTTTATTTTTCTCACAATATTTTCTCACTTTGGAAAAAGCTAGCAAGTTTTTCCCCAAGGATGAAGAAGATCAAGTCAAGAGATGAGAATGAACTCATGAGGTGAGAATAGCAACCATGGGTGAGTTAGTGTCATACACTAACCCATGTAGAGAATAAACTATGGCTAACTAATAATGGTTAGGTTAATAAATATCTATAAGTAAAACAAAATTAGTGGACTCGGTCAATGGTTCCACAAACTTCTACAAGCTTGAACCATTTGACTACTTACCAACTAATTTTGATTAACTTTAAATAAATAAAACCATTCCATTATTATAAGCATGGTGTAATTCTCATACACCCATATCTTATGTGGCATCTAGCATGACACACAATATTGTACACTAATATATATCATATATATACTATGTGCACAATCAAGTGAGAAAAGAAATCATAAGTGCGCTAATATTAGTTAATGTATGTTAATATATCAAATATATAATTATACATTAAATTATTAAATCAACACTTGATTTAACAATCCGGCTATGTCACATAAAACCGACTAATATCATGTGTATCAACTTATCGAATCAACACTTGATTCGATATCCAGGCTATATCTCATATAACGGGCCGATATCACAAATCGCGAGAATAGAATGCGGTATCACATACGCGCATTAATCTCGGTCCCGCACATATCACATATGTGCTCCTATTTCGTTTCACATGAACCAGGAAACCTCTGTGTAGGACTCTAAAGACTCGTCAATACGCCGGCAGTAGTTGATGATCATATCAAACACCCACAAGCCGCAAGCGGTCTGCTAAACTTAACGGACATCTGGGTATTAAGCGATCAGAAGATCAACAAGCAAGCCTTCTCATACTCCTGTGAATCTAATCAGTAACACTACCGTACAGTCCGGTCTCTTCGTCTGATATGTCGCATATCTCGTCTAGGGGTGGTAAAACGTCAGACCTCGGTAACTAGATAAGTCATGCCGATATGAGGCTCATAACGGGTCGAGAAACTACTGATAACACTTACCAGTAAATCTCAGAATCAGCCCTGGCCAGGGACTTCCAGTTATAGCCAATCGAGCAAAGCGCAACATCAACTCCTTGTACCGGGAGAGACGAATACCCTCCTATCGCTCATTTCCTCCATGTGGCTCGGGACTGTACCCAAAAACCACCTTTTTGCATGATCTCTTGACCATGGTATGGTGGAAATCAAAGCACAGTGGGAATCACACAAGACTCTATGACGATCTCGGGTCGACAGACTAACCTGTACCAGTGTCACCAGAGAACTATTATCTGACGATAGGTATAATACCATCTAGGAGTTCTCGGCGAGTCCGTCCAGTGTACCCAGTCTCCCCTGAGCACCCGTATACCATCTCTGATGTCAAACACCAATGGATATGGGATCATCCATCGCCCATCTATATGGGTCGAGAAGCTATACGCTAATCTACTCTGATATATCGATTCCCTGTCTCGATACACCCACGACTAGGGACATTAAAGGATGTACTCACGGACTACCTTTGTCCCATTAGTATGATCTGCATCATAATCCAGGTAGTCAAGTACACATCCTAAGGGCTTTATCAACATGTAACAGAGACAATCAGTGTACATGTTAAGATAAAGAGTAACCAGATAGCATACTATCATGTCGAGTAAGAAAGTCCTCCCTATATATGTCCAAGCATCCACTACAATATACATCTCATGTACAGTAATGGCCTCTAGGGCATACATATAACTATCAATCTCCTACTTGCACTAGGGCCATCATATAGCAGTGGTTGTTGTATCTCATACTCAACTATCCCATAAAAGTCTCTTTTGGTAAAAGGCCTTTGTGAGTGGATCCGCCGTGTTGTCCTATGAGTCTACTTTCCTAACCTCGATCTCCCTGGAGATCATCCATCTCCATGATTAGGTGATACTACCTTAGAATATGTCTGGATCTCTGATGGAACGGGGGTTCCTAGGCATAAACCACAACTCCATTGTCACACAATGGTAGGAACGAAGTTCATCTCATGAACGTATATACACCCAGACTGCCTCTTTGGTAGTATCGTTGGTAGCGATGTATCGAGCCTTTATCGTCTAGTTTGCCACAGTATCTAGCTTGGAACTCTTACAATATACCGTCTCTCCACTAAGGGTAAAGACAATGCCTGTGACTGACATTCAGTCGACCTTACCACCCTGGAAGCTATCCAGTGATTCTCCCTAGGGTCTATTGATACTATCTCACTACACCTAGTGAGAATCCTAACATCCACTTAGATCTATATCATAGATAAAAAACCCAGGATTTAGGAGGTATCACCTTGATCCTATATGGAGAAACAATGCGATAAGAGGAGATTGACCGAGTGTAACATAGGAAACTCTTTTACTATCAAGAATAAGTCATCTACGTACAATACGAGGATTACCACCTTACTCTCTACTACCTTTTTGTATATACAAGGTTCATCTACCATTTTGATGAAGTCAAACGCTTTGACTACCACATTAAAACAGATGTTCCAACTCCGCGATGCCTTCTTTAACCTGTAAAGCAACTTGCACACATTTCCGCTGCTCTAACTTTTTACGAACCCCTCTGACTGTGTACTTATAGACGCTCTCTTCTAAATCAGTATTTGGAAAAGCAGTCATGACACCCATCCGCCGGACATTATAGTCATGGTATGTAGCAATGGCAAGTAGGATCCGGATGGACTTAAGCATAGGCACTAGAAAAGGTTTCATCATTATCCACACCTGGTCGATGACGAGAACCTTTTGCAACAAGTCTAGCTTTGAAAGTCTCAACTTTTCCATCTACACCAAGTAATCTTCTCAAGATATACTTTCTCCTGATGGGGGTTTAACCCTTTAGATAAAGCAACCAAAGTCCATACTTTGTTGGTGTATATGGATTCCATCTCAGATCACATAGCATCCAGCCATTCTTACAGAGTCCCCAGTCTTGATGGCCTGCTCGAAACTAGTTCGGTCATCATCTTATAATGCAATCCTCGCTCCCACTTTCATTGAGAAAACTGAAGTATCTCTCAGGCGGATAAGGAACCTTACCAGATCGGCGGAGAGGCTGAGGTTCGTCGGGAACTAATGAATCCTTCGGTTTTACCAAATTATCAGCTGTAGTTTGTATAGCTGGAACTCCTTCCAGTTCTACCTCAAGAACACAAATTTGTTTCCAAAATAAATTCCTTTTCTAAAAAGGTGGCATTCCGAGAAATAAAATACCTTTTTGTTCCGCGGTGTGGTAGAAGATATACCTTGCGAATGCTTAGGATATCCAACAAACTTCCACAGAACTGACCTTGGCTTGAGCTTGTCTGGATTTTGCTTTTAGAAATAGGCCGGACAACCCCAAATCTTAACTTACTTAAGACATGGGCTCTTCCCATACCATATCGCATATGGAGTGGTAGGCACCTGATTTGGTTGGAACCCTATTCAATAGGTATGCAGCTTCTCAAGTGCATAACTCCCAAAAGAAAATAGGCTACTCAGTAGTATTCATCATAGAGCGCACCATATCTAATAGTGTTAGTTATGTATATGCCCTAGAGGCCATTATTGTACATATGATGTATGTTATAGTGGATGATTGGATATATATAGTGAGGACTTTCTTGCTTGACATGATAGTATGCTATCTGGTTGTACTTTATCTTAACATGTTGACATGTATTGGTTTACTGTCTTGCTCTCACATATTGATAAAGCCCTTAGGATATGTACTTGACTGCTAGGACTATGATGGAGATCATACTAGTGGGGCCATGGTAGTCAACGATTACATCCTATAATTGTTCCTAGTCAAGGGTGTATCATGACAGGGCATTGATACTCCAGAATAAACTAGCGTATACGCATCTTGACCCACATGATGGGCGATGGATGATACCACATCCATTGGTGTTTGACATCAAAGATGTTATCCGGGTGCTCAGTGGAGACTGAGTACATTGAACGGATTCGCCGAGAACTCCTAAATGGTATTATACATATCGTCAGATAGTAGTTCTCTGGTGACACTGGTACAGGTTAGTCTGTAGACCCGAGATCGTCATAGAGTCTTGTGTGATTCCCACTGTGCTTTGATTTCTACCTTACCACGTTCACGAGAATGTGCAAAACGGTGGCTTTTGGATACAGTCCTGAATCACATGGAGGCAATGAGCGATAGGAGGGGTTTCGTCTGTCCCGGTATTAGGGGTTGATGTTGCGCTGTGTTCGATTGGCTATAACTGGAAGTCCCTGGCCAGGGCTGATATGGAGATCAACTGGTAAGTGTTATCAGTAGTTTCTCGACCCGTTATGAGCCACACATCGACACGACTTATCGGTTACTGAGGTCTGACGTTTACCACCCCTAGACTGGATATGCAACATATCAGATGAAGAGACCGGACTGTATGGGAGTGTTATTGGTTGGATTCACAGAAGTGTGAGCAGATTTGATTGTTGATCTTCTGATAGCTCAATACCCGGGTGGCTGTTACGTTTAGCTTACCGCTTGCAGCTTGTGGGTATTTGATATGATCATCACCTGCTGCCGGCATATTGACGAGTTTTTAGAGTCCAACACAGAGGTTTCCCGGCTCAGGCAAAACGGAGTAGGAGAACATATGTGATATGTGCGGGACCGAGATTAATACGATATGTGATACCGTATTCTATTCTTGTGATATGTGATATCGGCCGGGTATATGAGATATAGTCGGGTGATCGGATCAAGTGTTGATTCGATGAATTGATATATTTTATATTAGTCGGTTATATGTGATATAGCCGGATTATCGGATCAAGTATTGATTCGATGATTTAATGTATAATTATATATGTGATATATTATATTACATTAACTAATATAAGCTCACTTAAGTAATTCTTTTTCTCATTTTGGATACATTGATATATATGTGATATATGTTAAATGTATTCTTTTCTTTTGTTACTAAATTATATATATGTGATATGTATAATTGTAACATGCTTGGTTATAAATCCAATTAGGGTTTATGAGAGTTAAACCATGTTAGGGTTTATATTTAGCATTAAGTTATTCAAAAATTGTGGATATTTGTCATGGTTGATATTTTGATGGAAGCTTGTAGACTACATTGACTTTGTCCACTCTTTTTTTCTAGCTTACGATATTTATCCACCTAATTTTTAACCATAGCTAATGGTTAAGTCTCTACATGGGTTAAGGATGATATACTTGACCCAAGGTTGCTTTTCTAAATACACAACAATTATTCTCATCACTTCATCTTCTTCTTCCTCAAAAAGCTTGCTAGCTTTTTCAATGGTGATGAAATAAATTGAGAAAAAGAAAACTAAAGAAAGCAAAATTCCTACTTCATCATCCTCTTCTATACTAGCCATATAGATTAGAGTGTTAGTTTCACTAATTCATAATTAGTGAAGAGTTAGCTTGAGTTTGTGTTTCCTCAAGGTAGATCGTCTTGGATTTCGAAGACTTCAAGTAAGATACATCATTGACCTAATGGAGCCTCTCTAGAGTCTGGAAGCTTGATGATCGCAGCGAAGGGACCACAACTCGGAGTTTATGAAGCGAAGGAACGGACTACAAAGGTTGTAACCCCTCTCTCTTAGATGTAAAGTTGTTTACAAGAAAAGTTAACCCTAATTCTCTAGTTAAGATCTTGGTTAGGGTTTCATAGCACCCCAAAATTTTATAAAATGGCTTGGATTATGCCTTGCTAAACCTTGTTGTCATGCTATACAACCCTATAGTGGTACCAGAGCCAAGTTAGAGTATTAGGCGTTGTCTAGACGAAGTTTAAAGTCCGATCGAAACCCTGAAAACCCGATTTGACCCCCTCTCTGGAATTTTTCAAAATATTGGATTTTTCCATGTTAAAAATATTCAGAAAATCATGCAGGGAATTCTATGGACACACCTGAAGAACGAAACCCTAACTTGTCAAAGTGACCGCGGATCCGCGGCCAAAACATAGTTTTGACGCCAGATCCGCGGCGCAACTTGAGAGGCTTGGGTCGGGCCTTCAGCTGTAGGTCCATAGGTGCTGTAGTATGTCTCCTTGTTAATTTTAACTGTGCTCAAGCGTTGAGCTCTCTGGGTATTTTGGGAATTCGTTGATTCGATCGAATTGTTTAAATGTCTTCTAGCTTTCTGTAATGAGATACAATAATTGGAATCTACAAATTAGTTTGTTGCGTGTAAATCTAACATTTCGGTCTCGAGTGTAATCGGACATCTTGTTGAATTATCCGACTCATTTTTAAAAGTTTTTTCATGGATGAGACCTAAATGCGAGCTTTACATTGTTAGGCATGAAATCTTGGATATGAGATATCCCGGGTTTATGATGTCTAATGGCAGCAACGATTCCAAATGTTGTAGTTTTACATTTTATTTTCTGCGACCGTAAGTGTAATATGTGGTGTATCGCCGGTTTCGTTGCTATACATCAACGACAATTGGGATACACATATTTACTTACGTTGATGACATGTGATGTTATGTGTTGCTTTGATATGTTATATTGGATCGTCGTGTTTTGAATAGCCGGGGTTTTTATGTGAGATGAGAGTTTTTCATTTTCATTCATGTAAAATTCATTGTATGTAATATTCTTTTATTGGGGTACTTCCGGGTTGAGGATGATGTCACCATTGTATATTATTTACTTTTCCACATTAGGATAGACCCAAGGAGGAGAGCACAAACAACCGGGTTCTAGGGTACAGTGGGAGACCAACTCGAGGAGTCGAGTCCGGGTCTCCTAACCCTAGAATTGGTAGGCTTGCTTACCGCTCTCGTAGGGTTCTAGGGATGTGGGTTTGGCTATTCATCGCGAACGTGGAATCCGTGTTTTATACAGGCTTAAAATAAAACACGGACCTCCTAGTATATCCAATATTTCATATGTTATCTTCACTGATATTCTATGATGTGATCACTGTGGATTCTGAGATGAATGGATAAATATTATATATGAGATATATAGTAGACGTTGCTTATGTTTTACACCCGCGCTAGTCCCGTCCCGGTATGTCGTTAGTTAAGTAACCTAACGGTGCATAACGGAACATTGTGGCGAATGCGGATGGCATAAGCGTACGTTGTATTTTTGTTTCTTCTGTGATTCTTAGAAAGCATAAATGATGGGAATTATTTAATGAGATTAATGAAAGAAAAAGAAACCTAAAAGATGTTGTAAAATCAAATTTTCAAAAAGAGTAGCTCTAGTTTTTACTTTGCATAGTAGTATTCCTTGTAGAATATCCAGCACCTTATTCGATAAGGAAAGAGCTGAGATTCCTTCACCGGGAGTGACCTCTTTAGCGAAACTAGTAAAAGCCTCAAAAACACTCCTTTTTCAAAAATTACATGTTTCTACAACGATATCAAGTTCATTACGCTCATGGTTTTCTTAAAAAACTATGTAGCCCTCCTTCATTTCAGATAAAGACTATTTAGTATTCGTGCTACATTTGATGACTATGTTAAGGCGTAGTGTGCGGTAGCTAATTATTGCTTATCTACTAAAACATGAGATGTGATTGGATTAGGGTATTCGTACGACTTTGTTGACTATGTTAAGGGTCGTGCGGGTGGGTTTAATTCAATCGGGAAATGACGGTATGAACTTGGCTAGCACTTATGATTTGTTGACTATGTTAAGGTCATAAGTTGCTAGGGGTAAAAACATTGTCGGGAATTTCAAGTGTTGAAATTTGCAATGAGATTGCATACCTTCTATGAGATAGTTGGATCCCGATACCTGCTGTGAGTAAGAGTTACTCCTGGGAGAGTTTTCCACATGACAAATTAGCCAATCAAGTAGGTGTCTAGAAAGGTATTAACGGGGTTAATCCTTTGGGAAAATGAGGTTTATTTTAATTAGGTCTGTGCGAGAGCACGGGGAACCTCCCTCAAAGTACCAACACTTGCCTAGCTGAAAGATTGGCGAACTTGTAAGGTGTAATTAATCCCGGCTAGTCTGTTCTTTTGGGGTTTGAAGGAAGATTTGATGAAAACGGTGGGAGCCATCCTGATTAGATAAGATAATAACCAATCTAATCTTGCAATAGCATACGCTAAAGTGTTTCCTTCTCTCTCTCTCCAGGTAGCGACCATGTCAGGCCTTAATCAAGATAATAATATGGATGTATTGACTGAACCCGCTTGTTATACTGAGCAAGGGAACGTTGGTCACGTTCTTTCTTTTAAACGTTATAAGACTGAGCAGGGAATAGGAACATATCCGAATTCTCACGCCGCCCAAATGAAGAAAAAGCATATTGATGCATTTTCTTCGGGTGTGTTAGTTATTGAGAACTGTTTCTCAGTTCAATCTACGTCCTGGTTATTAGATACCGGATCGGGATCCCACATATGCAATACGTTGCATGGGCTAAAGAAAGGTAGATAACTGGGAAGGGGTGATCATTCCGTAAGAGTAGGGAATGGTGCAGATGTTGCAGCCAAAGCAGTTGGCGAATATCACCTTGTATTACCAAATGACAATACATTGATTCTGAACGAATGCTATTACATTCCGACCCTGATATGCAATCTTATATCAGTTTCTTTATTAAGTAAAGATGGATATAATTTTTTAGTACAGGATAATGTTATGAACATCTTCCTGGATCAAAAGTTGATTGGATCAGGCTCGTTAAATAATGGCATATACGTTCTAAATCAAACCACAGTTCTCAAGGTACAAAACACACACAAGAGGAAGAGTTCAGAAATGAACGAATCCTACTTATGGCATTGTAGACTAGGTCTTATCAATGCGATACGACTAGCTAAGTTACATAAGGAAGGATATTTGAATCCGTTCGAAATCATCTTATGAAACTTTTCATTCATGTCTCAAAGGAAAGATGACCAAAACTCCGTTTATAGGACACAGAGAAAGAGTTACGGAACTCTTGGGACTGATACATAGTGATGTATGCGGTCCCATGTCTACACATGCCAGGAATGGTTCCTCATACTTTATTACATTCACTGACGATCTCTCAAGATACAGTCATGTGTTCCTATTGAAACACAAGTCTGAAGCTTTTGAGAAATTCAAAGAATATAAGCACGAAGTTGAGAACCAAACGGGGAAAAGTATTAAGATCCTTCAATCTGATCGAGGAGGAGAATACTTAAGCAATGAGTTCCTGGACTATCTAAAAAAGAATGTGATTCTCTCTCAGCTTACTCCTCCTTATTCACCACAGCACAACGGTGTATCGGAGCGGAGGAACCGCACCCTATTAGATATTGTGCGCTCTATGATGAGCACCGCTAAGTTACCTATTTCCTTTTGGGATTATGCGCTTGAGATAGCGGCATACCTATTGAATCAAGTTCCATCTAAATCTGTACCTACCACACCACATGAGATATGGAGTGGGAAGAGACCATATTTTAAACGAGTTAAGATATGTGGTTATCCGGCCAATGTCAAAAGGCAAAATCCGGAAAAACTCGAGGCACGATCTGTTCTATGTAAGTTTGTGGGATATCCAATGAATTCACAAGGATGTATTTTCTACCACGCTGAGGAGCAAAAGGTGTTTGTTTCTCAATACGCCACCTTTTTAGAAAAGGAATTTCTTGCGAAAGAAATTAGTGGCATAGAGGTAGTGCTGGAAGAAGTTCCAGCAGCACAAACTACAACTGAAGATTTAGTAGAACAAGAGGATACGATAGTTCCCGACGAACTCCAGCCTCTCCGCCGATCTAGTAGGGTTCCTCATTCACCTGAGAGATACTACAGTTTTCTCATCGACGGTGGGAGCGAGGATTGCATCATGCAAGATGATGACACAACTAGCTTCGAGCAGGCCATCACTAGTGGGGACTCTGTGAAGTGGCTGATCTGAGATGAAATCCATGTACACCAACAAAGTATGGACTTTAGAAGTTGTTCCTGAAGGGGTGAAACCCATTGGGAGCAAATGGATCTTTAAGAAAAACCTTGGTATAGATGGAAAAGTTGAGACTTTCAAAGCTAGATTTGTTGCAAAGGGTTTTCGTCAACGACCAGGTGTGGATTATGACGAAACCTTTTCTCCAGTGGCTATGCTTAAGTCCATACGGATCTTACTTGCCATTGCTGCATACCATGACTACGAAATTTGGCAAATGGATGTTAAGACTGCCTTTCTAAATGGTTATTTAGAGGAGTGCGTGTACATGACTCACTCAGAGGGCTTCGTAGACAGTGGGAGCAGCGGAAAGGTGTGCAAGCTGCTTAAATCCATCTACGGGTTAAAGCAGGCATCGCGGAGTTGGAATATCTGTTTTGATGTTGTAGTCAAAGAGTTTGACTTCATCAAGAATGAAGATAAACCTTGTATATACAAGAAGGTAGCAGAAAGTAAGGTTGTCTTCCTCGTATTGTACGTGGATGATATACTCTTGATAGGAAATGATGTTCCTATGCTGCACTCAGTCAAGCTCTTCTTATCACATAGATTCTTAATGAAAGATCTAGGTGATGCCTCCTGCATTTTGGGAATTAAGATCTATAGAGATAGATCTAAATGGATACTGGGATTGTCCTAATCCAGGTACATTGACACCATACTAAAGAGCTTTAGTATGGAAGAATCCATGAGTGGGAACTTACCCACGATCTCTGGATTCACTCTCTCCAAAGAGATGTCTCCCAAGACTGATTTGGAGAGAACTCGCATGAAAAGGATACCCTATGCTTCGGCAGTAGGCTCTATCATGTACCAGACCCGATGTAGCATACTCACTAAGTGTAGTGAGTAGGTATCAAGCGGATCCTGGAGAGAATCACTGGACAGCTGTGAAGAACATTCTCAAGTACTTGAGAAGTACTAAAGAGATGTTCTTGGTGTATGGTAATGGAGAACTCCAGGTGGAGTCCTTTACCGATTCGAGCTTCCAAAGTGATAAGGACAACTCTAAGTCGCACTTGGGATTTGTCTTTAGCCGCAATGGAGGGGCGGTATGTTGGAAGAGTGTTAGTGTATATGCCCTAGGGGCCATTATTGTATCATACTAGCTTGTATATTACTTAATGGAAGCTTGGGATATTCACAGTTATAATAACAGTCTTGTTCAACATAGTAGTATGCTACTTGGTTTATATCTATCTTAATATGTGTATATGTTTCTTTTAGCATATCGCAAATACATATTGATAGAGCCCATAGGATCTTGCTTGACTACCAGCGTTGTGATGGCAGTCACACCAGTGGGGGCTGGGTAGTCTACAAGCACATGCTTATTCGGGTCCCTAGTCATAGGATTATCGATACAGGGCATCGATACTCCAGAGTAGACTGGTGTGTACGCTTCTCATCCCAGCAGGGGAAATGGTCTGTCCCACAACCATTAGTACGTTGTACTGGAGATAGTATACAGGTGCTCGTTGGGTTACGGGTAAACCGGACAAGACTTCCAGGGAACTGTTGGTTGGTATTATACCCGTCGTCAGTTAACAGTTCCCAGGTGACATGAGTACAGCATTGTCCGTTAACTTGACACCGCTTCTTCGTCTCGAGTGTGTTCCCACTGTTCTTAGATTGCTACCCTACCACGACTTAAAGGAGTCGTGCAAACAGGTAGCAGTTGGGTGCAGTCCCGAAGCACTTGGAGGCAGTGGCAGTTAGAAAGGATTCGTCTCTCCCGGTATTGGGAGTTGATATCGCATTGTGTTTGGAGAGCCATTACGCGAAGTCCCTGGCCAGGGCAAACGATATTTACTGGTAGGATTAGCTTCTGAAGGTGTAATGGGCTTCACTCCGACACGACTTATACCGCTTTTTGGGGACTGATGCTTGCCGCCCCCTAGGCCCGATATGCGATAGTATTAGACGAACAGACCGGACTGTACGGAGATTGTCACATCAAGCTCAGTAAGAGTTCGGATGGGTTTCCTCATCGGCCTTCTTATCGATATCTACCTGGGGACAGTTATGTACAGCTAGTACCGCTTGCGACCTGTGGTTAAACCCACTGCCAGCGTACTATCGAGTTTTTAGAGTCCCACATAAAGAGTTTCCCTGCTTCAGGAGAAACGATATAGAGGTCGTATGGTTTTACGACAGGGTTCGGACATATACGTGTACTTTTGCATGTATGATGTTCGGACATATTATACTAGCGGGGTTTAGTTTAGGCCAGATTCTAGTATTGGATTATTGGATTTATACAGTCTCAGTATTTCCGTGTTTTACGGATGGGAGGGGCATTCTCGTAATTAGCCGAGAAGCTTCTAGAAGATAGGTGACTCATTTAGATTTAATTCATTTATGAATTAAACTAAATGAGGTGGAGAGCTTATATGTAATTTGCATTAAATGAATTAGTGACTCCTGAGATGATTCATCCAAGTGAGTTAATGAATCATTTATTGCTTAATGACTCATGAGATGATTCATTGATTGTATTGAATGAAGCATGGTTGTAATTATCATATATGATTTATTTTATAATCATTATGCTTCATATAATATAGAAATGAGTTATTATTCATTTCATTCTCACATACACACTCTCTCTCCTCAAGCTCTCCTCTTCTTAAACCTAACCCTAATCCTTTCATATGTTGAGATCCCAAGGGTTAGAAAGACTAATAGATCCTTAATCCACTACTATATCTTCTAGGTCACTTGGATTAGCAATCCTAGCCACTTAGTTACCTCAAGTGAGAGGTTAAAGCTTGGAGAAGGAACTCTCAGGTGGATCTTCTATCACATCGAGGAGGCCGATGAGGAGGTGAATAACAAGAACAAGAAGGACTAGTATCTTGAGGTATAATCATCTATCAAAGTAGTTTAGCACTTCTAGATAGTTTGTTAGTTAGGGTTTAGCAAAGATCGGTAAAGTTAGTCGATGTTACCTTAAACAAAATAATTGTTTTACCTATTCCGCCTCCCCACATCATGTGGGGTGTCTAACGTCGACTTATATTTGTATCAGAGACTAGCTAACCCATAACTAACATGTTAGCAAAGTCTTTAGAAATTCGATCGCAAAACGAACCCGAAAAAATGACATTTTCACATTGTTTCTGCCGATTTTAAAACGGGGTCTAAAATTTTTTCAGGGACCCTTAAAAATACAAGCAGGTTTTTTTTAAGAATTGTGAAGAAATTTGGGATCGTGACTCGACCAAACCACCGCGGAATTGAGGCCGATCCAAGCGATCCGCCGCGGATCCGCGGCCGAGTTGACACCGAGTCAACCCAAATTTGCTCAGTCATTCTTCTGTGTTGATGCTGTGTTTTCTGGGATGTTTTGTTTCTGCTCAGGTTTTATGTGCACAGAGAATTATTTGGAGTAGATTCATATGTGTTGCTTGATCGAAATTCTAAGAACTTTGGCTAACTGGATTATATCTGTATTGTGTTTAATGTGTTCGTTAACCTCCCCTAACTGCTAGTATGTCGGTTAGCAGGGGGTTGCACATTTCTATAATGGTTTTTACTGGTTTGTGAATGTGAACTTGTTGAATTGTCGTGAATGGATAGCCGGGGATGTGAGACGATTGTTTCTTTCATTCAAATGTAAATTGTAATTTGTTGTAATATTCTTTTGCGGGGCACATCCGGGTTGAGGTTGTAGCCACCGTTGTATTATTTCATTTACTGTTTTCTGCACATAGGATAGACCCAAGGTGGGGTGCATAAACTACCGGGTAGTTTGATGTGCTTAGTGGCCTACTCACGTCGTTGAGGGAGACCGCTTCACTTCGGGTACTTGGCGGGTAGTTTGCCGTACCCATAGGGGTCTAGGGTGGAGTTTTGGCTATTCATCGCGACTATGTAATCCGTCTTTCTTTGCAGGCTCAAAAGGAATGCGGATTCCTAGAAAATCCAATATATTCATCTGTGATCTGGAATGCCTATTATTGCGTCTGACGAATGTAAAATATATATATATATATATATATATATATATGATATCTAGTAGGCGTCACTTATGTTTTGCACCCGCGCTAGCCCAGCCCCCGCTCTGTCGTTAGTTAAGTAACCTAACGGGTGAATGACGGGACCCAGTGGCGAATGCGGATGGCATAAGAGGAAGTTGTATTTTCGTTGTTTTTTGCAATGATAGGTTAATTGATGGGACGCATTATATTAATGCAAAGAAAATAAACCAAAGTTGAATCGTTGGAACAGTTTAAAAGAAACCACTCGATTATTTTAAAACAGAAGATATTTTTTTAATTGCCGAGCTTAAATCACTCCTTTTAAAAGCTATCAAGTTCCTTCGATCATATCAACTTCGCTACGTTCACGGTTTTGCCAAAACCCTTCGTAGCCCTCCGTCATTTCATTTGGGTATTCAGTAGTATTCAAGCTATGTATTTTGACCAACGCCAAGGCATAGTGTTTGGTAGCTGCTGGGTATTCATTTGCTGCATAGATAGATGAGTTAGTTTGGGACAATCGTACTGCCATTTGGCCAACGTCAGGGGTATGTACGGATGGGTTCAAATTAACAAGATAATGATGGGTAGAACTTGACATGTGACTTATGACATTTTTACCAATGCCAAGGTCATAAGAGCATAGGGCAGAAATCCATATCGGGAGTTTCTAAAGAAACTAAAACTTGCTAAGAGATTGCATACCATTTGGAGTGTGATAATTTTGGTAGGATTCCTTCATCTTTATCACATGATGATATTTGGATCCCGATCCTACTGTGAGTATATGCTACTCATCAGGAGATTCTTTCACTTAACGATCAATGCTATAAACCAAGTAGGTGTCGAGAAAGGTGTCAGCGGGGCTACGCCCCCAGAGAAAAGAGGTTATTTAATTAAGGAACTTCGCGAAAGCGTCGTAAAACCTCCCTCGAAGTACCGACACCAGCCTGGCTGAATGGTTAAGCATGTATTGTACGGTGAGAATAGTCCTGACTAGTTCTTCCTTTTTGGTTTGAGGAAGGATTCGAGAAACAGTGGGAGCCATCCTGTTTAGATAAACTAAATACCACTCTAAACTTGCAAGAGCATTGCTAAAGTGTTTCCTCTCTCTCTCCTAATTGCAGCGACCCAGAACATGACAGGCCTTAAGTTATTATTAGATAAAAATATTTTGACAGGGCCAAACTATAAAGATTGGTTCCGGAATGTTAAGATGGTAATTACCTATGACAAATTGGGGTATGTCCTTACTACTAAGGACCCTACCATCCCAGGTCCTGAATCCAGTGTCGTGGATAAGGAAATCCACAAGACCTGGGAGTTGGACTGCGCGAAGGCCAAATTCATCGTGCTTGCCTCTATGAATAATGAACATCAGAAGAGGCACGAGAATATGGATCTAGAATCCATATTTCTCTACACCAAGGAACTGTATGGAGAGCAATCTCGTATAGCTAGATACGAGATCTCGAAGAACTTGTTTCAGTCGAGGATGGCCGTCGGATCATCTATAGGGGAACATGTCCTTAAGATGATTGGCTATATTGAAGAGCTCGCACACCTCAGGACAACATTAGAGAACGAGCTGTATACAGACTTGATTCTACAGTCCCTTCCTTCCACCTACGCCCAGTTTATCTTGAATTTCAACATTCAAGGTAAAGAAGTTGAACTTCCAGAACTCCTTAACATGTTGAGGAGTGTAGAGGGCACCTTGCAGAAGGCAAGGGAAACACCCACTCTGTTTGTTCGTGGTGCTTCCTCTTCCAGGTCCAAGGCAAGGGCCAAAGGAAGGAAGAAGAAGGCCGCTACCAAACCGAGAGGTGGTGTTGGTAAGGTGGGAGTCAAGGGAAATGCAAAGGTTGCAGTACCAGTAGTGGCAAAGGACGAGTGCTTCCACTGTCGTAGGAAAGGCCATTGGAAGAAAGATTGCAAAGCTTGGATTGCCAAGAACCAGGACCCGAAGCAAGTTGTGGCTTCGAGTTCAGGTGTGTTTGTAATTGAAAATTCATTGCAGGCTCTACTTCCTGGGTATTGGATACCGGATCAGGATCTCATATATGCAATTCATTGCAGGCTCGGAGAAACCGTAGAGTGCTGAAGGTTGGTGATATGACCCTCCAGGTTGCTAACGGAGCTTGTGTGAATGCTGTGTCCATAGGGGATTATCACCTTGGATTGACGAGTGGACATATTTTGGTTTTGCGCAACTGTTTTTGTGTACCTAGTTTAACGTGTAATATCATATCAGTATCGTTGTTATCAAAAGAAGGTTATGATTTCACGTTTGTATGCGATGTTGTTAACATCCAACTTAATCATGGTTTGATTGGGTCTGGTACACTAGATAACGGTATATACGTGTTAAACCAATTACAGATTTTCAATGTCCAGAACACACTAAAAAGAAATTCTCCAGATATAAATCAGGCTTTCTAATGGCATTGTAGACTAGGTCACATCAATGAGACAAGGTTAACTAAGTTATATAGAGAAGGATATTTGGATCCGTTCGAATATCAACCTTATGCCACTTGTCAATCATGTCTCAAAGGAAAGATGACAAAGACTCCATTCACTGGACATGGAGTAAGAGCGAGCGAGCTCTTAGGACTCATACACAGCGATGTATGTGTTGGAGATAGTGCCCTCAGAGTCAATTATTGGATCACAGGCACGTGATTGCAATGATTGAGGGAGGACCTATACCGGTAGGACAGTCTTACTCAAGATGATAGTATGCTATCTGGTTTATCTTTATCATCGTGTACTGCTTTAGGTGACCCTACAGGTCACTATTGCACGTTGATAGAGCCCCTAGGATTCTTGCTTGACTACCAGCAGTATGAGGGCGATCATATACATGGGAGCTGGGGTCTATAAGCACATCCTTAAAAGGTCCCTAGTCGTGGGAGTTTCGAGATAGGGCATCGATACTCCAGAGCAGACTATTGTATACAGTCGAGACCCCGACGAGGGGCGGTGGCCGGTCTCACAACCCACTGGTGTCAGTTGGTTCACCTAAGATGTATACAGGTGCTCATTAGGTTATGAGTACACCGGACAGGACTCACCGGGAACATGCCAGTTGGTCTTATACCTGACGTCAGATAGCAGTTCCCTGGTGACATGTGTACAGGTTAGTTCATCGACCTGAGATCGTCATTTGCCTCGTGTGAGTTCCAACTGTGCTTTGATTACTACCCTACCACGCTCAAAGGAGACGTGCAAACAGGTTTTAGTTGGGTACAGTCCTGAGCCACATGGAGGCAGTGAGCGGATCTGCAGGGGTTCGTCTCTCCCGGTATTGGGGGTGAGGTCGCGCTGTGTCAAGGAGAGCCATTACACAAAGCCCTCGGCCGAGGCAGGAGATTTACTGATAGGTATTCCACATGGACTACACTCTGACACGACTTGTACCGCTTTTGGGGGTCTGACTTTTACCAACCCCCTAGGCCCGCCATGCGATACTCATAGAAGAACGGATCGGACTGTACGGATATTGTCACTGACAGGCTCAGTAGGGTGTCAGGATGAGTTCGCTCATCGACGTCCCTTTTGGTCAATACCTGGTAGCCCGTTACATATAGGCTAATACCTCTGACGTGCTAGTGGTTAAATCCACAACCAAAGTATTGACGAGTCTTTAAAGTCCCCCACAGACCGTTTCTCAAGTTTTGGGCGAAACGCTGTAGAGGCCGTATGGAGATATGGCAGGGTTCGATCAGATATGTGTGGTATTGCACGGATCGTGATCGGACGGATTTTACTAGCAGGCTTTGGTTTAAGCCGGATCCTAGTATTGTGCAGTGTAGATCTTGTCTCTTTGCATTTGAATTCAGTGGGAATACAAATGCGGGTATGTATATACAGTCACGGGGTTTTCCTGTAATTTATTACGGGATCAGTTTCTGAAGTTGCTAGTTTATATTTTGTTCCGGCCAGTTTTCTTTTGTTCCTTCACGGCCGGATTTTTCCGATGGAGGGGGCTAATTTGCAAGTTTGCAAATTAGCTTAGTGGAGGGGTTTGTTTGTAAATGAGGATTATGATGGGTTAAGCATATTTGCTTTTTCATGATGGTTTTAATTTATGTGATGGGATTGAGTTGGTTTTGTATTAGACTTTGAGGGTGACATAATTTCCTTTTTCCACACACATTTTCCTCACTTGTTTTTAATCCATCATTTTTCCTCTTCCATGATAAGTGACCGGCCACATTTTTTGAGAGAAGAGAGAGAGAGTTCATTTTGGTGTGGAAATTTCTTCATCTCATCTTTGGCTTGCTACAAAATTCCTTACCTCTCTCTCCAAAGTTTTTCTTCACCTCCATCACAAGGCAACTTCAACCCCAATGAGACAAAGCTACTACACTTAGCCTACAGCATTTCATGGGCACGTCGGCTTGCTAACTTCGTACCCGAGTTGCCTCGGTCCAGAGGCGGGAGCTCGTAAAAGAACCCGGCGATGTGGTGCCCGTTCCGACGAGGAGATGGAGACCGGAGGTTCCGCGAGGAGATCGGAGTGGAGGTCGAAGACCGAAGAACACAGATCGCTCGGTATAGCTTTCTTTCCATCTTCTAGTTTGCGAGGGTTAGGTTAATGGCCCGATCCGGGATTTTAGTGCGCGGTGGTGCCGGTTTCTAGTTTTTAGAAAAGTTTCGTTTCCGCATTCCAGCGTCGGATTGACGGCCGGGGCGCCGCCGTGCACTTGCACTGGTATCAGAGCCACGCCATTAACCTAGTCTAGCTTGCTCTAACGTGTTTACAAGTTTGATCAATCGGATTTTCTAAAAACCACATTTCCATGTCGCACTTTCTGTCGAATTTTTCCTTGCTCTAAAAATTATTTGGTATATTGGAAAAATACGTGCAGGGTTTTTTATGCATTCTGTGAAAATTTGGTCGGCTGATATTACTGTAGCGCAGCGGTTCAGCGGCCAAAACCACGTTTTGACCGCGGAACCGCCGCCGTTTTGTGGCCAAACCGTACCAAATTTCTACAGTGGTTTACTGACATGGAAATAGGGTTTCTGGTATATTCGTTTTGGGCCCGGATGTTTTTGAGTGCTACAGTAGTGCTTGGGGCCCACTCCGGAAAATTTAGTCGATCGAATATTTTAGACATGTTAGTTCACAGTATTTACATTATATCTACGACCGTGAATGTCACTCGATCGGTAAATCCAGTCTATCTGCTATAGCCCTTTTAGACGGATTTGCGAAAGTGACATTCACGTTGATGTTCTGTGTTGTGCTGTGTTGTTGCGGATTGGTCGTGGGGGATAGCCTGGATGCAATGGTAGTACAGTTTGGTGTATTATGTACATTTGATATTGCGGGGCGAGCGTCCGACATGTGGACTGCCATCACTGTCTGTTTGTATATTATTCTTTTAGGGTACGACCGGGCTGAGGTCGATGTACCCGTTGTATGTATATTTTACTTTCTGTACTAGGATTACCCCAAGGAGGGGTGCACGGATAGCCGGGTTCTAGAGGGAAACGGGCCCGCATCTCATGGCTTTTAGACGGAGGGGGCTTTACTCTAGAATTGGCAGGCTATTCGCCGCACTCGTAGGGGGTACAGGATGACCCAGGAGGGGTGCCCAAGTTACCGGATTCCGTGAAGTGTTGGGTGGTCCATTCACGTTGCT
Organism: Agapanthus africanus; assembly: GCA_030015575.1. Taxonomy (NCBI): domain Eukaryota; kingdom Viridiplantae; phylum Streptophyta; class Magnoliopsida; order Asparagales; family Amaryllidaceae; genus Agapanthus; species Agapanthus africanus. The sequence continues at coordinate 334,604,890 of JASDDO010000031.1, forward strand.
GAAGGGGGCTGCCCCGCTTCAGGTTTTGGCGGGTAACTTTCCGCGCCCGTAGGGGTCTAGGATTTCATTGCACAGGCTATCCACACGACCAGGGGAATGTCGGGTTTCAGTAGCGGCTCTATGAAACCCGGTGATCCCAGATATCTGTATTGTTCTATGCTGCTTATTACATTTCTGTGATGTTTCTTTTTATCACGCCTTGAGCGAATATTATATATTGATATATATACTAGTAGATGTTGTATATGTTTTGCATCCGCGCTAGTCCAGTCCCCGCTCTGTCGTTAGTTAAGTAACCTAACGGGTGATGACGGTACCCAGTGGCGAATGCGGATGGCATATACGTACATCGTATTTTCGTTCTTTTGTGGTGTGATCAATTGATGGGACTGCGTTGATTCGGATCAATGCAAGCTAAACAAACCTTTTCTGATGTTGTTGGAACAATTTTTCAAAAATCTGTTATTGCTAGAACGTTCTCTTTTGTTTTGCACAGTGGTATTCGGTTATGAATATCCAGCACCTTAGTCGACGAGGCAAGGGCCGAGATCCCTTCACCGGGAGTGACCCCTTGGACAGAAGTTTGCATCAGGGTAATAACTTCACTATAGTCGATTACTTTTTGCTATGCATCGTGGTATTCAGTTAGAATATCCTGCACCTCATTCTACGGGGAAAGAGCCGAGATCCCTTCACCGGGAGTGACCTCTATATTTTATAAAGCTATCCAGTTCCTTCAATGATATCAAGTTCATTACGTTAAAGGTTTTTCCCCAGAAACCATTCGTAGCCCTCCATCATTTCAGACGGGAAGCACGTAGTATTCATGCTATGTTTGTTGACCTTCGTCAAGGCATAGTGTATGGTAGCTGCTTGTTACCTTTCTGTTGCATAGATAGATGCGTTGGTTTGGGACAGTCGTATAGCCTTGTTGACCTTTGTCAAGGGCTTATACGGGTGGGTTCAAATTAACCTGGACAATGAAGGGTAGAACTTGACATGTGACTTATGATTTGTTGACCTTCGTCAAGGTCATAAGAGCATGGGGCAAAAATCACATCGGGAGTTTCTAAAGAAACTGAAACTTGCCAGATATGCGCATACCTTTTAGAGTGTGATAACGTGAGCGGATTCCGTCACGTTATCATGCGATGATAGCTGGATCCCGATCCCCACTGATGAGTTGGTTTACTCCTCGGGTGATCCCGGCTAATTCTTCTTTCAGTTTTGGAGGAGAATTTGACGGTACAGTGGGAGGTTTCCTGATTAGATAAAGTGATAACCATTCTGATCTATGTTAGAGTGCACGCAGAGTGTTTCTTTTCTTTCTCTCTTTGACAGCGACCATGACCCGACCCTTGACTATGACTCAGTGACCAAAATTAACCGAACCTTCTTAAACACTGGCTTTTGGATTGTCAGAGTTGCAAACCTCATTGCCACTCCTACTTTTACCCTTTTCTCCAGGACACCCCGTATTACTACGAACATCCACTTCCATTGGACAAAACCATCGTATGGTTATATACGAACTCGAATGAATTTATTCGAGGATGGTTTCTGGTTCTGGAGGAAACGAATAGGAATATTCAGTTGTCTTTTCCTTTTACCTTCTCTCAGGTTGTGAGTGCTCCTTGGTTTAGGAGATAGTACACCTATTACGCAAATTGGATAGTCTTCTTCCAAACTATAGGCTGGTGCCGAACGGTAGGGAATGAAGAAAACCAATTAGCCTAACTAAGGTGTAGAGAAGGTATTAAGTAAAGAAAAATAAAGGGATTAGTAAGAGGGAAAAGTAAACCGCGACTGCTATTCACGACCAAACCAAGTATTTCATTACCACTCCCATTTCACCTTTGTATTTCTCCAGAACACTCCGTATCACTACGAAGATCCACAGTTATTTGGATACTCCATCGTATGGTTATATACGAACTCAAAAGAAACTTGTTCCAGTTCGGGGATGGATTCTGGTTCAGGAGAAATGGGAATAAGGTTTATTCGGTTGTCTTTTATCTTCACCTTCTCTCGCATTGCGAGTGCTCCTAGGATTAGGACAGTACACCCATTGTGCTTATTGGATAGTCTTTTTCCAAACCATAGGCTGGTGCCGAACGGTAGGGAATAAAGAAAACCATTTAGCCTAAGAGGGTGTACAGAAGGTAATGACTAAAGACATATAAAGGGATTTGGAGAGATGGCAAAGAAATATACGGTTACAGTTGTGAATCTGATAATGGAAGAGGCATTACTAGGAATACCCGTATACCCCATCGAAACATTTCAATGTTTCAATTTCACTGTGTACTGTTAAGAGAAAACTGATTTCCCAATTGGACACTTGCTCCAGGGTATGTATTTACCAGGTATGATTCTCACATCTGTATGGTTTTACAGATGATGAGTAGGAGTAAGTTATTGGGAATTGGGTGATCATCCTCATTATATCGGGATTCGTTGTAATTGGTGATATTTGAGGAAATCGCCTGGGCTGTTTGCCGGACGATAAATATTTGGTTTTGAATATCCGTTGTCATGCACCAATTTCAAATTGATATATCTGTACGTCTATTTTTATAGAGTGAGATATACCTTTTTCAAATTCTGTCTATGCCATTTACCTATATCAGTGGATGGTTGGGTAAGGAGCATTGAACAGCGGTGTAATTCTTCATAACCATAGTACAGTTTTCAACCTGCGACACACAGGGAATGAATTATCAGACTTAAGGGACTTATACAGAGTATTGTATATTGTCCAGTGTCCATTAGGACAGAGGGGTTGGTCCTCGTACTATATTCAGTTTACTTATGACTTCTCTAGTTCTTAGACAAGTGTTTCGTAGAAACACAAGGTCGAAGTTTTGATAAGTTATAGGTATATGAATAAAGTAGAGGACTAGGTGTTGCAAGTATCGGGATTCTTCAAGGTGATCGAAGATGTAGATACTTGTGTGTGGTATTCAGTTGATAGTAATGATTAAGAGAACTTGCTTCTCTTTCAGGTTACTCATAATTGGAAGTATTCCTAGGTTGAGTAACGCTGATAGGCCTCCTTCGATTTAGTTGACATGCACTGGAGACAGCTGCATGATTTGAATCTGGTTCCAATTAAATCAGTGCCTCTGCTTCTATATTGGATATAGAATAGTTCATATCTTAACGATGTTAAGGTACGGGGAGTTGTCCGGCTTATGCTTAAAACCAGACTCTGGATAACTCAAGACACGTTTCTGTAATGGCTGTTTGTGGGTTGACCCAGGCTATGACAAGGGTTGACTTTCTACCATCTAGGAGATCAATAGTGATATTGCTCTTGACTCGCCACAGTTTTAACAAAAATGGATTTTTTTAGAAAACAGTAGTGGGAGTATGGTAGAACTGGAAGTGATTCCAGAACCGCAAAAGATTACTGAAAAGTTGATAAGAACCTAAAGATTCAATCTGGTTTGACATTCCATTGACCACTCCGCAGATATGGTGGGTAACCTCAGGCACCCGAGAGGTACTTCGGTATGCTCAAGGACGGTGGCAGGGAGGTTCTTGTTTACCCAGACTTGCCATTGCTGTTGTTCCAGACTGTGAGACCCGGCAGGAGGATGAGTATAGCGTCGTTCTAAACTAGCTTTAGAAGTGCACGTGTATATGACTCTGCCAGATGGTTGTCGTAGTCAGTTGGAGCAGCAGAAGCATTGGTGGACAAGTAGCTTATGTCTATTTATGGACTAAAGCAGATAAAGCGGAGATAGATCATCTATTTCTGATGTGACAGTCATTGGTTTGACTTCATCAGAATAGTGGATGGATCTGTTAAGAAGGTAGTAGGGTGTAGTGTCCTGGTATTTGGATGACATACACAGAGTAGGAAGTGAAATTCCTATACTACGATCGGTTGTACTTTGGTTGTCACACAGTAGTTTCTCCACATGGGACTTGGATATTATATCAGACGTTCTGGTTACTAGATCTATGGTCTTAGATCTAGATTTGGAAAGTGTCCCAATCAGGGTACGTAGACAGCATTCTAAAGGTGTTTTAGAATGGACGACTCCAGGCACGGTAGTGTACCTGCAGGTGATGGAGTCACCCTCTCTAAAGGTGTCTTACAGACTAAAGGGGAGAGGGATGTGCATGATTGGCAGATCACTTGCTTTGGCAATTGACTCAATCATGAGATGTCAAGTACTACACCAAATGTTGTTTTTGCAGTAGATGCAATAAATTAATATTGATCCAATCCTGGAGAAATGATCGGAAGCAGTTTTAGAACATAAGTTGATGTTCTAGGGATATGATAACGACAGCCTCTTTTGGGAGACAGTTATCATTTCAGGCTTCCAAGATGACCTGGATGACAAAAAGGTTGTCAGAGTTATAGTTTTCCTTCTGACAAGGGGCAGTATTTTGGACAGATAGTCCAAGCAGATACTGAAGGAAGCATGGCGCAGGATACTGATTAAGTTCAGTTGATGATACAGTCTAAGAAGTTTGGATTTGGAGTTCATTTATGAACTAGGTCCCATCAAATATCCAGACATATTCTGAGAAAAGTATTGCTCATTTCGGGAGATGGCTTTCTCCGCGAACTTGAGATAAAGAGAGACATAGAAAGAAACATCAGAGCGGATCCACTCACTGTGGCTATTCCTTGAACGCAATAGTTTCGCAAACGAGATTGGTGAGACTGACTAGTAGAGGAGTTGGGTGTTCGGTATCATACGGGCTGTGAGTATGCGACATCGCAATAATTAGCCTTGAGTGCAACTGGGAGATTGTTGGAGATAGTGCCCTCAGAGTCAATTATTGGATCACAGGCATGTGATTGCAATGATTGAGGGAGGACCTATACCGGTAGGACAGTCTTACTCAAGATGATAGTATGCTATCTGGTTTATCTTTATCATCATGTACTGCTTTAGGTGACCCTACAGGTCACTATTGCACGTTGATAGAGCCCCTAGGATTCTTGCTTGACTACCAGCAGTATGAGTGCGATCATATACGTGGGAGCTGGGGTCTATAAGCACATCCTTAAAAGGTCCCTAGTCGTGGGAGTTTCGAGACAGGGCATCGATACTCCAGAGTAAACTAGTGTATACAGTCGAGACCACGACGAGGGACGGTGTCCGGTCTCACAAGCCACTGGTGTCAGTTGGTTCACCTAAGATGTATACAGGTGCTCATTGGGTTATGAGTACACCGGACATGACTCGCCTGGAACATGCTAGTTGGTCTTATACCTGACGTCAGATAGCAGTTCCCTGGTGACATGTGTACAGGTTAGTTCAACGACCTGAGATCGTCATTTGTCTCGTGTGAGTTCCCACTGTGCTTTGATTACTACCCTACCACGCTCAAAGGAGACGTGCAAATAGGTTTTAGTTGGGTACAGTCCCGAGCCACATGGAGGCAGTGAGCTGATCTGCAGGGGTTCGTCTCTCCCGGTATTGGGGGTGAGGTCGCGCTGTGTAAAGGAGAGCCATTACACAAAGCCCTCGGCTGAGACAGGAGATTTACTGGTAGGTATTCCAGTAGTATCTCAAGGTGTTCTGGACTACACCCCGACACGACTTGTACCGCTTTTAGGGGTCTGACTTTTACCAACCCCTTAGGCCCGCCATGCGATGCTCATAGACGAACGGACCAGACTGTACGGATATTGTCACTGACAGGCTCAGTAGGGTGTCAGGATGAGTTCGCTCATCGACGTCCCATTTGGTCAATACCTGGTAGCCCGTTACGTATAGGCTAATACCTCTGACGTGCTAGTGGTTAAATCCACAACCAAAGTATTGACAAGTCTTTAGAGTCCCCCACAGACCGTTTCTCAAGTTTTGGGCGAAACGCTATAGAGGCCGTATGGAGATATGGCAGGGTTCGATCAGATACGTGCGGTATTGCACGGATCGTGATCGGACGGATTTTACTAGCAGGCTTTGGTTTAAGCCGGATCCTAGTATTGTGCAGTGTAGATCTTGTCTCTTTGCATTTGTATTCAGTGGGAATACAAATGCGGGTATATATATACAGTCGCGGGGTTTTCCTGTAATTTATTACGGGATCAGTTTCTGAAGTTGCCAGTTTGTATTCTGTTCCGGCCAGTTTTCCTTTGTTCCTTCACGGCCGTATTTTTCCGATGGAGGGGGCTAATTTGTAAGTTTGCAAATTAGCTTAGTGGAGGGGTTTGTTTGTAAATGAGGATTATGATGGGTTAAGCATCTTTGCTTTTTCATGATGGTTTTAATTTATGTGATGGGATTGAGTTGGTTTTGTATTAGACTTTGAGGGTGACATAATTTTTTTTTCCACACACATTTTCCTCACTTGTTTTTAATCCATCATTTTTCCTCTTCCATGATAAGTGGCCGGCCACATTTTTTGAGAGAAGAGAGAGAGTTCATTTTTATGTGTGAATTTCTTCATCTCATCTTAGGCTTGCTACAAAATTCCTTACCTCTCTCTCCAAAGTTTTTCTTCACCTCCATCATAAGGCAACTTCAACCCCAATGAGACAAAGCTACTACACTTAGCCTACAGCATTTCTTGGGCACGTCGGCTTGCCAACTTCATGCCCGAGTTGCCTCGGTCCAGAGGTGGGAGCCCGTAAAAGAACCCGGCGATGTGGTGTCCGTTCCGACGAGGAGATGAAGACCGAAGGTTCCGCGAGGAGATCGGAGTGGAGGCCGAAGACCGAAGGACACGGATCGCTCGGTATAGCTTTCTTCTCATCTTCTAGTTTGCTAGGGTTAGGTTAATGGCCCGATCCATGATTTTAGTGCGCGGTGGTGCCGGTTTCTAGTTTTTAGAAAAGTTTCGTTTCCGCATTCCGGCGTCGGATTGACGGCCGGGGCGCCGCCGTGCACTTACAGTATGTGGTCCAATATCTACACATGCAAGAGGCGGTTTTTCATATTTCATTACTTTTACGGATGATTACTCTAGGTTTGGATTCATTTTCTTAATGAAACATAAATCCGAGGCCTTTGAGAAATTCCGAGAATAAAAAAATGAAGTAGAGAACCAAACCGGAAAAAGTATCAGGACACTGAGATCTGATCGAGGTGGTGAATACTTAAGTGCCGAGTTCCTGGGTTACCTAAAAGAGAATGGAATTCTCTCTCAGCTTACTCCTCCATACACTCCACAACATAACAGTGTATCGGAAATACGAAACCGAACCCTATTGGATATGGTACGTTCCATAATGAGTAACGCTGAGTTACCGTGATCTTTCTGGGGTTATGCACTAGAATCAGCTGCATATCTTTTGAACAGGGTTCCTACCAAGACTGTTCCTACCACACCATATCAGATGTGGAGTGGGAAGAAACCCTATCTTCAGTATCTTAAGATATGGGATGTCCAGCTTTTGTTAAAAAGCAGCATGCGGACAAACTCGAGGCACGATTAGTACAGTGTAAGTTTGTGGGATATCCAAAGAACTCCAAAGGGTATTTTTTCTATTACGCAGAGGAACAAAAGGTTTTTGTTTCTCGAAATGCCCATTTTCTAGAGCAGCAGTTTTTAGAAAAGGAAACAAGTGGGAGCGCAATAGAACTGGAAGAAATTCCAGAACCACAAACTACTACTGAAAGTTTTGTAGAACTAGAAGTTCAAGAAGAACAGGACATTCCCGTACCTCTCCGCAGGAGTAGTATGCCAACTCATCCGCTTGAGAGATACTTCGGTTTTCTCATAGATAGGGATAGAGAGGATTGCATCATTGATAATGATGAACCTACAAGCTTCCAACAGTCCATCCAGAGCGGCGACTCAGTAAGATGGCTGGATGCAATGCGGAACGAGATGGAGTCCATGTACACCAACAAAGTATAGACTTTGGACTTTGCTCCAGATGGGGTAAAACCCATAGGATGCAAGTGGATCTTCAAGAAAAAGATTGGTGTAGATGGACAGATGGAAACCTATAAGGCTAGACTTGTTGCAAAGGGTTTTCGTCACAGACCTGGTTTAGACTATGACAAAACTTTTTCTCCAGTGGCTATGCTCAAATCCATTGGGATCCTTCTTGCCATTGCCGCCTTCCATGATTATGAGATCTGGCAGATGGACGTAAAGACGGCTTTTATAAATGGTAATTTAGAAGAATGCGTCTATATGGATCAGCCAGAAGGTTTCAATCAGAGTGGGAGCAGCGGGAAAGTGGGCAAGTTGCTTAAGTCCATTTATGGACTAAACCAGGCATCACGGAGTTGGAACATCTGTTTTGATGAAACGGTCAAAGAATATGACTTTATCAAAAATCCAGATGAACCGTATATATATAGTAAAATTGTAGCACGAACTGTCGTATTCCTCGTCTTGTACGTGGATGACATTCTCTTGATAGGAAATGACATTCCTATGCTACAATCTGTCAAAGGATTCTTGTCACACAGGTTCTCCATGAAAGACCTGGGTGATGCCTCTTACATTCTGGAGATCCATAACTGTCGTGATAAATCTAAGAGGATGTTGGGACTTTCGCAGTCCAGGTATATCAACACTATACTGAAAAGATTCAGTATGGAAGATTCTAAGTGCGGTAATTTACCAGCTTGTCACGGAATCACCCTCTCCAAAGAGATGTCTCCCAAGACTGATTTGGAAAGGGATCGCATGTCTATTATACCCTACGCTTCTGCGATAGGCTCTATAATGTATGCGATGTTGTGCACCAGACCAGATGTAGCTTACGCACTGAGCGTGGTAAGCCGGTATCAGTCAGACCCAGGGGAGAAGCACTGGATAGCAGTAAATAACATTCTCAAGTACCTGAGAAGGACTAAGGATATGTTCTTAGTTTACGGCGGAAAAGACCTCAAGATCGAGGTTTTTGCTGACTCTAGCTTCCAGAGTGACAAGGATGACTCCAAGTCCATGTCAGGTTATGTTTTTACCCTCAATGGAGGGGCGGTGTGCTGGAAGAGTTCCAAGCAGGACACCGTTGCTGACTCGACAATGGAAGCGGCGTATATAGCTGCTTGCGATTCCGCAAAAGAAGCAGTCTGGATGAAGAAGTTCCTCACAGAACTTCAGGTGGTTCCATCCATTGTTGATCCAATACCTCTGTATTGTGACAACAACGGGGCTATAGCTTTGGCAAAGGAACCCAGGTCCCATCAGAAGTCTAAACACATCTTAAGGCGGTATCACCTGATCAGGGAGATCATAGATCGCCGGGAGATCGAGGTCCGGAGAGTTTCTACAGAGGAGAACACCGCAGATCCATTCAAAAATGCCTTACCTCAGACACAGTTCGAGAGGCTATTCGAGATGATAGGTCTTCGATACGCCAGTACATAGCCCTAGTGAAAGTGGGAGATTGTTAGTGTATATGCCCTAGGGGCCATTATTGTATCATACTAGCTTGTATATTACTTAATGGAAGCTTGGGATATTCACAGTTATAATAACAGTCTTGCTCAACATAGTAGTATGCTACTCGGTTTATATCTATCTTAATATGTGTATATGTTTCTTTTAGCATATCGCAAATACATATTGATAGAGCCTATAGGATCTTGCTTGACTACCAGCGTTGTGATGGCAGTCACACTAGTGGGGGCTGGGTAGTCTACAAGCACATCCTTATTCAGGTCCCTAGTCGTAGGATTATCGAGACAGGGCATAGATACTCCAGAGTAGACTAGTGTGTACGCTTCTCATCCCAGTAAGGGAAATGGTCTGTCCCACAGCCATTAGTACGTTGTACTGGAGATAGTATACAGGTGCTCGTTGGGTTACGGGTACCCCGGACAGGACTCGCAGGGAACTGTTGGTTGGTATTATACCCGTCGTCATTTAACAGTTCCCAGGTGACATGAGTACATCATAGTCCTTTGACTTGACACTGCTGTTTCCTCTCGAGTGTGTTCCCACGGTTCTTAGATTGCTACCCAACCACGGCTCAAAGGAGTCGTGCAAACAGGTAGCAGTTGGGTGCAGTCCCGAAGCACTTGGAGGCAGTGGCAGTTAGAAAGGATTCGTCTCTCCTGGTATTGGAAGTTGATATCGCACTGTGTTTGGAGAGCCATTACGCAAAGTCCCTGGACAGGGCAAACGAGATTTACTGGTAGGATTTCCAGTAGCTTCTCAAGGTGTAATGGGCTTCACTCCGACACGACTTATACCGCTTTTTGGGGACTGACGCTTTCCGCCCACTATGCCCGATATGCGATAGTATTAGACGAACAGACAGGACTATACAGAGATTGTCACATCAGGCTCAGTATGAGTTCGGATAGGTTTCCTCATCGTCTTTCCTATCGACATCTACCTGGGGACCATTACATACAGCTAGTACCGTTTGCGGCCTGTGGTTAAACCCACTGCCAGCGTAGTATCGAGTCTTTAGAGTCCCACACAGAGAGTTTCCCTGCTTCAGGCGAAACGATATAGAGGTCGTATGGTTTTACGACAGGGTTCGGACATATACGTGTACTTGTGCACATATGATGTTCGGATATATTATACTAGCAGGCTTTAGTTTAAGCCAGATTCTAGTATTGGATTATTGGATTTATACAGTCTCAGTTTTTCCGTGTTTTATAGGTGACTCATTTATATTTAATTCATTTATGAATTAAACTAAATGAGGTGGAGAGCTTATGTGTAATTTGCATTAAATGAATTAGTGACTCATGAGATGATTCATCCAAGTGAGTTAATGAAGCATTTACTGCTTAATGACTCATGAGATGATTCATTGATTGTATTATATGAAGCATGGTTGTAATTATCATATATGATTTATTTGATAATCATTATTCTTCGTATAATATAGAAATGAGTTATTATTCATCTCATTCTCACATATACACTCTCTCTCCTCAAGCTCTCCACTGCTTCAATCTAACCCTAATCCTCTCATGTGTTGAGATCCCAAGGGTTAGAAAGACTAATAGATCCTTAATCCACTTCTATATCTTCTAGGTCACCTGGATTAGCAATCCTAGCCACTTAGTTACCTCAAGTGAGAGGTTAAAGCTTGGAGAAAGAACTCTCAGGTGGATCTTCTATCACATCGAGGAGGCCGACGAGGAGGTGAATAACAATAACAAGAAGGACTAGTATCTTGAGATATAATCATCTATCATAGTAGTTTAGCACTTCTAGATAGTTTGTTAGTTAGGGTTTAGCAAAGATCTGTAAAGTTAGTCGATGTTACCTTAAACAAAATGATTGTTTTACCTATTCCGCCTCCCCGCATCATGTGGGGTGTCTAACGTCGACTTACAAAAAGTTCCAAACAGGAAACCGTGGCAGACTCGACGATGGAGGTTGAATACATCGCTGCCAACGATGCTGCCAAAGAGGCTGTCTGGATAAAGAAGATCATCACTGAACTTGAAGTGGTTCCGTCCATTAAGTATACAATACCTTTGTATTGTGATAACAATGGAGCTGTGACTTTGGCCAAGGAACCCAGGTCCGATCAGAGATCCAGGCATATTCTGAGGCGGTATCACCTAATCCGGGAGATAGTTGATCGCCGGGAGATCGAGGTCAGGAGAGTTGACACGAAGGAAAACACTGCGGATCCACTCACGAAGGCCATACCCCATATACATTTTGAGAGACTCTTCAGGTTGTTAGGTATGAGATACTACAACAGCTGGCCTTAGTGCAAATGGGAGATTATTAGTTATGTATATGCCCTAGAGGCCATTATTTACATATGATGTATATTATAGTGGATGCTTGGATATATATAGAGAGGACTTTCTTGCTCGACATGATAGTATGCTATCTGGTTGTACTTTATCTTAACATGTTGACATGTATTGGTTTACTATCTTGCTCTCACATGTTGATAAAGCCCTCAGGATATGTACTTGACTACTAGTGTTATGATCCGAAATTGGCACGTGACAGCCCTTATACTACGCAACGTCTACATGCGTAACGCAATTTAAGTAAGCCGAAAACCCAGCAGCTAAACCATCACAAATAGTAAGTGATAATAATATTTTTAAAACCTTTGAAATCTAAAACCAAATTCTTGAAAATTACAACTTTATTTCCTTCAAAATTTGGTAGCACATTTGTAAAAACCAGCCCCAAAAAATGGGCACAACATAAATATAAGTAAATCATCCCCAAACGAGAGCAAAAACATGCCCAAAGGAGTAAAACAACCACCACAACAGATATACGACGCCGTAGCGAAGAAATAAAAGTCGATATAAATAAACTGCATAAAAGACCTCCAAGTCACAAAATAATACACAATATCGTCCTCACATCAAGTCTCTAAGTCAATACCAGAAAGTGGTAGATGGAGAGTACAGGATACAACGAATATACAATGAACATGAGTGGATAGCCACAAAACCCACCTAAAGCAAAACTGCACACTGTGAGCTGAAGCGGTATCCGCAGCAAAAGATGATATGATAGATGAATAGCCCGCCTCGACTACTCTGGGGAACAACCTACAAAACACTGCGGCACAACGGGGGTGAGTTGCCATCGCGTGAATAGAAAATAACATATGCAGGTAATCGCAAGTATGCACGTACTGCGCGAATCTAACATATTCAAGCTAATAGCAATAAAAGGTCATATGAATGCAACAGTCATGAAAGGTACACTAGCAGGTACAACTAATACATGAAGCAATAATATGCCAGTATGTATATGCAATAGTCATGTAATGTGCTCTATCAGGCACTACTAATACATGAACAATGATATGAAAATGTGTATATGCAACAGTCATGAAAGGTACTCTAGCAGGTACAACTAATACATGAAGCAATGCATATAAAATAAAAGTATGTAAATGCAACAGTCATGGAAGGTACCCTATCAGGTCTACTAATACATGAAGCAGTGCATAAACAATAAATGCGGAGTATGGGATAAAACATGTCATTCCGATGGAATCCTGACCTCGTGGTAGGTCCAAAGTCCATCAAGACAATCTAAACCCTAAATTTCCTCAAATCAGCCCCCAAATTGGCTCTCATATCATGTAAGTCTCATATATCCTGAATGTACAATATCAATCGTATATCTTGAATGTGTAAGTCCACGTTGCGACCCCCGGTGCTTACGGGGAGGCGGAAACGGTATAAAAAAACAAATTTTTATCGCAAGAGGCAACATGGACTAAACAAGGTCGGGATCGTGTCTAAACTAAACTAGCAAACTTGCTAAAGAGATTTAGCTACTCGGATGAAGATGGTTATACCTAAACTTGAACTCCTTCTTCTTCAAACTTTTGTAGATGGTTGATGGTTCTCTTCTTGTCGCCTTCTTCCGTCGAAGATGGATCCACCTCGAGGGTTCAACCTTTGGGCTCTTTCTCGAACTTGGAGTGAACTAGAATCTCCGGCTTGCTAAACCCTTGATCCTAGAGTGAGTAGAGAGTGTCTAAGGGGTGCTTTTCTTTTTAAAGAGAGGGATTCTCAACACATGAGAAGGGTTCTCTTTTGCTAGAGGAAGAAGAAGATGAAGTGAGGAGAGAGAAGCTAAATGAGATAATGAGCTCTCTTTTTCTTTCTTGCAACCATAATGCAAAAGAAAAAGAATTATCAAATAATAATAATAATGAAAATGAAAAGGTTGATGGAAAGTTTTAGAATGACCATTATCATTACAAACATTAAATGGTTTTGCAAGAATCAAAAAACATCTTGCTTTTGTAATGATGATGGTCAAATCTTCAACCATGGTCAACAAGTCAACCATGGTCAACAAGTCAACAAAAAAACAACCATGATACTTTTCATTTTATTAATATTATTAATTGATAAAACATAAATCCATTAGGGTTTGGAAAAAGACGACTGTCAACTGTGCATACGCACCCGTTCCGAAACCCTAATGAAAGTCATCTTCCTCCTCCTCAAATAACTGTGCATACACACCTGCATTCTTGTTCCGAGGAACATGAATACTGAGAGATAAAAGCAACCCCAAAACATATACCTGTATCTGACTCAAACCAGAGCAAACCAGTAAAATCCGTCCGGACTCCAAACGTGCACAAGTGCGCGGATGAGAACGAACCCTGTCGCAAAACCATGCGACCTCTACTCTGTTTTGCCCAGAGGCGAATACCCTCTGTGTGGGACTCTAAAGACTCGACACTACGCTGGCAGTGGGTTTAACCACAGACCGCAAGCGGCACTAGCTGTGCGTAACGGTCCCCAGGTAGATGTCGAAAAGAAGGCTGACGAGGTGAAACCCCATCGGAACTCCTACTGAGTCTGAATGTGACAGTCTCCGTACAGTCCGGTCTGTTCGTCTAATACATCGCATGTCGGGCCTAGGGGGCGGTAAAACGTCAGTCCCCTAATAGCGGTACAAGTCGTGCCGGAGAGAAGCCCAAAACACCCTGAGATAACACTGGAACCTACCAGTATATCTCGCTTGCCCTGGCCAGGGACTACTCGTGTAATGGCTCTCCTAGACACAGCGCGATGTCAACCCCCAATACCGGGAGAGACGAATCCTGTCTAACCGTCACTGCCTCCAAGTGCTTCGGGACTGCACCCAACCACCACCGGTTTGCACGACTCCTTTGAGCCGTGGTAGGGTAGTGATCAAAGTGCAGTGGGAACACACTTGAGGCGAAGTGCCAGTGTCAAGTCAGCGGACTAAGTTGTACTCATGTCACCTGGGAACTGATAACTGACGATAGGTATAATACCAACCTGTCAGTTCCCGACGAGTCCTGTCCAATGTACTCGTAACCCAACGAGCACCCGTATACTATCTCCAGTACGACGTACTGATGGCTGTGGGACAGACCATCTCCCACACTGGGATGAGAAGCGCATACACTAGTCTACTCCGGAGTATCGATGCCCTGTCTCGATAGTCCTGCGACTAGGGACCTGTATAAGGATGTGCTTATAGATTACCCAGCCCCCACTAGTGTGACTGCCATCACAACGCTGGTAATCAAGCAAAGATCCTAAGGGCTCCACTAATGCGTATAAGTGATATACTGAAATAAACACAAGTACACATTGAAGTAGAAACAAACCAGGTAGCATACTACTATTTTGAACAAGATTGTTTATACAAGGTGAATATCCCAAGCTTCCATTAAGTAATATACAAACTAGTATGATACAGTAATGGCCTCTAGGGCATATACACTAACAATCTCCCACTTGCACTAAGGCCATGTACTGGCGTATCGAAGACCTATCATCTCGATCAGCCGCTCGAACTGAGTCTGGGGTAAGGCCTTGGTGAATGGATCTGCAGTGTTTTCTTCTGAAGCAACCCTCCGAACCTCGATCTCCTTGCGATCCACGATCTCCCTGATCAGGTGATACCGCCTCAAGATGTGCCTGGATCTCTGATGGGACCTGGGTTCCTTCGCTAAAGCTATAGCCCCGTTGTTGTCGCAATACAGAGGTATTGGGTCAACAATGGACGGAACCACCTGAAGTTCTTTCAAGAACTTCCTCATCCAGACAGCTTCTTTTGCGGCATCAGATGCAGCAATGTATTCCGCTTCCATAGTCGAGTCTGCAACGGTTTCCTGTTTGGAGCTCTTCCAACACACCGCCCCTCCATTGAGGGTAAAGACAAAACCTGACATGGACTTGGAATCATCCTTGTCACTCTGGAAGCTGGAGTCAGCAAAGGCCTCGATCTGGAGGTCTTTTCCGCCATACACCAAGAACATCTCCTTAGTCCTTCTCAGGTACTTGAGAATGTTCTTTACCGCTATCCAGTGTTTCTCCCCAGGGTTTGACTGATACCGGCTTACCACACTCAGTGCATAAGCTACATCCGGTCTGGTACACAACATCGCATACATTATAGAGCCTACCGCAGAAGCGTAGGGTATAATAGACATGCGATCCCTCTCCAAATCAGTCTTGGGAGACATCTCTTTAGAGAGGGTGATCCCGTGACATGCCGGTAGGTTACCGCGCTTGGAATCTTCCATACTGAATCTCTTCACTATGGTGTCGATGTACCTGGACTGAGAAAGTCCTAATATCCTCTTGGATCTATCACGATGGATCCGGATCCCCAGGATGTATGAGGCATCACCCAGGTCTTTCATGGAGAACCTGTGCGACAAGAACCCCTTGACAGATTGTAGCATAGGAATGTCATTTCCTATTAAGAGAATTTCATCCACGTATAAAACGAGGAATACTACAGTTCTCGCTACAAATCTACTATAGATGCATGGTTCATCTGGATTTTTGATAAAGCCAAATTCTTTGACCGTCTCATCAAAACAGATGTTCCAACTCCGCGATGCCTGCTTTAGTCCATAGATGGACTTAAGCAACTTGCACACCTTTCCGCTGCTCCCACTCTGAATGAAACCCTCTGGCTGATCCATATAGACACACTCCTCTAAATTTCCATTTAGAAAAGCGGTCTTTACGTCCATCTACCAAATCTCATAATCGTGGAAGGCAGCAATGGCAAGAAGGATCCGAATGGATTTCAGCATAGCCACTGGAGAAAAGGTTTCGTCATAGTCCAAGCCAGGTCTTTGACGGAAACCCTTTGCTACAAGTCTAGCTTTATAGGTCTCAACCTGTCCATCTACACCAATCTTTCTTTTGAAGATCCACTTGCATCCTACGGGTTTTACCCCGTCTGGAGCAATGTCCAACGTCCATACTTTGTTGGTGTACATGGACTCCATTTCGGTCCGCATTGCATCCAGCCATTTTACCGAGTCAACGCTCTGAACGGCCTGCTGGAAGCTAGTAGGTTCATCATAATCTATGATGCAATCCTCTCGATCCCCGTCTATGAGAAAACCGTAGTATCTCTCGGGCGGATGAGACTGCCTACTACTCCTGCGGAGCGGCGTAGGAATGTCCTGTTCTTTCGAACCCTCTGGTTCCTCTAAGTTTTCAGTAATGGTTTGTGGTTCTGGAATTTCTTACAGTTCTACTGTGCTCCCACTTATCTGGTTTTCCAAAAACTCAGTTTCCAAGAAGTAGGCATGACGAGAAACAAGGACTTTTTGTTCCTCTTCGCAGTAGAAGAAATATCCTTTGGAGTTCTTTGGATATCCCACAAACTTGCACTGTACTGAGCGTGCCTCGAGCTTGTCCGCATGCTGCTTTTTAACAAAAGCTGGACATCCCCATGTCTTAATGTGCTTAAGATAGGGTCTCTTCCCACTCCACATCTCATATGGTGTAGTAGGCACAGTCTTAGTAGGAACTCGGTTCAAAAGGTACGCAGCTGATTCTAGCGCATACCCCCAGAATGATCGCGGTAACTCAGCCTTACTCATCATAGACCGTACCATATCCAATAGGGTTCGGTTTCGTCTCTCCGATACACCGTTGTGTTGCGGAGTGTATGGAGGAGTGAGCTGAGAGAGAATTCCGTTCTCTTTTAAATAATTTAGGAACTCGGCACTTAAGTATTCTCCACCTCGATCCGATCTTAGAATCTTGATACTTTTGCCGGTCTGTTTCTCTACTTCATTCTTATATTCCTGGAACTTTTCAAAGGCCTCGGACTTATGTTTCATTAAGAAGACATAACCGTACCTTGAAAAATCATCCGTAAAAGTGATGAAGTAAGAGTAACCGTTTCGCGCATGTGTAGACATTGGACCGCACACGTCGCTGTGTACGAGCCCCAAGAGCTCGCTCGCTCTTTCTCCGTGTCCAGTGAACGGAGTCTTTGTCATCTTTCCCATGAGACAAGATTCACAAGTGGCATAAGACTGATACTCGAACGGATCCAAGTATCCTTCTTTATATAACTTAGTCAACCGTGTCTCATTGATGTGACCCAGTCTACAATGCCATAAGAAAGCATGATTAATATCTGGAGACTTTCTTTTGTGTGTATTCTGGACATTGAAAATCTGTGGTTGGTTTAACACGTATATACCATTGCTCAGAGTACCTGACCCAATCAGAACTTGAATAAGGTGAATGTTTACAACATTACTTACAAACGCAAATTCATAACCTTCTTTAGAAACTAAAGATACAGAAATGATATTACAAGTTGCGTTGGGTACAAAAAAGCAATTACGCAAAACCAAAACATGCCCATCTTTCATTCCCAGGTGATAGTCCCCCACGGCTTTAGCATCCATGCTAGCTCCGTTCGCAACTCTGAGGGTCATGTCACCTGCCTTCAAAAACCTACGGTTTCTCAACGCCTGTAAAGAATTACAGATATGAGATCCTGATCCGGTATCCAATACCCAGGAAGTAGAGTTTATAGAAAGACAGTTTTCAATAACATACACACCTGAAGCTGAAGCCGCAACCTGCTTCAGTTCCTGTGTCCTGGCCTTCCAGGACCTGCAATCTTTCTTCCAGTGTCCACTCTTATGACAATAGAAGCATTCCTGCTTTCCCACAAGCTTCCCCGCAATCTTTGTTGCCTTTTCCTTTCCCTTCGTATCCACTTTACTAACACCGCCTCTTGGTTTGGCGGGGGCTTTCTTCCTCTTTCCCTTGGCTTTCGCCTTGGACCTAGAGGAAGAAGATCCTCCTACAAACAAAGCGGGTGTTTCCCTACCTTTTAGGGTGCCCTCTGCGCTTTTCAGCAAGTTTAGGAGTTCTGAAAGTTCAACTTCCTTTTCTTGTAAGTTGAAGTTCAGTATAAACTGGGCGTAAGTGGATGGAAGGGACTGGAGGATTAAATCCGTATAGAGTTCACTTTCAAACGTGGTCCCAAGTTCCGCGAGCTCCTCAATGTAGCCAATCATCTTAAGCACGTGGTCCGCTACCGATGATCCGATGGCCAACCTTGCCGAAAATAACTTCTTCGACAATTCGTATCTTGCGATACGAGACTGCTCTCCATACAGTTCTTTTGTATGAACAAATATGGATTCCAAATCCATATTCTCGTGCCTCCTCTGGTGTTCGTTGTCCATAGAGGCAAGCACGAGGCATTTGGCCTTCGCGCAATCAATCTCCCAAGTCTTACGGATTTCCTTATCCGCGACGCTGGAGGTGGGACCTGGGACGGGGGGAGCTTTGGTGGTAAGAAGATACCCCAGCTTGTCGTAAGTGATTGCCATTTTGACATTCCTGAGCCAATCTTTGTAGTTTGGCCCTGTCAGTATATTTTTATCTAGAAGTAACTTAAGTCCAGTCATTTCGATTTGGTCGCTGCAGGGGGAGAGAGAAGAAACACTTTAGCACGATGCTCTTGCAAGTTTAGAATGGTTTTTAATTTGTCTAAACAGGATGGCTCCCACTGTCTCTCGAATCCCTCCTCAAACCATAAAGGAAGAATTAGTCGGGATCAATCCCACCGCACAATACTTGCTTAACCGTTCAGCCAGGCCAGTGTCGGTACTTTGAGGGAGGTTTTCCAACGCTTTCGCGAAGTTCCTTAATTAGAGAACCTCTTTTCCCTGGGGGCGTAGCCCCGCTAACACCTTTCTAGGCACCTACTAGGTTTATAGCATTGATCGTTTAGTGAAAAATTTTCCGAGGAGTAGCATATACTCACAGTAGGATCGGGATCCAAATATCATCGCGTGACGAAACTGAAGGAATCCTACCAGAATCACCACACTCCAAATGGTATGCAAATCTAGCAAGTTTCAGTACTTATGAAACTCCCGATGTGGATTTTTGCCCCATGCTCTTATGACCTTGACTTTGGCCAACAAATCATAAGTCACATGTCAAGTTCTACCCGTCGTTCTCCAGGTTAATTTGAATCCACCCGTACCTACCCTTGACTTTGGCAAACAAGGCAGTACGACTGTTCTAAACCAACGCATCTATCTATGCTGCACATGAATACCCAATAGCTACCAATCACTATGCCTTGACTTTGGCCAACAAACACAGCTTGAATACTATTGACTATTCATGTGAAACGACGGAGGGCTACGAATGGTTTTGGCGAAACCGTGAACGTAGTGAACTTGATATAATCGATGGAACGAGATAGCTTTTAGAAGGAGTGGCTCAATCTCCGCATTTAAAGGTTAGTTTTGAAAAGAACCGAGTGGTTTTTCGAAAGTGTTCCAACGACTTTAACTTGGTTTATTATCATGCATTAGTTCTTTTAATGCGTGATATTCTTGCATTAGTTCTTTTAATGCGTCCCATCATTTAATCCTACCATTGCAGAAAACAACCAAAATATGACGTACGCTTATGCCATTCGCATTCGCCACGGGGCCCCGTCATCACCCGTTAGGTTACTTAACTAACGACAGAGCGGGCGCTGGGCGAGCGCGGCTGTAAAACATAAGCAACGCCTAAATAGTTATAGATATAGCAATAGTAGACATTACAGATCACAGATGAATGCATTGGATATACTAGGAATCCGCAATCCGTTCGAGCCTGTAACGAAAAGCGGATTACACGGTCGCGGTGAATAGCCAAAACCCCACCCAAGACCCCTACGGGTGCGGCAAACTACCCGCCAAGTACTCGGCAGTTTGTGCCCCCCCTCCATGGGTCTATCCTAGGAGCAAAATAAGTAAAAAGAATTATACAATGACGGCTACAACCCCGACCCGGTTGTGCGGCCAAACAAATAATAATATTACATCAATTTACATTTACAATGAATGAAAGAAAAACAAAAGCTCATCTCACATCCACCCCGGCTATTCACCCGCGACAGTCCAACACATTCATATACACATTCCAAATATCAAACACAGATCATGTATAACCCCGACCAATCGACTTATAGCGATTAGCCGACGTTCAATACATGCAAACATCACAGATATAACCATCATAGTCAAAGTGTAGTGAAGTTCGGAAAAAATACGAAATTATAGGACCCCAAAAGTAAATTTCTGTTCTGGAGAATCTGGGCACATATAACATATTTTAAAAATCCCAAAACCAATACAGAGACACACTGCACGAAAGACGATCACCAGAAGACTCTAAACGGCGGCGGTTCCGCGGCTCAATGAATAGGTGAGGCCGTGGATCCGCGGCGGTTTGAGCGAATTAGGGGATCGTTTTTCTTGGGTGTTCACACAAAACCCTGAGCCGAATTTAGGTGTATAACAAATCTTGTTTTGACCACAAAAATTTTTAACAGAAACTAGGATTTTGAAAAAGTTTGGTTTTTGGATTTTTTCGGTTCCGAACTTCGTTACACTTCACTATCAAGCTAGTTTAAGTTTAGTTAGGCTCTGATACCACTGTAAGTCCACGTTGCGACCCCCGGTGCTTACGGGGAAGCGGAAACGGTATAAAAAAACAAATTTTTATCGCAAGAGGCAACATGGACTAAACAAGGTCGGGATCGTGTCTAAACTAAACTAGCAAACTTGCTAAAGAGATTTAGCTACTCGGATGAAGATGGTTATACCTAAACTTGAACTCCTTCTTCTTCAAACTTTTGTAGAGGTTGATGGTTCTCTTCTTGTCGCCTTCTTCCGTCGAAGATGGATCCACCTCGAGGGTTCAACCTTTGGGCTCTTTCTCGAACTTGGAGTGAACTAGAATCTCCGGCTTGCTAAACCCTTGATCCTAGAGTGAGTAGAGAGTGTCTAAGGGGTGCTTTTCTTTTTAAAGAGAGGGATTCTCAACACATGAGAAGGGTTCTCTTTTGCTAGAGGAAGAAGAAGATGAAGTGAGAAGAGAGAAGCTAAATGAGATAATGAGCTCTCTTTTTCTTTCTTGCAACCATGATGCAAAAGAAAAAGAATTATCAAATAATAATAATAATGAAAATGAAAAGGTTGATGGAAAGTTTTAGAATGACCATTATCATTACAAATATTAAATGGTTTTGCAAGAATCAAAAAGCATCTTGCTTTTGTAATGATGATGGTCAAATCTTCAACCATGGTCAACAAGTCAACCATGGTCAACAAGTCAACAAAAAAACAACCATGACACTTTTCATTTTATTAATATTATTAATTGATAAAACATAAATCCATTAGGGTTTGGAAAAAGACGACTGTCAACTGTGCATACGCACCCGTTCCGAAACCCTAATGAAAGTCATCTTCCTCCTCCTCAAATAACTGTGCATACACACCTGCATTCTTGTTCCGAGGAACATGAATACTGAGAGATAAAAGCAACCCCAAAACATATACCGGTATCTGACTCAAACCAGAGCAAACCAGTAAAATCCGTCCGGACTCCAAACGTGCACAAGTGCGCGGATGAGAACGAACCCTGTCGCAAAACCATGCGACCTCTACTCTGTTTTGCCCAGAGGCGAATACCCTCTGTGTGGGACTCTAAAGACTCGACACTACGCTGGCAGTGGGTTTAACCACAGACCGCAAGCGGCACTAGCTGTGCGTAACGGTCCCCAGGTAGATGTCGACAAGAAGGCTGACGAGGTGAAACCCCATCGGAACTCCTACTGAGTCTGAATGTGACAGTCTCCGTACAGTCCGGTCTGTTCGTCTAATACATCGCATGTCGGGCCTAGGGGGCGGTAAAACGTCAGTCCCCTAATAGCGGTACAAGTCGTGCCGGAGAGAAGCCCAAAACACCCTGAGATAACACTGGAACCTACCAATATATCTCGCTTGCCCTGGCCAGGGACTACTCGTGTAATGGCTCTCCTAGACACAGCGCGATGTCAACCCCCAATACCGGGAGAGACGAATCCTGTCTAACCGTCACTGCCTCCAAGTGCTTCGGGACTGCACCCAACCACCACCGATTTGCACGACTCCTTTGAGCCGTGGTAGGGTAGTGATCAAAGTGCAGTGTGAACACACTTGAGGCGAAGTGCCAGTGTCAAGTCAGCGGACTAAGCTGTACTCATGTCACCTGGGAACTGATAACTGACGATAGGTATAATACCAACCTGTCAGTTCCCGACGAGTCCTGTCCAGTGTACTCGTAACCCAACGAGCACCCGTATACTATCTCCAGTACGACGTACTGATGGCTGTGGGACAGACCATCTCCTACACTGGTATGAGAAGCGCATACGCTAGTCTACTTTGGAGTATCGATGCCCTGTCTCGATAGTCCTGCGACTAGGGACCTGTATAAGGATGTGCTTATAGATTACCCAGCCCCCACTAGTGTGACTGCCATCACAACGCTGGTAATCAAGCAAAGATCCTAAGGGCTCCACTAATGCGTATAAGTGATATACTGAAATAAACACAAGTACACATTGAAGTAGAAACAAACCAGGTAGCATACTACTATTTTGAGCAAGATTGTTTATACAAGGTGAATATCCCAAGCTTCCATTAAGTAATATACAAACTAGTATGATACAGTAATGGCCTCTAGGGCATATACACTAACAGAATGTACAATATCAAGTCAATCTCATATATCCGGTATCCAATATCAAGTCAATCTCATATATATGTTGTATTCTATTATCAAGTAAAACTCGTATATCCTAAGTATATTTGCATGAATAATTATGATGATGTATATAAATTGATATGTATACATATATATTAGCGTCCCATTCCACGAATATATATATATATATATATATATATATAACAGCGTTCTATTCCGCTGTTACATATACTTAGGAGTAAAATATCATGAAACCAAGTGTCAAGTATCGACACATAAATACTGATCTATCAGGTGCTGTCACCACAACTGGCCCCCTGATAGGTACGTATCATACGCTATCCCGAAAACCCGAGTGCCTAGCTTCGACCCTCTCCTTTCGACGTATCCATACGTACATGACTCCCGTCGATATCCCTACGATAACCGCCGAGTCATAAATAATGTCACAGGTAGGTATGGTTCCCCTGTCAGGCTCATCGGCGTGGTGCATCGACATACCTTTCTCGCCCCGGGTACCTCCGGGGCCCACCATGTACCCTCACATGGCCCACTACTCCTCGCATGGGGTATATATATCAGAACCGATAAATCTCATGGTGGCTGCTGAAATATCATAACAAGAGAAACCGGGTTTTTCAAATAATGCATAATTTCATGAAACTACCACGGTCCTCAAATCCATAAAACATCATGAAAAATCCATATCTAAATGCGAAAATCCATAAATATAATATATGCAACATAAAACTGAAATGTGAGCATATAAAGGAAAAGCCGCTATTTAACTGCAATAAGTTAATATATTTATCATGCGGTTCCTAATTTCTCCAAGTATATATAATATCAAATAAAGGTAAATATGTAGCTATAACCAGATATATGTGTACATGTAGGTAAAGAAAGGTATAAGTATCTACCTATTAGTAATGATGTAATATACCCTCCAGGTATAAGTGAAGTATGTGTGCAAGGTATACATGTAGCTATGTCATTATGTGTGAAATATCCTTATCACTAATGGTACAATACCATATAGGTATACAGGTAACTAGCATGTAAGCATGTTAAGGCATATGTGTAAGCATGTAGGTATACAGGTATGCTATATGTCATATGCAACAAGGAATATGAATCAATGTCTCAATGTCCCTAACCAAACAATATCATATATGTATGTGTGTTGTGCGTGTCATGACAATTATTGACGGTGTGTGTGGCATACAATCATTGCTCGTGAAAAATGAGCCGTCAATAATAGTGTAGTGTCGTAAAGTACAAGTCCAACCACCACAAGTAATAATATGCAATGAGGTGTATGAGCAAAATCTATATATGCAATAGAATATGTGACTAATATCATATCATCCCTAGCCCAGACGCTTAACGCCATGCGGGCGATTCCCCTGTAGATATTAAATCTACTCACCAACGCTCCTGGCTAAGTAAAGCCAACCACCTGTTTTCACTTCTTCGCAGTGCCCGAAGTCATCGCCTGCGAACCTAAAACATAAAACAATACAACAAGTATAAATATTAGCAAATGAACAATAACACGTACAAACTACGTTTGACCGACGCGAAAACACAAAACTAACTCTCAAGTGTTCGTATTGTGGCTAACGTGCATAGTGACACAACGAAACCAACTCAGAGCAACAGCACACCACGACACGAACCGTATCGGATAACGTAACGCGTGAAAACGAAACACAAGAAATACGCAAAGTGGTCCCAGATTTTTCTATACCAACAATCTGTAAAATTTTCAAGTACCATGAGACCACATACAACCCCAGAGACCTCTACACCAAAACTCAACCCCAACCACCCCACTCTGACCGCAATTTGCGGCCAGAAGCAATTAATTTGCGGCCTTAACATGAGGGAATGAGCTCGTATTTTGAGGGTAGGTTCTAGGTCACTACACTAGGTCAATGTGATGGGAACTTTTGCAACAAATATCTGATTTGATAGCAGATCATCCGAGACCCAAAACTACACTAAAAAATATGATATTTACCCGAAACGAAACTATACGCGATGTAAACCGAAACTAATAAGCTACGCAGCACTAAAAAGACTTAACTAACAGAAAGAGATCATTACCTACTCCCATAAGCTCAAGGATCCTAGCTTTCCAAGCTCCAAGGTATCTAAGAGGCAAATCAAGGCAAAAGATGCGATTTTGGTGAGATTTGTGAAGATTTGTGATGGTTTTTTGTGATGGAAGTTCAAGTATTCAGTTTGAGGTGAAGTGAGATGAAAATAAATGAGAATGAGAAGGAAATAAAGTGAGAACGAGAGTGTGTAAGGAGAAAAAGAGAGGGGTGAGGATACGGGGGTGAGAGCACCTTGCATTAACTCACTATAAATGCAAGCATGACTCTTCTCAATGAGTCACTTGCCACCTACCTACAAACAAAACAAGCAAAGAAAATATCGCCCTTCTCACAACAAATATCTAGGGTTTAATCAAGCAAAGGATTAGGATTAGAGTTAAATTGTCATGGTCACTAATCTAGATTACACAAACACACCCTCACATAAACATGCACATGTGTGTGCATGCAATAACAGATAATAATAAATTATTAATTAAATGTGTAAAATGTGAGGAACCCAAATTGGTAAACTTTTTACCAAAAACCCGCATTATCGTCTAAACCAACACAAAACGAAATCTAAGGCGTTACAATCTCCCCCCTTATAAAAATTCGTCCCCGAATTTAAAATTCTCACTAAGCAAACCTTCAAAGAGATGAATACAAAACTCCCAATTCTCGCTCGCAGCCTTCCAAGTGATCACCTCAATATACGGCTACACCCAAGAAAACCCTCTACAGATGGCAAGACCCTTTGACCGAAGTTTCTCCACTAGCCGAACCACTAACACAATTGGCTGCCGGTGAACTAAAAGATCGCGTCCAAGCTAAATAGTATGGTTTTGAATCATGTGAGGAAGGTCATGAAGGTATTTTCGAAGTATCGACACAAGGAATACGGGGTGAATACTCAATAATCTGGGCGGAAGTGCCAAATTATAGGCAATGCAACTAACTCGCTTTAAGGATCTCAAAAGGCCATACAATCCTGGGAAATCTTCCCAAAACTCAACACGTCATTCATCGGAAAAATCCGTAGGAATACATGATCTCCCACTGCGAACTCAAGTCTGCGACCAACACGGTCGACATAAGACCTCTGTCTGCACTGGGCTGCCCTCATCCTGACCTAAACCAACCGGATCATCTCTGAAGTCTCTAGACTAGCTGGGGTCTAAAAATCCTACTCTCGCAGAGTTAGAAAAACAGACTGGCGATCGACACCACCTAACAACAGGTCTAAAGGTTGCCAATTGGAGTGTCTCCTGATAACTGCTATCGAAGTAGAATCCTAACAATGGCAAGTGACGATCCCAACTGCCAACAACAATTAGTATGCACTCACAAGCATATCCTCCAGAGTCTGTATAGCCTGCTCTCACAAACCCTCGTCCTGCAGATGGAAAAGCGGAGCTAAAGCTCAACCAGTACCCAAGGCTTCCTGAAGATTCTGCCAAAGACGGCAAGTGAACAGGGTGCCTCCATTGGATACAACACATGAAGGAAATCCGTGCAAACGCACCAACTTGACGAAGAACAACTGAGCAAATTGAGCATAACCGGACAACAAACACCCAAATGGAGTCACACCCTGTCTGGACCTGGGTAGACACCACAACGAAATTCATGGAGATCTGCTCCCATTCGCACTCCGGAACGGTTAAAGGTTGCAACTCTCCAGCCGGTCTCAAATGCTCAACCTTAGCTCACAACAAGATAGACACCTCGAAACGAAATCCGAAACTTCACCCTTCATCCCTGCCCTCACGTAACAATCTCACAAGTCACGTCATATATTGGTGGAACTTGAATGAACATTAAAGCTTACTGGTGTGCCTGCTCTAGGATTTCGCGTCGCTACCCTTCAGTAACAGGTAAACACAAACGCGTCCCTAAACGTAGCTCACCCTGGTCACAAATCAAGGACTCCGAATCTTTACCCAGTCGAGTATGCTCAAGAATATCTGACAAACGAGCATCGGCGGGCTGTGCCTCGCGAAAACGATTAAGGAAAAATGGACGGGCGCGGACATGAGCAAGCTGTCCCCTCAGTAGAGGCGAACTTAAGCTATACTCAACGATCGCACAAGCATTGTAAATCTGCAGAAGACTGTCTCAGAACTGCGCACAACTGGGACAAGCTCCCCCCGGACCTACGACTCAAGCATCAGCTACCAGAATCGCCTTACCACGGGTAATAAAGGATCTCACAATCACAATCCTTCACAAGCTCCATCCAACGGCGTTGTCTCAACAATCAAAACCCGTTGCAGGAAGATGCATATTAAGCTCTGGTTGTCCGATAAAATCTGACACGACTCTCCGCACAAGTAGTGTCTCCAAATTTCCAACGCACGACCATCGCGGCCATCTCCAGATCATGAGTGGGATATCCTGCTCGTACTTCCTCCAACTGTCGGGAAGCAAAAGCGATAACTCTATAATGCCACATCAATGCAAAATCGAGCCCCACTCGCGAAACATCACAGTTAAACAACAAAGTCGCCCGAACTAGAAAGCAAAGAAAGAACTGGTGCAGTTGTCAACCGAGTCTTCAACTGCCAAAAACTCCGTACGCCTTCCTCAGTCTAAAGAAAAGGAACCTCATTTCCGGTCAGTTCAGTCAACGGTGCAGCGATACACTAGCAATCCTGCACGAAACGGTGGTAAAAACTTGCTAAGCCCAAAATCTGCGGACCTCCATCCCGTACACAAGTCTGGGACAAAGCTGTACGACCTCGATCTTCCTTGGGACCATACGAAAACCGTCTCCCGTAACTACAAGACCTAGGAGTCAACACAATCAAGCATGAATGAACACCCAAAGGATTTAGCAAACAGCAGGCTCTCTCCCAATGTCTGCAAAGAAAATCCTCAAGTGCTGCTCACGTTCCTCACGACACATTGGAAAAGACCAGAATGTCATCACTAACACAACAATAAACTGGTCGAGGAACGACCTGAAGAAATCTGGTTCATCACATCCACGAAAGCTGCTAGGGCATTGGTGAGTCCAACGATACCACCAAAACTCATACTGCCCGTAGCGCGCATAAAAGCAGTCTTCGGAATGACATCACTCCGAACCCGCAACCAATGATGACCTGATCCCAAACAAACTTAGAAAATTGTCTCGCACACTGGAGCTGATCAAGAAATCGTCAATGAGAGGTAAAGGATACCTATCCGCACCGTAAGCCGGTTCAATTGACGATCAATCAATACACAAGCTCAAACTGCCGTCCTTCTCCTTGACGAATAGAATAGGAGCTCCCCAAAGAGAAACACTCAGACGCACAAGCCCCCTACAAGCAACTCTGCAGCGGATCCTTAAGCTCCCTAAGCTTCGCCGGCTCATCTGGAACAACGTTGGAAACTCCCGCACGATAGGAACCCGGTCCAACAAACCCACTATGGCTCCGGTATCACGAATGAAAGACAAGAATCCTTGAGATCCTCTCCTCAAAGCCGACTAGGAAAAATTGCTGAATTCAAGTTGTGAGAGGCGGCACCACTGTCCTCCCATTGTTAGTTATGTATATGCCCTAGAGGCCATTGTTGTACATATGATGTATATTATAATGGATGCTTGGATATATATAGAGATGACTTTCTTGCTCGTCATGATAGTATGCTATTTGGTTTCACTTTATCTTAACATGTTGACTTGTATTGGTTTACTGTTTTACTCTCACATGTTGATAAAGCCCTTAGGATCTGTACTCGACTACTGGGACTATGATGAGATCATATTAGTGGGGCCACGGTAGTCGATGAGTACATCCTATAATTGTTCCTAGTCGAGGGTATATCGAGACAGGGCATCGATACACCAGAGTAGACTAGCGTATACGCATCTTGACCCATATGATGGGCGATGGATGATCCCATATCCATCGGTGTTAGACACCAGAGATGGTGTACGGGTGCTCAGTGGAGATTGGGTACACTGGACGGACTCGCCGAGAACTCCCAGATGGTGATATACCACACGTCAGATGGCAGTTCTCCGGTGACAATGGTACAGGGTAGTCTGTAGACCCGAGATCGTCATGGAGTCTTGTGTGATTCCCACTGTGCTTTGATTTCCACCTTACCAAATCCAAGAGGGTGTGCAAAACGGTGGCTTTTGGGTGCAGTCCCGAATCACATGGAGGCAATGAGCGATAGGAGGGGATTCGTCTCTCCCGGTATAGGGAGTTGATGTTGTGCTGTGTTCGATTGGCTATAACTGGAAGTCCCTGGCCAGGGATGATATAGAGATTTACTGGTAAGTGTTACTAGTAGTTTCTCGACCCGTTATGAGCCACACATCGACACGACTTATCGGTTACTGGGGTCTGACGTATACCACCCCTAGACTTGATATGCGACATATCAGACGAACAGACCGGACTGTACGGGAGTGTTACTGATCGGATTCACAGGAGAACGCACAGGCTAGCTTGTTGATCTTCTGATCGCTCAATACCTGGGTGGCTGTTACGTTTAGCTGACCGCTTGCAGCTTGTGGGTGTTTGATATGATCATCACCTGCTACCGGCGTATTGACGATTCTTTAGAGTCCTACACAGAGGTTTCTTGGCTCAGGCGAAACGGAGTAGAGGCACATATATGATATGTGCAGGACCGAGAATAATGCGATATGGGATACCGTATTATATTCTCGCGATATTTAGATATGAACCGGGACATCGGATCAAGTGTTGATTCGATGAATCGGTACATGATATATTAGTCGGTTATATTCGATATAGCCGGATCGTCGGATCAAGTGTTGATTCGATGATTTAATATATAATAATATATATGATATATTATTTTATTAACTAATATTGGCTTGCTTTATTATTTCATTTTCTCACTGGATGATACATTGATATATATGCGATATATGTTAATTGTATTATTTTCTTTTGTTGCAAATATATAATATATATGTGATATATATTATTGTGACATGATATGATTAATTGTTAAACATGTTTAAGGATGATTAATTGAGGTTAGGGTTTGATTAGGGTTAGATGCTTCAAGTTCCTTCTAGAAGCATTTTTCTTTTTGTCATGGTTGTGATATTTTGTGATGACACATTTTTAACTTAACCAAACCCTAACTCTAGTTGTTTCTCTACTCATTCTTAGCCATTCATCCTTGACCATGGTTATATATTAATCATATGTTTTATTTCTATTCATCACAAAAGGTTTAATGTTTTAGGAATATATTTTCTATTATCATCTTCTTCCTTCTTGATAAGCTCTCTTGAAAATCCTAAAGTGATGATAAAATATGAGAAAATGATATAAAAGGAAAGCAAAAATACTACTCTCTCATCCTCATCTCATCTAGCCCATGGAATTAGTGTGTTCACTTCTTTAAGAGTGAGATAGCTTGAGTTCTTTCAAACCTCGACGTAGATCATCGGAGATTTGGAATACGACAAGCTAGAATGGATCGTTCGAGTCGTGGAGCCTCTCATGAGTCCGGGAGATCGTGGATCGCGGCAAAGGGACTTCTACTCGGAGCTTGTGAAGCGAAGGAGCGTACTACAAAGGTTGTAATCCCTCACACTTAGATAAAAGTTATCATCTTGCATGTTAAACCCTAATAATCTAGCAAAGATCCTGGCTTTGGGTTGTTCGGCACATCTAAAATTTAATCCGGGCATGTTTGATGCCTTATGAACCTTCACAAGAGTGTCTAGGAACCCTACACCCATGCACAACAAGAACTGACTCGCCGGGAAAACAAAACCTGACTGTTTTCTCGTGGCAGTCCACAGACGCCTAGCACGTAGCTAACCAGTCCGTGCCCAGGAGAACGTCAAATCCAACATCTCTAGAAGGATCAAAACGACGGACGAATCTCTATCTCCTATCTGATTGGCACACAACCGAAATACGTGTCGCGCAACAAAAGAATCGCTGACAGAAGTTAACACAACAAACGGCTGATCTAGCTAACATAATTCTCGGCCCAACCACGGCACAAAGTGTGCAAAACAAATAAGTGCATCAAAAGAACATTCGAATTAAGAATACCTGAAAACTCTGCATTGGACGCCCGTGCGTCCCGATGAGTAGAAGCAATCTCTCGTATCTGCCCCCTACCCACAACTGGCTGAACTCCTCTTTGCGGTACAGCTGCCCCGAGCTCACGTGGCTCCGTACAAACTCGAACCCGATGATCCAAACTCCCGCACCGATAGCATCCACGTGATGACTGCTGACCGTCTTGGGGATGAGAGCTGAACGACTGTCCTCGTCCCAAACCTCTGCTACTCCCGCGACGGTCACGAAATCTGTCTCGGCGACTGAACCTCTGTCTGGGGCTGGTACACCTGCACGAGTCCTCCTCAGTCCTCGAACTCCCAAAGTCTCGGGAAGACGCTCCTCGTCAAATAGGTCTGCGTCCGCAGGTGTTGTATTGGTGATGAAATGCTGTGTAATGACCGAAAGGAACAACTGGGTAACAGGGGTAGCAACCTCCTGTCGCTGCTTTCTGCTGTTCTCAACCAAAGACATCATCGTCTGGCGCAAGTCCTGCATATCATCTTCAAGCCTAGCGATACGATCTGTCGAAGGCGGATCTATCTGCTCCAGTACAATGAGCATGCCATCCTGGTCAGTCCTCGTCCCACCCGAGTCAACTCTTACCTCGGCCCTCGCTGCATCACTCTGAGTCTCCATAGTCATCGGCGGCAAAGGCTAAAAATGGAAAAGGATTCGATAAGAACACGGAAATCGAATCACAAGGATATGTATCATCAAGGAAGGAATTTCAAGCAATTAGTATTTAGGTCACTTTAGGTGGAGTACTGTGCCGTGAATATGCCGCGGACAAACACACACTACGTTACTCTGCTTAAGCTACCTACTCCATCATACCAAGGTCATCCAACACTCCAAAAGGTAAAACCTAGCGCTCTGATACCAACTTTGTCACGACCCGAAATTGGCACATGACGGCCCTTAAACTACGCAACGTCTACAGGCGTAACGCAATTTAAGTAAGCCGAAAACCCAGCAATCTAAACCATCAAAAGTAGTAAGTGATAATAATATTTTTAAAACCATTGAAATCTCAAACCAAATTATTTAAACTTCCAACTTTATTTTCTTTAAAATTTGGCAGCACCTCCTTTGTAAAAACCAGCCCCAAAAATAGGCACAACATAAATATAAGTAAAGCATCCCCAAACGGGAGCAAAAACACCCCCAAAGGCGGAAAACAACCACCACAACAGATATACGACGCCGTAGCCAAGAAATAAAAGACGATATAAATAAAACTGCTTAAAAGACTTCCAAGTCACAAAATAATACACAATATCGTCCTCACATCAAGTCTCTAAGTCAATACATAAAAGTGGTAGATGGAGAGTACATGATACAACGAATATACAATGAACATGAACGGATAACCACAAAACCCACCTAAAGCAAAACTGCACACTGTGAGCCGAAGCGGTATCCGCAGCAAAAGATGATACGATAGATGAATAGCCTGCCTCGACTACTATGGAGAACAACCTGCAAAACACCGTGGCACAATGGGGGTGAGTTGCCAACTCGTGAATAGTAAATAACATATGCAGGTAATCGCAAGTATGCACGTACAACGCGAATCTAACATATGCAAGCTAATAGCAATAAAAGGTTATATGAATGCAACAGTCATGAAAGATACACTAGCATGTACAACTAATACATGAAGCAATAATATGACAATATGTATATGCAACAGTCATGTAATGTTCTCTATCAGGTATTACTAATACATGAACAATGATATGACGATGTATATATGCAACAGTCTTGAAAGATACTCTAGCAAGTACAACTAATAAATGAAGCAATGCATATAAAATAAAAGTATGTAAATGCAACAGTCATTGAAGGTACTTTATCACATACTGCTAATACATGAAGCAGTGCATAAACAATAAATGCGCAGTATGGGATAAAACATGTCATTCCCACGGAATCCTGACCTCGTGGTAGGACCAAAGTCCATCAAGACAATCCAAACCCTAAATTTCTTCAAATCAGCCCCCAAATTGGCTCTCATATCATGTAAGTCTCATATATCCTGAATTTACAATATCAATTAAATCTCGTATATCCTGAATGTACAATATCAAGACAATCTCATATATCCTGTATCCAATATCAAGTCAATCTCATATATATCATGTATCCAATTATCAAGTAAAACTCGTATATCATAAGTATATTTGAATGAATAATTATGATGATGTATATAAATTGATATGTATACATATATATTAGCATCCCATTCCACTAATATATATATATATATATATATATATATATATATATATATATATATGACAGCGTCCCATTCTGCTGTTACATATACTTAGGAGTAAAATATCATGAAACCAAATGTCAAGCATCGACACATAAATACTGATCTATCAGGTGTTGTCACCAAGACTGGACCCCTGATAGGTACGTATCATACGCTATCCCGATAACCCGAGTGCCCAGCTTCGACCCTCTCCTTTCGATGTATCCATACGTACATGACTCCCGTCAGTATCCCCACGATAACTGCCATATGTACATGGTTCCTAATTTCTCCAAGTATATATAATATCAAATAAAGGTAAATATATAGCTATAGCCAGATATATGTGTACATGTAGGTAAAGCAAGGTATAAGTATCTACCTATCAGTAATGATGTAATATACCCTCCAGGTATAAGTGAAGTATGTGTGCAAGGTATACATGTAGCTATGTCATTATGTGTGAAATATCTCTATCACTAATGGTACAATACCATATAGGTATACAGGTAACTAGCATGTAAGCATGTCAAGGCATATGTGTAAGCATGTAGGTATACAGGTATGCTATATGTCATATGCAGCAAGGAATATGAATCAATGTCTCAATGTCCCTAACCAAACAATATCATATATGTATGTGTGTTGTGCGTGTCATGACAATTATTGACGGTGTGTGTGGTATACAATCAGTGCTCGTGAAACATGAGACATCAATAATAGTGCAGTGTCGTAAAGTACAAGTCCAACCACCACAAGTAATAATATGCAATGAGTTGTATACGCAAAATCTATATATGCAATAGAATATGCGACTAATATCATATCATCCCTAGCCCAGACATAACGACATGCGGGCGATTCCCGTGTAGATGTTAAATCTATTCACCAACGCTCCTGGCTAAGTAAAGCCAATCACCTGTTTTCCCTTCTTCGTAGCGCCCAAAGTCCTCGCCTGCAAACCTAAAACATAAAACAATATAACAAGTTTAAATATTAGCAAACGACCAATAACACGTACAAACTACGTTTGACCATCGCGACAACACAAAACAAACTCTCAAGTGTTCGTATTGTGGCTAACGTGCATAGCGACACAACGAAACCAACTCAGAGCTATAGCACACCATGACACGAACCATATCAGATAACGTAACGCGTGAAAACGAAACACAAGAAATACGCAATGTGTGTAAGTGCACGGTAGCGCCCCAGCCGTCTGTCCGAGCCAAAATGCGGAAATAAAAACTTTTCTTTACTTAGAAATCGGCGCTACCGCGGACTATAAACCCGGATCGGACCATTAACCTACTACTAGCTAACTAGAGAAAGGGTAGAGAGCTATACCGAGCGATCCGTGTCCTTCGGTTTTTTGCCACCATCCCGATCTCCCCGCGGCATCTCCGGTCTCGATCTCTTCGTCGGAAAGGTCACCACATCGCCGAGTCTTTTTACGGGCTCCCACCTCTGGATCGAGGCAACTCGGACACGAAGTTGGAAAGCCGACGTGTCCAAGATTGCTGTAGACTGAGTGTAGAATGGTTTATCTCAAGGGGTTAGTGAAGTTTCCATTTGGGTGTAGGTGAAAGAGATGAGCTTTGAAAATGGAGCTATATCATTTTGTGCAAGCAAATGTGATCCAATTCCCAACTCCAAAAATTTTGGACAGCCCCCATCAAGAATGACCGGCCATGCTAATGAGAAGAGGAGGGAGTGGATCATTAATGCAAGAAAGAGAATGATGATAATCATGAAGAATGTCACACCCATTTCCTAATCATATCCCATCACATTCCCATCTCCATAAAGCAAGCAATGATTAACAAAATGAAGTCAAAGTCAATCTAGAACCATCATGAAGCAACCACTTACAAAAAAACACCCTCCACTTTGCTAATTTGCACATTTGCAAATAAGCCCTTCCACACCAATTTTTAGCCAAAGAAAGATAGAAAGGAAAATGGCCGAAACGGAATGCAAACTGGCAACTTCAAAAAAGTGATCCGGTAATAAATTACAGGAAAAACCCCGCGACTGTATATACATACACGCATTTGTATTGCGACTGAATACAAATGCAATGAGACAAAATCTACACTGTTCAATACTAGGATCCGGCTTAAACCAAAGCCCGCTAGTATTATCCGTCCGATCATGTTCCGTGCAATACCGTACATATATGATCGAACCCTGCCATATATCCATACGGCCTCTACAGCGTTTCGCCCGAAACTTGAGAAACTGTCTGTGGGGGACACTAAAGACTCGTCAATACCTTGGCTGTGGATTTAACCACTAGCACGTCAGAGGTATTAGCCATAGGTAACGGGCTACCTGGTATTGACCAAAAGGGAGGTCGATGAGCGAACTCATCTTGACACCCTACTGAGCCTGTCAGTGACAATATCCGTACAGTCCGGTCCGTTCGTCTATGAGCATCGCATGGCGGGCGTAGGGGGTTGGTAAAAGTCAGACCCCAAAAGCGGTACAAGTCGTGTCGGAGTGTAGCCCAGAACACCCTGAGATATTACTGGAATACCTACCAGTAAATCTCCTGCCTTGGCCAAGGACTTCATGTAAGGGCTCTCCTAGACACAGCGCGATCTCACCCCCAATACCGGGAGAGACGAACCATGCAGATCCGTTCACTGCCTCCATATGGCTCGGGACTGTACCCAACTAAAACCTGTTTACACGACTCCTTTAAGCCGTGGTACGGTAGTAATCAAAGTACAGTGGGAACTCACACGAGATAAATGACGATCTTGTAGGGTTCCTAGGCACACTATAGAGGTCTCACAAGGCATCAACCATGCCAATTACAAAATTTACGGTGCCGAGAAACCCTAGACTACGGATCGTCGGCTAGAATTCTACGCGATATGCTAATCTAGTTAACAATTTATCTAAAGGAGAGAGGCTACAACCTTTGTAGATCCGGATATCCCCTTCCTTGGCTCCATGTAGGCGTCCTCTCGCTGTCCATCTCGGATTCCGGACTCAATCGTCGGCTTGATCGGAGAAATGGGCGGACTAGGTCGTCGGCTTCGTGCCGAAGATGATCTACGTCGAGGCATCTCAAGTTCAAGCTCCGACTTCACCAAGTTGAGAAACTTGTGAAGGAAACACCCAAAACCACTTGGCAAGAGGTAGAGGATGAAGAAATAGGAGGTGGGTTCACTTTAGAATTGGATTTCTCACTTTGGAACTCAAGATGCCATTGATGGCATCAAGCTTTTTCTTTTAAGAAGAAGAAGAAGATGAAGCTAGAATATGATAAGTCTTTTGATAAAATGAATAATAATTCAATACTTATCATAAGCTTTCTAGGGTTAAGTGTAGAGAATAGACCATGGTTACTTGGATGAGTTAGGGTTAAGCATGAAGACAAGAATGGTTACAAAAGTCAAAGCTTCATGAAGCTTCAACTTAAAACAAAGAAAGCCACCATTATCATCATAATCCTTTTCAAATAAATAAATAAATAAATAAATAAATAAATGTATATTCAAAACCCTAATCAACACTTAACCATGGTTTTAATTCTTTACACTTAACAAAATGATCAAGTATCATCAAACATGATACAAATATGTGCATAAAAGTATATCACATATACTTCTTGCACATCAAGTGAGAAAATCCATATAAAGTGAACCAATACTAGTTAATGCAATGCAATATATCAAATATATAATTATACATTAAATCATTAAATCAACACTTGATTTAACGATCCGGTCATATCGCATATAACCGACTAGTATCCAATGTATCGGCTTATCGAATCAATCCTTGATTCGATATCTAGGTTATATCGAATATAACCATTCGATACATCCATCGCGAGAATAAAATACGGTATCACATACACGCATTATTCTCGGTCCTGCACATATCTCATATGCGCTCCTATTTCGTTTCGCTTGAGCCAGGAAAGCTCTGTGTAGGACTCTAAAGACTCGTCAATACGCCGGTAGCAGATGATGATCATATCAAGCACCCACAAGCCGCAAGCGGTCTGCTAAACGTAACGGCCATCCGGGTATTGAGCGATTAGAAGATCGGCGAGCTAGCCCACTCACACTCCTGTGAATCCAACCCGTAACACTTACAGTACAGTCCGGTCTGTTCGTCTGATACGTCGCATATCAAGTCTAGGGGTGGTAAACGTCAGGCCCCAATAACCGATAAGTCGTGCCGATGTGAGGTTCATAATGGGTCGAGAAACTACTGGTAACGCTTACCAGCAAATCACTGATCAGACCTGGCCAGGGACTTCCCTGTTACGGCCAATCGAGCACAGCGCAACATCAACCCCCAATACCGGGAGAGAAGAAACCCCTCCTATCGCTCATTGCCTCCATGTGACTCAGGACTGTACCCAAAGACCACCGTTTTGCACGCCCTCATGGATGTGGTAAGGTGGAGATCAAAGCACAGTGGGAATCACACAAGACTCTATGACGATCTCGGGTCTACAGACTAACCTGCACAAGTGTCACCTAAGAACTGCCATCTGACGTAAGGTATAATACCATCTGGGAGTTCTCGGCGAGTCCGTCCAGTGTACCCAGTCTCCACTGAGCACCCGTATACCATCTCTGATGTCAAACACCAATGGATATGGGATCATCCATCGCCCATCCCATAGGTCGAGAAGCGTATACGCTAGTCTACTCTGGTATATCGATGCCCCGTCTCGATACACCCACGACTAGGGACCTTGAAGGATGTACTTATGGACTACCTTGTCCCCACTAGTATGATCTGCATCATAGTCCAGGTAGTCAAGTACACATCCTAAGGGCTTTACCAACATGTAACCATAAGACAGTTTAAAGAGACTAGTGTACATGTTAAGATAATGAGTAACCAGATAGCATACTATCATATCGAGCAAGAAAGTCATCTCTATATATGTCCAAGCATCCAATATAATATACATCATGTGTACAATACTGGCCTCTAGGGCATACATACAACTAACAATCTCCCACTTGCACTAGGGCCAGCTGCTGTAGTATCGCATACCGAGCATCCCGAAGAGTCTCTCAAACTGTATCTGGGGAATGGCCTTCGTGAGTGGATCCGCCGTGTTGTTCTTCGTGTCAACCCTCCTGACCTCGATCTCCCGGCGATCAACTATCTCCCGGATCAGGTGATACCGCCTCAGAATATGCCTGGACCGCTGATGGGACCTGGGTTCCTTGGCCAAAGCCGCCGCTCCATTGTTATCGCAATACAAAGGTATTGGATGCTCAATGGATGGAACCACTCCAAGTTCTGTAATGAACTTCTTGATCCAGACAGCCTCTTTGGCAGCATCGTTGGCAGCGATGTATTCAGCCTCCATCGTCGAGTCTGCCACGGTTTCCTGCTTGGAACTCTTCCAGCTAACCGCCCCTCCGTAAAGGGTAAAGACAAAGCCCGACTGCGACTTAGAGTCGTCCTTATCACTCTGGAAGCTCGAATCGGTAAAGGACTCCACGTGGAGCTCTCCGTTACCATACACCAAGAACATATCTCTAGTCCTTCGTAAGTACTTGAGAATGCTCTTCACAGCGGTCTAGTGACTCTCTCCAGGATCAGCTTGATACCTGCTCACTACACTTAGTGAGTATGCTACATCGGGTCTGGTACATAGCATCACATACATGATAGAGCCTACTGCCGAAGCATAGGGTATCCCTTGCATGCGAGCTCTCTCCAAATCAGTCTTGGGAGACATCTCTTTGGAGAGAGTGACTCCAGAGATCATGGGCAAGTTGACTCTTCCATACTAAACCTCTTTAGTATGGTGTCAATGTACCTGGATTGGGACAATCCCAAAATCCTTTTGGATATATCTCTATAGATCCTAATTCCCAATATGCAGGAGGCATCACCAAGATCTTTCATTGAGAATCTTTGTGATAGGAAGAGCTTGACCGATTGCAGCATAGGAATATCATTTCCTATCAAGAGTATGTCGTCCACGTACAATACGAGGAAGACAACCTTACTCTCTGCCACCTTCTTGTAGATACAAGGTTCATCTGGGTTTTTGACGAAATCAAACTCTTTGATAACGACGTCAAAGCAGATGTTCCAACTACGCGATGCTTGCTTTAATCCATAAATGGATTTAAGCAGCTTGCACACCTTCCCGCTGCTCCCACTGTCTACGAAGCCCTCTGGCTGAGTCATGTACACGCACTCTTCTAAATCACCATTTAGAAAGGCGGCCTTAACATCCATTTGCCAGATTTCGTAATCATGATAAGCAGCGATGGCAAGCATGATCCGGATGGATTTAAGCATAGCCACTGGAGAAAAGGTCTCGTCATAGTCCACACCTGGTCTTTGACGAAAACCCTTTGCTACAAGTCTAGCTTTGAAAGTCTCCACTTTCCCATCTACACCAAGTTTCTTCTTGAAGATCCACTTGCTCCCAATGGGTTTTACCCCTTCAGGAGCAACGTCCAAAGTCCATACTTTGTTGGTGTACATGGATTCCATC
Organism: Agapanthus africanus; assembly: GCA_030015575.1. NCBI lineage: Eukaryota > Viridiplantae > Streptophyta > Magnoliopsida > Asparagales > Amaryllidaceae > Agapanthus > Agapanthus africanus. The sequence continues at coordinate 334,645,029 of JASDDO010000031.1, forward strand.
TCGGACCGCATAGCATCCAGCCATTTCACTGAGTCCCCACTCGTGATGGCCTGTTCGAAACTAGTTGGGTCATCATCCTCCATGATGCAATCCTCGCTCCCACCATCCATGAGAAAACCGTAGTATCTCTCAGGTTGGCGAGGAACCCTACTAGATCGGCGGAGAGGCTGAGGTTCATTGGGAGCTACTGAATCTTCTGGTTCCACTAAATCTTCAGTTGCGGTTTGTGTATCTGGAACCTCTTCCAGCTCTACCACTTTGCCACTAATTTCTTTTTCAAGGAATTACTTTTCTAAAAAGGTGGCATGTTGAGCAACAAACACTTTTTGTTCCTCACTGTGGTAGAAAAAATACCCATAAGAATTCTTTGGATATCCCTCAAACTTGCAGAGAACTGACCGTGCCTCGAGCTTGTCCGGATTTTGCCTTTTGACATAGGCCGGACAACCCCATATCTTAACTCGTTTAAAATATGGTCTCTTCCCACTCCATATCTCATATGGTGTGGTAGGTACAGATTTAGATGGAACTTGATTCAATAGGTATGTTGCTGTTTCCAGCGCATAACCCCAAAAGGAAATAGGTAACTCAGTTGTGCTCATCATAGAGCGCACCATATCTAATAGGGTGTGGTTCCTCCGTTCTGATACACCGTTGTGCTGTGGTGTATATGGAGGAGTCAGCTGAGAGAGAATCCCATTCTCTTTTAGGAAGTCCAGGAATTCATTGCTTAAGTATTCACCTCCTCGATCAGATCGTAGGATTTTAATACTTTTTCCGGTTTGGTTCTCAACTTCTTGTTTATATTCCCTAAATTTCTCAAAAGCTTCTGATTTGTGTTTCATCAGGAACACATACCCGAACCTAGAGAGATCGTCAGTGAATGTAATGAAGTATGAAGAACCATCCCTGGCATGTGTAGACATGGGACCGCATACATCACTATGTATCAGCCCCGAGAGTTCGGTAACTCTTTCTCTGTGTCCCGTAAACGGAGTTTTGGTCATCTTGCCTTTGAGACATGACTGGCAAGTGTCATAAGATGAAAATTCAAATGGATTTAAATATCCATCTTTATGCAACTTAGCTAGTCGTGTCGCATTGATGTGACCCAGTCTACAATGCCACAAGAAGGATTCGTTCAGTTCTGAACTCTTCCTCTTGTGTGTGTTTGTTATGCTCAGAACTGTTGATTGATTTAGAACATAAATGCCATTGCACAACGTGCCTGATCCAACCAACTTTTGGTTACGGAAAATGTTCATAACATTGTCCTGTAATACAAATTTATATCCCTCTTTACTTAATAAAGAAACCGATATAATGTTGCATATCAGGTTCGGCATGTAATAGCATTCGTTCAGGACCAATGTATTACCAGTTGGTAACACAAGGTGATATTCCCCGACAGTCTTAGCTGCAACAATTGCACCATTTCCAACTCTAATGTCTTTATCACCTTCTCCAAGTTCTCTACCTTTCCTAAGCCCATGTAACTGATTACATATATGGGATTCTGACCCGGTATCTAATACCCAGGACGTAGAGCAAATGGAGAAACAGTTCTCTGTAACGAACACACCCGAAGAAAATGCATCATCATGTACTTTCTTCATTCGGGTGGCATGGGAATCCTGGTATTCCCCTATATCCTGTTCATTCCTATAACTCTTATAAGAAAGAACGGAACCAACGTTCCCCGGCACAGTATAACATGCGGGTTCGGTCAATACATCCATATTATTATCTTCATTAGGGCATGAAATGGTCGCTACCTGGAGAGAGAGAGAAGAAAACACTTTAGTGTATGCTCGTGCAAGATTAGATTGGTTATTATCTTATCTAATCAGGATGGCTCCCACTGGTTTTTATCAAATCTTCCTTCAAACCCTAAAAGGAAAGACTAGCCGGGATTAATTACACACTACAAGTTCGCCAATCTTTCAGCCAGGCCAGTGTCGGTACTTTGAGGGAGGTCCCCCGTGCTTTCGCACGAACCTAATTAATGTAAACCTCGTTTTCCCAGAGGCGTAACCCCGTTGACACCTTTCTAGACACCTACTTGATCAGCTAATTGCAATGTGTAAAACTCTCCCAGGAGTAACTCTTACTCGCAGTGGGTATCGGGATCCAACTATCTCATAGAAGGTATGCAATCTCATTGCAAATTTCCACACTTGAAATTCCCGATAATATTTTGCCCCGAACGATCTATGACCTTGACAAGGTCAACAAACCATAGACCGCAAGTCAAGTTCAACCCGTCATTTCTTGATTGAATCAAACCCACCCGCACGACCCTTGACAAGGTCAACAAGGCCGTACGACTACCCTAACCCAATCTGCATCATATGCATAAGCAGATAAATACTGGTTAGCTACCGCACACTGCGCCTTGACAAGGTCAACAAACGCAGCACGAATACTAAACAGGACTTATCTGAAATGACGGAGGGCTACGACAGGTTTTTCAGAAAACCTATTGCGTAATGAACTTGATATCGTTGTAGAATCAAATGAAGTTTTAAAAATGGAGAGATTTTGAGGCTTTTCTAGTTTTGCTAAAGGGGTCACTCCCGGTGAAGGGATCGTCGGCCCTTTCCTCGTCGAATGAGGTGCGGGATATATCATATATATCACTGTGCAAAGCAAAAACTCTTAAAAGGAATCAATAACCAAACCGAGTGCGTAGCATCTGCCAGTTATTGCTAAAGGAGTCACTCCCGGTGAAGGGATCTCGGTCCTTTCCTCATCGAATAAGGTGCAGGATATATCACATATACCGCTATGCAAAGCAAGAACTGTAGCTACCTGTTTTTTTTTTTAAAAAATTTGATTCTACAACATCTTAGGTTTCTTTTCTTTCATTAATCACATTAATGAAGTCCCATCATTTAAATACCTAAACATCACAGATAAATACGACGTACACTTATGCCATCCGCATTCGCCTCGATGTCCCCTCGTGCACCGTTAGGTTAGGTAACTAACGACAGAGCAGGGCAGGGCTAGCGCGGGTGTAAAACATAAGTAACGTCTATATAATATATCATATATACTATATACTGTATCTATCACAGAACATCACATGATCGCATCACAGATAAAGCAGCAGAAGAAACATATGAAACATTGGATATACTAGGATGTCCTTGTTTTCAATACGAGCCAGTATAAAACACGGATTCCACGGTCGTGATGAATAGCCAATCCCACACCCCTAGACCCCTACGAGAGCGGCAAGCAACCCTGCCAATTCTAGGGTTAGGAGACCCGGGCTCGACTCCTCGAGTTGGTCTCCCACTGGACCCCAGAACCCGGTTACTTGTGCTCCCCTCCTTGGGTCTATCCTAATGCGGAAAAGTAAATAATATACAAAAGGTGACAACTTCCGCAACCTGGAAGTGCCCCAAATAAAAGAATATTACATACAAGTTTTTACATGAATGAAAATGAAAAACACTCATCTCACATAAAAACCCCTAGCTATTCAAACACGACGATCCAATATAACATATCCAGCAACACATAACATCACATGTCATCAACGTAAGTAAATATGCGCATCCCAATTGTCGTTGACATATAGCAACGAAACCGGCGATATCACATATTACACTTACGGTCACAGAAAAGAAAGTGTAAAACTACAACAATTGGAATCCGCAACTTCTTTAGACATCACATGCCTAATCAAATGAAATACTTAGACATCACATGCCTAACAGTTATAAACCCCGCATATTAGTCTCATTATCGAAAACTCTTTTCAATATCAAGTGAAACTAAACCGCTAGATTTATAACATTCATTCAGTTATCTCATAACTGTTTGTGAATTCCAATTATTGTATCACATTCCAGATAAACAGAAAATGTTAAACTTTCCGATCGAACAGTCGAATACCCAAGTTTTCCCGATACAGCTCAACACATGAAATAAGTCTAACAACATTCAGTTCGTGCCTCAGTACCAACGGTCCAGCCGTAGAAGGGTCAAGCCAACGCCTCACATGTGGCACGCCGTACTGCCCCAAACCCGAAGGTTCAAAGGGCAGTTCAAGACGGTCACATAATCGAGTTAAGGTTTGTTGTCTTCTAGAGGGTCCATCGCGTTACTTGCACTACTTAGAACGTCGTTAAACTACGGAAAAATCCAACACTTGGAAATTTCCCGACAGGGGAAAAATTGGGTATTTATATCCGGTCGAACTTTTTAACATATTCTAAAAATTATCCGGAAATACACAAAGACGAAATTTGATAATCTGATCGAAACAACGAAGCTCTAAAACACCCCAGAAAATTCAACTCTTGAATAAATATTAAAAATACCCATAAAACTCAGCTTCTGAAATAATGAATTACTGTGCAGAGGAGGAGGGCTGACGTCATCAATCTACCGCGGAACCGCCGCCTAAGGCAGGCTTATGCCGCGGTTCCGCCGCATGTTGCACTGTTCATGAGTTCAATTTTGTGCCGTAATTCTTAGAATTCTCTGCTGAGTTTTCTGCAAATTTTTAATTTGGAAAAATCCCAGATTTTAGAAAAAGTCCAGAGAGCACTTGGGTTTTAGGGTTTCGGGTTCGTTCGGGTTTCAAACGTCGTCTAGACTTCGCCTAAGGCTCTAGCTAGGCTCTGATACCACTGTAGGGTTCCTAGGCACACTATAGAGGTCTCACAAGGCATCAAACATGCCAATTACAAAATTTACGGTGCCGAGAAACCCTAGACTACGGATCGTCGGCTAGAATTCTAGGCGATATGCTAATCTAGTTAACAATTTAACTAAAGGAGAGAGGCTACAACCTTTGTAGATCCAGATATCCCCTTCCTTGGCTCCACGTAGGCATCCTCTCGCTGTCCATCTCGGATCCCGGACTCAATCGTCGGCTTGATCGGAGAAATGGGTGGACTAGGTCGTCGGCTTCGTGCCGAAGATGATCTACGTCGAGGCATCTCAAGTTCAAGCTCCGACTTCACCAAGTTGAGAAACTTGTGAAGGAAACACCCAAAACCACTTGGCAAGAGGTAGAGGATGAAGAATAGGAGGTGGGTTCACTTTAGAATTGGATTTCTCACTTTGGAACTCAAGATGCCATTGATGGCATCAAGCTTTTTCTTTTAAGAAGAAGAAGAAGATGAAGCTAGAATATGATAAGTCTTTTGATAAAATGAATAATAATTCAATACTTATCATAAGCTAACTAGGGTTAAGTGTAGAGAATAGACCATGGTTACTTGGATGAGTTAGGGTTAAGCATGAAGACAAGAATGGTTACAAAAGTCAAAGCTTCATGAAGCTTCAACTTAAAACAAAGAAAGCCACCATTCTAGTCATAATCCTTTTCAAATAAATAAATAAATAAATAAATAAATGAATATACAAAACCCTAATCAACACTTAACCATGGTTTTAATTCTTTACACTTAACAAAATGATCAAGTATGATCAAACATGATACAAATATGTGCATAAAAGTATATCACATATACTTCTTGCACATCAAGTGAGAAAATCCATATAAAGTGAACCAATACTAGTTAATGCAGTGCAATATATCAAATATATAATTATACATTAAATCATTAAATCAACACTTGATTTAACGATCCGGTCATATCGCATATAACCGACTAGTATCCAATGTATCGGCTTATCGAATCAATCCTTGATTCGATATCTAGGTTATATCGAATATAACCATTCGATACATCCATCACGAGAATGAAATACGGTATCACATACACGCATTATTCTCGGTCCTGCACATATCTCATATGCGCTCCTATTTCGTTTCGCTTGAGCCAGGAAACCTCTGTGTAGGACTCTAAAGACTCGTCAATAAGCCGGTAGCAGATGATGATCATATCAAGCACCCACAAGCCGCAAGCGGTCTGCTAAACGTAACGGCCATCCGGGTATTGAGCGATCAGAAGATCGACGAGCTAGCCCACTCACACTCCTGTGAATCCAACCCGTAACACTTACCATACAGTCCGGTCTGTTCGTCTGATACGTCGCATATCAAGTCTAGGGGTGGTAAACGTCAGACCCCAATAACCGATAAGTCGTGCCGATGTGAGGCTCATAACGGGTCGAGAAACTACTGGTAACACTTACCAGCAAATCTCTGATCAGCGCTGGCCAGGGACTTCCCTGTTACGGCCAATCGAGCACAGCGCAACATCAACCCCCAATACCGGGAGAGACGAAACCCCTCCTATCGCTCATTGCCTCCATGTGACTCGGGACTGTACCCAAAGACCACCGTTTTGCACGCCCTCATGGATGTGGTAAGGTGGAGATCAAAGCACAGTGGGAATCACACAAGACTCTATGCCGATCTCGGGTCTACAGACTAACCTGCACAAGTGTCACCTGAGAACTGCCATCTGACGTGAGGTATAATACCATCTGGGAGTTCTCGGCGAGTCCGTCCAGTGTACCCAGTCTCCACTGAGCACCCGTATACCATCTCTGATGTCAAACACCAATGGATATGGGATCATCCATCGCCCATCCCATGGGTCGAGAAGCGTATACGCTAGTCTACTCTGGTATATCGATGCCCCGTCTCGATACACCCACGACTAGGGACCTTGAAGGATGTACTTATGGACTACCTTGTCCCCACTAGTATGATCTGCATCATAGTCCAGGTAGTCAAGTACACATCATAAGGGCTTTACCAACATGTAACCATAAGACAGTTTAAAGAGACTAGTGTACATGTTAAGATAAAGAGTAACCAGATAGCATACTATCATATCGAGAAAGAAAGTCATCTCTATATACGTCCAAGCATCCAATATAATATACATCATGTGTACAATACTGGCCTCTAGGGCATACATACAACTAACAGATCTCAGGTCGATGAACTAACCTGTACACATGTCACCAGGGAACTGCTATCTGACATCAGGTATAAAACCAACTATCATGTTCCCGGCGAGTCCTGTCCGGTGCTCTCATAACCCAATGAGCACCTGTATACATCTTAGGTGAACCAACCGACACCAGTGGCTTGTGAGACCGGCCACCGCCCGTCGTCGGGGTCTCGACTGCATACACTAGTCTACTCTGGAGTATCGATGCCATGTCTCGAAAACTCCCACGACTAGGGACCTTTTAAGGATGTGCTTATAGACCACAGCTCCCACGTATATGATCACAATCATACTGCTGGCCATCAAGCAAGAATCCTAAGGGCTCTATCAACGCGCAATAGTGACCTATAAGGTCACCTAAAGCAGTACACGATGATAAAGATACACCAGATAGCATATTATCATCTTGAGTAAGACTGTCCTACCGGCATAGGTCCTCCCTCAATCATTGCAATCACGTGCCTGTGATACAATAATTGACTCTGAGGGCACTATCTCCAACAATCTCCCACTTGCACTCATGGCTAATTATTACGATGTCGCATACTCACAGCCCGTGTGATTCCGAACACCTAACTCCTCTACTAATCAGTCTCACAAAACCCGTTTGCGAAACTAATGCGTTCGAGGAATAGCCTCAGTGAGTGGATCCGCTCTGATGTTTCTTTCCATGTCTCTCTTAATCTCAAGTTCGTGGAGAAACCCATCTCCCGAAAAGAGCAATACCTGTCTTAGAATATGTCTGGATATCTGATGGGACCTATTTCATAAATGAACTCCAAATCCAATCTTCTTAGACTGTATTGTCAACTGAAACCAATCAGTATCCTGCGCCATGCCTCCCTCAGTATCCCTTTGGACCACCTGTCCAAAATACTGCCCCTCGTCAGAAGGAAAACTATAACTCTGAAAACCTCTCTGTCATCCAGGTCACCTTGGATGCCTGGAATGATAAATGTCTCCCGAATAAGGTTGTCGTTATCATATCTCTAGAACATTCACTTATGTTCTAAAACTGCTTCCAAATGTTTCTCCAGGATTGGATCAATATCTACTTACTGCATCTTGTGCAAAAACAATATCTGGTGTGGTACTTGACATCTCATGATTGACTCAATTGCCTGAGCAAGTGATCAGCCAATCATGCACATCCCTCCCCCCTTTAGTCCCCTTTAGTCTGTAAGACACCTTTAGAGAGGGTGACTCCATCACCTACAGGTACACTACCGTGCCAGGAGTCGTCCAATCTAAAACATTTAGAATGTTGTCTATGTACCCTGATTGGGACACTTCCCAAATCTAGATCTAAAACCATAGATCTAGTAACCAGAATATCTGATATAATATCCATATCCTATGTGGAGAAACCACTGTGTGACAACCAAAGTATAACCGATCGTAGTATAGGAATTTCACTTCCTACTCTGTGTATGTCATCCAAATGCCAGGACATCACACCCTACTAGCTTCTTAACGGATCCATCCCCTATTCTGATGAAGTCAAACCTATGACCGTCACATCAAAAATAGATGATCTATCTCCGCTATATCTGCTTTAGTCCATAAATAGACATAAGCAACTTGTCCACTATGCTTCAGCTGCTCCCACTGATTATGACAACCCTCTGGCAGAGTCATATACACGTACACTTCTAAAGCTAGTTTAGAAGGACGCTATATTCATCTTCCTGCCGGGTCTCACAGTCTGGAACAATAGCAATGGCAAGTCTGGATAAACAAGAACCTCCCTGTCACCGTCTTTGAGCATACCGAAGTACCTCTCGAGTGCCTGAGGTTACCCACCATATCTGCAGAGTGGCTAATGGAATGTTAAGTCAGATTGAATCTTTAGGTTCTTATCAAATTTTTAGTAATCGTTTGTGGTTCTGGAATCACTTCCAGTTCTACCATACTCCCACTACTGTTTTATGAAAAAAATCCATTTTACTAAAACTGTGGCGAGTCAAGAACAATATCACTATTGATCTTCCTGATGGTAGAAAGCCAACGCTCGTCGTAGCCCGGGTCAACCCACAAACAGCCATTATAGAAATGCGCCTTGAGTTATCCAGAGTCTGGTTTTAAGCATAAACCGGACAACTCCCCGTACCTTAACATCGTTAAGATATGAACCGTTCTATATCCAACATAGAAACAGAGGCACTGATTTAAGTGGAACCCGATTCAAGTCATGCAGCTTTCTCCAGTGCATGTCAACCAAATGGAAGGAGGCCGATCAGCGTTACTCAACTTAGGAATCCTATCTAGATATGAGTAACCTGAAAGAGAAACAAGTTTCTCAAAATCATTACTATCAACTGAATACCATACACAAGTATCTACATCTTCGATCACTTTGAAGAATCCTGTTACTTGCAATACCTGGTTCTCTACTTTATTCATATACCTATAACTTCTCAAAACTTGGACCTTGTGTTTCTACGAAACACTTGCCTAAAAACTAGAGAAGTCATAAGTAAACCGAATATAGTACAAGGACCAACCCCTCTGTTCTAATGGACACTGGACAACATATAATACTCTGTATAAGTCCCTTGAGTCTAATAACCCATTCCATGTGTGTCGTAGGTTGAAAACTGTACTTAAGGCCAAGAAGAATTACACTGCTGTTTAATGCTCCTTACCTAACCATCCACTGATATAGGTAAATGTCATAGACATAATTTCAAAAAGTTATATCTCACTCTATAAAAATAGACGTACAGATATATCAATTTGAAATTGGTGCATAACAACGGATATTCAAAACCAAATATTTGCCGTCCGGCAAACAACCCAGGTGACTTCCTCAAATATCACCAATTACAACGAATTCCGATATAATGAGGATGATCACCTAATTCCCAACAACTTACTCCCACTCATCATCTGTAAAACCATACAGATGTGAGAATCATACCTGGTAAATACATACCCTGGAGCAAGGGCTAATTAGGAAATCAGTTTTCTTTTAACAGTACACAGTGAAACTGAAACATTGAAATGTTTCGTAGGGGTATCCGGGTATTCCTAGTAATGCCTATTCCATTATCCAGATTCACACTGTAACCGTTTATTTCTATGCCATCTCATCAAATCCCTTCATATGTCTTTAGTCATTACTTTCTGTACACTCTCTTAGGCTAAATGGTTTTCTTCCTTCCCTACCGTTCGGCACCAGCCTATAGTTTGGAAGAAGACTATCCAATAAGCATAATGGGTGTACTGTCCTAATCCTAGGAGCACTCGCAATCCGAGAGATGGTAAAGATAAAAGACACCTGAATAAACCTTATTCATATTTCTCCTGAACCAGAATCCTTCCCCGAACTGGAACAAGTTCCTTTCGAGTTCGTATATAACCATACGATGGAGTATCCAATAAACTGTGGATCTTCGTAGTGATAAGGAGTGTTCTGGAGAAATACAAAGGTGAAGTAGGATTGGCGAAGAAATACTTGGTTAGGTCGTGAATAACAGTCGCAGTTTACTTTGCCCTCTTACTAATCCCTTTATTTATCTTTACTTAATACCTTCTGTACACCTTTTAGGCTAAATGGTTTTCTTCATTCCCTACCGTTCGGCACCTGCCTATGGTTTGGAAGAAGACTATCCAATTAGTGTAATAGGTGTACTGTCCTCATACAAGGAACACTCGCAACCTGAGAGAAGGTAAAAGGAAAAGACAACGGAATAGTCCTATTCATTTTCTCCAGAACCAGAAACTATCCTCAATCTGGAACAAGTTCCTTCGAGTTAGTATATAACCACACGATGGTTTTATCCAATGGAAGTGGACGTTCGTAGTAATACGGGGTGTCCTGTAGAAAAGGGTAAAAGTAGGAGTGGCAATGAGGTATGCAACTCTGACAATCCAAAAGCTAGTGTTTTAAGAAGGTTCGGTCAACTTGGTCACTGAGTCATAGTCAAGGGTCGGGTCATGGTCGCTGCCAGAGAGAGATAGAAAATAAACACTCAGCGTGCACTCTAACCTAGATCAGAATGGTTACCAATTTATCTAATCAGGAAACCTCCCACTGTAACGTCAAATTCTCCTCCAAACCTGAAAGAAGAATTAGTCGTGATCGCCCGAGGAGTAAACCAACTCATCAGTGGGAATCAGGATCCAACTATCATCGCATGATAATGTGATGGAATCCACTCACATTATCACACTCCAGAAGGTATGCGCGTATCTGGAAAGTTTCAGTTTCTTTAGAAACTCCCGATGTGATTTTTACCCCATGCTCTTATGACCTTGACGAAGGTCAACAAATCATAAGTCACATGTCAAGTTCTACCCATTATTGTCCAGGTTAATTTGAACCCACCCGTACAAGCCCTTGACGAAGGTCAACAAGGCTATACGACTGTCCCAAACCAACGCATCTATCTATGCAGCAGAAAGGTAACAAGCAGCTACCATTCACTATGCCTTGACGAAGGTCAACAAACATAGCATGAATACTACGTGCTAGCCGTCTGAAATGACGCAGGGCTACGAATGGTTTTTGGCGAAAAACCTTTAACGTAATGAACTTGATATCGTTGAAGGAACCGGATAGCTTTTTGTAAAAATATAGTGGCGAAAACCTTTGCTAAAGAGGTCACTCCCGGTGAAGGGATCTCGGCTCTTTCCCCGTAGAATGAGGTGCAGGATATTCCAACTGAATACCACGATGCAAAGCAAATGTAATCGACTATAGTGAAGTTATTTCTCTGACGCAAACTTCTGTCTAAGGGGTCACTCCCGGTGAAGGGATCTCGGCCCTTGCCTCGTCGACTGAGGTGCTGGATATTCATAGCCGAATACCACTGTGCAAAACAAAAGAGAACGTCCTTGCAATAACAGCTTTTTTTTGAAAAATCGTTCCAACAACATCAGAATAGGTTTGTTTAGCTTGCATTGATCCGAATCCACGCAGTCCCATCAATTGATCACACCAATAAAGAACGAAAATACGATGTACGTATATGCCATCCGCATTCGCCACTGGGTCCCGTCATCACCCGTTAGGTTACTTAACTAACGACAGAGCGGGGACTGGACTAGCGCGGATGCAAAACATATACAACATCTACTAGTATATATATCAATATATAATAATCGCTCAAGGCGTGATAAAATGCAACATCACAGAAATGTAATAAGCATCACAGAATAATACAGATAACTGGGATCCCCGGGTTTCATAGAGCCGCTACTGAAACCCGACGTTCCCCTGGTCGTGTGGATAGCCTGTGCAATGAAAACCTAGACCCCTACGGGCGCGGCAAGTTACACGCCAAAACCTGAAGCGAGGCAGTCCCCTTCAACAACGTGAATGGATCACCCAGCACTTCACGGAATCCGGTAACTTGAGCACCCCTCCTTGGGTCAACCTGTACCCCCTACGAGTGCGGCGAATAGCCAGCCAATTCTAGAGTGAACCCCCCTCTGTCTCAAAGCCATGAGATGCGGGCCCATTGCCCTCTAGAACCCGGCTATCCGTGCACCCCTCCGTGGGGTAATCCTAGTACAGAAAGTAAAATATACAACGGGTACATCGACCTCAGCCCGGTCGTGCCCCAAAAGAATAATATACAAACAGGCAGTAACGGCAGTCCACATGTCGGACGCTCTCCCCGCAATATCAAATGTACATATACACCCAAACTTTACTAACATTGCTCCCAGGCTATCCACCATGACAAATCCGCAACATCACAGTACAACACAGAACATCAACGTGAATGCCGCGTTCGCAAATCCGTCTAAAAGAACTATAGCAGTTTGACAGGATTTACCGATCAAGTGACATTCACGGTCGTAGATAAAATGAAAATACTGTGAACTAACATGTTTAAAAATTTTCTATCGACAAAAATTCCCGAAGTAGGCCCCAAGCACAACTGTAGCACTCAAAATAAATCTGGGCCCAAACAGAATATACCAAAAACCCCAATTCCAATTATAAAGAGCACTGTAGAAAAATGGTGCAGCGCAGCTACTGTTCGGCGGCGGAACCGCGGCCAAAGTGGGATTACGGCCGCGGTTCCGCGGCGCTACAGTGCTTTCATGCCACCATTTTTCTGCAGTCTTCTTAAAAAACCCTGCACGTAATTTTCCAATATACCAAATAATTTTTCGAGCACAGGAAAAAATCGACAGAAACTGTGACATGGAAACACGGTTTTTGGAAAATCCAATCGATCGAACCTGTAAACACGTTAGAGCAAGCTAGACTAGGTTAATGGAGTGGCTCTGATACCATGTAAGTGCACGGTAGCGCCCCGGCCGTCTGTCCGAGGCCAAAATGCGGAAATAAAAACTTTTCTTTACTTAGAAACCGGCGCTACCGCGGACTATAAACCCGTATCGGGCCATTAACCTACTACTAGCTAACTAGAGAAAGGGTAGAGAGCTATACCGAGCGATCCGTGTCCTTCAGTTTTTGGCCACCATCCCGATCTCCCCGCGGCATCTCCGGTCTCGATCTCCTCGTCGGAAAGGGCACCACATCACCGAGTCTTTTTACGGGCTCCCACCTCTGGACCGAGGCAACTCGGACACGAAGTTGGCAAGCCGACGTGTCGAAGATTGCTGTAGACTGAGTGTAGAATGGTTTGTCTCAAAGGGTTAGTGAAGTTGCCATTTGAGTGGAGGTGAAAGAGATGAGCTTTGAAAATGAAGCTATATCATTTTGTGCCAGCAAATGAGATACAAATCCCAACTCCAAAAATTTTGGACAGCCCCCATCAAGAATGGCCGGCCATGCTTATGAGAAGAGGAGGGAGTGGATCAATAATGCAAGAAAGAGAATGATGATAATCATAAAGAATGTCACACCCATTTCCTAATCATATCCCATCACATTCCCATCTCCATAAAGCAAGCAATGATTAACAAAAGGAAGTCAAAGTCAATCTAGAACCATCATGAAGCAACCACTTACAAAAAACACCCTCCACTTTGCTAATTTTCACATTTGCAAATAAGCCCCTCCACACCAATTTTCAGCCAAAGAAAGATAGAAAGGAAAATGGCCGAAACGGAATGCAAACTGGCAACTTCAAAAAAGTGATCCGGTAATAAATTACAGGAAAACCCCGCGACTATATATACATACCCGCATTTGTATTGCGGCCAAATACAAATGCAATTAGACAAAATCTACACTGTACAATACTAGGATCCGGTTTTAACCAAAGCCCGCTAGTATTATCCGTCTAATCATGATCCATGCAATACCACACGTATATGATCGAACCCTGCCATATATCCATACGGCCTCTACAGCGTTTCGCCCGAAACTTGAGAAACTGTCTGTGGGGGACTCTAAAGACTCGTCAATACTTTGGCTATGAATTTAACCACTAGCACGTCAGAGGTATTAGCCATACATAACGGGCTACCAGGTATTGACCAAAAGGGAGGTCGATGTGCGAACTCATCCTGACACCCTACTGAGCCTGTCAGTGGCAATATCCGTACAGTCCGGTCCGTTCGTCTATGAGCATCGCATGGCGGGCCTAAGGGGTTGGTAAAAGTCAGACCCCCAAAAGCGGTACAAGTCGTGTCGGAGTGTAGCCCAGAACACCCTGAGATATTACTGGAATACCTACCAGTAAATCTCCTGCCTTGGCCAAGGACTTCGTGTAAGGGCTCTCCTAAAAACAGCGCGATCTCACCCGCAATACCGGGAGAGACGAACCCCTGCAGATCCGCTCACTGCCTCCATGTGGCTCGGGACTGTACCCAACTAAAACCTGTTTGCATGACTCCTTTGAGCCGTGCTAGGGTAGTAATCAAAGTACGGTGGGAACTCACACGAGATAAATGATGATCTCAGGTCAATGAACTAACCTGTACACATGTCACCAGGGAACTGCTATTTGACATCAGGTATAAAACCTGCTAGCATGTTCCCGGCGAGTCCTGTCCGGTGTACTCATAACCCAATGAGCACCTATATACATCTTAGGTGAACCAACTGACACCAGTGGCTTGTGAGACTGGCCACCGCCCCTCGTCGGGGTCTCGACTGTATACACTAGTCTACTCTGGAGTATCGATACCCTGTCTCGAAAACTCCCACGACTAGGGACCTTTTAAGGATGTGCTTATAGACCCTAGCTCCCACGTATATGATCGCCATCATACTGCTGGCCGTCAAGAAAGAATCCTAAGGGCTCTATCAACGCGCAATAGTGACATGTAAGGTCACCTAAAGCAGTACACGATGATAAAGATAAATCAGATAGCATACTATCATCTTGAGTTAGACTGTCCTACCGGCATAGGTCCTCCCTCAATCATTGCAATCACGTGCCTGTGATTCAATAATTGACTCTGAGGGCACTATCTCCAACAATGTGGTCCCAGATTTTTCTATCCCAACAATCTGTAAAAGTTTCAAGTACCATGAGACAACATACAACCCCAGAGACCCCTACACGAAAAGTCAACCCCAACCACCCCATTCTGGCCGCAATTTGCGGCTAGAAGGAATTAATTTGCGGCCTGAACATGAGGGAATGGGCTCGTATTTTGAGGGTAGGTTCTTGGTCACTACACTAGGTCACTGTGATGGGAACTTTTGCAACAAATACCTGGTTTGATAGCAGATCATCCGAGACCCAAAACTACACCAAAAAATATGATATTTACCCGAAACGAAACTATACACGATCTAAACTGAAACTAATAAGCTACGCAACACTAAAAAGACTTAACTAACAGAAAAAGACCATTACCTACCCCCACAAGCTCAATGATCCTAGCTTTCCAGGCTCCAAGGCATCCAAGAGGCAAATCAAGGCAAAATATGTGATCTTGGTGAGATTTGTGATGATTTGTGAAGGTTTTTTGTGATGGAAGTTCAAGTGTTCAGTTTGAGGTGAAGAGAGATGAAAATAAATGAGAATGAGAAGGAAATAGAGTGAGAATGAGAGTGTGTGAGGATAAAAAGATAGAGGTGAGGATAAGGGGGTGAGAGCGCCTTGTATTAACTCACCATTAATGCAAGCATGACTCTTTTCAATGAGTCATTTGCCACCTCTCCACAAACAAAACAAGAAAAGAACATATCTCCCTTCTCACAACAAATATCTAGGGTTTAATCAAGCAAAGGATTAGGATTAAGGTTAAATTGTCATGGTCACTAATCTAAATTACACAAACACACCCTTATATAAACATGCACATGTGTGTGCATGCAATAACAAATAATAATAAATTATTAATTAAATGTTATAAAATATGAGGAACCCAAATTGGTAAACTTTTTACCAAAAACCCGCATTATCGTCTAAACTAACACTAACCGAAATCTAAGGCATTACAACTTGGACTATGATGGAGATCATACTAGTGGGGCCAGGGTAGTCAATGAGTACATCCTATAATTGTTCATAGTCAAGGGTGTATCGAGACAGGGCATCGATACTCCAGAGTAGACTAGCGTATACACATCTTGACCCATATGATGGGCGATGGATGATCACACATCCATTGGTGTTTGACATCAAAGATGGTATGCGGGTGCTCAGTGGAGACTGAGTACACTGAACGGACTCGCTGAGAGCTCCTAGATGGTATTATACTTATCGTTAAATAGCAGTTCTCTGGTGACACCGGTACAGGTTAGTCTATAGACCCGAGATCGTGTAGAGTCTTGTGTGATTCCCACTGTGCTTTGATTTCCACCTTACCACATTCACGAGAACGTGCAAAATGGTGGCTTTTGGGTACAGTCCCGAATCACATGGAGGCAATGAGCGATAGGAGGGGTTTCGTCTTTCCCGGTATTGGGGGTTGATGTTGAGCTGTGTTCGATTGGCTATAACTGGAAGTCCCTGGCCAGGGATGATATGGAGATCTACTGGTAAGTGTTATCAGTATTTTCTCGACCCATTATGAGCCACACATCGACACGACTTATCGGTTACTGGGGTCTGACGTTTACCACCCCTAGACTGGATATGCAACATTTCAGACGAAGAGACCGGACTGTACGGGAGTGTTACTGGTTGGATTCACAGGAGTGTGAGCAGATTTGCTTGTTGATCTTCTGATCGCTCAATACCCGGGTGGCTGTTACGTTTAGCTAACCGCTTGTAGCTTGTGGGTGTTTGATATGATCATCACCTACTGCCGGCGTATTGACGAATCTTTAGTGTCCTACACAGAGCTTTCCTGACTCAGGCAAAACGGAGTAAGAGAACATATGTGATATGTGCGGGACCGAGATTAATACGATATGTGATACCGTATTCTATTCTCGCGATATGTGATACCGGCCGGATATATGAGATATAGCCGGGTCATCGGATCAAGTGTTGATTCGATGAAACGATACATTTTATATTAGTCGGTTATATGTGATATAGCCGGATTATCGGATCAAGTATTGATTTGATGATTTAATGTATAATTATATATGTGATATATTATATTACATTAACTAATATAATCTCACTTAAGTAACTCTTTTTCTCATTTTGGATACATTGATATATATGTGATATATGTTAAATGTATTCTTTTCTTTTGTTACTAAACTATATATATGTGATATGTATAATTGTAACATGCTTGGTTATAAATGAAATTAGGGTTTATGAGACTTAAACCATGCTAGGGTTAATGTTAGGGCTTATATTTATCATTAAGTTATTCAAAAATTGTGGATATTTGTCATGGTTGATATTTTGATGGAAGCTTGTAGACTACATTGACTTTGTCCACTCTTTTTGTCTAGCTTAGGATATTTATCCACCTTATCTTTAACCATAGCTAATGGTTAAGTCTCTACATGGGTTAAGGATGATATACTTGACCCAAGGTTGAATTTCTAAACACACAACAATTATTCTCATCACTTCATCTTCTTCTTCCTCAAAAAGCTTGCTAGCTTTTTCAATGGTGATGAAATAAATTGGGAAAAAGAAAACTAAACAAAGAAAAATTCTTACTTCATCATCTTCTTCTATACTAGCTATATATATTAGAGTGTTAGCTTCACTAATTCGTAATTAGTGAAGAGTTATCTTGAGTTTGTGTTTCCTCAAGGTAGATCGTCTTGGATTTCAAAGACTTCAAGTAAGATGCATCATTAACCTCATGGAGCCTCTCTAGAGTCTAGAAGCTTGATGATCGCAGCGAAGGGACCACAACTCAGAGCTTATGAAGCAAAGGAATGGACTACAAAGGTTGTAATCCCTCTCTCTTAGATGTAAAGTTGTTTACATATAAAGTTAACCCTAATTCTCTAGTTAAGATCTTGGTTAGGGTTTCAAAGCACCCCAAAATTTTATAAAATGGCATAGATGATGCCTTGCTAAACCTTGTTGTCGTTCTATACAACCCTACAAATATGGTGCGATTGCTCCGTCCCGATACACCGACGTGCTGTGGTGTATACGGAGGAGTAATGCTGAGAGAGAATCTCATTCTCCTTTAGAATAATCCAAGAATTCCGTGCTCAAGTATTCTCCTCCCTGATCATATCAAAGGTCATAATACTTATACCCATTTTGGTTCTCTACTTCTGACTTATATTCTTTGAATTTCTCAAAAGCTTCAGACTTGTGTTTCAACAGGAACATATGTCTGAATCTTGAGAGATCATCAGTGAATGTAATGAAGTATAAAGAATCAATCCTGGTATATGTAGACAGGGGACCTACATACATCATCATGTATCAATCCCAAGAGTTCACTAACTCTTTCTCTGTTTCCAGTAAACGGAGCTATGGTCATTTTATGTTTCTGACATGACTGGAAAGTTTCATAAGATGTAGATTCAAACTGATTTAAATATGCATCTTAATGTAACTTGGCTAGTCGGGTCGCATTGATATGACCTAGTCTACAATGCCTCAAGAAGGATTCGTTCATTTCTGAATTGTTCCTCTTATGTGTGTTCTGCACGTTATGAACCGTAGTTTGATTTAGAACATATATGCCATTAGATAACGCGCCTGAACCGATCAACTCTTGATATAGGAAATGTTCAAAACATTATCCAACAATACAAAATTATATCCTTCTTTACTAAATAAAGAGACTGATATGATATTGTATATTAGGTTCGGTATCTAATAACATTCATTCAGAATCAATGTATTTTAGTAATACAGGGTGATAACTGCCAACATCTTGGCTGCAACAATTGCACCGTTTCCAAATCTTGAATCTTTATCACCCATTCTCAGTTCTCTACCTATCTGTAGCCCATGTAACAGATTACATTAACGGGATCCTGATCCGGTATCTCATACCCAGAACGTAGAGGACACTGAGAAACAGTTCTCTGTAATGAACACGCCCGAAGAAGATGCATGAACATGCACTTTCTTCGTTTTGGCGGCACGGGAATCCTGGTTTTTCCCCTTATTTCCTGCTCGGTCTTATAACAATTATAAGTTGGAGCGGGACCAACGTTCCCGAGCTTAGTATAACAAGCGGGTTCGGTCAATACATCCATATTATTATCTTGATTAAGGTGTGACATGGTCTCTACCTGGAGAGAGAGAAGAAAACACTCAGAATATGCTCTTGCAAGATTAGATTGGTTATTATTTTATCTAATCAGGATGGCTCCCACTGTTTTTATCAAATCTTCCTTCAAACACTAAAAGAAAAGACTAGCCGGGATTAATTACACACTACAAGTTCGCCAATCTTTCAGCCAGGCCAGTGCCCGTACTTTGAGGGAGGTTTCCCGTGCTTTCGCACGAACCTAATTAAAATAAACCTCGTTTTCCCAGGGGCGTAACTCCATTGACACCTTTCTAGACACCTACTTGATCGGCTAATTGTAAAGTGCAAAACTCTCCCAGAAGTAACTATTACTCGCAGTGGGTATCGGGATCCAGCTATCTCATAGAAGGTATACAATCTCATTGCAAATTTCAACACTTGAAATTCCCCATAATATTTTTCCCCTAGCATCCAATGACCTTGACGAAGGCCAACAAACCATAGGCGGCTAGTCAAGTTCAACCCATACATTTCATGATTGAATTAAATCCACCCGCACGACCATTGACGTAGGCCAACAAAGTCGCACGACTACCCTAACTCAATCGCATCATATGCTTAAGCAGATAAGCATAAATAGCTACCGCACACTATGCCTTGACGAAGGCCAACAAACGTAGCACGAATACTATGAAGTACTTATCTGAAATGACGGAGGGCTATGACAGGTTTTTCAGAAAACCTTTTGTGTAATGAACTTGATATCGTTGTAGAATCAAATGATTTGAAATGGTGTGTTTTTTAGGCCTTTGCTAGTTTCGCTAAAGAGATCACTCCCGGTGAAGGGATCTCGGCTTTTTCCTCATCGAATAAGGTGCAGGATATTCACAATACCACTATGCAAAGCAAGAACTAGAAAAGCAATCAAAAGACGAAACCGAGGGTTGTAGCATCTTCCATTTATTGCTAAAGAGGTAACTCCCGGTGAAAGGATCTCGGCTCTTTCCTTATCGAATAAGGTGCTGGATATTCTACAAGAAATACCGCTATGCAAAGCAACAACTAAAGCTACCTGTTTTTGAAAATTCGATTCCACAACATCTTTAGGTTTATTTTCTTTCATTAATCTCATTAATGAAGTCCCATCATTTAAGTTACCTAAGCATCATAGATAAATACAATGTACGCTTATGCCATCAGCATTCGTCTTGATGTCCCGTCATGCACCGTTAGGTTAGGTAACTAACGGCAAAGCGAGGCAGTACTAGCACGGGTGTAAAACAAAAGCAACGTCTATATAATATATCACATATACTATATACAGTATCTATCTCATCATATAAAGTGATCACATCACAGAATATCGCAGCAGAAATCAACATATGAAATATTGGATATACTAGAATTTCTGGGTTTTAAATTAAGCCTGTATAAAACCCGGATTTCACGGTCGTGATGAATAGCCAAACCCACATCCCTAGACCTCTACGAGAGCAGCAAGAAACCTTACCAATTCTAGAGTTAGGAGACCCGGTCTTGACTCCTCGAGATGGTCTCCTACTGGACCCTAGAACCCGGTTACATGTGCTCCCCTCCTTGGGTCTATCCTAATGCGGAAAATTAAATAATATACATCAACGGTGACATCTTCCTCAACCCGGAAGTGCCCCAATAAAAGAATATTACATACAAGTTTTTACATGAATGAAAATGAAAAACTCCCATCTCACATAAAAAAAACTCGGCTATTCAAACACGACGATCCAATATAACATATCACAGCAACATATAACATCACATGTCATCAACGTACGTAAATATGTGTATCCCAATTATCGTTGACATATAGCAACGAAACCGGCGATATACCACATATTAAACTTACGGTGGCTAAAAAGATAGTGAAAAACTACAACAATTGGAATCGTAACTGCCCTTAGACATTATAAACCCGGAATATCACATATTCTGGATTTTATGCCTAACAATGCAAATCATCCATTTAGGTCTCATCTATGAAAACACTTTTCAAAAGAAGTCGGTTCAACAAGATTCCCGATTTCACCCGAGACCGAAATGTTAAACTTGCACGCAACTAAATAGATTCCAATTATTGTATCACAATCACATATAGCTAGACGAAATTAAACTTTTCGATCGAATAAGTAAGCACCCAAAATTTCCCAACAAGCTCAACACTTGAGCGGAGTTCAAAAAGTTCCCAGAAACTGACACAACTCCTGTGAACCATCCATAAAAAGGCCGACCCATGCTTCACTCATGTCGCCACAGAACTGCGGCAAACCCTAGGGTATGACCGCGGTTCCTCGATCCAAAAAAGTCAATTTTGGGTATTGTTCTTCTAGAGGGTCCACAGAATCGCTTGCATGATTTTCTAACAATTTTAAACTCGGAAAAATCCAATTCTTAGAAAATTTCAGTGAGGGAAAATATGAGTTATTGATATCCATTCAAACTTTTTAACATCATCTAAATAACCCGAATACATGTTAGTATTACGACTGCGAAACACTCCGTATTGCCTTTGCAGAAAGTTAACATCACATGCAAATTGAGAAAAAACAAACAACACCTGAAACACCAAAACCCAGAGACTAGAACACCATGAAAATTTGAAGCCCAAACTCCAAAAAAGGCCCGAGCACACCGGTTTTAAGCTCTATATGGCCGGCCACTTTAGCTCCAAATTGCTTCAATTTTTAACAGTGTTCATGTTATATCACATACAACATTCTGTACTTGTTTAAAAAAATTTTTGAAGACTTTATAAAATCGACAAAAACCAAGTTCAAGTGTTTCACGTTTCGGAGTCGTTTCGGTTTCGTAATCTAACAAACATCGTCTAATTTTCTAGCCTGGCTCTGAAACCACTGCAAGGGTTGCCTAGCACAGCAGCAAGGTTTTGGGAGGCATCTTTCATACCGTTTTAAAAAATTTGCCGTTCTAGCTAACCCTAACCCTATAATCTTTACTAGAAAATCCGATGAAAACATATGTAAACTACTTTACATCTAAGTCATTGAGGAATACAACATTTGTAGACCGGTCCTTCACTTCTAAAGCTCCATATCGTAGTCCCTTCGCTTCAAGTTATGAAGACCCGGACTCTAGTAAGGGTTCATGTTGGATGTATATGCCCTAGAGGCCAGTATTGTATATGTATACATATGGATACTAGGGATATGTATGTACAGAACAATCTTGCTCAGTTTTATAGTATATTATTTGACTTGTCTTTATCGGGATATGTGTATTTATTGTTATTATATCTGGTTTGCACATATTGATAAAGACTTGATACGGTAGTATACTATTGTGGTTTGTCTTTATCTTAACATGGCATATGTCATACTCGTTATTACATATTGCGGTTACATGTTGATAAAGCCCATAGGATCTTGCTTGACTACCTGCGTTGTGATGGCTATCATACTTGTGGGAGCAGGGTAGTCTATAAGCACATCCTTGAATGGTCCGTAGTCGCGTGAGTATTGAGACTGGGAACTGATACTCCAGAGTAGAATGGTGTGTACAATTCTTGCCCCGTCGGGGGATGGTTGGTCCCGCAGCCATTGGTCTGATGCACCTAAGATCGTATACAGGTGCTCACTGGGTGTGAGTACACTTGACGAACTCGCCGAGAACTTCCATATGGTACTATACCTATCGTCAGATGGAAGTTCTCAGGTGACATGTGTACAGGTTAGTCTTTGGACCTCAGATCGGCATTTGTCTCGTGTGAGTTCCACTGAACTTTGATCACTACCCTACCATGGCTCTACTGAGTCGTGCAAACAGGTTTTGGTTGGGTTCAGTCCCGAGCCACATGGAGGCAGTGAGCGATTGTCGGGGATTCGTCTCTCCCGGTATAGGGAGTCGATATCGCACTGTGATTCGATTGGTCAGGACCATAAGACCTTGGCCAAGGCAATTGGGATCTACTGATAGGCTGATCAGTAGTTTTCAGGATTGGTCCTGAGCCACATCGGCACGACTTATCAGGTTGTTAGGGTCTGACGTTCACCATCCCATAGACCCGGTATGCGATACTCTTTGACGAAGAGACCGGACTGTACGGATATTGTCACGGATAGGCTCAGTAGGAGTTCAGACGAGCTTGCTCGTCGGCCTTCCTTTTCGACAGGTACCTGGGCAGCCGTTACGTACAGCTAGTGCCGCTGACATGCTTGTGGTTAAACCCACTGCCAGAGTACTGTCGAGTCTTTAGAGTCCCACATAGAGGGTTTCCCTGATCCAGGCAAAACGATGTAGTAGCCGTTTTGGATATGTGCAGGGTTCGATCGATTGATGTACTTGGTACTCGGAATTTCGATCGGACAGTTTGTAATACTAGCCGGCTCGGGTTTGAGCCGGATTATTAAATCAAGTATTGATTTAATAATTTACGTATATGTATTTCGATATATATATTCTAGTATTACGTTCTTCGTGTTATTGTATCTCTTTTGGGTGTTCGGATTTTTATCTGATTGCCGGTATATTTGTACAGTAGTTGGAAATCCGTATTTCTTTCACTTTTCTTTCTAGAAGGTGGCCACCTCATTTTGTATTTTCCATTTATTTCATAAATGGAAATGAGGTGTAAAGTAAGAGTATGGGAGGAAAAGAGGCGACCATGCTTCAGTAGTAGTCAAATGAATTTATAATTCATTTTGGGTTTACTATTGAAGCATGGTTGCTAATTGTTTAATGAAAGAATTGATATACAAAACCATTGTGTATATTTTCTCTTTCATGATTGATTCAATAATTTCCTTGAGCTCTCTTTTGCTCTCATCTCTTCTTTGTTATCTAGCTTCCTCCACCTTCATCTTCTTCCTCTTCACTACCTTCTCATGTGTTGGGAATCAAGTGAAGAGACAAGAAAGAGATAGCTATACACTAAGACACCCTCCACTACATCCTAGACTACTTAGTTTAGAAAACTAAGTTCTCTAATTGCTCCTTTAGTTATATAGTTAGAAGCTAGAGCCATGGATCATACTCCCTGGGTGGATCATTTACGACAAAAGGAGGCCGGAGAACAAGCTCGATCCCGGAGGACCGATGGAGCCGGAGTTGGAGTTCAAGCATGTTCAAGGTGGATGCAAGGAGCTAAGGATGAAGAAAGAATACCGAAGGACTTGGTTCGTTTGGTGAGGTTTCTATCATAGTAGATAGCTCTCTTAGTGTAGCTAGTTAGTTTTATGGAAAGACCCGGTTTTAGGGTTTAGTCTAGCGCCGAGTTTTAATCGTAAGAAAAAATTTTGATCCGCATTTGGCCATGTGAGATGGCCGGGGCGCTAGGGTAACCCTTCATGGTATCAGAGCCACCCATAAAACCTATAATAGCTTGTTAAATCGTGTTTAGAATAACGATCGACTGGATTTTTCAAAAACTGCATTTCCTCACATGATGTTTCTGTCGATTTTTAAAGTGCTCGAAAAATCAATATTTTGCTCTCAGAAAATCATGCAGGCTTTTTTAAGACCACAGAAGAAAATTTGGCACGTGAGCCCTCTAAACCGTCGCGGATCCGCCGCGTAAACCCCCTATTGGCGGCGGATCCGTGGCTATTTTGGGGGCCCGCGTGATCAAATTTTTTTCTGGACCTCATTTTTGGAAATTGTGGTTTCTGGAATAATTACTTTTTAGGCCCAGATTTGTTACAGTGTTGGTTTAATACTTGGGTCCCACTTGGAAGGTTTAGTCGATCGTAATATTAAAATACGTATTTTTATTATCAATACATTCACTTTTATCTGCGACCGGGAATGTCACTCGATCGGTAAAACTCGTCTTATTGTTATATGTTCTTTTAGACGGGTTTTGTGAACGTGACATTCGCGTTGATGTTGTGTGCTTGTGTTGTGCTTGTGGTTGGATTGTCATGGTGGATAGCATGTGGTGCAATGTTAGAATACAGTTTATAATTTATCTGTACAATTGTTATTGCTGGGCGAGCGTACGACATGTGGACTGCCGTCTTTGTCGTTTGTATATTATTTTGGGGCACGACCGGGCTGAGGTCGCTGACACCGGTTGTATATTTTTTTTTAAATATTCTATACTAGGCTTACACCACGGCGGAGTGCACGGATAGCCGGGTTCTAGAAGGCAACAAGCCCGCATCTCATGGCATCGAGACGGAGGAGGCTTCATTCTCATGGAGCTGAGACGGAGGGGGCTTCATTCTAGAACTGGCGGGCTATTCGCCGCACTCATAGGGGGTACAGGTTTTCATTGCACATGCTATCCATACGACCGGAATGCCGGGTTTTATTTGCGGCTCAAATGAAACCCGGGGCTCCAAGATTATCCACCATTCTGTAATGTTATCTGTGATGTTGTTTATTATCATGCTTGGGACGAATGTTATATATACTTATATATACACTAGTTGATGTTGTATATGTTTTGCACCCGCGCTAGTCCAGCCTCTGCTCTGTCGTTAGTTAAGTAACCTAACGGGTGATGACGGGGCCCCGTGGCGAATTCGGATGGCACATACGTACATTTTATTTTGGTTCTTTTCTGGTGTAATAGGTTACAAATTGATGGGACCACATTAATTTTAATTAATGCAAGATAATAAACCTAAAAGATGTTGTTGGAACCAAGCTTTAAAAACTGACATTACAGACGTCCTCTTTTGCTTTGCATAGTGATATTCAGTTTGGAATATCCTGCACCTCATTCGATGAGGCAAGGGCCGAGATCCCTTCACCGGGAGTGACCCCTTGAGTAAAAGTTTATGTCAGGGTAATAACTTTAATATTTTTGACTATTTTTTCTTTGCATCGAGGTATTCAGTTTGGAATATCCTGCACCTCATTTGACGAGGAAAGAGCCGAGATCCCTTCATAGGGAGTGACCTCTTTAGCAAAAGTTTTCGCCACTATATATTTACAAAACTACTCAGGTTCCCTCAACGAAATCAAGTTCATTACGTTAACAGGTTTTTCGCCAAAGACCTAGTCATCGCCCTCCGTCATTTCAGATAGGTACCACCTAGTATTCGTGCTGTGTTTGTTGGCAAGCGTTAAGACACGGTGAACGGTAGCTGAGTGATATTTATCTGTTGCATAGATATGCGATTATTCGAGACAGTCGTACAGCTTTGTTGGCAAGCGTCAAGAGTTTGTGCGGGTGGGTTCGAGTTAATCCAGGACAATGACGAGTTGAACTTGACTAGTGGCCTATGACTTGTTGGCAAGCGTCAAGGTTATAGGTCGTTAGGGGCAAAAACCACATCGGGAGTTTCAAACATACGGGAAACTTGCAGATTTAGCATACCTTCTGGAGTGTGGTGACTAGAGTGGATTCCATCTAGTGCATCACACAATGATAGTTGGATCCCGATCCCACTGATGAGTAGGATTACTCTCGGGAAATTATCACACTTAACAATCAATGTTATAAACCAAGTAGGTGTCTAGAAAGGTGTTAGCGGGGCTACGCCTCTAGGGAAAAGAGGTTATATAATTAAGGAACTTCGCGAAAGCGTTGGAAAACCTCCCTCGAAGTACCAACACCGGCCCGGCTGAAAGGGTAAGAAAGTATTGTGATGTGCGATTAATCCTGACTAGTTCTTCTTTTAGGGTTTGAAGAAGAATTTGAGGAAACAGTGGGAGACGTCCTGGTTAGATAAATTAATAACCAATCTGATCTTGCAAGGACGCACGCTGAGTGTTTTCCCTCTCTCTCCAGGTAGCAACCATTTCACGCTCTAATCAAGATAATAAAATGTATCGCTTGACCGATCCGAATTCTTATTCGGGGCTGGGGAACGTCGGTTCGTCTCTAACTTATGACAACTGTCATAAGTATGAGCAAGGGAAAGAGGAAAGTTTGATTTCCTTGATAAACCCATCGAAGAAGAAACATACTGCTGTGTCTTCTTCAGGTGTTCTTGTTATTGAGAACTATTTTTCGGTCAGTCCTACCTCCTGGGTACTCGATACCGGATCAGGATCTCATATCTGTAATTTATTGCAGGGACTGAGAAAAAGTAGGATAGTTGGACCTGGTGATATGTCTCTCAGAGTGGGGAATGGAGCACAAGTTAATGCTGTTGCCGTCGATGAATATCACCTAGTATTGCCAAATGGCAATACTATGATTTTGAAAAATTGCTACTATGTGCCTTCCATGCTTTGCAACATCATATCAGTTTCTTTACTTGATAAAGATGGATATAACTTTGTTCTTGATAGAAATATCATGATTATTTACCTTGATAAGGTACTGGTTGCAGAAGGTACACTGTGTAATGGTATCTATGTTCTAAATCAGAATACAGTTCTCAATATACAAAACACACGCAAGAGGAAGAGTTCAGATACGAACGAATCCTACTTGTGGCATTGTAGACTTGGTCATATCGGAGAGAAAAGACTAAGTAAGTTACATAAAGATGGATTCTTGAATACGTTCGAATTTTCATCTTATGAAACTTGTTAGTCTTGTCTCAAAGGAAAGATGACCAAATCTCCGTTCACCGGGCATGGAGAAAGAGCAACAGAGCTCTTGGGACTCATACACAGTGATGTATGTGGTCCGATGTCTATATATGCAAGGGGTGGGTTCTCGTACTTCATCACATTCACTGACGATCTCTCTAGATTCAGATATGTGTATCTTATGAAACACAAATCTGAAGCTTTTGAGAAATTCAAAAAATTCAGAAAGGAAGTAGAGAACCAGATTGGCAAAAGTATTAAGATCCTCCGATCTGATAAAGGGGAGGAGTACTTAAGTACGGAATTCAGGGACTTTTTGAAAGAGAATGGTATTCTCTCTAAGCTTACTCCTCCTTACACACCACAGCACAACGGTGTATCGGAGCGAAGGAATCGTACCCTATTGGATATGGTTCGCTCCATGATGAGTAATGCCGAGTTGCCTCTTTCATTCTGGGGATATGCACTTGAAACGGCAATATATGTATTGAATAAGGTTCCTACCAAAGCTGTGCCTACCACTCCACATGCATTGTGGGAGCGGAAGAGACCATACCTTAATTTTATTGATATATGGGGGTTGTCCACCTTATGTAAAGAAGCAGAACCCGGACAAACTCGAGGCACGGTCAGTTTTTTGTAAGTTTGTATGATATCCTAAGCATTCGCAAGGATATCAGTTCTACCACACCGAGGAACAGAAGGTGTTTGTTGCTCGCCACGCTGTCTTCTTAGAAAAGGAATTTCTTGCAAAAGAAATTAGTGGGAGCACGGTAGAACTGGAAGAAATTCCAGAGGAACAAACTGTAACTGAAGATTTGGTAGAACCTCAGGATTCAATAACCCCGGACGAACCTCAGCCACTCTGCAGATCTAGTAGGATTTCTCATCCGCCCGAGAGATACTACGGTTTTCTCATAGATGGGGATCGAGAGGATTGCATCTTAGAAGAAGATGATCCTACTAGTTTCAAACAGGCCATTATCAGCAGGGACTCTGATAAGTGGCTGGATGCTATGCAATCTGAAATAGAGTCCATGTACACCAATAAAGTGTGGACCCTGGAAGTTGCTCCACCTGGGGTAAAATCCGTTGGATGCAAATGGATCTACAAGAAGAAACTTGGTGTGGATGGGCAGGTGGAAACCTATAAGGCTAGACTCGTTGCAAAAGGTTTTCTCAAAGACCAGGAGTGGACTATGACGAAACCTTTTCTCCAGTAGCTATGCTCAAATCCATTAGGATCCTGCTTGCCATTGCTGCCTTCCATGACTATGAGATTTGGCAGATGGACGTAAAAACAACTTTTCTAAATGGAAGTTTAGAAGAGCATGTTTACATGGATCAGCCAGAAGGTTTTGTAGACAGTGGGAGCAGCGGGAAGGTGTCCAAGCTGCTCAAATACATTTATGAATTGAAGCAAGCATCGCGGAGCTGGAACATCTGTTTTGATGAGACAGTCAAAGATTTTG
The DNA here is from genome assembly GCA_030015575.1 of Agapanthus africanus. NCBI lineage: Eukaryota > Viridiplantae > Streptophyta > Magnoliopsida > Asparagales > Amaryllidaceae > Agapanthus > Agapanthus africanus. Next base: position 334,674,343 of record JASDDO010000031.1, read on the forward strand.
ATTTCATCAAGAACGAAGATGGGCCATGTATTTATAAGAAGATTGTAGGACGAACTGTCGTGTTCATAGTCTTGTACGTGGATGACATTCTTTTGATAGAAAATGACATTCCTATGCTACAATCAGTCGAGCTATTCTTATCATAAAGGTTCTCTATGAAAGAACTAGGTGATGCCTCGTACATTCTGGGGATCAAGATCTACAAAGATAGATCCAAGAGATTACTGGGACTTTCACAGTCCAGGTACATAGAGACCATACTAAAGAGATTTAGTATGGAAGATTCCAAGCGTGGTAACATACCCGCATTGCACGGAATCACCCTCTCCAAGGAGATGTCTCCCAAGACTGACGAGGAGAGGGTTCGCATGAGCACTATACCCTACGCTTCGGCGGTAGGATCTATAATGTATGTGATGCTATGTACAAGACCAGATGTAGCTTACGCGCTAAGCGTGGTGAGCCGGTATCAGTCAGACCCAGGTGAGGACCACTGGACAGCAGTAATGAATATTCTCAAGTACCTGAGAAGGACTAAGGAGATGTTCCTGATTTACGGTAATGGAGACCACAGGGTCGAGTCCTTTACCGACTCAAGCTTCCAGAGTGACAAGAATGACATCAAGTTTGTCTCGGGTTTTGTGTTTACCCTCAACGGAGGGACGGTATGTTGGAAGAGTTCCAAATAGGATACCGTCGCAGACTCGACGATGGAGGCTGAATACATTGCTGCAAGCGATGCCGCAAAAGAGACGGTCTGGATAAAGAAGTTCATAGCTGAACTTCAGGTGGTTCCGTCCATTGTTGATCCAATACCAGTGTATTATGATAACAATGGGGCTATAGCTTTAGCGAAGGAACCACGGTCCCATCAGAAATCCAGGCACATCTTAAGGCGGTATCACCTAATCAGGGAGATCGTAGATCGCCAGGAGATCGAGGTCCGGAGAGTAGATACGAAGGACAACACGGCGGATCCATTTACAAAGGCCCTCCCTCAAGCACAGTTCGAGCGAATTTTTGGGATGTTAGGTATGCGGTACGCCAGCAGCTGGCCTTAGAGCAGACGTTGGGTATTCGTTACGCCAATCACTGGCCTTTAGTGCAAGTGGGAGATTGTTGGATGTATATGCCATAGAGGCCAGTATTGTATATATATACATATGGATACTAGGGATATGTATGTACAGAACAATCTTGCTCAGTTTTATAGTATATTATTTGACTTGTCTTTATCGGGATATGTGTATTTATTGTTATTATATCTGGTTTGCACATATTGATAAAGACTCGATACGGTAGTATACTATTGTGGTTTGTCTTTATCTTAACATGGCATATGTCATACTCGTTATTACATATTGCGGTTACATGTTGATAAAGACCATAGGATCTTGCTTGACTACCTGCGTTGTGATGGCGATCATACTTGTAGGAGCAAGGTAGTCCATAAGCACATCCTTGAATGGTCCGTAGTCGCATGAGTATCAAGACTGGGCACTGATACTCCAGAGTAGACTGGTGTACGTTTCTTGCCCCGTCGGGGGATGGTTGGTCCCGCAGCCATTGGTCTGATGCACCTAAGATCGTATACAGGTGCTCACTGGGTGTGAGTACACTGGACGGACTCGCCGAGAACTTCCATATAGTACTATACCTATCGTCAGATGGAAGTTCTCAGGTGACATGTGTACAGGTTAGTCTTTGGACCTGAGATCGGCATTTGTCTCGTGTGAGTTCCTACTGAACTTTGATCACTACCCTACCACGGCTCTACAGAGTCGTGCAAATAGGTTTTGGTTGAGTTCAGTCCCGAGCCACATGGAGGCAGTGAGTGATTGTCGGGGATTCGTCTCTCCAAGTATAGGGAGTCGATATCGCACTGTGATTCGATTGGTCAGGACCATAAGACCTTGGCCAAGGCAGTTGGGATCTACTGATAGGCTGATCAGTAGTTTCCAGGATTGGTCCTGAGACAAATCGGCATGACTTATCAGGTTGTTAGGGTCTGACGTTCACCATCCCCTAGACCCGGTATGCGATACTCTTTGACGAAGAGACCGGACTGTACAGATATTGTCATGGATAGGCTCAGTAGGACTTCGGATGAGCTTGCTCATCGGCCTTCCTTTTCGACAGGTACCTGGGCAGCCGTTACGTACAGCTAGTTCCGCTGACGTGCTTGTGGTTAAACCCACTTCCAGAGTACTGTCGAGTCTTTACAGTCCCACATAGAGGGGTTCCCTGATACAGGAAAAACGATGTAGTAGCCGTATTGGATACGTGCAGGGTTCGATCGATTGATGTACTTGGTACTCGGATTTTCGATCGGACAGTTTGTAATACTAGCTGGCTCGGGTTTGAGCCGGATTATTAAATCAGGTATTGATTTAATATTTTACGTATATGTATTTCGATATATATATTCTAGTATTACGTTCTTCGTGTTATTCTATCTCTTTTGGGCGTTCGGATTTTTATCTGATTGCCGGTATATTGTACAGTAGTTGGAAATCCGTATTTCTTAAAGTTTTCCTTCTAGAAGGTGGCCACCTCATTTTGTATTTTCCATTTATTTCATAAATGGAAATGAGGTGTAAAGTAAGAGTGTGGGAGGAAAAGAGGTGACCATGCTTCAATAGTAGTCAAATGAATTTATAATTCATTTTGGGTTTACTATTGAAGCATGGTTGCTAATTGTTTAATGAAAGAATTGATATACAAAACCATTGTGTATATTTTTTCTTTCATGATTGATTCATTATTTTCCTTGAGCTCTCTTTTTCTCTCATCTCCTCTTTGCTCTCTAGCTTTCTCCACCTTCATCTTCTTCCTCTTCACTACCTTCTCATGTGTTGAGAATCAAGTGAAGAGGCAAGAAAGAGATAGCTATAAACTAAGTCACCCTCCACTACATCATAGACTACTTGGTTTAGCAAACTAAGTTCTCTAGTTGCTCCTTTAGTTACATAGTTAGGAGCTAGAGCCATGGATCATACTCCCCGGGTGGATCATCTACGACAAAAGGAGGCCGGAGAACAAGCTCGATACCAGAGGACCGATGGATCCGGAGTTGGAGTTCAAGCATGTTCAAGGTGGATGCAAGGAGCTAAGGATGAAGAAAGAAGACCGAAGGACTTGGTTCTTTTGGTGAGGTTTCTATCATAGTAGATAGCTCTCTTAGTGTAGCTAGTTAGTTTTATGGAAAGATCCGGTTTTAGGGTTTAGTCTAGCGCCAAGTTTTAATCGTAAGAAAAAAATTTGATCCGCATTTGGCCACGAGAGATGGCCGGGGCGCTAGGGTAACCCTTCAGTTCACATGAAGAAACGAATAAGCTTGCTCAATGTCTTTGAGGCCGAAGATGATCTACGTTGAGGGGACTCGAGCTCATGCTATCTCTTCACTAATGGTGAAATTAGTGAAGCAAACACCCTAAACTAAATGGCTAATAGTAGAGGATGATGAAGTAGGAAGTGGGCTCACTTTATTTTTATTTTTCTCACAATATTTTCTCACTTTGGAAAAAGTTAGCATGCTTTTTCCCAAGGATGAAGAAGATCAAGTCAAGAGATGAGAATGAACTTATGTGGTGAGAATACCAACCATGGGTGAGTTAGTGTCATACACTAACCCATGTAGAGAATAAACTATGGCTAACTAATATTGGTTAGGTTAATAAATATCTACAAGTAAAACAAAATTAGTGGACTTGGTCAATGGTTCCACAAGCTTCTACAAGCTTGAACCATTTGACTAATTACCAACTAATTTTTATTAACTTTAAATAAATAAAACCATTCCATTATTATAAGAATAGTGTAAGTCTCATACACCCATGTCTCATGTGGCATCTAGCATGACACACAATATTGTACACTAATATATATCATATATATACTATGTGCACAATCAAGTGAGAAAAGAAATCATAAGTGAGCTAATAGTAGTTAATCTATGTTAATATATCAAATATATAATTATACATTAAATTATTAAATCAACACTTGATTTAACAATCCGGCTATATCTCATATAACCGACTAATATTACGTGTATCAACTTATCGAATCAACACTTGATTCGATAACCCGGCTATATCTCATATAACCGGCCGATATCATAAATCGCGAGAATAGAATGCGGCATCACATACGCGCATTAATCTCGGTCCCGCACATATCATATATGTGCTCCTACTTCGTTTCGCATGAACAAGGAAACCTCAGTGTAGGACTCTAAAGACTCGTCAGTACGCCGGCAGTAGGTGATGATCATATCAAACAACCACAAGCCACAAGCGTTCTGCTAAACGTAACGGCCACCCGGGTATTGAGCGATCATAAGATTAACAAGCAAGCCTGCTCATACTCCTGCGAATCCAATCAGTAACACTACCGTACAGTCTGGTCTCTTCGTTTGATATGTCGCATATCTCGTCTTGGGGTGGTAAAACGTCAGACCCCAGCAACTCGATAAGTCATGTCGATATGAGGCTCATAACGGGTCAAGAAACTACTGATAAAACTTACCAGTAAATCTCAGAATCAGCCCTGGCCAGGGACTTCCTGTTATAGCCAATCGAGCACAGCGCAACATCAACTCCCTATACAGGGAGAGATGAATCCCCTCCTATCGCTCATTGCCTCCATGTGACTCGGGACTGTACCTAAAAACCACCTTTTTGCACGATCCCTTGACCGTGGTATGGTGGAAATCAAAGCACAATGGGAATCACATAATGTAGGGTTACTAGGCACTCTCACAAGGTTCTACAAGGCATCAACCATGCCCGATTTAAAATTTAGACGTGCCGAACAACCCTAACCAAGATCTTTAAACTAGAGATTAGGCGAAACAAAGCATGTTAAACACTTTAACATCTAAGAGAAAAGGATTACAACCTTGGTAGTCCAGTCCTTCACTTCATAAGCTCCGTGTTGTGGTCCCTTCGCTGCGATCATCGAGAATCCGGACTCTAGAGAGGCTCCACGAAGAGAAAGATGCAAGCTTTCTTCCGATCTTTGATAACAAAGATGTTCTACCTTGAAGTTTCTTTAACACAAGCTCTCACTCACTAATCAAGTGAACACCCTAATCTAAATGGCTAGGATAGATTAGGATAATGAAGTAGGAATTTAGCACTCTTTTATTATCTTAATCTCACTCATTTTCATCACCTCTCCAAAAGCTAGAAAGCTTTTCAAGCAAGAAGGAAGAAGAAGAAGACGCTAACTATTTTGTGATGAATAAGTAATACCTCAAGTGTGAGGTTAGAAATGCAACCATGGTATAAGTGAGAAGACTTAACCCATGTAGAGAAACAACTATGGTTAAAGGGTTGGGTTGGGTTAAGGAAATATCTTGCAAAATATCACAAAATATCCAAGTCAAAGTCAATGCTTCAAGAAGATTCATGAAAGCTTCATGAAAGCATAACCCTAATCCAAACCCTAACCACAATTATTCTCTACCAAACATGTTGCATTTATAACCCTAACATGTTACAATATTATATATCGCGTATTCAATATTATTGTAACAAAATAAAATAATACAATTAAAATATATCGCATATATATCAATGTATTACCCGAGTGAGAAAAAGAATCTTTTAGTGAGCTTATATTAGTTAATGTAATTTAATATATTAAATATATAATTATACATTAAATTATCGAATCAACACATGATCCGATAATTCGGCTATTTCACAAATAACCGACTAATATAATCTGTATCAGTTCATCGAATCAACACTTGATCCGATGATCCGGCTATATCACATATACCCGGCCGATATCTCATATCGCGTGAATCTAATACGGTATCGCATACACGTATCATATATGTGCTCCTACTCCGTTTTGCCTGAGCCAAGAAACCTCTGTGTATCACTCTAAAGAATCGTCAATACGTCGGAAGTAGGTGATGATCATATCAAACACCCACAAGCAGCAAGCGGTCAGCTAAACGTAACAGCCACCCAGGTATTGAGCGATCAGAAGATCAAGAAGCAAGCCTGTACATTCTCCTGCGAATCCAATCAGTAACACTCCCATACAGTCCGGTCTCTTCGTCTAATATGTCGCATATCTCGCCTTGGGGTGGTAAACGTCAGACCCCAGTAGCTTGATAAGTCGTGTCGATATGAGGTCTATAACAGTTTGAGAAACTACTAAAAACACTTACCAGTAAATCTCAACAACCATGGACAGGGATTTCCAGTTATAGCCCATCGAACACAGCGCAACATCAACTCCCAATACCAGGAGAGACGAATCCCCTCCTATCGCTCATTGCCTCCATGTCATTCGGGACTGTACCCAAAAGCCACCTTTTCGCAAGCCCTTTTGGACGTGGTATGATGGAAATCAAAGCACGGTGGGAATCACACAAGACTCTATGATGATCTCGGGTCCACAGACTAACCTGTACCAATGTCACCAGAGAACTGCCATCTGACGTGAGGTATAATACCATATGGGTGTTCTCGGCGAGTCCGTCCAGTGTACCCAGTCTCCACTGAGCACCCGTATACCTTCTCTGATTTCAAACACTAATGGATATGGGATCATCCATCGCCCATCATATGGGTCAAGAAGTGCATACGCTAGTCTACTCGGGTATATCGATGCCCTGTCTCGATACACCAACGACTAAGAACATTTGACGGATGTACTTGACGACTACTCTGTCCCCCCTAGTATGATCTGCATCATAGTCCTGGTAGTCAAGTACTCATCCTAAGGGATTTATCAACATGTAACATAGAGACAATCAGAGTGCATGTTAAGATAAAGTGCAACAAGATAGCGTACTATCATGTCGAGCAAGAAAGTCCTCCCTATATATGTCCAAGCATCCACTACAATATACATCGTATGTACAGTAATGGCCTCTAGGGCATACATATAACTAACAATCTCCCACTTGCACTACGGCCATCTGTTGTGGTATCGCATACCTAACAATCAGCTGTGGTTGAAGTATCCCATACTCAACCATCCCATAAAAGTCTCTACTGGGAAAAAGGCCTTTGTGAGTGGATCCGCGCTGTTGTCCTTTGTGTCTACTCTCCTAACCTCGATCTCCCTGGAGATCAACCATCTCCATGATCAGGTAATACTGTATAAGAATTATACCTGGATTTCTGATGGGACGGGGGTTCCTTGGCATACGCCTCAACTCCATTGTCACACAATGGTAGGAACGAAGTTCATCCCATGAACTTATATATATCCAGACTGCCTCTTTGGTAGCATCCATAGTAACGATGTATCTTGCCTTTAATCGTCTAGTAAGCCACGGTATCTAGCTTAGAACTCTTCCAACATACCGTCCCTCCACTGAGGGTAAAGACAATGTCTGCGACTGACATTCAGTCGAGCTTATCACCCTGGAACTTTTCCAGTAGTTCTCCCCAGGATCGATTGATACCATCCCACTACAACTAGTGAGAATCCTAACATCCATCTAGATCTATCTCATAGATCCATAATCCAGGATTTAGGAGGTATCACCTTGATCCTATATGGAGAATCCTTGTGATAAGCGGAGATTGACCAAGTGTAGCATAGGAAACTCCTTCCCTATAAGAGTATGTCATCCACGTACTCTACAAGGATCACCACCATACTCTCCACTACCTTTTTGTATATACAAGGTTCGTCTACCATTTTGATGAAGTCAAACTCTTTGACTACCGCATCAAAACAGATGTTCCAACTCCGCGATGCCTGATTTATCACATAAAACATCTTGCACACGTTTCCGCTGCTCCCACTATCTACGAAGCCCTCTGGCTACGTACTTATAGACGCTCTCTTCCAAATCAACATTTAAAAAAGCAGTCATGACACCCAACCACCAGATATCGTAGTCATGGTATGTAGCCGTGGCAAGTAGGATCTGGATAGACTTAAGCATAGCTTTGAAAGTCTCAACTTTTCTATGTACACCAAGTAATCTTCTCAAGATATACTTGCTCCTGATGGGGATATAACCCTTCAGATAAAGCAACCAAAGTCCATACTTTGTTGGTGTATAAGGATTCCATCTCAGATCGCTAAGCATCCAGCCATTCTTACAGAGTCCCACTCCTGATGGCCAGCTCGAAAATAGTTGGGTCATCATCTCATGATGCAATCCTCGCTCCCACTGTCATCGAGAATACCGAAGTATCTCTCGGGTGGATGAGGAACCCTACCAGATCGGCGGAGAGGCTGGGGTTCGTTGGAAACTATTGAATCCTCCGGTTCTACCAAATCATCAGCTGCAGTTTGTTTGGCTGGAACTCCTTCCAGTTCTACCTCATGACCACTAATTTCTTCACAAGAAATTCCCTTTCACAAAGGTGGCATGCTGAGAAACAAAACATCTTTTGTTCTTCAGTTTGGTAGAAGATATTCCTTTGTGAATGCTTGGGATATCCAACAAACTTCCACAGAACTGACCTTGCCTCGAGCTTGTCCGTATTTTGCTTTTGACATAAGCGGGACAACCCCAAATCTTAACATCTTTAAGAGATGGGCTCTTCCCATACCATATCACATATGGAGTGGTAGGCATCTGATTTGATTAGAACCCTATTCAATAGGTATGCAGCTTCACAAGTGCATAACACCCAAAAGGAAAATAGGAAACTCAGTAGTACTCATCATAGAGCGCACCATATCTAATAGGGTGTGATTGCTCCGCCCCAATACACCGACGTGCTGTGGTGTATACGGAGGAGTAATGCTGAGAGAGAATCTCATTCTCCTTTAGAATAGTCCAGGAATCCCGTGCTCAAGTATTTTCCTCCTTGATCACATCAAAGGACATAATACATATACCCGTTTTTGGTTCTCTACTTCTAACTTATATTCTGTGATTATCTCAAAAGTTTCGGACTTGTGTTTCAACAGGAACATATGTCTGAATCTTGAGAGATCATCAGTGAATGTAATGAAGTACAAAGAACCGGTCTTGGCATGTGTAGACAGGGGACCTTCATAAATCATCATGTATCAATCCCAAGAGTTAACTAACTCTTTCTCTGTTTCCAATAAACAGAGTTGTGGTCATCATATCTTTGTGACATGACCGGCAAGTTTCACAAGATGTAAATTCAAATTAACTTAAATATGCATCTAAATGTAACTTCAGCTAGTCGGGTCACATTGATATGACCTAGTCTGTAATACCTTAAGAAGGATCCATTCATTTCTGAACTCTTCCTCTTGTGTGTGTTCTGTATGTTAAGAACTGTAGTTTGATTTAGAACGTCTATGCTTTTAGATAACGTGTCTGAACCGATCAACTCTTGATATAGGAAATGTTCAAAACATTATCCAACAATACAAAATTATATACTTCTTTACTAATAAAAAGACTGATATGATGTTGTATATCAGGTTCGGTATCTAATAACATTCATTCAGAATCAATGTATTCTGATAATACAGGGTGATAACTGCCAACAAACTTAGCTGCAACACTTGCATCTTTTCCAACTCTTGAAACTTATCACCCGTTCTCAGTTCTCTACCTATATGTAGCCCATGTAACAAATTACATTTGCGGGATCCTGATCCGGTATCTCATACCCAGGAAGTAAAGGATACTGAGAAATAGTTCTCGGTAATGAACACACCCGAAGAAGATGTATCAGCATGCACTTTCTTCGTTTGGGTGGCACGGGAATTCTGGTAATCCCCTATTTCCTGCTCTGTCTTATAACAATTATAATTTGGAGCGGGACCAACGTTCCTTAGCTCAGTATAACAAGCGGGTTAGGTCAATATATCCGTATTATTATCTTGATTAAGGCGTGACATAGTCGCAACCAGGAGAGAGAGAGAGAAGAAAACACTCAGCGTGCGCTTTTACAAGATTAGATTGGTTATCAATTTATCTAATCAGGATGGCTCCCACTATTTTAGTCAAATCTTCCTTCATACCCTAAAAGGAAAGACTAGCCGGGATTAATTACACCGTACAAATTCCACAATCTTTCAGCCAGGCCAGTGCCGGTACTTTGAGGGAGGTTCCCCGCGCTTTCGCACGGACCTAATTAAAATAAACCTCGTTTTCCCAGAGGCGTAACCCCGTTGACACCTTTCTAGACACCTACTTGATCGGCTAATTGTAATGTGTAAAACTCTCCCAGGAGTAACTCTTACCCGCAGCGGGTATCGGGATCCAACTATCTCATAGAAGGTGTGCAATCTCATTCTAAATTTCAACTCTTGAAATTCCCAATAATATTTTTACCCCTAGCATCCTATGACCTTGACGAATGCCAACAAACTATAGGCTACTAGTCAAGTTCAACCCGCCATTTCCCGATTGAATTAAACCCACCCGCACGACTCTTGACGAAAGCCAACAAAGTCGCACGACTACCCTAACTCAATCGCATCATATGCTTATACTGATAAGCAAAAATAGCTACCGCACACTACGCCTTGACGAAAGCCAACAAACGTAGTACGAATACTAAGTAGTACTTATCTGAAATGACGGAGGGCAACGACAGGTTTTTAAAAAAATCCTTTGCGTAATGAACTTGATATCGTTGTAGAATCGAGTGATTTTGAATGGAATGTTTTTTGAGGTCTTTTCTAGTTTTGCTAAAGAGGTCACTCCCGGTGAAGGGATCGTTGGCTCTTTCCTCATCGAATAAGGTGCAGGATATTTCACAAATACCACTATGCAAAGCAAAAACTATAAAAACAATCAAAAGACAAACCGAGTTTGTAGCATCTGCTAGTTTCGCTAAAGAGGTCACTCCCGGTGAAGGGATCTCGGCTCTTTCCTTATCAAATAAAGTGCTGGATGTTCTACAAAGAACACCGCTATGCGAAGAAAGAACTAGAGCTACCAGTTTTTAATCTAGTTTCTACAACATCTTTAGGTTTCTTTTAGTTTCATTAATCTCATTAATGAAGTCCCATTTTATTATTCTTCACAAGCATCACATTTGAAACGAAATCTGCAATATAACATATATCTCATATATATAATATAAATATTCGTCTCAGGCAGTAATATGATCTCATCACAGAACATTGCAGCAGAAGAACATATATGAAATATTGGATATACTAGGAGGACCGTGTTTTAATACGAGCCTGTATAAAACACGGATTCCACGGTCGCGATGAATAGCCAAACCCACATCCCTAGATCCCTACGAGAGCGACAAGCAACACTGCCAATTCTAGGGTTAGGAGACCCGGTCTCGACTCCTCGAGATGGTCTCCTACTGGACCCTAGAACCCGGTTACTTGTGCTCCCCGCCTTGGGTCTACCTAGTGCAGAAAAGTAAATAATATACAATGGTGACATCATCCTCAGCCCGGAAGTGCCCCAATAAAAGAATATTACTTACAAATGAATTTTACATGAATGAAAAAGAAAAACTCTCATCTCACATAAAACCCCCGGCTATTCAGAACATGACGATCCAATATAACATATCACAGCAACACATAATATCACATATCATCAACGTAAGTAAATATGCGTATCCCAATCGTCGTTGATGTATAGCAACAAAACCGGCGATACACCACATATTACACTTACGGTCACAGAAAAGAAAGTGTAAAACTACAACAGTTGGAATCCGCAACCTCCTTAGACATCGCATGCCTAACCAAATGAATTTCTTAGACATCTCATGCCTAACAATTAATTATAAACCCCGCATTTTAGTCCCTTTATCGAAAACTCTTTTCAATATCAAGTCGGGCAATTCAACAAGATTCCCGACATACTGATCGAATGCTCGTCGCAAACTTTAGTAGACGGCCGCACCCCCGGATGCCGTCGACGAAGTGCACTAAGGCGGAACATCGCTGCCGCAAGTACCCGAACGGATGCTTTTGGCGACGAGGTTCTCCTACAGTCACTTGGTCGGGGCTTTGGGGCGTGGCTGTCTATTAAGTTTACCCGGCGAGTATCCGCGTACGCTACGTGATTGCGACAGACTTTTGATCACATCAAAATTCAATGGCAACCGATCATCTGAGACTGAACTGCTAGATTTATAACATTCAAATTAGTTATCTCATAACTACTTGTGGATTCCAAATATTGTATCACATTCCAGATAAATAGACAATGTTAAACTTTCCGATCGAATAATCAAACACCCAAGTTTTCCCAAATAGCTCAACACTTGAGCGGAGTTTAAAAGCATCCATCACATGCCACAGTACCAATGGTCCAGCCGTAGAAGGGTCAAACCAACGCCTCACATGTGGCAACGCCGTACTGCCCCAAACCCTAAGGTTTAGAGGCGGTTCAAGACGGTCGCATAATCGAGTTAAGGTTTGTGTTCTTCTAGAGGGTCCACCGCGTTACTTGCACGACTTAGAACGTTCTTAAACTACGGAAAAATCCAACGCTTGGAATTTTTCCGGCAGGGGAAAAAGTGAGTTATTGATATCCGTTCGAACATTTTAATACGTTCTAAAATTACCCGGAAAAACATAAACGAAGTTAAACTATCCGATCGAATCAACGAGTTCCCAATACAACACAGAAAACTCAACACTTGAGTAGAATAAAAATTCCTAGAATAATCAGGAAATCTGTACGGATATTACTGTGTAAAATACAAACCCTAATGTTACTGTATGGACGCGGAAAGCAAGGGTATTGCCGCGGTTCCGCGGCGCAACAATGATATTTTGGGTTCGTTTTGCAGAGTAATCCATCAAATCACCAGCTGAATTTTCTGAGCATTTTTAATATGAAAAATGTCAACTTTTGAAATTTTTTCCAGAAACTAGGGTTTTACGGGTATTCGGAGTTCGATCGGACTTTAAACTTCGTCTAGACTTCGCCTAAAGCTTTAGCTTGGCTCTGATACCACTGTAGGGTTACTAGGCACTCTCACAAGGTTCTACAAGGCATCAACCATGCCCGATTTAAAATTTAGACGTGCCGAACAACCCTAACCAAGATCTTTAAACTAGAGATTAGGCGAAACAAAGCATGTTAAACACTTTATCATCTAAGAAAAAAGGATTACAACCTTTGTAGTCCGGTCCTTCACTTCATAAGCTCTGTGTTGTGGTCCCTTCGCTGCGATCATCGAGAATCCAGACTCTAGAGAAGCTCCACGAAGAGAAAGATGCAAGCTTGCTTCCGATCTTCGATAACAAAGATGATCTACCTTGAAGTTTCTTTAACACAAGCTCTCACTCACTAATCAAGTGAACACCCTAATCTAAATGGTTAGGATAGATTAGGATGATGAAGTAGGAATTTAGCTCTCTTTTATTTTCTTAATCTCACTCATTTTCATCACCTCTCAAAAAGCTAGAAAGCTTTTCAAGCAAGAAGGAAGAAGAAGAAGAAGCTAACTCTTTTGTGATGAATAATGAATAACTCAAGTGTGAGGTTAGAAATGCAACCACGGTATAAGTGAGAAGACTTAACCCATGTAGAGAAACAACTATGGTTAAAGGGTTGGGTTGGGTTAAGGAAATATCTTGCAAAATATCACAAAATATCCTAGTCAAAGTCAAAGCTTCATGAAAGCTTAACCCTAATCAAAACCCGAACCACATTTATTCTCCACAAAACATGTTGCATTTATAACCCTAACATGTTACAATATTATATATCACATATACAATATTTTTTGTAACAAAATAAAATAATACAATTAACATATATCGCATATATATCAATGTATTACCCGAGTGAGAAAAAGAATCTTTTAGTGAGCTTATATTAGTTAATGTAATTTATTATATCAAATATATAATTGTTAGTGTATATGCCCTAGAGGCCATTACTGTATCATACTGGTTTGTATATTACTTAATGGAAGCTTGGGATATTCACCTTGTATATACAATCTTGCTCAAAATAGTAGTATGCTACTTGGTTTGTTTCTGCTTCAATGTGTACATGTGTTTATTTTTGTATATCACTTATGCACATTAGTGGAGCCCTTAGGATCTTTGCTTGATTACCAGCATTGTGATGGCTGTCACACTAGTGGGGCTGGGTAATCTATAAGCACATCCTTATGCAGGTCCCTAGTCGCAGGACTATCGAGACAGGGCATCGATACTCTGGAGTAGACTAGCGCATGCGCTTCTCATCCCAATGTGGGAGACGGTCGGTCCCACAGCCGTCAGTACGTCGTACTTGAGATAGTATACGGGTGCTCGTTGGGTTACGAGTACACTGGACAGGACTCGTCGGGAACTGACCGGATGGTATTATACCTATCGTCAGTTATCAGTTCCCAGGTGACATGAGTACAACTTAGTCCGCTGACTTGACACTGTCACTTCGCCTCGAGTGTGTTCCCACTGTACTTTGATTACTACCCTACCACGGCTCAAAGGAGTCGTGCAAACAGGTGGTAGTTGGGTGCAGTCCCGAAGCGCTTGGAGGCAGTGACGGTTAGACAGGATTCTTCTCTCCCGGTATTGGGGGTTGACATCGCGCTGTGTCTAGGAGAGCCATTACACGAGTAGTCCCTGGCCAGGGCAAACGAGATATACTGGTAGGCTTCCAGTGTTATCTCAGGGTGTTTTGGGCTTCGCTCCGATACGACTTGTACCTCTATTAGGGGACTGACGTTTACCGCCCCCTGGGCCCGCCATGCGATGTATCAGACGAACAGACCGGACTGTACGGAGAATGTCACATTCAGGCTCTGTAAGAGTTCAGATGGGTTTCACCTCGTCAGTCTTCTTGTCGGCTTCTACCTGGGGACCGTTACGCACAGCTAGTGCCGCTTGCGGTCTGTGGTTAAACCCACTGCAAGCGTAGTGTCGAGTCTTTAGAGTCCCACACAGAAAGCTATTCGCCTTTAGGCAAAAGAGTAGAGGTCGCATGGTTTTGCGGCAGGTCGCAAGGTTTTGCGACAGGGTTCGGTCACGTCCGTGCACTTGTGCACGTACAGTGTCCGGACAGTTTACACTAGCGGGCTTTGGTTTAAGCCAGTTCCTAGTGTATATATTGGGATTGGATTTATCCAGTTTGTATTCGTGTTCCTCGGAACGCGGATGCGGGTGTGTATGCACAGTTGACGGAGAGACAGAGGCAGAGGATTCTCATTAGGGTTGTTGACCGTTGACCGTTGACTATTGACTTTTTGCTCAACCCTAATGAGAATATTATATGTGATTAACAATTATATTAATTAAGTATTATGGTGACATGGTTGTTGAGGGATTGACTTTGTTGACTTGTTGACTTTTGTTGACTTGTTGACTTTGTTGACCGGTTGACTAGGCTTGACTAGTTGACCATCATGATAACTATAGCTATCATTTCATGGCAAAGACTTTTGCTTGCTTGCTCTTTTGTGCAAAATGAGTGCATGAAATGATATGGCTATGGTTGATTAAACCATCACATAATACTTGATTGATATGAGGTGTTATGATTGTTTTGGATTATGAGAGCCAAATGAGAAAAGTCTTCTCTCATTCTTTCATGCTCATTCTCTCTCTTGTTCTTGAGCTCTCATCTCTTCCTTTTGCTCCCTCTCTTGACTCTATGGTTCACTTGTCTCATGAGTTGAGAACCAAGAACCATAGATAAAATCCCATACAAACTCTTCTCTACTCACTCTAGTTCACAAGGTTTAGCAAACCGAGTGAACTAGTTTCTTCAAAGTTCGAAGAAGGAGCCAAAGGTTGGAGCTTTCAGGTGGATCTATCTTCGGCGTAAGGAGACGACGGGAAGAAGCCGATCCGGACCACCATCGGAGCTTGAAGACGAAGGAGTTCAAGACAAGCAAGGTATAAACCCCTAACCGAGTAGTTAACGACTCCTAGTTTGGTTGTTAGTTAGATGTTTAACAAAGATCCGGGTTTTAAGTCCATGTTACCACCTCTACAAAATCGTTTTTTATCAAATTCCGCATGCCCGAAAGTACCGGGAGAGGTAGCATGGACTTACAGTGGTATCAGAGCCTAGTTAAACTGTATCTAACATGTTAGCAAAGTAGCTAGAAGATCGATCAAAGAAAAGTCCTGAAATGAACCCCGAAATTCGAACTTTCTGTCGATTTTAAAAGTGCTGGAAAACTTTTTTAAAATACACCAAAAATCGGCTCAGGCTTTTGTGTGATCACCCACCAAATTTGGTCCAACGATCGAGTCAAAGCGCCGCGGAAACGCGGGATCCACGGCCGAGTTGACTCGGCCGAGGTCCAAGTTTGGTGAAGTGTTATTCTGGGGTTGTTTTGGGATTTTTGGAATATATATTTTCTACCCAGATTTTCCAGAACGAAAATTTTATTTTTGGGGCCTATAAATCCATATTTTTGATCGAACTTCTAAAAGACTTAAGCTGACGGGTTTTTCTGTAATGTGATATTTGTATTGAACGTCTACTAATCGCTATATGTCGATTAGTGGGGGTTATACAAATCTGTGATCTGTAATGTTGCTGGAATGTGTATATGAATATGTTGGATTGTCACGGGTGAATAGCCAGGGGTTGTGAGACGAGAGTTTTCTTTTCTTTCAATTCATGTAAATTTGTAAATTGATGTAATAATTATTTGTATGACCGCACAACCGGGTCGGGGTTGTAGCCGTCATTGTATAATTTCTTTTTACTGTTTTTGCTCCTAGGATAGACCTATGGAGGGGTGCACAAACTACCGGGTTTGCCGAAGTGCCGAGTGGCCTACTCACGGGGATGAGGGAGGTTGCTTCGCTTCGGGTACTTGGCGGGTAGTTTGCTGCACCCGTAGGGGTCTTGGTTGGGTTATTGGCTATTCACCGCGACCGTGTAATCTTCTTTTCGTAACAGGCTCGTACGAATTGCAGGTTCCTAGTATATCCAATGTGTTCATCTGTGATCTGAAATGGTTTTCATTGCAGTATATATCTATATATGATATTATTTAGGCATTGCTTATGTTTTACAGCCGCGCTAGCCCAGCCCCCGCTCTGTCGTTAGTTAAGTAACCTAACGGGTAATGACGGGGCCCCGTGGCGAATGCGAATGGCATAAGCGTACGTCATATTTTGGTTGTTTTCTGCAATGGTAGGATTAAATGATGGGACACATTAAAAGAACTAATGCAAGAATATCACGCATTAAAGGAACTAATGCAAGATAATAAACCAAGCTAAAGTCGTTGGAACACTTTCGAAAAACCACTCGGTTCTTTTCAAAACCAACTTTTAAATGCGGAGCTTGAGCCACTCCTTTTAAAAGCTATCTCGTTCCATCGACTATATCAAGTTCACTACGTTCACGGTTTCGCCAAAACCATTCGTAACCCTCCATCATTTCAGTTAGATATTCGATAGTATTCAAGCTATGTATTTTGGCCTCACGCCAAGGCATAGTGATTGGTAGCTGCCGGATATTTATCTGTTGCATAGATAGAATGCGTTGGTTTGGGACAGCCGTACTACCATTTTGGCCTACGTCAAGGGTAGGTACGGGTGGATTCAAATTAACCTGGATAATGATGGGAAGAACTTGATATGTGACTTATGACATTTTGACCTCACGCCAAGGTCATAAGAGCATGGGGCAAAAATCCACATCGGGAGTTTCATAAGTACTGAAACTTGCTAGATTTGCATACCATTTGGAGTGTGATGATTCTGGTAGGATTCCTTCAGTTTCGACACGCGATGATATTTGGATCCCGATCCTACTGTGAGTATATGCTACTCCTCGGGAAATTTCTCACTAATCGATCAATGCTATAAACCTAGTAGGTGCCTAGAAAGGTGTTAGCGGGGCTAAGCCCCTAGGGAAAAGAAGTTATTTAATTAAGGAACTTCGCGAAAGCGTTGGAAAACCTCCCTCGAAGTACCGACACTGGCCTGGCTGAACGGTTAAGCAAGTATTGTGCGGTGGGATTGATCCCGACTAATTCTTCCTTTATGGTTTGAGGAGGGATTCGAGAAACAGTGGGAGCCATCCTGTTTAGACAAACTAAAAACCATTCTAAACTTGTAAGAGCATCATGCTGAGTGTTTCTTCTTCTCTCTCCTAATTGCAGCGACCAATCGACATGACTGGACTTAAGTTACTCGTAGATAAAAATATACTGATATGGCCAAACTACAAAGATTGGCTCATGAATGTCAAGATGGCAATCACTTACGACAAGTTGGGGTATCTTCTTACCACCAAAGCTCCCCCTGTCCCTGGTCCCACTTCCAACGTCGCGGATAAGGAAATCCGTAAGACTTTGGAGATTGATAGCGCGAAGGCCAAGTGCCTCGTACTTGCCTCGATGGACAACGAACATCAGAGGAGGCACGAGAATATGGACCTTGAATCCATATTTCTCCATACAAAAGAACTGTATGGAGAGCAATCTCGTATCGCAAGATACGAAGCGTCGAAAAAGTTATTTTCGGCAAGGATGGCCGTCGGATAATCAGTAGCAGAACACGTGCTTAAGATGATCGGCTACATTGAGGAGCTCGCGGACCTAGGGACCACATTGGAGAGTGAGCTCTATACGGACTTAGTTCTCCAGTCCCTTCCTTCCACTTACGCCCAGTTTATACTGAACTTCAACTTACAAGAAAAGGAGGTTGAACTTTCAGAGCTCCTCAACATGCTGAGGAGCGCAGAGGGCACCCTACAGAAAAGTAGGGAAACATCCACTTTGTTTATAGTAGGATCATCTTCTTCTAGGTCCAAGGCGAAAGCCAAGGGAAAGAAGAAGAAAGCCCCCGCCAAACCAAGGGGCGGTGTTAGTAAAGTGGATAGGAAGGGAAAAGCAAAAGCAACAAAGAAAGCGGGGAAGCTTGTGGATAAGGAAGAATGCTTCTATTGTCATAAGAAAGGACACTGGAAGAATGATTACAGGGCCTGGAAGGCCAGAACACAGGAATTGAAGCAGGTTGCAGCTTCAGCTTCAGGTGTGTATGTTATTGAAAATTGTCTTTCAATAAACTCTACTTTCTTGGTATTGGATACCGGATCAGGATCTCATATCTGTAATTCTTTGCAGGCGTTGAGAAACCGTAGGGTTTTGAAGGCAGGTGACATGACCCTCAGAGTTGCGAACGGAGCTAGCATGGATGCTAAAGCCGTGGGGGACTATCACCTGGGAATGTCAGATGGACATGTTTTGGTTTTGCGTAATTGCTTTTTTGTACCCAACGCAACTTGTAATTTCATTTCTGTATCTTTAGTTTCTAAAGAAGGTTATGAATTTGCGTTTGTAAGTAATGTTGTAAACATTCACCTTAATCAAGTTTTGATTGGGTCAGGTACACTGAGTAATGGTATATACGTATTAAACCAACCACAGATTTTCAACGTCCAGAATACACACAAAAGAAAGTCTCCGGAAATAAATCAGACTTTCTTATGGCATTGTAGACTGGGTCACATCAATGAGAGAAGGTTGACGAAGTTACATACAGAAGGATATTTGAATCCGTTCGAATATCAATCGTATGCCACTTGTCAATCCTGTCTCAAAGGAAAGATGATAAAGACTCCATTCTCTGGACACGGAGTAAGAGCGAGCGAGCTCTTGGGACTCGTACACAGCGACGTGTGCGGTCCAATGTCTACGCATGCGCGAAGCGGTTATTCTTACTTCATCACTTTTACGGATGACTTTTCAAGGTACGGTTATGTTTTCTTAATGAAACATAAGTCCAAAGCCTTTGGAATGTTCCAGGAATATAAGAGTGAAGTAGAAAAACAGACCGGCAAAAGTATCAAGATTCTAAGATCGGATCGAGGTGGAGAATACTTAAGTGCCGAGTTCCTGGACTATTTAAAAGAGAACGGAATTCTCTCTCAGCTTACTCCTCCATACACTCCACAACATAACGGTGTATCGGAGAGACGGAACCGAACCCTATTGGATATGGTTCGGTCCATGATGAGTAACACTGAGTTACCGCGATCATTCTGGGGGTATGCGCTAGAATCAGCTGCATACCTTTTGAACCGAGTTCCGACTAAGACTGTGCCTACCACAGCATATGAAATGTGGAGTGGGAAGAAACCCTATCTTCAATATTTGAAGATCTGGGGATGTCCGGCTTTTATCAAAAAGCAGCATGCGGACAAGCTCGAGGCACGCTCAGTACTGTGCAAGTTTGTGGGATACCCAAAGAACACAAGGGGGTATCTTTTCTACCACGCAGAGGAACAAAAAGTCCTTGTTTCTCGTAATGCCCACTTTCTAGAACACCAGTTCTTGGAAAAGGAAATTAGTGGGAGCGCAGTAGAACTGGAAGAAATTCCAGAACCACAGACTATTACTGAAAGCTTAGTGGAACCAGAGGGTTCAAAAGAACAGGACATTCCTACGCCGCTCCGCAGGAGTAGTAGGCAGTCTCATCCGCCCGAGAGATACTACGGTTTTCTCATAGACGGGGATAGAGAGGATTGCATCATAGATTATGATGAGCCTACTAGCTTCTAGCAGGCCGTTCAGAGCGTTGACTCAGTGAAATGGCTGGATGCAATGCGGACCGAAATGGAGTCCATGTACACCAACAAAGTGTGGACGTTGGACATTGCTCCAGACGGGGTAAAACCCGTAGGATGCAAGTGGATCTTCAAAAGGAAGATTGGTGTAGATGGACAGGTTGAGACCTATAAAGCTAGTCTTGTAGCAAAGGGTTTCCGTCAAAGACCTGGCTTGGACTATGACGAAACCTTTTCTCCAGTGGCTATGCTGAAATCCATTCGGATCCTTCTTGCCATTGCTGCCTTCCACGATTATGAGATTTAGCAAATGGACGTAAAGACCGCTTTTCTAAATGGAAATTTAGAGGAGTGTGTCTATATGGACCAGCCAGAGGGTTTCATTCAGAGTGGGAGCAGCGGAAAGGTGTGCAAGTTGCTTAAGTCCATCTATGGACTAAAGCAGGCATCGCGGAGTTGGAACATCTATTTTGATGAGACGGTCAAGGAATTTGGCTTTATCAAAAATCCAGATGAACCATGCATCTATAGTAGATTTGTAGCGAGAACTGTAGTATTCCTCGTTTTATACGTGGATGACATTCTCTTAATAGGAAATGACATTCCTATGCTACAATCTGTCAAAGGGTTCTTGTCGCACAGGTTCTCCATGAAAGACCTGGGTGATGCCTCATACATCCTGGGGATCCGGATCCATCGTGATAGATCCAAGAGGATATTAGGACTTTCACAGTCCAGGTATATCGACACTATACTGAAGAGATTCAGTGTGGAAGATTCCAAGCGCGGTAACCTACCGGCTTTTCACGGGATCACCCTCTCTAAAGAGATGTCTCCCAAGACTTATTTGGAGAGGGATCACATGTCTATTATACCCTACGCTTCTGCGGTAGGCTCTATAATGTATGCGATGTTGTGTACCAGACCGGATGTAGCTTATGCACTGAGTGTGGTAAGCCGGTATCAGTCAAACCCTGGGGAGAAACACTGGATAGCGGTAAAGAACATTCTCAAGTACCTGAGAAGGACTAAGGAGATGTTCTTGGTGTATGGCGGAAAAGACCTCCAGATCGAGGCCTTTGCTGACTCCAGCTTCCAGAGTGACAAGGATGATTCCAAGTCCATGTCGGGTTTTGTCTTTACGCTCAAAGGAGGGGCGGTGTGTTGGAAGAGTTCCAAACAAGAAACCGTTGCAGACTCGACGATGGAAGCGGAATACATCGCTGCATCTGATGCCGCAAAAGAAGCTGTCTGGATGAGGAAGTTCTTGAAAGAACTTCAGGTGGTTCCGTCCATTGTTGATCCAATACCTCTGTATTGCGACAACAACGGGGTTATAGCTTTAGCGAAGGAACCCAGGTCCCATCAGAGATCCAGACACATCTTGAGGCGGTATCACCTGATCAGAGAGATCGTGGATCGCCAGGAGATCGAGGTTTTGAGAGTCGCTTCAGAAGATAACACTGCAGATCCATTCACTAAGGCCTTGCCCCAGACTCAGTTCGAGCGGCTGATCGAGATGATAGGTCTTCGATACGCCAGTACATGGCCTTAGTGCAAGTGGGAGATTGTTAGTGTATATGCCCTAGAGGCCATTACTGTATCATACTGGTTTGTATATTACTTGATGGAAGCTTGGGATATTCACCTTGTATATACAATCTTGCTCAAAATAGTAGTATGCTACTTGGTTTGTTTCTGCTTCAATGTGTACATGTGTTTATTTTTGTATATCACTTATGCACATTAGTGGAGCCCTTAGGATCTTTGCTTGATTACCAGCATTGTGATGGCTGTCACACTAGTGGGGCTGGGTAATCTATAAGCACATCCTTAGTCGCAGGACTATCGAGACAGGGCATCGATACTACGGAGTAGACTAGCACATGCGCTTCTCATCCCAGTGTGGGAGACGGTCGGTCCTACAGCCGTCAGTACGTCGTACTTGAGATAGTATGCGGGTGCTCGTTGGGTTACGAGTACACTGGACAGGACTCGTCGGGAACTGACCGGTTGGTATTATACCTATCGTCAGTTATCAGTTCCCAGGTGACATGAGTACAGCTTAGTCCGCTGACTTGACACTGTCACTTCGCCTCGAGTGTGTTCCCACTGTACTTTGATTACTACCCTACCACGGCTCAAAGGAGTCGTGCAAACAGGTGGTAGTTGGGTGCAGTCCCGAAGCGCTTGGAGGCAGTGACAGTTAGACAGGATTCGTCTCTCCCGGTATTGGGGGTTGACATCGCGCTGTGTCTAGGAGAGCCATTACACGAATAGTCCCTGGCCAGGGAAAACGAGATATACTGGTAGGCTTCCAGTGTTATCTCAGGGTGTTTTGGGCTTCGCTCCGACACGACTTGTACCGCTATTAGGGGACTGACGTTTACCGCCCCCTAGGCCCGCCATGCGATGTATCAGACGAACAGACCGGACTGTACGGAGAATGTCACATTCAGGCTCAGTAGGAGTTCAGATGGGTTTCACCTCGTCAGTCTTCTTGTCGGCTTCTACCTGGGGACGGTTACGCACAGCTAGTGCCGCTTGCGGTCTGTGGTTAAACCCACTGCCAGCGTAGTGTCGAGTCTTTAGAGTCCCACACAGAAAGCTGTTCGCCTTTAGGCAAAAGAGTAGAGGTCGCATGGTTTTGCGGCAGGTCGCATGGTTTTGCGACAGGGTTCGGTCACGTCCGTGCACTTGTGCACGTACAATGTCCGGACAGTTTACACTAGCGGGCTTTGGTTTAAGCCAGATCCTAGTGTATGTATTGGGATTGGATTTATCCAGTTTGTATTCGTGTTCCTCGGAACGCGGATGCGGGTGTGTATGCACAGTTGACGGAGAGACAGAGGCAGAGGATTCTCATTAGGGTTGTTGACCGTTGACCGTTGACTATTGACTTTTTGCTCAACCCTAATGAGAATATGATATGTGATTAACAATTATATTAATTAAGTATTATGGTGACATGGTTGTTGAGAGATTGACTTTGTTGACTTGTTGACTTTTGTTGACTTGTTGACTTTGTTGACCGGTTGACTAGGCTTGACTAGTTGACCATCATGATAACTATAGTTATCATTTCATGGCAAAGAATTTTGCTTGCTTGCTCTTTTGTGCAAAATGAGTGCATGAAATATTATGGCTATGGTTGCTTAAACCATCACATAATACTTGATTGATATGAGGTGTTATGATTGTTTTGGATTATGAGAGCCAAATGAGAAAAGTCTTCTCTCATTCTTTCATGCTCATTCTCTCTCTTGTTCTTGAGCTCTCATCTCTTCCTCTTGCTCCCTCTCTTGACTCTATGGTTCACTTGTCTCATGAGTTGAGAACCAAGAACCATAGATAAAATCCCATACAAACTCTTCTCTACTCACTCTAGTTCACAAGGTTTAGCAAACCGAGTGAACTAGTTTCTTCAAAGTTCGAAGAAGGAGCCAAAGGTTGGAGATTTCAGGTGGATCTATCTTCGGCGTAAGGAGACGACGGGAAGAAGCCGATCCGGACCACCATCGGAGCTTGAAGACGAAGGAGTTCAAGACAAGCAAGGTATAAACCCCCTAACCGAGTAGTTAATGACTCCTAGTTAGGTTGTTAGTTAGATGTTTAACAAAGATCCGGGTTTTAAGTCCATGTTACCACCTCTACAAAATCGTTTTTTATCAAATTCCGCATGCCCGAAAGTACCGGGAGAGGTAGCTTGGACTTACAATAATTATACATTAAATTATCGAATCAACACTTGATCCGATAATCCGGCTATTTCACAAATAACCTACTAATATAATCTGTATCAGTTCATCGAATCAACACTTGATCCGATGACCTGGCTATATCACATATACCCGGCCGATATCTTATATCGTGAGAATCTAATACGGTATCGCATACACGTATTGTTCCCGGTCCCGCACATATCATATATGTGCTCCTACTCCGTTTTGCCTGAGCCAAGAAACCTCTGTGTATCACTCTAAAGAATCGTCAATACGCCGGCAATAGGTGATGATCATATCAAACACACACAAGATGCAAGCGGTCAGCTAAACGTAACAGCCACCCAGGTATTGAGCGATCAAAAGATCAACAAGCAAGCCTGTACATTCTCCTGCGAAACCAATCAGTAACACTCCCGTACAGTCCGGTCTCTTCGTCTAATATGTCGCATATCTCGCGTAGGGGTGGTAAACGTCAGACCCCAGTAGCTTGATAAGTCGTGTCGATATAAGGTCTATAACAGTTCGAGAAACTACTGATAACACTTACAAGTAAATCTCAACAACCCTGGCCAGGGATATCCAGTTATAGCCAATCGAATACAGCGCAACATCAACTCCCTATACCGGGAGAGACGAATCCCCTCCTATCGCTCATTGCCTCCATGTGATTCGGGACTGTACCCAAAAGACACCTTTTTGCAAGCCCTTTTGGACGTGGTATGATGAAAATCAAAGCACAGTGGGAATCACACAAGACTCTATGACGATCTCGGGTCCACAGACTAACCTGTACCAGTGTCACCAGAGAACTGCCATCTTACGTGAGGTATAATACCATCTGGGAGTTCTCGGCGAGTCCGTCCAGTGTACCCAGTCTCCACTGAGCACCCGTATACCTTCTCTGATGTCAAACACCAATGGATATAGGATCATCCATCGCCCATCATATGGGTCAAGAAGCGCATACGCTAGTCTACTCTGGTATATCGATGCCCTGTCTCGATACACCCATGACTAGGAATATTTGAAGGATGTACTTGACGACTACTCTGTCCCCATTAGTATGATCCGCATCATAATCCTGGTAGTCAAGTACTCATCCTAAGGGCTTTATCAACATGTAACATAGAGACAATCAGAGTACATGTTAAGATAAGGCGCAACCAGATAGCGTACTATCATGTCGAGTAAGAAAGTCCTCCCTATATATGTCAAAGCATCCACTACTGTAGGGTTGCTAGGCACGCTCACAAGGTTCTATGAGGCATCAACCATGCCCGATTAAAAATTTAGCCGTGCCGAACAACCCAAAGCCGGATCTTTAAACTAGAGATTAGGCGAAAACAAGCATGTTAAAAACTTTAACACTAAGTGAGAGGAATTACAACCTTTGTAGATCCGGTCCTTCACTTCATAAGCTCCGTGTTGAGGTCCCTTCGCTGCGATCATCATGTTCCGGACTCTCGAGAGGCTCCACAAAGAGAAAGATGCAGTCTTGCTTCCGATCTTCGATAACATAAATGATCTACCTTGAAGTTTCGTTAACACAAGCTAACACTCATAATATGAAGTGAACACCCTCATCTAAATGGCAAGTATAGATGAGGATGATGAAGTAGGATTTTCTCTCTCTTTTATTATCTTTTTCTCACACTCATTCATCACTTGGAAAAGGCTAGTAAGCTTTTTCATGAAAGAAAGAAGAAGGAAGAAGATGAATCATGATTAGAATTCTTTTATGATGAATAAAGCAAATGAGATGATGATGAATAATGCAATCATGGTTGACTAAACCATTGTGGAGACTTAACTAGGGCTAGGGTTTGGGTTAGGTCAAGGAATGAGTCATAACAAAATATCTTTCACAAAACAAAACTAAACCTTCTAGAATCATCTAGAAAGCATTAACCCAAATCAAACCCTAATCTTGTTTAATCTCTACTAAACATGTTGCATTAGTTATCATATCATGTTACAATATTATATATCACATATATAATATTTATTGTAACCAAATAAAATAATACAATTAACATATATCGCATATATATCAATGTATTACCCGAGTGAGAAAAAGAATCTTTTAGTGAGCAAATATTAGTTAATGTAATTTAATATATCATATATATTATTATACATTAAATTATCGAATCAACACTTGATCCGACAATCCAGCTATATCGCATATAACCGACTAATATTTATCCGTACCGATTCATCGAATCAACACTTGATCCGATGACCCGGCTGATATCAAATATCGCGAGAATAGAATACGGTATCTCATATCGTATTATCCTCGGCCCCTCACATATCACATATGTGCTCCTACTCCGTTTTTCCTGAGTCAAGAAATCTCTGTGTAAGACTCTAAAGAATCGTCAATACGCCGGCAGTAGGTGATGATCATATCAAACACCCACAAGCTGCAAGCGGTCAGCTAAACGTAACAGCCACCCAGGTATTGTGCGCTCAGAATATCAATAAGAAAGCCTGTACATTCTCCTGTGAATCCAATCAGTAACACTCCCGTACAGTCCGGTCTCGTCGTCTGATATGTCGCATATCTCTCCTAGGGGTGGTAAACGTCAGACCCCAGTAGCTCGATAAGTCGTGTCGATATGAGGTCTATAACAGTTCAAGAAACTACTGATAACACTTATCAGTAAATCTCAGCAACCCTGGCCAGGGATTTCCGGTTATAGCCAATCGAACACAGCACAACATCAACTCCCTATACCTGGAGAGACGAATCCCCTCCTATCGCTCATTGCCTCCATGTGATTCGGGACTGTACCCAAAATCCACCTTTTTGCACGCCCTCTTGGATGTGGTATGATGGAAATAAAAGCATAGTGGGAATCACACAAGACTCTATGACGATCTCGGGTCAACAGACTATTCTGTACGAGTGCCACCGGAGAACTGCCATCTGACGTGAGGTATAATACAATCTGGGAGTTCTCGGCGAGTCCATCCAATGTACCCGGTCTCTACTGCGCACCCGTACACCATCCTTGATGTCAAACACCGATGGATATGTGATCATCCATCGCCCATCATATGGGTCAAGATGCGTATACGCTAGTCTACTCTAGTGTATCGATGCCCTGTCTCAATACACCCTCGACTAGGAACAGTTATAGGATGTACTCGTCGACTACCGTGGCCCCACTAGTATGATCTCATCATAGTCCCAGTAGTCGAGTACATATCCTAAGGGCTTTATCAACATGTAACATAGAGACAATCAGAGTACATGTTATGATAAAGTACAACCAGATAGCATTCTATCATGTCGAGCAAGAAAGTCCTCCCTATATACGTCCAAGCATCCATTACTATATACATCGTATATACAGTAATGGCCTCTAGGGCATACATATAACTAACAATCTCCCACTTGCACTAGGGACATCTTTTGTGGTATCACATACCCAACAATTAGCTTTGGTTAAAGTATCTCATACTCAACCATGCAATAAAAGTCTCTACTGGGAAAAAGGCCTTTGTCAGTGGATCCGCGCTGTCGTCCTCTTTGTCTACTCTCCTAACCTCGATCTCCCTGGAGATCAACAATCTCCATGATCAGGTGATACTGCCTAAGAATTATATCTGGATTTCAGATGGGACGGGGGGTTCCTTGGCAAAATCCACAACTCCATTGTCACACAATGGTAGGAACGAAGTACATCTTATGAACTTATATATCCAGACTGCCTCTTTGGTAGCATCCTTGGTAACTATGTATCTTTCCTTTAATCGTCTAGTAATTCACGATATCTAGCTTGGAACTCTTCCAACATACCGTCCCTCCACTGAGGGTAAAGACAATGCCTGCGACTGACATTCAGTCGTCCTTATCACCCTGGAACCTTTCCAGTGATTCTCCCCAGGATCGATTGATACCATCTTACTACAACTACTGAGTATCCTAACATCCAATTATATCTATCTCATAGATCCAAAACCCAGGATATAGGAGGTATCACCTTGATCCTATAAGGAGAATCCTTGTGATAAGCGGAGATTGACCGATCATAGTATAGGAAACTCCTTCCCTATCAAGAGTATGTCATCCACGTACTCTACGAGGATCACCACCATACTCCCTACTACCTTTTTGTATATACAAGGTTCATCAACCATTTTGATGAAGTCAAACTCTTTGACTACCACATCAAAACAGATGTTCCAACTCCGCGATGCTTGTTTTATCACATAAAACATCTTGCACACGTTTCCGTTGCTCCCACCATCTATGAAGCCCTCTGGCTGTGTACTTATAGACGCTCTTTTCTAAAACATCATTTAGAAAAGCAGTCATGACACCCAACCGCCAGATATCGTAGTCATGGTATGTAGCCGTGGCAAGTAGGATCTGGATGGACTTAAGCATAGCTTTGAAAGTCTCAACTTTTCCATGTACACCAAGTAATCTTCTCAAGATATACTTGCTCCTTATGGGGATTTAACCCTTCAGATAAAGCAACCAAAGTCCATACTTTGTTGGTGTATAAGGATTCCATCTCAGATCGCTAAGCATCCAGCCATTCTTATAGAGTCACACTCCTGATGGCCAGCTCGAAACTAGTTGGGTCATCATCTCATGATGCAATCCTCGCTCCCACTGTCATAGAGAAAACCGAAGTATCTCTCAGGTGGGGGAGGAACCCTACTAGATCGGCGGAGAGGCTGAGGTTCGTTGGAAACTATTGAATCCTTTGGTTCTACCAAATCATCAGCTGCAGTTTGTATAGCTGGAACCATTCCAGTTCTACATAACAGACCTTGTCTCGAGCTTTTCCGGATTTTGCTTTTAGACATAGGCCGGACAACCCCAAATCATAACCAACTTAAGATATGGGCTCTTCCCTTTCCATATCACATATGAAGTGGTAGGCAACTGATTTGATTCGAACCCTATTCAATAGGTATGCATCTTCTCAAGTGCATAACTCCCAAAAGGAAATAGGAAACTCATTAGTACTCATCATAGAGCACACCATATCACATAGGGTGCTATTGCTCCGCCCCGATATACCATCGTGCTATGGTGTATACGAAGGAGTAATAATGAGAGAGAATCTCATTCTCCTTTAGAATAGTCCAGGAATCTTCGTGCTTAAGTATTCTCCTCCTTGATCTCAGTAAAGGACATAATACTTATACCCGTATTTTGGTTCTCTACTTCTAACTTATATTCTGTGAATATCTCAAAAGCTTCGGACTTATGTTTCAACAGGAACACATGTCTGAATCTTGAGAGATTATCAGAGAATGTAATGAAGTACAAAGAACCGGTCTTGGCATGTGTAGACAGGGGACTTTCATACATCAGCATGTATTAATCCCAAGAGTTCTCTAACTCTTTCTCTGTTTCCAATAAACAGAGCTGTGGTCATCTTATCTTTGTGACATGACCGGCAAGTTTAACAAGATGTAAATTCAAAAAAATTTAAATATGCATCTAAATGTAACTTTGCTAGTCGGGTCGCATTGATATGACCTAGTCTACAATGCCTCAAGAAGGATTCGTTCATTTCTGAACTCTTCCTCTTGTGTGTGTTCTGTATACTAAGAACTGTAGTTTGATTTAGAACGTCAATGCTTTTAGATAACGTGCCTGAACCGATAAACTCTTGATATAGAAAATGTTCAAAACATTATCTAACAATACAAAATTATATCCTTTCTTTACTAATAAAGAGACCGATATGATGTTGTATATCAGGTTCGGTATCTAATAACATTTGTTCAGAATCAATGTATTCTGGTAATACAGGGTGATAGTGACCAACAGACTTGGCTGCAACACTTGCACCGTTTCTATCTTATGAAACTTATCACCCGTTCTCAGTTCTCTACCTATCTGTAGCCCATGTAACAAATTACATATGTGGGATCCTGATCCGGTATCTCATACGCAGGACGTAAAGGATATTGAGAAACAGTTCTCTGTAATGAACACACCCGAAGATGATACATCGGTATGCACTTTCTTCGTTTGGGCGGCACGGGAATTCTGGTAATCCCCAATTTCCTGCTCTGTCTTATAACAATTATAAGTTGGAGCGGGGCCAACGTTCCCCAGCTCAGTATAACAAGCGGGTTCGGTCAATATATCCGTATTATTATCTTGATTAAGGAGTGATATGGTCGCTACCTGGAGAGAGAGAGAAGAAAACACTCAGCGTATGCTCTTGCAAGATTAGATTGGTTATCTAATATATCTAATCAGGATGTCTCCCACTGTTTTAATCAAATCTTCCTTCAAACCCTAAAAGGAAAGACTAGCCGGGATTAATTACATGCTACAAGTTCGCCAATCTTTCACCCACGTGCCGGTACTTTGAGGGAGGTTCCCCGTGCTTTCCAACGAACCTAATTAAAGTAAACCTCATTTTCCCAGAGGCATAACCCCGTTAACACCTTTCTAGACACCTACTTGATCGACTAATTGTAATGTGTAAAACTCTCCCAGTAGTAACTCTTACTCACAGCGGGTATCGAGATCCAACTATCTCATAGAAGGTATGCAATCTCATTGCAAATTTCAACACTTGAAATTCCCAATAATATTTTACCCCTAGCAGCTATATGACCTTAACATGGTCAACAAATCATAAGTGCTAGTCAAGTTCAACCCGTCATTTCCCGATTGAATTAAACCCACCCGCACGACCCTTAACATGGTCAACAAAGTCACACGACTACCCTAATCCAATCGCATCATATGCTTATACAGATAAGCACTAATCAGCTACCGCACACTACGCCATAACATGGTCAACAAACGTAGCACGAATACTAACTAGTACTTATCTGAAATGACGGAGGGCTACGACAGGTTTTTAAGAAAACCCTTTGCGTAATGAACTTGATATCGTCGTAGAATCGAGTGATTTTAAATGGAGTGTTTTTGAGGCTTTTCTAGTTTTGCTAAAGAGGTCACTCCCGTTGAAGGGATCGTCGTCTCTTTCCTCATCGAATAAGGTGCAGGATATTTCACAAATACCACTGTGCAAAGCAAGAACTATAGAAGCAATCAAAAGACAAACCGAGTTTGTAGCATCTGCTAGTTTCACTAAAGAGGTCACTCCCGGTGAAGGGATCTCGGCTCTTTCCTTATCGAATAAGGTGCTGGATGTTCAACAAGGAACACCGCTATGCAAAGAAAGAACTAGAGCTACCAGTTTTTAAACAAGTTTCTATAACATCTTAGGTTTCTTTTATTTCATTAATCTCATTAATGAAGTCCTATTTTATTATGCTTCAGAAGCATCTCATTTGAAATGAAATCTGCA
Organism: Agapanthus africanus; assembly: GCA_030015575.1. NCBI lineage: Eukaryota > Viridiplantae > Streptophyta > Magnoliopsida > Asparagales > Amaryllidaceae > Agapanthus > Agapanthus africanus. Next base: position 334,705,782 of record JASDDO010000031.1, read on the forward strand.
ATATAACATATATCTCATATATATAATATAAACATTCATCTCAGGCAGTAATATGATCTCATCACAAAACATTGCAGCAGAAGAACATATATGAAATATTGGATATACTAGGATGTCTGTGTTTTCAATACGAGCCTATATAAAACACGGATTCCACGGTCGCGATGAATAGCCAAACCCACATCCCTAGACCCCTACGAGAGCGGCAAGCAACACTGCCAATTCTAGGGTTAGGAGACCCGGTCTCGACTCCTCGAGATGGTATTCCACTGGACCCTAGAACCCGGTTACTTATGCTCCCAGCCTTGGGTCTACCTAATGCGGAAAAGTTAATAATATACAATGGTGACATCATCCTCAGCCCGGAAGTGCCCCAATAAAAGAATATTACATACAAATAAATTTTACATGAATGAAAAAGAAAAACTCTCATCTCACATAAAACCCCCGGCTATTCAAACGCGACGATCCAATACAACATATCACAGTAACACATAATATCTCATATCATCAATGTAAGCAAGTATGCGTATCCCGATTGTCGTTGATATATAGCAACGAAGCCGGCGATACACCACATACTACGCTTACGGTCACAGAAAAGAAAGTGTAAAACTACAACAGTTGGAATCCGCAACCTCTTTAGACATCGCATGCCTAACCAAATGAATTCCTTAGACATCGCATGCCTAACAATTATAAATCCCGCATTTTAGTCTCATTATCGAAAACTCTTTTCAATATCAAGTCGGGCAATTCAACAAGATTCCCGACAACCTGATCGAATGCTCGTCGCAAACTTTAGTAGACGGCCGCACCCCTGGATGCTGTCGACGAAGTGCACTAAGGCGGAACACCGTTGCCGCGAGCACACGAACGGATGATTTTGGCGACGGGGTTCTCCTACAGTCACTTGGTCGGGGCTATGGGGCGTGGCTGTCTATTAAGTTTATCCGGCGAGTATCCGCGTACGCTACGTGATTGCGACGGACTTTTGATCACATCAAAATTCCGAGGCTACCGATCAATTAAGACTGAACTGCTAGATTCACAACATTCAAATTAGTTATCTCATAACTACCTGTGGATTCCAAATATTGTATCACATTCCAGATAAATAGACAATGTTAAACTTTCCGATCGAATAATCAAACACCCAAGATTTCCCCAATATATCTCAACACTTGAAATCAGTTTAAAAACATCCATCACATGCCACAGTACCGGTGGTCCAGCCGTAGAAGGGTCAAGCCAACGCCTTACATGTGGCACGCCGTACTGCCCCAAACCCTAAGGTTCAGAGGCAGTTCAAGACGGTCACATAATCAAGTTAAGGTTTGTGTTCTTCTGGAGGGTCCACCGCGTTACTTGCACGACTTATAAAGTTTCAAACACGAGAAAAAATCCTACTTTTGAAAATTTTCCGACAGGTGAAAAAGTGAGTTATTGATATCCGTTCGAACTTTTTAACAGTTTCTAAAAATTATCCAGACAAACTAAACGAAGTTAAATTATCCGATCGAATCAACGAGTCCCCAATACAACCCATAAAACTCAACACTTGAGTGGAATTAAAAAATTCCCAGAAAAAAATGACAAGAAAGGACCTAAGAATAAATATATGAAATATGAGGGACTAAGTCCAAATTTTGGCCGCGAAACCGTGGCCAAACCATTTGGCCGCGGAACCGCCGCCAAACCCATGGTTTGGCCGCGGTTCCGCGGTCACGTGAGGGACTTAGTGGACCGTACTTCACAGCAATTCTTAGTTTTTCCTGCTTGTTTTTCTGAGCACTTTTAATTCACAAAAAATCACATTTAGAAAATATTTCCAGAAACTAGTGTATATCGGGTTTTCGGAGTTCGATCGGACTTTAAACTTCTCCTAGACATCGCCTAAAGCTCTAGCTTCGCTCTGATACCACTGTAGGGTTGCTAGGCACGCTCACAAGGTTCTACGAGGTATCAACCATGCCCGATTAAAAATTTAGCCGTGCCGAACAACCCAAAGCCGGATCTTTAAACTAGAGATTAGGCGAAAACAAGCATGTTAAACACTTTAACACTAAGTGAGAGGGATTACAACCTTTGTAGATCCGGTCCTTCACTTCATAAGCTCCGTGTTGAGGTCCTTTCGCTGCGATCATCGTGTTCCGGACTCTCGAGAGGCTCCACGAAGAGAAAGATGCAATCTTGCTTCCAATATTCGATAACATAGATGATCTACCTTGAAGTTTCGTTAACACAAGCTAACACTCATAATATGAAGTGAACACCTTCATCTAAATGGCAAGGATAGATGAGTATGATGAAGTAGGATTTTCTCTCTCTTTTATTATCTTTTTCTCACACTCATTCATCACTTGGAAAAGGCTGGTAAGCTTTTTCATGAAAGAAAGAAGAAGGAAGAAGATGAACCATGATTAGAATTCTTTTGTGATGAATAAAGCAAAGGAGATGATGATGAATAATGCAATCTTGGTTGACTAAACCATTGTAGAGACTTAACTAGGGCTAGGGTTTGGGTTAGGTCAAGGAATGAGTCATAACAAAATATCTTTCACAAAACAAAACTAAACCTTCTAGAATCATCTAGAAAGCATTAACCCAAATCAAACCCTAATCTTGTTTAATCTCTACAAAACATGTTGTATTAGTTATCATATCATGTTACAATATTATATATCACACATATAATATTTATTGTAACCAAATAAAATAATACAATTAACATATATCGCATATATATCAATGTATTACCCGAGTGAGAAAAAGAATCTTTTAGTGAGAAAATATTAGTTAATGTAATTTAATATATCATATATATTATTATACATTAAATTATCGAATCAACACTTGATCCGACAATCCAGCTAAATCGCATATAACCGACTAATATTTATCCGTACCGATTCATCGAATCAACACTTGATCCGATGACCCGGCTGATATCAAATATCGCGAGAATAGAATACAGTATCTCATATCGTATTATCCTCGGTCCTGCACATATCACATATGTGCTCCTACTCCATTTTGCCTGAGTCAAGAAATCTCTGTGTAGGACTCTAAAGAATCGTCAATACGCCGGCAGTAGGTGATGATCATATCAAACACCCACAAGCTGCAAGCGGTCAGCTAAACGTAACAGCCACCCAGGTATTCAACGCTCAGAAGATCAACAAGCAAGCCTGTACATTCTACAGTGAATCCAATCAGTAACACTCCCGTACAGTCCGGTCTCGTCGTCTGATATTTCGCATATCTCGCCTAGGGGTGGTAAACGTCAGACCCCAGTAGCTCGATAAGTCGTGTCGATATGAGGTCTATAACAGTTTGAGAAACTACTAATAACACTTATCAGTAAATATCACCAACCCTGGCCAGGGATTTCCGGTTATAGCCAATGTAACACAGCACAACATCAACTCTCTATACCGGGAGAGACGAATCCCCTCCTATCGCTCATTGCCTCCATGTGATTCGGGACTGTACCCAAAAGCCACCTTTTTACACGCCCTCTTGGACGTGGTATGATGGAAATCAAAGCCCAGTGGGAATCACACAAGACTCTATGACGATCTCGGGTCAACAGACTACTCAGTACGAGTGTCACTGGAGAACTGCCATCTGACGTGAGGTATAATACCATCTGGGAGTTCTCGGCGAGTCCGTCCAGTGTACCCAGTCTCTACTGAGCACCCGTACACCATCCTTGATGTCAAACACCGATGGATATAGGATCATCCATCTCCCATCATATGGGTCAAGATGCGTATACGCTAGTCTACTCTAGTGTATCGATGCCCTGTTTCTATACACCCTCGACTAGGAACAGTTATAGGATGTACTCGTCGACTACTGTGGCCCCACTAGTATGATCTCATCATAGTCTAAGTAGTCGAGTACATATCCTAAGGGCTTTATCAACATGTAACATAGAGACAATCAGAGTACATGTTATGATAAAGTACAACCAGATAGCATACTATCATGTCGAGCAAGAAAGCCCTCCCTATATACGTCCAAGCATCTATTACAATATACATCGTATGTACAGTAATGGCCTCTAGGGCATACATATAACTAACAACTACAATAAACATCGTATGTACAGTAATGACCTCTAGGGCATACATATAACTAACACAGAAGACTTTATGACGATCTCGGGTCGACAGACTAACCTGTACCAGTGTCACCAGAGAACTGCTATATGACGATAGGTATACTACCATCTAGGAGTTCTCGGCAAGCCCGTCCAGTATACCGAGTCTCCACTGAGCACCCGTATACCATCTCTGATGTCAAACACCAATGGATATGGGATCATCCTTCGCCCATCTACATGGGTCGAGAAGTTATACGCTAGTCTACTCTGGTATATCGATGCCCTGTCTCGATACACCCACGACTAGGGACATTAAAGGATGTACTCACGGACTACCTTTTTCCCACTAGTATGATCTGCATCATAATCCAGGTAGTCAAGTACACATCCTAAGGGCTTTATCAACATGTAACAGAGAGACAATCAGTGTACATGTTAAGATAAAGATTAACCGGATAGCATACTATCATGTCGAGCATGAAAGTCCTCCCTATATATGTCCAAGCATCCACTACAATATACATCTCATGTACAGTAATGGCCTCTAGGGCATACATATAACTAACAGATACAAGCGGATACGATTAATATAAGATATGAAACGAGAAGTATATGGATATGACATGAGATCGATGAATATGATAAGATTGAGATAGATGTGTTATGAGACCGGTAAAATGAGATAAATATATATAAGATTTCTTGATGTGAGATATTGAGGTGATGAAAAGAAAATGTGACGTGAGATATTTATATATATAATTATGATTAATGAGTGATATGCCGTACGAGACTTAGATCCATACTCTTATTGTTGTATAGGTCGATAGAATCCCTATTCTGTTTGTTGTCGTTGTACGATGGTTTACCGCACACGATATTTTACCGGATGATTGATCCATACTCTTGACTAGAGGATGTTGTACGATGGATTATACCGTACGTGATGTTGCGAGGCTGGATGCCGATTCATAGATTCACCGACTCGGATATGTTATAGATATTTAATCCATGTCTACACCACTTAGTTTATCCTTTACGTAGAGATTAGATTAGATACGTATACCTTATAGCATTGCGCTCACGATTTACTTTATGCTGCGTTCATGAAATTCTCATTGCATTACATATACCTGTGCTAGTACACCTACACAATTATCGATGATGCGTATGTTACACTTACACAGATTGCCGGCTCACACACTTTCATCATCAATAATTTATATGTCACTTACACAGTAGAATTGCTACATCCGGCAATTACTCTTAATTGTTCAGTATTGTCACATGACTCATTTGCATGATATATTGCTATGCTCACATCATTATGCTATGTCGCATGATATACTTGATATGCTCACATTTCTGTTCTATGTTTGCATACATCATGCTTTTTGATTTTACGCATTAAGATGCTGTTTTCATAAGATCTCTGGATTTGAGAACGGCAGTTATATTTCAAAGGAAATTATGTATTGTTTTAAAAAGCGCGGTTTCTCTTGATATGATATTTTGAGGCGTCCACCATGAGTTTTCTTGGTTCTGAGCTATGCGTATACCCGATTCGAGGAGCGGTAGGCACCGTCTGCAGGTACATGGTGGATCAAGTGAGGTACCCCGGTGCAAGAAAACTCGTATAGTTAGGCGGTGAGCCTGGCAGGGGAGCACTACCTACCGATGATTGGTTGGACCTGGCGGTTATCCGGAGGATACCGACCGAAGTCGTGAGATGGATATGGGCCGATCCCGAATGACGGAGCCTGTGGGCCGATCCGGATTGACGGAGCCCGAGATATGAGGATTTTACGTGTCGATGCTGGACACGGGCTTCATGATGTTTCGAGTGTCGATGTTCGACACTCAGGTTCCATGATTTTGATGTGTCGTTGATGGACACACGTTGGTTAATATCCTCATATTTACATGCATACGCTTTCAAGATGTTTCGAGTGTCGATGTTGGACACTTGGGTTCCATGATGTTGTTGTGTTATTGATGGACATACGGATGATATCCACATGCATACAGGCATTGATTATATTGTTGGCATATATGCAGATACGGTCACCATAGATATCATAGTATTACCATTATGATATAGTTGACCTAGGAATGGTTGTTTTATTCGATTTCTACCTGCTGATGTTTTCTACTGACGAGTTGGAAACTCACCCCTATTGTGCCACAGTTCTTGCAGGTTTGACCGCATGGATCAGTAGCAGTATCACTGGCACACAGCTTGCATTCGGATGATTTGCTTTGGTAGGTTGGACATATTGGATCATGCCCACTCTTGTATTATTATTCCTGTTGTATCTAGTCAACTCCATCAATCAGAAACTAGTATTTGTATAAGTACTAAGACTTAGAAAGACTTGTGGTTGCGATACTTAGAGCGATGGGTTATATGTTCGCTTGGTGGATTTAATGTCTTGCTTTATTCACTATCCTTTTATGTTGATCTTCACCGTTGGGCGTCGTATACATATATTTCTGACTTGCATGGTTGTAATTCCGCCGATTGGCGAAGAGCTAGCTCCCGCTTGGGGATGCATTTTATATTATCATGTATATGTGGTTTTTGGTTCAAAATATACAAGGGAGGTGCTGCCCAAATTTTTAAAAGAATAAACATGTTTTTCAACTAGTATAATCCACTTGAATTTTCATGTTCCGTTATCTATGCATTTAAGAAAACGTTTGATTTCATCATACCTTTATTTTAAAACTTTACCCCTTTTATTTTCTTTAAAAGGTTTAGATTTCTGGGCTTCGGCTTACTTGAATTGCGTTACGCCTTTAGACGTTGCGTGATTTAAGTGCCAGTCACGAACTAAATTTAGGGTCGTGACAAAGGAATTCGCGCTCACTAGGAGAAGTTAACTGTGTTTAGAACACCGCTTAACGGTATATCGTTCACGGGGTGTCTAGGAAAGTGTTCACGGCGAAACCTCCGAAAGAGAAAAGGTTATTTAATTAAGGACCTTCGCTTAAGCGTTGGAAAACATCCCCTTATCTCTGCACTTACTTGGCCCCGTGATCAGTATATCTTGAGCCCGTTTCTCGACACAGTTTTATTTCGACAATCAAGTTCTTGAGCAGGTCTCGTTGACCTAGGTGGACCCTAGACCGATTAGGTGTGTGGTACTGTGTCGTGATTGTATTTGTCCAGATTCTTTTTGTGTGTATATTTCATTCTTTTGTTGATAACTAACTAAAAATAAAAAATAAAAAAACCCGCATTCTTTTTCCTCTCTTCTTCTTCTTCTCTTCATACCATGGGTACCCCACCTCGAAAAACTCTTGCCGAACTTTGGTACCCACAACCAAACATTACTTCTTATGGTTCTTGTTGTAGGGTGTTTTTCGTCACCCTATTGAGATGGGAATACGCGCGCGCTTGTCAGGCGTACTATAGATTCCCCCTGCCTAGGGTAGGCCGGGGTTTAATGATTGTGGGGATCTGAATCTCCGGCAGCCGCGGACTAAGCTGCCGTTAATTACCCCTCGCCTTTGGGGCGAGGGAACCTCCGATTAACGGGTTAAACTGGTCATGCGAACTCAATGTGCAGTGTACGTGTGTTTTGTTTTGGAGGGGGGTTTTAAATATATCGGGAGCCACGCAGAGTTTTTACGGGGGTCCCGCTACCCGGATAGCGGGCTGGGGGTCAAGGGGGCTAGCAGCCCCCTTGCGGGGTCCGGGGCAGCGCCCCGTTAGAAATTTTTTTTTAACAGGGACAGTGTCGTGGAGTATGTGTGTATGTACATATGTATAGATATACATGTATATATAAATAAAGGGGAAAAAGACATCCAAAGGATGCGTGGGGCCAGCGCCTAGGCGCTTGAGCGCAAGCGCGCCACGTGGGTGCTTTGCGCTCGAGCTCAGAGTGCTGGAGCGCAACGCGCCACGTGTCGGCACGTGGGCGCTTTGCGCTCGGACGCTGAGCGCTTGGACGCAAGCGCGCCACGTGTCGGCACGTGGGCGACTTGCGCTCGAGCGCTTGCGCTTGAACGCAAGAGCGCCACGTGTCGGCATGGGGCGACTTGCACTCGAGCGCTTGCGCTGGAGCGCAAGCGCGCCACGTGTCGGCACCGGGGCGACTTGCGCTCGAGCGCTTGCGCTGGAGCGCAAGCGCGCCACGTGTCGGCACCGGGGCGACTTGCGCTCGAGCGCTTGCGCTGGAGCGCAAGCGCGCCACGTGGGCGCTTTGCGCTGGAGTGCAATCGCGCCACGTGTCGGCACACGGGCGCTCTGCGCGTGAGCGCCGGCGAGAACAAGAGGCTTTTAGCCTAAAAAAATTTCTTGGAAGAGAAATCAGAGAGGAGTTGGACTACTGAGTGTATTTTTCTTTTTTTTTTTTGGGGTTTAGTGAAAGATGTTCTTCTTCTCCCTCCTCTGTTAGCTGGATCTTGAAAATCAAGAGATATGGGATTTTTAAAAATCTCTTCTTTTTGAGATCTAATGGAAGATCCGAGTTCCCCTTTATGGGTTTTGTGGTGAAAAACTATTTTGTTTTATAAAAAGAAGAATAAAACTCTTGATTTAATTCAAGAGAAAGAAGAAGGTTTTGGAACCTTGAAGAAGGAGAAAGATCTCAGATCTGGAAAAAATTTTAGAGAGAGAAAAAGTTATGAGATTTTTCATTATTTTTGCCTTTATAGGCTATATACTTTAGACATAGCCTCTTGGGCTTCACAAAATGGCATTTTGCCTATCCCATGGCTCATGTGCCATTTCTTTTTGCACATAAGCCATGGGCTTTACAAAAATTTGGCTTTATGTCTATTTTTCTTACATTTATCCATAAAATAAAATAAAAGAAATGCAACAAAATTATTTATTACAAATTTTTTATCTTGGCATGGGGGGAGGCCGGCCGCTTCATGTTCTGGCTCGACCCGGGCATAGGCCCACTGGATCTGGGCTTGGGCCCACTTGGCTTGGGGTTGACTTTGATTTTGACTTGGTCAACCGGGGTGTAAATTTTTACCCCAAAAAATTGCCCCCCATCAATGAATGCACACCACGTATGTGGGTCGTGTGCATGAAATTGATGGGTCTTCTTTCACGTGGAGGCGACTTGACTTGGTTCCCGCTTTTTGGGAAGCAGGCACTGCCCTTTTTACGACATGGACGGTCGTTGCTTAACATGTCTCCGAGACGGAGTGTCCGTGATAGGCATTTTCCCTGGCCCGGAGTGATCTGGTTCCCGCTTTGTAGGAATTTTGTGCTGCCCTTTTTGCAACTTGGATGGTCGATGCTACCCTTTTTGCGACTTGGACGGTCGATGCTGCCATTTTAGCGACGTGGACGGTCGGTGCTACCCTTTTTGCGACTTGGACGGTCGGTGCTTCCATTTTAGCGACGTGGACGGTCGGTGCTGCTCTTTTTGCGACTTGGACGGTCGGTGCTGCCATTTTAGCGACTTGGACGGTCGGTACTGCCCTTTTTGCGACTTGGACGGTCGGTGCTGCCATTTTAGCGACTTGGACGGTCGGTGCTGCCATTTTAGCGACTTGGACCGTCGGTGCTGCCATTTTAGCGACTTGGACGGTCGGTGCTGCCACTTTAGCGACTTGGACGGTCGGTACTGCCCTTTTTGCGACTTGGACGGTCGGTACTGCCATTTTAGCGACTTGGACGGTCGGTACTGCCCTTTTTGCGACTTGGACGGTCGATGCTGCCATTTTAGCGACTTGGACGGTCGGTACTGCCCTTTTTACGACTTGGACGGTCGGTGCTGCCATTTTAGCGACTTGGACGGTCGGTTCTGCTATTTTAGCGACGTGGACGGTCGGTGCTGCCATTTTAGCGACTTGGACGGTCGGTACTGCCCTTTTTGCGACTTGGAGGGTCGGTACTGCCCTTTTTGCGACTTGGACGGTCGGTGCTTCCATTTTAGCGACTTGGACGGTCGGTTCTGCCATTTTAGCGACGTGGACGGTCGGTGCTGCCATTTTAACGACTTGGACGGTCGGTACTGCCCTTTTTGCGACTTGGACTGTCGGTACTGCCCTTTTTGCCACTTGGACGGTCGGTGCTGCCATTTTAGCGACTTGGACGATCGGTTCTGCCATTTTAGCGACGTGGACGGTCGGTTCTGCCCTTTTTGTGACTTGGACGGTCGATGCTGCCCTTTTTGCGACGTGGACGGTCGGTGCTGGATTTGACTTTCCCCGCTTCTTGCGGCGTCAGGGATGAAGTTGACTTGTTTCCGAGGTGGAATTTGGTTCTGCCAGGGAGGTCATTGGTTGTTTTACTTGATGTGATTTGGGTTGACATCAGTATCGCTACGCTGGAATATGGTACCAGGAGTGAATCATCATTTGTCATGACAGGGTTTGGGAATTGGTTTTTGTTTGGCATCTGCATTGCTGCACTGGAATAATGCCAGGAGCAACTCATCATTTGCCCTGAGAGGATTTGGGAATTGATGGCTTAGGAGGCAGGTTTAGATCCCTATCACCTAAGACTTTTCAATTTTATAGGCCGTAAGGGTCCCATAAAAGCATTTTCTCCCTACGAGTCGAAAGGATCTCGTAGGTGTATTTTCTCCTTAAGAGTCGTGGGGACTCCTAAGTGTGTTTCTCCTTTGTGAGTCGTAGGGATCTCACGCGGGAATTTTCTCCTCACAAAGTCGAGATGACTTTGCGAGTGCATTTCATTTCTTTTCTATTTTACGAGTTTGTGCCCTTTCGGGTTTTCACAAACTCGCCGGCAGTCCCGCTATTTTTACTCACGGAGCCCTTTCGGGTTTTCATCCGTGCCCATTTTGCTTGTGGACAAACCGTTCTTCTCTTCTTCTTATTTTCTTCTCCTTCTTCTTTTTCTCTTTTTTTTTGGAGAGATCGGGATTGTTTTACGCCCGTGGATTGTATACGGTTTTGCAGGATGTATGATCCAGACCGTAAGGCCGGAAAAATTTCAGGGCTTTGTTGGCGTCTGCATCGCTGCACTGGAATGTGGTACCAGGAGCTACTCATCATTCGCCGTTGGGGTATGGGATTTGGAATTTGGTTGGCGTCTGCATCGCTACACTGGAATATGGTACCAGGAGCGACTCATCATTCGCCACTTTAGGGTTGGGGAGCGATGGCTTAGGAGACAGGTTTAGATCCCTGTCACCTAAGACTTTTCAATTTTATGGGCCGTGTGGGTCCCATAAAAGCATTTTCTCCCTACGAGTCGTAAGGATCCCGCAGGTGTATTTTCTCCTTAGGAGTCGTGAGGACTCCTAAGTGTGTTTTTCCTTTATGAGTCGTAAGGATCCCACAAAGGTTTGTTCTCCTCATGTATCGTGAGGACACATGAGTGGGTCTTCTCAATGGAGCATAATTCCAAAGGCGGAGACCAGCCGCGTAACTGGTAATTATGGTGGGGCATGGGTATGACGAGAATTATTTGAGCCCGTAGATTGTATACGGTAGTCAATTTGGGGACTAACCGTAGGGCTGAGAGAATTTTGAGAAATTGGATTTTGGTTGGCGTATGCATCGCTGCACTGGAATATGGTACCAGGAGCGACTCATCATTCGCCGTTCGGGGACTTGGAATTGGGATCTTGTTTGGCATCAGCATTGCTGCACTGGAATAATGCCAGGAGCAACTCATCATTTGCCTTGGGAGGACTTGGGATTTGGGTTTTTGGTCGGCATCAGCACCGCTAACACTGAAGCGAAACGCCAGGAGCGACTCATCATTTGCCATTGCCCGTTGGGGAACGATGGCTTAGGAGACAGGTTTGGGTCCCTATCACCTAAGGCTTTTCAATTTTATGAGCCGTGAGGGTATCATAAAAGCATTTTCTCCCTACGAGTTGAGAGGATCTCGCAGGTGTATGTTCTCCTTAGGAAGCGTGAGGATTCCTAAGTGTGTTGCTCCTTTGTGAGTCGTAAGGATCTCACGCGGGAATTTCCTCCTCTCAAAGTCGAGAGGACTTTGAGAGTGCATTTCATCTCCTTTTCACGAGTTTGCGTCCTTTCAGGTTTTCACAAACTCGCCGGCAGTCCTACTGTTTTTACTCACGGAGCCCTTTCGGGTTTTCATCCATGCCCGTTTTGCTTGTGGACATAGCGTTTATTTTTTTATTTCTTATATTAAATTTTTTCCTTTTTTTTTCTTTTTTTTGGGACTTTTAAAAGTAGTCTCACCGGCAGGATTTGGGAGAGAAGGGGGTCATTTACGCCCGTAGATTGTATACGGTTTTGCAGGATGTATGATCCAGACCATAGGGCTGATATGCTCAATTCGCCTGCGACTTGGAGCATTCACGTGTATTATTTCTTGAGATATCGGCCATTGATGGGTGGCATGGGCCTTTCTCCCTCGGCACTTATTAGTTGGTAGGATCCTCCGTCAAACACTTTCTCGATGACGTATGGTCCTTCCCAGTTTGGCTCGAATTTTCCCTTGGCATGTCGATTGGGGATGATCGGTCTTTTAAGGACCAACACCGACTCATCTTTCTTGAAAGCGCGGAGACGGGTTATCTTGTCATAGGCCCGTGATATTTGGGCTCGGTATAGTTCCAGACTTTGCTGCACCGCGAGCCTCTTTTCTTCGAGGGCATCGAGTTCTTCAAGTCGAAGGAGCATGTTTTCCTCCTCCATCAACTCATGCTGAACGACCATTCTTAAGCTTGGAACTTCGACTTCGAGGGGGAGGACTGCCTCCACTCCGAAGAGCAATGAGTATGGAGTGGACTCAGTTGGAGTACGGTGCGTGGTACGGTATGCCCACAATGCCTCGTGAAGCTTGAGATTCCAGTCTCTCTTGTTGGCTGAAGCATTTTTCCTCAAGAGCTTGCATAGAGTCTTATTGAAGACTTCGGTTAGCCCATTGGCTCTTGGATTATAGATGGAGGAATATCTCCATTCTATCTTGTGCTGAGTAGCGAACCTTGAGACATTGAAGCTCTTGAAAGAAGGCCCGTTGTCAGAAATGATTCTTCTTGGTGTACCGAAGCGGTATAGAATATTATGCTGGAAGAATGTCAGAATATCTTTTGTCTTGACTTCTTTTAGCGGGACAGCTTCAGCCCATCTGGAGAACTAGTCTGTCGCGTCCAGTATGAACCGGTGGCCTTTAGATGACGGAGGATCAATTGGGCCAACAATGTCGGTGCCCCAGACTTCGAAGGGCCATGACACCACCGTAGGATGCAACGGATTGGGATGCTTGTGAATGAAATCACCATGGATTTGGCAGATCTGACATTTCTTTGCATGTTCTCCGTAATCCCGTATCATGATGGGCCAGTAATACCCAAGCCGTTTGATTTGAAGTCGCATCTTGAGGCCAGATTGGTGAGCACCGCAAACGCCCGAGTGAACATCTTTCATGACCTTTTGAGCTTCGGCCAATGACAGACACCTGAGCTAGAGTTGGTCATGTAAGTGCACGGCGGCGCCCCGGCCGTCAATCCGACGGCCAAATGCGGAAACGGTGATAAACTTTAATTTTTGCGGACTTAGCAAACCGGCACCACCGCGCACTAAACACCCGGATCGTAACCATTAACAAGTCTAAGCTAACTAGAAGATGGGTTAGAGATATACCGACTGATCCGAGTCCTCCGGTCTTCATCTCCACTCCGATCTCCTCGCGGGATCTCCGGTCGTCGCCTCCTCGCCGGAAGGGCACCACGTCGCCTGCATCTTTTACGGGCTCCCGCCTCTATACCGAGGCAACTCAGGCATGAAGCCGGCAACTCGACATGCCCAAGATTTGCTGTAGGTTGTAGTGTAGAGTGTATGTCTCATTGGGGTTTTGGTTGCCTTTTGAAGATGGAGGAATGAAGGTATGAAAAATGGTGCTTTCATTTTTCCTTGTATCAAAATGAGATGAATGTAATTTGCCACACCACAAAATGAAACTCTCTCTTCCTCACTCAAAGAGGTGGCCGGCCAACCCTTAGTGGAAATGGTGGAGGGAATTGATATATATCATGAAGGGAGGTGAGTGTAGGAGTGAAGAAAAGGTGACCACATCAAAAGACAAAGAAACATCAACCATGCTTCACACATAAATCAAACCCATACCCTCATTAATGCAAGTGATGGTGCAAAAGATAATGATGCTATCATAATCAACACTTTTGCAATAAAACCCCTCCACTAAAGTTATTTGCACAATTGCAAATAACCCCCTCCATCGGAAAAGTCCGGCCGGGAAAGAACAAAGGAAAACCGGCCGGAATGGAAAGCAAACTGGCAACTCCAGAAAACTGGTCCCGTAATAAATTACAGGAAAACCCCCATACTGTGCATACACACCCGCATCTGTATTCCGTCCGGATACAAATGCAAAAAGACAAAATCTACACTGTACTAAACTAGGACCGGCTTAAGCCAAAGCCGGCTAGTAATATCCGTCCGATCCTGATCCGTGCAGTACCGCACGTATCTGATCGAACGCTGCCATATAACCATACGGCCACTAGTACAAACTGTCCGATCCTGATCCGTGCAATACCGCACGTATCTGATCGGACCCTGCCATATCTCCATACGGCCTCTACAGCGTTTCGCCCGAAAGATGAGTAACTGAAAGTGTGGTGGACTCTAAAGACTCGTCAATACTATGGCTGTGGATTTAACCACTAGCACGTCAGAGGTATAAGCCAATACGTGACGGGCCACCAGCTATTGACTAAAAGGGACGTCGATGAGGAAGCTCACCCCGACACCCAACTGAGCCTGTCAGTGACAATATCCGTACAGTCCGGTCCGTTCGTCTATGAGCATCGCATGTCCGGCCTAGGGGGTTGGTAAAAGTCAGACCCCCAAAAGCGGTACAAGTCGTGTCGGAGTGTAGCCCAAAACACCCTGAGATACTACTGGAATACCTACCAGTAAATCTCCTGCCTTGGCCAAGGTCTTCGTGTAATGGCTCTCCTAGACACAGCGCGACCTCACCCCCAATACCGGGAGAGACGAAACCCCCGAAGATCCGCTCACTGCCTCCATGTGGCTCGGGACTGTACCCAACTAAAACCTGTTTGCACGACTCCTTTGAGCCGTGGTAGGGTAGTAATCAAAGCACAGTGGGAACTCACACGAGACAAATGACGATCCCCAGGTCGATGAACTAACCTGTACACATGTCACCTGGGAACTGCTATCTGACGTCAGGTATAAGACCAACTAGCATGTTCCCGGCGAGTCCTGTCCGGTGTACTCATAACCCAATGAGCACCTGTATACATCTTAGGTGAACCAACTGACACCAGTGGCTTGTGAGACCGGCCACCGCCCCTCGTCGGGGTCTCGACTGTATACACTAGTCTACTCTGGAGTATCGATGCCCTGTCTCGAAACTCCTACGACTAGGGACTTTTTAAGGATGCGCTTATAGACTCCAGCTCTCACTTATATGATCGCCCTCATACTGCTGGCAGTCAAGCAAGAATCCTAGGGGCTCT
This sequence comes from Agapanthus africanus, assembly GCA_030015575.1. Taxonomy (NCBI): domain Eukaryota; kingdom Viridiplantae; phylum Streptophyta; class Magnoliopsida; order Asparagales; family Amaryllidaceae; genus Agapanthus; species Agapanthus africanus. The sequence goes on from JASDDO010000031.1 coordinate 334,721,319, forward strand.
ATCAACGTGCAATAGCGACATGTCATGTCACCTAAAGCAGTACACGATGATAAAGGTAAACCAGATAGCATACTATCATCTCGAGTAAGACTGTCCTACCGGGATAGGTCCTCCCTCAATCATTGCAATCACGTGCTTGTGACCCAATAATTGACTCTGAGGGCACTATCTCCAACAATCTCCCACTTGCACTCAAAGCTAATTATTGCGATGTCGCATACTCACAGCCCGTGTGATACCGAACACCCAACTCCTCTACTAGTCAGTCTCACAAAACTCGTTTGTGAAACTATTGCGTTCGAGGAATAGCCTCAGTTAGTGGATCCGCCTTGATGTTTCTTTCTATGTCTCTCTATATCTTAAGTTCGCGGAGAAAGCCATCTCCCGAAATGAGCAATACCTGTCTTAGAATGTCTGGATGTCTGATGGGACCTAGCTCATAAATGAACTCCAAATCCTAACTTCTTAGACTGTATCGTCAACTGAACTTAATCAGTATGCTGCGCCATGCCACCCTCAGTATTTCCTTGGACCACCTGTCCAAAATACTGCCCCTCATCAGAGGGAAAAACTATAACTCTGACAACCTCCTTGTCGTCCAGGTCACCTTGGAAGCCTGGAATGATAACCGTCTCCTAAAAGAGGCAGCCGTTATCATATCCCTAGAACAGCCACTTATGTTCTAAAACTGCTTCCGACTGTTTCTCCAGGATTGGATCAATATCAACTTATTGCATCTAGTGCAAGAACAACATCTGGTGTGGTACTTGACATCTCATGATTGACTCAATTGCCTAAGCAAGTGATCTGCCAATCATGCACATCCCTCTCTACTTTAGTCTATGAGACACCTTTAGAGAGGGTGACTCCATCACCTGCAGGTACACTACCATGCCAGGAGTAGTCCATTCTAAATACTCTTAGAATGCTGTCTAAGTACCCAAATTGGGAAACCACCCAAATCTAGATCTAAAACCATAGATCTAGTAACCAGTATGTCAGATATTATGTCCAAGTCCCATGTGGAGAAACCGCTGTGTGACGACCAAAGTATAACCGATCGTAGTATAGGAATGTCACTTCCTACTACCTTCTGAACAGATCCATCCCCTATTCTGAAGACGTCAAACCTATGACTGTCACATCAGAAATACATGATCTATCTCCGCTATATCTGCTTTAGTCTATAAATAGACATAAGCCTGATATCCACCAATGCTTCCGCTGCTCCCACTGACTACGACAACCCTCTGGCAGAGTCATATAGACGTACACTTCTAAAGCTAGTTTAGAACGACGCTATACTCATCCTCCTGCCGGGTCTCGCAGCCTGGAACAACAACAATGGCAAGTGTGGGTAAACAAGAACTTCCCTGTCACCGTCCTTGAGGCTACCGAAGTACCTCTCGGGTGCCTGAAGTTACCCACCTTATCTGCGGAGTGGCCAATGGAATGTCAAATCAGATTGAATCTTTAGGTTCCTTATCAAATCTTCAGTAATCGTCTGCGGTTCTGGAATCACTTCCAGTTCTACCATACTCCCACTTCTGTTTTTGAAAAAATCCATTTTTTAATAAAACTGTGGTGAGTCTAGAACAATATTTCTATTGATCTGCCAGATGGTAGAAAATCAACCCTCGTCATAGCCTGGGTCAACCCACAAACAGCCATTACAGAAACGTGCCTATGAGTTATCCAGAGTCTGGTTTTAAGCATAAGCCGGACAACTCCCCGTACCTTAACATCGTTAAGATATGAACTGTTCTATATCCAACATAGAACCAGAGGCACTGATTTAATTGAACCAGATTCAAATCATGCAGCTGTCTCCAGTGCATGTCAACTAAATGGAAGGAGGCCGATCAGCGTTACTCGACTTAGGAATGCTTCCAATTATGAGTAACCCGAAAGAGAAGCAAGTTTTCTTAATCATTACTATCAACTGAATACCATACACAAGTATCTACATCTTCGATTACTTTGAAGAATCCCGATACTTGCTACACCTGGTTCTCTACTCTATTCAAATACCTATAACTCCTCAAAACTCAGACCCTGTGTTTCTACGAAACACATGTCTAAGAACTAGAGAAGTCAAAAGTAAACAGAATATAGTATGAGGACCAACCCCTCTGTCCTAATGGACACTGGACAACATACAATACTCTGTATGAGTCCGCTGAGTCTAACAACTCTTTCACTGTGTGTCGTAGGTTGAAAACTGTACTTATGGTTAAGAAGAATTACACCGCTGTTTAATGCTCCTTACCGAACCATCCACTGATATAGGTAAATGTCATCGACATAATATCAAAAGGTATATCTCACTCTATGAAAATAGACGTACAGATATATCAATTTGAAATTGGTGCACAACAGCGGATATTCAAAACCAAATATTTGCCGACCGGCAAACAGCCCAGGTGATTTCCTCAAATATCACCAATTACAACGAATCCCGATATAATGAGGATGGTCACCTAATTCCCAATAACTTACTCCCACTCATCATCTGTAAAACCATACAGATGTGAGAATCATACCTGGTAAATACATACCCTGGAGCAAGTGTCTAATCGGGAAATCAGTTTTCTTTTAACAGTACACAGTGAAACTGAAACATTGAAATGTTTCGGTGGGGTATCCCGGTATTCTTAGTAATGCTTCTACCATTATCTAGATTCACAACTATAACCGTATAATTCTTTGCCACCTCTCCAAATCCCTTTATATGTCTTTAGTCATTACCTTCTGCACACCCCTTAGGCCAAATGGTTTTCTTCCTTCCCTACCGTTCGGCACCAGCCTATGGTTTGGAAGAAGACTATCCAATAAGCATAATGGGTGTACTGTCCTAATCCTAGGAGCACTCGCAACGCGAGAGAAGGTGAAGATAAAAGACACCTGAATGTACTTTATTCCTATTTCTCCTGAACCAGGATCCATCCCCGAACTGGAACAAGTTCCTTTCGAGTTCGTATATAACCATACGATGGAGTATCCAATAAACTGTGGATCTTCGTAGTGATACGGAGTGTCCGGGAGAAATACAAAGGTGATTTAGGATTGGCGAAGAAATACTTGGTTTGGTCGTGAATAACAGTCGCAATTTACTTTGCCCTCTTACTAATCCCTTGCTTTGTCTTAACTCAATACCTTCTGTACACCGTTTAGGCTAATTAGTTTTCTTCATTCCCTACCGGTCGGCACCAGCCTAAGGTTTGGAAGAAGACTATCCAATTTGCGTAATAGGTGTACTATCTCCTAAACCAAGGAGTACTCACAACTTGAGAAAAGGTAAAAGGGAAAAGACAACTGAATAATCCTATCCGTTTTCTCCAGAACCGGAAACCATCCTCGAATCCCTTCGAGTTCGTATCTAACCATACGATGGTTTTGTCCAATGGAAGTGGACGTTCGCAGTAATATGGGGTGTCCCGGAGAAAAGGGTAAAAGTAGGAGTGGCAATGAGGTCTGCAACTCTGACAATCCAAAAGCCAGTGTTAAGAAGGTTCGGTCAACTTGGTCACTGAGTCATAATCTTAGGGTCGGGTCAATGGTCGCTGCTAAGAGAGAGAGAAAAGAAACACTCAGCGTGCACTCTAACCTAGATTAGAATGGTTACCAATTTATCTAATCTGGAAACCTCCCACTGTACCTCTAATTCTCCTCCAAACCTGAAAGAAGAATTAGTCGGGGTCACCCGAGGAGTAAACCAACTCATCAGTGGGGATCGGGATCCAACTCTCATCGCATGATAACGTGACGGAATCCGCTCACGGTATCATACTCCAGAAGGTATGCGCATATCTGGCAAGTTTCAGTTCTTTTGAAACTCCCGATGTGATTTCTGCCCCATGCTCTTATGACCTTGACTAAGGCCAACAAATCATAAGTCACATGTCAAGTTCTACCCGTCATTGTCCAGGTTGATTTGAACCCACCCGTACAAGCCCTTGACTAGGGCCAACAAGGCTATACGACTGTCCCAAACCAACGCATCTATCTATGCTGCATATGAATACCCAACAGCTACCAAACACTTTGCCTTGACTAAGGCCAACAAACACAGCTTGAATACTATTGACTACCCATATGAAACGACGGAGGGCTACGAATGGTTTCTGGCGAAAACCTTTAACGTAGTGAACTTGATATCGTTGAAGGAACGGATAGCTTTTTAGAAAATATAGCGACGAAAACCTTTACTAAAGAGGTCACTCCCGGTGAAGGGATCTCGGCTCTTTCCCCGTAGAATGGGGTGCAGGATATTCCAAATGAATACCACGATGCAAAGCAAAAGTAATCGGCTATAGTGAAGTTAATGCCCTGACGCAAACTTCTGTCCAAGGGGTCACTCCCGGTGAAGGGATCTCGGCTCTTGCCTCGTCGACTGAGGAGCAGGATATTCCAAATGAATATCACGATGCAAAACAAAAGAGAACGTCTTTGCAATAACAGCTTTTTGAAAAGTGTTCCAACAACATCAGATTAGGTTTTTTTATCTTGCATTGATCCGAATCAACGCAGTCCCATCAATTAATCACACCACAAAGAACGAAAATATACTGACGTACGTATATGCCATCCGCATTCGCCACTGGGTCCCGTCATCACTCGTTAGGTTAGCTTACTAACGACAGAGCGGGGACTGGACTAGCGCGGATGAAAAACATATACAACATCTACTAATATATATACCAATATATTATATTTCGCTCAAGGCGTGAATGAAATGCAACATCACAGAAATGTACAGCATCACAGAACAATACAGATATCTGGGATCCCCGGGTTTCACAGAGCCACTACTGAAACCCGACGTTCCCCTGGTCGTGTGGATAGCCTGTGCAATGAAATCCTAGACCCCTACGGGCGCGGCAAGTCACCCGCCAAAACCTGAAGCGAGGCAGCCCCCTTCAGCTCCGTGAATGGACCACCCAGCACTCCACGGAATCCGGCAACTTGGGCACCCCTCCTGGGTCAACCTGTACCCCCTACGAGTGCGGCGAGTAGCCCGCCAATCCCAGAGTGAAGCCCCCTCCGTCCCAATGCCATGAGATGCGGGCTTGTTGCCCTCTAGAACCCGGCCATCCGTGCACCCCACCGCGGGGTAACCCTAGTACAGAAAGTAAAATATACATACAACGGGTACATCGACCGCAACCAGGTCGTGCCCCAAAAGAATAATACAAACAGGCAGTGACGGCAGTCCACATGTCGGACGCTCGCCCCGCAATATCAAATGTACATAATACAACAGCACTGTACTAGCATTGCATCCAGGCTATCCCCACGACCGATCCGCAACATCACAGCATAAACATAGAACATCAACGTGAAAATCACGTTCGCAAATCCGTCTAACCGGGCTATAGCAGTAAGACAGGATTTACCGATCGAGTGACATTCACGGTCGCAGATATAATGTAAATACTGTGAAAAATGTGTTTAAAATATCCGATCGATCAAAAATTAACAAGTGGGCCCTCAAACAAAACTGTAGCACTCACAGAAATCCTGGGCCCAATTTTAATATTCCAAAACCCATATTTTAAGCCCAGAAGGCCTCTGGAAAAATTTGGTGAAGTGATGTGAATAGTGCGCGGCGGAAGGGCCGCGGGAATGGGGTTTTCGCGGCTCTTCCGCGCTCCCACTGTGGAGTTACTCCGTCAAATTTTTACAGAACTCTTAGATTTTCCAGTACATCAATATTTTACAACCTGAAAAATTTTTCGAGACCAAAAATTTTCAACAGAAACTGATTCGAACTAAAATGCAGTTTTGGAACATTCGATCGATCGGAACAGAAAAACACATTACACCAAGCTAGACTATGTTAATGGCGAGGCTCTGATACCACTGTAAGTGCTCGGCGGCGCCCCGGCCGTCAATCCGACAGCCAAATGCGGAAACGGTGATAAACTTTAATTTTTGCGGACTTAGCAAACCGGCACCACCGCGCACTAAACACCCGGATCGTAACCATTAACAAGTCTAAGCTAACTAGAAGATGGGTTAGAGATATACCGACTGATCCGAGTCCTCCGGTCTTCATCTCCACTCCGATCTCCTCGCGGGATCTCCGGTCGTCGCCTCCTCGCCGGAAGGGCACCACGTCGCCTGCATCTTTTACGGGCTCCCGCCTCTATACCGAGGCAACTCAGGCATGAAGCCGGCAACTCGACATGCCCAAGATTTGCTGTAGGTTGTAGTGTAGAGTGTATGTCTCATTGGGGTTTTGGTTGCCTTTTGAAGATGGAGGAATGAAGGTATGAAAAATGGTGCTTTCATTTTTCCTTGTATCAAAATGAGATGAATGTAATTTGCCACACCACAAAATGAAACTCTCTCTTCCTCACTCAAAGAGGTGGCCGGCCAACCCTTAGTGGAAATGGTGGAGGGAATTGATATATATCATGAAGGGAGGTGAGTGTAGGAGTGAAGAAAAGGTGACCACATCAAAAGACAAAGAAACATCAACCATGCTTCACACATAAATCAAACCCATACCCTCATTAATGCAAGTGATGGTGCAAAAGATAATGATGCTATCATAATCAACACTTTTGCAATAAAACCCCTCCACTAAAGTTATTTGCACAATTGCAAATAACCCCCTCCATCGGAAAAGTCCGGCCGGGAAAGAACAAAGGAAAACCGGCCGGAATGGAAAGCAAACTGGCAACTCCAGAAAACTGGTCCCGTAATAAATTACAGGAAAACCCCCATACTGTGCATACACACCCGCATCTGTATTCCGTCTGGATACAAATGCAAAAAGACAAAATCTACACTGTACTAAACTAGGACCGGCTTAAGCCAAAGCCGGCTAGTAATATCCGTCCGATCTTGATCCGTGCAGTACCGCACGTATCTGATCGAACGCTGCCATATAACCATACGGCCACTAGTACAAACTGTCCGATCCTGATCCGTGCAATACCGCACGTATCTGATCGGACCCTGCCATATCTCCATACGGCCTCTACAGCGTTTCGCCCGAAAGCTGAGTAACTGAAAGTGTGGTGGACTCTAAAGACTCGTCAATACTATGGCTGTGGATTTAACCACTAGCACGTCAGAGGTATAAGCCAATACGTGACGGGCCACCAGCTATTGACTAAAAGGGACGTCGATGAGGAAGCTCACCCCGACACCCAACTGAGCCTGTCAGTGACAATATCCGTACAGTCCGGTCCGTTCGTCTATGAGCATCGCATGTCTGGCCTAGGGGGTTGGTAAAAGTCAGACCCCCAAAAGCGGTACAAGTCGTGTCGGAGTGTAGCCCAGAACACCCTGAGATACTACTGGAATACCTACCAGTAAATCTCCTGCCTTGGCCAAGGTCTTCGTGTAATGGCTCTCCTAGACACAGCGCGACCTCACCCCCAATACCGGGAGAGACGAAACCCCCGAAGATCCGCTCACTGCCTCCATGTGGCTCGGGACTGTACCTAACTAAAACCTGTTTGCACGACTCCTTTGAGCCGTGGTAGGGTAGTAATCAAAGCACAGTGGGAACTCACACGAGACAAATGACGATCCCCAGGTCGATGAACTAACCTGTACACATGTCACCTGGGAACTGCTATCTGACGTCAGGTATAAGACCAACTAGCATGTTCCTGGCGAGTCCTGTCCGGTGTACTCATAACCCAATGAGCACCTGTATACATCTTAGGTGAACCAACTGACACCAGTGGCTTGTGAGACCGGCCACCGCCCCTCGTCGGGGTCTCGACTGTATACACTAGTCTACTCTGGAGTATCGATGCCCTGTCTCGAAACTCCTACGACTAGGGACTTTTTAAGGATGCGCTTATAGACTCCAGCTCTCACTTATATGATCGCCCTCATACTGCTGGCAGTCAAGCAAGAATCCTAGGGGCTCTATCAACGTGCAATAGCGACATGTCATGTCACCTAAAGCAGTACACGATGATAAAGGTAAACCAGATAGCATACTATCATCTCGAGTAAGACTGTCCTACCGGGATAGGTCCTCCCTCAATCATTGCAATCACGTGCTTGTGACCTAATAATTGACTCTGAGGGCACTATCTCCAACAGGTCATATGACCTGTGATATAACGTGTCATTTACAAACACATATCGGAGAGCTCTTTTCTTCAGTTGAATCCTCAGAGATTTTTCTTTGGGTAGCTTGTCGTATCGGAGGAACTCTACGAAGGGTTCTCTCCAATCGGGCTCGTCTTGGATGATCGAAGCTTCTTCGGCGGGACTGCTCTTCTGTTCCGCGCTTTCCTCTTCTCGTAGAGAGACTGGGGGAAGACTTTGCCGGCTCCTGACTGTGATCAGAATTTCGTCCATCTCAGGATCAGCCAGCTCCTAGGCTAAGCGAGCCAGTATGTCGGCTTTTCCGTTCAACGCTCTGGGGATTCTCATTAGTTCAATATGAGTGAACCGTTTCATGAGTTCCACCACCCGGCCTCTGTACCGAGCTAACTCGGGTTTGTATATCTTATAGTCGCCGCTTACTTGGTTGACGACAAGCTGGGAGTCACCGTAAACCCGTAGCCGAAGGATTTCCATTTCTATGGCGAGTTCCAAACCAGCTATCAGAGCTTCATACTGAGCTTCATTGTTTGTCCGAGGCTCGGTGAGAGAAAAAGAATGCCGTAGGGTTCCTATTGATGGCGTGATGAACACCAATTCTATCCCCGCTTTTACCTCCGGGACACTTGATCTGCCGGAGCTCCTTATTGATGAGGCCCCATCGAAGTAGAGCTCCCAACATGGCTCATCTTCCTCGAGGTGCAGCACTTGTTCATCGGGTAACTCACAATTTAGCGGCGACCCTTTTGGTATGGGATGAGCAACGAGAAAGTCTGCAAGAGCTTGCCCTTTTACTGCTTTCTGAGGGGTATAAACTATGTCAAACTCAAGTAGCATGACAGACCATCTTGCCATTCTGCCGGCTAAGCTTGCTTTGGTCATCAAGTGTTTGAGCGGGTCGACCTTGGAGATCAGCATAACCCGATGAGCGAGCAGATAGTGCCTCAGCTTCTTCACAGCAAATATCAGAGCCATGCATTGCTTTTCGATTGGGGAATAGTTATGTTCCGCCCCGACTAGAGTTCGACTGAGATAGTAGAGGGCATTTTCTTTTCCCTCCTCGTTATCTGGGCAAGGAGCGCACCAAGTGACTCATCTAGCGCAGCAGTGTAGATAATCAACGGTTTATTCGGAATGGGGGCGGCAAGCACTGGAGGGTGCAACAAGTATTGTTTGATGCTTTCGAACGCTGCTTGACATTCGGCATCCCAGATAAAAGGAGCACCTTTCTTCATGAGCTTTGAGAAGGGCCTACATCTCCCCGATAAATTTGAGATGAACCTCCGTATATAAGCAAGCTTGCCTTGAAAAGATCTTAGCTGCGTCAGACTCTTCGGAGGGGGCATCTCCATGATGGCCTTTCTCTTTGATGGGTCAACTTCGATCCCTCGATGTCGGACTATGAAGCCCAGGAATTTTCCCGATGACACGCCAAAAGCTCACTTCAGAGGATTCATCTTCAGATCGTATTCCCTCAGTCTTGTGAGAATGGTCCTGAGATCTTGGATATGATCGGCCTTGGCTTTAGTCTTGACGACCGGATCATCAACATAGCATTCGACGACTTTCTGGATTAAGTCATCAAAGATATTAGTCATTGCCCTTTGATATGTAGCACCTGCGTTCTTCAGTCCGAATGGCATTACCTTGTAGCAATATATTCCGATCGGGGTTCGAAATGCTGTGTGCTTCTCATCCTCAGGCGACATCTTGATATGATTATATCCAGACGAGCCATCCATAAAGGTGAACAGTTCGTAATTTGAGGTTTCATCGACCATCATTTCCATGACCGGTAGCGGGAAGTCGTCTTTAGGACATGCCTTGTTGAGGTCCCTGAAATCGACACAAACTCGGATCTGCCATTTTTCTTCTTCACTGGGACTATGCATGCGATCCAGTCCGCATATTTCTCTTCCCTGATGAAGCTGGCATCAATGTGTTTCTTGGTTTCCTCGATGACCTTTTCTTCCAACTCCCTTCTCATTCTTCGAGGAGCTTGTTTGACTGGCTTAGCATCAGGAGATATAGCCAGCTTATGCACGGCTACCTCAGGGGAAAGGCCAGGCATTTCTTTGTACGTCCACGCGAAGCAGTCGACGAACTCATGCAGCAGGGCTATTATCTGTTCTTTCATTTCCTCTGACAAGAGTGAGCTGATGTAGGTCGGCCTTGGATTATCGGGCGTTCCTAAGTCAATTTCGGTTAGCTCATCAAAGGTTGCTTGTCCGCCATCTTCAAGCTCTTGAGGAGCTTCTTCTGGCTCGGCTATTTCTTCATCATCATTTGATCTTTCGCTGGCCTCACCAACATGGATCATGTAACACGCTTTAGAATCAGGTTGAATGTAGCCTATGCCCCGTCTATCTGGAATTCGTCCATCGATGAGTGCTCGGACTTAGGGCGGATACCATAGCCCTTCGTAAAACTTTGCTTCGGACTCCGTTTGATATAACCGGCATCCGCACTTCTTAAAGTATTCCCGCATCTCGGGCGCATAGTATCTGGGATTGAGGACGGCTCTTATGCCTCTCTCATAGGGAAGGCACGCGACAGAAAGATCGCCCGGGTGCCCAACGGGGTTTGACCTGTAAAACAGGATGCCCTTCTGTCCATTTTTCCTCCCGGGCACGTAGAAAGTTTTCAGCTGGTCCACGGTAGAGACTGACAATGCGTCGAGCTCTTTGCACATCCGTTCCGGCACCCTTGTGATGGCCAGGGACCCTGCTGCGACTTCGAAGGTCTCTTGTAGGTTCACTTGCTGCATGGGGGGCCAATCTGCACAGCTGTTGCACGACAGGTCCTCTTCTTCTGACTCTTCAGTGTCACTGCCAAGATGAGGGCGGACTTTGCTGCTAGATGGGCCTTCAGTAACAGATTCGTCTGTATCGTTGCCGAAATGAGGGCGAGTTTTATGGAAGGACGGGCTTCTAGCGTTGGACTCATCAGTGTCGCTGCCGAAATATGGGCGCACTTGGGTATTTTTGCTTTTGAAAGTGGCAGCCGGCGCAGATTTGCTTTTGAGTCTTAGGGCCGGTCTATCCTCAGTCAGTTGTGGCTTAGCATTTTGGTGGTTCATAAAGTACCGAGAATCTTCATATCGGACTTCATGCACACCGAACGGCTGGATGTCTCCGTCAATGCGTCTTTCTTCGCCATTTTTGGTATACTTCATGCATTGATGGAGAGTTGACGGAATGATGCCGTAATCGTGGAGCCACGGCCGCCCTAAGAGAATCTTATAAGATGTGTCGGCGTCGATCACGTATATCTTAGCTTCAGTTTGCAGATCCCCGAATTTGATTGGCAAAGCTATAGACCCCAGAACTTGCTGGCAATTTTGGTTGAAGCCTTGAATGACAATCCTTTCCCTTGACAGGTGTCGGACGTCCATTGACAAACTCTTCAGAGTTCGCAAGTTCATGATGTTCACTAAGGACCCCGGATCAATCAATAAGCGATTAATTCGATCTCCGTCGCTGTACCCGGTCACGTAAAGCGGCCGATTATGCTCAGCCGTTCCCAGTAGCAAGTCTTCATCCTTAAATGTGACTTCGGCGGTATGCAGAGCGTGCTAGGCTTCTTTCATATTAATTTCCGCAAAGTGAGCCTGATACCGCTCGGGGTTTTGTAGAGCGTGAATGAGAACATCTCTAAGCTCCTTAGATAGGACCAAGGCGTCGTAGATGCTCAGGAGAGACGGAAGCTTCCGGAGATATGCCAAGATATTATAGTCCACCGAGGAAGGACTTATGTTTTCATCAGTCGGTTCTCTGCCATCTTCTTCATTAGCGACTTGTTTTTCCTTCCCTTTTGGGGCGTTGCCCTAATTTGGCGGTAGAGCCCTGCCGCTTCTGAGCTGGATTTGATTGGCCTTTGTGGTGAGCTCCTCGTCCTCTTCGGGAAAACAGAGCTCATCCTCGGAGTCGCTGCCAAAATGGATGGCGTAGCAGGTTACTACTAGGATCTCTTCATTGCAGTCTTCTTCTAACTCCTCCAGAATTTCAGCCGCTTGTACAGGGAAGAACTTCTTCAATTGAATCAATGTTCTTTCCTTTTGTTCATATTCTTCGAGGGAATCGATATATTTTTGAATGGTCGATCTCCCTGCAGACTCTTTTTCGCGCCGAGCTGCACTTTTCTTCTTCTTGAGCTTCTTGGATTTTGAGCCTGATGGAGCCGCATTGGCAGCTGGACTGGTAGGCTTCTTCTGCCCTTCCCATTCCGTCTCGGGTTCTCTCCGAAGTAGCTTTATCATCTTCGTCGTCTTATTAGATATGTGCGCACTCCACGGAGGCCGTGATGATTCCGTTTCATTTCTCGGGGCAGCGGGTTCGGCTGTCTGCTCCCAGAAGGCTTCAACTTCTGTCTGTATAAAGTTGGTGGTTGCAACTTGATTGTTCACCAACACACTTTTGGACAGCTCGATCTCTCCAGCCTTGTACTGCTTCTCGACCCAGTCTTTGAAGATATAGCAATCCTCGATCGCATGGCTCACTACTCGGTGGTACGGGCAATACAGAGGATTGTCGGTCGTTTTTGCTTCTTGGGGTCTTTTCGACTCCGGCAATTGTAGGCCGTTGTTCAAGGCATCTTTAAATATCTTACGGACCTTGTCCCTTCTGAAAGAGTAAACCTTGTTCTTTTTCTCCTCTAGGGAAGGCCTATCTCCTCCCAGCAATGGCTTTCGAGACCGGTTGGTTTTGGATTCGCCCGCCCTTCGCTTTTCTTCATTGTCGGACGCATTGAAGACATTGGTACTGCTGGAACTCCCGCTTCTACGGCTGTCGTCCCGCTTGCTTTTCCAAATTTTGTCTCTCTGAGAGTCCGGCGGGGACTCTTGCTTTGAGCATTCCAGCATTTGGACTTTCTTGGTTAGCTCCTAAAATGTCTTGAGGCCCGCTGTACATAAGAATGGGACCATCCAATTGCAGAGGTTCCCAATGAGAAGGCTGATGGACTGGTCCTGCTCCAGCGGCGGCTCACACTTGACTGTGAGATTACGCCATCGGGCGATAAAGTCGGTGTTGCTTTCATTCTTTCCCGGCTTGGTCCTCACAAGGTCGGCAATGGAGATTTTATCACTGACCCTCATGAACCTTTGCCGAAACAGGGACTCCATTTAGGCAAAGGTAATGACAGACCCGTCCGGTATACTCGCATACCAGTCGAAGGCGACGTCGGTAAGGCTGTTGACAAACTGACGAAGAAGAGCGCGTCATTGCCCCCTGTATTTCCGCACGATGCTTTGAAGTGGGCGACGTGCTGGTTTGCATTCCCCGTTCCATCAAATCTTCCAAACTTAGGAATGACGTAGCCGCTTGGGAACTCAATCAGATCGTACTGCGCGGGATATGGCCGCCCACTACTGCCGATTTCCTTCTGAGCTTCAGCTTCGGCCACCAATGTTTTAACCTTGCTGGTGACCAAATCCATTATCCGATCCTGTGTTAGCGGGATAGTGCTATCTGGGGCCAAGGCGTCCCCAGAAGCAGAATGTGGTCGGCTTTCATTCGGCTCGACAAGTGTTGGTCCCAAAGGAACAGGCATTGGCTTCCTCGGATTGTCATCACCCGGCTGATTAGTAGCGGCTTGTACCTAATTGGGAGGCGCTCGAGCAATTTGAGCCGTAAGCTGCATCACCACATTCGTTAAGTCGTCAATCTTCGAATAGAGCTTGGCCATCTCTTTATCTTTGCTCCTGAGCTGTTTTCGAAGCTCTTGAAGCAGCTCCTGCTCCGCAGTCCTGGGGCGGAAAGTCGGCTCTTCCTCGCTGTCCGAGCTAGACTCTACATGGACCGAGGGGTCTATCTGCCTATCATCCTCATCGAGAGGGTTTTCTTCATCCAGCGGGGACGTCTGTTATTGGGCGGCGGCAACCGCATTCAGGCTAGATTGGGCTTGGGATGTGGTGGCCCCGTCCTTGCTTTTGCTGCGAAGGTTATCGCTGGGGCGCCCGCCCGCTATATAGACCGTATGGATGATATATCCGGCCGTCTTTCTATCATTGGCGGCTAATTTCACGGATCGCTGTCTTGACCCCTTTGCTTCGTTAGCTGGTAGTCGATTGAAGGCGACTGGCCTAACCAGGTTCTTGAATGGTGCTGGCGCTTCTTTTCTGGATTTGCCCCGCTGCTTTCGTGCGGCACAGAGCGCCTGATAGACCCTTGAAGAGACAGTGTCATACTTTTTCTGTTGGGGCCGGGACACGTCTCTTTGTGGCACTGTTCGGACCGCTGTCTTCTTGATTCTGGCGGTCATGGCATTTTTCTGAACCCACTTCAGAGGCTCGAAGGAATTGCTGATTCTTAGGTCCGACTCAGCCGTCGTCACGGGGCAACCCTGCACTTGGAACTTCACACGATTCCATTTGGCCGAAGCCTTGGCCCTTTTGTTCGCTCGATACCTGAGCCGCTTCTGCCTTAACTTTTCTGTTCTAAGCACCTGGTAGACTTCGGCTCTTTGGGAAGACGCCGCAGACCGGTTGATTGAGGGCCTTGGAGATACGCCCGATTGTGCATTTGTTGGAGTCATCGCCTGAGCTCGTCTGCAACATTTAATGTTGCCCTTTGCATCGGAAGTCTTGCTCCCAGCTAGAGCGCCAGGGAGTCGTTCGGACACCATCTTAAGTTTCGGTTGTGGTGCCCTGGCGATCACGACATTCGGCCTCTTACCCCTTGAGACCGGCTTGGCCACCTGTTCCGCCGGGATCTCCGCCAGATGAGCGCTTCCGGCAGGGTAGATGATGACGGAGCCAAACTGGCGGGGCAGTTCCTCCCACTGTCGACTGAGGCTTGTGGAGAGAACCACACGAGCGTTGATCTTGACCACGTACGGAATCGGGGGCGCTTTGGAAGTTGAATTCGTCTTGGGAGACATTGTCGTTGAAAGTTATTGCTGCACGAAAAGAAAACATCATTTCAGTATAGGCAATTGATATGTATATTGATTGAGTTCGCATGAACGTTTAACCCGGAATATGGGAGGAGAAAAGGGTCCCATCGGGCGTGTCAAAATCTGTAGGGTGTTTTTCGTCACCCCATTGAGATGGGAATACGCGCGCGCTTGTCAGGCATACTACAGATTCCCCCTGCCTAGGGTAGGCCGAGGTTTAATGATTGTGGGGATCTGAATCTCCGGCAGCCGCGGACTAAGCTGCCGTTAATTACACCTCGCCTTTGGGGCGAGGGAACCTCCGATTAACGGGTTAAACTGGTCATGCGAACTCAATGTGCAGTGTACGTGTGTTTTGTTTTGGAGGGGGGTTTAAATATATCGGGAGCCACGCAGAGTTTTTACGGGGGTCCCGCTACCCGGATAGCGGGCTGGGGGTCAAGGGGGATAGCAGCCCACTTGCGGGGTCCGGAGCAGCGCCCCGTTAGAATTTTTTTTAACAGGGACAGTGTCGTGAAGTATGTGTGTATGTACATATGTATACATATGTATAGATATATGTGTATATATAAATAAAGGGGGAAAAGACATCTAAAGGATGCGTGGGGCCAGCGCCTAGGCGCTTGAGCGCAAGCGCGCCACGTGTCGGCACGTGGGCACTTTGCGCTCGAGCTCAGAGTGCTGGAGCGCAACGCGCCACGTGTCGGCACGTGGGCGCTTTGCGCTCGGACGCTGAGCGCTTGAGCGCAAGCGCGCCACGTGTCAGCACGTGGGCGACTTACGCTCGAGCGCTTGCGCTTGAGCGCAAGAGCGCCACGTGTCGTCACGGAAGCGACTTGCACTCGAGCGCTTGCGCTGGAGCGCAAGCGCGCCACGTGTCGGCACCGGGGCGACTTGCGCTCGAGCGCTTGCGCTTGAGCGCAAGCGCGCCATGTGTCGGCATGGGGGCGACTTGCGCTCGAGCGCTTGCGCTCGAGCGCAAGCGCGCCACGTGTCGGCACGTGGGCGCTTTGCGCTTGAGCACTGAGCGCAAGCGCGCCACGTGTCGGCACGTGGGCGCTCTGCGCTTGAGCGCCGGCGAGAAAAAGAGGCTTTTACCCTAAAAATATTTCTTGGAAGAGAAATCAGAGAGGAGTTGGACTGCTGAGTGTATTTCTCTTTTTTTTTGGGGTTTAGTGAAAGATGTTCTTCTTCTCCCTCCTCTGTTAGCTGGATCTTGAAAATCAAGAGATATGGGATTTTTAAAAATCTCTTCTTTTTGAGATCTAACGGAAGATCTGAGTTCCCCTTTATGGGTCTTGTGGTGAAAAACTTTTTTTTTTATAAAAAGAAGAGTAAAACTCTTGATTTAATTCAAGAGAAAGAAGAAGGTTTTGGAACCTTGAAGAAGGAGAAAGATCTCAGATCTGGAAAAAAATTTAGAGAGAGAAAAAGTTGTGAGATTTTTCATTATCTTTGCCTTTATAGGCTATAAACTTTACACATAGCCCCTTGGGCTTCACAAAATGGCATTTTGCCTATTCCATGGCTCATGTGCCATTTCTTTTTGCACATAAGCCATGGGCTTTACAAAAATTTGGCTTTATGCCTATTTTTCTTACATTTATCCATAAAATAAAATAACAGAAATACAACAAAATTATTTATTACAAAATTTTTATCTTGGCATGGGGGGAGGCTGGCCGCTTCATGTTCTGGCTCGACCCGGGCATGGGCCCACTGGATCTGGGCTTGGGCCCACTTGGCTTGGGGTTGACTTTGATTTTGACTTGGTCAACCGGGGTGTAAATTTTTACCCCAACACTTGCTTTGGTTGAATATCGAACGATCCCTCTATGCCAAAAATTTCTTTGAAAGATCGGATAGACGCGTCTAGGACAAACAACTGGACTCCGCAATCCACTCTGTATCAACCGTTTCAACCTACCCCACCTTCTTACGTTGATACCCCTTTTGAGATCTTGTTGTCACTCCAAGACCTATGTCTATTGCTGAACGTATTGAACAATCTCGTAGCCGATCTTTAAATCCTTTCACCACTGCAACTTCTTTTGATCAACAATTCCAATCACCTTCTTATCCGAATGTTGATCCTACTCATGTCCAACCATTCGATTCCTACCAGTCCTACCCGACTTTTACACCTTCTTTAGACATTTCTTTTACACAGCCATTTGGGAGTTTCCAGTATCCAAACAACTTTGGATCTTTTACTGAAACCCCTTCACAACCCATGTCTAGTCTGGAACAGTCGTTGGAAGACTTTCGGGTAGTATCATGCCAACAGATACTGGATTTGATTGCGTCTATGGCCGCCCTTATACAACCTAGTGACCCGGTAACTAGTTTCCAAATAGCTCGAAATTTTCCAATGTATGATGAGGCGGTAGGACAGATTGAGGAATTGAGTCGTGAGATTGAGAAGCACACCGTTCCAAATCTAACCTACCCATTGCAAATTGAACCCCACAACTACGGTTTCAAAAGTCTATCAAGTGTCCCAAATGATTCACCAATTACAGATAGAAAATTTAATGAGTTGTGCGACTTTGTAGTGTTTGATTTACCCGATTGTGAAGGGACTATGTCAAGTGAAACCACACCAAATCCTTTTGACCTCTATACCTCCATCTTAGAACCACAACTGATTGAAATCCATGCTTTTGATGAGGTGTCTGAGAAATTTGATTTTCACTTGATTGAGGATATTGACACTGGGAATATTTTGGATGATGAACCCGTAGTTTTGGATGAGTTTTTCTCTCCAATTCATCATCCCGAGTCATTAACTGTTTTTTCCGAACTCCATATGAGTCTGGATTTTGATGATAAATGCATGGATAAGCTGAATTTTGAGGAGACTTTTGAGGATAGCTTTGAGGATGAACCAGTTTTAGTTGACGAGTCAGATTTTCCAATTCATTCTATCCCTTTCATTGACTGTGTACGACCTCCTAAACCTTTAACCGATAACCTTCCTTAATCACTCCCCTCCATCCTTTCCATCGTTCTGACCTCGCAAGACACCATATCACTTTCATTTCCAATGTTTGGTTTTCCAAGTTTGGTCTACCCATGTTTTCTCCCGAATCTTGAGGGATTTGACCCTATTTCTCGACGGGTTAATTGATTAGTATAATCGCTTTTTACACATCGGTCATCACAAATTATACTAATTTATTCACTCCATTTCCACCCTCAAGTTCGTAATCCACTTCTTTCTCCCTTCCGCCATTCTTCTCCTCATATACCGAGACCATATCCCACTTCTATCCCCATACGGTCTCGCGTATTCTCCATTTATTTCCTTTCCGCATTCTTTCACCAACCTGCACACTATCGCGATAGATTTTTTGAATCGTTGGTGCTCACTTTTTGCCTGTATAAGGCCTTGTATAGTTTAATACTATTCTCTTTCCCCCCTAATACTGAACTTCACCGCTTAAACAATGGAAACACTGTTTCACTTAAGTTTGGGGGGGACCAATTTGTGTATATATATTTTTGGTTTGCTTCTTTTTTTGTATAAAGTAAAAAAATTTAAAAAAACACAAAGAAACAAGGGAGCGCCGACAATTTTGACCCTCTTGGTATAGCCTGACAGTGAGGGCACTGTCAAGTTTTAGTTTGGGGTGTGCTCGGTAAGCTTTCTTCCTTCGCATTCATATGTATATTTTACATTTGCATACTTATTTAAAAAAACCTTAAAAATCGAAAAAAATTTAAAAAAATATAAAAACTTTGTCGTCAAGTTAGCTAATAGGGTAACATAGATTTTTATTCCGAAAGTTGAGTTGATACGTTAGAAATAACTAAATTCTAGGCTTAGGAATTGAAAACCATAAAAATAACCCTCATTCTGTTTAACCTTAGTAATTATACGTCCTTGCAGATTTTTTAATAGAAGTAGGTAATCTTGAGTTCAGTTCTTTAGTTAAATCAAGATGAAGGGAAAGTATTGAATGCTTTACTGAAGGATAAGTCTGAAAAAATAGTTTCTATTCTTAAGTCCAAATTTAGAAAGTATATACCGTACAAACTGCACACATACGCACCTTGAAACTTGAGATAGTAGAGAATACCTAGAAATACTCTTGCCTGAAAACCTAGTATGAAAGAAAAAAAGGTATTTAAAGCTAACCACCTAAAGAGCATCATTGAAAAATATATCTGGTCTTAAAAAAAAAAAAATTAAATAAAGTCAAGATCTGGAAACTGCCATTTACGCTTTAAGATCACACATTCAGTAATCGGCTGTTGGTGCCTCAAGAAATATTAATAGTCGCATGAAAGGTGTGTGAGCAACACCGCCCATCATTAACGAAAAGAAGTAGTATAAGGTATTAGGGCATGGGTACTATAGCTTGAATTGAATTCTTAAGTGTAAGGGTGAAAATTTACATACACGTAGGGGTATACAAACGATGTTTGGAGGAAAGATAGAAATAAAGAATAAGACGTATGTTTTCCGTAAAGATGATAAAAATCTCTGATTGGAGACGGCACTTTTAGAAGGAAAACTCAAAGGATACCGAGATCTTTCTAAACTGTAAAAATGTATAGGATCTGGGGTTGAATAAATAGGAGGTGTGAAACATAAGGGTTGAATATTTCTAACATAGGATAATAGAATTTCTAACCTAAATACTAAACTGTAGGAGTAGAATCAACATTAACTTGTGAAACTAGCTTGACGGGATTTTGTGGGTGTAATCCGCTGAAAACCCTCAGGAAACAACACTCCTCTTACTAGGGACACCTATAGGTTTAAAGGCTTGTTGCACGAGCTCAGTGCAATCCCGTTCCCTGCGAAAGTGAGGCTAGGATTTTGTTTTGCTCGGGACGAGCAAAAGATATGTTTGGGGGTATTTGTTTATCACAGAAAACTACATTTAATACCACTCATTCATTATATATTTTTTGTATATATCGGTACTATTAACCAATGTCTGCTCAGTAATACAGATTACAGGTATCCGTGATAAAATACTGGAAATACACTCACAATCACGGATATAACGTTTATTATGCAACCGGAACTGGAAACCGACCGATATTTCAAGAGTTTCTTTTTGCAAAATGCATGTGTACACACTTTTTATCTAAATGGTCCAACACATACAAGTGTGTACACTAGCTTGTTGGTACATGGACCTAGAGAGGGCTGCCTTGGAGCAAGTAGCCACACAAGAAATGATGTTTGTTTAATGCAAAAATATATGATGTGATTTAAAAAGCATCAAGTTCCCTCTAAGCTATTGAGTACAACCCAGGCCTCTATAGACAAATCAAGCAGCACCAGTGGACTTGTCGAGAGAACACAAGACCACACAATCAACACGAGCCAACTTGCTCGGTTTTGGGCCAGCCACACCCCACTAAATTCCGAGCTCGTCGGCCCCCCTATCCCTTTGACCCCATTTTTCCACTATCGATCTCTTGCAGTCACATCAACTTATTTTTATTGCTTGTTTATGTAACACCTTAAAATGCGATTAGTGTTAATTAAGCGATAATGCGGGTTTTTTTTGTAAAAAATTAACCAAAATAGTTTTCACATATTTTATAAAAAATTGTTAATATTTTATTATTATTTGTTTTGGCTTGCACACACATGTGCATGCTAACTTGGGGATTATGGAAGTGTTAACCATGCTTAAGTAACCATGGCACCTTAACCCTCATGCCATTATGTTATATGTATTTATTTAATTAATTAGTTTTTAAAACAAAGGGTTTGAATTAGGGTTGACTTTAGAGAGAGAAGGAGAGAGAGAGTTGACAATAGGAATGATGAGGCATGGGGCAAGCATGGGGAGCATTTAATGAGGAGAGAGAAGGGGTATGGCTCATCCTAACCTCACACCCTCATTTTTCTTCACCACTCTCACACCCTCATTCTCCTCATCACTCACACTCTCTCATTTGTGTTCTTCTTCTCATTTCCCTTCCCCAAACTGAATCCCTACCTAGTTCATCACTAAACAAAGCCAAATCATCACTAAACTTCGTCTAAAGCTTCACAAAGTCAAGTTAAGCCACTAAAGAGGACTTGGAGCATGGAAAGCCAGGGTTTTTGAGCAAGTGTGGTAAGGGAGTGATCTCTAACTGTTAATTAGGTCTTTATAATTTTGTGCTGCCTAGTAGTTGTTGTTTAGTACACTAAAGTTATAGATTTTGTATAATATCGTATTTTTAGTGATATATTGGAGTCTCTGTGATCTGCTATCACCACGATAGATTAGTGTAAAATCTAGCAATGTAGTTGTAACAACTAGGATTATATTAGTAACTAATTATATTCTTATTAGTGAAATTCTTCAATAAAAGTTTACCAAGTTGACTTTGAAATATTTTATCAAAATTAATAAGCATTTTTCTAGAATTTTCCTAAGCTTGCACAAACATTTGCATGTAACCTAGGGTTAAAATTGGGTTAAACCATGGTGGCCTAACCCCTCTTGTTAGGTTAATTAGTTTTAAATTAATAATTTGTTTTTCTAAAAATATAAAGGGTTTAATATTCTTTTGGGGTTGACTTGGGTTGAGGAGAGAGAGATAGAATGATAGGTGTCATGTTAGCTTGGATAGAGAGAGAAAATGGTGGCTTAAGAAAGGGTCACACCCACTTCACTTCATAACTTTTTCTTAGCCTCCACATTCTCCCACTCACTCACATCCCTCACATCTCTCACTCACACATACTCTCAAGCGCACCCTCTCACTTAGCCTACATCAGCATAGCTGCTACCTCAGCCCAAAACAATTCAGAACCATAACATCAGCATCAGCTGATTTGTTCAGCTCCAAAACAACATCAGATCCATGTTATTATCAGCTCCAGCTGCATCAGCAGCAGCAATACCCTATTTCCAAACAGCCCCAACTCTATACAACACTCACACAACTCCATACATAACACAACACAACACAACACAACACAACAACACAACAGAAAAAATCACAAAAACAACAACAATGCATCAGCTTCAGCTTTAAACGGCAACAGTTATTCCAGGCAGCAATAGCAGCACCCCAGCAATCTCCACCCCTCTTCTTCTTCTCCTTCTCCTTGTTTGTGAGGTTCCTAGTGGGGTATAACTTCTGAACTCCTTCCTTGTTGCCTAGTTGTGTAAAAATAGATTCGATTAGCGATAATTATTCGTTTTTGTGCATGTTTGGGTGATTTTTGTGAAAGTGTGGTTATGTGAGGTTGGTGTTGGGTAGACAAGCCTAAGTAAGTGTTGTTAAGGCCAGGTTAACCTAGGATAACCCCAGATTACACTAAAATACCTTCAGTTTTCAGATTGGACTAAACTTGACATTTTAACCAAAAACATGGCTTTTTGAGATCTGCTGTTAACCGTGTTGGTTCAGAATAAAATTGATTGGACCATAGCCTACTGGTGACACCCTGACCCCACCACCAGAGCCCGACCCAACCACTTCCACCCGAGGCCGCCGAAATATCCGTTCTGGCCGCAATTTGCGGCCAGACTAGGGGGTTAGGGGCTAGGGTTTTTAGTACAGGTGTATGCTACATTTTTTGGGTCCAGGATATATATAGTTTTGTAGTATCCTAACCTGGGTAAAATCTGGGACTGTATGTCATTTTCTGGTACCTTATTTTGCGCGATACGCGAGTGGATTCTATGATTCAGCGTATCGCGGCGTATCAGATCGAATTTTGGGCTCACACACACACACGTTCCAGCGTATCGCGCGCACGCGCGTTAATTCGCGACGCGAGTTTCTCGTTTCATTCCGATATCGCGTTTTACGAGATTTTGATATATTGGGATTCTTGTGTAAATTACAGGTTCGCAGGTGGGTACTTCAGACGCCGCCAGGAAAGGGAAGCAGATGGTCGGCTATACTTAGCATGCGACCAGGTGAGTAGATTTAACATCTACGGGGAAATCGCCCGTATGGCGTTAAGCGTCAGGGCGTAATAGGATGTTAGTTTTATGTGTTCATACAGGCATACTAGAGTAGCATACCGTCTTATATATATAGAACTGGTAATATAGAACACTGCACTGTCACTAACGGTCCAAGTTGCACGAGCACTATTTATATGCTACACTCACACCGTTAGTGATTGCCATGACACTCACATTATAGGATTGCCATAACCTCATGTTTGACTCTGCTTATTTGATGTTGTCATGATTTGCCACCTACTATCATATGGACATTCATACCATGCACACTGTATATGCACTTTCGTATGTACCTTCATTGATATAACCTTACTTGGGCGCTTACGCATCATATGTCTACAGTTGTGCACATGTACATTGCTATATTCACATTGCATGCTTATCCATGCACACATCCATACCGATACCCATATTCATATGCTACATACATGGGTGATATAGACTTGTTTTAAAAACTAAGGGACCGCAGACGTTATTCTCAAAACTAGATCTTTCAAAAGAGCAGTTTTCCCTTTCTTTTACTCTTAGCGTCATATGACATGCTGCATGGATTACGCATTGTATTTAATTATGTGATTTCTGGATTTGGGAACCGGAGTACTAATTTAAGAAAATACGCACTATTTAAAAACCCGGTTTCCCTTGAAATGATATTTTAGTGCGTCCACCATGAGTTTTCTCGGTTCCTGAGAGCTTGTGTGAGTATACCCGATTCGAGGAGAGGTAGGCACCGATTGCGGGTATATGGTTGACCCGGTACGGTACCCCGGGGCGAGAAGACTCGTATTGTTAGACGGTGAGCCCGGCGGAGGGACTACTACCTACCGGTGATTGGTTAGACCTGGCGATTATCCGGAGGATACCGACCAGAGTTGATAGATGGATACGGGACGACGCGTACTGCCGGGGGCCGAGGGCCCATTCCGCAGACGGAGCCCGTGGGCAGATCCGATGGACGGACGCCCCATACTGGAGTATTTGCGTGTCGGTGCTGGACACGGTTGATTTTATGAGATTTGGGTGCCGATGTTGGGCACTCACGATTGTATGAGATTCACAGGATTTGAGGGCCGAGGTGGATGACGGCGCCTGAGTTTTACTGGGAATTGGGTGTATTGATGGACACCGGACATTTTTTTCACGTTGATATTCCGTGTAGACACTATTTATTCCTATACTCAGCATTTAGTATTGACATCTCATCCTGTACCTTTTGTACCTGATATAGTACCCATGCCAAACATGACTATCGCATACCCTGCTCATGCTATATTGGGTTGTTAGATTCCATATCAGACATGATTATTGCATACCTTACACATCATATGCGGAGACTTTTTGATTACATTTGCTGCCCGATATGAGTAATCAGTTCATTATATAGATGTTATTTGTTGGCATAGGTTAGAGTATCGCAGTACGTGCATACTCGCGATTACCTTTATATGTTATCTTCTATTCACAAGTTGGCAACTCATCCCCGTTGTGCCACAGTGCTTCCAGGTTACCCTTGGGAGTAGTCGCGGCTGGCTGTTCACCGCACTTTTGGCACAGATACCATTGCTGAGGCGTGTTAGCCCTTTTACTATTAGGTGGGTTTTGTACGGTATCTGTTTACTTTTCAGTTGCATCGTGATGTATCTAGTACTCTCCATCTACTTTCATGTATTGACTTAGAGACAGTTGTGAGGACGATGTATGTTATTTGTACTCTGGTGTCGAGCTCGTTGTGAGCCGGCTTTATTCATGCAGTTTTACCTCTTATGATATTTTGTTTTCACTTTACTGCTCATTCTTCGCTTCGGCGTCGTATATTATGTTGAGGTGATTTCTTCGCCGTTGGGCGCGATTCTCCTATTGTGATACTTTATTGATTTCATATGTTCATTTTAATTGTATCTCGCCTTTTACCCGATTTCGGGACAAACTTTTAAAAAGAAAATGTTATTTAAAAGGATTTAAATAATAACTTGAACCAAAAAGGATTGCTACTAAGTAACTTAAAGTTTTCAAATGTTTCAACACTCCAAACTTTTAATGGTTTTGTTTTCTGGGTTCGGCTTACTTAGTCATGTCACGCCTGTAGGCGTTGCGTGGTTAAGTGCCGGTCACGGGCCGAACTTTGGGTCATGACAAAGTTGGTATCAAAGCGTAGGTTTTACCTTCGGAGTGTAGGATTGACCCTGGTATGATGGAGTAGGTAGCTGCAGCAGGGTGGCGTGGCGTGCGTATGTTCCGCGGCATACTCACGACACGGTACCCCGCCTAAGCGACCTTAGGGTTTATTGATTGAAATTCCTTCATGACTATATACATTCTTGCGATTCGATTTCCGTATCCTTATCGAATCCTACCTTCCTTTACAGCCACTATGCCGCCAAGGACTACGAGGGCACAGAGAGCGGCTGCGAGAGCCGAGGCTCGTATTGACTCGTCCGAGACGAGGACTGATCCGGGCAGTGCACCTGTTGCGCCCGAGCAGACTACACCTTCCATGACAGATCAGATCGCCACACTAGGGGCTGGTATGCAGGAGATGCGCCAGACGGTGGGATCCAGCATGCAGGAGATGCGTCAGATGATAGGGTCGCTAGTTGAGACGCTTCGAGCGCAGCGACCAGAGGTAGCTCCACCAGTCACGAGGACCGCGATGGTATCTACAGCACCAGCAGTTGCCCCTACAGCCACGGAGGTGATTTCAGTATCATTAGCATAGTTCATGAGGCTGAAGCCTCCGGTTTTCACAGGCACCGACGCAGCAGAGGACCCGCAGTCCTTTATTGATAGGATGGCCCGGATATGCCGTTCCCTTAGATGCTCAGATACGAGGTGTGTCGAGTTCGCGAGTTTTTGCTTGGAAGGACTTGCGCAGAAATGGTGCGAATCGGTCGAGAAGGGCAGGGAAGCAGGTCTTCCTCCTATGACCTGGACAGAGTTTGTGACGATCTTTATAGCCCGCTTCCTTCCCCAGAGTGTCAGGGATGCCCGAGCACGCAGATTTGAGTCCTTACGCCAGACGCCAGAGATGACCGTGGCAGAGTACGACGTGCTATTCACCGAGCTATCAGTTTATGCTCCGCACCTAGTGGCTACTGAGGAACTACGAGTCAAGAGATTTGTCCGAGGCTTGCTTACACCACTGTTCCTTGCGATCAGCGCACAACATTACGAGACGTATGCCGCAGCTGTAGACGTAGCCCTATTAGTCGAGGAGCGCCTTGCCGAGACTTCAGTAGTTCCAGGGCCGAAGAGGGTTCGTACTGACACAGCAGCTAAGAGACATCCGTTCAGACACCGTGATAGACGTCATACCTGTGACAGAGACTCGGGGCGAGGTCAGATGTTTAGCTCATACCCTCAGGAGGGTCAGCAGACGTCCCGTGGATGCTTTGGATGTGGTAGTCCTCATCACCACGTCAGAGATTGTACCGAGGCACGCCAGAGGGAGCTAGCCGTACCGCATGTCACACTTCCACTTTCTCCACCCCAGAGGGCATTGCCTGTTGTACCCACAGTTGCTCCGCGTCAGACTCATGCACAGAGGGGCCATGGTCGCGGAGGGTTTGTTCCTAGAGGACAAGGCGGCCGAGGCAGAGGACAGCCAGCTACCGGCAGAGTACAGCCAGCTGCTAGCAGGGGACCGCCAGTTGCAGGTGGAGGGCAGGCACGGGTTTTCGCGTTGACGCATCAGGACGCGCAGGTGTCCAATGCGGTGGTCTCAGGTACCTTATCAGTATGTACTATTCATGCACACGTATTATTCGATCCCGGATCCACGCACTCGTACGTTTCCACACATTTTGTGCCGAGTTTGGGTAGAGAGTCTGGGTTGCTTGATCAGCCACTTTTTGTGACCACTCCCGTGGGAGAGTCGTTTGTTGCTAGGCACGTGTTCCGATCCTGTGTTGTCCGTATTGGCGAGAGAGATTTGACTTTCGACTTGATCCTTCTGGAGATGTTGGACTTCGACGTTCTTTTGGGCATGGATTGGTTAGCCACGTGCTATGCGTAGGTGGACTGCCGCGAGAAGACCGTTATGTTTTGTTTTCCCGGAGAGTCGACTTTTGTTGTGCAGGGTGACCGTGGTACCACCCCTCACCTTTTGATTTCTTCTCTTCACGCTGGACGGCTTCTGAGGAAGGGATGTCAGGGATTTCTAGCCTATGTTGCTGAGATTAGGGCTACGGATGTTCCACTGGACCAGGTTCCGAGTGTATGCAAGTTCCCTGACGTATTCCCCGACGAGCTTCCTGGGCTACCGCCTGAGCGTGATGTTGTTTTCCGTATTGATTTGATTCCCGGCACGGGGCCTATTTCTATACCGCCTAATCGGATGGCCCCGGCGGAGCTTAGTGAGTTGAAGAGTCAGTTGCAAGATTTGCTGGACAAGGGACTCGTTCGACCCAGTGTTTCTCCTTGGGGTGCTCCGGTCCTGTTCGTTAAGAAAAAGGACGGCAGTTTGCGTCTGTGTATCGACTACCAGCAGCTGAACCGGGTGACCGTGCGGAACAGATATCCGTTGCCACGCATCGACGACTTGTTCGACCAGCTTCAGGGGGCAGGATATTTTTCGAGGATCGATTTGCGATCAGGCTATCATCAGCTGAGAGTTCGACCAGAGGACATTCCGAAGACGGCTTTCCGTACGCGTTATGGCCATTACGAGTTTTTGGTGATGTCGTTCGGACTCACCAACGTGCCAGCAGCTTTCATGGACATGATGAACCGTATCTTCAGACCGTATCTTGACTTGTTCATCATCGTATTCATTGACGATATATTGGTGTATTCCCGGTGTTGGAGATAGTGCCCTCAGAGTCAATTATTGGATCACAGGCACGTGATTGCAATGATTGAGGGAGGACCTGTCCCAGTCGGACAGTCTTACTCGAGATGATAGTATGCTATCTGGTTTATCTTTATCATCGTGTACTGCTTTAGGTGACCTAACAGGTCACTATTGCACGCTGATAGAGCCCCTAGGATTCTTTCTTGACCACCAGCAGTATGAGGGCGATCATATACGTGGGAGCTGGTAGTCTATAAGCACATCCTTAAAAGGTCCCTAGTCGTGGGAGTTTCGAGACAGGGCATCGATACTCCAGAGTAGACTAGTGTATACAGTCGAGACCCCGACGAGGGGCGGTGGCCGGTCTCATAAGCCACTGGTGTCAGTTGGTTCACCTAAGATGTATACAGGTGCTCATTGGGTTATGAGTACACCGGACAGGACTCGCCGGGAACATGCTAGTTGGTCTTATACCTGACGTCAGATAGCAGTTCCCTGGTGACATGTGTACAGGTTAGTTCATCGACCTGGGGATCTTCATTTGTCTCGTGTGAGTTCCCATTGTACTTTGATTACTACCCTACCATGCTCAAAGGAGACGTGCAAACAGGTTTTAGTTGGGTACAGTCCCGAGCCACATGGAGGCAGTGAGCGGATCTTCAGGGGTTCGTCTCTCCCGGTATTGGGGGTGAGGTCGCGCTGTGTCTAGGAGAGCCATTACACGAAGCCCTCGACCGAGGCAGGAGATTTACTGGTAGGTATTCCAGTAGTATCTCAGGGTGTTCTGGGCTACACTCTGACACGACTTGTACCGCTTTTGGGGGTCTGACTTTTACCAACCCCCTAGGCTCGCCATGCGATGCTCATAGACGAACGGACCGGACTGTACGGATATTGTCACTGACAGGCTCAGTAGGGTGTCAGGATGAGTTCGCTCATCGACGTCCCTTTTGGTCAATAGCTGGTGGCCCGTCACGTATTGGCTTATACCTCTGACGTGCTAGTGGTTAAATCCACAGCCATAGTATTGACGAGTCTTTAGAGTCCACCACACTTTCAGTTACTCAGCTTTCGGGCGAAACGCTGTAGAGGCCGTATGGAGATATGGCACGGTTCGATCAGATACGTGCGGTATTGCACGGATCAGGATCGGACAGTTTGTACTAGAGGCCGTATGGAGATATGGCACGGTCCGATCAGTTACGTGCGGTATTGCACGGATCAGGATCGGACAGTTTGTACTAGAGGCCGTATGGATATATGGCAGGGTTCGATCAGATACGTGCGGTATAGCACGGATCAGGATCGGACGGATATTACTAGCCGGCTTTGGTTTAAGCCGGATCCTAGTATAGTACAGTGTAGATTTTGTCTCATTGCATTTGTATTTCGGTCGGAATGCAGATGCGGGTGTGTATGCACAGTATCGGGGTTTTCCTGTAATTTATTACGGGACCAGTTTTCTGGAGTTGCCAGTTTGCTTTCCGTTTCGGCCAATTTCTTTTGTATCGTTCATTGGCCGAAGATTGATGGAGGAGGGCTTATTTGCATTTGTGCAAATAAGCTTTTGTGGAGGGTGTTATTTGCATATCCATGTGTCATGATGGTTCCACCATGCATTGACTTGTTTACTTCATCATTGATTGACTTTGGGTTCATGATGGTTGATTTGGAGTGTTGGTTTTTGTTTGTGATGATATTGTTCTTAATCATCACTCTTTATCCATGCTTGCATGATAGCTTCCCCACTCCCTTGACTTTCCTTGACTTCATTTCATTCCCACCTACCACAATCATCCATGGCCAGCCACTAGTGGGGGTGTGGGGCTTTTCTCTTTTGGTTGTGAGAAAAATGTCACTCTCATTCTTGGTATGCTACATTTTTCCTCACCTCTCTCCAAGTTCTTTTTCCTCCACCACAAAGGCAACGTCCTCTACCCCAAATGAGACTTGAGCACTACACATTCTACAGCAAATCTTGGGCACGTCGACTCGCCAGCTTCGTGCCCGAGTTGCCTCGGCATTAAGGTGGGAGCCCGTAAAAGATGCAGACGATGTGGTGCCCTTCCGGCGAGGAGGCGACGACCGGAGTTTCCGCGGGAGATCGGGACGACGATGAGAATACCGGAGGACTCGGATCAGTCGGTATATCTCTCTTCCCCTCTTGTAGTTAGCTAGGACTAGTTAATGGTTCGATCCGGGTTATAGTGCGCGGTGGTGCCAGTTTGCTAGTTTGCAAAATTTAAAGTTTTACGCTTCCGCATTTTGGCGTCGGAATTGACGTCCGGGGCGCCGCCGTGCACTTACAGTGGTATCAGAGCCTCGCCATTAACTTAGTCTAGCTTTTTTTAATGTGTTTACTTTTCCGATCAACCAAAATTCCAAAATCCGCGTTTTTGTTCACATCAGTTTTCTGTTGAAATTTTTTGGAGTCGAAAATTTTTTCAGGTTGTAGAAAAATGTGATGTACTGGAAATTATAAGCACTCTGTAGAAATTCGACACAGTGAATTGACCACTGAAGCGCGGAATCGCGGCCAAACCCCCCTTTGGGTCGCGGTTTCGCCGCACATTGGTGTCCTCGCTGTATCAAATTTTTGCGGTCGCTTTCTGGGTTAAAAATAGGGGTTTTGGAATATTAATTTTGGGCCCAGAATTTCTTGATGTGCTACAGTAGTACTTGAGGGCCCACTTGTTAAAATTTGATCGATCGAAATATTTTAAACACATTAGTTCACAGTATTTGCATTATATCTGCGACCGTGAATGCCACTTAATCGGTAAATCCTGTCTAACTGCTATAGCCCGGTTAGACGGATTTGCGAACGTGACTTTCATGTTGATGTTCTGTGTTTTGCTGTGATGTTGCAGATTGGTCGTGGGGGATAGCCTGGATGCAATGCTAGTACAGTTGTGGTTGTATTATGTAAATTTGATATTGCGGGGCGAGCGTCCGACATGTGGACTGCCGTCACTGCCTGATTGTATTATTATTTTGGGGCACGACCAGGTTGTGGTCGATGTACCCGTTGTATGTATATTTTACTTTCTGTACTAGGATTACCCCGCGGAGGGGTGCACGGATAGCCGGGTTCTAGAGGGCAACAAGCCCGCATCTCATGGCATTGAGACGGAGGGGGCTTCACTCTAGGATTGGCGGGCTATTCGCCGCACTCGTAGGGGGTACAGGTTGACCCAGGAGGGGTGCCCAAGTTGCCGGATTCCGTGGAGTGCCGGGTGGTCCATTCACGTCGCTGAAGGGGGCTGCCTCGCTTCAGGTCTTGGCGGGTGACTTGCCGCGCCCGTAGGGGTCTAGGATTTCATTGCACAGGCTATCCACACGACCAGAGGAACGTCGGGTTTCAGTAGTGGCTCTGTGAAACCCGGGGATCCCAGATATCTGTATTGTTCTGTGATGCTGTACATTTCTGTGATGTTGCATTTTTTATCACGCCTTGAGCGAAATATAATATATTGGTATATATATTAGTAGATGTTGTATATGTTTTGCATCCGCGCTAGTCCAGTCCCCGCTCTGTCGTTAGTTAGCTAACCTAACGGGTAATGACGGGACCCAGTGGCGAATGCGGATGGCATATACGTACGTCATATTATTTTCGTTCTTTGTGGTGTGATCAATTGATGGGAATGCGTTGATTCGGATCAATGCAAGTTAAAAACAAACCTAATCTTATGTTGTTGGAACACTTTTCAAAAAGCTGTTATTGCAAGGACGTTCACTTTTGTTTTGCATCGTGGTATTCAGATGGAATACCCTGCTCCTCAGTCGACGAGGCAAGGGCCGAGATCCCTTCACCGGGAGTGACCCCTTGGACAGAAGTTTACGTCAGGGCATTAACTTCACTATAGCCGATTACTTTAGCTTTGCACCGTGGTATTCAGTTGGAATATCCTGCACCTCATTCTACGGGGAAAGAGCCGAGATCCCTTCACCGGGAGTGACCTCTTTAGCAATGGTTTTCGTCACTATATTTTAAAAGCTATCCGTTCCTTCAACGATATCAAGTTCATTACGTTAAAGGTTTTCTCCAGAAACCATTCGTAGCCCTCCGTCGTTTCATATGGGTAGTCAATAGTATTCAAGCTGTGTTTGTTGGCCAAAGTCAAGGCACAGTGTTTGGTAGCTGTTGGTTATTCATATGCAGCATAGATAGATGCGTTAGTTTGGAACAGTCATACTGCCTTGTTGGCCAAAGTCAAGGGTAGGTACGGGTGGATTCAAATCAACCTGGAGAATGACGGGTAGAACTTGACATGTGACTTATGATTTGTTGGCCAAAGTCAAGGTCATAAGAGCATGGGGTAGAAATCACATCGGCAGTTTCTAAAGAAACTGAAACTTGCCAGATATGCGCATACCTTCTGGAGTGTGACACCGTGAGCGGATTCCGTCACGTTATCATGCGATGATAGTTGGATCCCGACTCCCACTGATGAGTTGGTTTACTCCTCGGGTGATCCCGACTAATTCTTCTTTCAGGTTTGGAGAAGAATTTGACGGTACAGTGGGAGGTTTCCAGATTAGATAAATTGGTAACCATTCTGATCTAGGTAAGAGTGCACGCTGAGTGTTTCTTTTCTCTCTCTCTTTGGCAGCGACCATTGACCCGACACTAAGACTATGACTCAGTGACCAAATTGACCGAACCTTCTTAAACACCGACTTTTGGATTATCAGAGTTGCAAACTTCATTGCCACTCCTACTTTTACCCTTTTCTCCAGGACACCCCGTATTACTACGAACGTCCACTTCCATTGGACAAAACCATCGTATGGTTATATACAAACTCGAAGGTATTCGAGGATGGTTTCCGGTTCTGGAGAAAACGGATAGGACTATTCAGTTGTCTTTTCCTTTTACCTTCTCTCAGGTTGCGAGTACTCCTTGGTTTAGGAGTAGTAAACCTATTACGCAAATTGGATAGTCTTCTTCCAAACCTTAGGCTTGTGCCGAACGGTGGGGAATGAAGAAAACCAATTAGCATAACGATGGTGTGCAGAAGGTATCGAGTTAAGACAAAGCAAGGGATTAGTAAGAGGGCAAAGTAAATTGCGACTGCTATTCACGACCAAACCAAGTATTTATTCGCCAATCCTAAATCACCTTTGTATTTCTCCAGAACACTTCGTATCACTACGAAGATCCACAGTTTACTGGATGCTCCATCGTATGGTTATATACGAACTCGAAAGGAAATTGTCCAGTTCGGGGATGGATTTTGGTTCAGGAGAAATAGGAATAAGGTTTATTCAGTTGTCTTTTATCTTCACCTTCTCTCGCATTGCGAGTGTTCCTAGGATTAGGACAGTACACCCATTATGCTTATTGGATAGTCTTCTTCCAAACCATAGGCTGGTGCCGAACGGTAGGGAAGGAAGAAAACCATTTGGCCTAAAGGGGTATACAGAAGGTAATGAGTAAAGACATATAAAGGGACTTGGAGAGGTGGCAAAGAATTATACGGTTACAGTTGTGGATCTGGATAATGGAAGAGGCATTACTAGGAATACTAGGATACCCCAACGAAACATTTCAATGTTTCAGTTTCACTATCTACTGTTAATAGAAAACTGATTTTCCAGTTAGACACTTTCTCCAGGATATGTATTTACCAGGTATGATTCTCACATCTGTATGGTTTTACAGATGATGAGTGAGAGTAAGTTATTGGGGATTGGGTGATTATCCTCATTATATCTGGATTCGTTGTAATCGGTGAATTTGAGGAAGTCACCTGGGTTGTTTGCCGGTCGGCAAATATTTTGGTTTTGAATATCCGCTGTCATGCACCAATTTCAAATTGATATATCTGTACGTCTATTTTCATAGAGTGAGATATACCTTTTTGAAATTATGTCTGTGACATTTACCTATATCAGTGGATGGTTAGGTAAGGAGCATTAAACATCGGTGTAATTCTTCTTAACCATAAGTACAGTTTTCAACCTACGACACGCAGTGAATGAGCTATCAGACTCAAGGGACTTATACAGAGTATTGTATGTTGTCCAGCGTCCATGAGGACAGAGGGGTTGGTCCTCATACTATATTCGGTTTACTTATGACTTCTCTAGTTTTTAGACAAGTGTTTCGTGGAAACACAGGGTCCGAATTTTGAGAAGTCATAGGTATTTGAATAAAGTAGAGAACCAGGTGTTACAAGTATCGGGATTCTTCAAGTTGATCGAAGATGTAGATACTTGTGTATGGTATTCAGTTGATAGTAGTGGTTAAGAGAACTTGCTTCTCTTTCAGGTTACTCATAATTGGAAGCATTCCTAAGTTGAGTAACGCTGATCGGCCTCCTTCCATTTAGTTGATATGCACTGGAGACAGCTGCATGATTTGAATCTGGTTCAATTAAATTAGTGTCTCTGGTTCTATATTGGATATAGAACAGTTCATATCTTAACGATGTTAAGGTGCGGGGAGTTTTCCAGCTTATGATTAAAACCAGACGCTGGACAACTCAAGGCACGTTTCTGTAATGGCTGTTTGTGGGTTGACCCAGTCTATGACGAGGGTTGACTTTCTACCATCTGGAAGATCAATAGTGATATTGTTCTAGACTCGCCACAGTTTTAATAAAAATGGATTTTTTTCAGAAAACAGCAGTGGGAGTATGGTAGAACTGGAGGTGATTCCAGAACCACAAACGATTACTGATGATTTGATAGGAACCTAAAGATTCAATCTGGTTTGACATTCCATTGGCCACTCCGCTGATAAGGTGGGTAACCTCAGGCACCCGAGAGGTACTCCGGTAGCCTCAAGGACGGTGGCAGGGAAGTTCTTGTTTACCCACACTTGCCATTGTTGTTGTTCCAGGTTGCGAGACCCGGCGGGAGGATGATTATAGCGTCGTTCTAAACTAGTTTTAGAAGTGTACGTGTATATGACTCTGGCAGAGGGTTGTCGTAGTCAGTGGGAGCAGCGGAAGCATTGGTGGACAGTTGGCTTATGTCTATTTATAGACTAAAGCAGATATAGCGGAGATAGATCATCAATTTCTGATGTGTCAGTCATAGGTTTGACTTCATCAGAATAGGGGATGGATCTGTTGAGAATGTAGTAGGGTGTGATGTCCTGGTATTTGATGACATACACAGAGTAGGAAGTGAAATTCCTATACTACAATCGGTTATACTTTGGTCGTCACACAGTGGTTTCTCCACATAGGACTTGGATATTATATCAGACATTCTGGTTACTAGATCTATGGTTTTAGATCTAGATTTGGGTGGTTTCCCAATCTGGGTACTTTGACAACATTCTAAGGGTATTTAGAATGGACGACTCCTGGCACGGTAGTGTACCTGCAGGTAATGGAGTCACCCTCTCTAAAGGTGTCTTACAGACTAAAGGGGAGAGGGATGTTCATGATTGGCAGATCACTTGCTTAGGCAATTGAGTCAATCATGAGATGTCAAGTACCACACCAGATGTTGTTCTTGCAGTAGATGCAATAAGTTGATATTGATCCAATCCTGGAGAAACAATCGGAAGCAGTTTTAGAACATTAGTGGATGTTCTAGGGATATGAAAACGACAGCCTCATTCGGAAAACAGTTATCATTCCAGGCTTCCAAGGTGACATGGACGACAAGAAGGTTGTCAGAGTTATAGTTTTTCCTTCTGACGAGGGGCAGTATTTTGGACAGGTGGTCCAAGGCAATACTGAGGGAGGCATGGCGCTGGATACTGATTAAGTTCAGTTAACGATACAGTCTAAGAAGTTTGGATTTGGAGTTCATTTATGAGCTAGGTCCCATCAGACATCCAGACACATTATAAGACAGGTATTGCTCATTTCGGGAGATGGGTTTCTCCGCGAACTTGAAATATAGAGAGACATAGAAAGAGACATCAAAGCGGATCCACTCACTGAGGCTATTCCTCGAACGCAATAGTTTCGCAAACGGGTTTTGTGAGACTGACTAGCAGAGGAGTTGGGTGTTCGGTATCACGCGGGCTGTGAGTATGCGACATCGCAATAATTAGCCTTGAGTGCAAGTGGAAGATTGTTGGAGATAGTGCCCTCAGAGTCAATTATTGGATCAAAGGCACGTGATTGCAATGATTGAGTGAGGACCTGTCCCAGTAGGACAGTCTTACTCGAGATGATTGTATGCTATCTGGTTTATCTATATCATCGTGTACTACTTTAGGTGACCTGACAGGTCACTATTGCACGCTGATAGAGCCCCTAGGATTCTTGCTTGACCACCAGCAGTATGAGGGCGATCATATACGTGGGAGCTGGTAGTCTATAAGAACATCCTTAAAAGGTCCCTAGTCGTGGGAGTTTCCAGACAGGGCATCGATACTCCAGAGTAGACTAGTGTATACAGTCGAGACCCCGACGAGGGGCGGTGGCCGGTCTCACAAGCCACTGGTGTCAGTTGGTTCACCTAAGATGTATACAGGTGCTCATTGGGTTATGAGTACACCAGAAAGGACTCGCCGGGAACATGCTAGTTGGTCTTATACCTGACGTCAGATAGCAGTTCCCTGGTGACATGTGTACAGTTTAGTTCATCGACCTGGGGATCGTCATTTATCTCGTATGAGTTCCCACTGTACTTTGATTACTACCCTACCACGCTCAAAGGAGACGTGCAAACAGGTTTTAGATGGGTACAGTCCCGAGCCACATGGAGGCAGTGAGCGGATCTTCAGGGGTTCGTCTCTCCCGGTATTGGGGGTGAGGTCGCGCTGTATCTAGGAGAGCCATTACACGAAGCCCTCGGCCGAGGCAGGAGATTTACTGGTAGGTATTCCAGTAGTATCTCAAGGTGTTCTGGGCTACACTCCGACACGACTTGTACCGCTTTTGGGGGTCTGACTTTTACCAACCCCCTAGGCCCGCCATGCGACGCTCATAGACGAACGGACCGGACTGTACGGATATTGTCACTGACAGGCTCAGTAGGGTGTCAGGATGAGTTCGATCATCGACGTCCCTTTTGGTCAATAGCTGGTGGCCCGTCACGTATCGGCTTATACCTCTGACGTGCTAGTGGTTAAATCCACAGCCATAGTATTGACGGGTCTTTAGAGTCCACCACACTTTCAGTTACTCAGCTTTCGGGCGAAACGCTGTAGAGGCCGTATGGAGATATCGCACGGTTCGATCAGATACGTGCTGTATTGCACGGATCAAGATCGGACAGTTAGTACTAGTGGCCGTATGGAGATATGGCACGGTCCGATCAGATACGTGCGGTATTGCACGGATCAGGATCGGACAGTTTGTACTAGAGGCCGTAAGGATATATGGCAGGGTTCGATCAGATACGTGTGGTATTGCACAGATCAGGATCGGACGGATATTACTAGCCGGCTTTGGTTTAAGCCGGATCCTAGTATAGTACAGTGTAGATTTTGTCTCATTGCATTTGTATTTCGGTCAGAATACAGATGCGGGTGTGTATGCACAGTATCGGGGTTTTCCTGTAATTTATTACGGGACCAGTTTTCTGGAGTTGCCAGTTTGCTTTCCGTTTCGGCCAATTTCTTTTGTATCGTTCATTGGCCGAAGATTGGTGGAGGAGGGCTTATTTGCATTTGTACAAATAAGCTTTTGTTGAGGGTGTTATTTGCATATCCTTGTGTCATGATGGTTCCACCATGCATTGACTTGTTTACTTCATCATTGATTGACTTTGGGTTCATGATGGTTGATTTGGAGTGTTGGTTTTTGTTTGTGATGATATTGTTTTTAATCATCACTCTTTATCCATGCTTGCATGATATCTTCCCTACTCCCTTGACTTTCCTTGACTTCACTCCATTCCCACCTACCACAATCATCCATGGCCGGCCACTAGTGGGGGTGTGGGGCTTTTCTCTTTTGGTTTTGAGAAAAATGTCACTCTCATTCTTGGTATGCTACATTTTTCCTCACCTCTCTCCAAGTTCTTTTTCCTCCACCACAAAGGCAACATCCTCTACCCCAAATGAGACTTGAGCACTACACATTCAACAGCAAATCTTGGGCACGTCGACTCGCTAGCTTCGTGCCCGAGTTGCCTCGGTATTGAGGTGGGAGCCCGTAAAAGATGCAGACGATGTGGTGCCCTTCCGGCGAGGAGGCGACGACCGGAGTTTCCGCGGGAGATCGGGACGACGATGAGAAGATCGGAGGACTCAGATCAGTCGGTATATCTCTCTTCCCCTCTTGTAGTTAGCTAGGACTAGTTAATGGTTCGATCCGGGTTATAATGCGCGGTGGTGCCGGTTTGCTAGTTTTCAAAATTTAATGTTTTACGCTTCCGCATTTTGGCGTCGGAATTGACGGCCGGGGCGCCGCCGTGCACTTACACCCGGAGCAGAGAGGAGCATGAGCAGCACCTGCGGATTACGTTGCAGACCTTGAGGGAGCACCGGCTCTATGCGAAATTCTCCAAGTGTGCGTTCTGGCTGGACAACGTGGACTTCTTGGGTCACGTGATTACACGGGATGGTATATGTGTAGACCCGAGGAAGGTCGAGGCCGTGCGGAGTTAGCCCAGACCTACATCCGTTACTGAGATACACAGCTTTCTTGGACTAGCCGGCTACTACAGGCGATTTGTGCTTGATTTCTCTCGTATCGCTGCACCCTTGACCGGTTTGACCCGGAAGGGGGTTCCTTTCGTTTGGACGGAGGAGTGCGAGCACAGTTTCCAGCAGCTACGGACTTGCTTGACTACGGCGCCCGTGCTATCCTTGCCTTCAGGATCAGGCGGATTTGTAGTATATTGTGACGCCTCACGAGTGGGGCTAGGATGCGTATTGATGCAGCACGGCAAGGTGATCGCATATGCTTCCCGCCAATTGAAGAAACATGAGCAGAACTACCCCACTCTCGTTTTGGAGATGGCTGCAGTGGTCTTTGCACTTAAGATCTGGCGACATTACCTCTATGGCGAGTCGTGCCAGATATTCACTGATCACAAAAGCATAAAGTATATATTTCAGCAGCGAGACCTGAATCTCCGACAGCGCCGTTGGATGGAATTGGTGAAAAAGTACGACTGCGAGATCTTGTATCACCCGGGAAAGGCTAATGTGGTAGCGGATGCTTTGAGCAGGAGGCCCGGGGGTAGTCTTTCGTGCTTGAGTGCAGTACAGAGGCAGTCATAAGCAGATTGGCAGATACTATGTGACGGCCGAGTACAGTTCGAGTTCACACAGATCGGGGGACAGCTTGTGCACGTTCGTGCACGCCCACAGTTGCTTGACCGTATATATGAGGCACAACGCAGGGATGACCGTTGCTCAGAGATCGCGGCACAGATTGGACATGGCAGATTCTCCGAGTTCGTGGTCGATGATCAGGGGATACTACGATTTGGGTCTAGACTGTGCGTACCAGATACTGAGGGATTGCGGCGCGATATTCTCGAGGAGGCACATCGATCAGTGTACAGTGTCCATCCCGGCTCCACCAAGATGTACCATGATATGAGAGAAGTCTACTGGTGGGACGGAATGAAGAGGGACATTGCTGATTTCGTATCGAGATGCCTGACTTGTCAGCAAGTCAAGGCCGAGCACCAGAGGCCCGCGGGAGAGCTACAGCCGTTACCCATTCTGGAGTGGAAATGGGAACATATTTCGATGGATTTCGTTGTGGTTCTACCCAGGACTAGGCGGGGATATGACTCCATTTGGGTGATCGTGGATCGTCTGACGAAAGCGGCTCACTTCCTACCCGTGAAGACAACTTTCGGATTTGCTCAGTACGCCCAGATTTATATCGACGAGATTGTGCGACTACATGGGGTTCCAGCGTGTATTGTGTCCGACCGAGGCACCCAGTTCACCAGCAGATTATGGCAGAGGCTTCAGGAGGCTTTGGGCACTCGTTTGAGTTTCAGCACGGCATTTCATCCGCAGACCGACGGACAGTCAGAGCGGACCATTCAGACTCTCGAGGACATGCTCCGAGCTTGCGTGTTAGATTTTGGTGGTAGCTGGGATCATCATTTACCCTTGATAGAGTTCTCCTACAACAATAGCTTCCAGGACACTATACAGATGGCACCTTTCGAGACTTTGTATGGGAGGAGATGTAGATCGCCTGTCTGTTGGACAGAACTCAGCGAGAGCAGTGTTTTGGGGCCACAGATCGTACAGGAGACGACCGAGAAGATACAGCTGATTCGAGACAGGATGAGGACAGCTCAGAGCAGGCAGAAATCATATGCTGACAGACGCCGCCGCAGTTTAGAGTTCGCAACTGGCGATCACGTTTTTCTGAAGGTCTCTCCGATGAAGGGAGTGATGAGGATTGGACGGAAGGGGAAGCTTAGCCCCAGATTCATAGGTCCCTTCGAGACCCTCGAGCGTGTCGGCGCAGTAGCGTATCGATTGGCCCTTCCACCCAGTCTTTCAGATGTCCACCCCGTCTTCCATGTATCGATGCTACGCAGATACCTTCACGACCCTTCCCACACGATCCAGCATCCGACAGTACAGCTTGAGCCCGACCTCTCTTTCACCGTGCAGCCAGTAGAGATATTGGATCGGCAGGTGAAGAAACTTCGATCTAGGATCCTGCCGTCGGTGAAGGTTCTTTGGCGCAGCCCGAATGGTGAGGAGTTCACTTGGGAGGCCGAGGGAGAGATGCGGAAGAAATTCCCTCATCTCTTTGAAGGTACGCGTAGTCTTATATTTTAAATTCGGGGACGAATTTTCTTAAGGGGGGAGACTGTAACAACTAGGATTATATTAGTAACTAATTATATTCTTATTAGTGAAATTCTTTAATAAAAGTTTACCAAGTTGACTTTGAAATATTTTATCAAAATTAATAAGCATTTTTCTAGAATTTTCCTAAGCTTGCACAAACATGTGCATGTAACCTAGGGTTAAAATTGGGTTAAACCTTGGTGGCCTAACCCCTCTTGTTAGGTTAATTAGTTTTAAATTAATAATTTGTTTTTCTAAAAATATAAAGGGTTTAATATTCTTTTGGGGTTGACTTGGGTTGAGGAGAGAGAGATAGAATGATAGGTGTCATGTTAGCTTGGATAGAGAGAGAAAATGGTGGCTTAAGAAAGGGTCACACCCACTTCACTTCATAACTTTTTCTTAGCCTCCACACTCTCCCTCTCACTCACATCCCTCACATCTCTCACTCAC
Source organism: Agapanthus africanus (assembly GCA_030015575.1). Lineage (NCBI taxonomy): Eukaryota > Viridiplantae > Streptophyta > Magnoliopsida > Asparagales > Amaryllidaceae > Agapanthus > Agapanthus africanus. The sequence continues at coordinate 334,762,177 of JASDDO010000031.1, forward strand.
ACATACTCTCAAGCTCACCCTCTCCATTAGCTTACATCAGCATAGCTGCTACCTCAGCCCAAAACAATTCAGAACCATAACATCAGCATCAGCTGATTTGTTCAGCTCCAAAACAACATCAGATCCATATTATTATCAGCCCCAGCTGCATCAGCAGCAGCAATACCCTATTTCCAAACAGCCCCAACTCTATACAACACTCACATAACACAACACAACACAACACAACACAACAACACAACAACACAACAGAAACAATCACAAAAACAACAGCAATGCATCAGCTTCAGCTTTAAACGGCAACAGTTATTCCAGGCAGCAACAACAGCACCCCAGCAAGCTCCACCCCTCTTCTTCTTCTCCTTCTCCTTGTTTGTGAGGTTCCTAGTGGGGTATAACTTCTGAACTCCTTCCTTGTTGCCTAGTTGTGTAGAAATAGCTTCGATTAGCGATAATTATTCGTTTTTGTGCATGTTTGGGTGATTTTTGTGAAAGTGTGGTTATGTGAGGTTGGTGTTGGGTAGACAAGCCTAAGTAAGTGTTGTTGACGCCAGGTTAACCTAGGATAACCCCAGATTACACTAAAATACCTTCAGTTTTCAGATTGGACTAAACTTGACATTTTAAGCAAAAACATGGCTTTTTGAGATCTGCTGTTAACCGTGTTGGTTCAGAATAAAATTGATTGGACCATAGCCTACTGGAGACACCTTGACCCCACCACCAGAGCCTGACCCAACCACTTCCAACCGAGGCCGCCGAAATATCCGTTCTGGCCGCAATTTGCGGCCAGACTATGGGGTTAGGGGCTAGGGTTTTTAGTACAGGTGTATACTACATTTTGTGGGTCCAGGATATATATAGTTTTGTAGTATCCTAACCTGGGTAAAATCTGGGACTGTATGTCATTTTCTGGTACCTTATTTTGCGCGATACGCGTGATTCGCGAATGGATTCTGTGATTCAGTGTATCGCGGCGTATCAGATCGAGTTCTGGGCTCACACACACACGTTCCAGCGTATCGCGCGCACGCGCATTAATTCGCGACGCGAGTTTCTCGTTTCATTCCGATATCGCGTTTTACGAGATTTTGATATATTGGGATTCTTGTGTAAATTATAGGTTCGCAGGCGGGTACGTCAGACGCCGCCAGGAAAAGGAAGCAGATGGTCGGCTATACTTAGCACGCGACCAGGTGAGTAGATTTAACATCTAAGGGGAAATCGCCCGTATGTCGTTAAGCGTCAGGGCGTAATAGGATGTTAGTTTTATGTGTTCATACAGGCATACTAGAGTAGCATACCGTCTTATATATATAGAACTGGTAATATAGAACATTGCACTGTCACTAACGGTCCAAGTTGCACGAGCACGATTTATATGCTACACTCACACCGTTAGTGATTGCCATGACACTCACATTATAGGATTGCCATAACCTCATGTTTGACTCTGCTTATTTGATGTTGTCATGATTTGCCACCTACTATCATATGGACATTCATACCATGCACACTGTATATGCACTTTCGTAAGTACCTTCATTGATATAACCCTACTTGGGCGCTTACGCATCATATGTCTACAGTTGTGCACATGTACAGTACTATATTCACATTGCATGCTTATCCATGCACACATCCATACCGATACCCATATTCACATGCTACATACATGTGTGATATAGACTTGTTTTAAAAACTAAGGGACCGCAGACGTTATTCTCAAAACTAGATCTTTCAAAAGAGCGGTTTTCCCTCTCTTTTACTCTTAGCGTCATATGACATGCTGCATGGATTACGCATTGTATTTAATTATGTGATTTCTGGATTTGGGAACCGGAGTACTAATTTAAGAAAATACGCACTATTTAAAAACCCGGTTTCCCTCGAAATGATATTTTAGTGCGTCCACCATGAGTTTTCTCGGTTCCGGAGAGCTTGTGTGAGTATACCCGATTCGAGGAGAGGTAGGCACCGATTGTGGGTACATGGTGGACCCGGTACGGTATCCCGGGGCGAGAAGACTCGTATTGTTAGACGGTGAGCCCGGCGGAGGGACTACTACCTACCGGTGATTGCTTAGACCTGGCGATTATCCGGATGATACCGACCAGAGTCGATAGATGGATACGGGATGACGCGTACTGCCGGGGGCCGAGGGCCGATTCCGCAGACGGATCCCGTGGGCAGATCCGATGGACGGACGCCCCATACTGGAGTATTTGCGTGTCGGTGCTGGACACGGTGGATTTTATGAGATTTGGGTGCCGATGTTGGGCACTCACGATTGTATGAGATTCACAGGATTTGAGGGCCGAGGTGGATGACGGCGCCTGAGTTTTACTGGGAATTGGGTGTATTGATGGACACCGGTCATTTATTTCACGTTGATATTCCGTGTAGACACTATTTATTCCCATACTCATCATTTAGTATTGACATCTCATCCTGTACCTTTTGTACCTGATATAGTACCCATGCCATACATGACTATCGCATACCCTGCTCATGCTATATAGGGTTGTTAGATTCCATATCAGACATGATTATTGCATACCTTACACGTCATATGCGGAGACTTTTTGATTACATTTGCTGCCCGATATGAGTAATCAGTTCATTATATAGATGTTATCTGTTGGCATAGGTTAGAGTATCGTAGTACGTGCATACTCGCAATTACCTTTATATGTTATCTTCTATTCACGAGTTGGCAACTCACCCCTGTTGTGCCACAGTGCTTGCAGGTTACCCTTGGGAGTAGTCGCGGCTGGCTGTTCACCGCACTTTTGGCACAGATACCATTGCTGAGGCGTGTTAGCCCTTTTGCTATTAGGTGGGTTTTGTACGGTATCTGTTTACTTTTCAGTTGCATCGTGATGTATCTAGTACTCTCCATCTACTTTCATGTATTGACTTAGAGACAGTTGTGAGGACGATGTATGTTATTTGTACTCTGGTGTCGAGCTCGTTGTGAGCCGGCTTTATTCATGCAGTTTTACCTCTTATGATATTTTGTTTTCACTTTACTGCTCATTCTTCGCTTCGGCGTCGTATATTATGTTGAGGTGATTTCTCCGCCGTTGGGCGCGATTCTCCTATTGTGATACTCTATTGATTTCACATGTTCCTTTTAATTATATCTCGCCTTTTACCCGATTTCGGGAAAAACTTTTAAAAAGAAAATGTTATTTAAAAGGATTTAAATAATAACTTGAACCAAAAAGGATTGCTACTAAGTAAATTAAAGTTTTCTAAATGTTTCAACACTCCAAACTTTTAATGGTTTTGTTTTTTGGGTTCGTCTTACTTAGTCATGTCACGCCTGTAGGCGTTGCGTGGTTAAGTGCCGGTCACGGGCCGAACTTTGGGTCGTGACAGTAGTAGTGTTGTGTTAGAAGCCCTGAGTATTCACCTGAAACCCGAACCCTACCCAACCTAGTAAAACCGGCGAGATATAAAGGAATTCCGGCGTCGCCGGATTTTTAGGGGCCTGGGGAGTTGGGGTTTTGAGGGTAGCTGTCTGTATGTTATCCTAGGTGTTTGGTACTGCTTGCTTTTTATGTATTGACTGTAGGAAAAATCTAGGACCATTTTGCTAATTTCTAGTGTTTTGACTACGCGCGTTACGGTATTCGACACGGTTCGCTTTCTTTGTGTAGCTTGCTGCACTTAGGTTTGATTTAGAATGTCGCTACACACGTTAGCCACTAAGAGAACACTTGAGAATTTATTGGAGTCGATGCGTTGATCTAAACGTCTTTTGCATGTATTATTGGTCGGTTTCTATGTTGCACTTTTTATGTTTTGTGTGATATTAGGATCGATTGCGGGGACTTTGGACACTACAAGGAAAGAAAAGCAGGTGGTTGGATTTATCTAGCTCGAGATCATCGGTGAGTAGATTTAATATCTATGGGGAAATCGCCCGTATGGCGTTAAGCGTCGAGGGCTAGATATGATGTTATAGCCACATGTTATATACATATGAGTTGATTGTGAATGATCATCATTGCATACCATTACTTGTTGTACCTTGACTTAGTAACTATTGGACACTGCACCATTACTGACTGTTCATGTTACACGAGCACTAAATTGTATGCCACACACACCCCGTTGGTAATTGCCAAGACACGCACAACATATATACACACGTGGTACTGCATTCGTTATTGATATTGAGGCAATTGTTCTTGTATCACCTTACTAAGGGAATATGAATTGTTCCGCCTTCACTATTATCAATAGTTAGACGTTGATTCTTGTTCTATTGCGCTTATGAAATGCATCATGCATACATAACTACATGAATACACACATACCATGCTATAACTACATATACACCTTTAAATGATGTTGCATTTGATTTTGGAGAATGTGGGAACCGCATGATATTCTTAAAAACTGAATTCATTTAAAAGAGCGGTTTTCCCTTGATATGCTCATATTGCTGTTCTATGTTGCATACATCATATTTCATGGATTTACGCATTTGAGATACCGATTTCATGTGATTTATGGATTTGAGAACCGTGGTTATATTTCAAGAAAGTATGCATTGTTTTGAAAACCAGGTTTCTCTTGATATGATATTTCGATGCATCCACCATGAGTTTTCTCGGTTCTGAGATTGGTTTTAGAAACCCGATTCGAGGAGATGGATGATCCATTTACGGGTTCATGATAGACCCGGTATGGTACTCCGGGGCTGAAAGGTTCCTAGGCACCCTATAGTAGTCTCACAAGGCATCAACCATGCCAATTTACAAAAATTATGGTGCCGAGAAACCCTAATACGGATCGTCGGCTAGAATCCTAGGCGAAAAACGAATCTAGTTAACTTTTTAACTAAAGGAGAGAGGCTACAACCTTTGTAGATCCGGTTCTCCACTTCCTTAGCTCCACGTAGGTGTCCTCTCACTGTCCATCTCGAATCCTAGACTCAATCGTCGGCTTCATCGGGAAAACGAGCGGGCAATGTCGTCGGCTTCGTGCCGAAGATGATCTACGTCGAGGTTGCACAAGTTCAAGCTCCAACTTCACCAAGTTGTGAAACTTGTGAAGAAAACACCCAAAACAACTTGGCAAGAGGTAGAGGGTGAAGAAATAGGAGGTGGGTTCACTTTAGAATTGGATTTATCACTTTAGATCTCAAGTTGCCATCGATGGCATCAAGGTTTCTTTCTTGAAGAAGGAGGTCAAGAAGAAGAAAGAATATGATAAGTCTATTTTAAAATGAAAAAGAAAACCATACTTATCATATTCTAACTACGGTTAAGTGTAGAGAATAGACCATGGTAAGTGGATGGGTTAGGGTTAAGTATGAAGACAAAATGGTCTCTTTGGTCAAGGCTTCATGAAGCTTCAACAAGCTTCATGACAAAAACAAACCATTTTATTTTCATTTATCCAATGAAATAAATAAAGAAATGAATAAATAAATGATAAGGCAAAACCCTAATTATCATTTAAACATGGTTTAATTCTTCACACTTAACCAAATGATCAAGTATCATCAAACATGATACAAATATGTGCACAAAAGTATATCACATATACAACTTGCACATCAAGTGAGAAAATCCATATAAAGTGAACCAATACTAGTTAATGCAAAGTAATATATCAAATATATAATTATACATTAAATCATTAAATCAACATTTGATTCAATGATCCGGTCATGTCGCACATAACCGACTAGTATTCAATGTATCGATTTATCGAATCAATGATTCGATAACTAGGTCATATCGAATATAACCAATCGAAACATTTATCGCGAGAATGAAATGCGGTATCACATACACGCATTATTCTCGCTCCCGCACATATCTCATATGCGCTCCTATTTCGTTTCGCTTGAGCCAGGACAGCTCTGTGTAGGACTCTAAAGACTCGTCAATACGCCGGTAGCAGATGATGATCATATCAAGCACCCACAAGCCGCAAGCGGTCTGCTAAACGTAACGGCCATCCGGGTATTGAGCGATCAGAAGATCGACGAGCTAGCCCGCTCAAACTCCTGTGAATCCAACCAGTAACACTTACCGTACAGTCCGGTCTGTTCGTCTGATACGTCGCATATCAAGTCTAGGGGTGGTAAACGTCAGACCCCAATAACCGATAAGTCGTGCAGATGTGAGGCTCATAACGGGTCGAGAAACTACTGGTAACACTTACCAGCAAATCTCTGATCAGCCCTGGCCAGGGACTTCCCTGTTACGGCCAATCGAGCACAGCGCAACATCAACCCCCAATACCGGGAGAGACGAAACCCCTCCAATCGCTCATTGCCTCCATGTGACTCGGGACTGTACCCAAAGACCACCGTTTTGCACGCCCTCATGGACGTGGTAAGGTGGAGATCAAAGCACAGTGGGAATCACACAAGGCTCTATGACGATCTCGGGTCTACAGACTAACCTGTACAAGTGTCACCTGAGAACTGCCATCTGACGTGAGGTATAATACCATCTGGGAGTTCTCGGCGAGTCCGTCCAGTGTACCCAGTCTCCACTGGGCACCCGTATACCATCTCTGATGTCAAACACCAATGGATATGGGATCATCCATCGCCCATCCCATGGGTCGAGAAGCGTATACGCTAGTCTACTCTGGTATATCGATGCCCCGTCTCGATACACCCACGACTAGGGACCTTGAAGGATGTACTCATGGACTACCATGTCCCCACTACTATGATCTGCATCATAGTCCAGGTAGTCAAGTACACATCCTAAGGGCTTTACCAACATGTAACCATAAGACAGTTTAAAGAGACTAGTGTACATGTTAAGATAAAGAGTAACCAGATAGCATACTATCATATCGAGCAAGAAAGTCATCTCTATATATGTCCAAGCATCCAATATAATATACATCATCTGTACAATACTGGCCTCTAGGGCATACATACAACTAACAATCTCCCACTTGCACTAGGGCCAGCTGCTGTAGTATCGCATACCGAGCATCCCGAAGAGTCTCTCAAACTGTATCTGGGGAATGGCCTTCGTGAGTGGATCTGCCGTGTTGTTCTTCGTGTCAACCCTCCTGACCTCGATCTCCCGGCGATCAACTATCTCCCGGATCAGGTGATACCGCCTCAGAATATTCCTGGACCGCTGATAGGACCTGGGTTCCTTGGCCAAAGCCACCGCTCCATTGTTATCGCAATACAAAGGTATTGGATGCTCAATGGATGGAACCACTCCAAGTTCAGTAATGAACTTCTTGATCCAAACAGCCTCTTTGGCAGCATCGTTGGCAGCGATGTATTCAGCCTCAATCGTCGAGTCTGCCACGGTTTCCTGCTTGGAACTCTTCCAGCTAACCGCCCCTCCGTAAAGGGTAAAGACAAAGCCCGACTGCGACTTAGAGTCGTCCTTATCACTCTGGAAGCTCGAATCGGTAAAGGACTCCACTTGGAGCTCTCCGTTACCATACACCAAGAACATATCTCTAGTCCTTCGTAAGTACTTGAGAATGCTCTTCACAGCTGTCCAGTGACTCTCTCCAGGATCAGCTTGATACCTGCTCACTACACTTAGTGAGTATGCTACATCGGGTCTGGTACATAGCATCACATACATGATAGAGCCTACTGCCGAAGCATAGGGTATCCCTTGCATGCGAGTTCTCTCCAAATCAGTCTTGGGAAACATCTCTTTGGAGAGAGTGACTCCAGAGATCGTGGGCAAGTTCCCACGCTTGGACTCTTCCATACTAAACCTCTTTAGTATGGTGTCAATGTATCTGGATTGGGACAATCCCAAAATCCGTTTGGATCTATCTCTATAGATCCTAATTCCCAATATGCAGGAGGCATCACCAAGATCTTTCATTGAGAATCTTTGTGATAAGAAGAGCTTGACCGATTGCAGCATAGGAATATCATTTCCTATCAAGAGTATGTCGTCCACGTACAATACGAGGAAGACAACCTTACTCTCTGCCACCTTCTTGTAGATACAAGGTTCATCTGGATTTTTGACGAAATCAAACTCTTTGATAACGACGTCAAAGCAGATGTTCCAACTCCGCGATGCTTGCTTTAATCCATAAATGGATTTAAGCAGCTTGTACACCTTTCCGCTGCTCCCACTGTCTACGAAGCCCTCTGGCTGAGTCATGTACACGCACTCTTCTAAATCACCGTTTAGAAAGGCGGTCTTAACATCCATTTGACAGATTTCGTAATCATGATATGCAGCGATGGCAAGCATGATCCGGATGGATTTAAGCATAGCCACTGGAGAAAAGGTTTCGTCATAGTCCACACCTGGTCTTTGACGAAAACCCTTTGCTACAAGTCTAGCTTTGAAAGTCTCCACTTTCCCATCTACACCAAGTTTCTTCTTGAGGATCCACTTGCTCCCAATGGGTTTTACCCCTTCAGGAGCAACGTCCAAAGTCCATACTTTGTTGGTGTACATGGATTCCATCTCGGACCACATAGCATCCAGCCATTTCACTGAGTCCCCACTCGTGATGGCCTGCTCGAAGCTAGTTGGGTCATCATCCTCCATGATGCAATCCTCGCTCCCACCGTCCATGAGAAAACCGTAGTATCTCTCAGGTTGGCGAGGAACCCTACTAGATCGGCGGAGTGGCTGGGGTTCATCGGGAACTACGGAATCCTCTGGTTCTACCAGATCTTCTGTTGTAGCTTCTGCAGCTGGAACTTCTTCCAGTTCTACCTCATGACCACTAATCTCTTTTTCAAGAAATTCCTTTTCTAAAAAGGTGGCATGCCGAGAAACAAACACTCTTTGTTCCTCAGGGTGGTAGAAGATATACCCTTGAGAATTCTTGGGATATCCTACAAATTTGCATAGAACAGACCGTGCCTCGAGTTTGTCCGGATTTTGTCGTTTGACATAGGCTGGACAACCCCATATCTTAACATAGTTAAGACATGGTCTCTTCCCTTTCCATATCTCATATGGAGTGGTAGGCACAGATTTGGTGGGGACCATATTCAATAGATGTATGGCTGTCTCAAGCGCATACCCGCAGAAGGAAATAGGTAACTCAGCTGTGCTCATCATAGAGCGCACCATATCTAATAGGGTGCGGTTCCTCCGTTCAGATACACCGTTGTGCTGTGGTGTATATGGAGGAGTCAGCTGAGAGAGAATCACATTCTCTTTTCGGAAGTCCAGGAATTCATTGCTCAAGTATTCACCTCCTCGATCAGATCGAAGGATTTTAATACTTTTTCCGGTTTGGTTTTCGACTTCTTGTTTATATTCTCTAAATTTCTCAAAAGCTTCAGACTTGTGTCTTATTAAGTACACATGTCCGTATCTTGAGTGATCGTCAGTGAATGTATTGAAGTACGAAGAACCATCCCAAGCATGTGTAGACATGGGACCACATACATCACTATGTATTAGTCCTAAGAGTTCGGTAACTCTTTCTCCGTGTCCCGTAAACGGAATTTTGGTCATCTTGCCTTTAAGACATGACTGGCAAGTGTCATAAGATGAAAATTCGAATGGTTTCAAATATCCATCCTTATGCAACTTAGCCAGTCGTGTCGCATTGATGTGACCCAGTCTACATTGCCACAAGAAGGATTCGTTCAGTTCTGAACTCTTCCTCTTGTGTGTGCTTGTTATGCTCAGAACTGTTGATTGATTTAGAACATAAATGCCATTGCACAACGTGCCTGATCCAACCAACTTTTGGTTACGGAAAATGTTCATAACATTGTCCTGTAATAAAAAATTATATCCCTCTTTACTTAATAAAGAAACCGATATAATGTTGCATATCAGGTTCGGCATGTAATAGCATTCGTTCAGAACCAATGTATTACCAGTTGGTAATACAAGGTGATATTCCCCGACAGTCTTAGCTGCAACAATTGCACCATTTCCAACTCTTATGTCTTTATCACCTTCTCCAAGTTCTCTACCTTTCCTGAGCCCATGTAACTGATTACATATATGGGATCCTGACCCGGTATCTAATACCCAGGACGTAGAGCAAATGGAGAAACAGTTCTCAGTAACGAACACACCCGAAGAAAATGCATCAACATGTACTTTCTTCATTCGGGTGGCATGGGAATCCTGGCATTCCCCTATATCCTGTTCATTCCTATAACTCTTATAAGAAAGAACGGAACCAACGTTCCCCAGCACAGTATAACATGTGGGTTCGGTCAATACATCCATATTATTATCTTCATTAGGGCATGAAATGGTCGCTACCTGGAGAGAGAGAAGAAAACACTTTAGCGTATGCTCGTGCAAGATCAGATTGGTTATTATCTTATCTAATCAGGATGGCTCCCACTGCTTTTTATCAAATCTTCCTTCAAACCCTTAAAGGAAAGACTAGCCGGGATTAATTACACACTATAAGTTCGCCAATCTTTCAGCCAGGCCAGTGTCGGTACTTTGAGGGAGGTCCCCCGTGCTTTCGCACGAACCTAATTAATGTAAACCTCGTTTTCCCAGAGGCGTAACCCCGTTGACACCTTTCTAGACACCTACTTGATCAGCTAATTGCAATGTGTAAAACTCTCCCAGGAGTAACTCTTACTCGCAGTGGGTATCGGGATCCAACTATCTCATAGAAGGTATGCAATCTTATTGCAAATTTCAACACTTGAAATTCCCGATAATACTTTTTCCCCTAGCGTGCTATGACCTTGACGAAAGCCAACAAACCACAGCCCGCTAGTCAAGTTCAACCCGTACATTTCTTGACTGAATTAAACCCACCCGCACGACCCTTGACGAAAGCCAACAAAGCCGTACGACTACCCTAATCCAGTCGCATCATATGCAGCAGATAAACAGAACATAGCTACCGCACACTACACCTTGACGAAAGCTAACAAATGTAGCACGAATACTATATGTAACTTATCTGAAATGACGGAGGGCTACGCAGGTGTTTCTGAAAACCTATTGCGTAATGAACTTGATATCGTTGTAGAATCAAATGAAGTTTTGAAATGGAATGATTTTGTGGCTTTTCTAGTTTTGCTAAAGGAGTCACTCCCGGTGAAGGGATCTCGGTCCTTTCCTCGTCGAATGAGGTGCGGGATATATCATATATATCGCTGTGCAAAGCAAAAAATCTTAAAAGCAATCAAAAACCAAACCGAGTGTGTAGCATCTGCCAGTTATTGGTAAAGGAGTCACTCCCGGTGAAGGGATCTCGGTCCTTTCCTCATCGAATAAGGTGCGGGATATATCATATATATCGCTGTGCAAAGCAAGAACTGTAGCTACCTGTTTTGTTTTAAAATTTGATTCTACAACATCTTAGGTTTCTTTTCTTTCATTAATCACATTAATGAAGTCCCATCATTTAAGTACCTAAACATCACAGATAAATACAACGTACACTTATGCCATCCGCATTCGCCTCGATGTCCCCTCGTGCACTGTTAGGTTAGGTAACTAACGACAGAGCAGGGCAGGGCTAGTGCGGGTGCAAAACATAAGTAACGTCTATATAATATATCATATATACTACATCAAGTATCTATCATAGAACATCACATATATCGCAGCAGAAGAAACATATGAAACATTGGATATACTAGGACGTTCGTGTTTTCAATACGAGCCAGTATAAAACACGGATTCCATGGTCGTGATGAATAGCCAATCCCACACCCCTAGACCCCTACGAGAGCGGCAAGCAACCCTGCCAATTCTAGGGTTAGGAGACCCGGACTCGACTCCTCGAGTTGGTCTCCCTTTGGACCCCAGAACCCGGTTACTTGTGCTCCCCTCCTTGGGTCTATCCTAATGCGGAAAAGTAAATAATATACAAAAGGTGACATCTTCCGCTACCTGGAAGTGCCCCGAATAAAAGAATATTACATACAAGTTTTTACATGAATGAAAATGAAAAACACACATCTCACATAAAAAACCCCGGCTATTCAAACACGACGATCCAATATAACATATCCAGCAACACATAACATCACATGTCATCAACGTAAGTAAGTATGCATACCCCAATTGTCGTTGACGTATAGCAACGAAACCGGCGATATGTACATACTACACTTACGGTCACAGAAATGAAAGTGTAAAACTACAACAGTTGGAATCCGCAACCTCATTAGACATCACATGCCTAATCAAATGAAATACTTAGACATTACATGCCTAACAGTTATAAACCCCGCATTTTAGTCTCATTATCGAAAACTCTTTTCAATATCAAGTGAAACTAAACCGCCAGATTTTTAACATTCATTCAGTTATCTCATAACTTTTTATGAATTCTAATTATTGTATCACATTCCAGATAAACAGAAAATGTTAAACTTTCCGATCGAACAGTCGAATACCCAAGTTTTCCCGATACAGCTCAACACATGAAATAAGTATAACAACATTCAGTTCGTGCCTCAGTACCAACGGTCCAGCCGTAGAATGGTCAAGCCAACGCCTCACATGTGGCACGCCGTACTGCCCCAAACCCGAAGGTTCAAAGGGCAGTTCAAGACGGTCACATAATCGAGTTAAGGTTTGTTGTCTTCTAGAGGGTCCATCGCGTTACTTGCACTACTTAGAACGTCGTTAAACTACGGAAAAATCCAACACTTGGAAATTTCCCGACAGGAGAAAAGTTGGGTATTTATATCCGGTCGAACTTTTTAACAAATTCAAAAATTATCCGGAAATACACAAAGACGAAGTTTGATAATCCGGTCGAAACACCGAAGCTCTAAAACACCCCAGAAAATTAAACTCACGAATAATTATTAAAAATACCCATAAAACTCAGCTGCAGAAACTATGAATTACTGTGCAGAGGAGGATGGCTGACGTCATTCTTTAGCCGCGGAACCGCCGCCTAAGCTGGCTTAGGCCGCGGTTCCGCCGCGCATTACACTGTTCATTGAATAAAAATAGCACCGTAATTCTTAGAATTCCCTGCAGAATTTTTTAAGCATTTTTAATATTGAAAAATCCCAGATTTTAGAAAAAGTCCAGAGAGCACTTGGGTTTTAGAGTTTCGGGTTCGTTCGGGTTTCAAACGTCGTCTAGACTTCGCCTAAGGCTCTAGCTAGGCTCTGATACCAGTGAAAGGTTCCTAGGCACCCTATAGTGGTCTCACAAGGCATCAACCATGCTAATTTACAAAAATTATGGTGCCGAGAAACCCTAATACGGATCGTCGGCTAGAATCCTAGGCGAAAAACGAATCTAGTTAACTTTTTAACTAAAGGAGAGAGGCTACAACCTTTGTAGATCCGGTTCTCCACTTCCTTAGCTCCACGTAGGTGTCCTCTCGCTGTCCATCTCGAATCCTAGACTCAATCGTCGGCTTCATCGGGAAAACGAGCGGGCAATGTCGTCGGCTTCGTGCCGAAGATGATCTACGTCGAGGTTGCACAAGTTCAAGCTCCAACTTCACCAAGTTGTGAAACTTGTGAAGAAAACACCCAAAACAACTTGGCAAGAGGTAGAGGGTGAATAAAATAGGAGGTGGGTTCACTTTAGAATTGGATTTCTCACTTTAGATCTCAAGTTGCTATTGATGGCATCAAGGTTTCATTCTTGAAGAAGGAGGTCAAGAAGAAGAAAGAATATGATTAGTCTATTTTAAAATGAAAAAGAAAACCATACTTATCATATTCTAACTACGGTTAAGTGTAGAGAATAGACCATGGTATGTGGATGGGTTAGGGTTAAGCATGAAGACAAAATGGTCTCTTTGGTCAAGGCTTCATGAAGCTTCAACAAGCTTCATGACAAAAACAAACCATTTTATTTTCATTTATCCAATGAAATAAATAAAGAAATGAATAAATAAATGATAAGGCAAAACCCTAATTATCCTTTAACCATGGTTTAATTCTTCACACTTAACCAAATGATCAAGTATCATCAAACATGATACAAATATGTGCACAAAAGTATATCACATATACAACTTGCACATCAAGTGAGAAAATCCATATAAAGTGAACCAATACTAGTTAATGCGAAGTAATATATCAAATATATAATTATACATTAAATCATTAAATCAACATTTGATTCAATGATCCGGTCATGTCGCACATAACCGACTAGTATTCAATGTATCGATTTATCGAATCAATGATTCGATAACTAGGTCATATCGAATATAACCAATCGAAACATTTATCGCGAGAATGAAATGCGGTATCACATACACGCATTATTCTCGCTCCCGCACATATCTCATATGCGCTCCTATTTCGTTTCGCTTGAGCCAGGAAAGCTCTGTGTAGGACTCTAAAGACTCGTCAATACGCCGGTAGCAGATGATGATCATATCAAGCACCCACAAGCCGCAAGCGGTCTGCTAAACGTAACGGCCATCCGGGTATTGAGCGATCAGAAGATCGACGAGCTAGCCCGCTCAAATTCCTGTGAATCCAACCAGTAACACATATCGTACAGTCCGGTCTGTTCGTCTGATACGTTGCATATCAAGTCTAGGGGTGGTAAACGTCAGACCCCAATAACCGATAAGTCGTGCCGATGTGAGGCTCATAACGGGTCGAGAAACTACTGGTAACACTTACCAGCAAATCTCTGATCAGCCCTGGCCAGGGACTTCCCTGTTACGGCCAATCGAGCACAGCGCAACATCAACCCCCAATACCGGGAGAGACGAAACCCCTCTTATCGCTCATTGCCTCCATGTGACTCGGGACTGTACCCAAAGACCACCGTTTTGCACGCCCTCATGGACGTGGTAAGGTGGAGATCAAAGCACAGTGGGAATCACACAAGGCTCTATGACGATCTCGGGTCTACAGACTAACCTGCACAAGTGTCACCTGAGAACTGCCATCTGACGTGAGGTATAATACCATCTGGGAGTTCTCGGCGAGTCCGTCCAGTGTACCCAGTCTCCACTGGGCACCCGTATACCATCTCTGATGTCAAACACCAATGGATATGGGATCATCCATCGCCCATCCCATGGGTCGAGAAGCGTATACGCTAGTCTACTCTGGTATATCGATGCCCCGTCTCGATACACCCACGACTAGGGACCTTGAAGGATGTACTTATGGACCACCATATCCCCACTAGTATGATCTGCATCATAGTCCAAGTAGTCAAGTACACATCCTAAGGGCTTTACCAACATGTAACCATAAGACAGTTTAAAGAGACTAGTGTACATGTTAAGATAAAGAGTTACCAGATAGCATACTATCATATCGAGCAAGAAAGTCATCTCTATATATGTCCAAGCATCCAATATAATATACATCATCTGTACAATACTGGCCTCTAGGGCATACATACAACTAACAGGGGCAAGAAAGGTATGTTGTGCAGTAAACGATGAGCCTGGCAGAGGGACAACTACCTACCGGTGATAGTTTGGACCCGGCGGTTATCCGGAGGATACCGACCGAAGTCGTGAGATGGTATGGGCCGATCCGGACTGACGGAGCCCGAGTTATGTGGATTTACGTGTCAATGTTAGACACGGGTTTTCATGATGTTTCGAGTGTCGATGTTGGGCACTCCGATTCCATGATATTTATGGATATGAGGGCCGATCAGAGTGACGGCGCCTGAAGTATTGGGATTTGGGGTGTCGTTGATGGACACCGGTTTTTCCACGATGATGATTCATTGATGATGATATGTTTTATCCCACACGCAGTAGTTATTTGATATGCATTGATTCATGTATGTGTAGTACCTGATGGTGTACCTTGATAATAATTGTTGGATATCCATATTGCCATACTAATGCTATCAGATTGGATGCGATAGATTATCACTGTTCGTGCATACTTGCGATTATTTTTATGATATTACTTACTATTCACGAGTGGGCAAATCACCCCCGTTGTGCCACAGTGTTTTGCAGGCTTGACCCTCAGAGTAGTCGCGGCAGGGCTCCTTATTGTATCTATTTCAGTGGATACCGCTACGGTTGGTTGTGAGGCATTTTTGTTGTAGGTGGGTTTGCGGTTATCTGATTATATCCATTGTATATCTCATTGTATCCAGTACTCTCCATCTACCACTTTCATGTATTGACTTAGAGACATGTTTGTAAGGATCGATATTGTATATTTTGTGACTCTGGGTGTCGTGCTCATGGGAGCCGGCCTTTTCTTTTGTAGCTTTATCTCTTTATGCTGTTTTAATTTTTATTGTCTATTTCTTCGCTACGGCGTCGTATATATGCTTGTGGTGATTGTTTTCCGCCTTTGGGCGTGATTTGCTCCCATCTGGGGATGCTTTATTTATATCCTGTGTTTGTACCCGTTTCGGGGCTAGTTTTACAAAGGAGGTGCTGCCAAAATTTTTAAGAAAATAAACTTAAGTTTTAAGATTTTTACTTAAGATTTCCAAATGTTTTAACAATGTTTTTATCACTTGCTTCTTTTTTATGGTTTAGATTTCTGGGTTTTCGGCTTACTTAAATTGCGTTACGCCTGTTGACGTCACGTGGTTTAAGTGCCGGCCACATGCCTAAATTTGGGTCGTGACAGTTTATTCTTCTTTTGTTCCTATAAAAGCAGACTAGTGACCAAGGGAGAGGGGGTCCAAGTATTGTTCAAGACTTTATACTCTTTTGTTTCTCTTTTCATTTTGTTCTTGTACATAGCTAGTTCCCTTGAGCTCCTTGTCTTCTCTTGATATTGCAACCTATTCATTGAGCTTGCAAGTTTAAGTTTTGGTTATTGATCTCAAGGGTTGTATCATTATTTGAAGATTAATAAAGCTTTCATTTTACCTTCACTTCACCTTGAGTTCTTTGCCTTCTCTTGATCTTGCAACATCTTCATTGAGCTTGCAAGTTTAAGTTTAGGCTATTGAACCCATGGTTTGTCATGTGTTCTTTAGTTCTTAGTATTTTCTTACTTGCTTTACTTTCTTACAATTTATTTCCATGGCATTTACTTACTTGGAATTTAATTACCATGTCATTTACTTTCTTGCAATGCTCTTTTCTTTTCTTTGTTTATCTTTTCTTTGCTCTTTTTGTTTGCTGTTGAGATGGTTTTGAATATGTTTTTTTTAGGAAAGAAACCGATTTTGTAAGTTAAAATTTCCTTTCTCATTTCCTTTTCCCAATCTTTTCCATTAAACTCTGCCCAAACCTTACGCAAGCGCTCCGTTAGGCACCCTACCCTACCAAGATATCGGTGATTCCTAACCGTGACCAGTTGCGTTCGGATTGGCCAGAGGCGAAAGCTGTAGGGTTACTAGGCACACTAACAAGACTCTACAAGGCATCGACCATGCCAAAATTAAATTTTTTATGTGCCGAACAACCCTAAGAAAGATCGTATACTAGAGTTTAGGCGAAACTAATAGTTAGTAAACAACTTTACTTCTAAGGGAACACGAAATACAACCTTTGTAGATCGGTCCTTCACTTCATTTGCTCCTTGTTGAAGTCCCTTCGCTGCGATCAAGGTTCTCCCGTGCTCTTGCATGGCTTCACGAGGCGAAAGATGCGACCTTGCTTGAAGTCTCCGAGGCCGAAGATGATCTACGTCGAGGGAATTCCGACTCAAGCTACTACTTCACTAATTTGAGAATTAGTGAAGCAAACACCCTATACTAAAGTGCTAGTCTAGTAGAGGATGGAGAAATAGGAAGTAGGTTCTCTTTGGATTTTTATTTCTCACTTTAGTTCTCACTTTGGATCAAACCCTAGCAAGCTTTTTTTTTGAACAATGAAGAAGATGAACAAAAGAAAAGAGAAGAGGATAATGATCAAGTGTGTGATCTAACCATGGTGAGTGAGTATCATATACTAACTCTTGTATAGACTTAACCCTAGGCAGATTGTTATAGTTGGGTTAATAAATATCCATAGTAAAATACAAACTCAAGTTGAATTAGTCAATGCATCCACAAGCTTCCACAAGCTTCATGCATTTTCTAATCCTCCACTTGATTTTGTATTTACTTTAAATATTAAAAACCCAAACTAAAAATTAGCATAGTGTAAGTCTCATACACCCATGGATGATGTATCATCAACCATGATGCAAAAAGATAACACATTTTAATAAATATCATATATATAGTAAAGATGTGTACATGTGAGAAAAAACCCTAAGTGAACATGTGTTAGTTAATGTAAACTAGTATATCAAATATACAATTATACAATTATACTATAAATTATTAAATCAACACTTGACTTAATAATCCGGTCATATCACATATAACCGACTAACTTCCAATGTATCGACTTATCAAATCAACACTTGATTCGATAACCCGGCTATATCATATATATAACCGACCGATACATAAAGTCGCGAGAATAGAATACGGTATCACATACACGCTTTATTCTCGGTCCCGCACATATCACATATGCGCCCCTATTTCGTTTTGCCTGAGCCAGTAAAACCTCTATGTAAGACTCGTCAATACGCCGGCAGTAGGTGATGATCACATCACGCACCCACAAGTCGTCAGCGGTACTAGCTGGACATAACGGCTACCCGGGTATTGAGCGATCAGAAGATCAGCAAGTAAGCCCACTCCAACTCCTGTAAAAGCCTGCCGGTAACACTTCCCGTACAGTCCGGTCTCCTCGTCAGATATGTCGCATATCAAGTCTAGGGGTGGTAAATGTCAGACCCCAATAACCGATAAGTCGTGCCGATGTGAGGCTCATAACGGGTCGAGAAACTACTAATAACACTTACCAGTAAACCTCTAAATCAGCCCTGGCCAGGGACTTCCCTGTTACGGCCAATCGAGCACAGCGCAACATCAACCCCCCAATACCGGGAGAGACGAAACCCCTCCTATCGCTCATTGCCTCCATGTGACTCGGGACTGTACCCAAAAACCACCGTTTTGCACGCCCTCATGGACGTGGTAAGGTGGAAATCAATGCACAGTTGGAATCACACAAGACTCTATGACGATCTCGGGTCTACATACTAACCTGCATAAGTGTCACCAGAGAACTGCCATCTGACGTGAGGTATAATACCATCTGGGAGTTCTCGGCGAGTCCGTCCAGTGTACCCAGTCTATACTGAGCACCCGTATACCATCTCTGATGTCAAACACCAATGGATATGGGATCATCCATCGCCCATCTCATGTGTCGAGAAGCGTATACGCTAGTCTACTCTGGTATATCGATGCCCCGTCTTGATACACCCACGACTAGGGACCTTGAAGGATGTACTTATGGACTACCATGTCCCCACTAGTATGATCCGCATCATAGTCCAGGTAGTCAAGTACACATCCTAAGGGCTTTACCAACATGTAACTAAAAGTCAGTATAAAGAGATAAGTATACATGTTAAAGTAAAGTGCAACCAGATAGCATACTATCATATCGAGCAAGAAAGTCCTCTCTATATATGTCCAAGCATCCAATATAATATACATCATCTGTACAATACTGGCCTCTAAGGCATACATACAACTAACAATCTCCCACTTACACTACGGCCAGCTACTGTAGTATCGCATACCAAGCATCCCGAAGAGTCTCTCAAACTGTATCTGGGGAATGGCCTTCGTGAGTGGATCCGCAGTGTTATTCTTCGTATCAACCCTCCTGACCTCGATCTCCCGGCGATCAATTATCTCCCGGATCTGGTGATACAGCCTAAGAATATGCATGGATCGCTGATGGGACCTGGGTTCCTTGGCCAAAGCCACCGCTCCATTGTTATCACAATACAAAGGTATTGGATGCTCAATAGATGGAACCACACAAAGTTCAGTAATGAACTTCTTGATCCAGACAACCTCTTTGGCAGCATCGTTGGCAGCGATGTATTCAGCCTCCATTGTCGAGTCTGCCACGGTTTCCTGCTTGGAACTCTTCCAGCTAACCGCCCCTCCGTAAAGGGTAAAGACAAATCCCGACTGCGACTTAGAGTCGTCCTTATCATTCTGGAAGCTCGAATCGGTAAAGGACTCCACTTGGAGTTCTCCGTTACCATACACCAAGAGCATCTCTTTAGTCCTTCGTAAGTACTTGAGAATGCTCTTCACAGCTGTCCAGTGACTCTCTCCAGGATCAGCTTGATACCTACTTACTACACTTAGTGTGTTTGCTACATCGGGTCAGGTACACAGCATCGCGTACATGGTAGAGCCTACTGCCGAAGCATAGGGTATCCCTTGCATGCGAGCTCTCTCCAAATCAGTCTTGGGAGACATCTCTTTGGAGAGAGTGAGCCCTGAGATCGTGGGTAAAAACCCACGTTTGTACTCTTCCATACTATACCTCTTTAGTATGGTGTCAATGTACCTGGATTGGGACAATCCCAAAATCCTTTTAGATCTATCTCTATAGATCATAATTCCCAATATGCAAGAGGCATCACCAAGATCTTTCATTGAGAATCTTTGTGATAAGAAGAGCTTGACCGATTGCAGCATAGGAATGTCATTTCCTATCAAGAGTATGTCGTCCACGTACAATACGAGGAAGACAACCATACTCTCTGCCACCTTCTTGTAGATACAAGGTTCATCTACGTTTTTGACGAAATAAAACTCTTTGATAACGACGTCAAAGCAGATGTTCCAACTCCGCGATGCTTGCTTTAATCCATAAGTGGATTTAAGCAGCTTGCACACCTTCCCGCTGCTCCCACTATCTACGAAGCCCTCTGGCTGAGTCATGTACACGCACTCTTCTAAATCACCGTTTAGAAAGGCGGTCTTAACATCCATTTTCCAGATTTCGTATTCATGATATGCAGCGATGGCAAGCATGATCCGGATGGATTTAAGCATAGCCACTGGACAAAAGGTTTCGTCATAGTCCACACCTGGTCTTTGACGAAAACCTTTTGCAACAAGTCTAGCTTTGAAAGTCTCCACTTCCCCATCTACACCAAGTTTTTTCTTGAAGATCCACTTGCTCCCAATGGGTTTTACCCCTTCAGGAGCAACGTCCAAAGTCCATACTTTGTTGGTGTACATGGATTCCATCTCGGACCGCATTGCATCCAGCCATTTCATTGAGTCCCCACTCGTGATGGCCTGCTCAAAGCTAGTTGGGTCATCATCAACCATGATGCAATCCTCGCTCCCACCATCCATGAGAAAACCGTAGTATCTCTCAGGTGGGTGAGGAACCCTACTAGATCGGCGGAGTGGCTGGGGTTCGTCGGGAACTACCGAATCTTCTGGTTCCACCAGATCTTCTGTCGCAGCTTTTGTAGCTGGAACCTCTTCCAGTTCTACCTCATGACCACTAATCTCTTTTGTAAGAAATTTCTTTTCTAAAAAGGTGGCATGCCGAGAAACAAACACCCTTTGTTCCTCGGTGTGGTAGAAGATATACCCTTGTGAATTCTTGGGATATCCTACAAATTTGCATAGAACAGACCGTGCCTCGAGTTTGTCCGGATTTTGTCGTTTGACATAGGCTGGATAACCCCATATCTTTACATAGTTAAGACATGGTCTCTTCCCTTTCCATATCTCATATGGAGTGGTAGGCACAGATTTGGTGGGGGCCATATTCAATAGATGTATGGCTGTTTCTAGCGCATACCCCCAGAAGGAAATAGGTAACTCAGCTGTGCTCATCATAGAGCGCACCATATCTAATAGGGTGCGGTTCCTCCGTTCTGATACACCGTTGTGCTGTGGTGTATATGGAGGAGTCAGCTGAGAGAGAATCTCATTCTCTTTTAGGAAGTCCAGGAATTCATTGCTCAAGTATTCACCTCCTCGATCAGATCGTAGGATTTTAATACTTTTTCCGGTTTGGTTCTCGACTTCTTGTTTATATTCTCTAAATTTCTCAAAAGCTTCAGACTGGTGTCTTATCAAGAACACATGTCCGTATCTTGAGAGATCGTCAGTGAATGTAATGAAGTACGAAGAACCATCCCTGGCATGTGTAGACATGGGACCGCATACATCACTATGTATCAGTCCCAAGAGTTCGGAAACTCTTTCTCCGTGTCCCGTAAACGGAGTTTTGTTCATCTTGTCTTTGAGACATGACTGGCAAGTGTCATAAGATGAAAATTCGAGCGGTTTCAAATATCCATCTTTATGCAACATAGCTAGTCGCGTCGCATTGATGTGACGCAGTCTACAATGCCACAAGAAGGATTCATTCAGTTCTGAACTCTTCCTCTTGTGTGTGTTTGTTATACTCAGAACCGTTGATTGCTTTAGAACATAAATGCCATTCCACAACGTGCCTGATCCAACCAACTTTTGGTTAAGGAAAATGTTCATAACATTATCCTGTAATACAAAATTATATCCCTCTTTACTCAACAAAGAAACCGATATAATGTTGCATATCAGGTTCGGCATGAAATAACATTCGTTCATAATCAATGTATTACCAGTTGGCAATACAAGGTGATATTCCCCGACGGTTTTAGCTGCAACAATTGCATCATTTCCAACCTTTATGTCTTTATCACCTTCTCCAAGTTCTCTACCTTTCCTAAGCCCATGTAACTGATTACATATATGGGATCCTGACCCGGTATCTAATACCCAGGACGTAGAGCAAATGGAGAAACAGTTCTCTGTAACGAACACACCCGAAGAAAATGCATCAACATGTACTTTCTTCATTCGGGTGGCATGGGAATCCTGGTATTCCCCTATATCCAGTTCAGTCTTATAACTCTTATAAGAAAGAACGGAACCAACGTTCCCCAGCATAGTATAACATGCGGGTTCGGTCAATACATCCATATTATTATCTTGATTAAGGCATGATATGGTCGCTACCTGGAGAGAGAGAGAAGAAAACACTTTAGCGTATGCTCTTGCAAGATCAGATTGGTTATTATTTTATCTAATCAGGATGGCTCCCACTGTTTTTATCAAATTTTCCTTCAAACCCTAAAAGGAAAGACTAGCCGGGATTAATTACACCCTACAACTTCGCCAATCTTTCAGCCAGGCCAGTGTTGGTACTTTGAGGGAGGTTCCCCGTGCTTTCGCACGGACCTAATTAAAGTAAACCTCGTTTTCCTAGAGGCATAACCCCGTTGACACCTTTCTAGACACCTACTTGATCGGCTAATTGTCCTATGTAAAACTCTCCCGGGAGTAACAATTACTCGCAGTGGGTATCGGGATCCAACTATCTCATAGAAGGTATGCAATCTCATTGCAAATTTCAACACTTGAAATTCCCGATAATATTTTTCCCCTAACGTGCTATGACCTTGACGAAAGCCAACAAACCATAGCCCGCTAGTCAAGTTCAACCCGTACATTTCTTGACTGAATTAAACCCACCCGCACGACCCTTGACGAAAGCCAACAAGCCGTACGACTACCCTAATCCAGTCACATCATATGCAGCAGATAAGCAGCATATAGCTACCGCACACTACACCTTGACGAAAGCCAACAAATGCAGCACGAATACTATATACAACTTATCTGAAATGACGGAGGGCTACGACAGGTTTTTCAGAAAACCTATTGCGTAATGAACTTGATATCGTTGTAGAATCATGTGAATTTTCAAATGGAGTGATTTTGAGGCTTTTATTAGTTTTGCTAAAGAGGTCACACCAGGTGAAGGGATCTCGGCTCTTTCCTTATGGAATAAGGTGCAGGATATATCATATGTAGGGCTCCTAGGCACACCCATGAGGTTCTACAACTGATCAACCATGTCCAATTCAAATTTTTCATGTGCCGAGAAACCCTAAACTAGATCGTTACTAGAGGTAAGGCGAAAGAACAAGCAAGTTAACAACTTAACTACAAGTTAAAGTGACTACAACCTTTGTAGATCCGGTCCTCCACTTCCTTATCTCCGTGATGACGTCCCTCCGCTGCGATCAACCGGATCCCGGACTCTAGCGTTGGTTTCATCAGAGAAAAGATCGGGCTAGGTCATTGACTTCGATGCCGAAGATGATCTACGTCGAGGCAACTCAAGATCAAGCTCCATCTTCACTTGGTCATAAAACTTGTGAAGATAACAC
The DNA here is from genome assembly GCA_030015575.1 of Agapanthus africanus. NCBI lineage: Eukaryota > Viridiplantae > Streptophyta > Magnoliopsida > Asparagales > Amaryllidaceae > Agapanthus > Agapanthus africanus. The sequence goes on from JASDDO010000031.1 coordinate 334,786,118, forward strand.
ACTCTACTACATGGCAAGTTGTAGAGGATGAAGAAATAGGAAGTGGGTTCACTTTGGATTTGGATTTCTCACTTGGATTCATCACTTGGAATTTTTCTAGCAATGGCTTTCTTCTTCATGAAGGAGATGAAGAAGAAGAAAGAAAATAATGAATAATATTATAATAGAAAATCAAGTGGTGCTTATCATTTAGCAACCATGGAAGAGTGTAACTAATGTAGAGAATAAACTAGGGTTTAGGTAAATGGTTAGGTTAAGAAAAAAACAAAATGGTTAAGACTTTCAAAGCTTCATGAAGCTTCAAGAATAAAACAAAACAAGCCACCATTTTATTTTTGCCAAAAGAAAATAAATAAATAAGTTAAAACCCTAACCATTAACCTAAACATGGTTTAAAGCATACACACACCCAAGTTTGCATGTATCATCAAACATGATACAATCAAGTGCACAAAAATATATCACAAATACTACTTGTGCACATCAAGTGAGAAAATCCATCTTAAGTGAACAAATACTAGTTAATGTAAAGTAATATATCAAATATATAATTATACCTTAAATCATTAAATCAACACTTGATTTAATGATCCGGTCATAACGCATATAACCGACTAATATCAAGTGTATCAATATATCGAATCAACATTTGATTCGGTAACCCGGCAATATCTTATATAAACGTCCGATGATACAAATCGCGAGAATAGAATCCAGTATCACATACTGGTATTATTCTCGGTCCCGCACATATCTCATATGCGCTCCTATTTCGTTTCGCTTGAGCCAGGAAACCTCTGTGTAGTACTCTAAAGACTCGTCAATACGCCGGCAGTAGGTGATGATTATATCAAGCACCCACAAGCCGCAAGCAGTCTGCTAAACGTAACGGCTGTTAGTTATATGTATGCCCTAGAGGCCATTACTGTACATTGGATGTATATTGTAGTGGATGCTGGGACATATATTGGTAGGACTTTCTTGCTCGACATGATAGTATGCTATCTGGTTGCTCTTTATCTTTACATGTACACTTTCTGTCTCTCTCTTACATGTTGATAAAGCCCTTAGGATGTGTACTCGACTTCCAGGACTATGATGTAGATCATACTAGTGGGGCCTGGGTAGTCCATTAGTACATCCTTCAATGTTCCTAGTCGTGGGAATATCGAGACGGGGCATCGATATTCCAGAGTAGACTAGCGTATATCTTCTCGACCAATGTGATGGGCGATGGATGATCCCATATCTATTGGTGTTTGACATCAGAGATGGTATGCGGGTGCTCAGTGGAGACTGGGTACACTGAACGGACTCGCCGAGAACTCCCAGATGGTATTATACCTCACGTCAGATGGCAGTTCTCTGGTGACACTGGAGCAGCTTAGTCTGTTGACCCGAGATCGTCATAGAGTCTTGTGTGTCTCCTACTGTGCTTTGATTTCCACCCTACCATGGCTCTACTGAGTCGTGCAAACAGGTGGTTTTTGGGTACAGTCCCGATTCACATGGAGGCAATGAGCGATAGGAGGGGATCCGTCTCTCCCGGTATTGGGGGTTGATGTTGCGCTATGCTCGACTGGCCATAACAGGAAATCCCTGGCCAGGGTTGCAGTGATATACTGGTAAGAGTTATCAGTAGTTTCACGATTGTTATGGACCTCACGTCGGCATGACTTATCAAGCTATTGGGGTCTGACGTTTACCACCCCTAGGCGAGATATGCGACAAATCAGACGAACAGACCGGACTGTACGGTAAGTGTTACTGGTTGGATTCACAGGAGTGTGAGCGAGCTTGCTCGTCGATCTTCTGATCGCTCAATACCCGGATGGCCATTACGTTTAGCAGACCGCTTCCGGCTTGTAGGTGTTTAATATAATCATCACCTGCTGCCGGCGTATTGACGAGTCTTTAGAGTCCTACACTGAGGTTTCCTGGCTCAAGCGAAACGAAATAGGAGCGCATATGAGATATGTGCGGGACCGAGAATAACGCGTGTATGTGATACCGTATTCTATTCTCATGATGAATGTATCGATTGGTTGTATGCGATATAACCTAGTTATCGAATCGAAGATTGATTCGATAAGTCGATACATTGGATACTAGTCGGTTATATGCGACATGACCGGATCATTGAATCAAGTGTTGATTTAATGATTTAATATATAATTATATATTTGATATATTACTTTACATTAACTAGTATTGGTTCACTCAAGATTGACTTTCTCACTTGAAATGCACAAGTTGTATATGTGATATATTTTTGTGCATTTGTTTGTATCATGTTTGATGATACATGCAAACTTGGCTTTGTGTAAGAATTAAACCATGTTTAAGTGAATGGTTAGGGTTTTATTATCTTCTCTTGATTATTTAGTTTATTTATTTATTCTTTATTTTAGGAAAAGAAAAGATATGGTTGCTTATTTTGTTTGTTTTGTTGAAACTTCAAGAAGCTTTGACCATTCTTGTTCTTTTCCTAAACCTAACCATTCACCTAACCCTAGTTTATTCTCTACACTAAACCATGGTTGCTAATATGATAAGAATGACTTTATTTTCTATTTTTTATAAGACTTATCATATTCTTTCATCTTCATCATCTTCATCAAGCTTCATGAAAGCTTGCTAGCTTCAATGGTGAAATGAGAAAAAGAGTGAGAAATCCAATTCTAAAGTGAACCCACTTCCTATTTCTTCATCCTCTACCACTTGCCAAGTAGTATAGGGTGTTTTCTTCACAAGTTTCATGACTTGGTGAAGTTGGAGCTTGATCTTGAGTTGCCTCGACATAGATCATCTTCGGCATCGAAGTCGACGACCTAGCCCGCCCATTTCTCCAATGAAGCCGACCCTAGAGTCCGGATTCCGATTGGTACAGCGGAGGGACGTCATCACGGAGCCAAGGAAGTGGAGGACCGGATCTACAAAGGTTGTAGTCACTTTCCTTTAGCAATAAAGTGGTTTACTTGCTTGCATCGCCTTATCATCTAGTTAACGATCCATATTAGGGATTGTAGGCACACGAAAAAATTTGAATTGGGCAAGTTTGATCTGTTGTGAGACCTCATTAGTGTGCCTAGGAACCCTACAGTGGTATCAGAGCCTAGCTAGAGCCTTAGGCGATGCGTAGACGGGGTTAGAAGTCCGATCGAACCGAAACCCTAATGTAAAATTGCTCTCTGTACATTTTTTGAAATCGTGGAGTTTTTCGAATTAAAAATATGCAGAAAAATCAACAGGAGTTTATAAGAATTACTGTGAAGCACGTGCTTCTTATTCGATCAAAGCGCGGCGGAACCGCGGCATTAGCATGGCTAATGCGGCGGTTCCGCGGCCACTTAGTCGCTTCTTCCATTTATTTTTACACAGTAATTCCTATATTTTGGTGCTCTATTTCCTGGGAATTTTTAAATCTTACTCAAGAGTTGAGTTTTCTGGGTTGTATTGGGAGTTCGGAGATTCGATCGGATTGTCTAATTTTTTCTGTGTTTTTTCCGGGTATTTTTAGAGCATGTTAAAAAGTTCGACCGGATATAAATACCCACTTTTTCCCCTGCCGGAAAATTTCCAAATGTTGGATTTTTCCGCGGTTTAAAGACGTTCTAAGTAGTGCAAGTAACGCGATGGACCCTCTAGAAGACAACAAACCTTAACTCGATTATGTGACCGTCTTGAACTGCCCTTTGAACCTTAGGGTTTAGGGCAGTACGGCGTGCCACATGTGAGGCGTTGGCTTGACCCTTCTACGGCTGGACCGTTGGTACTGAGGCATGAAGTGAATGTCTTTAAACTTATTTCATGTGTTGAGCTGTTTCGGGAAAACTTGGGTGTTCGATTGTTCGATCGGAAAGTTTAACATTTTCTATTTATCCGGAATGTGATACAATATTTGGAATCCACAAGTAGTTATGAGATAACTGAATGAATGTTATAAACATAGCAGTTTAGTCTCACTTGATCGGTTGCCACGGAATTTTGATGTGATCAAAAGTCTGTCGCAATCACGTAGCGTACGCGGATACTCGCCGGGTAAACTTAATAGACAGCATCACCCCATAGCCCCGACCAAGTGACTGTAGGAGAACCCCGTCGCCGAAAGCATCCATTCGGGTGCTCGCGGCAGCGGTGTTCCGCCTTGGTGCACTTCGTCGACGGCGTCGGGGGTGCGACCGTCTACTAAAGTTTGCGACGAGCATTCGTTCAGGATGTCGGGAATCTTGTTGAATTGCCCGACTTTATATTGAAAAGAGTTTTCGATAATGAGACTAAAATGCGGGGTTTATAATTGTTAGGCATGTGATGTCTAAGGAATTCATTTGGTTAGGCATCCGATGTCTAAAGAGGTTGCGGATTCCAACTGTTGTAGTTTTACACTTTCTTTTCTGTGACCGTAAGTGTAATATGTGATATCGCCGGTTTCATTGCTATATGTCAACGACAATTGGGATGCGCATATTTACTTACGCTGATGACATGTGATGTTATGTATTGCTGGATATGTTATATTGGATCGTCGTGTTAGAATAGCCGGGTTTTTTTTATGTGAGATGAGTGTTTTTCATTTTCATTCATGTAAAAACTTGTATGTAATATTCTTTTATTGGGGCACTTCCAGGTTGCGGAAGATGTCACCTTTTGTATATTATTTACTTTTCCGCATTAGGATAAACCCAAGGAGGGGAGCACAAGTAACCGGGTTCTAGGGTTCATTGGGAGACCATCTCGAGGAGTCGAGTCCGGGTCTCCTAACCCTAGAATTGGTAGGGTTGTTTGCCGCTCTCGTAGAGGTCTAGGGGTGTGGGATTGGCTATTCATCACGAACGTGGAATCCGTGTTTTATACTGGCTCGTATTAAAAACACAGACGTCTTAGTATATCCAATATTTCATATGATATTTTCTGCTGCGTTATCTGTGATGTGATCATGTGTTTTGTTCAAATATTGTATATAGTATATATGATATATTATATAGACGTTGCTTATGTTTTACACCCGCGCTAGCCCTGCCCCATTCTGCCGTTAGTTACCTAACCTAACGGTGCAGACGGGACATCGAGGCGAATGCGGATGGCATAAGCGTACGTTATATTTATCTGTGATGTTTAGGTGGACTTAAATGATGGGACATTCATTAATGAGATTAATGAAAGAAAATAAACCTAATTGATGTTATGGAATCGAATTTCAAAATAAAACATGTAGCTACAGTTCTTGCTTTGCATCGCGGTGTTCCTTGTAGAACATCCTGCACCTTATTCGATAAGGAAAGGACCGAGATCCCTTCACCGGGAGTGACTCCTTTAGCAATAACTGGCAGATGCTACAAATCTCGGTTTGTCTTTTGATTGCTTCTATAGTTTCTGCTTTGCACAGTGATATATATGATATATCCCGCACCTCATTCGACGAGGAAAGGGCCGACGATCCCTTCACCGGGAGTGACCCCTTTAGCAAAACTCGAAAAGCCTAAAAAACGATCCATTTAAAAACCATTTGATTCCGCAACAAGATCAAGTTCAAAGCGTTAAAGGTTTTATTAAAAAACCAGCCGCAACCCTCCGTCATTTTAGGAAGTAGAGTACTTAGTATTCGTGTTGTGTTTGTTGACCTTAGTTAAGGCACAGTGTACGGTAGCTAAGTGATTTCTTCCCACACCGCATATGATGCGATTAGTTAGGACAGTCATGTGGCTTTGTTGACCTTAGTTAAGGGTCATGTGGGTGGGTCTAATTAATCACGAAATGACTGGTAGAACTTGACTAGTACTTATGATTTGTTGACCATAGTTAAGGTCATAGGTGCTAGGTGTAAAAACCTTTATCGGGAGTTTCAAGTGTTGAAATTTGCAATGAGATTGCATACCTTCTATGTGATAGTTGGATCCCGATACCCACTGCGAATAATTGTTACTCCTGGGAGAGGTTTGCACTTTACAATTAGCCGATCAAGTAGGTGTCTAGAAAGGTGTCAACGGGGTTACGCCTCTGGGAAAACGAGGTTTACTTTAATTAGGTCCGTGCGAAAGCACGGGGAACCTCCCTCAAAGTACCGACACTGGCCTGGCTGAAAGATTGGCGAACTTGTAGAGTGTAATTAATCCCGGCTAGTCTTTCCTTTTAGGGTTTGAGGAAGATTTGATAAAAACAGTGGGAGCCATCCTGATTAGATAAAATAAATAACCAATCTAATCTTGCAAGAGCGCACGCAGAGTGTTTTCTTCTCTCTCTCTCCAGGTAGCGACCATATCACGCCTTAATCAAGATAATAATATGGATATATTGACCGAACCCGCTTGTTATACTGAGCTGGGGAACGTTGGTCCCGCTCCAACTTATAATTGTTATAAGACAGAGCAGGAAATAGGGGAATACCAGAATTCCTATGCCGCCCAAACGAAGAAAGTGCATATGATGCATTTCCTTCGGGTGTGTTCATTATAAAGAACGGTTTCTCAGTATCCTCTGCATCCTGGGTATTTGATACCGGATCAGGATCCCAGATATGTAATCTGTTACATAGGGCTACATGAAGGCAGAGAACTGAGAACGGGCGATAAGTTTCATGAGACAGAAAACGAAGCAAGTGTTGCAGCCAGGTCTGTTGGTCACTGTCACCCTGTATTACCAATACATTGATTCTGAACGAATGTTATTAGATACCGAACCTGATATACAAAATCATATCAGTCTCTTTATTAGTAAAGAAATGATAAAATTTTGTATTGTTGCATAATGTTTTGAACATTTCCTATATCAAAAGTTGATCGGTTCAGGCACGTTATCTAAAAGCATTGATGTTCTAAATCAAACTACAGTTCCTAGTATACAGAACACACACAAGAGGAAGAGTTCAGAAATGAACGAATCCTTCTTGAGGCATTGTAGACTAGGTCATATCAATGCGACCCGACTAGCTGAAGTTACATTTAGATGCATATTTAAATCAGTTTGAATTTACATCTTGTGAAACTTGCCAGTCATGTCACAAAGATTATATGAGCATAGCTCTGTTTATTGGAAACAGAGAAAGAGTTAATGAACTCTTGAGACTAATACATGATGATGTATGTAAGGTCTCCTGTCTACAAATGCCCGGACTGGTTATTTATACTTCATTACGTTCTCTGATAATCTCTCAAGATTCAGACATATGTTCCTGTTGAAACAAAAGTCCGAACCTTTTGAGATATTCACAAAATATAAGCTAGAAGTAGGGAACCAATACGGATATAAGTATTATGTCCTTTGATGTGATCAGGGAGGAGAATACTTGTGCATAGAATTCCTGGATTGTTCTAAAGGAGAATGAGATTCTCTCTCCGTATTACTCCTCTGAATATACCACAGCACAACGGTGTATCGGGGCGGAGCAACCGCACCATATTAGATATGGTATGCTCTATGATGAGTACTACTGAGTTACCTATTTCCTTTTGGAGGTTGTGCACTTGAGAAGCTGCATACCTATTGAATTGGGTTCAATCCAAATCAGTGCCTACCACTCCATATAAGATATGGGATGGGAAGAGCCTATCTCTTAAGTAAGTTAAGATTTGGGATTGTCCGGCCTATGTCAAAAGCAAAATCCGGACAAGATCGAGTCAAGGTCAGTTCCGTAGAACTGGAAAGGTTCCAGCTATACAAAACTGCAGCTGCTGATTTGACAGAACCAAAAGATTCAATAGTTCCCAACGAACCTCAGCCTCTCCGCCGATCTGGTAGGGTTTCTCATCTTCCTGATAGATACTTCGGTTTTTCGATGATAGTGGGAGCGAGGAATGCATCATGAGATGATGACCCAACTAGTTTCGAGCAGGCCATCGAGAGTAGGGACTCTGTAAGAATGGCTGGATGCTTAGCGATCTGAGATGGAATCCATGTACACCAACAAAGTATGGACTTTGGTTGCTATATCTGAAGGGTTAAATCCCCATCAGGAGCAAGTATATCTTGAGAAGATTACTTGGTGTAGATGGAAAAGTTGAGACTTTCAAAGCTAGATTTGGTAAAGGTTTTCGTCATCGACCAGGCGTGGATAATGATGAAACCTTTTCCAAGTAGCTATGCTTAAGTCCATCCGGATCCTACTTAACATTGCTACATACCATGACTACGATATCTGGTGGTTGGGTGTCATGACTATTTTTCTAAATACTGATTTAGAAGAGAACGTCTATAAGTACACAGCCAGAGAGCTTCGTAAACAGTGGGAGCAGCGGAAACGTGTGCAAGTTGCTTTACAGGATAAAGCAGGCATCGCGGAGTTGGAACATTTGTTTTGATGTGGTAGTCAAAGAGTTTGACTTCATCAAAATGGTAGATGAACCTTGTATGTACGAAAAGGTAGTATGGAGTATGGTGATGATCCTCGTAGAGTACGTGGATGACATACTCTTGATAGGAAAGGAGTTTCCTATGCTACGCACGGTCAATCTCCTCTTATCACATAGATTCTCCATATAGGATCAAAGTGATATCTCCTAAATCCTTGGTTTTGGATCTATGAGATAGATATAAAAGGATGTCAGGATTCTCACTAGTTATAGTGAGATGGTATCAATCGATCCTGGGGAGAATCACTGGAAAGGTTCCAGGGTGATAAGGACGACTGAGTGTCAGTCACAGGCATTGTCTTTGCCCTCAGTAAAGGGACGGTATGTTGGAAGAGTTCCAAGCTAGATACCGTGGCAGACTAGACGATAAAGGCTAGTAACATCGCTATTAAAGATACTACCAAAGAGGCAGTTTGGGTGTATATTGGTTCATGAGATGAACTAGGTTCCTACCATTGTGTGACAATGGAAGTGTGGCTTTGGCCCAGGAACCCTGGTCCCATCAGTGACCCAGACATATTCTGAGGCAGCATCACCTGATCATGGAAATAGTTGATCTCCAGGGTGATCGAGGTTAGGAGAGTAGACTCAGAGGACAACACGGCGGATCCACTCACGAAGGCCTTTTCCCAAAGAGAGACTTTTATAAGGGATGGTTGAGTATGTGATACCGCAACCACGGCTACAGATGGCCTTAGTGCAAGTGGGAGATTGTTAGTTATATGTATGCCCTAGAGGCCATTACTGTACATTGGATGTATATTGTAGTGGATGCTGGGACATATATAGGTAGGACATTCTTGCTCGACATGATAGTATGCTATCTGGTTGCTCTTTATCTTAACATGTACACTTTCTGTCTCTCTGTTACATGTTGATAAAGCCCTGAGGATGTGTACTCGTCTTCCAGGACTATGATGTAGATCATACTAGTGGGGCCTGGGTAGTCCATGAGTACATCCTTCAATGTTCCTAGTCGTAGGAATATCGAGACGGGGCATCGATATTCCAGAGTATACTAGCGTATATCTTCTCGACCCATGTAATGGGCGTTGGATGATCCCATATCCATTGGTGTTTGACATCAGAGATGGTATGCGGGTGCTCAGTGGAGACTGGGTACACTGAACGGACTCGCCGAGAACTCCCAGATGGTATTATACCTCACGTCAGATGGCAGTTCTCTGGTGACACTGGTGCAGCTTAGTCTGTTGACCCGAGATCGTCATAGAGTCTTATGTGTCTCCCACTGTGCTTTGATTTCCACCCTACCACGGCTCTACTGAGCGTGCAAACAGGTGGTTTTTGGGTACAGTCCCGATTCACATGGAGGCAATGAGCGATAGGAGGGGATTCGTCTCTCTCGGTATTGGGGGTTGATGTTGCGCTATGCTCGACTGGCCATAACAGGAAATCCCTGACCAGGGTTGCAGTGATATACTGGTAAGAGTTATCAGTAGTTTCACGATTGTTATGGACCTCACGTCGGCATGACTTATCAAGCTATTGGGGTCTAACGTTTAACACCCCTAGACGAGATATGCGACATATCAGACGAACAGACCGGACTGTACGGTAAGTGTTACTGGTTGGATTCACAGGAGTGTGAGCGGGCTTGCTCGTCGATCTTCTGATCGCTCAATACCCGGGTGGCCGTTACGTTTAGCAGACCGCTTGCGGCTTGTGGGTGTTTGATATGATCATCACCTGCTGCCGGCGTATTGACGAGTCTTTAGAGTCCTACACAGAGGTTTCCTGGCTCAAGCGAAACGAAATAGGAGCGCATATGAGATATGTGCGGGACCGAAAATAATGCGTGTATGCGATACCATATTCTATTCTCACGATGAATGTATCGATTGGTTGTATGCGATATAACCTAGTTATCGAATCGAAGATTTATTCGATAAGTCGATACATTGGATACTAATCGGTTATATGCGATATGACCGGATCATTGAATCAAGTGTTGATTTAATGATTTAATGTATAATTATATATTTGATATATTTCTTTACTTTAACTAGTATTGGTTCACTCAAGATTGACTTTCTCACTTGAAATGCACAAGTTGTATATGTGATATATTTTTGTGCATTTGTTTGTATCATGTTTGATGATACATGCAAACTTGGCTTTGTGTAAGAATTAAACCATGTTTAAGTGAATGGTTAGGGTTTTATTATCTTCTCTTGATTATTTAGTTTATTTATTTATTCTTTATTTTAGGAAAAGAAAAGATATGGTTGCTTATTTTTTTTGTTTTGTTGAAACTTCAAGAAGCTTTGACCATTCTTGTTCTTTTCCTAAACCTAACCATTCACCTAACCCTAGTTTATTCTCTACACTAAACCATGGTTGCTAATATGATAAGAATGACTTTATTTTCTATTTTTTATAAGACTTATCATATTCTTTCATCTTCATCATCTTCATCAAGCTTCATGAAAGCTTGCTAGCTTCAATGGTGAAATGAGAAAAAGAGTGTAAAATCCAATTCTAAAGTGAACCCACTTCCTATTTCTTTATCCTATACCACTTGCCAAGTAGTATAGGGTGTTTTCTTTACAAGTTTCATGACTTGGTGAAGTTGGAGCTTGATCTTGAGTTGCCTCGACGTAGATCATCTTCGGCATCGAAGTCGACGGCCTAGCCCGCCCATTTCTTCGATGAAGCCGACGCTAGAGTCCGGATTCCGATTGGTACAGCGGAGGGACGTCATCATGGAGCCAAGGAAGTGGAGGACCGGATCTACAAAGGTTGTAGTCACTTTCCTTTAGCAATAAAGTGGTTTACTTGCTTGCATCGCCTTATCATCTAGTTAACGATCCGTATTAGGGTTTGTAGGCACATGAAAAAATTTGAATTAGGCATGTTTGATCTATTGTGAGACCTCATTAGTGTGCCTAGGAACCCTACAGTGGTATCAGAGCCTAGCTAGAGCCTTAGGCGATACGTAGACGGGGTTAGAAGTCCGATCGAACCGAAACCCTAATGCAAAATTGCTCTCTGTACATTTTTTGAAATCGGGGAGTTTTTCGAATTAAAAATATGCAGAAAAATCAGCAGGAGTTTATAAGAATTACTGTGAAGCACGTGCTTATGATTCGATCAAAGCGCGGCGGAACCGCGACATTAGCATGGCTAATGCGGCGGTTCCGCGGCCACTTAGTCGCTTCTTCCATTTATTTTTACACAGTAATTCCTATATTTTGGTGCTGTATTTCTTGGGAATTTTTAAATCTTACTCAAGAGTTGAGTTTTCTGGGTTGTATTGGGAGTTCGGAGATTCGATCGGATTGTCTAATTTTTTCTGTGTTTTTCCGGGTATTTTTAGAGCATGTTAAAAAGTTCGACCGGATATAAATACCCACTTTTTCCCCTGCCGGAAAATTTCCAAATGTTGGATTTTTCCGCGGTTTAAAGACGTTCTAAGTAGTGCAAGTAACGCGATGGACCCTCTAGAAGACAACAAACCTTAACTCGATTATGTGACCGTCTTGAACTGCCCTTTGAACGTTAGGGTTTGGGGCAGTACGGCGTGCCACATGTGAGGCGTTGGCTTGACCCTTCTACGGCTGGACCGTTGGTACTGAGGCATGAAGTGAATGTCTTTAAACTTATTTCATGTGTTGAGCTGTTTCAGGAAAACTTGGGTGTTCGATTGTTCGATCGGAAAGTTTAACATTTTCTATTTATCCGGAATGTGATACAATATTTGGAATCCACAAGTAGTTATGAGATAACTGAATGAATGTTATAAACAGAGCAGTTTAGTCTCACTTGATCAGTTGCCACGGAATTTTGATGTGATCAAAAGTCCGTCGCAATCACGTACCGTACGCGGATACTCGCCGGGTAAACTTAATAGACAGCCTCACCCCATAGCCCCGACCAAGTGACTGTAGGAGAACCCCGTCGCCGAAAGCATCCATTCGGGTGCTCGCGGCAGCGGTGTTCCGCCTTGGTGCACTTCGTCGACGGCGTCGGGGGTGCGACCGTCTACTAAAGTTTGCGACGAGCATTCGTTCAGGATGTCGGTAATCTTGTTGAATTGCCCGACTTGATATTGAAAAGAGTTTTCGATAATGAGACTAAAATGCGGGGTTTATAATTGTTAGGCATGTGATGTCTAAGGAATTCATTTGGTTAGGCATACGATGTCTAAAGAGGTTGCGGATTCGAACTGTTGTAGTTTTACACTTTCTTTTCTGTGACCGTAAGTGTAATATGTGATATCGCCGGTTTCGTTGCTATATGTCAACGACAATTGGGATGCGCATATTTACTTACGCTGATGACATGTGATGTTATGTGTTGCTGGATATGTTATATTGGATCGTCGTGTTAGAATAGCCGGGGTTTTTTTTATGTGAGATGAGTGTTTTTCATTTTCATTCATGTAAAAACTTATATATAATATTCTTTTATTGGGGCACTTTCAGGTTGCGGAAGATGTCACATTTTGTATATTATTTACTTTTCCGCATTAGGATCGACCCAAGGAGGGGAGCACAAGTAACCGGGTTCTAGGGTTCAGTGGGATACCATCTCGAGGAGTCGAGTCCGGGTCTCCTAACCCTAGAATTGGTAGGGTTGTTTGCCGCTCTCGTAGGGGTCTACGGGTGTGGGATTGGCTATTCATCACGACCGTGGAATCCGTGTTTTATACTGGCTCGTATTAAAAACACGGACGTCCTAGTATATCCAATATTTCATATGATATTTTCTGCTGCGTTATCTGTGATGTGATCATGTGTTTTGTTCAGATATTGTATATAGTATATATGATATATTATATAGACGTTGCTTATGTTTTACACCCGCGCTAGCCCTGCCCCATTCTGCCGTTAGTTACCTAACCTAACGGTGCAGACGGGACATCGAGGCGAATGCGGATGGCATAAGCGTACGTTATATTTATCTGTGATGTTTAGGTGGACTTAAATGATGGGACATTCATTAATGAGATTAATGAAAGAAAATAAACCTAATTGATGTTATGGAATCGAATTTCAAAATAAAACAGGTAGCTACAGTTCTTGCTTTGCATCATGGTGTTCCTTGTAGAACATCCTGCACCTTATTCGATAAGGAAAGGACCGAGATCCCTTCACCGGGAGTGACTCCTTTAGCAATAACTGGCAGATTCTACAACTCTCGGTTTGTCTTTTGATTGCTTCTATAGTTTCTGCTTTACACAGTGATATATATGATATATCCCGCACCTCATTCGACGAGGAAAGGGCCGACGATCCCTTCACCGGGAGTGACCCTTTTAGCAAACCTAGAAAAGCCTCAAAAACGATCCATTTAAAAACCATTTGATTCCGCAACGAGATCAAGTTCAAAGCGTTAAAGGTTTTATTAAAAAACCAGCCGCAACCCTCCGTCATTTTAGGAAGTAGAGTACTTAGTATTCGTGCTGTGTTTGTTGACCTTAGTTAAGGCACAGTGTACGGTTGCTAAGTGATGTCTTCCTACACCGCAAATGATTCGATTAGTTAGGACAGTCATGTGGCTTTGTTGACCTTAGTTAAGGGTCATGTGGGTGGGTCTAATTAATCACGAAATGACTGGTAGAACTTGACTAGTACTTATGATTTGTTGACCATAGTTAAGGTCATAGGTGCTAGGGGTAAAAACCTTTATCGAGAGTCTCAAGTGTTGAAATTTGCAATGAGATTGCATACCTTCTATGTGATAGTTGGATCCCGATACCCACTGCGAGTAATTGTTACTCCTGGGAGAGTTTTGCACTTTACAATTAGCCGATCAAGTAGGTGTCTAGAAAGGTGTCAACGGGGTTACGCCTCTGGGAAAACGAGGTTTACTTTAATTAGGTCCGTGCGAAAGCACGGGGAACCTCCCTCAAAGTACCGACACTGTCCTGGCTGAAAGATTGGCGAACTTGTAGAGTGTAATTAATCCCGGCTAGTCTTTCCTTTTAGGGTTTGAAGGAAGATTTGATAAAAACAGTGGGAGCCATCCTGATTAGATAAAATAAATAACCAATCTAATCTTGCAAGAGCGCACGCAGAGTGTTTTCTTCTCTCTCTCTCCAGGTAGCGACCATATCACACCTTAATCAAGATAATAATATGGATATATTGACCGAACCCGCTTGTTATACTGAGCTGGGGAACGTTGGTCCCGCTCCAACTTATAATTGTTATAAGAAAGAGCAGGAAATAGGGGAATACCAGAATTCCTATGCCGCCCAAACGAAGAAAGTGCATATGATGCATTTCCTTCGGGTGTGTTCATTATAAAGAACGGTTTCTCAGTATCCTCTGCATCCTGGGTATTTGATACCGAATCAGGATCCCAGATATGTAATCTGTTACATAGGGCTACATGAAGGCAGAGAACTGAGAACGGGCGATAAGTTTCATAAGACAGAAAACGAGGCAAGTGTTGCAGCCAGGTCTGTTGGTCACTGTCACCCTGTATTACCAATACATTGATTCTGAACGAATGTTATTAGATACCGAACCTGATATACAAAATCATATCAGTCTCTTTATTAGTAAAGAAATGATAAAATTTTGTATTGTTGCATAATGTTTTGAACATTTCCTATATCAAAAGTTGATCGGTTCAGGCACGTTATCTAAAAGCATTGATGTTCTAAATCAAACTACAGTTCCTAGTATACAGAACACACACAAGAGGAAGAGTTCAGAAATGAACGAATCCTTCTTGAGGCATTGTAGACTAGGTCATATCAATGCGACCCGACTAGCTGAAGTTACATTTAGATGCATATTTAAATCAGTTTGAATTTACATCTTATGAAACTTGCCAGTCATGTCACAAAGATTAGATGACCATAGCTCTGTTTATTGGAAACAGAGAAAGAGTTAATGAACTCTTGGGACTAATACATGATGATGCATGTAAGGTCTCCTGTCTACAAATGCCAGGACTTGTTCTTTATACTTCATTACGTTCTCTGATAATCTCTCAAGATTCAGACATATGTTCCTGTTGAAACACAAGTTCGAACCTTTTGAGATATTCATAAAATATAAGCTAGAAGTAGGGAACCAATACGGATATAAGTATTATGTCCTTTGATGTGATCAGGAAGGAGAATACTTGTGCATAGAATTCCTGGATTGTTCTAAAGGAGAATGAGATTCTCTCTCCGTATTACTCCTCTGAATATACCACAGCACAACGGTGTATCGGGGAGGAGCAACCGCACCATATTAGATATGGTATGCTCTATGATGAGTACTACTGAGTTACCTATTTCCTTTTATGGGTTGTGCATTTGAGAAGCTGCATACCTATTGAATTGGGTTCAATCCAAATCAGTGCCTACCACTCCATAAAAGATATGGTATGGGAAGAGCCTATCTCTTAAGTAAGTTAAGATTTGGGATTGTCCGGCCTATGTCAAAAGCAAAATCTGGACAAGATCGAGGCAAGGTCAGTTCTGTAGAACTGGAAAGGTTCCAGCTATACAAAACTGCAGCTGATGATTTGACAGAACCAAAAGATTCAGTAGTTCCCAACGAACCTCAGCCTCTCCGCCGATCAGGTTGGGTTTCCCATCCGCCTGAGAGATACTTCGGTTTCTCGATGACAGTGGGAGCGAGGAATGCATCATGAGATGATGACCCAACTAGTTTCGAGCCGGCCATCGAGAGTAGGGACTCTGTAAGAATGGCTGGATGCTTAGCGATCTGAGATGGAATCCATGTACACCAACAAAGTATGGACTTTGGTTGCTATATCTGAAGGGTTAAATCCCCATCAGGAGCAAGTATATCTTGAGAAGATTACTTGGTGTAGATGGAAAAGTTGAGACTTTCAAAGCTAGACTTGGTAAAGGTTTTCGTCATCGACCAGGTGTGGATAATGATGAAACCTTTTCCAAGTAGCTATGCTTAAGTCCATCCGGATCCTACTTAACATTGCTACATACCATGACTACGATATCTGGTGGTTGGGTGTCATGACTATTTTTCTAAATACTGATTTAGAAGAGAACGTCTATATGTACACAGCCAGAGAGCTTCGTAAACAGTGGAGCAGCGGAAACATGTGCAAGTTGCTTTACAGGATAAAGCAGGCATCGCGGAGTTGGAACATCTGTTTTGATATGGTAGTCAAAGAGTTTGACTTCATCAAAATGGTAGATGAACCTTGTATGTACGAAAAGGTAGTATGGAGTATGGTGATGATCCTCGTAGAGTAAGTGGATGCCATACTCTTGATAGAAAAGGAGTTTCCTATGCTACGCACGGTCTATCTCCTCTTATCACATAGATTCTCCATATAGGATCAAAGTGATACCTCCTAAATCCTGGGTTTTGGATCTCTGAGATAGATCTAAATGGATGTCAGGATTCTCACTAGTTGTAGTGAGATGGTATCAATCGATCCTGGGGAGAATCACTGGAAAGGTTCCAGGGTGATAAGGACGACTGAGTGTCAGTCACAGGCATTGTCTTTGCCCTCAGTAAAGGGACGGTATGTTAGAAGAGTTCCAAGCTAGATACCGTGGCAGACTAGACGATAAAGGCTGGTAAGATCGCTATTAAGGATACTACCAAAGAGGCAGTTTTGGTGTATATTGGTTCATGAGATGAACTAGGTTCCTACCATTGTGTGACAATGGAAGTGTGGCTTTGGCCCAGGAACCCTGGTCCCATCAGTGACCCAGACATATTCTGAGGCAGCATCACCTGATCATGGAAATAGTTGGTCTCCAGGGTGATCGAGGTTAGGAGAGTAGACTCAGAGGACAACACGGCGGATCCACTCACGAAGGCCTTTTCCCAAAGAGAGACTTTTATAAGGGATGGTTGAGTATGTGATACCGCAACCACTGTTACAGATGGCCTTAGTGCAAGTGGGAGATTGTTAGTTATATGTATGCCCTAGAGGCCATTACTGTACATTGGATGTATATTGTAGTGGATGCTGGGATATATATAGGTATGAATTTCTTGCTCGACATGATAGTATGCTATCTGGTTTCTCTTTATCTTAACATGTACACTTTCTTTCTCTCTGTTACATGTTGATAAAGCCCTTAGGATGTGTACTCGACTTCCAGGACTATGATGTAGATCATACTAGTGGGGCCTGGGTAGTCCATGAGTACATCCTTCAATGTTCCTAGTCGTAGGAATATCGAGACGGGGCATCGATATTCCAGAGTAGACTAGCGTATATCTTCTCGACCCTTGTGATGGGCGATGGATGATCCCATATCCATTGGTGTTTGACATCAGAGATGGTATGCGGGTGCTCAGTGGAGACTGGGTACACTGAACGGATTCGCCGAGAACTCCCAGATGGTATTATACCTCACGTCAGATGGCAGTTCAATGGTGACACTGGTGCAGCTTAGTCTGTTGACCCGAGATCGTCATAGAGTCTTATGTGTCTCCCACTGTGCTTTGATTTCCACCCTACCACGGCTCTACTGAGCGTGCAAACTGGTGGTTTTTGGGTACAGTCCCGATTCACATGGAGACAATGAGCGATAGGAGGGGATTCGTCTCTCCCGGTATTGGGGGTTGCTGTTGCGCTATGCTCGACTGGCCATAGCAGGAAATCCCTGGCCAGGGTTGCAGTGATATACTCGTAAGAGTTATCAGTAGTTTCACGATTGTTATGGACCTCACGTCGGCATGACTTATCAAGCTATTGGGGTCTGACGTTTACCACCCCTAGGCGAGATATGCGACATATCAGACGAACAGACCGGACTATATGGTAAGTGTTACTGGTTGGATTCACAGGAGTGTGAGCGGGCTTGCTCGTCGATCTTCTGATCGCTCAATACCCTGGTGGCCGTTACGTTTAGCAGACCGCTTGCGGCTTGTGGGTGTTTGATATGATCATCACCTGCTACCGGCGTATTGACGAGTCTTTAGAGTCCTACACAGAGGTTTTCTGGCTCAAGCGAATCGAAATAGGAGCGCATATGAGATATGTGCGGGACCGAGAATAATGCGTGTATGTGATACCGTATTCTATTCTTGCGATGGATGTATCGATTGGTTGTATGCGATATAACCTAGTTATCGAATCGAAGATTGATTCGATAAGTCGATACATTGGATACTAGTCGGTTATATGCGACATGACCGGATCATTGAATCAAGTGTTGATTTAATGATTTAATGTATAATTATATATTTGATATATTACTTTACATTAACTAGTATTGGTTCACTCAAGATTGACTTTCTCACTTGAAATGCACAAGTTGTATATGTGATATATTTTTGTGCATTTGTTTGTATCATGTTTGATGATACATGCAAACTTGGCTTTGTGTAAGAATTAAACCATGTTTAAGTGAATGGTTAGGGTTTTATTATCTTCTCTTGATTATTTAGTTTATTTATTTATTCTTTATTTTAGGAAAAGAAAAGATATGGTTGCTTATTTTGTTTGTTTTGTTGAAACTTCAAGAAGCTTTGACCATTCTTGTTCTTTTCCTAAACCTAACCATTCACCTAACCTTAGTTTATTCTCTACACTAAACCATGGTTGCTAATATGATAAGAATGACTTTTTTTTCTATTTTTTATAAGACTTATCATATTCTTTCATCTTCATCATCTTCATCAAGCTTCATGAAAGCTTGCTAGCTTCAATGGTGAAATGAGAAAAACAGTGAGAAATCCAATTCTAAAGTGAACCCACTTCCTATTTCTTCATCCTCTACCACATGCTAAGTATAGGGTGTTTTCTTCACAAGTTTCATGACTTGGTGAAGTTGGAGCTTGATTTTGAGTTGCCTCGACGTAGATCATCTTCGGCATCGAAGTCGACGACCTAGCCCGTCCATTTCTCCGATGAAGCCGACGCTAGAGTCCGGATTCCGATTGGTACAGCGGAGGGACGTCATCACGGAGCCAAGGAAGTGGAGGACCGGATCAACAAAAGTTGTAGTCACTTTCCTTTAGCAATAAAGTGGTTTACTTGCTTGCATCGCCTTATCATCTAGTTAACGATCCGTATTAGGGTTTGTAGGCACATGAAAAAAATTGAATTGGGCATGTTTGATCTGTTGTGAGACCTCATTAGTGTGCCTAGGAACCCTACAACGGCCAACTGGGTATTGAGCGATCAGAAGATCAACGAGCAAGCCCGCTCAAACTCCTGTGAATCCAACCAGTAACACTTACCGTACAGTCCGGTCTGTTTGTCTGATATGTCGCATATCTCGCCTAGGGGTGGTAAACGTCAGACCCTAGTACCTTGATAAGTCATGCCGATGTAAGGTCCATAACACGCATGAAACTACTGATAATACTTACCAGTAAATCAGTGCAACCCTGGCCAGGGATTTCCAGTTATGGCCAGTCGAGCATAGCGCAACATCAACCCCCAATACCGGGAGAGACGAATCCTCTCATATCGCTCATTGCCTCCATGTGAATCGGGAATGTACCCAAAAACCACCTGTTTGCCCGACTCAATAGAGCCGTGGTAGGGTGGAAATCAAAGCACAGTGGGAGACACTCAAGACTCTATGACGATCTCGGGTCATCAGACTAAGCTGTACCAGTGTCACCAGAGAACTGCCATCTGACGTGAGGTATAATACCATCTGGGAGTTCTCGGCGAGTCCGTTCAGTGTACCCAGTCACCACTGAGCACCCGCATACCATCTTTGATGTCAAACACTAATGGATATGGGATCATCCATCGCCCATCACATGGATCGAGAAGATATACGCTAGTCTACACTGGAATATCGATGCCCCGTCTCGATATTCCCACGACTAGGAACATTGAAGGATGTACTCATGGACTACCCAGGCCCCACTAGTATGATCTGCATCATAGTCCAGGAAGTCGAGTATACATCCTAAGGGCTTTATAAACATGTAATAGAGAGACTGCAAGTATACATGATAAGATAAAGAGCAACCAGATAGCATACTGTCATGTCGAGCAAGAAAGTCCTACCTATATATGTCCTAGCATCCACTACAATATACATCTCATGTACAGTAATGGCCTCTAGGGCATACATATAACTAACAATCTCCCACTTGCACTAGGGCCATCTGTAGCAGTGGTTGCAGTATCTCAAACTCAACCATCCCTTATAAAAGTCTCTCTTTGGGAAAAGGCCTTTGTGAGTGGATCCGCCGTGTTGTCCTCTGAGTCTACTCTCCTAACCTCGATCACCATGGAGATCAACTATCTCCATGATCAGGTGATGCTGCCTCAGAATATGTCTGGGTCACAGATGGGATCGGGGTTCCTGGGCTAAGGCCACACTTCCATTGTCACACAATAGTAGGTACTTAGTTCATCTCATGAACTAATATACACCCAAAGTTCCTCTTTGGTAGTATCTTCGATAGCGATGTCACCAGCCTTTATCGTCTAGTTAGCCACGGTATCTAGCTTGGAACTCTTCCAACATACCGTCCCTCTCCTGAGGGTAAAGACAATGCTTGCGACTGACATTCAGTCGTCCTTATCACCCTGGAACTTTTCCAGTGATTCTCCCCAGGATCCATTGATATATTCTTACTACAACTAGTGAGAATCCTAACATCCATTTAGATCTATCTCATAGATCCAAAACCCAGGATTTATGAGGTATCACTTTGATCCTATATGGAGAATCCATGTGATAAGAGGAGATTGACCGAGCGTAGCATAGAAAACTCCTTCTCTATCAAGAGTATGTTATCCACGTACTCTACGAGGATCACCACCTTACTCTCTACTACCTTTTTTGTATATACAAGGTTCATCTACCATTTTGATGAAGTCAAACTCTTTGACTACCACATCAAAACAGATGTTCCAACTCCGCGATGCCTGCATTATTTATTGTAAAGCAACTTGCACACGTTTCCGCTGCTCCCACTGTTTACGAAGCCCTCTGGCTGTGTACTTATAGACGTTCTCTTCTAAATCATTATTTAGAAAAGTGGTCATGGCACTGTTCATATCAGATTTTTGCATTTTTATACCGCCCAATTTTTATCACATTGCATATCGGTAGGTACTCTTGAGCCGTGTTTGCTAGTCAATTGCAGGATACAGGTTCTCGGCTCTAAACGGTGAAATCCATGGAAAAACACGACAAAATCCGGGTTCCTGCCAACCACAGATAAAACACGGGTCTCCGCTCTTTATCCATCTGTTGCCACACACCAGTTTAAGAGACAAAATGGCAAATCAATGTCATTTTCATGCACAAGGCTCAATGGCAACACAAGATCCAAGAAATCTACACGGAGCTCGAGGAAATCATGACAAAAAGATCCATATCCAATCACCTTTCGATCAACAGAAATTCTGGAAAAATCGTGAAGCAATTATGAGAAAAATCATATACCAGACTAATGGGCACAGAAAACCAGGAAAAGACACCAAAAATTGAAGACCCAATTCCTCTAAAGTGCCGCGGTTCCGCGGCAATAGCAGGCTTAGGCCGCGGAACCGCGGCCGTACTGTGGCGGCAGAAAGTGGGACTTCAGGGGTATTTTGGTCTTTCTATGTACAGGCAGAATTTTGCCCTAGATTTCCATTTCCCTGCCTATAAATAGCCCAGAACCTTGTGAAGCCAAGGGTGCTTAATCTTGTATTTTCCTAGGGTTTAGAATACTTGTTCTTCTTCCTCTTCTCATCTCTTCTCCATTGAAAAACTTGTAGTGAGCTTTTGTGAGTGAAGAATGATGAATAAAGAAGTTCATTTTATTATTATTCTTGTCTTGCTCTTATGTTAATTGCTTGTAATTTTCATTTGTTAACTTAGTTGTTGTTATTTCTTGTTGTTTCTTTCTTTTCTATTTTCCTTTATCCTTAAACAACCATGATGCTTACGCTTGATCCTTGCCAAGGTGAGGTCGCAAATAGCTAGTTGTTATCCTCTAATCTCTTTCTTCCTATCTTCCTCTTTTCTTTTCTTTTCTTTTCGTTATGATGTGTGAGTAGTTTCCATACTTGTTAGGGTAGGATAAGGGAAGTTTGAGAGAAGGAAACCTCTCTCACTCTTTCCTTGCCCAACATCTTAAATCGACTCCCGTTAATTGAACCACAATCCGCTCCCTACGGCACCCTATCCTACATGATAGCGGTGATTCCGTAGTGAGACCGGTTGTGGTTAAATTAACCGGAGGTAATGGCTAAGAGCCAAGAACGGACGGACAAGCACCAAAAGGAAGAACTTAAGCGTTGGAAAGCCTAGCTTATACTCGCAAGTTCCTTCCTAGTCGTGCTAATTCCCGTTGTTGCCGATTACCGTAACACCGATATTAAGAGTGGCAACGAAAGAGGTGCGCGACTCCTAACACAAACTAACCTAATTCTAACCCTAACAAGCTCTCTTTACATATCATTTTAACACTTAGTTATTCACAAACAAATCTGGAAAATTGGACTTAACTCGTTAAAGCACATAGAAAAAGATTCCCATCTCCCTGCGGACGACCCGTACTCAACCGGCTAGCTACAAGCGAAACCGGTTTTGATTGCGGTAATTAACTAAACTTGAACACGCAGAATCGCTAACAATCAAATGGCGCCGTTGCCGGGGAGACGGTAGTTTATTTCTTTGTGTAATTTCGGGTTAACTTGTGAATATAAATATAACCGAAAAACAAAACAAAAAAAATACTCTTTGTAAAAAAATCATCTTGTTATTTTTGATTAGTTTTTGTGCAAGTGTGCAGGATTATACGGAGTTCAAGTTCAGTGCCAAAGACGTGGGAAGATAGACCCATATTTCGCGGCTATACCGCGACGGATCAAAACGAAGCAAACGGTCTACTGTAAAAATCTGGAGCAGATACAGTAAGCAAGTCAAAATTCAGCACATCCAGACAAGCAGAGGACACCCAAAGAAGCCCAGAACAGAAAACTGAAGCCTCAACTCCCCAGTACTGCCGCGGAACCGCGGCGTAAGCAAGCTTAGGCCGCGGAACCGCGGCCGTTTAGGGGATTCAGTGTGCCAAAAATTTTGTAAGTCCTCCTGATCTTTCCCCCACTCCTCTGAACTCCATTAAACTGTGTTTTCTGCAGCATTCTTTGCGCAAACTCTCTTTCCCCCTTCCAATAAACTGTTCTTGTGCAGGATTCTTTGCGCCGCGCTAAAAATAAAAATTGTTTGCAGTTGATTTGTTACCGCTTTGCATTCATTAATACGGACTTAAGGGGCTTGAAACCAATTCAGATTGGGTGGGGATTTCATCACCCTTCCTAGGACCCCAGAAATCACAAAAAGCATATGCATTGACCATTGTTAATTAAAAAATACTAGACTCAGCCCTAAGGACTTCACGCTCAATAGGACAGAGGACTAGTTACAGGCATCGGCCGTTTATCCTATCTGACTTTTGCGGTGTCTAGGCAAGTGTGTCGAAGGCAAGTGGTTATTTAATTAAGGAACTTCGCGAAAGCGTTGGATAACCTCCCACTTACCTGGCACTTACCTGGCCGCATTTGACGGAGAAGAGGCGGTTTGAGGTCTTATTTCTAGCCCTCTGGAACAGTTAGGAGCTGTCTAGCAGACCTAGGTGACCCTAGATCTAGGTGTGATTGTGCATATCTTGTTTGTGATTGCTTAAAGCCGTAAGTCCGTACATATTCCTGTAAAGCTCTTTCTAAAAAAAAAAGAAAAAAATCAAAAACTTATATAAAAACTTGCCCTTTTGTCGCCAAATCTATTTTTCACCCACCACCCATCGTATTTCTCCATTGACGTTTTCTTACCCTCACCTTCTCCGCTTTGACTATAATAAACTCGTTTAGTGTATGTCCGCTTGGACTCGGGACACTAGCGCTCGCCTAGTCCGCGTTACGTTAGTCGCTACCGACTACGCGATCAACTCAGACGTCGAAACTCCGTCCACTCCTCTTTCACCCCTTCCTTTGCCGGCCAACTCCGGCGTTGACCGGAATTCTGTTCATACATCTTCACCTTCACCATCACCAACCTCTTCTTCCGCGATGTCAGGATTTAATCCGAACATCTCTTTGACTACCACTGGATTGGCTCCACCTCCTACGGAGACCAATAACCCACCACCTCCGCCTGTTGTAGCGCCGCGGCGAATCGCGCTCCAGGATCGTTTCTATCCCACCCGTTCCGCACTTCCCACCTACCTTTCTCTTCCACCGGCCAATGGGGATAATTTTGAAATTAAGCCCCACTTCATCAACATGCTTCCGCGATTTCATGGGCTTGAATCTGAAGATGCCTATATCTTCATCAATAAATTTCAAAACGTTTGTGCCATGATGAAAACCACCCAGCTGTCGGACGATGCTATACGTCTACGGGTCATTCCGTTCACTTTATGCGATCTTGCTGAAAAATGGCTGTATAGCACCGCTTCCCACTCCATAACCAGTTGGGGCGAGTTTGTAAAAGCGTTTCTAAAGAAATTTTATCCGAATCATAAAACCGCAAGGATCCGCAATGAAATCAACCAATTCTCTCAGCTTCCTTCTGAACCCTTCTGGAAGTGCTTTGACCGGTACAAAGACCTTCTTGTTCAGTGTCCTCACCACGGTATAGAGAAATGGCAACTTTGCCAAACCTTATATGAGGGCCTGAACCCAGCAACGAAGCAGTTGTTGGAAACCATCTGTCAGGGCCACTTCCTATCGAAATCCGACGAGGAAGCGTGGCAGTTCTTTGACGACCTTGCGGAGCAAACGCTACAATGGGAGAGCACCAGACCGACTTCTTCTTCTTCTACCTCCACTTCTACCGGTCAGTCTAGGGTAGGAATTCACCAACTTGATGTCTCTATTGTGATGAAAGCTGAAATGGCTGCAATAACGAGAAAGCTTGAAGCGATAGAGAGCAAATTTTCTGCTCCTGCCCCTGTTCTTCCCCTTCGTACCATTTTCGCTTGTTGTTCCGATCCTTCTCACTTAACCGAAGAGTGTCCTTACAATCCACCATCGCAAGGACAGGATCAGGTAAATACTGCATTTCAGCAAAGACCGAGGAATGATCCATACTCTTCCACCTACAATCCCGGTTGGAGGAACCATCCCAATTTCGTCTGGAATCAGAATCAGAATCAATTCCAAGGCAACAATTTCCAGAGGCCCCCTCCTCCGCAACAACAAGCGCAACAACAAACTCAACATCAGTTTCAGCAGCCCTTCCAACCCCAACCTTTTCAAAATCAGACGAATAACTTTGCACCCAACAATTCTTTTCCACCAAACAACTTTGTTCCGTCAAACAACGATAAGGTTTCCTCGCTCGAACGAAGTATGGAGGCGTTCGTTAAACAATCGACCCAATCCATTGCCAACATCCAGTCTTCCATTCAGTCCTTAGTGCAACACACCGCCGCTCACGGGCAAAGCATCAAGACCATCGAGGCCCAGATTGCACAGATGAATGCGGCCTTAAGCGAGCGAGAAAAAGGGGAAGCTCCCGTCCCAGCCACTCCCAAATCCCGGTCACCCACATAATGTACATGTTGCTCTTGAAAAACAGAACCATAATGTGAGTGCCGTGACCACACTGAGATCGGGAAGGATGCTGCAAAACAACATCGGCACACGGATCAACGTTGACACCCCGGCCACTTCCTCTTCTTCTTCTACTTCTTCTTCTTCGTCTTCGTCTTCTGAGCCTATTCTCCATTCTTCAAAAGGCTCTTCCTCTTCTTCTGCTCTGAACGGACCCACTTCTCACTCCACGAAAACACCTGTTATGGGATCCGTTCCAACTCCACAATCTCCTCCTCTAGCATTGGACTCAACCAATTTTAAAAAAGTTCCATTTCCAAACCGGTTGAAGTCAACCAAACAAAATCCACAAATGGAGAAGATTCTGGAGTTATTTAAGCAGGTTAACATTAACATTCCTCTTTTAGATGCTGTCCAACAAGTCCTATCCTACGCGAAAATCTTAAAGTACTTGTGCACGAAGAAGAGGAAGTCTCAGGTACCCAAGAAAGTTTTCTTGGCTAGTGCTGTGAGTGATGCCCTTACCCAATCTTTACCACAAAAACGGAAGGACCCTGGCTGTCCTACGATTTCAATTACCATTGGGGATAAGAACATCAACCGCGCACTATTAGATCTTGGTGCCAGTATTAACCTGCTTCCATACTCAGTATACGAGCAATTAGGCGTAGGAGAGCTGAAACCCACACACTGCACTCTCCAAATGGCCGACCGATCGATCACCCATCCTAGGGGTGAGCAAGAGGATGTGTTAATTAAAGTCGGGGACTTCATATTCCCCGTTGACTTCATTGTATTAGACACACAGCCTGTAGCTAACCCCCGGAATCAAATTCCGGTGATACTCGGTCGCCCATTCCTTGCAACCTCAAATGCTGTGATCAATTGTCGCAATGGTTCGATGAACCTCTCTTTTGGAAACATGACGATTGAACTCAACATTTTTAGGTTGGGGAATCAGCCCGTCGAACCTAATGCTCATATACTGGACGTCTGCTCGATCCAGGAGATCACCCCAGAAGAGTGTGAATTCGAGGAGTTTCTATTCGAACACGATAACCTTAACGCCACTAGTGCGTTCCTCTTCGAACCTGCTACTGTTTCTGCACCCGACAACGACTACGAGTGTTTCACGTTCTCGAACGATCTTAGCCGCTCACAACCCGAGTTTGAATCCTTCGAATTTCCGGATGAGTTACCTGAACCATCCAACTCGATCGCCTACACTCGTTTTGAACCTTTGCTGGAGTCCTTTGAGTTCGAGACCTCTGCACCAATCTTGCCTTCAATCGTTTCACCTCCATCGCTCGAACTCAAGCTTTTGCCGTCTCACCTTAAGTATGCTTACTTAGGTGAAAACGAGACCCTCCCTGTCATCATCTCGGCTTCTCTAGCTCCAGAGCAAGAGAAAGCCCTTCTTGCGGTCTTGCACAGCAACAGGCAAGCTTTTGGCTGGTCCATGGCGGACATCAAGGGGATTAGTCCCCTGATCGTTGAACATCACATTCATCTGATGGATGATGCCAAACCAGCCCGGGATCTACAAAGACGTCTCAACCCAGTCATGAAAGAGGTTGTGAAGAAGGAGATCGTAAAATGTCTAGATAGTGGTATCATTTACCCTATCTCTGATAGCCAGTGGGTTAGCCCCATTCACGTTGTCCCCAAGAAATCAGGTATAACGGTCATAACCAACGAGGCGAACGAGTTAATCCCTACTCGCACCCAAACTGGGTGGCGAGTATGCATTGATTACAGAAAACTCAACGCCGCAACGCGGAAGGACCACTTTCCGCTACCTTTCATTGACCAAATGCTTTAACGATTGGCCGGACAGGAGTACTACTGCTTTCTTGATGGCTACTCCGGCTATAATCAGATTCCCATCGCCGAAAAAGACCAGGACAAGACCACATTCACTTGTCCTTTCGGCACGTTTGCATATCGTCGCATGCCCTTTGGGTTATGCAATGTGCCCGCTACCTTCCAGCGGTGTTTGATGGGAATCTTCTCAGACATGGTGGAAAAATTTCTGGAGATTTTCATGGATGATTTCTCCATCTTCGGCGATTCCTTCAACGAGTGTTTGCTGCATCTTGACGCTGTCCTTACCGATGTAAGGACAAGAATCTCACTTTGAATTGGGAGAAGTGCCACTTCATGGTGCGCGAAGGTATTGTCTTAGGACATATCATCTCGCAAAATGGCATAGAGGTTGACAAAGCGAAGATTGAGGTCATTTCCAATCTCCCTCCTCCCTGATGCGTCCGAGATATCCGAGCCTTCCTTGGCCATGCCGGTTTCTATAGACGGTTCATCAAGGACTTTAGCAAGATTGCTAGGCCCTTGACTCTTTTGCTGGCCAAGGATACGCCATTCGACTTCAACTCGAGCTGTGTGACTGCATTCGAGTCATTGAAAAGCTCACTCACTTCTGCTCCCGTTCTTTCTTCACCTGACTGGACCCACCCATTCGAGATTATGTGTGATGCATCCGACTTTGCCATTGGTGCTGTCCTTGGACAACACATCAACAAGATGCCGCACGTAATCTATTATGCGAGCCGAACCCTGAACGATGCGCAACTCAATTATAAAACAACTGAGAAGGAATTCTTGGCTGTTGTCTTTGCTTTAGAAAAGTTCAGGCCCTACCTCATCGGCTCTCCAGTCATTGTCTACACAGACCATTCTGCTCTGCGCCATCTTTTTGCGAAGAAAGATGCAAAATCGCGGTTAATACATTGGATCCTCTTGCTTCAAGAGTTTGACCTTGTCATTAAGGACAAACGAGGATGTGAAAACGTAGTTGCCGACCATCTCTCATGACTTCCTTCTTCGCCTTCGCTTCCAATTCCGATCAACGACGTTTTCCCGGATGAACAGCTCTTGACAGTATCTTGCGAACCCTGGTTCGCAGATATTGTGAATTATTTGGCCACAGGGCTACTACCGACTGAATGGTCAAGTCAGGACAGACTTCACTTCTTATCCCAAGTAAAACACTTTTACTGGGACGAACCCTATCTGTTCAAGTACTGTCCCGACCAGATTATTCGTCGGTGTGTCCCTGACGAGGAATTCAAGAGTGTGCTGTCATTTTGCCACGATCAAGCGTGTGGCGGGCATTTTGGCCCCAGAAAGACAGCTGAGAAGATCTTGCAATGTGGTTTCTACTGGCCACAACTCTTCAAAGACGCTCATGACTATTGCAAGACTTGCTCCCGGTGCCAACACATGGGGCGGATATCCCGGAGGAACGAGATGCCGCTCCAACCGATCATGGTTGTGGAGATTTTCGATGTTTGGGGGATAGATTTCATGGGGCCGTTTCCCAGCTCTTTAGGGAACTTGTACATTCTTCTCGCTGTTGATTACGTCTCTAAATGGGTCGAGGCTGTGCCCAGCCGGACTAACGAAAATAAGGTTGTCGTTAGGTTTCTTAAAGAAAACATTTTCTCCCGTTTTGGGCACCCCCGAGCGATCATTAGCGACAATAGAAGTCATTTCTGCAATAAGACTTTCGAGGCCTTGATGCGAAAATATTCTATTAATCATAAGCTATCCACGCCCTACCACCCCCAAACCTGCGGGCAGGCCGAAGTTTCAAATCGGCAAATCAAGCAGATACTGGAGAAGACGGTTTCCAAGAACCGTAAGGATTGGTCGCTGAAACTCACTGATGCCCTTTGGGCATTTCGAACCGCTTATAAGACCGACCTTGGCATGTCTCCCTATCGGCTTGTGTACGGAAAAGCCTGCCACCTACCTGTCGAAATAGAGCATCGCGCATTTTGGGCGATAAAGGAGCTGAATCTGTCTCTCGAAGATGCGGGCAGCCATCGGAAGCTGCAGTTGAACTAATTAAGCGAGCTTAGGGATGAGGCTTACGATAACGCGGTTGTCGTTAAGAATCGAACGAAGGTGTTTCACAATAAACACCTTTTGCGCAAAACCTTCGTACCTGGCCAACAGGTACTGCTTTACAACACCAGACTTCACTTTCATCCAGGAAAGCTCAGATCTCGCTGGAAAGGGCCGTATTTTGTGCGGAATGTATATCCGCAGGGCGCTGTGGATTTGGAAAATCCAAAGGACGGTTCATTTTTCAATGTGAACGGACACCGACTAAAACCGTACCTTAGTGCCGAACCAACAGAAGAGCTCCTGGTCTTACAGGAGCCGGTTTACAGATTTTTGCATATCTGATTTTTGCATTTTTATACCGCCCAATTTTTATCACATTGCATATCGGTAGGTACTCTTGAGCCGTGTTTGCTAGTCAATTGCAGGATACAGGTTCTCGGCTCTAAACGGTGAAATCCATGGAAAAACACGACAAAATCCGGGTTCCTGCCTACCACAGATAAAACACGGGTCTCCGCTCTTTATCCGTCTGTTGCCACACACAAGTTTAAGAGACAAAATGGCAAATCAATGTCATTTTCATGCACAAGGCTCAATGGCAACACAAGATCCAAGAAATCTACACGGAGCTCGAGGAAATCATAACAAAAAGATCCATATCCAATCACCTTTCGATCAACAGAAATTCTGGAAAAATCGTGAAGCAATTCTAAGAAAAATCATATACCAGACTAATGGGCACAGAAAACCACGAAAAGCCACCAAAAATTGAAGACCCAATTCCTCTAAAGTGCCGCGGTTCCGCGGCAATAGCAGGCTTAGGCCGCGGAACCGCGGCCGTACTGTGGCGGCAGAAGGTGGGACTTCAGGGGTATTTTGGTCTTTCTATGTACAGGCAGAATTTTGCCCTAGATTTCCATTTCCCTGCCTATAAATAGCCCAGAACCTTGTGAAGCCAAGGGTGCTTAATCTTGTATTTTCCTACGGTTTAGAATACTTGTTCTTCTTCCTCTTCTCATCTCTTCTCCATTGAAAAACTTATAGTGAGCTTTTGTGAGTGAAGAATGATGAATAAAGAAGTTCATTTTATTATTATACTTGTCTTGCTCTTATGTTAATTGCTTGTAATTTTCATTTGTTAACGTAGTTGTTATTATTTCTTGTTATTTCTTGTTGTTTCTTTCTTTTCTCTTTTCCTTTATCCTTAAACAACCATGATGCTTACGCTTGATCCTTGCCAAGGTGAGGTCGCAAATAGCTAGTTGTTATCCTCTAATCTCTTTCTTTCTATCTTCCTCTTTTGTTTTCTTTTCTTTTCGTTATGATGTGTGAGTAGTTTCCATACTTGTTAGGGTAGGATAAGGGAAGTTTGTGAGAAGGAAACCTCTCTCACTCTTTTCTTGCCCAACATCTTAAATCGACTCCCGTTAATTGAACCACAATCCGCTCCCTTCGGCACCCTATCCTACATGATAGCGGTGATTCCGTAATGAGACCGGTTGTGGTTGAATTAACCGGAGGTAATGGCTAAGAGCCATGAA
The DNA here is from genome assembly GCA_030015575.1 of Agapanthus africanus. Taxonomy (NCBI): domain Eukaryota; kingdom Viridiplantae; phylum Streptophyta; class Magnoliopsida; order Asparagales; family Amaryllidaceae; genus Agapanthus; species Agapanthus africanus. The sequence continues at coordinate 334,817,313 of JASDDO010000031.1, forward strand.
CGGACGGACAAGCACCAAAAGGAAGAACTTAAGCGTTGGAAAGCCTAGCTTATACTCGCAAGTTCCTTCCTAGTCGTGCTAATCCCCATTGTTGCCGATTACCGTAACACCGATATTAAGAGTGGCAATGAAAGAGGTGAGCGACTCCTAACTCAAACTAACCTAATCCTAACCCTAACAAAGTCTCTTTACATATCATTTTAACACTTAGTTATTCACAAACAAATCTGGAAAATTGGACTTAACTCGTTAAAGCACATAGAAAAAGATTCCCATCTCCCTGCGGACGACCCGTACTCAACCGGCTAGCTACAAGCGAAACCGTCTTGATTGCGGTAATTAACTAAACTTGAACACGCAGAATCGCTAAGAATCAGGCACCCAACCGCCAGATATCGTAGTCATGGTATGTAGCCACGGCAAGTAGGATCCGGATGGACTTAAGCATAGCCACTTAGAAAAGGTTTCATCATTATCCACGCCTGGTCAATGACGAAAATCTTCAATAAGTCTAGCTTTGAAAGTCTCAACCTTTCCATCTACACTAAGTAATCTTCTCAAGATATACTTGCTCCTGATGGGGATTTAACCCTTCAGATACAGCATCCAAAGTCCATACTTTGTTGGTATACATTGATTCCATCTCAGATCGCTAAGCATCCAGCCATTCTTACAGAGTATTACTCTTGATGGCCTGCTCGAAACTTGTTGGGTCATCATCTCATGATGCAATCCTTGCTCCCACTGTCATCGAGAAACCGAAGTATCTCTCAGGCAGATGAGGAACCCTGCTAGATCGGCGGAGAGGCCGAAGTTCGTTGGAGACTATTGAATCCTTGTGTTCTATCAAATCATCAGCTGCAGTTTGTATAGCTGGAACTCCTTCCAGTTCTACAGAACTGACCTTGCCTCGATCTTGTCCGGATTTTGCTTTTGACATAGGCCGGACAATCCCAAATCTTAACTTACTTAAGAGACAGGCTCTTCCCATACCATATCTCATATGGAGTGGTAGGCAATGATCTGATTCGAATCTAATTCAATAGGTATGCAGCTACTCAAGTGCACAACCCCTTAAAAGAAACAGGTAACTCAGCAGTACTCAGCATAGAGCACACCATATCACATAGGGTGTGATTGCTCCGCCCCGATACACCATTGTGCTGTGGTGTATTCAGAGGAGTAATACCGAGAGAGAATCTCATTCTCCTTTAGAATAGTCCAGAAACTCTATGCACAAGTATTCTCCTCCTTGATCTTATCATAGGACATAATACTTATACTCGGTTTTTTAGTTCTCTACTTCTAACTTATATTCTGTGAATATCTCAAAAGCTTCGGACTTATGTTTCAGCAGGAACATGTGACTGAATCTTGAGAGATCATCAGAGAATGTAATGAAGTATAAAGAACCGGTCTTGGCATGTGTATACAGGGGACCTTACATACATCATCATGTATCAGTCCCAAGTGTTTACTAACTCTTTCTCTGTTTCAAGTAAACGGAGCTATGGTCATCTAATTTTTGTGACATGACTGGCAAGTTTTACAAGATGTCAATTCAAACTGATTTAAATATGCATCTAAATGTAACTTCAGCTAGTCGGGTCACATTGATATGACCTAGTCTACAAAACCTCAAGAAGGAATCGTTCATATCTGAACTCTTCCTCTTCTGTGTGTTCTGTATACAAGGAACTGTAGTTTGATTTAGAACGTCAATGCTTTTAGATAACGTGCCTGAATCGATCAACTATTGATATAGGAAATGTTCAAAACATTATCCAACAATACAAAATTATATCATTTCTTTAATAAATAAAGAGACTGATATAATTTTGTATATCAGGTTCGGTATCTAATAGCATTTATTCAGAATCAATGTATTGGTAATACGGGGTGACAGTGACCAACAGACTTGGCTGCAACACTTGCACCATTTTCTGTCTCATGAAACTTATCACTCGTTCTCAGTTTTCTACCCATTGTAGCCCATGTACCAAATTACATATACGGGATCCTTATCCGGTATCAAATACCTAGGATGTAGAGGACATTGAGAAACAGTTCTTTATAATGAACACACCCGAAGGAGATGCATCTCATGCACTTTCTTCATTTGGGCTGCATAGGAATTCTGGTATTCCCATATTTCCTACTCTGTCTTATAACAATTATAAGTTGGAGCGGGACCAACGTTCCCCAGCTCAGTATAACAAGCGGGTTTGGTCAATATATCCATATTATTATCTTGATTAAGGCGTGACATGGTCGCTACCTGGAGAGAGAGAGAAGAAAACACTCTGCGTGCGCTCTTTCAAGATTAGATTGGTTATATATTTTATCTAATCAGGATGGCTCCCACTGTTTTTATCAAATCCTCTTTCAAACCCTAAAAGGAAAGACTAGCCGGGATTAATTACACTCTATAAGTTCGCCAATCTTTCGTCCAGTCCAGTGTTGGTACTTTGAGGGAGGTTCCCCGTGCTTTCGCACGGACCTAATTAAAATAAACCTCGTTTTCCCAGAGGCGTAACCCCGTTGACACCTTTCTAGACACCTGCTTGATCGGCTAATTGTAAAGTGCAAAACTCTCCTAGGAGTACCAATTACTCGCAGTGGGTATCGGGATCCAACTATCATATAGAAGGTATGCAATCTCATTGCAAATTTCAACACCTGAAACTCCCGATAAAGGTTTTTACCTCTAGCACTTATGACCTTAACTATGGTCAACAAATCATAAGCAGTAGTCAAGTTCTACCCGTCATTTCGTGATTAATTAGACCCACCCACATGACCCTTAACTAAGGTCAACAAAGTCACGCGACTGTCCTAACTAATCGCATCATATGCGGTGTAGGAAGACATCACTTAGCTACCGTACACTGTGCCTTAACTATGGTCAACAAACACAGCACGGATACTAAGTACTCTACTTCCTAAAATGACGGAGGGTTGCGAATGGTTTTTAATAAAACCTTTAACGCTTTGAACTTGATCTCGTTGCGGAATCAAATGGTTTTTAAATGGAATGTTTTTTAGGCTTTTCTAGTTTTTCTAAAGGGGTCACTCCCGGTGAAGGGATCGTCGGCCCTTTCCTCATCGAATAAGGTGCAGGATATATCATATATACCGCTGTGCAAAGAAAAAACTATAGAAGCAATCAAAAGACGAACCGAGGGTTGTAGCATCTGTCAGTTATTGCTAAAGGGGTCACTCCCGGTGAAGGGATCTCGGCCCTTTCCTTATCGAATAAGGTGCAGGATGTTCTAAAAGGAACACCGCGATGCAAAGAAAGAACTGTAGCTACCTGTTTTATTTTGAAATTCGATTCCACAACATCTTTTAGGTTTATTTTCTTTCATTAATCTCATTAATGAATGTCCCATCATTTAAGTCCACCTAAACATCACAGATAAATACAACGTACGCTTATGCCATCCGCATTCGCCTCGATGTCCCGTCTGCACCGTTAGGTTAGGTAACTTATGGCAGAACGTGGCAGGGCTGGCGCGAGTGTAAAACATAAGCAACGTTTATATAATATATCATATATAGTATATACAGTATCCATCTGAACAAATCACATGAACACATCACAGATAACGCAGCAGAAAATATCATATGAAATATTGGATATACTAGGACGTCCGTGTTTTCAATACGAGCCAGTTTAAAACAAGGATTCCACGGTCGTGATGAATAGCCAATCCCACACCCCTAGACCCCTTCGAGAGCGGCAAGTAACCCTACCAATTCTAAAGTTAGGAGGCCTGGACTCGACTCCTCGAGATGGTCTCCCACTGGACCCTAGAACCCGGTTACTTGTGCTCCCCTCCTTGGGTCTATCCTAATGCGGAAAAGTAAATAATATACAAATGGTGACATCATCCGCAACCTGGAAGTGCCCCAATAAAAGAATATTACATACAAGTTTTTACATGAATGAAAATGGAAAAACACTCATCTCACATAAAAAAAACCGGCTATTCGAACACGACGATCCAATATAACATATCCATCAACACATAACATCACATGTCATCAACGTAAGTAAATATGCGCATCCCAATTGTCGTTGACATATAGCAACGAAACCGGCGATATCACATATTACACTTACGGTCGCATGAAAAGAAAGTGTAAAACTACAACAGTTGGAATCCGCAACCTCCTTAGACATCGCATGCCTAATCAAATGAATTCCTTAGACATCGCATGCCTAACAATTATAAACCCCGCATTTTAGTCTCATTATCGAAAACACTTTTCAATATAAAGTCGGGCAATTCAACAAGATTCCCGGCATCCAGAATGAATGCTCGTCGCAAACTTTAATAGACGGCTGCACCCCCGATACCGTCGACGAAGTGCACTGAGGCGGAACACTGCTGCCGCGAGCACCCGAACAGATGCTTTCGGCGACGGGGTTCTCCTACAGTCACTTGGTCGGGGCTATGGGGCGTGGCTATCTATTAAGTTTACCCGGCGAGTATCCGCGTACGCAACGTGATTGGGACGGACTTTTGATCACATCAAAATTCCGTGGCAACCGATCAAGTGAGACTAAACTGCTAGATTCATAACATTCAAATCAGTTGTCTCATAACTACTTGTGGATTCCAAATATTGTATCACATTCCAGATAAATAGAAAATGTTAAACTTTCCGATCGAACAATCAAACACCCAAGTTTTCCCGAAACAGCTCAATACATGAAATAAGTTTAAAAAAACATGCACTTCAAGCCTCAGTACCAACGGTCCAGCCGTAGAAGGGTCAAGCCAACGCCTTACATGTGGCACGCCGTACTGCCCCAAACCCTAAGGTTCAAAGGGCAGTTCAGGACGGTCACATAATCGAGTTAAGGTTTGTTGTCTTCTAGAGCGTCCATCGCGTTACTTGCACTATTTAGAACGTTATTAAACTACGGAAAAATCCAATAATTGGAAATTTCCCGGCAGGGAAAAAAGTGGGTATTTATATCCGGTCGAACTTTTTAACATATTCTAAATTACCCATAAAAACACATAGACGAAGTTAAACTTTCGATCGAAACAACGAACTCCCAATACAACCCAGAAAACTCAACTCTTGAGTATAATTTAAAAATTCACAGAAAATTCAGCAATTACAGAAAGAAATTACTGTGCAAACCACGTGTGAAGATTCCCTATTATGGTCGCGGAACCGCCGCGAAAGCTAGGGTGGGGCCGCGGTTCCGCGGCGCAATAGTCGATACAGGGGCACATGCTGCACAGTATTTCCTAAAAAAAACCTGCTGATTTTTCTGCATATTTTTAATTCACAAAATCACAGTTTTGAAAAATTGTACAGAGAAGGGTTTTCAATTAGGGTTTAGGGTTCAATCGGACTTCTAACATCTTCTACACTTCGCGTAAAGCTCTAGCTAGTCTCTGATACCACTGTAGGGTTCCTAGGCACACCCATGAGGTTCTACAACTGATCAACCATGTCCAATTCAAATTGTTCATGTGCCGAGAAACCCTAAACTAGATCGTTACTAGAGGTAAGGCGAAAGAACATGCAAGTTAACAACTTAACTACAAGTTAAAGTGACTACAACCATTGTAGATCCGGTCCTCCACTTCCTTAGCTCCGTGATGACGTCCCTCCGCTGCGATCAACCGGATCCCGGACTCTAGCGTTGGTTTCATCGGAGAAAAGATCGGGCTAGGTCATTGACTTCGATGCCGAAGATGATCTACGTCGAGGCTACTCAAGATCAAGCTCCATCTTCACTTGGTTATAAAACTTGTGAAGATAACACACTCTACTACATGGCAAGTTGTAGAGGATGAAGAAATAGGAAGTGGGTTCACTTTGGATTTGGATTTCTCACTTGGATTCATCACTTGGAATTTTTCTAGCAATGGCTTTCTTCTTCATGAAGGAGATGAAGAAGAAGAAAGAAAATAATGAATAATATCATAATAGAAAATCAAGTGGTTCTTATCATTTAGCAACCATGGGTGAGTGTAACTAATGTAGAGAATAAACTAGGGTTTAGGTAAATGGTTAGGTTAAGGAAAAAACAAAATGGTTAAGACTTTCAAAGCTTCATGAAGCTTCAAGAATAAAACAAAACAAGCCACCATTTTATTTTTGCCAAAAGAAAATAAATGAAATAAATAAATAAGTTAAAACCCTAACCATTAACCTAAACATGGTTTAAAGCATACACACACCCAAGTTTTTATGTATCATCAAACATGATACAATCAAGTGCGCAAAAATATATCACATATACTACTTGTGCACATCAAGTGAGAAAATCCATCTTAAGTGAACAAATACTAGTTAATGTAAAGTAATATATCAAATATATAATTATACATTAAATCATTAAATCAATACTAGATTTAATGATCCGGTCATAACGCATATAACCGACTAATATCAAGTGTATCAATATATCGAATCAACATTTGATTCGGTAACCCGGCTATATCGTATATAACCGTCCGATGATACAAATCGCGAGAATAGAATCCAGTATCACATACTGGTATTATTCTCGGTCCCGCACATATCTCATATGCGCTCCTATTTCGTTTCGCTTGAGCCAGGAAACCTCTTTGTAGGACTCTAAAGACTCGTCAATACGCCGGCAGTAGGTGATGATCATATCAAGCACCCACAAGCCGCAAGCGGTCTGCTAAACGTAACGGCCACCCGGATATTGAGCGATCAGAAGATCAACGAGCAAGCCCTCTCACACTCCTGTGAATCCAACCAGTAACACTTACCGTACAGTCCGGTCTGTTTGTCTGATATGTCGCATATCTCGCCTAGGGGTGGTAAACATCAGACCCAGTAGCTTGATAAGTCTTGCCGATGTAAGGTCCATAACATACATGAAACTACTGATAACACTTACCAGTAAATCAGTGCAACCCTGGCCAGGGATTTCCAGTTATGGCCAGTCGAGCATAGCGCAACATCAACCCCCAATACCGGGAGAGACGAATCCCTTCCTATCGCTCATTGCCTCCATGTGAATCGGGACTGTACCCAAAAACCACCTGTTTGCACGACTCAATAGAGCCGTGGTAGGGTGGAAATCAAAGCACAGTGGAAGAAACACAAGACTTTATGACGATCTCGGGTCATCAGACTAAGCTGTACCAGTGTCACCAGAAAACTGCCATCTGACGTGAGGTATAATACCATCAGGGAGTTCTCGGGGAGTCCGTTCAGTGTACCCAGTCACCACTGAGCACCCGCATACCATCTCTGATGTCAAACACCAATGGATATGGGATCATCCATCACCCATCATATGGATCGAGAAGATATACGCTAGTCTACACTGGAATATCGATTCCCCGTCTCGATATTCCCATGACTAGGAACATTGAAGGATGTACTCATTGACTACCCAGGCCCCACTAGTATGATCTGCATCATAGTCCAGGAAGTCGAGTACACATCCTAAGGGCTTTATCAACATGTAATAGAGAGACTGCAAGTATACATGTTAAGATAAAGAGAAACAAAATAGCGTACTGTCATGTCGAGCAAGAAAGTCCTACCTATATATGTCCTAGCATCCACTACAATATACATCTTATGTACAGTAATGGCCTCTAGGGCATACATATAACTAACATCATATACATCACTATGCAAAGCAAAACTCCAAAAGCAATCAAAAGCAAACCGAGTTTAGTAGCATCTGCCAGTTTTGCTAAAGAAGTCACTCCCGGTGAAGGGATCTCGGCACTTTCCTCATCGAATAAGGTGCGGGATATATAATATATATCGCTTTGCAAAGAAAAACTGTAGCTACCCTTTTTGAAAAATTTGATTCTACAATATCTTTTAGGTTTCTTTTCTTTCATTAATCACATTAATGAAGTCCCATCATTTAAATCACCTAAACATCACAGATAAATACGACGTACACTTATGCCATCTGCATTCGTCTCGATGTCCCCTCGTGCACCGTTAGGTTAGGTAACTAACGGCAGAGCGGGGCAGGGCTAGGGCGGGTGTAAAACATAAGTAACGTCTATATAATATATCATATATACTATATACAGTATTTATCACAACACATCACATGATCACATCACAGATATCGCAGCAGAAGAAACATATGAAATATTGGATATACTAGGACGTCGGTGTTTTATTTTGAGCCTCTATAAAACACGGATTCCACGGTCGCGATGAATAGCCAAACCCATACCCTTAGACCCCTACGAGAGCTGCAAGCAACCCTACCAATTCTAGAGTTAGGAGACCCGGACTCGACTCCTCGAGTTGGTCTCCCACTGGACTCCAGAACCAGGTTACTTGTGCTCTCCTCCTTGGGTCATCCTAGTGCGGAAAAATAAATAATATACAAAAGGTGACATCAACCTCATCCCGGAAGTGCCCCAATAAAAGAATATTACATACATTACATGAATGAAAATAAAAACTCTCATCTCACATAAAACTCCCCGGCTATTCAGAACGCGACGATCCAATATAATATATCCAGCAACACATAACATCACATGTCATCAACGTTAGTAAATATGCGCATCCCAATTGTCGTTGACATATAGCAACGAAACCGGCGATATCACATATTACACTTACGGTCGCAGAAAAGAAAGTGTAAAACTACAACATTTGGAATCCACAATCTCTTTAGACATCGTAAATCCGAAATATCACATATTTCGCATTTCATGCCTAACTGTATGAATTCCACATATTGTATCACATTCCAGATAAATAAACAGTATTAAATTTTTTGATCGAATAATCAAATACCCAAGATTTCCTAAATGGCTCAACACTTGAGCGGAGTTCAAAAATTCTAGAATACGTTACAGTAGCAACGGTCCAGCCATAGAAGGGTCAAGCCAACGCCTCACATGTGGCACGCCGTACTGGCCCAAACCTTAAAGTTCAAAAGGCAGTTCAAGACGGTCACATAATCAAGTTAAGGTTTGTTGTCTTCTAGAGGGTCCATCGCATCACATGCACGTTTTTCGAAAGATTTAAACCCGAGATAAATTCAACACTTGAATGTTTTTCGTGCCGGGAAAAATTGAGTTAATGATATCCGTTCGAACATTTTAATACTTTCTAAATTATCCGGAATAACATAACAAAATTAAATTCTCCGATCGAATCGACGATTACAAAATAAACCCCAAAATACTCAACACTTGAGTTAATTTAAAAATACCCAGAAAATACAAATCACAGAAATAGTAATTACAGTGAAAACATGATGGCATATCTCCTCTGTACGGCCGCGGAACCGCGGCCCAAGCAGGGTACGGCCGCGGTTCCGCGATGGGTTGTATGGCGTATGCTATCGTTTTTCACCACAATTCTTAGAAAACCCTGCTGAATTTTTTAGGTATTTTTAATTCTGAAAAAACCCAGTTTTTAAAAATTGTACATAGAGGGGGTTATCTTGACGTGTACGGGTCGGTTCGGAGTTTTAACTTTGTTAACACATCGCCTAATGCTCTAGCTAGGCTCTGATACCACTGTAGGGTTACTAGGCACACTAACAAGGCTCTACAAGGTATCGACCATGCCAAAATTAAATTTTTTATGTGCCGAACAACCCTAAGCAAGATCGTATACTAGAGTTTAGGTGAAACTAATAGTAAGTAAACAACTTTACTTCTAAGGGAACACGAAATACAACCTTTGTAGATCGGTCCTTCACTTCATTTGCTCCTTGTTGAAGTCCCTCCACTGCGATCAAGGTTCTCCCGGGCTCTTGCATGGCTTCAAGAGGCGAAAGATGCGACCTTGCTTGAAGTCTCCGAGGCCGAAGATGATCTACGTCGAGGAAATTCCGACTCAAGCTACTACTTCACTAATTTGAGAATTACTGAAGTAAACACCCTATACTAAAGTGCTAGTCTAGTAAAGGATGGAGAAATAGGAAGTGGGTTCTCTTTGGATTTTTATTTCTCACTTTAGTTCTCACTTTGGATCAAACCCTAGCAAGCTTTTTTTTTGAACAATGAAGAAGATGAACAAAAGAAAAGAGAAGAGGATAATGATCAAGTGTGTGATCTAACCATGATGAGTGAGTATCATATACTAACTCTTGTAGAGACTTAACCCTAGGCTAATTTTTATGGTTGGGTTAATAAATATCCATAGTAAAATACAAACTCAAGTTGAATTAGTCAATGCATCCACAAGCTTCCACAAGCTTCATGCATTTTCTAATCCTCCACTTGATTTTGTATTTACTTTAAATATTAAAAACCCAAACTAAAAATTAGCATGGTGTAAGTCTCATACACCCATGGATGATGTATCATCAACCATGATACAAAAAGATAACACATTTTAATATATATCATATAGATAGTAAAGATGTGTACATGTGAGAAAAAACCCTAAGTGAACATGTGTTAGTTAATGTAAACTAGTATATCAAATATACAATTATACAATAAATTATTAAATCAACACATGACTTAATAATCCGGTCATATCACATATAACCGACTAACTTCCAATGTATCGACTTATCGAATCAACACTTGATTCGATAACCCGGCTATATCATATATATAACCGACCGATACATAAAGTCGTGAGAAGAGAATACGGTATCACATACACGCATTATTCTCGGTTCTGCACATATCACATATGCGCCCCTATTTCGTTTTGCCTGAGCCAGTAAAACCTCTGTGTAGGACTCTAAAGACTCGTCAATACGCCGGCAGTAGGTGATGATCACATCACGCACCCACAAGTCGTCAGCGGTACTAGCTGGACGTAACGGCTACCCGGGTATTGAGCGATCAGAAGATCAGCAAGCAAGCCCGCTCCAACTCCTGTAAAAGCCTGCCGGTAACACTTCACGTACAGTCCGCTCACCTCGTCAGATATGTCGCATATCAAGTCAAGGGGTGGTAAACGTCAGACCCCAATAACCGATAAGTCGTGCCGATGTGAGGCTCATAACGGGTCAAGAAACTACTGGTAACACTTACCAGTAAATCTCTAAATCAGCCCTGGCTAGGGACTTCCCTGTTACGGCCAATCGAGCACAGCGCAATATCAACCCCCCAATACCGGGAGAGACGAAACCCCTCCTATCGCTCATTGCCTCCATGTGACTCGGGACTGTACCCAAAAACCACCATTTTGCATGCCCTCATGGACGTGGTAAGGTGGAAATCAAAGCACAGTGGGAATCACACAAGACTCTATGACGATCTCGGGTCTACAGACTAACCTGCACAAGTGTCACCAGAGAACTGCCATTTGACATGAGGTATAATACCATCTGGGAGTTCTCGGCGAGTCCGTCCAGTGTACCCAGTCTCCACTGAGCACCCATATACCATCTCTGATGTCAAACACCAATGGATATGGGATCATCTATCGCCCGTCTCATTGGTCGATAAGCGTATACGCTAGTCTACTCTGGTATATCGATGCCCCATCTCGATACACCCACGACTATGGACCTTGAAGGATGTACTTATGGACTACCATGTCCCCACTAGTATGATCCTCATCATAGTCCAGGTAGTCAAGTACACATCCTAAGGGCTTAACCAACATGTAACTAAAAGACAGTATAAAGAGACAAGTATACATGTTAAAGTAAAGTGCAACCAGATAGTATACTATCATATCGAGCAAGAAAGTCCTCTATATATATATCCAAGCATCCAATATAATATACATCATCTGTACAATACTGGCCTCTAGGGCATACATACAACTAAAAAAAGCAAGCGACAAGAACGGACGGACAAGGGTCAATAAGCCGGATTTCACCAATACTGCGCTTAAGCACCCTAATCCACGTTGCCGATTGCTCTAGCTTTAGTGGTCGAGCTCGGCTCAAAAGATTGAGTACGGATTTCCTTAACTTACACTATCCTATCTAATCCTAACAAGTGTTTACTTTGCATATAAACACATAGGTTAGAATCGAACCATTCCGCCTACGCGCATTAACTCGTGAAAACAAGAACTTAAAACGCTCCATCTCCCTGCGGACGATCCGTACTCATCGCGGCTAGCTGCAAAGCGAAATCATCCTGATTGCGGTTAACTTTAGAACTCTTAAAACTCGACACACCGAAAGCGTGCCAATCAGTACACATGCATGTTGTAAAAAGAAACTCTTTAAATATAGATCGGTTTGCAGTTCCGATTGCAGTGTCGGCTCACAAATGTCTTATCCGTGTATTTGAGTGTGTTTCCAGTGTTTTGTCACGAATACTTGTAATTTGTATTTATTGAGCAGTCACGGATTAATAGTAGCGATATTATACAAAATTGATAATGAATGAGCGGTATTGAAATGCAGTTTTCTGTGATGAACACTTGACTACGATCGTTGTGATGGCAGTCACACTAGTGGGGGCTGGGTAGTCTTTAAGCACATCCTTATATTGGTCCCTAGTCATAGGGTTATCGAGACGGGGCATCGATACTCCAAAGTAGACTAGTGTATACGCTTCTCATCCCAGCAGGGGAGATGGTCTGTCTCACAGTCATTAGTACGGCGTACCGGAGATAGTATACAGGTGCTCATTGGGTTATGAGTTACACTGGATGGACACGTTGGGAAATGCTGGTTGGTATTATACTTATCATCAGGTAGCAGTTCCCAGGTGATATGAGTACATCTTAGTCCGTTGACTTAACATCACTATTCGTCTCGAGTGTGTTCCCACTGTACCTAGATCACTACCCTACCTCGGCTCAAATGAGTCATGCAAACAGGTAATAGTTAGGTGCAGTCCTGAAGCAAGGCAATAGTGGTTAGATAAGATTCTTCTCTCCCGGTATTAGGGGTTGATATCACGCTGTGTTCGGAAAGCCATTACACAAAGTCCCTGGCCAGGGCAAGCGAGATTTACTGGTAGGTACTCCAGTAGTTTCTCAGGGTGTTTTGGGCTCTACTCCAGCATAACATATTGCGCTATTAGGGGTCTGAAGGTTACCACCCCCTATGCCCGATATGCGATACTCTTAGATGAACAGACCGGACTATACAGAGATTGTCACAGATAGACTCAGTAGGAGTTCGGATGAGTTTGCTCATCGGCCTTCTTATCGACAGATACCTTGGTAGCTGTTATGTGCAGCTAGTACTACTGACGTGCTTATGGTTAAACCCACTGCCAGCATACTATCGAGTCTTTAGAGCCCCACAAAGAGGGTTTCCCTGCTTTGGGCAAAACGATGTATAGGCCATATGGTATTACAGCAGGGTTTCGATTATATACGTGTACTGGCTACACGGATGATGTTCAGGCAGATAATACTAGTGGGCTTTGGTTTAAGCAAGATCCTAGTATTATATTATTGGATTATTTTCGTCTCTTTGTATTCGTATTTTTCGGAATACGAATACGGGTATGTATATACGGTGAGGGGTATTCTTGTAATTTCATAAGAGTGCATCTAGAAGAAGACACCTCATTTGTGCTTTAATCCATTTAGTTAAATGGATAATGAGGTAGAGGTATGGGGTGTTATTTAGGACATGATTGAAGCATGGATACTTGGGTGACTCATTGTATTTGGATGACTATTGAGGCATGGTGGCATTATGTTATTATTTTGTGGAAAATGATTTGCTTCATAGTCATCAACATTAGCCATTCTTCATATCATTATCTATTCAACACTCTCTCTCCTCCAAGGCTCTCTTCTTCTTCCTCAAACCCTAATATCTCTCATAAGTTGAGAAACCTAGAGTAATTAAAACAAATTAATCCATAATCATTCTCTACATCTTCTAGGCTACTTAGCTTAGCAAACTAGATATCCTAGTTACCTCGGTTTAGAGGTTGCAGCTTGAAGTACATACTCTCGGATTGATCGTCTTTGACATGAGGAGGTCAACGATCAAGCACGATCTATACACTTGAGGACCTCTAGAAGAGAATAAGAAGACCCGAAGAACTTGAAACAAGGAGGTATAAAATCCTAACATAGAAGTTAGAACCTCCAAGTTGTGTTTGCTAGTTAAGGTTTCCGTATACATCCTGGAGTTTAAGTCGTTGTTGCGAAGCTATGAAAATCGTTTTTTGTAAATTCCACCTCCCCGCGAACCCACGGGGTGCGTGGCATCGATTTACAAGATTTTATTTGGATATAGTTCCGAGCTACAAGAAGGTTGCAGAGAGTAAGGTTATCTTCCTCGTATTGTACGTCGATGACATACTCTTGATAGGAAATGATGTTCCTATGTTGCAGTCAGTCAAGTTCTTCTTATCACAAAGATTCTCAATGAAAGATCTGGGTGATGCCTCCTGCATATTGGGAATCATGATCTATAGAGATAGATCTAAACGGATACTGGGATTGTCCCAATCCAGGTACATTGACACCATAATAAAAAGGTTTAGTATGGAAGAATCCAAGCGTGGGAACCAACCCACGATCTCTGGACTCACTCTCTCCAAAGAGATATCTCCCAAGACTGATTTGGAGAGAGCTCGCATGCAAGGGATACCCTATGCTTCGGCAGTAGGCTCTATCATGTATGCGATGCTATGTACCAGACCCGATGTAGCATACTCACTAAGTGTAGTGAGTCGGTATCAAGCAGATCCTAGAGAGAATCACTGGACAGCTGTGAAGAACATTCTCAAGTACTTGCGAAAGACTAAAGAGATGTTCTTGGTGTATGGTAACAGAAAACTCCAGGTGGAGTCCTTTACCGATTCCAGCTTCCAAAGTGATAAGGACGACTCTAAGTCGCACTCGGGATTTGTCTTTATCCTCAATGGCGGGGCGGTATGTTGGAAGAGTTCCAAACAAGATACCGTTGCAGACACGACGATGGAGGCTGAATACATCGCTGCCAACGATGCTGCCAAAGAGGCTGTCTGAATAAAGAAGTTCATTAGTGAACTTGGTGTGGTTCCATCCATTGAGCATCCAATACCTCTGTATTGTGATAACAATGGAGCTGTGGCTTTGGCCAAGGAACCCAGGTCCCATCAAAAGTCCAGATATATTCTGAGGCGGTATCACCTGATCAGGGAGATAGTTGATCGCCGGGAGATCGAGGTCAGGAGAGTAGATACGAAGGACAACACTGCGGATCCACTGAGGAAGGCCATTCCCCAGATACAGTTTGAGAGATTATTCGGGATGCTAGGTATGAGATACTACAGCAGCTGGCCTTAGTGAAAGTGGGTGATTGTTAGTTATGTATATGCCCTAGAGGCCATTGTTGTATATATGATGTATATTATAATGGATGCTTGGATGTATATAGAGAGGACTTTCTTGCTATAGTATGCTATTTGGTTTCACTTTATCTTAACATGTTGACTTGTATTGGTTTACTGTCTTACTCACACATGTTGATAAAGCCCTTAGGATCAGTACTCAACTACCGGGACTATGATGAGATCATACTAGTGGGTCTACGGTAGTCGATGAGTACATCCTATAACTGTTCCTAGTCGAGGGTATATCGAGACAGGGCATCGATACACCAGAGTAGACTAGCGTATACGCATCTTGACCCATATGATGGGCGATGGATGATCCCATATCCATCAGTGTTATGACATCAGAGATGGTGTACGGGTGCTCAGTGGAGACTGGGTACACTGGACGGACTCGACGAGAACTCCCTGATGGTGATATACCACACGTCAGATGGTAGTTCTCCGATGACACTGGTACAGGGTAGTCTGTAGACCCGAGATCGTCATAGAGTCTTTTATGATTCCCACTGTGCTTTGATTCCCACCTTACCACGTCCAAGAGGGCATGCAAAACGGTGGCTTTTGGGTGCAGTCCCGAATTACATGGAGGCAATGAGCGATAGGAGGGGCTTCGTCTCTCCCGGTATAGGGAGTTGATGTTGTGATGTATTCGATTGGCTATAACTGGAAGTCTCTGGCCAGGGCTGATATAGAGATTTACTGGTAAGTGTTACCAGTAGTCTCTTGACCTGTTATGAGCCTTACATCGACACGACTTATTGGTTACTGGGGTCTGACGTATACCACCCTTAGACTAGATATGCAACATATCAGACGAAGAGACCGGACTGTACGGGAGTGTTAGTGATTGGATTCACAGGAGAACGTACAGGCTAGCTTGTTGATCTTCTGATCGCTCAATACCTGGGTGGCTGTTACGTTTAGCTGACCGCTTGCAGCTTGTGGGTGTTTGATATGATCATCACCTGCTACCGGCGTATTGACGATTCTTTAGAGTCCTACACAGAGGTTTCTTGACTCAGGCAAAACGGAGTAGGGGAACATATGTGATATGTGCAGGACCGAGGATAATGCGATATGAGATACCGTATTATATTCTCGCGATATTTAGATATGAGCCGGGTCATCGGATCAAGTGTTGATTCGATGAATCGGTACAAGATATATTGGTCAGTTATATTTGATATAGCCGGATTGTCGGATCAAGTGTTGATTCGATGATTTAATGTATAATAATATATATGATATATTGTATTGCATTATCTAATATTGGCTCTCTTTATTATTTCATTTTCTCACCGGGTAATACATTGATATATATGCAATATATGTTAATTGTATTATTTTCTTTTGTTACAAATGTATAATATATATGTGATATATATTGTTGTAACATGATATGATTATTGATGAAAATTGTTTAGTGGAGATTAAAATATATTAGGGTTTGATTTGGGTTAGTTCCTTATTGATACTTCTAGAAGGATTTTCTTTTGTCATGGTTAAGATATTATGTTGATATTTTGTTATGACTCATTCTTTAACCCAACCAAACCCTAGCCCTAGTTAATTCTCTACAAGGGTTATCCTTGTTATCCTTAACCATGGTTCCATTATTAATCATATATTCATTTCATTATTCAACACAAAAGGATAATGCATTTTTTCTTCTTCTTCTTCAACCTTAAGCTTTGAGAAAGCTTACTAGGTTTTCCTTTTGTGATGTTTTCATGTGAGAATTTGATATAAAAAGAAAGCATAAATACTACTCCATCATCCTCATCTAATATAGCCAATTAGATTAGGGTGTTCACCTCATTAAAGTGAGAGAGCTTTAGTTATAGCAACTTCGACGTAGATCATCGGAGAAAAGGAACACTACAAGCTAGCATGGACCGTTCGAGTCGTGGTGCCTCTCTTGAGTCCGGGAGATCGTGGATCGCGGCGAAGGGACTTCTACTCGGAGCTTATGAAGCGAAGGAGCGGACTACAAAGGTTGTAATCCCTCACACTTAGTTGTAAAGATGTTTTCTTTCATGTTAAACTCTAATAATCTAGCAAAGATCCCGGCTTTGGGTTGTTCGGCACGTCTAAACTTTTATTCGGCCATGGTTGATGCCTTATGAACCCTCACAAGAGTGCCTAGGAACCCTACAGTGGTATCAGAGCCTAGCTAGAGTATTAAGCGACGTGTATACGAAGTTAAAACTCCGATCGAACCTCGAAACGTCAAAACGACCCCCTCTCTGGACAAATTTTTAAAATGCGATTTTTTTTGTATTAAAAATACCTAAAAAAATCAGCAGGTAAATATAAGTAATACTGTTTAAAACGAGCCTGCAATTCGTACGGACCGCCGCGGAACCGCGGCCAAACCTTGCTTGGGCCGCGGATCCGCGGCCGTACTGTTCAATTGGGCTTTGGTTTTTCAACAGTAATATCCGTATCTGTTAGTTATAATTTCTGGGTATCTTTAATCTGAATCAAGTGTTGAGTGTTCTGGGGATTATTTTGTATTCGTTGATTCGATCGGAAAATTTAATTTCATTATGTTTTCCGGATATTTAGAAACTGTTAAAATATTCGAACGGATATCATTAACTCATATTTTCCCGGCACGAAAAACTTTCAAGTGTTGAATTTTTTCTTGGGTTTAAATCTATCGGAAAAAAGTGCATGTAACGCGGCGGTCCCTCTAGAAGAACACAAACCTTAACTCGATTATGTGACCGTCTGAACAGCCTCTAAACCTTAGGGTTTCAGGCAGTACGGCGTGCCACATGTGAGGCGTTGGCTTGACCCTTCTACGGCTGGACCATTGGTACTGTGACATATTCTGGGATTATTTGAACTCCGCTCAAGTGTTGAGCTATTTAGGAAATCTTGGGTATTTGATTATTCGATCGGAAAGTTTAATACTGTCTATTTATCTGGAATGTGATACAATATGTGGAATTCATACAGTTAGGTATGAAATGCGAAGTATGTGATATTTCGGATTTACGATGTCTAAAGTGATTGTGGATTCCAAATGTTGTAGTTTTACAATTTCTTTTCTGTGACTGTAAGCGTAGTATGTGGGGTATCGTCGGCTTCGTTGCTATACATCAACGACAATCGGGATACGCATACTTGCTTACGTTGATGATATGAGATATTATGTGTTGTTGTGATATGTTATATTGGATCGTCGTGTTCTGAATAGCCGGGGGTTTTATGTGAGATGAGGGTTTTTATTTTCATTCATGTAAAATTCATTTGTATATAATATTCTTTTATTGGGGCACTTCCGGGATAAGGTTGATGTCACCAGTGTATATTATTTACTTTTCCGCATTAGGTAGACCCAAGGAGGGGAGCTGTCACGACCCAAAAATGGCCCGTGACGGCCCTAATACTACGCAACGCCTAAAGACGCAACATAGTAAAAGAAAGCCAAAACCCAGAAATCTAAACCATAAAAATACGGAAAGATAATATAAGTTTTGAAACATTTGAAACCGCAACCCAAATTCTTTAAAAGTCTTACTTTCTTTCTTTAAAAATTTAGCAACACCCATTTGTAGAAACCAGCCACAATGAATACAACCGAAAATAATATCAGAAGAGATAGAAGCTGTATATATAAAAGTCACCAAATCCACAATAATACACACTAACGTCCTCACCAAGTCTCTATGTCAATAATACAATAGCTGATGGAGAGTACAAAATACAACGAATATACAATGTGAAATACAGATAACCATCTAACCCACCTAAGCAAAATGGTACTGTGAGCTGATGCGGTATCTGTAACCAAAAAGGTGATAGCTGGATAGCTGGATAGAGGAATAGCCTGCCTCGACTACTCTGGGGAAAAACCTGAAACACCTGTGGCACAACGGGGGTGAGTTGCCAACTCGTGAATAGTATAAAACATATGCAGGTAATCGCAGGAATGCACGTACAGCATGAATCTAAGACATGCGATTACAATAATAATATATCATGCAATGCTGAAATAGGGAGAGTACACTAGCAGGTACAATCAATATGTGAAGCAATGATGGCATGATAGTAGTATGCAATGTCTATGCAATAGAGATATGAGAAAGCAAATATGCCACTATCATAAGGGTACACTACAAGTACTACCAATATATGAATCTGTGCATAAGATAGGTAATGGTGAGGTATAGGGTGGAATATGTCATCTTCCACGGAAACCTGACGTCGTGGTAGGATCACAATCCATCAAAATACTCCAATCCCAAATCCTCAAACCAGGCCCCCACATTGGGCACTCACATCAAATAAGTCTCACATCTCCTCAATGTACAATGTCGAGTAATCTCCTATATCCCGAATGTACAAGTCACCAATCACATAGGTATATCCAATGTCCAAGTCCCAATGAATTACCTAGTATCCCAAGTCCAATCTCAATATGAATCTAACATCCTAAAGATATGTATATGTACAGAAATAAATATGATGGGGGCAATACACATATATTAGCGTCCCATTCCACTAATATTGGTGTAAGTGTATATATAACAACGGCTAAATCCCCTGTTATATATACAAAAAAAGGGGGTTAAAGAAATATCATGAAACCGTGTGTCAAGCATCGACACAGAAATCCTCGTATAGGGGGCTCCGCCAGTCCGGACAGCCCACGGGGTCCATCTGCAGTGTCGGCCCTCGGCCTCGACAGTACAGGTCATCCCGCATCCAACTCTCTACTCTGGCCAGTAGCCTCCAGACAACTGCCAGGTCCAAACAATCACCGGTAGGTACTCGCCCGCCTCCAGGCTCAATCGGCAAACCCATCGATCTTCTTGCCGAGGGGAACCATACTGGGCCCCGCCATGTACTCTCATACGGCAACCACACCTCGTATGGAGTAGGTAATCAGCACCGATAAAACTCATGGGGGACGCTCGAAATATCATATCAAGGAAACCGGGTTGTTCATGTATGCATAATTTCATGAACTCCCTCGGTTCCCAAATCCCGAAAACATCATATAAAATCCAGATAAACAATGTGCAATCCAAGAATAAATATATGAGATATATCTGAATGCGAGCAGGTAAACACAAGTATATAGCTGAACCAGATGTATGCGAAATCATGATAAGGTACAGCTAAGTAACATCAGTAAATGTGAATATGCGACAACAACTGAATATGTATCTAACATACAGGTGTAGCAAAGTATAGGTATCTACCTATAGGAACTGATGTCGTATACTCCCCTGGGTATAGTAACATATGTAGGAAATCCCTCCCGGTATAGGTAAAATATGTAGGAGGTATACCTGTAGCTGTATCGCAAGTGAAAATATACCTATCACTAAAGGTATGATACACTATAGGTATACCGATAAACTAGATGTCAAGTGTGGCAAGCAAGGGTAGCTATAAGGAGTAGTGTGTGACATGGCAATTATTGACGGTGTGTGTGTAGCATGCAATCCGTGCTCGTGCAACATGAACCGTCAATAATGGGTGCAGTGTCCTACGGCTGCTAGTCACAGTATATAGCTATATCTAAGAAATATAGTAAGGCGCAATTCTACAATGACATAGAATGTGCGACAGGTAATTGAATCCTAGCCCAGACGCATAACGCCATGCGGGCGATTCCCCTGTAGATGTTATATCTACTCACCTAGACTCCACGCTGGGTGAATCCTATCACCTGCTTTCCGTAGCCGTGTCCGTAGCTCCTGCCTGCAAACCTGTAAGTATAACATGAAAATCACTTATAAGTCAAATATCCCGCGAAACGCGATATCGAAACGAAACGAGAAACTCGCGTCGCGAACTAAACGCGCGTGTGCGCGATACGCTAAAACACATGTGTGTGCTGAACCAAGAACCACTCCGACGCGCTACGATGCGTAGCACGCACCAGACCAAAACAAGCATGCATGTCACACTAAACCCACACCCCAACAAAAGGGAAACAACTCCCAGATTTTTACCTGGAAGAAATCCCACAAATTCAACAAGACCAAACACTGAAAAACACCCCCAGAAACTACCCAGCACAAAACCCAACTCAAAATGGGGAGGGGAGGCCGGCGTCGCCGGGACGACAATGAAGGGCCGCCGGGCAAAAGCCGGTGGACTGGGCTCGAACTTCACACACATACCCCAAAAACCCTGCACAACACTCTGAAGTTGTTTCAAACTCTCAAAAACTCATGCAGTAAAAGCAGATCACCATATCCTAAAATCTGGCACAAATACGATATTTTGCATCGAATCGTGAAATTGGTGGTATTTTAGCGTAATAGGGGTTGGACTAGGTTACAATGGCCTCACTAACTCACTAACAAGCTACTGAAACCACAACTCACACCGTTGCACAAGATTCTCACAAATTACCCCATATCACACTAAAACGCACTAAAATCCGATAACCGAAGCAAAACTACACAATCTAAGCTAACTAGGGGATCAAGTTAGGAAATATACCTCACTCTTGACCCTAGGGAGCTACAGGAAGGAGAAGAAGTGAAGTGAAGGGGCTGCACTGGGTGCTGGAGCTGCTGCTGCCCACTGCTGCTACTGCTGAATTCTGCTGCTGCTGTTATGATGATGATGATGTTGTTGTTGTGTTGTTGCTGCTGGGGCAGCTGCTGCTTCTGCTGCTCTCTCTCTCCCTCTCTCTCTCGGCAGTGTGTGTGTGTGAGTGTGTGTGTGAGTGAGATGAGAGAATGAGAAGTGAGGGTGAGAGAAAGAGGCCCCAAGTCAAACCACCTCTCCCTCTCTCATTAAATGAGCATGGGCCAAGTCAAGTTGCCCATACTCTCTCTCTCTCAAAACACCAAGTCAAACCATGAAACCAATTATTATTTTTAAAAAAAACCCTTTTTACAAATTCATTTTAAAAACTCACTACTAAACACAACCATGCACCTAAACAAACATTAAAACTAGATTAGGGAAATGGTTAGTTGACCATGGTTGCTAATCATGGTTAAACACCAAAAACAAGCCTAGTTATCAAGCACAAGTGTGTGTGTGCCTAATAAAATTCCAATAAAATACACATTAAATGAGATAAAATATTTAAAACACAATTTGGTAAACTTTTTATTAAAAACCAAATATTAAATATATAATTAGCTACAAAACACATTCTAAGGTGTTACAATCTCCCCCCCCTTAAAAGAAATTCGTCCCCGAATTTAAAATTTATACTGTTACGTGTACCTTCAAAAGAAGATTAAAATCCTCAAATCTCGCCCGCAGCCTCCCAAGTGACTATCTCACTACACGGCTACGCCCGAGATACCCTTCACAGATGGCACGACCTTTGACCGACGGTTCTCCACCTGTCGAGCCATTAACACACATGGTTGCGGGTGAACGAAAGATCGCGTCCAGCCAAATGGTCTGGTGCCAAAACATGTGAGAAGGTCATGAAGGTAAATGTAAAGTATCTTCACAAGGAATACGGGGTGAAAATCCAGAAATCTGGGCTGAAGTGCCAAGTTAAAGGCAACGAAACTAACTCGCTTATAGGATCTAAAAGGACCTAAAATCCTGGGACAAACTTCCCAAAATCCAACATGTCATTCATCGGAAGGCCCATAGGAATACATGATTTGCCACTGCGCACTCAAGCCTGCGACCAGCACAGTCACATGAAACATCTGCTTGCAATGGACAGTTCTCATCCTGACCTGATCACACTGGACTAACCCGAATTCTCTAGACATAGCTGGGGTCCAAAATCCTACTTACGCAGAGTCAGAAAACAACAGGCTGGCGATCGACACGATCTAACCCCTAAGCCTAAGGGTGGCCAATTGGGGTGTCTCCTGATAACAGCTATCGAAGGAGAACCCGAACGATGGCGAGTGACGATCCCAAGCTGCTGACGACCAAACAAAACAAACACACAACTTAACCAAACAACTGAGCAAACTGATTATAACCGGATGACAAGAACCCGAATGGAGTCACGCCCTAACTAAACTGGGTAGGAACCATAACGGAATTCATGGAGATCTACTTCCACTCCTGCTTCGGAACGGTAAAAGATTGCAACTCTCCAGCCGGCCTCAGATGCTCGACTCAAGCACACAACAAGACTGACACCTTGAAACGAAACCTGAAACTTCTCTTTACATCCCTGTCCACTCGTAACCATCTCACAAGTCACGCCAGAGCTGGTGGAACTTGAATGTATATAAAGAGTTGACAGATGTGCATGTTCTAGGATTACACGTCTCTACCTGATAATGGCAAGTACACAACGCGTCCCTAACTTAGCACACCATTGTCACAATTCAAGGTCTCTGAATCATTACCCAGCCGAATATGCTCAAGTATCTCTGACGTACGAGCTTCGACGGGCAGTGTCTCGCGAAAACGATTTAAGGAAAGTGGTCGGGCGCGGACATGAGCAAGCTGTCCCCTCCGTAGAGACGAACTAAGCTATACTCGACGATCACACAAGAACTGTAAATCTGCAGAAGACCATCACAACAATCGAAATCTGCTGCAGGAAGATGTACATTAAGCTCTAGTGGTCCGTGGAAAATCTGACACGACTCTCAAGTAAGTAGTGTCTCCAAATCTCCAACGCAAAACCACCGCGGCCATCTCCAGATCATGACTGGAATATCCTCCTCGTACTTCCTCCAAATGTAGGGAAAGCAAAAGCGATATCTCTAGTGTCACCTCAGTACACACTCGAGTCCACTCAAGAAACATTACAGTTAAACAACAAGGTCGCCCGAACCAAAAGCAAAGGAAGAACTGATGCAGCTGTTAACTGAATCTTCAACTGCTGAAGATTCCGTACACGTGCCTCAGTTCAAAGAAAAGAAACCTCCCTTGTGGTCAATTCAGTCGACGGTGCAGCATTACTCTAGCAATCCTGCATGAAACGGCGGTAAAAACCCTGCTAAGCCCAACAATCCGCGGATCTCCGTCCTGCACACAAGTCTGGGCCTAAGCTGTACGGCCACGATCTCCCTCGGAACCATACGGAACCGTCTCCCGCGACTACAAGACCTAGGAGTCAGCACAAACAAGCCTGAAGAAACACTCCGAGAATTTAGCAGCTGCTGGTGCTCTCCCAGTATCTGCATAACAAATCCTCAAGTGCTACTCCTGTCCCTCAAGACACATTAAGTAGACCAGAGTGTCGTAAATAACACAACAAAAACTGGTCGAGGAACGGCCTGCAGAAATCTGGCTCATCATATCTACGAGTGCTGCTAGGGCGACAGTGAATCTAACGACTCACAAAAACACACAAAGCCCGTAGCACGCACAAGGCAGTCTTCGGAATGTCGTCACCCCGAATCCGCAACAATGATGACCTGATCCCAAACACACTTAGAAAATGTCTCGCGCTCTGGAGCTGATCGAAGAAATCGTCACGGCGAGATGAAGGATACCTATCCGCACCGCAAGCCGGTTCAATTGACGATCCGTCGATGCACAACCTCAACTGTCGTCTTTCTCCTTGACGAACAGAAATAGGAGCTTCCAAAAGCGAAACACTCAGACGCACAAAACTCCCCAAACCAAAACTCTGCAGCTGATCCTTTAGCTCCCAAGCTTCGCCGGCTCATCTGGAACAACGTCGGAAAACTCTCGCACGAAAGGAACCCGGTCCAGCAATCCCACGGTGGCTCCGGTATCACGAATGAACGCTAAGAATCCACGCTATCTCCTCAGTAGCCGACTAGCTAAAAAGGCTGAACTCAAGCTGTGAGAGGCGGCACAACTACCCACCTGCACAACAAGAACTGACTTGCCGTGGAAAACAAAACCTAACTTGTTTCCACACGGTAGTCCACAGACGCCTAACACGTAGTTAACCAATCCGTGCCCAGGAGAACGTTAAATCCAATATCTCGATAAGGATCAAAACGACGGACGAAACTCTATCTCCTATCCGATTGGCACAAAACTGAAATACGTGTCGCGCAACAAAAGGATCGCTGACAGAAGTTAAAACAACTACTACTAATCTACCCAACCACAGTACAAGCAAGAAACAAACAAATACACCAAGAGAACATAAAACTCAAGGGTACCTGAAAACTCCACATTGGACGCCTGCGCGTCCCGATGAGCAGAAGCAAACTCCTGTGTCTGCCCTCTACTCGCAGCTGGATGAACTCCTCTGGTAGCCTGAGCCCTCTGAGCAAATCTCCCACGTCCACGGCCTCTCTGAATACGATCCTGACGCCGTGCTGAGGAACAATCCCTGACGAAGTGCTGAAGGCTTCCGCATCGAAAACATCCACGTGCTGACTGCTGACCATCCTGGGGGTGAGAGCTGAACGACTGTCCTCGTCCCAAGCCTCTGCTACTCCCGCGACGGCCACGAAATCTGTCTCGACGACCGAACCTCTGTCTCTGGGCTGGTACGCTGGTACGAGTCCTCCACTGTCCTGGAACTCTCTGAGCCTCTGGAATGTGTGCCTCGTCAACTGGAGCTGCAACCACTGGTGCCATATAGGTGACGGACTGCTGCATGCTGATCGTAAGGGACAGCTGAGTAACAGGGGTGACAACCTCCTGTCGTAGCTCCCGAACGACGTCAACTAAAGAACTCATCGTCTGGCGGAACTCCTGCATCTCTACCAAAAGTCTATCCATGGTATAGGTCGTAGGCTGATCCGTCTGCACCTGTGCAACTAGAGCGCCATCCTGGTCAGTACTCGTCTCACCCGAGCTAACTCTGACCTCGGCCCTCGCTGCATCACTCTGAGTCCCCATAGTCATCGGCGGCAAGGCTATAAATAGATACAAGATGAGATTCGATAAGAATGAGGAAATCGGATCTCAAGGGTATGAATCATCAAGGAAGGAATGTCAAGTAATTTTGTACTTAGGTCACTTAATGCAAGGTACCGCGCTGTGAGTATGCTGCAGACATACACACACTACGTTACTCTGCTTAAGCTACCTACTCCATCATACTAAGGTCATCCTACACTCCGAAAGGTAAAACCTAACGCTCTGATACCAACTTTGTCACGACCCAAAAATGGCCCGTGACGGCCCTAATACTACGCAACGCCTAAAGACGCAACATAGTAAAAGAAAGCCAAAACCCAGAAATCTAAACCATAAAAATACGGAAAGATAATATAAGTTTTGAAACATTTGAAACCGCAACCCAAATTCTTTAAAAGTCTTACTTTCTTTCTTTAAAAATCTAGCAACACCCATTTGTAGAAACCAGCCACAATGAATACAACCGAAAATAATATCAGAAGAGATAGAAGCTGTATATATAAAAGTCACCAAATCCACAATAATACACACTAACGTCCTCACCAAGTCTCTATGTCAATAATACAATAGCTGATGGAGAGTACAAAATACAACGAATATACAATGTGAAATACAGATAACCATCTAACCCACCTAAGCAAAATGGTACTGTGAGCTGATGCGGTATCTGTAGCCAAAAAAGTGATAGCTGGATAGCTGAATAGAGGAATAGCCTGCCTCGACTACTCTGGGGAAAAACCTGAAACACCTGTGGCACAACGGGGGTGAGTTGCCAACTCGTGAATAGTATAAAACATATGCAGGTAATCGCAGGAATGCACGTACAGCATGAATCTAAGACATGCGATTACAATAATAATATATCATGCAATGCTGAAATAGGGAGAGTACACTAGCAGGTACAATCAATATGTGAAGCAATGATGGCATGATAGTAGTATGCAATGTCTATGCAATAGAGATATGAGAAAGCAAATATGCCACTATCTTAAGGGTACACTACAAGTACTACCAATATATGAATCTGTGCATAAGATAGGTAATGGTGAGGTATAGGGTGGAATATGTCATCTTCCACGGAAACCTGACGTCGTGGTAGGATCACAATCCATCAAAATACTCCAATCCCAAATCCTCAAACCAGGCCCCCACATTGGGCACTCACATCAAATAAGTCTCACATCTCCTCAATGTACAATGTCGAGTAATCTCCTATATCCCGAATGTACAAGTCACCAATCACATAGGTATATCCAATGTCCAAGTCCCAATGAATTACCTAGTATCCCAAGTCCAATCTCAATATGAATCTAACATCCTAAAGATATGTATATGTACAGAAATAAATATGATGGGGGCAATACACATATATTAGCGTCCCATTCCACTAATATTGGTTTAAGGGTATATATAACAACGGCTAAATCCCCTGTTATATATACAAAAAAAGGGGGTTAAAGAAATATCATGAAACCGTGTGTCAAGCATCGACACAGAAATCCTCGTATAGGGGGCTCCGCCAGTCCGGACAGCCCACGAGGTCCATCTGCAGTGTCGGCCCTCGGCCTCGACAGTACAGGTCATCCCGCATCCAACTCTCTACTCTGGCCAGTAGCCTCCAGACAACTGCCAGGTCCAAACAATCACCGGTAGGTACTCGCCCGCCTCCAGGCTCAATCGGCAAACCCATCGATCTTCTTGCCGAGGGGAACCATACCGGGCCCCGCCATGTACTCTCATACGGCAACCACACCTCGTATGGAGTAGGTAATCAGCACCGATAAAACTCATGGGGGACGCTCGAAATATCATATCAAGGAAACCGGGTTGTTCATGTATGCATAATTTCATGAACTCCCTCGGTTCCCAAATCCCGAAAACATCATATAAAATCCAGATAAACAATGCGCAATCCAAGAATAAATATATGAGATATATCTGAATGCGAGCAGGTAAACACAAGTATATAGCTGAACCAGATGTATGCGAAATCATGATAAGGTACAGCTAAGTAACATCAGTAAATGTGAATATGCGACAACAACTGAATATGTATCTAACATACAGGTGTAGCAAAGTATAGGTATCTACCTATAGGAAATGATGTCGTATACTCCCCTGGGTATAGTAACATATGTAGGAAATCCCTCCCGGTATAGGTAAAATATGTAGGAGGTATACCTGTAGCTGTATCGCAAGTGAAAATATACCTATCACTAAAGGTATGATACACTATAGGTATACCGATAAACTAGATGTCAAGTGTGGCAAGCAAGGGTAGCTATAAGGAGTAGTGTGTGACATGGCAATTATTGACGGTGTGTGTGTAGCATGCAATCCGTGCTCGTGCAACATGAACCGTCAATAATGGGTGCAGTGTCCTACGGCTGCTAGTCACAGTATATAGCTATATCTAAGAAATGCAGTAAGGCGCAATTCTACAATGACGTAGAATGTACGACAGGTAATTGAATCCTAGCCCAGACGCATAACGCCATGCGGGCGATTCCCCTGTAGATGTTATATCTACTCACCTAGACTCCACGCTGGGTGAATCCTATCACCTGCTTTCCGTAGCCGTGTCCGTAGCTCCTGCCTGCAAACCTGTAAGTATAACATGAAAATCACTTATAAGTCAAATATCCCGCGAAACGCGATATCGAAACGAAACGAGAAACTCGCGTCGCGAACTAAACGCGCGTGTGCGCGATACGCTAAAACACATGTGTGTGCTGAACCAAGAACCACTCCGACGCGCTACGATGCGTAGCACGCACCAGACCAAAACAAGCATGCATGTCACACTAAACCCACACCCCAACAAAAGGGAAACAACTCCCAGATTTTTACCTGGAAGAAATCCCACAAATTCAACAAGAACAAACACTGAAAAACACCCCCAGAAACTACCCTGCACAAAACCCAACTCAAAATGGGGAGGGGAGGCCGGCGTCGCCGGGACGACAATGAAGGGCCGCCGGGCAAAAGCCGGTGGACTGGGCTCGAACTTCACACACATACCCCAAAAACCCTGCACAACACTCTGAAGTTGTTTCAAACTCTCAAAAACTCATGCAGTAAAAGCAGATCACCATATCCTAAAATCTGGCACAAATACGATATTTTGCATCGAATCGTGAAATTGGTGGTATTTTAGCGTAATAGGGGTTGGACTAGGTTACAATGGCCTCAATAACTCACTAACAAGCTACTGAAACCACAACTCACACCGTTGCACAAGATTCTCACAAATTACCCCATATCACACTAAAACGCACTAAAATCCGATAACCGAAGCAAAACTACACAATCTAAGCTAACTAGGGGATCAAGTTAGGAAATATACCTCACTCTTGACCCTAGGGAGCTGCAGGAAGGAGAAGAAGTGAAGTGAAGGGGCTGCACTGGGTGCTGGAGCTGCTGCTGCCCATTGCTGCTACTGCTGAATTCTGCTGCTGCTGTTATGATGATGATGATGTTGTTGTTGTGTTGTTGCTGCTGGGGCAGCTGCTGCTTCTGCTGCTCTCTCTCTCCCTCTCTCTCTCGGCAGTTTGTGTGTGTGAGTGTGTGTGTGAGTGAGATGAGAGAATGAGAAGTGAGGGTGAGAGAAAGAGGCCCCAAGTCAAACCACCTCTCCCTCTCTCATTAAATGAGCATGGGCCAAGTCAAGTTGCCCATACTCTCTCTCTCTCAAAACACCAAGTCAAACCATGAAACCAATTATTATTTTTAAAAAAAACCCTTTTTACAAATTCATTTTAAAAACTCACTACTAAACACAACCATGCACCTAAACAAACATTAAAACTAGATTAGGGAAATGGTTAGTTGACCATGGTTGCTAATCATGGTTAAACACCAAAAACAAGCCTAGTTATCAAGCACAAGTGTGTGTGTGCCTAATAAAATTCCAATAAAATACACATTAAATGAGATAAAATATTTAAAACACAATTTGGTAAACTTTTTATTAAAAACCAAATATTAAATATATAATTAGCTACAAAACACATTCTAAGGTGTTACAGGAGCACAAGTAACCGGGTTCTAGGGTCCAGTGGGAGGCCATCTCGAGGAGTCGAGACCGGGTCTCCTAACCCTAGAATTGGCAGTGTTACTTGCCGCTCTCGTAGGGGGTCTAGGGATGTGGATTTGGCTATTCATCGCGACCATGGAATCCGTGTTTTATACCGGCTCGTATTAAAAACACGGACATCCTAGTATATCCAATATTTCATATATGTTCTTCTGCTGCAATGTTCTGTGATGAGATCATACTACTTCCTGAGACGAATGCTTATACTATATATATATATATATGCTGATATATAAATATTACTGCTTTCGTTTCTTCTGTGATGCTTAGGAAGCAAAAGCTGATGGGATTTATTAATGAGATTAATAAAAGGAAAGAAACTTAAAAGATGTTATAGAATCAAAACATTATAAAAAGGGTAGCTACAGTTTTGCTTTGCATAGCGGTATATATGATATACCCTGCACCTTATTCGATGAGGAAAGAGCCGAGATCCCTTCACCGGGAGTGACCTCTTTAGCGAAACTGGCAGATGCTACAAACTCACGGTTTAGTTTTTGACAACTTATATAGTTCTTGCTTTGCACAGCGGTATATATGATATGTCCTGCACCTTATTCGATGAGGAAAGAGCCGAGATCCCTTCACCGGGAGTGACCTCTTTAGCGAAACTAGAAAAACCTTAAAAACACTCCTTTTCAAAAATCACTTGATTATACGACGATATCAAGTTCATTACGCTCATGGTTTTCTGAAAAACCTGCGTAGCCCTCCGTCATTTCAAATAAAGACTATTTAGTATTCGTGCTGCGTTCGTTGGCCTTTGTCAAGGCGTAGTGTGCGGTAGCTGACTGGTACTTATCTGTTTAAACATGTGATGTGATTGGATTAGGGCATTCGTACGACCATGTTGGCTTTTGTCAAGTGTCGTGCGGGTGGGTTTATTTCAATTAAGAAATGACGGGTTGAACTTGACTAGCCTCCTATGGTTTGTTGGCCTTTGTCAATGTCATAGGAGGTTAGGGGTAAAAGTATTATCGGGAATTTCAAGTGTTGAAATTTGCAATGAGATTGCATACCTCCTATGAGATAGTTGGATCCCGATACCCACTGCGAGTAAGAGTTACTTCTGGGAGAATTTTACACAGGACAATTAGCCGATCAAGTAGGTGTCTAGAAAGATGTTAACGGAGTTATGCCTCTAGGAAAACGAGGTTTATTTTAATTAGGTCCGTGCGAAAGCACGGGGAACCTCCCTCAAGTACTTACACTGATTTGGCTGAAAGATTGACGAAATTGTAGGGTGTAATTAATCCCGGCTAATCTTACCTTTTAGGGTTTGAAGGATGATTTGATAAAAACAGTAGGAGACATCCTGATTAGATAAGATAATAACCAATCTAATCTTGCAAGAGCATACGCTAAAGTGTTTTCTTATCTTTCTCTCCAGGTAGCGACCATGTCAGGCCATAATCAAGATAATAATATGGATGTATTGACTTAACCCGCTTATTATACTGAGCAGGGGAACGTTGGTCCCGTTCTTTCTTATAAGAGTTATAAGACTGAGCAGGAAACAGGAGAATATCTGGATTCTCATGCCGCCCAAACAGAAAACATGCATGTTGATGCACCTTCTTCGGGTGTGTTAGTTATTGAGAACTGTTTCTCAGTTCACCCTACGTCCTGGGTATTAGATACCGGATCGGGATCCCATATATGTAAAATGTTACATGGTCTACGTAAAGGTAGAGAACTGGGAAAAGGTGATCATTCCGTTCAAGTACGGAATGGTGCAAGTATTGCAGCCAAAGCAGTTAGCGAATATCACCTAGTATTACCAAGCAGTAGGACACTGATTCTGAATGAGTGCTATTATATACCAAACATGATGTGCAACATTATATCAGTTTCTTTATTAAGTAAAGAAGGATATAATTTTGTAGTACAGGATAATGTTATGAACATATTCCTGAATCAAAAGTAGATTGGATCAGGCTCGTTACATAATGGCATATTCATTTTCAATCAAAATACAGTCCTTAATATACAAAACACACACAAGAGGAAGAGTTCAGAAATGAACGAATCCTTCTTGTGGCATTGTAGACTTGGTCATATCAATGCGACACGACTAGCTAAGTTACATAAGGATGAATATTTGAATCCGTTCGAATTATCATCTTATGATACTTGCCATTCATGTCTCAAAGGAAAAATGACCAAAGCTCCGTTTAGTGGACACGGAGAAGGAGTTACCGAACTCTTAGTACTAGTACATAGTGATGTATGTGGTCCCATGTCTACACATGCCAGGAACGGTTCTTCCTAATTCATTACATTCACTGACGATCTCTCAAGATTCGGATATGTGTTCCTGATGAAACAAAAGTCTGAAGATTTTGAGAAATTCAGAGAATATAAGCACGAAGTAGAGAACCAAACGGGCAAAAGTATTAAGATTCTTCAATCTGATCGAGGAGGTGAATACTTAAGCAATGAGTTCCTAGATTATCTAAAAGAGAATGGGATTCTCTCTCAGTTTACTCCTCCTTATACACCATAGCACAACGGTGTATCGGAATGGAGGAACCGCACCCTATTAGATATGGTGCGCTCTATGATGAGTACAGCTGAGTTACCTATTTCCTTCTGATGGTATGCACTGGAGACAGCTGCATACCTATTGAATCAAGTTCCAACTAAATCTGTACCTACCACACCATATGAGATATAGAGTGGGAAGAGACCATGACTTAAACGAGTTAAGATATGGGGTTGTCTGGCCTATGTCAAAAGGAAAAATCTAGACAAACTCGAGGCACGGTCAGTTTTATGCAAGTTTGTGGGATATCCCAAATATTTACATGGATATCTTTTCTACCATCGCGAGGAACAAAAGGTGTTTGTTTCTCGACATGCCACCTTTTTAGAAAAGGAATTTCTAGCAAAAGAAATTAGTGGCGAAGAGGTAGAACTGGAAGAAGTTCCAGCGGAACAAACTACAACTGAAGATTTAGTGGAACCAGAGGATTCAGTAGTACCCGACGAACCCCAGCCTCTCCGCCGATCTAGTAGGGTTTCTCATCCACATGAGAGATACTACGGTTTTCTCATTGATGGTGGAAGCGAGGATTGAATCATGGTTGATGATGACCCGACTAGTATCGAGCAGGCCATCACGAGTAGTGACTCTGTGAAATGGCTAGATGCAATGCGATCTGAGATGGAATCGATGTACACCAACAAAGTATGGACTTTAGAAAATGCTCCTGAAGGGGTAAAACCCATTGGGAGCAAGTGGATCTTTAAAAAGAAACTTGGTGTAGATGGAAAAGTTGAGACTTTCAAAGCTAGACTTGTTGCAAAGGGTTTTCGTCAACGACCAGGTGTGGATTATGACGAAACCTTTTCTCCAGTGGCTATGCTTAAGTCCATCCGGATCTTACTTGCCATTGCTGCATACCATGACTACGAAATCTGGCAAATGGATATTAAGACCGCCTTTCTAAACGGTGATTTAGAAGAGAGCGTGTACATGACTCGGTCAGAGGGCTTCGTAGATAGTGGGAGCAGCGGAAAGGTGTGCAAGCTGCTTAAATCCATTTATGGGTTAAAGCAAGCATCGCGGAGTTGGAACATCTGCTTTGATGTTGTAGTCAAAGAGTTTGACTTCATCAAAAATATAGATGAACATTGTATCTATAAAAAGGTTGTAGAGAGTAAGGTTGCCTTCCTCGTATTGTACGTCGATGGCATAGTCATGATAGGAAATGATGTTCCTATGCTGCAGTCAGTCAAGCTCTTCTTATCATAAAGATTCTCAATGAAAGATCTGGGTGATGCCTCCTGCATATTGGGAATCATGATCTATAGAGATATATCTAAACGGATACTGGGATTGTCCCAATCCAGGTATATTGACACCATACTAAAAAGGTTTAGTATGGAAGAATCCAAGCGTGGGAACCAACCCACGATCTCTGGACTCACTCTCTCCAAAGAGATTTCTCCCAAGACTGATTTGGAGACAGCTCGCATGCAAGGGATACCCTATGCTTCGGCAGTAGGCTCTATCATGTACGCGATGCTATGTACCAGACCCGATGTAGCATACTCACTAAGTGTAGTGAGTCGGTATCAAGCAGATCCTGGAGAGAATCACTGGACAACTGTGAAGAACATTCTCAAGTACTTGCGAAGGACTAAAGAGATGTTCTTGGTGTATGGTAACAGAAAACTCCAGGTGGAGTCCTTTACCGATTCCAGCTTCCAGAGTGATAAGGACGACTCTAAGTCGCACTCAGGATTTGTCTTTACCCTCAATGGAGGTGAGGTATGTTGGAAGAGTTCCAAACAGGATACCATTGCAGACTCGACGATGGAGGCTGAATACATCGCTGCCAACGATGCTGCCAAAGAGGCTGTCTGGATAAAGAAGTTCATTAGTGAACTTGGTGTGGTTCCATCCATTGAGCATCCAATACCTCTGTATTGTGATAACAATGGAGCTGTGGCTTTGGCCAAGGAACCCAGGTCCCATCAAAAGTCCAGACATATTCTGAGGCGGTATCACCTGATCAGGGAGATAGTTGATCGCCGGGAGATCGAGGTCCGGAGAGTAGATACGAAAGACAACACTGCGGATCCACTCATGAAGGCCATTCCCCAGATACAGTTTGAGAGATTATTCGGGATGCTAGGTATGAGATACTACAGCAGCTGGCCTTAGTGCAAGTGGGAGATTGTTAGTTATGTATATGCCCTAGAGGCTATTGTTGTACATATGATGTATATTATAATGGATGCTTGGATGTATATAGAGAGGAATTTCTTGCTCGTCATGATAGTATGCTATTTGGTTTCACTTTATCTTAACATGTTGACTTGTATTGGTTTACTGTCTTACTCTCACATATTGATAAAGCCCTTAGGATCTGTACTCGACTACTGGGACTATGATGAGATCATACTAGTGGGGCCATGGTAGTCGATGGGTACATCCTATAACTGTTCCTAGTCGAGGGTATATCGAGACAGGGCATCGATACACCAGAGTAGACTAGCGTATATGCATCTTGACCCATATGATGGGCGATGGATGATCCCATATCCATCGGTGTTATGACATCAGAGATGGTGTACGGGTGCTCAGTGGAGTCTGTGTACACTGGACGGACTCGCCGAGGACTCCCAGATGGTGATATACCATACGTCAGATGGCAGTTCTCCGGTGACACTGATACAGGGTAGTCTGTAGACCCGAGATCGTCATAGAGTCTTGTGTGATTCCCACTGTGCTTTGATTCCCACCTTACCACATCCAAGAAGGCATGCAAA
Organism: Agapanthus africanus; assembly: GCA_030015575.1. Classification (NCBI taxonomy): domain Eukaryota; kingdom Viridiplantae; phylum Streptophyta; class Magnoliopsida; order Asparagales; family Amaryllidaceae; genus Agapanthus; species Agapanthus africanus. The sequence goes on from JASDDO010000031.1 coordinate 334,852,683, forward strand.
ACTGTGGCTTTTGGGTGCAGTCCCGAATCACATGGAGGCAATGAGCGATAGGAGGGGATTCGTCTCTCCCGGTATAGGGAGTTGATGTTGTGCTGTGTTCGATTGGCTATAACTGGAAGTCCCTGGCCAGGGATGATAAAGAGATTTACTGGTAAGTGTTACCAGTAGTTTCTCGACCTGTTATGAGCCTCATATCGATACGACTTATCGGTTACTGGGGTCTGACGTATACCACCCCTAGACTAGATATGCAACATATCAGACGAAGGGTCCGGACTGTACGGGAGTGTTACTGATTGGATTCACAGGAGAATGTATAGGCTAGCTTGTTGATCTTCTGATCGCTCAATACCTGGGTGGCTGTTACGTTTAGCTGACCACTTGCCGCTTGTGGGTGTTTGATATGATCATCACCTGCTACCGGCGTATTGACGATTCTTTAGAGTCCTACACAGAGGTTTCTTGACTCAGGCAAAACGGAGTCGGGGCACATATGTGATATGTGCAGGACCGAGGATAATGCGATATGAGATACTGTATTATATTCTCCCGATATTTAGATATGAGCCGGGTCATCGGATCAAGTGTTGATTCGATGAATCGGTACATGATATATTAGTCAGTTATATTTGATATAGCCGGATTGTCGAATCAAGTGTTGATTTGATTATTTAATGTATAATAATATATATGATATATTGTATTGCATTATCTAATAATGGCTCGCTTTATTATTTCATTTTCTCACCGGGTAATACATTGATATATATGCGATATATGTTAATTGTATTATTTTCTTTTGTTACAAATGTATAATATATATGTGATATATATTATTGTAACCTGATATGATTAATGATGAAATATGTTTAGTGGAGATTAAACTATATTAGGGTTTGATTTGGGTTAGTTCCTTTTTGATGCTTCTAGAAGGATTTTCTTTTGTCATGGTTAAGATATTATGTTGATATTTTGTTATGACTCATTCTTTAACCCAACCAAACCCTAGCCCTAGTTAATTCTCTACAAGGGTTATCCTTGTCATCCTTAACCATGGTTCCATTATTAATCATATATTCATTTCATTATTCATCACAAAAGAATAATGCATTTTTTCTTCTTCTTCTTCAACCTTAAGCTTTGAGAAAGCTTACTAGGTTTTCCTTTTGTGATGTTTTCATGTGAGAATTTGATATAAAAAAATCATAAATACTACTCCATCATCCTCATCTAATCTAGCCAATGAGATTAGGGTGTTCACCTCATTAGAGTGAGAGAGCTTGAGTTATAGCAACTTCGACGTAGATCATCGGAGAAAAGGAACACTACAAGCTAGCATAGACCGTTCGAGTCGTGGAGCCTCTCTTGAGTCCGGGATATCGTGGATCGTGGCGAAAGGACTTCTACTCGGAGCTTATGAAGCGAAGGAGCGGACTACAAAGGTTGTAATCCCTCACACTTAGTTGTAAAGATGTTTTCTTGCATGTTAAACCCTAATAATCTAGCAAAGATCGCGGCTTTGGGTTGTTCGGCACGTCTAAAATTTTATTCGGGCATGGTTGATGCCTTATGAACCCTCACAAGAGTGCCTAGGAACCCTACAACTAGTTACCCGGACTTTCGATTGGACGGTTGATAATACTAGCTGGCTTAGGATTGAGCCGGATTATTAAATGAGGTATTGATTTAATAATTTACGTATATATATTTCGATATGTATATTCTAGTATTATGTTCTTTGTGTTATTCTATTTCTTTAGGTATTCGTATTTTGATACGAATACTGGTATCTATATATACAGTTGAGTGTATTCCGTATTTATACGGAAAACATTCTACAAGGTGGACACCTTATTTTGGTTTATCCATTTATTAATTTAAATGGAAATGAGGTGTAAAGGTAGTGAAGAGAGAATGGTGAGAACCATGCTTGAATAGTATTGACAAATGAATAGAAAATTCATTTGTGCAAACTATTCAAATATGGTTGCTTTATTTTATTTGGAAAATGGTTTTTACAAAACCGTGCTTCATATCATACTCTCATTATGGATGTTGGATGAACACTTGGTTGTTGTTTTTTTTATGAAAACTTTCTCACCATTTGCCTCATCTTTCCTCACTAGCCTTTCTTGAGCTCCTCCTTCTTCTTCTTGATCTTCCACCCTACCATCTCATGTTTTGAGAATCAAGAGTGGATGAGAGATAGAAATACACTTACAACAACTCACTATATCCCTAGACACTCTAAATAAGCAACCTAGAGTCCCTAGTTGCTCCACTAGATTTTTAGTGTGGTGCTAGAGCCATGAACCGCATCCCTCAGGTGGATCATCTTCGACGGAGGAAGACCGGCGGTCAAGCTCGATCAAGGAGATCTCAAGGAGCTAAGGAAGAGGGTAGAAGACCGAAAAACATGTATCTTTTGGTAAAACAACTCTATCACAGTAGATAACATCTTTGTAGCTTGCTAGTTTCATATTTGGTTTCGATTCTAGGTAGTTGTTTCTAGCGCCAAGTTTTTTAAACCCCAAAATTTTTTGTTCTGCAATGGCCACGGTCGACCGCCAGGGCACTAGGAACCCCAACATGGTATCGAGCCACCTAAATATTAGAATCTAGTAATAGACGATGCATTAGTTTCAAAACCGAAAAATTCTGATTTCAAAACCCACTCTCTGTTCTGAAATTTTTTTGGTCTCTAAAATTTTTTTAAACAAGTGCAGAGACTTAGTCTAGACATGTATGTGACACACGATGAAAACGAAGGTATCCCATCAAAACATGGCCGGCCAAAACCCTAAAATTCCCATTTCTGCCTTTTTAATATTCACCTCTGGGCCCTGTTTTCATCCAGTGTCTTGGGTTTTGTAAATTTGTGTTTTTGGTCTTGTTTGATTTCCCTAGATTTCACTTAGTGTTGTCTTAAATTTGGGGGGAACTTGGAAAGTTTCAAAACTTGAAATTTTGCATTGTTTATATCTATGATGTGGTGTATGTGTTTTTTAAACGTCGTCTATTTGCTATATGTCATTTAGACGGGGTTGCACATACTTGCTTATACTGCTGTAATGTTGATATCTGTGATGGCATGTTCAGATTGTCGTGTTGGATAGCCCCAATGCAATGGTACTTGTACGGTTTAGATTCATTTATGTTTTCATTATTGCGGGGCAAGCGTCCGACTTGTGGATTGTCGTTTCCGCCAGTTTGTATATTCTTTTTTTGCGGAACGACCGGGTTCATGTCACGACCCGAAATGTGAAACGTCACTAGTACTTAAATTATGCATCGTCTAGAGGTGTAACATAATCTAAGTAAGCCAATTCCCAGAAAATATAAACCATTTAAGGAAATAGAGTGAAGGAAAACTTAACTTAAAAAGTGATTTTAGAAAAATAAGGTCTCATTAAAAAATTTTAAAACATCAAGTTTTCCCGAAAATTTCGGCAAAGTTTCCTTTGTAAATACTGGCCCCAAACGGATACAAAACAAGAATATACATAAGTAATGAACAAAGACATCCCCAAGCGGGAGCAAGCACTTCGCCAAAGGCGGAATCACAACCACATGCAATATATCATCATAATATGAAATAAGCATTAGAAAACAAAAAATGAGAAAACACCGCGTCGGCTCAAGTGAGCATCGACACCAGAAATAGAATAAATACAAATCTCACAAGCTCACCATCTAAGTTCAAGTATACAACTGATGGAAAACGGTACATAAGGTAGATGGAGTATACTAGATACAATAATAAAGCATAAGTGGGAACAAAATATCCTCGCAACCAACCTATGAGAAAGCCGCAAGTCAAAGCAAAAGAAGAAAAATGAGGAAGTACGCCCGCCGCTACTGTGCTGACTGGTCGGACTTGCAAAATACTGTGGCACAACGGGGGTGAGTTGCCAACTCGTGAGTAGTAAGTAACATCTAATAAGGCTATCGTAAGCATGCACGTAAATGCGTCACAACCTACATATACTAATATGATGCGATGTGCAAGTATGAATGCAACATGAATGTATAATCAACACGAAATCAGGATATATCTGATATGAGGAGATCTGTAGCTTTAACTTAGTAAAACCTTTTGTAAAATAAAACTGGATTATCATCAGTGAAATCAACAGAAATCCATGTCAAATATCGACACAAAATATGTGTATCTCAATGTCTCAATATCTCAATATCACGGGCTCCGTTAGTCTGGATCGACCCATATCATCAAATCTCACGACTACGTCGGTATCCTCCGGATATTCGCCGCGTCAGACATCACCGGTAGGTAATGCTCCCCTGCCGAGCTCAACGCTTTCTCAATACGTCCATCTTGCCCCGAGGTATCTCATCGGGTCCACCATGTACCCGCAAATGGTGCAACCCCCTCCTCGAATCGGGTATATGATACAGCTCAGGAACCGAGAAAACACATGGTGGATGCCACACACATCATATGATGAGAAAACCGCAAATTTCTATTTTCAAAATGATAATAGGTTTATAAAATTCTTGCGGTTTTCTCCCAAAATCCAGAAATCTCATAAATACTGAAATTCTCGAGAAGAATCACAATATGTAAACTTGTCGGTGATGATGGATGTCTATGATACGATACTATATACCATGCGAAATATGGCCAGAAGCTATGCATGAATCATGATGCAATGAGGTATGTATATATGACTAACAATCCTACGTATCCATCCTGATGAAATGAATATACAAGTACAAGTCTACATATCATATATGGTGCAAATGTTTTAGATTCTGATTTAAGCAAGTTCTATAGTGTTCGTAGCATAGCAATTACCAAAGGCATGTGTGTTCGCATGAATAGTGCATGTGCAGCATGAACCAATGGTAATGGTGCAAGTGTCCTATGAGGTGATATCATACACACACACACACATATATATAAGATGATGCGATGCGATGAGATGTAACTAGGAAACTACGCATATAAATGCAAATACTACTAGTAATCCTAACTATCGTACACCTTGCGCCATCCAGACAATTCCCCCGTAGATGTGTAAATCTACTCACCGGGACGTCTCAGCTAAAGTGATCCAATCACGACCTTGACTTTCCGCGCCGCGTCCGACGTCTCTGCACCCGATCCTAGAATCGCACTCAAGTGAATAAGATGATAGATATATAAATAATCGCGTACAAAAACAACACAAGACAACCAACGCGCACTAACTAGACACGCACGCGCTTGGTGCACAAACCGCTCACGACAACGCCATAAACCACAACTAGGGGTCGCAATACGCGACAACCACCAAACCAAGAACCCGATCGTACCGATCGCGGATTCACAATACATTATATACTTTAGAAATTAAGTTGTAGCTCAACACAACCCCAAACCTAAATAAAACCTAATTATTCTAAAAACCTAGTAAGCAAACAAAAGGAATTTTAGTGCAAAACAAGGTGTTTTAGCAAACCTAGTGGCCACAAATTTCACTTACTATTTTAATTAGACCACACAATTATTAACTATATTTTAATCTCACCTATTTACACACTAATTATGAAATTAGTTTGCAAGTATATTTAATTAGAACAATTAAAAGTAACAATTAGCAAATTAACAACTAGATTAGATTTTGCAAGTCTTTTAGATGTTAATCTACCCATAGTTAACTTAATTAAATGATAAAAACCTAAATTTTAACCCAAAACCTTCTCTTTAAATTCCTATTTTGAAATTAAAACCATATTAACTCCTAATTAAAAATTGGTTAGAACAAATCATTAACAAAGCAACAATTGGGTTAAGGTTTATACCTCAAGAATTTGGAGAATCTAACATGCTAGCTTAGCCACCCAAAATGTTATCTTTCATCAAGATCCAAGCTAGTTTAGGCAAAGGAGAAATCTTTTGATAATTAAGTATAAATTAGGGTTGGATTTGTGAATTTTTTTGTGGATTTTAGATAAGGAAATGAGGTGTTTTTGCAAAGAATGAAGTTAGAGAAATGAAGGGGGGCTGCTGCCTCAAACTGGCCGAGAGCAAGAAATTGGGGGGTGAAGGTGAATGGGTACAAGTCAAAGCACACACCATACCTCATAAACAATGCACCATGGTTCATCTGTTAATTAATTATTTTATTTTAATTTTCTTCTCTATTTAAACTTACACCTAGAATTGTCTAGAAACATTGAGAAAATTTTAAAAGAAAGAACATGTTACAAAGTGAGTGTTAAGTTGTCATGGTGCACTAAATTTGTATTAACCCATTCTAATTTGTAATTATCACTAATTTAGTGTATAATTGAAAGCTTAAAATAATATTTAAATAAATAAATAATTAAGGAAAAATAATTAAGTAAACAACAATTTATAGGTGACTAATTAAATACCAATACTAGCAATTACATAGTTAAAATAGGTATATTCAAGTTTATGTAGAAAAATAATTATATCTTAGTTTTTACGGAAAACATGTATTATCACTAATTAATACATAATTAACCTAATCGAATTTTCAGAACGCTACAATCTTCCCCCTTTAAATAAATTCGGTCCCTAAATTTAAAATCTAACTACGCGTACCTTCAAGAGATGGGGATATTTCTTCCTCATCTCGTACTCGGCTTCCCACATGACCTCTTCGCTATTCGGGCCACGCCAAAGAACCTTTACGAACGGTATGACTTTAGACCTCAGCTTCTTCACCTTCCGATCCAGAATGACTATCGACTGCTCGGTGAAAGAAAGGTCGCGCTCCAGCTGGATCGCCTGGTGCTGAATCGCATGAGAGGGATCATGAAGGTACTTGCAGAGTATCGATACGTGAAACACGGGGTGAACATCTGGGTAATTGTGTAGAAGAGCTAAACGATAAGTAATTGTGCCGATACGCTCGAGAATCTCAAAGGGACCCATATATCTGGGACCAAGCTTTCCTTTTTCTTCTGAATCTCATCATGCCCTTCATTGGAGAAACCCTCAAGAAAACATGATCACCTACAGCAAATTCCAGTTTGCGACGATGTCTATCCAGATAAGATTTTTGCCTTCTCTGAGCCGCTCTCATCCCATCCCGAATCAACTAGATCTTCTCGGTCGTCTCCTGCACAAGCTGTGGTCCCAAAACACTACTCTCACTGAGCTCCGTCCAACAAACTAGTGATCAAAATTTCCTCCCATAAAATGCCTCGAAGGATGCCATCCGAATCTTCTCCTGGAAGCTGCTATTATAGGAAAACTCTATCAAGGGCAAGTGGCGATCCCAACTGCCACGAAATCTAGAACGCAAGCTCGAAGCATGTTCTCAAGAGTCTGAATGGTCCGCTCTGACTGACCGTCGGTCTGCGAACGGAAAGCTGTACTGAAACTCAATCGGGTACCCAATGCCTCCTGAAGTCTCTGCCAAAAGCGACTGGTGAACTGAGTGCCTCTGTCGGACACGATGCAAGTCGGAACTCCATGTAGTCGTACAATCTCGTCGATATAAATCTGAGCTTACTGGGCGGATCCAAAAGTGGTCTTTACTGGAAGAAAGTGAGTTGCTTTCGTCAATCGGTCTATGATCACCCAAATATAGTCATACCCTCGACTGGTCCTAGGTAGACCCACGATAAATCCATAAAGATTCTGCTCCCATTTCCACTCCGGAATGGGCAAATGCTGTAATTCTCCTGCTGGAAACAAAACCTGTGACATCTCTTTTCATTCCTTCCTACCAGTAGACATCTCTTAAATCATGGTACATCTTGGTGGAACTCGGATGAACACTATATGTTGACTGATGCGCCTCCTTAAAAATCTCGTGTCTCAGTCCCTCAGAATCTGGCACACACGGCTGAGTCCCAAATCGTAGTACTCCCTGATCATCAATCACATACTCTAATTCTCTGCCCTGTCGAACCTGCTTCATGATCTCTGACAAATGAACATCATCGGATTGTGCCTCACTGATGCGATCAAGTAACTGTGGACGTGCACGGATATGGGCAAGCTGTCCCCTGGTAGGAGTAAACTCGAAGTGCACTCGGTTGACGCATAGAATCTGCCAATCTGTCGTTGACTGCCTCTGAAATGCACTCAAACAAGATAAGCTACCTCCGGGCCTCCGACTCAAAGCATCGGCCACAACATTCGCCTTGCCCGGACGATAAAGAATCTCGCAGTCATAGTCTTTCACTAGCTCCATCCAACGGCGCTGTCTCAAATTTATATCTCGTTGCTGAAAAATATACTTTAAGCTCTTGTGGTCCGTGAATATCCGGCACGACTCTCCGTATAAATAGTGTCTCCAGATCTTGAGTGCAAAAACCACCGCAGCAATCTCTAAATCATGAGTGTGATAGTTCTTCCCGTGCTTCTTTAACTGCTGAGAAGCATAAGTGACGACCCTGCCGTACTGCATCAGCACACAGCCTAGCCCCACTCGAGAAGCATCACAATAAACGACAAAACCGTCTGATTCTGTAGGCAGAGATAATACTGGCGCCGTATTCAAACGAGTCTTCAACTGCCGAAAGCTCTGCTCGCATGCTTTGGTCCAAACAAAAGGAATTCCCTTCCGGGTCAACCTGGTCAACAGTGCAGCTATACGAGAAAAATCATGTACGAAACGTCGATAATATCCGGCCAAACCCAAAAAGTTGCGAACTTCCGTCACTGATACAGGTCTGGGCTAGTGCTGAACAGTCTCGATCTTCTTCGGGTCCACACGAATGCCATCTCTCGTAACCACGTGACCCAAGAAATCGACACTGTCAAGCCAAAAGAACACACTTGGATAATTTAGCGAATAGCCGGTGCTCTCTCATAGTCTGTAATTTGATCCTCAGATGTTGCTCAAGCTCCTCTTGGCTCCGGGGGTATACTAAGATGTCATCGATGAACATGATAATAAACTGATCAAGAAACGGCCTGAAAATGCGGTTCATCAAGTCTAGAAACGCTGATGGGGCATTGGTGAGCCCGAACGATATAACCAAGAACTCATAATGCCCGTAACGTGTGTGAAAAGTAGTCATCGGAATATTATCCTTCCTAACCCACAACTGCTGATAACCTTACCGAAAGTCAATCTTCGAGAAATGCCACACACACTGGAGCTGATCAAACAAATCGTCAATGCGACGTAGGGGATATCTGTTCCGCACAGTAACTCGATTCAACTGACGATAATCGATGCACAAACGCATACTTCCATCTTTCTTCTTGACAAACAGGACAGGAGCTCCCCAAGGTGACACACTCGGTCGAATAAGCCCTTTATCCAACAAATCTTGCAACTGATCCTTCAGCTCTCTAAGCTCCGCCGGGGCCATCCGATGAGGCGGTATAGAAATAGGCCCCGTGCCGGGAATCAATTCAATCCAGAACTCAGTATCGTGCTATGGAAACAAACCAGGCAACTCGTCAGGAAAGACATCAGAAATCTCGCTCACAATCGGGACCTGGTCCAGCGAGACCTCTGTGGCTCTAACATCACAAACATACGCCAAGAATCCCTGACATCCTTTTCTCAAAAGCTGACTAGCGCGAAGAGAAGAAATCAAACTGGGAAAGATGGCGCTAAGGTCTCCCTGAATAACAAGAACTGGCTCACCTGGAAAAACTAAATCTGACTGACTTCTCGCGGCAGTCGACGGAAGCATAACACGTGGCTAACCAATCCATGCCTAGAAGAACTTCGAAGTCAAACATATCGAGAAAAATCAAATTGATAGAAGAATCCCTATCTCTGATACAAACAAAACAAACACGAATGAAAAACATATCGAGTGACAAAAGACTAGCCTAAGGGAGAAATCACAACAAGCGGCTGATCAAGCAAGGACGACTCTCGGTCCAATCTCGGTACAAAGCATGTGGATACAGGTTCAAAAAACAAAAGAAATATGTACATCGAAAGAAAATACTGAATAATACCTATCACGACGTCTACCTAACCGCCTCTGAGCTGGCATAACGGTATGAATCTGCTTCGGCCCAGAAACGATCGAAGTCTCATAAATGCTCTCCTCCAACAGTAAGGTTGCGTCCATAGCAGCGGCATAAGTGTCAAAATGCTAGACGCCGATAGCAAGAATTAAATTCATGTCCAGTCCCCACACAAACCCCTTTATGCGTTTCTCTTCAGTGTCCACTAGGTAAGGAGCATATCGGGACAGCTGAGTAAACTGAATGTCGTACTCGGACACTGTCATCCCAGGAGTCTTGCGCAAAGACTCAAAACTATGAGATCGAGCATCTCGAACGCTCTCCAGAAGGAAACGAGCAAGAAATACAGCTGTGAACTCATCCCAAGTCATAAGAGGCAGACTTGTAGCTCGGCATCTCTCAACTGACTCGCACCACGTCTAAGCAAGACCTTCTAGACGAAAACTAGCAAACTCAACCCATCTCTCATCAGAACATCCCTGTGAACGATAAATCCTAGCCATCCTGTTGAGGAATGTCTATAGATCCTCCGCCGCATATGTGCCGGTGAAAACTGGAGGCTTCAGCCTCAAAAACTCCTGTAAGGATACGGAGATACTCTCGGTAACAGTAGGAACAGCTGTCTGAGTAGCAGGTACAATCACAGTTCTCGCAGTAAGAAGGACATCATCGTTTCTCGGGGGTTGGCTAGCCTCGACTAACAATCTAACCATCTGTCGTAAGTCCTGATTACTCGACTCCAACCTAGCTATCTGGCCTGGAGAAGGTGGATCAATCTGTCCCTGAGGGGTAGGCGTACTGCCCTGATCGGTCCTCGTCTCAAACGAGCCTGCTCTAATCTCATCCCTGGAGGCAGCCCTTGGGCCCTCGTAATCATCGGCGACATAGTAGGTGGAGTAATAAACAAGATTGATAGGAACATTGCAATCGAATCAAGAGGACATATGGAATCAAGGAAGGAAATACAAGCAATCATATATCCTAAGGTCACTTATGCGGAGTACCGTATCTTAAGTATGCCGTGGAACATACACACGCTACTTCACTCTGCTTAAGTCACCAACTCCATCTACCAAGGGTCATCCTACACTCAGAATGGTAAAACCTAACGCTCTGATACCAACTTTGTCACGACCCGAAATGTGGAACATGACTGGCACTTAAATTATACATCGTCTAGAGGCGTAACGTAATCTAAGTAAGCCAAAGCCTAGAAAATCTAAACCATTTAAGGAAATAGAGTGAAGGAAACTTAACTTAAAAAGTGATTTTAGAAAACAAGGTCTCATTAAAAGATTTTAAAACATCAAGTTTTCCCAAAAATTTCGGCAGAGTTTCCTTTGTAAATACTGGCCCCAAACGGGTACAAAATAAGAATATACATAAGTTGTAAGTCAACGTTACACACCCCACAAGATACGAGGAGGTGAAATAGGTAAAACAATCATTTTGTTCAGAGTAACATCGACTATCAAAAGGATCTTTGCAAAACCCTAACTAACAAACTATCTAGAAGTAGTTAAATACTATGATAGATGATTATACCTCAAGATACTAGTCCTTCTTGTTCTTGTTCTTCACCTCCTCGTCGGCCTCCTTCATGTGATAGAAGATCCACCCGAGAGTTCCTTCTTCAAGCTTTAACCTCTAACTTGAGGTAACTAAGTGGTTAGGATTGCTAATCCAAGTGACCTATAGGATATAGAGATAGATTAAGGATCTATTAGTCTTGCTAACCCTAGGCTTCTCAACACATGAGAGGATTAGGGTTAGGATGAAGAAGATGAGAGCTTGAGCAGAGAGAATGTGTTTGTGATAATCAAATAAATCTTGAGTCTCTTAGATAATTATGAAGCTTGAAAAATATCTAAACAATAATAAATATATTCAACAACCATGCTTCATTAATTACCTTGAGGTGAATCACCTCATGACTCATGGTGTAATTAATGAAAATTACACATCACCTCTCCACCTCATTATGTTTAATTCACAAATGAATTAAAACTAAATGAGTCATCTATCTTCTAGAAACTTCTCGACTAATTACGAGAATACCCCTCCCATCCGTATTTACGAAAAATACGGATATACTGAGACTGCATAAATCCAATAATCCAATACTAGAATCTGGCTTAAACCAAAGCCTGCTAGTATAATCTGTCAGAACATCATACGTGCACAAGTACACGTATATGTCTGAACCCTGTCGTAAAACCATACGACCTCTATACCGTTTCGCCTGAAGCAGGGAAACCCTCTGTATGGGACTCTAAAGACTCGACACTACGCCGGCAGTGGGTTTAACCATAGGCCGCAAGCGGTACTAGCTGTACGTAACGGTCCCCAGGTAAATTTCGATAAGAAGGTCGATGAGGAAACCCATCCGAATTCCTACTGAGCCTGATGTGACAATCTCCATATAGTCCGGTCTGTTTGTCTAAGACTATCGCATATCGGGCCTAGGGGCGGCAAGCGTCAGTCCCCTAAAAGCGGTATAAGTCGTGTCGGAGTGAAGCCCATCACACCTTGAGAAGCTACTGGAAAACCAACCAGTAAATCTCGCTTGCCCTGGCCAGGGACCTTGCATAATGGCTCTCCAAACACAGCGCGATATCAACCCCCAATACCGGGAGAGACGAATCATATCTAACCTCTACTACCTCCAAGTGCTTCGGGACTGCACCCAACTGCTACTTGTTTGCACGACTCAGTCGAGCCGTGGTAGGATAGCAATCTAAGAACAGTAGGAACACACTCGAGGCGAAGCAGCAGTGTCAAATCTACGGACTATGTTGTACTCATGTCACCTGGGAACTGTTAACTGACGACGGGTATAATACCAACCAACAGTTCCCTGCAAGTCCTGTCCGGTGTACCCGTAACCCAATGGGCACCTGCATACTATCTCCAGTTCAACGTACTAATAGATGTGGGACAGACCATCTCCCTTGCTGTGACGAGAAGCGTATACACTAGTCTACTCCTGAGTATCGATGCCCTATCTCGATAAACCTACGACTGGGGACCTGAAAAAAGGATGTGCTTGTAGACTACACAGTCCCCACTAGTGTGACTGCCATCACAACGCTCATAGTCAAGCAAGATCCTAAGGGCTCTATCAATATGTATTCGTGATATGCTAAAAGAAACAATTACACATATTAAGATAGATATAAACCAAGTAGCATACTACTATGTTGAGAAAGACTATTAATACAACTGTGAATATCCCAAGCTTCCATTAAGTAATATACAAGCTAGTATGATTCAATAATGGCCCCTAGGGCATATACACTAACAATCTCCCACTTGCATTAGGGCCAAGTACTGGCGTATCGAAGACCTATCATCTCGAATTGCCTCTCGAACTGTGTATGAGGTAAGGCCTTTGTGAATGGATCTGCAGTGTTCTCCTCTGTAGCAACTCTCCAGACCTCGATCTCCCGGCTATCTATGATCTCCCTGATCAGGTGATACCACCTCAAGATGTGTCTGGACTTTTGATGGGACCTGGGTTCCTTCGCTAAAGCTATAGCACCGTTGTTGTCACAATACAGAGGTATTGTATAAACAATGGATGGAACCACCTGAAGTTCTGTTAAGAACTTCTTTACCCAGACTGCTTCTTTTGCGACATCAGAAGCTGCGATATACTCCGCTTCCATCGTCAAGTCAGCAACGGTGTCCTGCTTGGAACTCTTCCAGCACACCGCCCCTCTATTGAGGGTAAAGACATAACCTGACATAGACTTGGAGTCATCCTTGTCACTCTGGAAGCTGGAGTCAGCAAAAGCCTCGATCTGGAGGTCTTTTCCGCCGTAAACCAAGAACATATCCTTAGTCCTTTTCAGGTACTTAAGAATGTTCTTTACTGCTATCCAGTGCTTCTCCCCTGGGTCTGACTAATACCGGCTTACCACGCTTAGTGCATAAGCTACATCTAGTCTGGTGCACAACATCGCATACATTATAGAGCCTACCGCAGAAGCGTAGGGTATAATCGACATGCGATCCCTTTCCAAATCAGTCTTGGGAGACATCTCTTTGGAGAGGGTGATTTCATGACAAGCCGGTAAATTACCGCGCTTAGAATCTTCCATAATGAATCTATTCAGTATAGTGTTGATATACCTAGACTGTGAAAGTCCCAACATCCTATTAGATCTATCACGATAGATATGGATCTCCAGAATGTAAGAGGCATCACCCAGGTCTTTCATGGAGAACCTGTGTGACAAGAATCCTTTGACAGATAGTAGCATAGGAATGTCATTTCCTATCAAGAGAATGTCATCCACGTACAAGACGAGAAATACGACAGTTCGTGCTACAATCTTACTATATACACATAGCTCATCTGGATTTTTGATAAAGTCATATTCTGTGACCATTTCATCAAAACAGATGTTCCAACTTCGCGATGCCTGCTTTAGTCCATAAATGAACTTAAGCAACCTGCACACTTTCCCGCTGCTCCCACTCTGATTGAAACCTTCTGGCTGATCCATATAGACGCACTCGTCCAAATTTCCATTTAGAAAAGCCGTCTTTACGTCCATCTGCCAGATCTCATAATCATGGAAGGCAGCAATCGCAAGAAGGATCTGAATGGATTTGAGCATAACCACTGGAGAAAAGGTTTCGTCATAGTCCAAACCATGCCTTTGACGAAAACCCTTTGCAACAAGTCTAGCCTTATAGGTTTCCACCTGTCCATCTACACCAATCTTCTTTCTGAAGATCCACTTGCATCCTATGGGTTTTACCCCATCTGGAGCAAAGTCCAAGGTCCATACTTTGTTGGTGTACATAGACTCCATCTCGGTCCGCATTGCATCCAGCCATCTTACTGAGTCGCCGCTCTGGATGGCCTGCTGGAAGCTAGTAGGTTCATCATTATTAATGACGCAATACTCTCTATCCCCGTCTATGAGAAAACCGTAGTATATCTCAGGAGGATGAGATGGCTTACTACTCCTGCGGAGGGGTGCGGGAATGTCCTGTTCTTCTGGAACATCTCGTTCTACCAAGCTTTCACTAGTAGCTTGTGGTTCTGGAATTTCTTCCAGTTCTATTGCGCTCCAACTTGTTTCCTTTTCTAAAAACTGCTGTTCTAGAAAATTGGCATTACGAGAAACAAAAACCTTTTGTTCCTCTGCGTAATAGAAAAAATACCCCTTGGAGTTCTTTGGATATCCCACAAACTTACACTGTACTGAGCGTGCCTCGAGTTTGTATGCATGCTGCTTTTTAACAAAAGATGGACATCCCCATATCCTGAGATATTGAAGATAGGGTTTCTTCCCACTCCACATCTGATATGGTGTAGTAGGCACAGTCTTGGTAGGAACTCTGTTCAAAAGATATGCAGCTGATTCTAGTGCATAACCCTAGAAAGATCGCGGTAACTCAGCATTACTCATCATGGAACATACCATATCCAATAGTGTTCGGTTCTGTCTCTCCGATACACCGTTGTTGTGTGGAGTGTATGGAGGAGTAAGCTGAGAGAGAATTCTTTTCTCTTTTAGGTAACCCAGGAACTCGACACTTAAGTATTCACCACCTCGATCAGATCTCAGTGCCTTGATACTTTTTCCGGTTTGGTTTTCTACTTCATTCTTATATTCTTGAAATTTCTCAAAAGCCTCGGATTTATGTTTCATCAAGAAAACGAATCCATACCTAGAGAAATCATCCGTAAAAGTAATGAAATATGAAAAACCGCTTCTTGCATGTGTAGACAATGGACCACATACATCGCTGTGTATGAGTCCTAAGAGCTCGCTCGCTTTTACTCCATGTCCAGTGAATGGAGTCTTTGTCATCTTTTCATTGAGACATGATTGACAAGTGGCATAAGATTAATATTCGAACGGATCCAAGTATCCTTCTTTATGTAACTTAGTTAACCTTGTCTCATTGATGTGACCTAATCTACAATGCCATAAGAAACCCTGATTTATATCTGGAGGCTTTCTTTTTAGTATGTTTTGGACAATGAAAATCTGCAATTGGTTTAACACGTATATACCGTTATCTAGTGTACCGGACCCAATCAAACCATGATTAAGGTGGATGTTAACAACATCGCTTACAAACGTGAAATCATAACCTTCTTTTGATAATAACAATACTGATATGATATTGCACGTTAAACTAGGTACACAAAAACAGTTGCGTAAAACCAAAATATCTCCACTCGTCAATCCAAGGTGATAATCCCCTACGGACACAGCATTCACGCTCGCTCCGTTAGCAACCTGGAGGGTCATATCA
Source organism: Agapanthus africanus (assembly GCA_030015575.1). NCBI lineage: Eukaryota > Viridiplantae > Streptophyta > Magnoliopsida > Asparagales > Amaryllidaceae > Agapanthus > Agapanthus africanus. The sequence goes on from JASDDO010000031.1 coordinate 334,868,887, forward strand.
CCAACCATCAGCACTCTACAGCTTCTCAGTGCCTGCAATGAATTGCATATATGAGATCCTGATCCGGTATCCAATACCCAGGAAGTAGAGTTGATTGACAGACAATTTTCAATTACAAACACACCTGAAGCCGAAGCCACAACTTGCCTCGGGTCCTGGTTCTTGGCAATCCAAGCTTTGCAATCCTTCTTCCAATGGCCTTTCCTACGACAGTGGAAGCACTCTTCCTTCTCTACTACCGGCACCGCAACCTTTGTCTTTCCCTTGACTCCCACCTTACCAACACCACCTCTCAGTTTGGTAGCGGCCTTCTACTTCCTTCCTTTGGCCCTTGCCTTGGACCTGGAAGAGGAAGCACCACGAACAAACATAGCGGGTGTTTCCCTTGCTTTCTGCAAGGTGTCCTCTGCACTCCTCAACATGTTAATGAGCTCTGGAAGTTCAACTTCTTTACCTTGAATATTGAAATTCAAGATAAACTGGGCGTAGGTGGAAAGAAGGGACTGGAGAACCAAGTCTGTATACAGCTTGTTCTCTAATGTTGTCCCGAGGTCCGCGAGCTCCACAATATAGCCAATCATCTTAAGGACATGTTCCCCTACAGATGATCCAACGGCCAGCCTCGACTGAAACAAGTTCTTCGAGGTCTCGTATCAAGCTATACGAGATTGCTCTCCATACAGTTCCTTGGTGTAGAGAAATATGGATTCAAGATCCATATTCTCGTGCCTCCTCTGATGCTCATTATCCATAGAGGCAAGCACGATGCATTTGGTCTTCGCACAGTCAATCTCCCAAGTCTTACGGATTTCCTTATCTGCGACACTGGATTCTGGACCTGGGACGGCAGGGGCTTTAGTAGTAAGGACATACCGCAATTTGTCATAGGTAATTGCCATCTTGACATTCCGGAACCAATCTTTATAGTTTGGCCCTATCAAAATATTTTTATTTAATAATAACTTAAGGCCCGTCATTTTCTGGTCGCTGTAATCAGGAGAGAGAGAGAAGAAACACTTTAGCATGATGCTCTTGCAAGTTTAGAGTGGTTTTTAATTTATCTAAACAGGATGGCTCCCACTGTTTCTCGAATCCTTCTTCAAATCATAAAAGAAGAACTAGTCAGGACTATTCTTACCGTACAATACTTGCTTAACCATTCAGCCACGCCAGTGTCGGTACTTCGAGGGAGGTTTTACGACGCTTTCGCGAAGTTCCTTAATTAAATAACCTCTTTTCCCTGGGGCGAGCCCCGCTGACACCTTTCTCGACACCTACTTGGTTTATAGCATTGATCGTTGAGTGAAAGAATCTCCCGATGAGTATCATATACTCACAGTAGGATCGGGATCCAAATATCATCGTGTGATAAAGCTGAAGGAATCCTACCAAAATTATCACACTCCAAATGGTATGCAACTCTAGAAAGTTTCAGTTTCTTTAGAAACTCCCAATAAGGATTTTTGCCTCATGCCCTTATGACCTTGGCGTTGGTCAAAATATCATAAGTCACATGTCAAGTTATACCCATTATTATCTTGTTAATTTGAACCCATCTATACATACCCCTGACGTTGGCCAAATGGCAGCACGACTCTTCCAAACCAACTCATCTATCTATGCAACAGATGAATACCCAGCAGCTACCAAACACTATGCCTTGGCGTTGGTCAAAATACATAGCTTGAATACTACCGAATACCCAAATGAAATGACGGAAGGCTACGAATGTTTTTGGAGAAACCGTGAACGTAGTGAACTTGATATGATCGAAGGAACCTGATAGCTTTTAAAAGGAGTGGTTTAAGCTCTGCAATTAAAAAATCTTCTTTTTTAAAATAACCGAGTGGTTTCTTTTAAACTGTTCCAACGATTCAACTTTGGTTTATTTTCTTTGCATTAATATAATGTGTCCCATCAATTAACCTATCATTTCAGAAAACAACGAAAATACAACGTCCGCTTATGCCATCCGTATTCGCCACTGGGCCCTGTCATTCACCCATTAGGTTAATTAACTAACGACAGAGCGGGGGCTGAGCTAGCGCGGATGCAAAACATAAGCAACGCCTACTAGATATTATATATAGATATTGCATATTCGTCAGATGCAATAATAGGCATTCCAGATCGCAGATGAACATATTGGATATTCTAGGAATCCGCATTTCCTTTGAGCCTGCAATGAAAGACGGATTACATAGTCGTGATGAATAGCCAACCCCACCCTAGACCCCTACGGGTACGGCAAACTACCCGTCAAGTACCCGTAGTGAAGCAGTCTCCCTCAACGACGTGAGTAGGCCACTAAGCACTTCAAAGTACCCGGTAGTTTATGCACCCCACCTTGGGTCTATCCTACGAGCAAAAAACAGTAAATGAAATAATACAACGGTAGCTACAATCTCAACCCGGATGTGCCCCGCAAAAGAATATTACAATAAATTACAATTTAAATTTGAATGAAAGAAACACTCGTCTCACATCCCCGGCTATCCATTCACGACAATCCAACAAGTTCATATCCACAAACATAAAGTAACCATTACAGAAATGTGCAACCCCCTGCTAACCGACATACTAGCAATTAGGGAAGGTTTACGAACACATTAATCACAACACAGATATAATCCAGTTAGCCAGAGTTCTTAGAATTCCAATCAAGCACCACATATGAATCTACTCTAAATAATTCTCTGTGCACATAAAACCTGAGCAGAAACAGAATATCCCAGAAAACCCAACATTAACACAGAAGAATAACTAAGCAAATTTGGGTTGACTCGATGTCAACTCGGCCGCGGATCCGCGGCGGATCGCTTGGATCGGCCACGGTTCCGCGGTGGTTTAGACGAGTCATGATCCCAAATTTCTTCACAATTCTTAAAAAAAAACCCTGCTTGTATTTTTTAGGGTCCCTGAAAAAATTTTAGACCCCAATTTAAAATCGGCAGAAACTTGGTGAAAATGTCGTTTTTTCGGGATTAAACCGCGATCGAATTTCTAAAGACTTTGCTAACATGTTAGTTATGGTTTAGCTAGGCTCTGATACCACTATAAGTCAACGTTACACACCCCACAAGATGCGGGGAGGCGGAATAGGTAAAACAATCATTTTGTTCAAAGTAACATCAACTATCAAACGGATCTTTGGTAAACCCTAACTAACAAACTATCTAGAAGTAGTTAACTACTATGATAGATGATTATACCTCAAGATACTAGTCCTTCTTGTTCTTGTTGTTCACCTTCTCGTCGGCCTCCTTGATATGATAGAAGATCCACCCGAGAGTTCCTTCTTCAATCTTTAACCTCTAACTTGAGGTAACTAAGTGGCTAGGATTGCTAATCCAAGTGACCTAGAGGATATAGAGATAGATTAAGGATCTATTAGTCTTGTTAACCCTAGGGTTCTCAACACATGAGAGGATTAGGGTTAGGATGAAGAAGATGAGAGCTTGGGGAAAGAGAATGTGTTTGTGATAATCAAATAAATCTTGAGTCTCTTAGATAATTATGAAGCATGAAAAATATCTAAACAATAATAAATATATTCAACAACCATGCTTCATTAATTACCTTGAGGTGAATCACCTCATGACTCATGGTGTAATTAATGAAAATTACACATCACCTCTCCACCTCATTAAGTTTAATTTACAAATGAATTAAAACTAAATGAGTCATCTATCTTCTAGAAGCTTCTCGACTAATTACGAGAATGCCCCTCCCATCCGTATTTACGAAAAACACGGATATACTGAGACTGCATAAATCCAATAATCCAATACTAGAATCTGGCTTAAACCAAAGCCTGCTGGTATAATCTGTCCGAACATCATACGTGCACAAGTACATGTATATGTCCGAACCCTGTCATAAAACCATACGACCTCTATATCGTTTCGCCTGAAGCAGGGAAACCCTCTTTATGGGACTCTAAGGACTCGACATTACCCTGGCAGTGGGTTTAACCACAGGCCGCAAGCGGTACTAGCTGTACGTAACGGTTCCCAGGTAGATGTCGATAAGAAGGTCAATGAGGAAACCCATCCGAACTCCTACTGAGCCTGATGTGACATCTCCGTACAGTCCGGCATGTTCGTCTAAGACTATCGCATATCGGGCCTACGGGGAAGGAAAGCGTCTGTCACGCCCCGCTTCCCAGTGTACGGCGAAGGGGACATGACGAGGTCCGCTACGTATATACTCAGAAGTACATACGCTAAGCATATCTAAGCAATATGAAATTAATACACAAGACACAAGAAATAAAAAGAACATCAACTTTTATTTATTAACAATCTTTGTACAATGCATGAAAGGAAATACAACTGAAATAAAAAGATGCCTAAACAGTGGCATAACAAGAAATGAAAAGTTCAGAAAGGAAAAGTGTACAATGAAACTAAAGTGCAGGGTCTTCAGCAAACTGCTCCAAGTCTTCTTGCGATGGCTCGATCTCCGTCGGGTCCGAAACACCTGACGACATTCAAAGAAGAAAGAAAAAGAATGTCGTCAGCGAACAGGTCGCTCGGTAAGTCCCAAAGGTAATAGAAAAGTAGAAAAGACAGAATAAGAAGATATATTTTAAAGTTGTATTATCCTGTAGTAGTGACGTATTAACGCTGTTGATTGTAGCTTGGTACAGAAGGATGCCAGTGTATACGAGGGGAGTCTCTATATGCCAGAGACTAGGGGCACGCATAGTACAAGGAACCGTTTATGACACGGTACAACAGCAACTGGATTCATGTTAAGTGTATTAAATATGACCACCTCGTGCCACCTTTAACACCTTTCGTACCAATCTACCCCTTAAATCTCGCGATGCCTTGTTTGTATTGTTATCTTGTAATGATTGATTGACTGACTAACCGAAACCATGATATCAGTAAACGGTTGTAACAGTAGAGTCATGTAAATGGAATACTGAGAATCATGTAAAAGGAATATATATCCATGGTTCGGTTCAGTCAAGTTGTATAAATTGATAATTGTATTCATGGATTCATGTGTTCATATTGAATTGGAATCTTGTAGATTATAGATTGACTTGAATCATATTCAAGTCAGATTAATCAGACTCAAACCCGAGTCAGACAATCAGAATTATGAATTGAGGTCTTATAATTGCTAGGGTCCTTAGGGTAATTTATAAAACTTGAGGGGGTTTTATGTAAAAATACTTTTATATACTTTTCAAAATACACCTCAAGTATTTATTGTTCGTCTTTAGAGTTGTAATGAGGGTGGATTTTATGTTGTGACATTTCTAGTGAAAATATCCTAGTTTTATAAATAATGGTATTTATCTGCAAATTTGATTTATTTGAAGTTCATGGTATTTTAGTGTAAAATATATTCTTGTGATTTTATTAGAAAAGGTGGAAAATTTATATTATAATAAAATAGATATTTAAATGATAAATATACATATGTTTATACAAAAATAATTTTAATAAATATTTTATATTCCAAAAATCTCATTTTCTTAAGATGTCGTATTTTAAACCTTTCGAGACCGAATACTCCTTGCGAAGGTCTGAATCTCGCACTACTAAGCCCGAGGGTGCACGATAAACCGTACTATCCATAACGGGTTCCCCAAAAGTGGGTTGTAGCGGCGCTTTGCAAAGATTGTAAATACTAATCCTTTAGAAAAAGGTTTTATAAAGAAAAATGTATTTATTTAAAAGTGTATCAAATCTAAAACTTTTAAGAATGGTTTTATTAAGATTATGGTATTTAAATGAAAGTTTCGTTTTATCGTATTCTAAATTTTGACGATATCGTTTTAGGGTTTGTTTTGCGTGTGTGTGGAGGTAGGTCATTACCTCGTGCTCTACTTTAAATGTATAGCAAGTTAAGGGGTTAAATGTGAAATTGAAACATTGTGGTATTATAGTGAAAAAATACGATAATTTAGAAAGGCTGTCATTTCATGTGAGAAAACTTGTTCAAATTAATTTTTGAAAGTGTAATAGTCAAGATAAATATGTTTAGGCATGAATGTATTGGTTAGAAGTGGATTTTATAGAAAACCGAGTCGGAAATCGGATTTGTTCCGATTCCGTCGGGTTTCGTAATTTCGTATTTTAAAGAAATAGAAAGCGGAATAGAATGGGAGTTACGGGTTTCGATCTATACTAAGGAGTGCAGGGGAACTAAAGGAGTTGCTAAGGCGTTGCTTCGTCGCCGGTTGATTCTAAAAGTGTCGCCGGAATTCCCGCCGGAATTTCGTCGGAGCTTCGCCGCGAACTTGATTTCAAAGTACACACTTCTTGGAAGAATTTTGAGAGAGTAAGCTTAGGGTTTTGGGATGAGAGGGTATAGGGTAGGGGGTGTATTTATAGGGTAGGCTAGGGCAGGGTAGGTGAAAGGTTTTTATTTAAAAAAAATGTAAAAATATAGAAAAATCATTAAAAATTGTAGTAAATGGGGTGTATTTAAGATTCGGGAACCGATCCAAATAAATGGTGTGTGCAGGGGGTTAGGGAATACAAAATGCCACATTTTTTGTTTTGGGGACTCGGCCGTCCGGCCGAGTTTGGCCGGCGGCGCCGGCTCGAGTCGGCCGGTCCGCCGCCCGACTCGGCCAATCCCGGCCGAGTCAGGGGTCTCAGAGGTGGGGAGGCTCGGGGTTAAGGTTCTGGTACTTTTAGATTTTTATGTGTAGTTCAACTTTTAGGAGTTATGGCCTGTGGACTGTTGGGCTTCCAAGAAATTTAAAACAAAAATAATATAAAAATAATGTGGGGCATGGGATTTGAACTCTGGTGGCTTGGTTCTGTTGGATATAGTGCCCTCAAAGTCAATTATTGGATCGTAGGTACGTGATTGCAATGATTGAGGAGGACTTATACCGGTAGGACAGTCTTACTCGAGATGATAGTATGCTATCTGGTTTGCCTTTATCAGTCGTGTATAGGTTCAGGTGACTGATCACGATTACACATTGATAGAGCCCTTAGGATCTTGCTTGACTACCAACAGTATGAGGGCGATCATATAAGTGAGAGTTGGGTGGTCTACAAGCATATCCTTAATAGTGGTCCCTAGTCATGGGAGTTTCGAGACAGGGCATCGATACTCCGGAGTAGACTAGTGTATACAGTCGAGACCCCGACGAGGGGCGGTGGCCGGTCTCACAAGCCACTGGTGTCAGTTGGATCACCTAAGATGTATACAGGTGCTCATTGGGTTATGAATACACCGGACAGGACTCGCCGGGAATCTGCTAGTTGGTATTATACATATCGTCAGATAGCAGTTCCCTGGTGACATGTGTATAGGTTAGTTCATCAACCTGAGGTCGTCATTTGTCTAGTGTGAGTTCCCACTGTGCTTTGATTTCTACCCTACCACGGCTCAAAGGAGTCGTGCAAACAGGTAGTTTTTGGGTACAGTCCCGAGCCACATGGAGGCACGTGAGCGGATCGGCAGGGGATTCGTCTCTCCCGGTATTGGGGGTGGAGGTCGTGCTGTGTCTAGGAAAGCCATTACACCAAGTCCTTGGCCAAGGCAGGTGAGATTTACTGGTAGGTACTCCAGTAGTATCTCAGGGTGTTCAGGGCTTGTCTCCGACACGACTTATACTGCTATTGGGGGTCTGACGTTACTAGCCCCCTAGGCAGATATGCGATACTCATAGACGAACGGACCGGACTGTATATACATTGTCACTGTTAGGCTCAGTAGGGTTTCTGGATGAGTTCGCTCATCAGCCTCCCTTGAGGTCAGTCCATGGGCAACCGTTACGCATAGCTAGTGCCGCTGACGGCTTGTGGTTAAACCCACTGTCAGGGTACTGACGAGTCATTAGAGTCCCCCACAGACAGTTTCCCATGTTCGGGCGAAACGTTGTAGAGGCCGTATGGTTTTATGGCAGTGTTCGGAAAATGCACGTGCGTTTACGCACGTGTCATTTTTCTGGCAGATAATACTGGTGGGCTTTGGCTTAAGCCGGATCCATGTATTATACAGAGTAGATATAATATCTTTGTCTCAGTTGCATTTGTATTCAGTCGTAATACAAATGCGGGTATTTTTATACAGTTACGGGGTTATCCTGAAATTCGTTTCAGGATCACTTTTGGAAGTTTCCAGTTTCCAGTTTTCTATCAGCCGTATTTAACATTCGGTTAAATGCGGATTTATCTTTTCTTCTCTGAGGTGAGTCATGAGTGTGTGGAAGGTTCTAGGAGCTTCTAGATGATGACTAGGCTTCATGACTCATTAGTGCATTAATTGTTTTTTGATGATGTGTTCAATGAGTCACCCTTTACCATTAATTCCTTTTGTTTGCATGATAGATATTTGTTAAAGATCTTTTGCTTATGGTTACCTCCTTGCTCCTACCATCACCCCCCTCCTCTTATATGGCCGGCCCCTCCCCTTCCCCCACAAATACTCTCTCACTTGACTTGGTTAAAAGATTATGATAGTTTCGGTGTATGGAATTTCACAGCTCATTTCATTCCATCACCCGATTCCCACGGCAACTTCATTAACCGTTTGTCCATGGTTTTGGACGAAGCGAGACAAAGTATTCCACTCATTCTCTACATCAATCTTGGTCGTCTCTTTTAGCAAACTTGACGACCGAGTTGCCTCGAGTCAGAGGCGGGAGCCCGTTTAAAGATTCGATGATGTGGTGCCACTTGAGCGAGGAGATCGGAGATCGACGAGATCGGAGCAGCCGCAACGGAGCGTGGGTTGATGGTTAAAGAACGAAGGATTCGGATCGTTCGGTATAACCTTTCTTCCCTCTTTGTAGAATGTTAGTTTAGCGTTAATGGCAGATCCGGGTTTTAGTATACGATAGCGCCAGTTATAAAAAGTTTTTGTTCCGCATTTGGCGTCAGTTTGACGGCCGGGGTGCTACCGTAGACTTACATGGTATCAGAGCAACGCCGTTAAGCTTTACTAACTTGTGCTAATACGTTTAAAAGATCGATCGAACGGATTTTCAAAAACTACAATTTTCAAGTTTAAAGTTTCTGTTAATTTTCAAACTGGTCCAAATGTCATTTTGACCATACCAGAAAATCAAGCTGGGTTTTTGGGGAATACTGGAGAAATTCGACCAAGTGATTCGACTGTTCCGCCGCGGATCCGCGGCCAAAGCATGGGTTTGGCCGTGGATCCGCCGTAGGAAGGTGACATCACTTAGCCAATTTTCTACAGTGGATTCTATGTTGGAAATTGTGGTTTCTGGAACTGTTTTTTTGGGCCCAGTATTTTTTTACTGTGCAGCAGATTTACGTGGGGCCCACTTCGGGAAATTTAGTCGATCGAAATTTAAAACGTGTCAGTTTACAGTGCTTACATTATATCTCCGACCGTGAATGTCATTTGATCGGTAAACCGCGTATGATTGCTATAGTTCTTTTAGACGGGTTTGCGAACGTGACATTCACGTTGATGTTCTGTATTGTGCTGTGATGTTGCGGTTTTGTCGTGGTGGATAGCAGTGTGCAATGGTAGTGCAGTTTGAGTTTATTTGTACATTTGATATTGCGGGGCGAGCGTCCAACATGTGGACTGCCGCCACTGCCTGTTGTATAATATTCTTTTGGGGCACGACCAGGTTGCGGTCGATGTACCTATTGTACTATTTTTCATTACTGTACTAGGTTTTACCCCGAGACGGAGTGCACGGATAGCCGGGTTCTGAGGGGAAACGGGTCCGCATCTCATGGCTTTGAGAGGCAGAGGGGTCTCACTCTAGAATTGGCAGACTATTCACCGCACTCTTAGGGGTACAGGTTGACCCAAGGAGGGGTGCTCAAGCTACCGGATTCCATGAAGTGCAGGGTGGTCCATTCACTATGTTGTAGGGGGCTGCCTCGCTTCAGGTTTTGGAGGGTAACTTGCCGCACCCGTAGGGGTCTAGGTTTCATTGCACAGGCTATCCACACGACAGGGGAACGTCGGGTTTCAGCAGCGGCTCTGTGAAACTCTGGGATCCCAGATTATCTGTATTGTTCTGTGATGCTTATTACTTTTCTGTAATGTTGCATATTATCACGCCTGGTGCGATTATTGTATATTGGTTTATATACTATTAGATGTTGTATATGTTTTTCACCCGCGCTAGTTCAGTCCCCGCTCTGTCGTTAGTTAAGTAACCTAACGGGTGATGACGGGACCCAGTAACGAATGCGGATGGCATATAAGTACATTTTATTTTCGTTCTTTTCTGGTGTGATTATTGATGGGACTGCGTTGATTCTGATCAATGCAAAGTAAAACAAACCTGTTTGGATGTTGTTGGAACAATTTAAAAAGTGTTATTACAAAGATGTTTCCTTTTGTTATGCATAGTGGTATTCAGTGGAATATCCTGCACCTCATTCGACGGGGCAAGGGCCGATATCCCTTCACCGGGACTGACCCCTTGGGCAGAAGTTTTGCGTCAGGGTAATAACTTCATTATAGTCGATTACATGTTGTTGTGCATCGCGGTATTCAGTGGAATATCCTGCACCTCATTCCACGAGGAAAGAGCCGAGATCCCTTCACCGGGAGTGACCTCTTTAGCAAAGGTTTTCGCCACTATATTTTATAAAAAGCTATCAGGTTCCTTCAACGAGATCAAGTTCATTACGTTAATGGTTTTTCGCCAAAAACCAGCCGTAGCCCTCCGTCATTTCTTATGGATGGTCAGTAATATTCAAGCTATGTTTGTTGGCTTACGTCAAGGCATAGTGTTTGGTAGTTGCTGGGGTATTCATTTGTTGCATAGATATATGAGTTGGTTTGGGACAGTCGTATTACCTTGTTGGCTTTCGTCAAGGGTATGTACGGGTGGGTTCGAATTAACAAGATAATGATGGGCAGAACTTGACATGTGACTTATGATTTGTTGACTTTCGTCAAGGTCATAAGAACATGGGGTAAAAATCACATCGGGAGTTTCTAAAGAAACTGAAACTTGCCAGGCATGCGCATACCTTCTGGAGTGTGATAACGCGAGTGGATTCCGTCACGTTATCATGCGATGAGAGTTGGATCCTGATTCCCACTGATGAGTTGGTTTACTCTTTGGGTGATCCCGATTGATTCTTCTTTCAGGTTTGGGGGAGAATTTGACAGTACAGTGGGAGGTTTCCGGATTAGATAAAGTGATAACCATTCTGATCTAGGATAGAGTGCACGCAGAGTGTTTCTTTTCTCTCTCTCTTTGGCAGCGACCTTTGACCGACCCTAGACTATGACTCAGTGACCAAGTTGACCGAACCTTCTTATAATACTGGCTTTTGGATTGTCTGAGTTGCATAAGTCATTGCCACTCCTTCTTTTACCCTTTGCATTTCTCAGAACACCCGTATTACTACGGACATCCACTTCTATTGGATAGATCCATCGTATGGTTATATACGAACTCGAAGGGACTCCTTCGAGGATGGATCAAGGTTCAGGAGAAGTAGAATTGGTTTATTCAGTTGTCTTTTATTATCACCTTCTCTCAGGTTGCGAGGGCTCCTTGGTTTAGGAGAGTACACCTATTACGCTTATTGGATAGTCTTATTCCAAACCATAGGCAGGTGCCGAAAGGTAGGGAATGAAGAAAACCAATTAGCCTAAGTAGGGTGTACAGAAGGTAATATGTAAAGACAAAATAAAGGGATTAGAAAGAGGGCAAAGTAAGTTGCGACTGTTATCATTCACGACCAAACCGCGTACTTCATCGCCACTCCTATTTCACCTTTAAAAGAATAAGGTATTATTCAGTTGTCTTTTATCATCACCTTCTCTCAGTTGCGAGTACTCCTTGGTTTAGGAGGGTACACCTATTATGCTTACTGGATAGTCTTCTTCCAAACCATAGGCTGGTGTCGAACGGTAGGGAAGGAAGAAAACCATTTAGCCTAACGATGGTGTACAGAAGGTAACGACTAAAGACAAATAAAGGGATATGGAGAGATGGCAATGAAATATACGGTTAAAATCATGAATTGGATTATGGAAGAGGCATTACTATGAACACCAGGATACCCCTAGGAAACATTTTCATGTTTCAGTGCATTGTTAATGGAAAACTGTTTTCCCGATTAGATACTTACTCCAGGGTGTGTATTCACCAGGTTTCATTCTCATATCTGTATGGTTTTACAGATGATGAGTGGGAGGAAGTTATTGGGAATTAGGTGATCATCCTCGTTATATCGGAATTCGTTGTAATTGGTGATATTTGAGAAAATCGCCAGGGTACAGTTTTCAACCTACGACGCACAGGTTTTGAGTTATTCAACTCAGCGGACTTATACAGAGTATTGTATGTTGTCCAGTGTCCATCAGGACAAAGGGGTAGGTCCTCGTACTTTGTTCTGTTTACTTATGACTTCTCAGGTATTTAGACAAGTGTTTCGTAGAAATACAAGGTCTAAGTTTTGAGAAGTTGTGGGTATAAGATTAAAGTAGAGAACCAGATGTCGCAAGTATCGGGATTCTTCAAAGAGATCGAAGATGTAGATACTTGTGATTGGTATTCAAATAATAGTAAAAGTTTTGAGAAACTTGTTTCTCTTTCGGGTTATTCATAATTGGATGGATTCCTAAGTTGAGTAATGCTGATTAGCCTCTCTCCATTAAAGTTGATATGCACTGGAGACAGATGCATGATTAGAATCTGGTTCCAATTAAATTAGTGCCAAAAATTCTATATTGGATATAGGTGAGTTGTCCGGCTTATGCTTAAAACCAGACTCTGGATAACTCAGGGCACATTTCTATAATGGCAGTTTGTGGGTTGGCCCAGGTTATGACAAGGGTTGACTTTCTACCATCTGGAAGATCAATAGTGATATTGTTCTTGACTCGCCACAGTTTTAGTAAAATGGATTTTTTCAGAAAACAGTAGTGGGAGTATGGTAGAACTGGAAGTGATTCCAGAACCGCAAACGATTACGGAAAATTTAATAGGACCAATAGATTCAATCAGGTTTGACATTCCATTAGCCACTCTGCAGTTTTGGTGGGTAACCTCAGACACCCGAGAGGTACTTCGGTAGCCTCAAGGACGGTGACAGGGAGGTTCTTATCTACCCAGACTTGACACTACTGTTGTTCCAGGCTATGAGACCCGGTAGGAGGGTTGTTGTGGTCAGTGGGAGCAGCGGAAGTATAGTGGGCAAGTAGCTTATGTCTATTTATAGACTAGAGCAGTTATAGCGGAGATTGATCATCTAATTTTGATGTCACAGTCATGGGTTTGACTTCATCAGAATATGGGGATGGATCTGTTAAGATGGTAGTAGGGTGTGATGTCCTGGTATTTGGATGACATACACAGAGTAGGAAGTAAAATTCCTATACTACGATCGGTTGTACTGTGGTCGTCACACAGTTGTTTCTCCAGACAGGATATGGATATAATATTTGACATTCTGGTTTCTAGATCTATGGTTTTAGATCTGGATTTGGGTAGTTTCCCAATGTGGGTATTTTGACAGTATTCTAATGGTTTTTAGAATAGAGGACTCCTGGCATGGTGGTGTACCTGCAGGTGATGGAGTCACCCTCTCTAAAGGTGTCTTACAGACTAAAGAGGAGAGGGATGTGCAAGATTGGCAGATCACTTGCTTAGGCTATTGAGTCAATCATGAGATGTCAAGTACCACACCAGATGTTGTTTTTGCACTAGATGCAATAAGTTTGTATTAATCCAATCCTGGAGAAACATAAGGAAGCAGTTTTAGAACATAAGTGAATGTTCTACGGATTTGATGACGGCAGCCTCCTTCGGGAGACGGTTATCATTCCAGGCTTCAAAGGTGACATGGATGACAGAGTGATTGTCAGAGTTATAGTTTTCCCTCTGACGAAGGGGGAAGTATTATGGACAGATGGTCCAAGAGGATACTGTGGGAGGCCTGGTGCCGGATACTGATTAGGTTCAGTTTTCGATACAGTCTAAGAAGTTTGGATTTGGAGTTCATTTATGAACTAGGTCCCATCAGATATCCAGACATATTCTAAGACATGTATTACTCAATTCGGGAGATGGCTTTCTCCGCGAACTTGAGATTAAGAGAGACATAGAAAGAAACATCCTGGCGGATCCACTCACTGAGGCTATTTCTCGAACACAATAGTTTTACAAACGGGCTTTGTGAAACTGATTAGTAGAGGAGTTGGGTGTTGGTTTCACACGGGCTGTGAGTACGCAACATCGCAATAATTAGCCTTAAGTGCAAGTGGGAGATTGTTGGATATAGTGCCCTCAAAGTCAATTATTGGATCGCAGGTACGTGATTGCAATGATTGAGGAGGACCTATACCGGTAGGACAGTCTTACTCGAGATGATAGTATGCTATCTGGTTTGCCTTTATCAGTCGTGTATAGGTTCAGGTGACTGATCACGATTACACTTTGATAGAGCCCTTAGGATCTTGCTTGACTACCAACAGTATGAGGGCGATCATATAAGTGAGAGTTGGGTGGTCTATAAGCATATCCTTAATAGTGGTCCCTAGTCGTGGGAGTTTCGAGACAGAGCATCGATACTCCGAAGTAGACTAGTGTATACAGTCGAGACCCCGACGAGGGGCGGTGGCCGGTCTCACAAGCCACTGGTGTCAGTTGGATCACCTAAGATGTATACATGTGCTCATTGGGTTATGAGTACACCGGACAGGACTCGCCGGGAATCTGCTAGTTGGTATTATACATATCGTCAGATAGCAGTTCCCTGGTGACATGTGTATAGGTTAGTTCATCGACCTGAGGTCGTCATTTGTCTCGTGTGAGTTCCCACTGTGCTTTGATTTCTACCCTACCACGGCTAAAAGGAGTCGTGCAAACAGGTAGTTTTTGGGTACAGTCCCGAGCCACATGGAGGCACGTGAGCGGATCGGCAGGGGATTCGTCTCTCCCGGTATTGGGGGTGGAGGTCGTGCTGTGTCTAGGAAAGCCATTACACCAAGTCCTTGGCCAAGACAGGTGAGATTTACTGGTAGGTACTCCAGTAGTATCTCAGGGTGTTCAGGGCTTGTCTCCGACACGACTTATACTGCTATTGGGGGTCTGACGTTACTAGCCCCCAAGACAGATATGCGATACTCATAGACGAACGGACCGGACTGTATATACATTGTCACTGTTAGGCTCAGTAGGGTTTCTGGATGAGTTCGCTCATCAGCCTCCCTTGAGGTCAGTCCATGGGCAGCCGTTACGCATAGCTAGTGTCGCTGACGGCTTGTGGTTAAACCCACTGCCAGGGTACTGACGAGTCAATAGAGTCCCCCACAGACAGTTTCCCAAGTTCGGGCGAAACGTTGTAGAGGCCGTATGGTTTTATGGCAAGGTTCGGGAAATGCACGTGCGTTTACGCACGTGTCATTTTTCGGGAAGATAATACTGGTGGGCTTTGGTTTAAGCCGGATCCATGTATTATACAGAGTAGATATAATATCTTTGTCTCAGTTGCATTTGTATTCAGTCATAATACAAATGCGGGTATTTTTATACAGTTACGAGGTTATCGTGAAATTCGTTTCAGGATCACTTTTGGAAGTTGCCAGTTTCCAGTTTTCTATCAGCCGTATTTAACATTCGGTTAAATGCGGATTTATCTTTTCTTCTCTGAGGTGAGTCATGAGTGTGTGGAAGGTTCTAGGAACTTCTAGATGATGACTAGGCTTCATGACTCATTAGTGCATTAAAGGTTTTTTGATGATGTGTTTAATGAGTCACCCTTTACCATTAATTCCTTTTGTTTGCATGATAGATATTTGTTAAAGATCTTTTGCTTATGGTTACCTCCTTGCTCCTACCATCACCCCCCTCCTCTTATATGGCCGGCCCCTCCCCTTCCCCCATAAATACTCTCTCACTTGACTTGGTTAAAAGATTATGATAGTTTCGGTGTATGGAATTTCACAGCTCATTTCATTCCATCACCCGATTCCCACGGCAACTTCATTAACCGTTTGTCCATGGTTTTGGACGAAGCGAGACAAAGTATTCCACTCATTCTCTACATCAATCTTTGTCGTCTCTTTTAGCAAACTTGACGACCGAGTTGCCTCGAGTCAGAGGCGGGAGCCCGTTTAAAGATTCGATGATGTGGTGCCACTTGAGCGAGGAGATCGGAGATCGGAGCAGCCGCAACGGAGCGTGGGATGATGGTTAAAGAACGAAGGACTCGGATCGTTCGGTATAACCTTTCTTCCCTCTTTGTAGAATGTTAGTTTAGCGTTAATGGCAGATCCGGGTTTTAGTATACGATGGCGCCAGTTATAAAAAGTTTTTGTTCCGCATTTGGCGTCAGTTTGACGGCCGGGACACTAACGTAGACTTACAGGTTCAGCAGTGCAAGGTATTACCAATGAGCTACAAGCTCCAACTTGTAATTATTGTGGGAAAATAAATACTTAAAATGGTAACAGTAACATTAAATACCCCAAGTATACTTCAAATTTAAATGAATTTTATGTATTCAAAAATTGGAGTTGTTACAACGTCAGTCCCCTAAAAGCGGTATAAGTCGTGTCGGAGTGAAGCCCATCACACCTTGAGAAGCTACTGGAAAACCTACCATTAAATCTCGCTTGCCATGGCCAGGGACCATGCGTAATGGCTCTCCAAACACAGCGCGATATCAATCCCGAATACCGGGAGGGATGAATCCTATCTAACCGCCACTGCCTCCAAGTGCTTCGGGACTGCACCCAACTGCTTCCTGTGTCACGCCCCGCTTCCCAGAGTACGCTAAGATGGTCACGTGACATAGCCAGCCATGCTACCTGTGGATAGAAAAAAAATCCTTCCACAGTCACATTACGACTGTAGAGATATCAAGAACAGGAAAGTAACTAACTATCTAGTACATGTCCATAAGCCAGAGTAAAAGAGTCAAGAAATAACAATATGCGGAAGCCAAAAGATACAATAAATGAAACACCTGGAAGTGAAACTACATACCGACAGGAACTTCACCGCTCGTCTAACAGCGGCAGTACTCCTGGTCAGTCTGCAACAAGGTAGACGAATCTGGGCCATGCAAAACCCAGACGTCAGCGCGTCATGTCATCAAGCAATAAAAATAAGCAGGGTAGCAGGCAATACAAGTATAAACATGAATGAAAAGCAAGTGTAACAGTAAAATAAATCAGGGCAGTGAAGGATAGTGTGCAGTGAGTAAACTAAACTGTTCTATTTGGTTTTCTACTCTAAAGTCTTTGAAATCAATTTGATGAATCATCGATGTAACTCAATAGTATCCCGTGCATACCCGGGACCACGGTCAAGATTCTCGGGCTGAATCCGAGACATACTGCTAGGCACTAAAACAGGAAATATGTATAGGTGAATGATGTCAGCAGCATCATCCCAAGGCTGGCGTAGCCTCTAAAACTGATCAGTATAAGCGAGTAACTGTCGAGTTACAAGTCAGGATTTCATCATTGATTTCCCCATACCCCCAAGTTATATATGTCAAGTCAGGTATTCAGTAATCAAGAACTAATGCCAACACAGGATCAGGTAAGAGCGGGTTTTTTTGGATAGACAACAGGAACGGTCCGTGAGGACTACATGTCAGGTTTGTTGGCACTAGACACAAGATCAGGTAACGGGTCAATCCATGGTACAACAGGTCAAGTCAAGTAGTGTACGGTACCATGTCGGGTCAATCGATATGTGTGTAGCAAGTTAGGCCAGGGTGTAAAAGATAACATGTAGATGCTCAATATCGACTAGTATAATCATGGTTATGAATACACAAGCATGGCACTATCAGAACAATAAACAGGCACAGTACATGATAGCAACAGGTGCAGATTAAACTACTTAGTTGTACGGTCATCAGTTTGGTTTAAGTAATAGTTTTAACATTTCAAGAATGCAGTGTTACACATGTGGATGATAAAATCATATAAATATGCATTAAAATAATTTATAGCTGCAACTGAATGTGAATAAGGCTAAACGTATGCAATCGGTCATCCGATAGGGTAAAACTACAACAAGAGTAATGTGGCTATAAACAATTGTAATTATATGATCCAAAATATAAATGGGGATACGTTTATAGTTCCCAAACTAAATAGGGTGCAATTTATAAAACATGGGTATCAATATTACAGTGTTATATATTCAAGCGATCTATGGGTACAATGATATATATATTCTAAATGAAATGGATGCAGACGGTATCCAAAGTTATAAAACTATCACATGGTGACATGGGATGTACCACTAAGCAATACATGATGGAAATACTGGTATGGATGCACTATGACGGAATCTAACAAGCAACAATCTAGGTTTCCATGTTCTAGATATTAAAATAATACAAACGGATGCAAACGGAACACCAAAATGTTATATAATGATGCATGGGGTACTAAATTTAAACTACAGGTATTATATATATTAGAATAGGTATAAAATGATTTAAATAGCATGTAGCAAGATTAACTTGCCTTGATCGGATCACGATACGGAATACGCACACAGCATCCAATGTCGGCAAATGTTGCAACACCCACACGCGCACACGCGACAGGTCCAAGCACAGCAAGAAGGTAACCACGCAGGTAGGGACGTCCACAGGGTTGCTTGGATCAACGGCGGCGGCACGACTCCGGCGACGACCGGAAAAATACGGATCAAGAATTGAAATGTAAAGAAGAAGAAAGAAGAAGAAGAGCAAGAAGAAAGAAAGGGGACCTGTGGTCTCAGGTATGGCTCAGGACAGGGACAGAGGAGGCCAGGGCATGATAAAGTGATGATGAGTCGCGGGTCACCGGCGATGGGATTTGCCGGCGATCACTGGAAAAAGATTTAGAAGGAGAAAGAAAAGAGAGCAGAAGAAGAAAAAGGGGGGAAAATGGCTGTGATGGTCTCTGGGTTTGGATCAGAGGGAAAAACGAGGGGCGAAGGCGATGGGGCTTTCCGTCGTGGGGTTGCCGGCGAAGTGCAGAGAGTGTGCAAGGGGTTGCAGGCGTGGACAGGGTTTGCAGTGGATTTAGTGTAGGAGGGAGATGGGAATAGGAGAAGGAGAAGGTGATGAAGGTGGAGGCGAGAGGAGAAGGTGATCGGCGACGATAGAGTTGTGCAGGGTGATGGGTTCTGTGGGTTTGGTCGCAGGAGAGGGCTCGGGAAGGAGGAAGAAGGAGGTGGTAGAGGCTCGGTTGAGGTCGAGGG
The DNA here is from genome assembly GCA_030015575.1 of Agapanthus africanus. Taxonomy (NCBI): domain Eukaryota; kingdom Viridiplantae; phylum Streptophyta; class Magnoliopsida; order Asparagales; family Amaryllidaceae; genus Agapanthus; species Agapanthus africanus. Next base: position 334,888,046 of record JASDDO010000031.1, read on the forward strand.
AGGTGATGGAGATGAGGGTGACGAGATGATGGAGGCGAAGGGTCGGCGGCAAGAGGCGGCGCTACGAGAGGGCTAGGGTTCTCTCGTGGCGAGAGCGGAGAAAGAATTTAAAGAAGAAGAGAGAGGGAGGTGACAATAGGGAATGAAGGATGGTGAGGGGATTCAAGGAGTGCACAGTATTCGTGATTGGAGAGAGAAAGGAAGAGAGAGGGAGAGAGAGAGAGAAAGGGAAGAGAGAGAGAGAGAGGTACGTCAGTTATATTCTTGAGTTGAGTATGGGTTTTTAAAAAAATAAAAGATTATAAAATAAAGTATATATATGCAGGGAGAGAGAGAGTAGGTTAATTAATATATAAAAATATATATATATATTTGACAGAGAGGGAGAGAACGTATGAAAATATGTAAAAAGATTTACATATAAAATATTTAATTTCTTAAAAATCAACTTAGATTCACAGTTAATATAAATATTAATATAATATTAGTCCGTTTTAGATTTGGCAAAATATGAACTTACTCCAATACATGCCCGGGTCAGGTTTAAAAATTCAGTTTTAAAATATGAAAAATATATGTGATGACCAAACTTAAAAATGAATGCTCGGGTAACGAAAATGCATACCCCCAAGAACGAATGCACGTACGTGCGCGTAGCCATCCAAACACGCCCGTTTTACTGAACGGAACGAGAACAAGATGCGCGGATACTACCACGGGGTTAGGGGTATCATGCAGGTAATGAAATGCAATTTTAACAATATTTTATGTGACCTAAAATGTTATATGTAAAAAGTGCGATGCTAGATGAAATGCCAGTATGTACTAAACATGAGATGCACGTGTCCATGAAACAAGTCAGGGTAATCTATAAATAAGAATCAAACAGGTTCAAGCAAGCGGGTCGGGTCGAATGCAAAGTAATATGTAAAATACCATTCGCACCCAAACACGCTAAATCAAGAAAAGACCACGGATAAGTAAATACAGAAACTGGAATTGGTAAAATTGAACTCGGGTGTTACATTATACCCAACTACAAAAGAATTTCGTCCTCGAAATTCCAAAAAGAAAAAAGGGTAAACAATCAAGAAACTACAGGAATAGATGGGAAACCTCTGTCGGACTTCATCTTCTCGTTCCTAAGTTGACTCTCAAGTAAGCGACTACCCCAAGAAACAAGTACAAGAGGGATAAGCTTATTCTTAAGAACCTTTTCCTTTCGATCCACAGTCGACATTAGTCGCTCCCCAAAAGTCAAATCTTCTCGTACAGTCAGTTTCGAATTATCCAACGCATGTATTTCATCTCGAGCCTTCTTACGGAGTTGAGGTACACGAGACACGTCATGAATGTTTGCCAAAGATTGCGGTAACGCCAAACGATATGCCACTTCTCCAACATGCTCCAAAATCTCGAAAGGTCCAACGAATCGAGGACTAAACCTTCCTCGACTTCCGAAACGAATCACCCCTCTAGTCGGTGATATATTCAAGAGTACCGAATCACCAACGGCCAACTCCAAAGGTCTTCTCAACGTATCTGCCTAACTCTTCTGTCGATCGTGCTGCTTTCATATGATTCCGGATAGTAGTAACCTTCTCAACTGTCTGCACAACCAAATCTGGTCCCAACAATCTTCGTTCCCCGACATCGTCCCAACAAACAGGTGAACGACACTTGCGACCACATAAAGCTTCGAATGGAGCCATCCCAAAAGTCGCACGGAAACTGTTGTTGTAAGAAAACTCCACCAAGTGTAGATGATCCTCATATGAACCCTGAAGTCCAACTTCAAGCTCTCGGCATATTTTCAAGAGTTTGGATCGTTCTCCCAGCCTAGACATCTGTTTGAGGATGGTAAGCTGTACTATTCTCAATCGAGTCCCCAAACCTCCCTGTAAGCTCCTCCAAAAGTGTGATAAGAAACGAGCGTCACGGTTGGGCACGATGCTCACCGGTACTCTATACAATCTTATAATCTCCTGTTTGGACCGCTCTGCTAACGCTTCCGTTGATTAACCAACAATCATCAATCACCCAACTGCACTATTGCCCTTTGGACTCCGCGGTAAAGCCTTCACTAATCCATGGTTATAAGTTCCCACTTTTACTGAGGAATCGAAAGTAGTTGCAATAAACCAGAAATCCTTCGATGCTCAACCTTAACTTGCTGACACTCCAAGCACTTTGCCACAAAACAGGCAATCTCCTGTTTCATGCCTTCCCACCAAACGCTGTCGTATATCTCGGTACATCTTCGTGCTTCCTGGATGTACGGAATACGTGTGACTGTGCACCTCTTTCATAACTTCTTCGCGGATACCTCCATTGGCACACACAAACAACTATCACAACGAACCATCTTCATGAACCACTAAGCCTGTTCAAAGTCCAACTTCAACCTGTTCTCGAAATTTCTGCAAGCTTAGGTCCGGCAACTTCACTGCTTCAATATCCTCGATCAACAATCACTGTACTTGCAATTGCATCATCTATCCCAAAGAACGCGGTAGCACGATCTCCAACTCGAATCTCCGAAAGTCTCCAATAAGTCCCCTTGGTGCAGTCAACATCAGAATTGCTGTCAACCGACTAAGCGCATCCGGCACAACATCAACTTTCCCGGATGGTACTCAAGATCAAGATTGTAGTCAGCCATCAGCTTCAACCATCTTCGCTGTCTCACAATTAGCTCCTTCTGAGCGAACATGTACTTTAGGCTTTTATGATCAGTGAATATTTCGACCCCTTTCGCCCAATAAGTAGTGTCTCCAAAACTTCAAGCGAAAATCCCAGCCGCAAGCTCCAAGTCATGAGTTGAGTAATTCTTCTCATAGGACTTCAACTGTCTCAACGCGTAAGCTACCACCTTCTCATGTTGTATCGAACCACATCCCAAACCTTTCCCAGATGCGTCGCTGTGAATCACCAATCCTCCGGAACCATCTGGTACGGTTAAAACAAAAGCGGTTATCAAATCTTGCTCCAATGCCTCAAAGGCTGACGCACACTTATTTGTCCACACAAATGGTAATTTCTTGTGCGTAAGCTTGGTCAGATGCTCAGCCAAACGAGCAGAATTCTTCACGAACCTTCTATAGTATCCTGCAAGTCTAAGAAACTTCTGATCTTTGCAACGTTTTTCGGAATCGGCCGGTCTTGAACTGCTGAAATCTTCCCTGGGTAAACGGAGATTCAATCTCCAGCTACGATATGTCCTAAAACTTTACTTCTTCAAGCTAAAACTTGCACTTGCTCATCTTTGCATATAATCTTTCTTCCCTCCAAGTCTGCAGTGCGATCTTCAAGAGTTCTACATGCTCTTTAATGCTCCTCGAGTAGATCAGAATATCTTTAATGACCATTACTAAAACTGGTCCAAGAATGGTGAACAGATTCAGTTCATCAAGTCCATAAATATTGCCGGTGTATTCGTTACTCCGAAGGGCATCACTAATACTCGTAATGTCCATAATGAGTTCGGAACGCAGTTTTGCAAATATCTTCTGATTTAACTCGGACATGATGACATCGAACCGCAATCTAGCTTCGAGAATACCCTCACGCCACTAAGCTGCTCAACACTTCGCTAATGCGAGGGATCGGGTATTTTTCTATAATATTCACTCGGTTTAATTCTCGATAATCAACGCACGCCTCCCCTGTGTCATCTTTCTTCTTGACTAGAAAGAATGGAGCTTCCCCAGTTAAGTTGCTGCGGCGAAACCAACCCTTCTCAACTAATTCAGCAACCTACTTCCTCACTTCTTCCAACTCCACTGGTGCCATCGGGTAATATGCCCTTTGAGATTGGCTCTTCACCAGGAACAAGTTCAAGTGCGAACTCCACGTCTCGCCTCGGCGGTAAGCCTGATATGTCTTCACACTTCCATGAAACTCTCAAATATAGCCGGCGCTTCTTCCTTATCCACTGCCATTGACGAAAGAACCTTGTTTGTCGGCCTAGCCCTAACTCGACTGGCCCGTCAAAAATGCTTCCTCCAGCAAAACAACTTCCGAATGTCCGGGAATCTGGAGAATCACCTTCCCTTCCTTACAATCAATATGAGTGTGAAAAGTGCCGCGAAATCCCATTCCCAAGACAACAACAAACAAGGAAATGCACCAGGATTGAATAATCCTAACGCGGGGAAAAACAGGAACGAGTAAGATATCAAGATGACTTCATCCGAAATCAAGATACTGAAGAGGGTTAACCACGGTAAACATGATTCAAGCTGGCGATGAAACAATAACTGGTAAGCAATGAAACCGAGAGAAGCAAGGTAATATAACGATCATGGAATACGGAAGTGAATCAAGACCAGGACTCCAAGTTACTTAAATAGAGTACCGCATTGTAACCATGCTGCAGTTCTTGGGCACAATTACATAACTCCACCCAAGTCGCCCAAGTCCTAGAGATAACAAGGAATCAGGTTTTCGAGTCGATATGCAAAGGAAGTTTGCACATCGTAAGATATAATCAGGAAGAGCTTGATTCAAAAACGGTAAAACGGCAAGGTGGCAGGACATGTTTCCTAAACACGGGTATTCTGATTCGTGTATTGGGTACAATACCCAACTACAAAAGAATCAACCCGACTAACCTATGGCTCTGATACCAAAAGAACCATGTCACGCCCCGCTTCCCAGAGTTCGCTAAGATGGGCACGTGACATAGCCAGCCATGCTACGTGTGGATAGAAAAAAAATCCTTCCACAGTCACATTACGGCTGTAGAGATATCAAGAACAGGAAAGTAACTAACTATCTAGTACATGTCCATAAGCCAGAGTAAAAGAGTCAAGAAATAACAATATGCGGAAGCCAAAAGATACAATAAATGAAATACCTGGAAGTGAAACTACATACCGACAGGAACTTCACCGCTCGTCTAACAGCGGCAGTACTCCTGGTCAGTCTGCAACAAGGTAGACGAATCTGGGCCATGCAAAACCCAGACGTCAGCGCGTCATGTCATCAAGCAATAAAAATAAGCAGGGTAGCAGGCAATGCAAGTATAAACATGAATGAAAAGCAGGTGTAACAGTAATATAAATCAGGGCAGTGAAGGATAGTGTGCAGTGAATAAACTAAACTGTTCTATTGGGTTTTCTACTCTAAAGTCTTTGAAATCAATTTGATGAATCATCGATGTAACTCAATAGTATCCCGTGCATACCCGGGACCACGGTCTAGATTCTCGGGCTGAATCCGAGACATGCCGCAAGGCACTAAAACAGGAAATATGTACAGATGAATGATGTCAGCAGCATCATCCCAAGGCTGGCCTAGCCTCTAAAACCGATCAGTATAAGCGAGTAACTGTCGAGTTACAAGTCAGGATTTCATCATTGATTTCCCCATATCCCAAAGTTATATATGTCAAGTCAGGTATTCAGTAATCAAGAACTAATGCCAACACAGAATCAGGTAAGAGCAGGTTTGTCTGGATAGACAACAGGAACGGTCCGTGAGGACTACATGTCAGGTTTGTTGGCACTAGACACAAGATCAGGTAACGGGTCAATCCATGGTACAACAGGTCAAGTCAAGTAGTGTACGGTACCATGTCGGGTCAGTCGATATGTGTGTAGCAAGTCAGGCCAGGGTGTAAGAGATAACATGTAGATGCTCAATATCGACTAGTATAATCATGGTTATGAATACACAAGCATGGCACTATCAGAACAATAAACAGGCACAGTACATGATAGCAACAGGTGCAGATTAAACTACTTAGTTGTACGGTCATCAGTTTGGTTTAAGTAATAGTTTTAACATTTCAAGAATGCAGTGTTACACATGTGGATGATAAAATCATATAGATATGCATTAAAACAATTTATAGGTGCAACTGAATGTGAATAAGGCTAAACGTATGCAATCGGTCATCCGATAGCGTAAAACTACAACAAGAGTAATGTGGCTATAAACAATTGTAATTATGTGATCCAAAATATAAATGAGGTTACGTTAATAGTTCCCAAACTAAATAGGGTGCAATTTATAAAACATGGATATCAATATTACAGTGTTATATATTCAAGCGATCTATGGGTACAATGATATATATATATTCTAAATGAAATGGATGCAGACGGTATCCAAAGTTATAAAACTATCACATGGTGACATGGGATGTACCACTAAGCAATACGTGATGGAAATACTGGTATGGATGCAGTATGACGGAATCTAACATGCAACAATCTAGGTTTCCATGTTCTAGATATTAAAATAATACAAACGGATGCAAACGGAACACCAAAATGTTATAGAATGATGCATGGGGTACTATATTTAAACTATAGGTATTATATATATTAGAATAGGTATAAAATGATTTAAATAGCATGTAGCAAGATTAACTTGCCTTGATCGGATCACGATACGGAATAAGCACGCAGCATCCAATGTCGGCAAATGTTGCAACACCCAAACGCGCACACGGGACAGGTCCAAGCACAGCAAGAAGGTAACCACACAGGTAGGGACGTCCACAGGGTTGCTTGGATCGACGGCGACGGCACGACTCCGGCGATGACCGGAAAAATACGGATCAAGAATTGAAATGTAAAGAAGAAGAAAGAAGAAGAAAGAAGAAGAAGAGCAAGAAGAAAGAAAGGGGACCTGTGGTCTCAGGTATGGCTCAGGACAGGGACAGAGGAGGCGAGGGCATGATAAAGTGATGATGAGTCGCGGGTCACTGGCGATGGGATTTGCCGGCGATCACTGGAAAAAGATTTAGAAGGAGAAAGATAAGAGAGAAGAAGAAGAAAAAGGGGGGAAAATGGCTGTGATGGTCTCTGGGTTTGGATCAGAGGGAAAAGCGAGGGGCGAAGGCGATGAGGCTTTCCGTCGTGGGGTTGCCGGCGAATTGCAGAGAGTGTGCAAGGGGTTGCAGGCGTGGACAGGGTTTGGAGTGGATTTAGTGTAGGTGGGAGAAGGGAATAGGAGAAGGAGATGGTGATGAAGGTGGAGACGATAGGAGAAGGTGATCGGCGGTGATGGAGTTGTGCAGGGTGATGGGTTATGTGGGTTTGGTCGCAGGCGAGGGCTCGGGATAGAGGAAGAAGGAGGTGGTAGAGGCTCGGTTGAGGTCGAGAGAGGTGATGGAGATGAGGGTGACGAGATGATGGAGGCGAAGGGTCGGCGGCAAGAGGCGGCGCTACGAGAGGGCTAGGGTTCTCTCGTGGCGAGAGCGGAGAAAGAATTTAAAGAAGAAGAGAGAGAGAGGTGACAATAGGGAATGTAGGAAGGTGAGGGGATTCAAGGAGTGCACAGTATTCACGATTGGAGAGAGAAAGGGAAGAGAGAGAGAGAGAGAGAAAAAAGCAGAGAGAGAGAGAGAAAAGCACGTCAGTTATATTCTTGAGTTGAGTATGGGTTTTTAAAAAAATAAAACATTATAAAATAAAGTATATGTGTGCATGGAGAGAGAGTAGGTTAATTAATATATAAAAAATATATATATATATATATATATATATATATATATATATATATATTTGACGGAGAGAGGGAGAGAACGTATGAAAATATGTAAAAAGATTTACATATAAAATATTTAGTTTCTTAAAAATCAACTTAGATTCACAGTTAATATAAATATTAATATTATATTAGTCCGTTTTAGATTTGGCAAAATATGAACTTACTCGAAAACATGCCCAGGTCAAGTTTAAAAATTCAGTTTTAAAATATGAAAAATATATGTGATGACCAAACTTAAAAATGAATGCTCGGGTAACGAAAATGCATACCCCCAAGAACGGATGCACGTACGTGCGCGTAGCCATCCAAACACGCCCGTTTTACTGAACGGAACGAGAAAAAGATGCGCGGATGCTACCACGGGGTTTGGGGTATCATGCAGGTTATGAAATGCAATTTTAACAATATTTTATGTGACCTAAAATGTTATATGTAAAAAGTGCGATGGTAGATGAAATGCCAGTATGTACTAAACATGAGATGCACGTGTCCATGCAACAAGTCAAGGTAATATATAAATAAGAATCAAACAGGTTCAAGCAAGTGGGTCGGGTCGAATGCAAAGTAATATGTAAAATACCATTCGCACCCAAACACGCTAAATCAAGAAAAGACCACGGATAAGTAAATACGGAAACTGGAATTGGTATACTCGGGTGTTACAACCTGTTTGCACGACTCAGTCGAGCCGTGGTAGGGTAGCAATCTAAGAACAGTGGGAACACACTCGAGGTAAAGCAGCAGTGTCAAGTCTACGGACTATGTTGTACTCATGTCACCTAGGAAACTGTTAACTGACGACGGGTATAATACTAACCAACAGTTCCCTGCGAGTCCTGTCTGGTGTACCTGTAACCCAACGGGCACCTGCATACTATCTCTAGTACAGTGTACTAATGGCTGTGGGACAGACCATCTCCCCTGCTGGGACGAGAAGCTTATACACTAGTCTACTCCGGAGTATCGATGCCCTGTCTCGATAATCCTACGACTAAGGACCTGAAAAAAGTATGTGCTTGTAGACTACCCAGCCCCTACTAGTTTGACTGCCATCACAACGCTGGTAGTCAAGCGAGATCCTAAGGGCTCTATCAATATGTATTCGCGATATGCTAAAAGAAATATATACACATATTAAGATAGATATAAACCAAGTAGCATACTACTATGTTGAGCAAGTCTGTTAATACAACTGTGAATATCCCAAGCTTTCTTTAAGTAATATACAAACTTGTATGATACAATAATGTCCCATAGGGCATATACACTAACATAAGTAATGAACAAAGACATCCATAAGCGGGAGCTAGCTCTTCGCCAAAGGAGGTATCACAACTACATGCAATATATATCATCATAATATGGGATAAGCATCAGAAAACAAGAAATGCGAAAACACCACGTCGGCACAAGTGAGCATCGACACCAGAAATAGAATACATACAAATCTCACAAGCTCGCCATCTAAGTCCAAGTATACAACTGATGGAAAACGGTAGATAAGGTAGATGGAGTATACTAGATACAATAATAATGCATAAGTGGGAACAAAATATCCTCGCAACCCACCTACGAGCAAGCCGCAAGTCAAAACAAAAGAAGCAAAATGAGGAAGTACGCCCGCCGCTACTGTGCTGACGGGTCGGACCTGCAAGATACTGTGGCACAACAGGGGTGAGTTGCTAACTCGTGAGTAGTAAGTAACATCTAATAAGACTATCGTAAGCATGCACGCAAATGCGTCACAGCCTACATATACTAATATGATGCGATGCGCAAGTATGAATGCAACATGAATGTATAATCAATACGAAATCATGATATATCTGATATGAGGAGATCTGTATCTTTAACTTAGTAAAATCTTTTGTAAAATAAAACTGGATTTTCATCAGTGAAATCGACAGAAATCCGTGTCAAATATCGACACAAAATATGTATATCTCAATGTCTCAATATCTCAATATCTCGGGCTCCGTCAGTCCGGATCAGCCCATTTCATCAAATCTCACGACTACGTCGGTATCCTCCGGATATTCGCCGCGTCAGACATCACCGTTAGGTAATGCTCCCTTGTCGGGCTCTATGCCTTCCCAATACGTCCATCTTGCCCCGGGGTACCTCACTGGGTCCACCATATACCCGCAGACGGTACATCCCCCACCTCGAATCGGGTATATGATACAGCTCAAGAACCGAGAAAACACATGGTGGACGCCACACACATCATATCATGAGAAAACCGCAAATTTCTATTTTCAAAATGATAATAGGTTTATAAAATTCTTGCGGTTTTCCCCCAAAATCCAGAAATCTCTTAAATACTTAAATCCTCGAGAAGAATCACAATATGTAAACATGTCGGTGATGATGGATGTCTATGATACAATACTATATACCATGCGAAATATGGCCAGAAGCTATGCATGAATCATGATGCAATGATGTATGTATATAAGACTAGCAATCCTACGTATCCACCCTGATGAAATGAATATACAAGTACAAGTCCACAGATCATGTATGGTGCAAATGTTTTAGATTCTGATTTAAGCAAGTTCTATAGTGTTCGTGGCATAGCAATTACCAAAGGCGTGTGTGTTCGCATGAATAGTGCACATGCAGCATGAACTAATGGTAATGGTGCAAGTGTCCTATGAGATGATATCACAAACACATGCACACACAAACACACACACACACACACACACACACACACACACATATAAGATTATGTGATGCAATGAGATGAATAACTAGGAAACTACGCATATAAATGCAAGTACTACTAGTAATCCTAACTATCGGACGCCTTGCGCTATCCAGACGATTCCCCCATAGATGTGTACATCTACTCACCGGGACGCCTTGGCTAAACTGATCCAATCACATCCTTGCCTTTCCACGCCGCGTCCGATGTCTCTGCACCCGGTCCTAGAATCACACACAAGTGAATAAAAGGATAGATATATAAATAATCGCGGACAAAAACAATACAAGACAACCAACGCGCACTAACTAGATGCCCACGCACTTGGTGCACAAACGCGCTCGCGACAACGCCAAAAACCACAACTAGAGCTCGCTATACGTGACAACCACCGAGCCAAGAACCCAATCGTACCGATCGCGCATTCACAATACATTATATACATTAGAAATTAAGTTGTAGCTCAATACAACCTCAAACCTAAATAAAACCTAATTATTCTAAAAACCTTGTAAGCAAACAAAAGGAATTTTAGTGCAAAACTAGGTGTTTTAGCAAAGCTAATGGCCACAAATTTCACTTATTATTTTATTAGACCACACAATTATTAACCATATTTTAATCTCACCTATTTACACACTAATTATGAAATTTGTTTGCAAGTATATTTAATTAGGACAATTGAAAGTAACAATTAGCAAATTAACGACTAGATTAGATTTTGCAAGTCTTTTAGATGTTAATCTACACATAGTTAACTTAATTAAATGATAAAAACCTAAATTTTAACCCAAAACCTTCTCTTTAAATTCCTATTTTGAAATTAAAACCATATTAACGCCTAATTAAAAATTGATTAGAACAAATAATTAACAAAGCAACAATTGGGTTAAGGTTTATACCTCAAGAATTTGGAGAATATAACATGGTAGCTTAGCCACTCAAAATGCTATCTTTCATCAAGATCCAAGCTAGTTTAGGTAAAGAAGAAATCTTATGATAATTAAATATAAATTAGGGTTGGATTTGTGGATTTTAGATGAGGAAATGAGGTGTTTTTGCAAAGAATGTGGTTGGAGAAATGAAGGGGGGCTGCTGCCTCAAACTGGCCGAGAGCAAGAAATGGGGTGGAGGGGGTGAAGGGGAATAGGTACAAGTCAAAGCACACACCATACCTCATAAACAATGCAACATGCTTCATTTGTTAATTAATTATTTTCTTTTAATTTTCTTTTCTATTTAAACTTCCACCTAGAATTGTCTAGAAACATTGAGAAAATTTAAAAGAAAGAACATGTAACAAAGTGAGTGTTAAGTTGTCATGGTGCGCCAAACTTGTATTAACCCATTCTAATTTGTAATTATCACTAATTTAGTGTATAAGTGAAAGCTTGAAATAATATTTAAATAAATAATTAATTAAGAAAAAATAATTACGTCAACTAGCAATTTATAGGTGACTAATTAAATACCAATACTAGCAATTGCATAGTTAAAATAGGTATATTCAAGTCTATGTGGAAAACTAATTATATCTTAGTTTTTACGGAAAACACATATTATCACTAATTAATACATAATTAACCTAATCAAATTTTCAGAACGCTACAGTTGAGGTCAATGTCACCGTTGTATATATGTTTTTCTTTTCTGTACTAGGATTACCCCGCGGTAAAGTGCTCGAATAGCTGGATTCTAGAGGGCAACGGGTCCACAGCTCATGACATTGAGACGGAGGGGGCCTTATTCTAGAATTGGCGGGCTATTCGCCTCACTCGTAGGGGTATAAGATGACCCACAGAGGGGTGCTCAAGTTACTGGATTTCGTGAAGTGCTGGGTAGCCCATTCACTTTGTTGATTTGGGTTGCCTCACTTCTGGGATTGGCAGGTAACTTGCCGCACTCGTAGGGGTCTTGGTTATACATTGCACAGGCTATCCACACGACCGGGGAACGTCGGGTCTCATTTGCGGCTCAAATGAAAGCCGGGGCTCTAGATTATCCGTTATTCTATGTTACTTATCGCTTTTCTGTGATGTTGCTTATATCATGCCTGGAACGAATGTTATATATATTTATATATATACTAGTAGATGTTGTATATGTTTTGCATCCGCGCTAGTCCAGCCCCCGCTCTGCCGTTAGTTAAGTAATCTAATGGTGCATGACGGGGCCCCGTGGCGAATGCAGATGGCATAAACGCATATTGTATTTTCGTTCTTTCTGGTGTGATAGGGATTAATTGATGGGACCGCATTAATTTTAATTAATGTAAGGAAAATAAACCTAAAAGATGTTGTCAGAACAAATTTCGAAACGCCTTAGGAATTCGATTAGTGTTAGTTAAGCGATAATGTGGGTTTTCTGTAAAAAGGTTACCAATTCGGGTTCCTCACATTTTATAACAATTAATTAATATTTTATTATTATTTGTTATGGGCTTGCACACACATGTGCACATTAATGTGAGGGTTTGTTTGTGTTAATCTAGTTTAGTGACCATGACAACTTAACCTAATCCTAATCCTTTGCTTTAACCTTAACCCTAAAACCTTGATATTTGTGGAAAGATATTTCTTTGGTTGCCTTGGATTGGGAGGAGGTGGCATGGTGACTCACTTGAGGGCATGGTTTGCATTAATAGAGAGTTAATGCATTTAGGTGCACTCACCCCTTACACTCACCTCTCTCTCTCTCTCTCTAACTCACTCACACTCTCACTCTCTCTCTTTTTCTCTATCTCTCATTATTTTTCATACTCCTCAACTCTCAACTGAACACTTGCTCAATCATCACAAAAACCTTCACTAAACCTTGCTAAAACTTCATCAAAACTCACAAAAATCACATCTTAAGCCTTGTTTTGCCTCTTAGATGCTTTGGAGCTTGGAAAGCTAGGATCTTTGAGCTTGTGGGAGTAGGTAATGATCACTTTCTGTTTAGTAAGCCTTTTTATTGTTGTGTATCTTGTTAGATTCAGTTTAGAATGCGTAAAGTTTAGTTTCGAGTAAATATCATATTTTTAGTGTAGTTTGGTGTCTCGGATGATCTGCTATCAAACCAGGTGTTTGTTGGAAAAGTTCCCATCACAGTGACCTAGTGTGGTGAACTAGAAGATACCCTCAAAATACGAGCACATTCCCTCAAGAAAAGGCCGCAGATTTATTGGTTCTGGCCGCAATTTGCGGCCGGTATGGGGGCTGGGGTTGTGTGTTTTGGTCTGGGGGTCTCTGGAGTTGTGTGTGGTCTTGTGGTATGTGCAAGTTTTACAAATTATTTGGGTAGAAAAATTTAGGATCACTTTTCTTGTTTCTAGTGTTTCGATTACGCGCGTTACGTTATCCTATATGGTTCGTGTCTTTGTGTATCTGATGCTCTTGGGTTAGTTTCTTAGTGTCGCTACGCATGTTAGCCACTAGACGAACACTTGAGAGTATATTTGGAGTTGATGCGTCGGTCAAACGTAGTTTGTACATGTTATTAGTCGATTTCTAATATACACTTGTTATTGTTGTTTTTGATCTTAGGGTCGCAGGCGGGGAGTTCGGACGCTACGAAGAAAGGGTAGCGAGTGGTTGGTTTTACTTAGCCAGGATAGTGTGAGTAGATTTAAATCTACAGGGGAATCGCCCGCATGGCGTTATGCGTCTGGGTTAGATATGATATGATATTAGTCTCATGTTTATATTGCATATATAGAGTTTGCGCATAAAATTCATTGCATATTATTATATATTGTGCTTGGACTTGTACCCATTAGACATTCCACTATTATTGATGTCTCATGTTGCACGAGCACTGATTGTATGCCACACACACCTTAAATAATTGCCATGATACGCATAACATGTTGGAGATAGTGCCCTCAGATTCAATTATTGGATCACAGGCACGTGATTGCAATGATTGAGGGAGGACCTATCTTGGTAGGACAGTCTTACTCAAGATGGTAGTATGCTATCTGGTTTATCTTTATCATCGTGTACTGCTTTAGGTGACCCTATAGGTCACTATTACACGTTGATAGAGCCCCTAGGATTCTTGCTTAACAGCCAGCAGTATGAGGGCGATCATATACGTGGGAGCTGGGGTCTATAAGCACATCCTTAAAAGGTCCCTAGTCGTGGGAGTTTCGTGACAGGGCATCGATACTCCAGAGTAGACTAGTGTATACAGTCGAGACCTCGACGAGGGGTGGTGGCCGGTCTCACAAGCCACTGGTGTCAGTTGGTTCACCTAAGATGTATACAGGTGCTCATTGGGTTATGAGTACACCGGACAGGACTCGCCGGGAACATGCTAGTTGGTATTATACCTGACGTCAGATAGCAGTTCCCTCGTGACATGTGTACAGGTTAGTTCATTGACCTGAGATCGTCATTTGTCTCGTGTGAGTTCCCACTGTGCTTTGATTACTACCCTACCACGCTCAAAGGAGACGTGCAAACAGGTTTTAGTTGGGTATAGTCCCGAGCCACATGGAGGCAGTGAGCGGATCTGCAGGGGTTCGTCTCTCCCGGTATTGGGGGTGAGGTCGCGATGTGTCTAGGAGAGCCATTACACGAAGTCCTTGGCCAAGGCAGGAGATTTACTGGTAGGTATTCCAGTAGTATCTTAGGGTGTTCTGGGCTACACTCCGACACGACTTGTACCGCTTTTGGGGGTCTGACTTTCACCAACCCCCTAGGCCCGCCATGCGATGCTCATAGACAAATGGACCGGACTGCACGGATATTGTCACTGACAGGCTCAGTAGGGTGTCAGGATGATTTCGCTCATCGACATCCCTTTTGGTCAATACCTGGTAGCCCGTCACGTATAGGCTTATACCTCTGACGTGCTGGTGGTTAAATCCACAGCCAAAGTATTGACGAGTCTTTAGAGTCCCCCACAGACCAGTTTCTCAAGTTTCGGGCGAAACGCTGTAGAGGCCATATGGAGATATGGCAGGGTTCGATCAGATACGTGCGGTATTGCACGGATCACGATCGGACGGTTAATACTAGCGGGCTTTGGTTTAAGCCGGATCCTAGTATTGTACTGTGTAGATTTTGTCTCATTGCATTTGTATTCGGTCGGAATATAAATGCAGGTATGTATATACAGTCGTGGGGTTTTCCTGTAATTTATTACGGGATCAGTTTTCTGAAGTTGCCAGTTTGCATTCCGTTTCGGCAAGTTTTCCTTTGTTCCTTCTCGGCCAGACTTTTCCGATGGAGGGGTTATTTGCAAGTGTGCAAATAAGTTTTGTGGAGGGGTTTTCTTGCTTTTGTGGCTTCATGATAAGACTATCATCATGAGATTCTTTTTGGGTCTCTTCCGTTGCATTTATTATGATGGATTGAGATTTGAGTTGGATTTGAAATGGGTGTGACCATTTTCTTATCTTTATCTTAGTTTTTCTTCTCCCATTTTATTGATTCCTTTTTCCCACCATGATTAGAGGGGCCGGCCACTTTGTGTGAGGGGGGGAGTTCATTTTTCAAGTGGGAAATATACATCTCTCATTTTCATGCTTGAAAAAGATACACCATCCTTCTCCAAAAGTTCTTTCCTCACCTCCATCCTTTAAGGCAACTTCACAACCCCTAGAGACAATGTATTATACACTTGCCTATAGCATTCCTTGGATGCGTCGTCTAGCCAACTTCGGGCCCGAGTTGCCTCGGTCCAGAGGTGGGAGCCCGTAAAAGAACCCGGCGATGTGGTGCCCGTTCCGACGAGGAGGCGACGACCGGAGATTCCGCGAGGAGATCGGAGTGGAGGCAAAGACTGAAGGACACGAATCGCTTGGTATAGCTTCTCTACTCTTATTCTTGTTTGCTAGAGTTAGGTTAATGGCCCGATCCGGGATTTTAGTGCGCGGTGGTGCCGGTTTTCTAGTTTGAAACGTTTTTCGTTTCCGCATTCCGGCGTCGGATTGACGGCCGGGGCGCCGCCGTGCACTTACATTGGTATCAGAGCCTCGCCATTAACCTAGTCTAGCTTGCTCTAGTATGTTTAGAACTCGATCGAACAAAAATCCTAAAAACCGTATTTTCTAGTGCACATGTTTCTGTCGAAATTTTTTTGGGCTCTAAAAATTTTTCAGGTTGTTGCAGAAACACATGCAGGCAAATTTAAGCATTCTGCAAAAGTTTGGTTGGGTGATGCTTCAGTTAGACCGCGGAAACGCAGCCAAACCCCTAGTTTGGCCGCGGTTCCGCGGTGGAAGGAAGCCAACGCCGTACCAAAATTTTACAGAGGGCTTTATACATGGAAATAGGGTTTTTGGAAAATTCTTTTTGGGCCCAGATTTTCTCTGAGTGCTAAAGTTGTGTTTGGGGCCCACTTGGGTAAATTTGATCGATCGAAAATTTTAAACATGTTGGTTCACAGTATTTACATTATATCTGCGACCGTGAATGTCATTTGATCGGTAAATCTAGTCTATCTGGTATAGCCCTTTTAGACGGATTTGCGAACGTGACATTCACGTTGATGTTCTGTGTTGTGCTGTGATGTTGCGGATTGGTCGTGGGGATAGCCTGGATGCAATGTTAGTACAGTTTCGTTTTATATGTACATTTGATATTGCGGGGCAAGCGTCCGACATGTGGACAGCCGTCACTGCCTGTTTGCATATTATTCTTTTGGGGCACGACCAGGTTGAGGTCGATGTACCCGTTGTATATTTTACTTTCTGTCCTGGGATTACCCCGCGGTGGGGTGCACGGATAGCCGGGTTCTAGAGGGCAACGGGCCCACATCTCATGGCATTGAGACGGAGGGGGCTTTACTCTAGAATTGGCGGGCTATTCGCCGCACTCGTAGGGGGTACAGGTTGACCCAGGAGGGGTGCCCAAGTTGCCGGATTCCGTGAAGTGCTGGGTGGTCCATTCACGTTGCTGAAGGGGGCTGCCTCGCTTCAGGTTTTGGCGGGTAACTTTCCGCGTCCGTAGGGGTCTAGGATTTCATTGCACAGGCTATCCACATGACCAGGGGAACGTCGTGTTTCAGTAGCGGCTCTATGAAACCCGGGGATCCCAGATATCTGTATTGTTCTGTAATGCTTATTACTTTTCTGTGATGTTGCATTTTATCACGCCTTGAGCGATGTTATATATTGATATATATACTAGTAAATGTTGTATATATTTTTCATCCGCGCTAGTCCAGTCCCCGCTCTGTCGTTAGTTATGTAACCTAAAGGGTGATGACGGGACCCAGTGGCGAATGCGGATGGCATATACGTACATCATTATTTTCGTTCTTTATTGGTGTGATTAATTGATGGACTGCATTGATTCAGATCAATGCAATCTAGACAAACCTATTCTGATGTTGTTGGAACACTTTTCAAAAAAGCTGTTATTGTAGGGGCATTCTCTTTTGTTTTGCACAATGGTATTCGGTTGGAATATCCTGCACCTCAGTCGACGAGGCAAGGGCCGAGATCCCTTCACTGGGAGTGACCCCTTGGAGAGAAGTTTGCGCCAGGGCAATAACTTCACTACAGCCGATTACTTTTGCTTTGCATCGTGGTATTCAGTTGGAATATCCTGCACCTCATTCTATGGGGAAAGAGCCGAGATCCCTTCACCGGGAGTGACCTCTTTCGCAATGGTTTTCTCCACTATATTTTTAAAAGCTATCTGGTTCCTTCAACGATATCATGTTCATTACGTTAAAGGTTTTCGCCAGAAACCATTCGTAGCCCTCCGTCGTTTCATATGGATAGTCAATAGTATTCAAGCTGTGTTTGTTGGCCATATTCAAGGTACAGTGATTGGTAGCTGTTGGATATTCATTTGCAGCATGGATAGATGCATTGGTTTGGGACAGTCGTATAGCCTTGTTGGCCCTAGTCAAGGGCTTGTACGGGTGGGTTCAAATTAACCTGGACAATGACGGGTAGAACTTGACATGTGACTTATGATTTATTGGCCTTAGTCAAGGTCATAAGAGCATGGGGTAAAAATTCACATCGGGAGTTTCTAAAGAAACTGAAACTTGCCAGATATGCGCATACCTTCTAGAGTGTGATAACGTGAGCGGATTCCATCACGTTATCATGCGATGATAGTTGGATCCCGATTCCCACTGATGATTTGGTTTACTCCTCGGGTGATCCCGACTAATTCTTCTTTTAGGTTTGGAGGAGAATTTGACGGTACAGTGGGAGGTTTCCAGATTAGATAAAGTGATAACCATTCCGATCTAGGTTTGAGTGCACGCTGAGTATTTCTTTTCTCTCTCTCTTTGGCAGTGACCATGACCCGACCCTTCACTATGACTCAGTGACCAAGTTAACCGAACCTTCTTAAACACTGGCTTTTGGATTGTCTGAGTTGCAGACCTCATTGCCACTCCTACTTTTACACTTTTCTCCAGGACACCCCGTATTACTACGAACGTTCACTTCCATTGGACAAAACCATCGTATGGTTATATACGAACTCGAAGGAATTTATTCGAGGATGGTTTCCGGTTCTGGAGAAAATAAATAGGACTATTCAGTTGTCTTTTCCTTTTACCTTCTCTCAGGTTGTGAGTACTCCTTGGTTTAGGAGATAGTACACCTATTACGAAAATTGGATAGTCTTCTTCCAAACCTTAGGCGGGTGCCGAACGGTGGGGAATGAAGAAAACCAATTGGCATAACGATGGTGTACAGAAGGTATTAAGTAAAGACATATAAAGGGATTAGTAAAAGGGCAAAGTAAATTGCGACTGCTATTCACGACTAAACCAAATATTTCACTACCACTCCCGATTCACCTTTGTATTTCTCCAGAACACTCCGTATCACTATGAAGATCCAAAGTTTATTGGGTACTCCATCGTATGGTTATATACGAACTCGAAAGGAACTTGTTCCAGTTCGGGGATGGATTCTGGTTCAGGAGAAATGGGAATAAGATTTATTCGGTTGTCTTTTATCTTCACAGTGCTCCTAGGATTAGGACAGTACACCCATTATGCTTATTGGATAGTCTTCTTCCAAACCATAGGCTGGTGCCGAACGGTAGGGAAGGAAGAAAACCATTTGGCCTAAATGGGTGTACAGAAGGTAATGACTAAATACATATAAAGGGATTTGGAGAGGTGGCAAAGAAATATATACTTACAGTTGTGAATCTGGATAATGGAAGAGGCATTGCTAGGAATACCCGGATACCCCTTCAAAACATTTCAATGTTTCAGTTTCACTGTGTACTGTTAAAAGAAAACTGATTTCCCAATTAGCCCTTGCTCCAGGGTATGTATTTATCAGGTTTGATTCTCATATCTGTATGGTTTTATAGATGATGAGTGGGAGTAAGTTATTGGGAATTAGGTGATCATCCTCACTATATCGGAATTCGTTGTAATTGGTGATATTTGAGGAAATCGCCTGGGTTATTTGCCGGACGGCAAATATTTGGTTTTGAATATCCGTTGTTATGCACCAATTTCAAATTGATATATCTGTACGTCTATTTTTATAGAGTTAGATATACCTTTTTGAAATTATGTCTATGACATTTACCTATATCAGTGGATGGTTAGGTAAGGAGCATTAAACAGCGGTGTAATTCTTCTTAACCAAAAGTACAGTTTTCAACCTACGGCACACAGGGAATGAGTAATTGGACTCAAGGGACTTATACAGAGTATTGTATATTGTCCAGTGTCCATTAGGACAGAGGGGTTGGTCCTCGTACTATATTCTGTTTACTTGTGACTTCTCTAGTTCTTAGACATGTGTTTCGTGGAAACACAAGCTCTGAGTTTTGAGAAGTTATAAGTATAAGAGTAAAGTAGAGAACCAGGTATTGCAAGTATCGGGATTCTTCAAAGTGATCGAAAATGTAGATACTTGTGTGTGGTATTCATTTAATAGTAATGATTAAGAGAACTTGCATCTCTTTCAGATTACTCATAATTGGAAGTACTCCTAAGCTGAGTAACGTTGATCGGCCTCTCTCCATTTACTTGACATGCACTGGAGACAGCTGCATGATTTGAATCTGGTTCAATTAAATCAGTGCCTCTGTTTCTATATTGGATATAGAACAGTTCATATCTTGACATTGTTAAGATACGGGGAGTTGTCCGGCTTATGCTTAAAACCAGACTCCGGATAACTCAAGGCACGTTTCTGTAATCGCTGTTTGTGGGTTGACCCGGGCTATGACGAGGGTTGATTTTCTACCATCTGGAAGATCATTAGTGATATTTTTCTTGACTCTCCATAGTTTTAATAAAAATGGATTTTTTTTTCAGAAAACAGTCAGTCGGAGTATGGTAGAACTGGAAGTGATTCTAGAACCGCAAACGATTACTGAAAGTTTGATAAGAACCTAAAGACTCAATCTGGCTTGACATTCCATTAGCCACTCCGCAGATATGGTGGGTAACCTCAGGCACTCGAGAGGTACTTCAGTATGCTCAAGGACGGTGGCAGGGAGGTTCTTGTTTACCCAGACTTGTCATTGCTATTGTTCCAGACTGTGAGACCCGGCAGGAGGATGAGTATAGCGTCGTTCTAAACTAGTTTTAGAAGTGTACGTGTATATGACTCTGCAAGAGGGTTGTCGTAGTCAGTGGGAGCAGCGGAAGCATTGGTGGACAAGTGGCTTACGTCTATTTATAGACTAAAGCAGATACAGCGGAGATAAATCATCTATTTCTGATGTGACAGTCATAGGTTTGACTTCATCAGAATAGGGGATGGATATGTTAAGAAGGTAGTAGGGTGTGATGTCTTGGTATTTGGATGACATACACAGAGTAGGAAGTGATATTCCTATACTACGATCGGTTAAATTTTGGTTGTCACACAGTGGTTTCTCCACATAGGAATTGGATATTATATCAGACATTCTGGTTACTGGATCTATGGTTTTAGATCTAGATTTGGGAAGTGTCCCAATCAGGGTACTTGACAGCATTTTAAGAGTATTTAGAATGGACGACTCCTGGCATGGTAGTGTACCTGCAGATGATGGAGTCACCCTCTCTAAAGGTGTCTTAAAGACTAAAGTGGAGAGGGATGTACATGATTGGCAGATCATTTGCTTAGCCAATTGAGTCAATCATGAGATGTCAAGTACCACACCATATATTGTTTTTGCAGTAGGTGGAATAAGTTGATATTGATCCAATTCTGGAGAAACATTCGGAAGCAGTTTTAGAACATAAGTGGATGTTCTAGGGATATGATAACAGCATCCTCCTTCGGGAGACAGTTATCATTCCAGGCTTCCAAGGTGACCTGGACGGCAGAGTGGCTGTCAGAGTTGTAGTTTTCCCTCTGACGAGGGGCAGTATTTTGGACAGGTGGTCCAGGTGGATACTGAGGGAAGGATGGCACAGGATACTGATTAAGTTCAGTTGACGATACAGTCTAAGAAGTTTGGATTTGGAGTTCATTTATGAACTAGGTTCCATCAGACATCCAGACACATTCTAAGACAGGTATTGCTCATTTCGGGAGATGGCTTTCTCCGCGAACTTGAAATAAAGAGAGACATAAAAAGAAACATCAGAGTGGATACACTCACTGAGGCTATTCCTCGAACGCAATAGTTTCGCAAACGAGCTTTGTGAGACTGATTAGTAGAGGAGTTGGGTGTTCCGTATCACACGGGCTGTGAGTATGCGACATCGCAATAATTAGCCTTGAGTGCAAGTGGGAGATTGTTGGAGATAGTGCCCTCAGAGTCAATTATTGGATCACAGGCACGTGATTGCAATGATTGAGGGAGGACCTATCCCGGTAGGACAGTCTTACTCAAGATGATAGTATGCTATCTGGTTTATCTTTATCATCGTGTACTGCTTTAGATGACCCTACAGGTCACTATTACACGTTGATAGAGCCCCTAGGATTCTTGCTTGACTGCCAGCGGTATGAGGGCGATCATATACGTGGGAGCTGGGGTCTATAAGCACATCCTTAAAAGGTCCCTAGTCGTGGGAGTTTCGAGACAGGGAATCGATACTCAAGAGTAGACTAGTGTATACAGTCGAGACCCCGACGAGGGGCGGTGGCCGGTCTCACAAGCCACTGGTGTCAGTTGGTTCACCTAAGATGTATACATGTGCTCATTGGGTTATAAGTACACCGGACAGGACTCGCCGGGAACATGCTAGTTGGTATTATACCTGACGTCAGATAGCAATTCCCTGGTGACATGTGTACAGGTTAGTTCATCGACCTGAGATCGTCATTTGTCTCGTGTGAGTTCCCACTGTGCTTTGATTACTACCCTACCACGCTCAAAGGAGACGTGCAAACAGGTTTTAGTTGGGTACAGTCCCGAGCCACATGGAGGCAGTGAGCGGATCTGCAGGGGTTCGTCTCTCCCGGTATTGTGGGTGAGGTCGCGCTGTGTCTAGGAGAGCCATTACACGAAGTCCTTGGCAAAGGCAGGAGATTTACTGGTAGGTATTCCAGTAGTATCTCAGGGTGTTCTGGGCTACTCTCCGACACGACTTGTACCGCTTTTGGGGGTCTGACTTTCACCAACCCCCTAGGCCCGCCATGTGATGCTCATAGACAAACGGACCGTACTGCACGGATATTGTCACTGACAGGCACAGTAGGGTGTCAGGATGAGTTCGCTCATCGACATCCCTTTTGGTCAATACCTGGTAGCCCGTCACGTATAGGCTTATACCTCTGACGTGCTGGTGGTTAAATCCACAGCCAAAGTATTGACGAGTCTTTAGAGTCCCCCACAGACCAGTTTCTCAAGTTTTGGGCGAAACGCTGTAGAGGCTGTATGGAGATATGGCAGGGTTCGATCAGATACGTGCGGTATTGCATGGATCACGATCGGACGGTTAATACTAGCGGGCTTTGGTTTAAGCCGGATCCTAGTATTGTACTGTGTAGATTTTGTCTCATTGCATTTGTATTCGGTCGGAATACAAATGCGGGTATGTATATACAGTCGTGGGGTTTTCCTGTAATTTATTACGGGATCAGTTTTCTGAAGTTGTCAGTTTGCATTCCGTTCCGGCCAGTTTTCTTTTGTTCCTTCTCGGCCGGACTTTTCCGATGGAGGGGTTATTTGCAAGTGTGCAAATAAGTTTTGTGGAGGGGTTTTCTTACTTTTGTGGCTTCATGATAAGACTATCATCATGAGATTCTTTTTGGGTCTCTTCCATTGCATTTATTATGATGGATTGAGATTTGAGTTGGATTTGAAATGGGTGTGACCATTTTCTTATCTTTATCTTAGCTTTTCTTCTCCCATTTTATTGATTCCTTTTTCCCACCATGATTAGAGGGGCCGGCCACTTTGTGTGAGGGGGGGAGTTCATTTTTCAAGTGGGAAATATACATCTCTCATTTTCATGCTTGAAAAAGATACACCATCCTTCTCCAAAAGTTCTTTCCTCACCTCCATCCTTTAAGGAAACTTCACAACCCCTAGAGACAA
Organism: Agapanthus africanus; assembly: GCA_030015575.1. Classification (NCBI taxonomy): domain Eukaryota; kingdom Viridiplantae; phylum Streptophyta; class Magnoliopsida; order Asparagales; family Amaryllidaceae; genus Agapanthus; species Agapanthus africanus. The sequence continues at coordinate 334,911,674 of JASDDO010000031.1, forward strand.
TGGATTCTACACTTGCCTATAGCATTCCTTGGACGCGTCGGCTAGCCAACTTCGCGCCCGTGTTGCTTCGGTCCAGAGGTTGGAGCCCGTAAAAGAACCCGGCGATGTGGTTCCCATTCCGACGAGGAGGCGACGACCGGAGATTCCGCGAGGAGATCGGAGTGGAGGCGAAGACCGAAGGACACGGATCGCTTGGTATAGCTTCTCTACTCTTATTCTTGTTTGCTAGAGTTAGGTTAATGGCCCGATCCGGGATTTTAGTGCGCGGTGGTGCCGGTTTTCTAGTTTGAAAAGTTTTTCGTTTCCGCATTCCGGCGTTGGATTGACGGCCGGGGCGCCGCCGTGCACTTACATAACACACATACATATATGATATTTTTTGGTTATGGACATTGAGATATTGATTCATATTCCATTGTGCATATCACATATAGCATACCTGTATACCTACATGCTTACACATATGCCTTGCCATATCTACATGCTAGTTACCCATATACCTATATGGTATTGTACCATTAGAGATAGGTATATACACATATGAGACATAACTACATGTACATCTTGCATACATACTTACATGTATATACACATACCTAGCTTGATATTGCTACACATATACCTGAAGGGTATTACATCATTATTGATAGGTAGATACACATATCTTGCTATACCGACATGGTTACGCATACCTGGCTATAGCTACATGTTCACCTTTATTTGATGTTGTATGGACTTTGGAGAAATTAGGAACCGCATGATATATTTCATAACTAGTTGTCACGCCCCGCTTCCCGGTGTACGGCGAAGGGGACGCGATGAGGCCGCTACGTATTTACTCTATAGTAAATACGCTAAGCGTAACTAAGCAATATAAAAGAAAATTACAAAAGAGACAAAAGGTATAATAAAACAGCAACTTTATTTATTCACATTCTTTTGTACAATGCATGAAAAAGTAAATACAACTGAATGAAAGCAATGCCTAAACAATGGCATAACAGAAATGAAAAGTACTGAAATAAAAGTGTACAATAAACTAAAGCTCTGGGTCTTCAATGAAGTGGTCCAAGTCTTCACTAGTGGGCTCGATCTCCGGAGTGTCCAGATCACCTGACGACATTCAAAGAAGAAAGAAAGAGAATGTCGTCAGCGAACAAATCGCTCGGTAAGTCCCAAAGATAAAGGAGAAATAGAATGGACAGAGAGTAAGAGAAAGTGTGTAGCTTTTACAGTTGTACTATATTGTTATATTGTTGTATTGAGTGTTAATGCTGTTGTTTGTAGCTTGGTACAGAAGGATGCCAGTGTATACGAGAGGAGTCTCACTTACCCCGGAGACTAAGGTATCAGTAACTCAAGGAACCGTTTATGCCACAGTACAACAGCAACTGAATATAGGTTAGGTGTCTTATGGTTGCAGTCTCGTGCCACTTCTAACACCTTTCGTACCAATCTACCCCTTAAACCCTGCGGTGTCTTGATTGTATTGTTTGTATTGTAACTTGTAATTGAATTGCAATATATAGATTGTATAATTGGATGACTTTCCGAAACCATGAAATCAGTAAATGGATGTAACTGGAGAATCATGTAAATGGAAGTATATCCATGGTTCGGTTCGGTCAATACAGATTGAATAAATTGAATATATGTATTCATGGATTCATGTTGAATTGTAGATTGTACTTGAATTATATTCAAGTCAGATTATTATAATAAGACTCAGCCTGAGTCAGAACAATTATAAAAGAAATTGAAGTCCTGATTGTTTTGATTTTATCGGTAACCGCTGCACATGGGCGACAGGATTTGTGTCTTTTTCAAAGACGATTGCCGTGTTGATAACACCGTTATTAAGTTTTCTACCATAAATAGGAAAGCACCCACTTGTCCGGCTCCCCGAGGCTCAAGAGATTGGTCCCGCTTAAACCTATATTTACTAGGGTCCTTATTGTAATTTATAGAACTTGAGGGGGTTTTATGTAAAAATACTTTTGTATAATTTTCAAAATACACCCCAAGTATTTATTTATCGTCTTTAGAGTTGTAATAAATGTAGATTTTATATTTGTGATATTTCCAGTGAAGATAACCTAATTTCATAATATAGGGTATTTAATTGTAATATTGACCTTATATGGATTTCATGGTATTTTAATGTAAAGTGATTCTTGGATATTAAAAAATTAGAATATTTATATTATCACAAAATAGATATTTTAATGATATATATATATATAAATTTTAATATATAATATATTTCTAGAAATCTCATTTTTCTTAAGATTTTCGTATTTTAAATCTCTCGAGACAGAATGCTCCTTGCGGAGGTCTGCATCTCGCACTACTAAGCCCACCGCACCATCCCAGTCGGGTTCTCCAAATTGGGTTGTAGCGGCGCTTTGCAAAGATTTATGCAAAATACTAAATCTTGTAAAAATGGTTTTATTTGTAAATCGTATTTATTTGAAATGTTTCGTTTTCCCGTATTCTAGGTTCCCGAAAGTATTGTGCTATGTTTCATATGAGTGTTGTGAGGAGGTAGGTCATTACCTCATGATCTAACTTAAAGGTATAGCAAGATTGTGATGATTTACTGTCAAAATGAAATTACATGGTATTTTACTGAAAAAGAGTAATAAAAGTTACAAAATGATATAGATTGTCATGAAACTTGTTCAACATGTTTGTTAATAATTAATAGTCAACATGTAATAGTTTAATAGGGTTTTGTTTATGAAAAGTAGGATTTTTAGAAAGAAACCGAATCGGAAATCGGTTTGACTCCGATTCCGTCGGGTTTTATTAAAAGATGTTTTTAGAGTAGCAAAAGAGAGAGGGAGGTGGGACTTACGGGTTTAGCTTAAAGAAGAAAGGGAGAGGGAGTGGACGTAGCTTCCGGTGCGTCGTTTTATCGCCATGATCTCCTAGGGTTGTCGCCGAAAAAATCGCCGGAGCTTCGTATTTCGCTTCTTCCAAAGTACACTAGGGTTCTAGGAAATTTCTTTAGAGTTTTGATCAGAATTTTGGAGTGAGGGGTAGTGTTTAGGGGTTGTATTTATAGGGTTAGGCTAGGGTTAGGGTAGATGAAAGGTTTAATTGAAAAGAAATATAATAAAATGTAATAAAATGGAGTAATTGGTGTTTTAAAGGGGCTCTGTTACTGGTCCAAGAATTTAAAGTATGCAGGTGTGCAGGGAATACCAAAAGCCAAACTTTTCCTGTTGGTGACTCGGCGGTCCGGCCAAGTCCGGCCGGCGGAATTAGCCGATTCCGGCCGAGTCAGGCAGCCGACCCCCCCCCCCCCCCGACGGTCCATTAACCCTATGTCACAGTTACTTTTCAGGGCGTAGTGGGGTTTTTGTGAGATATGAACATAAACTCTTGGTATTCTAAAAATTCAAAATAAAACAATATTAAAAATAATGTGGGGTATGGGATTTGAACTTTGGTGGCTTGGTTAAGCAGTGCAAGGTATTACCAATGAGCTACAAGCTCGTTCTTGTAATTAATAAGCAAAACAAATATTTAACTTGTGCTTGGGAAAAAGTACCCCTTTCTTTAAATTTTGAAAAAAATTCTACAGGAAATTTAGGGTTGTTACACTTGTTGCAGTTAAATAGCGGCTTTTCCTTTATATGCTCACATTACTGCTTTATGTTGCATATATCATATTCATGGATTTTCGCATTGAGATATAGATTTCACATGATGTTTTCTAGATTTGAGGACCGTGGTAGTTTCATGAAATTATGCATTAATTGAAAAACCCGGTTTCTTTTGATATGATATTTCAGCGTCCACCATGAGATTTCTCGGTTCTGATATATACCCCATGCGAGGAGTGGAGTGGGCCGTGTGCGGGTACATGGTGGGGCCCGGAGGTACCCCGGGGCAAGAAGATCGCAGGTGATGGCGATGAGTTAGTGGGGGAAGCATACCTACCAGTGACAGTTTTGGACTCGTCAGTGATCGCGGAGATATCGACCGGAGTCATGTACATATGGATACGGGGAATTCGAGTGTCGAAGCTGGGCACTCGGGTTTCCGATGAACGTATGATACGTACATATCAGGGCCAGTCGTGGTGATGACACCTGATAGATGGGTATTTATGTATCGATGCTGGACACTAGTTTTCATGATATTTTACTCCTAAGTATATATATCAGTGGTATGGGATACTTTTATTTATGCACGTATATATATATATATATCAGTGGTATGGGACGATGTTATATATATATATATCATAACGATCTGTGGGCCGATATGAGGGCCGATCCGAGGGCCGATTTGAGGATATTTGGAATTTGGATTGTCTTGATAGACACTGGTCCTGCCACGATGAGGATTCCGTGAGGATGACATGTTTTATCCCATATTCCGCATTTATTTATATGCATTGCTTCATGTATTAGTAGTAACTGATAGAGTACTTTTCATGATTATTGCATATAGATATTGCCATATTATTGCTTCATGTATTAGTTGTACCTGCTAGAGTACCTTTCATGACTGTTGTATACAATGGTCATTTATTGCTATTAGTTTGCATGTGATAGATTTCGCGCAGTACGTGCATACTTGCGATTACCTGCATATGTTATTAACTATTCACGAGTTGGCAATTCACCCCCGTTGTGCCACAGTGTTTTGCAGGTAGTCCCTCAGGGCAGTCGAGGCAGAGCTTTCATCTATCGTATCATCTTTTGCAGCGGATACCGCTACGGCTGATTGTGTGCAGTTTTTATAAAGGTGGGTTTTACAGTTATCCGATGTTGCTCATTGTATATTCATTGTATCCAGTACTCTCCATCTACCATTTTCATGTATTGATTAAGAGACGAGTTGTGAGGAAGATATTGTATATTATTTTGTGACTTTGAAGGTTTTTCATGCTGTTTCACTTTATATCGTCTTTTTCTTCGCTACGGCATCGTATATTTTCTTGTGGTGGTTGTTTTCTGCCTTTGGGCATGGATTTGCTCCCGTTTGGGGTTGCTTTACTTATATCTTTATGTTGTACCCTTTTTGAGGGCTTGTTTTTACAAAGGAGGTGCTGCCAAATTTTTAAAGGAAGTAAATTTGGATTTTAAAGAATTTTGATTGTGATTTCAAAAGTTTTAACTTGTTGTTATCACTTACTACTTTTGATGGTTTAGATTGCTGGGTTTTTGGCTTACTTGAATTACGTTATGCCTGAAGACGTTACCTAGTTTAAGGGTCGTCACGTGCTAAATTTTGGGTCGTGACAAAGTTGGTATCAGAGCGCTCGGTTTTACCTTTCAGAGTATAGGATGACCTTGGTATGATGGAGTAGGTAGATGAAGCAGAGTAATGCAGTGTGTGTATGTCCGCGGCATACTTACGACACGGTACTCCGCCCAAAGTGACCTAAGTACTAATTGCTTGAAATTCCTTCCTTGATGATACATATCCTTTTGATTCAATTTCCGTGTTCTTATCGAATCCTATTTCCATTTATAGCTTTTTGTCGCCGATGACTATAAGGGCTCAAAGAGATGCAGTGAGAGCCGAGGTCAGAGTTGACTCGTTTGGGGCGATGACTGACCAGGATGGTATGCTCGTTGCACAGGAGCAGATTGATCCGCCTTCGATAAATCATATCGCTGGGATGCAGGACTTGCACCAGATGATGAGGTCGTTGGTTGAGGCCAGTCGAGCGCAGCAACAGGAGGTTGCCCCCTGTTACCCAGTTATTCCTTACGATCAACATACAACATTGTATTACTTATACAGCACCAGTAGACGCAGCCCTATTCGATGAGGAGCGTCTTTCTGAGACTTTAGGAGTCCGAAGACAGAGGAGGGCTCATGCAGGTGTACCAGCCCAGAGACAGAGGTTCAGTCGCCGTGACAGGTTTCGTGCACGTCGCGGGAGTAGCAGAGGCGTGGGACGAGGACAGTGGTTTAGCTCCCATTCCCATGAGGGTCAACAGTTTTTATCTGGATGTTACCGGTGCGGGAGTTTTGGTCATCGGGTTCGAGATTGTACAGAGCCACGTGAGCGCGAGGCAGCTGTACCGCAGAGAGGTCATGGTCACGGAGGATTCGTTCCGAGTGTACCGGATGGTGTAGGAGGAGGACAGCCAGTTGCGGGTAGAGGGCAGACACAAGCGTTTGCTTCTACTAATCGGGACGCGCAGGTGTCCAATGCAAAGTTTTCAGGTAATCTTATTCATATGTATTTTGGTGCACTTGTCTGTTTAATTCAGGATCTATGCACTCGTTGTTCTACACATTTCTTGCCGAGGTTGGGCCGAGAGTCATGTATGCTAGATCAGCCGTTTGTTGTGTCTACTCCTGTTAGCGATCCTTTGGTTGCGCGGGACGCGTTTCAGTCATGTGCCAATTGGGTAGGAGATAGAGATTCGTCCGTCGATTTGATCCTTCTAGAGATGTTGGACTTTGACGTTCTCCTGGGCACGGACTGGTTAGGTACGTGATATGCGTCTGTGGACTGCCGCGAGAAGACAGTCAGGTTCTGTTTTCCCGGCGAGTCAGTTCTTATTGTGTAGGGGGACAGTGGTGCCGTCCCTCACAGCTTGATTTCAGCCTTTTTGCTAGTCGGCTTTTAAGGAGAGGATGTCGAGGATTCTTGGCTTCCATTCGTGATACCGAAGCCATAGTGGATTCGTTGGACCGGGTTCCTATCGTGCGAGAGTTTTCTGATGTTGTTACAAATGAGCCGGTGGAGCTTAAGGAGCTTAAGGATCAGCTGCAGAGTTGCTAGATAGGGGGCTTGTACGTCCGATTGTTTCGCTTTGTGGAGCTCCTACTCTGTTAGTCAAAGAGAAGGACGGCAGTTTGAGGGTGTGTATTGATTGATCATCAATTGAACCGAGTTATGGTGCGGATATGTATCATTTACCTCGCATTGACGATTTGTTCAATCGGCTCCAGAGTGCGAGACATTATTCTAAGTTTGTTTGGGATTGGGTCATCATTAGTTGCGGGTTTGGAGTGATGACATTCCGAAGACTGCTTTTGTATGCGCTACGGGCTTTATGATTTTTTGGTAGTGTCGTTGGACTCACCCATGCCCTAGAAGCATTCATGGATGTGATGAACCAGATTCTTCAGATCGTTCCTCGACCAGTGGATTGTTGTGTTATAGATGACATTCTGGTCTTTTCCAAGAGTCGTGAGGAACATGAGCAGCACTTGAGGATTTTCTTTGCAGACATTGGAAGAGCGCCAGCTGTTTGCTAGATTCTCGTAGTGTTCCTTCAGGCTTGATAGTGTTGAACTCCTTGGTTATGTGGTTACGGGAGACGGTTTTCGTATGGACCCGAGGGAGATCGAGGCCGTACAGCTTTGGCCCAGACTTGTTCAGGGATAGAGGTCTGCAGCTTTTGGGCATAGCCGATTTTTACCGCCGTTTCGTGCAGGATTTATTGCTTATTGCTGCACCGTTGGCCGTACCGACAAGGAAGGGGGTTCCTTTTCTTTATACAGTGGCATGCGTGCTGAGTTTTTAGTGGTTGAAGACTCGGTAGACGACTGCACCAGATCTATCTTTGCTTTCTGGATCGGGCAACTTTGTTGTTTACTGTGATGTTTCGTGAGTAGGGCTCGATTATGTACTGATGTAGCATGATAGAGTTATCGCTTATGCTTCCCAACAGTTGGAGGAAGTACGAGCAGGATTTATCCCACTCATGATCTGGAGATGGCCGCGGTGGTTTTGCGCTGGAGATTTGGGGACACTACTTGTACGGAGAGTCGTGTCAGATTTTCATAGACCGCCAGAGCTTAATGTACATCTTCCTGCAGCGGGTTTTGATTGTTAAGACAACGCCATTGGATGGAGCTTGTTAAGGATTGTGATTGTGAGATCCTTTATTACCCGTGGCAAGACGATTGTGGTAGCTGATACTTTGAGTCATAGGCTCGGGGGTAGCTGGTTCCAGTTGTGCGCAGTTCAGAGACTGTCTTCTGCAAATTTACAGTTCTTGTGTAACCGTTGAGTACAGCTTAGGGTCGCCTCTACTAAGGGGACAGCTTGCTCATGTACGCGCCCATCCACTTTTACTAAATCATTTTCGTGAGGCACAGCCCGCCGATGCTCATTGTCGGAGATTCTTGAGCATTTTCGGCTGGGTAAAGATTCAGAGTTCTTAATTTATGACCAGGGTGTGCTGTGTTAGGGACGCGTTGGCGTGTACCGATATTGATGGGTTGAGACTCGAGGTCCTAGAGCAGGCACATCAGTCAGTTTCTTGTGTTCATCCAAGTTCCACCGAGATGTGACGTGACTTGTGAGATGGTTACGGGTGGGAAGGGATGAAGAGTGATGTTTCGGATTTTGTTTTTAGGTGCTTGGATTGTCGGCGAGCTAAGGTTGAGCATTTGAGGGCGGCTGGACAGTTGCAACCTTTTTACCATTCCAGAGTGGGAATGAGAGAAGATCTCCATGAATTTCGTTGTGGTGTCTACCCAGGTTTAGACAGGGTGTGACTCCCTTCGGGTGATTGTTGTCCGGGTATGCTCAGTATGCTCGGTTTGCTCGTTGATCTTCGGTAAGTTTGTGCATTTGCACGGAGTTCCTTCATGCGTTTTATCCGATAGAGGAACCCAGTTAGCTAGCCGTCTTGGTCAGAAGCTTCAGGAAGCCTTGGGTACTGTTTGAGCTTTAGCTCCGCTTTCCATCTGTAGGCCGATGGTCAGACAGAGCGGACTATACAGACTCTGGATGATATTCTTGTGCGTACGTACTAATTGTTTGTTGGCTGTTAGGATCGTCACTTGCCATTGATGGAGCTCTCCTACGATAACGGTTATCAGGAGACGTTTCAAATGGCAACTTTCTGGCCTTGTGTGGTAGGTTGTGTCAATCGCCAGTCTATTTTACTGACTCCGCGAGAGCAGGATTTTTGGACCCCAGCTAGTCAAGAGGCTTCGGAGAAGATCCAGTTGATTCAGGTCAGGATGAGAGCAGCCCAGTGCAGACAGAAGTCTTATGCCGACCGTAGTTATCATAGACTTGAGTTCGCAGTGGGATATCATGTATTCCTATGGATTTTTCCGATGTTTTATGTGTTGTGTTTTGGGAAGTAGTCCCAGATTGAAGGTCCTTCTGAGATCCTTTAGCGAGTTAGTACCGTTGCCTATAATTTGGAACTTCCGCCCAGATTTTTGAGTATTCACCCCATATTCCTAGTATTGATACTTTGCAAATACCTTCATGACCTTTCTCACATGTTTTAGCATCAGACCATTTATCTTAGACGCGATCTTTTCGTTCACCGACAACCGATAGTGTTAGTGGATCGGCAGGTGGTGAAACATCGGTCTAGGGTCTTGCCATCTGTGGAGGTTTTCTTTGGCGTAGCCGTATAGTGAGGTGATCACTTGGGAGGCTGCGAGCGAGATTTGCGAGTTTTGCACTCATCTCCTTGAAAGTACGCTTAGTAAGAATTTTAAATTCGAAGACGAATTTTCAATAAGGGGGGAGATTGTAACGCCTTAGGAATTCGATTAGTGTTAGTTAAGCGATAATACGGGTTTTCTGTAAAAAAGTTTACCAATTCGGGTTCCTCACATTTTATAACAATTAATTAATATTTTATTATTATTTGTTATGGGCTTGCACACACATGTGCACGTTAATATGAGGGTTTATTTGTGCTAATCTAGTTTAGTGACCATGACAACTTAACCTAATCCTAATCCTTGCTTTCACCTTAACCCTAAACTCTTTATATTTGTGGAGAGATATTTCTTTGGTTGCTTTGGATTGGGAGGAGGTGGCATAGTGACTCACTTGAGGGCATGGTTTGCATTAATGGAGAGTTAATGCAATTGGTGCACTCACCCCTTACGCTCACCTCTCTCTCTCTCCAACTCACTCACACTCTCACTCTCTCTCTCTCTCTCTCTTTCTCTATCTCTCATTATTTTTTCATACTTCTCAACTCTCAACTGAACACTTGCTCAATCATCACAAAAACCTTCACTAAACCTTGCTAAAACTTCATCAAAACTCACAAAAATCACATCTTAAGCCTTGTTTTGCCTCTTAGATGCCTTGGAGCTTGGAAAGCTAGGATCTTTGAGCTTGTGGGAGTAGGTAATGATCTCCTTCTATTTAGTAAGCCTTTTTATTGTTGTGTAGCATGTTAGTTTTAGTTTAGAACGCGTAAAATTTAGTTTCGGGTAAATATCGTATTTTTAGTGTAGTTTGGTGTCTCGGATGATCTGCTATAAAACCAGGTGTTTGTTGGAAAAGTTCCCATCACAGTGACCTAGTGTGGTGACCTAGAAGATACCCTCAAAATACGAGCCCATTCCCTCAAGAACAGGCCGCAGATTTATTGGTTCTGGCCGCAATTTGCGGCCAGAGTAGGGGCTGGGGTTGTGTGTTTTGGTCTGGGGGTCTCTGGGGTTGTGTGTGTTCTTGTGGTATGTGCAAATTTTACAAATTATTTGGGTAGAAAAATCTGGGATCATGTTCAGTCGAAAATAATGCATTTTGTAACACATCAATTTCCTCATTATTCTGATCATTTAAGGATAGTTGATATAAATATAACACATATTACAAGTTTGTCTGGAAAATACTAAATACCACGTGTTATAATTATATTCAACAATTCTTATAGGAAATTGTGTGTTTATTACTACACGCATAATATTATTTATCTCAACACTTTTCATCGAGATTGTGTGCAGAAAATTATTTAGGTAAAAGAACTGGAATCGCAAAATTTGCCGATAAATTACAGCAGGTCAAAGAATTAAAATCTGGCAGAAATTCAGAAGGGATAATAAGATTCCAGATATCAATTATACACCCATAGACTAACAGAGGAGGCCCACAGAAAATTGATACAGTGAACACATAAAATGGCCGCGGAACAGCGTCCGAGTTGGCCGAGTTGCCGCGGATCCGCGGCTGAGTCAAGGCATCAGAGAACGAGAATTCTACAGAAGCTTCTTCTCAACAACCTTGCTTCCTCAAGATACGTAATTACCACGTTGCTTCTTCTAGAAGTCTCTGCATAACAACCTTCTTCTAGAAGGCTCCTTATAACAACCTTCTTCTAGAAGGCTCTCTCCAACAACCTTATTCTAGAAGGTTCTCTCTAACAACCTAGCTTTTGGAAGGAAATTTGAATTTGAATTTATAAAAGGAGATCTGGATCTAGGGTTGAGGTTTTTCATTAATTGGTTCAATTAGTTGTGAGTTATTTACACAATTGGAGCCACAATTCAAAATTCAAATTCAAGTTGAGTGACACAACTTGAGATCCAAAATCAAGATCCATTAAGAAGCAAATCAAGCGAGCAATCAACGATCCTTTATTACAACGCCGATCATCATCCGAGCAAGAGATCCACGATGATCCGCGACTCACGGCTATCGAGCCACGCAAAGATCGAAGACAAATTCACCTCTTCAAAGGAGCGACGATAGCTTAATCTTGTATCTCGAATTGAGGAGTTGTGTAATTTGAAGGAGATTTAAATAATGGTGATAATTGTAATTCTTGCTTTCATTACATTCTTGCATTATGAAACTTCTTGATTCTTGATTCATTAATTTTCATGATGTGTGAGTGAAATCTCCGCTTGTAACGGAATCGAGAGAATCGGTAGATCGAATGTGGATGAAATCCTTTTACCAATCTTAAGTCTTATGAGAATTGTAAACTCTGGGAAAAAAATCGTCAATAACCTAATTTGGAGCAGATCAATGTTGTTGATTATTTCGTTGCAAATTAGGGATCAAATGATTGATGATCCTCTTTGCTAGAGGCTAGAATTGAATGAGGATCAATGAAAAGACAAGGGATAGTGAAGGAGAAACCCTAGTTTCTTCAATAAATCCCTAATCTTCATTCATCACCATCGTCCTAGCTATAATTCGTCAATAGATAAGATAAGTCGTTGTTAGATTCATCATTGCTACTAATTCAATCGATTCCTACAAGCTATTCTACATAATCTTGATAAATCAAATTGATTGGACATCTTCTTAATTTCTAATTTTTGAATGTCTTCTTGATTTTATTGAAATGACAACTCAATTAAACCTCAAATTACTTTCTTGAATTTTCTTTTATATTTTCATTTCGACTCATCTAAAATAAGATCGAACAAGTACTCGCATCTCAGTGGACGATCCGTGCTCACTAACGATCGCTACAAGCGACACCGTTAATTGATTGCTGTATAAATTTCTTTGGTTGTGATAAAAAAATTCCATACACACAAAAGAAGATCAATCAAATGGCTCCGTTGCCGGGGATGTGTGCTATTTTGTTCGTTTTTTTTATTTGAGTTGAAAAATTATTATTCCATCCAAATTTTTAGAACAAAATCGCATCAAGCGATTAACGATTAGTTGTGAATTTTTGCGAGGGAAACTGGAATCATTGTAGTAGTGAGGCCAAGATTCAGAGAAGTTCTGCAAATTCCAGAGGAGTCAAAGAAGCTACAGAAAAATTTTGAAACCTTGGTCCCTACAGTGAACCGTGGATCTGCGGCGAATGGTGCGTTTTTGCGGCGGTTCCGCTACCGTTTAGGCGTTTCAGTGATTCAAGTTTCTGTGGTATACTCTCGGTTCTCTCTTCTTCTCTTTGATCTTATCCAATAACAATTTTCTGCAGGATTCTTTGCAAAATTCGCAGCACCGCTAAAAGAAAAATTTGTTGTGTGTTTTAATCTTGGTTGTTTGCATATTTTAATATGGAAATTAAGGGGCACGACCAAATTCAGATTAGGTGGGGATTTCACTACCCTTCCTACGCCCCAAAAATCACAAAACTAGCATCCGCATCACCTTCATTAACTAAAAATGATCTAGACAAGATTCTAAGGACCGTCGCGCTCAATTAAGACAGAAGGAGGTCGTAGATAATCTTAGTGTATATGCCCTATGGGCCATTATTGTATTATACTAGTTTGTATATTACTTAATGGAAGCTTGGGATATTCACGGTTATATTAACAGTCTCGCTCAACATAGTAGTATGCTACTTGGTTTATATCTATCTTAATATGTGTATATATTTCTTTTAACATATCGCGAATACATATTGATAGAGCCCATAGGATCTTGCTTGACTACCAGCGCTGTGATGGCAGTCACACTAGTGGGGGCTGGGTAGTCTACAAGCACATCCATTTTCAGGTCCCTAGTCTTAGGATTATCGAGACAGGGCATCGATACTCCGGAGTAGACTAGTGTGTACGCTTCTCATCCCAGTTGGGGAGATGGTCTGTCCCACAGCCATCAGTACGTTGTACTGGAGATAGTATACAGGTACTCGTTGGGTTACGGGTACACCAGACCGGACTCGCAAGGAACCGTTGGCTGGTATTATACCCGTCATCAGTTAACAGTTCCCAGGTGACATGAGTACAGCATAGTCCGCAGACTTGACACTGCTGCTTCGTCTCGAGTGTGTTCCCACTGTTCTTAGATTGCTACCCTACCATGACTCAAAGGAGTCATGCAAATGGGTAGCAGTTAGGTGCAGTCCCGAAGCACTTGGAGGCAGTGGCGGTTAGATAGGATTCGTCTCTCCCGGTATTGGGAGTTGATATCGCGCTGTGTTTGGAGAGCCATTACGCAAAGTCCATGGCCAGGGCAAACGAGATTTACTGGTAGGATTTCCAGTAGCTTCTCAAGGTGTAATGGGCTTCTCTCCGACACGACTTATACCGCTTTTAGGGGACTGACGCTTGCCGCCCCCCTAGTCCCGATATGCGATAGTCCTAGACGAACAGATCGGTCTGTACGGAGATTGTCACATCAGGCTCAGTAGGAGTTCGGATGGGTTTCCTTATCGGCCTTCTTATCGACATCTACCTGGGGACCGTTACGTACAGCTAGTACCGCTTGCGGCCTGTGGTTAAACCTACTGCCAGCGTAGTGTCGAGTCTTTAGAGTCCCACACAGAGAGTTTCCGTGCTTCAGGCGAAACGATATAGAGGTCGTATGGTTTTACGACAGGGTTCGGACACATACGTGTATTTATGCACGTACGATGTTCGGGCAGATTTTACTAGCAGGCATTAGTTTAAGCCAGATTCTAGTATTGGATTATTGGATTTATACAGTCTCAGAATTTCCGTGTTTTCACGGATGGGAGGGGCATTCTCGTAACTAGTCGAGAAGCTTCTAGAAGAAAGATGAGGTGGAGAGCTTAGGTGTTATTTGCATTAAATGGATTAATGACTCATGAGATAAATCATCCAAATGAGTTAATAAATCATTTATTGCTTAATGACTCATGAGATGATTCATTGTTTGTATTAAATGAAGCATAGTTGTAAATATCATATAATGATTTATTTGATATTCTTTATGCTTCATCATATATTGAAATGAGACATAATTCATTTTCATTCTCACTTTCACATTCTCTCTCCTCAAGCTCTCTCTCTTCAAAGACCTAACCCTAATCCTCTCATGTGTTGAGATCCTAGGGTTAATAAGACTAATAGATCCCTAATCCTCTTCTATATTCTCTAGGTTACTTTGATTAGCACTCATAGCCACCTAGTTACCTCAAGTGAGAGGTTAAACCTTGGAGAAGGAGCTCTCGGGTGGATCTTCTATCACATCGAGGAGGCCGACGAGGAAGTGAACTACAAGAAAAGGAAGGACATGAATCTTTAGGTACAATCATCTATCATAGTAGCTAATCACTTCTAGATAGTTGTTAGTTAGGGTTTAGCAAAGATCCGTAAAGTTAGTCGATGTTAACTTAAACAAAATGATTGTTTTACCTATTCCGCCTCCCCGCATCATGTGGGGTGTCTAACGTCGACTTACAGTGGTATCAGAGCCTAGCTAAACCATAACTAATATGTTAGCAAAGTCGTTAGAAATTCGATCACAAAATGAACCCGAAAAAACATAATTTTCGCCTTGTTTCTGCCGATTTTAAAACGGGGTCTAAAAAATTTTCAGGGACCCTTAAAAATACAAGCAGGGAATTTTAAGAATTGTGAAGAAATTTAGGACTGTGAATCAGCCATACCGCCGCGGAACCGCCGCCGATCCAAGAGATCAGCCGCGGATCCGCGGCCGAGTTGACTCCGATTCAACCCAAGTTTGCTCAGTTATTCTTCTGTGTTGATGTTGTGTTTTCTGGGAAGTTTTGTTTCTACTCAGGTTTTATGTGCACAGAGAATTGTTTGGAGTAGAATCATATGCGTTGCTTGATCGAAATTCTAAGATGTTTGGCTAACTGGATTATATCTGTGTTGTGTTTAATGTGTTTGTAAACCTCCCCTAACTGCTAGTATGTCGGTTAGCAGGGGGTTGCACATTTCTGTAATGGTTTTTACTGGTTTGTGAATGTGGACTTATTGGATTGTCGTGAATGGATAGCCGGGGATGTGAGACGAGTGTTTCTTTCATTCAAATGTAAATTGTAATTTGTTGTAATATTCTTTTGCGGGGCACATCCGGGTTGAGGTTGTAGCCACCGTTGTATTATTTCATTTACTGTTTTCTGCTCCTAGTATAGACCCAAGATGGGGTGCACAAACTACCGGGTACTTTGAAGTGTTTAGTGGCCTAGTCACGTCGTTGAGGGGGACCGCTTCACTTCGGGTACTTAGCGGGTAGTTTGCCGTACCCGTAGGGGTCTAGGGTGGGGTTTTGGCTATTCATCGCGACTGTGTAATCCGTCTTTCTTTGCAAGCTCAAAAGGAATGTGGATTCGTAGAAAATCCAATATGTTCATCTGTGATCTGGAATGCTTATTATTGCGTCTGACGAATGTATAATATCTATATATGATATCTATTAGGCGTCACTTATGTTTTGCACCCGTGCTAGTCCAGCCCCCGCTCTGTCGTTAGTTAAGTAACCTAACGGGTGAATGAAGGGGCCTAGTGGCGAATGTGGATGGTATAAGAGGACGTTATATTTTCGTTGTTTTCTGCAATGATAGGTTAATTGATGGGACGCATTATATTAATGCAAAGAAAATAAACCAAAGTTGAATCGTTGGAACAGTTTAAAAGAAACCACTCGGTTATTTTAAAACAGAAGATATTTTTTTAAAATTGCGGAGATTAAGCCACTCTTTTTAAAAGCTATCAGGTTCCTTCGATCATATCAAGTTCACTACGTTCACGGTTTCGCCAAAACCATTCGTAGCCCTTCGTCATTTCATTTGGGTATTCAGTAGTATTCAAGTTGTGTATTTTGACCAACGCCAAGGCATAGTGTTTGGTAGCTGCTGGGTATTCATTTGTTGCATAGATAAATGAGTTGGTTTGAGACAGTCGTACTATCATTTGGCCAACGTCAGGGGTATGTACGGGTGGGTTCAAATTAACAAGATAATGATGGGTAGAACTTGATATGTGACTTATGACATTTTGACCAACGCCAAGGTCATAAGAGCATGGGGCAGAAATTTATATCGGGAATTTCTAAAGAAACTGAAATTTGATAAGAGTTGCATACCATTTGGAGTGTGATAATTTTGGTAGGATTCCTTCAGCTTTATCACACGATGATATTTGGATCCCGATCCTACTGTGAGTATCCGCTACTCATCAGGAGATTTGTCACTTAACGATCAATGCTATAAACCAGGTAGGTGTCGAGAAAGGTGTCAGCGGGGCTACGCCCCCAGAGAAAAGAGGTTATTTAATTAAGGAACTTCGCGAAAGCGTCGTAAAACCTCCCTCGAAGTACCGACACCGTCCTGGCTGAACGGTTAAGCAAGAATTGTACGGTGAGAATAGTCCTGACTAGTTCTTCCTTTTTGGTTTGAGGAGGGATTCGAGAAACAGTGGGAGCCATCCTATTTAGATAAACTAAAAACCACTCTAAACTTGTAAGAGAATCATGCTAAAGTGTTCCCTCTCTCTCTCTCATTGCAGCTACCCAGAACATGACATGCCTTAAGTTACTATTAGATAAAAATATTTTGACAGGGCCAAACTATAAAGATTGGTTCCGGAATGTTAAGATGGCAATTACTTATGATAAATTGGGGTATGTACTTACCACTAAGGCACCTGCTGTCCCTGGTCCAGAATCCAGTGTCGCAGATAAGGAAATCCGCAAGACCTGGGAGATTGACTGCGCGAAGGCCAAATGCATCGTGCTTGCCTCTATGAATAATGAACATCAGGGGAGGCACGAGAATATGGATCTAGAATCCATATTTCTCCACACCAAGGATTTGTATGGAGAGCAATCTTGTATAGCTAGATACGAGACCTCGAAGAACTTGTTTCAGTCGAGGCTGGCCGTCGGATCATCTGTAGGAGAACATGTCCATAAGATGATTGGCTATATAGAAGAGCTCGCGGACCTTGGGATGACATTAGAGAACGAGCTATATACATACTTGGTTCTTCAGTCCCTTCCTTCCACCTACGCCCAGTTTATCTTGAATTTCAACATTCAAGGTAAAGAAGTTGAACTTCCCGAACTCCTTAACATGTTGAGGAGTGCAGAGGGCACCTTGCAGAAAGCAAGGGAAACACCCACTATGTTTGTTCGTGGTGCTTCCTCTTCCAGGTCCAAGGCAAGGGCCAAAGGAAGGAAGATGAAGGCCGCTACCAAACCAAGTGGTGGTGTTGGTATGGTGGGAGTCAAGGGAAAGGCAAAGATTGCGGTGCCAGTAGTGGCAAAGGACAAGTGCTTCCACTGTCGTAGGAAAGGCCATTGGAAGAAAGATTGCAAAGCTTGGATCGCCAAGAACCAGGACCCGAAGAAAGCTGTGGCTTCGACTTCAGGTGTGTTTGTAATTGAAAATTCTCTGTCAATCAACTCTACTTCCTGGGTATAGGATACCGGATCAGGATCTCATATATGCAATTCATTGCAGGCACTGAGAAACCGTAGAGTGCTGAAGGTTGGTGATATGACCCTCCAGGTTGTTAACGGAGCTAGCGTGAGTGTTGTGTCCATAGGGGATTACCACCTTGGATTGACGAGTAGACATATTTTTGTTTTGCGCAACTGTTTTTATGTACCCAATTTAACGTGTAATATCATATCAGTATCGTTGTTATCAAAAGAAGGTTATGATTTCACGTTTGTAAGCGATGTTGTTAACATCCACCTTAATCATGGTTTGATTGGGTCCGGTACACTAGATAACGGTATATACGTGTTAAACCAATTACAGATTTTCAATGTCCAGAACACACTAAAAAGAAAGTCTCCAGATATAAATCAGGCTTTCTTATGGCATTGTAGACTAGGTCACATCAATGTGACAAGGTTAACTAAGTTACATAGAGAAGGATATTTGGATCCGTTCGAATATCAATCTTATGCCACTTGTCAATCATGTCTCAAAGGAAAGATGACAAAGACTCCATTCACTGGACATGGAGTAAGAGCGAGTGAGCTCTTAGGACTCATACACAGCGATGTATGTGGTCCAATCTCTACACATGCAAGAGGTGGTTTCCATATTTCATTACTTTTACGGATAATTACTCTAGGTATGGATTCATTTTCTTAATGAAACATAAATCCGAGGCCTTTGAGAAATTCCAAGAATATAAGAATGAAATAGAAAACCAAACCGGCAAAAGTATAAAGATACTGAGATCTGGTCGAGATGGTGAATACTTAAGTACCGAGTTCATGGGTTACCTAAAAGAGAATGGAATTCTCTCTCAGCTTACTCCTCCATACACCCCACAGCATAACGGTGTATCGGAAAGACGGAACAGAACCCTATTGGATATGGTACTTTCCATGATGAGTAATGCTGAGTTACCGCGATCTTTCTGGGGTTATGTGTTGGAGATAGTGCCCTCATAGTCAATTATTGGATCGCAGGTACGTGATTGCAATGATTGCGGAGGACCTATACTGGTAGGACAGTCTTACTCAAGATGATAGTATGCTATCTGGTTTGCCTTTATCAGTCGTGTACATGTTCAGGTGACTGATTACATGTTACACTTTGATAGAGCCCTTAGGATCTTGCTTTACTACCAACAGTATGATGGCGATCATATACGTGAGAGTTGGGTAGTTTATATGCATATCCTTAATTGTGGTCCTTAGTCGTGGGAGTTTCGAGACAGGGCATCGATACTCCGGAGTAGACTAGTGTGTACAGTCGAGACCCCGACGAGGGGCGGTGGCCGGTCTCACAAGCCACTGGTGTCAGTTGGATCACCTAAGATGTATACAGGTGCTCATTGGGTTATGAGTACACCGGACAGGACTCGCCGGGAATCTGCTAGTTAGTATTATATCTATCGTCAGATAGCAGTTCCCTGGTGACATGTGTACAGGTTAGTTCATCGACCTGAGGTCGTCATTTGTCTCGTGTGAGTTCCCACTATGCTTTGATTTCTACCCTACCACGGCTCAAAGGAGTCGTGCAAACAGGTAGTTTTTGGGTACAGTCCCGAGCCATATGGAGGCACGTGAGCGGATCGGCAGGGGATTCGTCTCTCCCGGTATTGGGGGCGAGGTCGTGCTGTGTCTAGGAGAGCCATTACATATAGTCCATGGCCATGGCAGGAGATTTACTGGTAGGTACTCCAGTAGTATCTCAGGGTGTTATTGGGCTACACTCCGATACGACTTATACTGCTATTGGGGGTCTGACGTTACTAGCCCCCTAGGAAGATATGCGATACTCATAGACGAACGGACCGGACTGTATATATGTTGTCACTGTTAGGCTCAGTAGGGTTTCTGGATGAGTTCGCTCATCAGCCTCCCTTGAGGTCAGTCCATGGACAGCCGTTACGCATTGCTAGTGCCGCTGACGGTTTGTTGTTAAACCCACTGCCAGGGTACTGACGAGTCATTAGAGTCCCCCACAGACAGTTTCCCAAGTTCGGGCGAAACGTTGTAGAGGCCGTATGGTTTTATGGCAGGGTTCGGAAAATGCACGTGCGTTTACGCACGTGTTATTTTTCGGGCAGATGATACTGGTCGGCTTTGGTTTAAGCCGGATCCGAGTATTGTACAGAATAGATATAATATCTTTGTCTCAGTTGCATTTGTATTCGGTCGTAATACAAATGCGGGTATATTTATACTGTTACGGGGTTATCCTGAAAGTCGTTTCAGGATCACTTTTGGAAGTTGCCAGTTTCCAGTTTTCTATCAGCCGTATTTAACATTTGGTTAAATACGGATTTTATCTTTTCTTGAGATGAGTGTGGAAGCTTCTAGAAGGTTCTAGAAGTGGTGAGGTGTTTAGTGAGTCATGGTTGCATTTAATGGTTTCATTAATGATTGATGACTAGGTTAATGTGTCATCCATTTCATTAATGCCTTTTGTTCTTGCTTAGGATATTTTCCCTTGATCTTTTCTCTTGTGGTTACCTCCCCCTCTCCTACACTCACCCCCCCACCACTATATATGTGGCCGGCCCCTACCCCCTCTCTCTCACACACACTTGATGTTTCATTTGCTAAAAAGATATGATAGATTTTGGGGTGTATGGAATTTCATAGCTCATTTCATTCCATCACCCGATTCCACGGCAACTTCATTAACCGATCGTCCACGGATTAGGACGAAGTGAGACAAAGTCATCTACTCATTCTCTACATCATTCTTGGTCGTCTCTTTTAGTGAACTTGACGACCGAGTTGCCTCAAGTCAGAGGCGGGAGCCCGTTTAAAGAATCAGTGACGTGGTGCCACCTGGACGAGCAGATCGGAGATCGACGAGATCAAAGAAGCCGCAACGGAGCGTGGGATGATGGTTAAAGAACGAAGGACTCGGATCGTTCGGTATAACCTTTCTACACTCTTTACAGTTTGTTAGTTTAGCAATAATGGCAGATCCGGGTTAAAGTATACGATAGCGCCAGTTAAAAGTTTTTTTTTTGTTCCGCATTTGGCGTCTGTAGACGGCCGGGGCGCTAGCGTAGACTTACATTATGCACTAGAATCAGCTGCATATCTTTTGAACAAGGCTCCTACCAAGACTGTGCCTACCACACCATATCAAATGTGGAGTGGGAAGAAACCATATCTTCAGTATCTGAAGATATGAGGATGTCCAACTTTTGTTAAAAAGCAGCATGCGGACAAGCTCGAGGCACTATCAATACAGTGTAAGTTTGTGGGATGTCCAAAGAACTCTAAGGGGTATTTATTCTATTACGCAGAGCAACAAAAGATTTTTGTTTCTCGTAATGCCCATTTTCTAGAACAGCAGTTTTTAGAAAAGGAAACAAGTGGGAGCGCAATATTACTTGAAGAAATTCCATAACCACAAACTACTACTGAAAGTTTGGTAGAACCAGAAGTTCAAGAAGAACAAGACATTCCCGCACCCCTCCGCCGGAGTAGTAGGCATGTTAGTTATATGTATGCCCTAGAGGCCATTACTGTACATGAGATGTATATTGTAGTGGATGCTAGGACATATATAGGTAGGACTTTTTTGCTCGACATGATAGTACGCTATTTGGTTGCTCTTTATCTTAACATGTATATTTGCAGTCTCTCTATTACATGTTGATAAAGCCCTTAAGATGAGTACTCGACTTCCAGGAATATGATGCAGATCATACTAGTGGGGCCTGGGTAGTCAATGAGTACATCCTTCAATGTTCCTAGTCGTGGGAATATCGAGACGGGGCATCGATATTCCAGAGTAGACTAGCGTATATCTTCTCGATCCATGTGATGGGCGATGGATGATCCCATATCCATTGGTGTTTGACATCAGAGATGGTATGCGGGTGCTCAGTGGTGACTGGGTACACTGAACGGACTCGCCGAGAACTCCCAGATGGTATTATACCTCACGTCAGATGGCAGTTATCTGGTGACACTGGTACAGCTTAGTCTGTTAACCCGAGATCGTCATAGAGACTTGTATGTCTCCCACTGTGCTTTGATTTCCACCCTACCACGGCTCTACTGAGTCGTGCAAACAGGTGGTTTTTGGGTACAGTCCCGATTCACATGGAGGAAATGAGCGATAGGAGGGGATTCGTCTCTCCCGGTATTGGGAGTTGATGTTGCGCTATGCTCGACTGGCCATAACTGGAAATCCCTGGCCAGGGTTGCACTGATTTACTGGTAAGTGTTATCAGTAGTTTCATGCGTGTTATGGACCTTACATTGGCATGACTAATCAAGCTACTGGGGTCTGACGTTTACCGCCCCTAGGCGAGATATGCGATATATCAGACGAACAGACCGGACTATACGGTAAGTGTTGCTGGTTGGATTCACAGGAGTGTGAGCAGGCTTGCTCGTTGATCTTCTGATCGCTCAATACCGCGGTGGCCGTTACGTTTAGCAGACCGCTTGCGGCTTGTCGGTGTTTGATATGATCATCACCTACTGCCGGTGTATTGACGAGTCTTTAGAGTCCTACACAGGGGTTTCCTGGCTCAAGGGAAACGAAATAGGAGCGCATATGATATATGTGCGGGACCGAGATTGATACGATATGAGATACCGTATTCTATTCTCGCGATTTGTGACATTGATCGGTTGTATACGATATAGCCGAGTTATCGGATCAAGTGTTGATTCGATAAGTTGTCACTTTTGATATTAGTCGGTTATAGCCGGATTATTAAATCAAGTGTTGATTTAATGATTTAATGTATAATTATATATATTTGATATATTACTTTACATTAACTAGTATTTGTTCACTTAAGATTAACTTTCTCACTTGAATGTGCACATTGTTTATATGTGATATATGCAAGTGTACAAGTTTGTATCATGCTTGATGATACATACAAGTTGTGTGTATGAGACCTATACCAAATCAAGGTTAAAATAGGGTTTACTAATTTCCTAACAAATAACAAAAGTAGTGAGACTTTAGTCAAAGTTATCAAGCTTCATGAAGCTTGATAAACATTGACAAAGTCAACCCTTTTGTCATTTGTATAGGATATTAGTTAACCCAACCCTTAACCTAATGCTTTGGTTAATTCTCTACATGAGTTAAGCATGAGAGCTTAACTCAACCATGGTGCCATAATTAAAAGGATGAGTTTCATTTGGATTCATTATCTTTTTATTCTTTCTTCTTCATCTTCATCAAGCTTCAAGAAAGCTTGCTACCTCTAATGGTGCCATGAGATTTAGAGTGAGAAATCCAAATCCAAAGTGAACCGACTTCCTATTTCTTCATCTTCTACCACTTGCCAAGTAGTATAGGTTGTTCTCTTCACAAAGTTTTTGACCAAGTGAAGGAATAGCTTGAGCTTGAGTCTCCCCGACGTAGATCATCTTCGGCCTCGAAGTCAACGACCTAGCCCGTTCATTTCTCCGACGAAACCATTAAGAGTCTGGGATCCCGATGATCGCAGCGGAGGGACGTCAACACGGAGCTAAAGAAGTGGAGGACCGGATCTACAAAGGTTGTAATCCCTTTCACTTATTAGTAAAGTTGTTTTCTAGTTTTTAGTTTCACCTATCCTCTAGTTAACGATCTTCATTAGGGTTTCTCGGCACATAAATTTTTGAATTTGGCATGGTTGATGCCTTGTGGAACCTCATGAGTGTACCTAGGAACCCTACAGTGGAATCAGAGCCTAGCTAGAGCCTTAGACGATGTTAGAAACCCGATCGAACCCCGAAACCCTAATCGCAACCCCTCTATGTACATTTTCTGTAACTGTGGATTTTTCCAGATTAAAAATTCTCAGAAAAATCGGCAGGGTTTTTTAGGAAATACTGTGCAGCACGTGCACCCAAATTGTTCAACGCGCCGCGATACCGCGGCCCCACCCTGGCTTGGGCGGCGGTTCCGCGGCCATAATGGTCAATCAATGCACGTGGTTTGCACAGTAATGTCCTTCTGTTATTCCTGTGTTTTTTTTTTGGGAAATTTTAATTTGCACTCAAGAGTTGAGTTTTCTGGGTTGTTATGGGGACTCGATGTTTCGATCGGATTATTTAACTTTGTCTATGTGTTTTTTCCAGGTAATTTTAGAACTTGTTAAAAAGTTCGACCGGATATAAATACTCACTTTTTCCCCTGCCGGGAAATTTCCAATTGTTGGATTTTTCCATAGTTTAATAACGTTCTAAGTAGTGCAAGTAACGCGATGGACCCTCTAGAAGACAACAAACCTTAACTCGATTATGTGACCGTCTTGAACTGCCCTTTGAACCTTAGGGTTTGGGGCAGTACGGCATGCCACATGTGAGGCGTTGGCTTGACCCTTCTACGGCTGGACCGTTGGTACTGTGGCATGAAGTGGATATTTTAAAACTTATTTCATGTGTTGAGCTTTTCGGGAAAACTTGGATGTTTTGATTGTTCGATCGGAAAGTTTAACATTTTCTATTTATCTGGAATGTAATACAATATTTGGAATCCACAAATAGTTATGAGATAACTGATTTGAAATGTTATAAACATTGCACTTTAGTCCCACTTGATCGGTTGCCGCGGAATTTTGATGTGATCAAAAGTCCGTCGCAATCACGTTGCGAACACGGATACTCGCCGGGTAAACTTAATAGACGGCTACACCCAATAGCCCCGACCAAGTGACTGTAGGAGAACCCCGTCGCCGAAAGCATCCGTTCGGGTGCTCGCGGCAGCGGTGTTCCGCCTTAGTGCACTTCGTCAACGGTATCGGGGGTGCAGCCATCTACTAAAGTTTGCGACGAGCATTCGTTCAGGATGTCGGGAATCTTGTTGAATTGCCCGACTTGATATTGAAAAGAGTTTTCGATTTTGAGACTAAAATGCGGGGTTTATAATTGTTAGGTATGCGATGTCTAACGAATTCATTTGATTAGGCATGCGATATCTAAGGAGGTTGCGGATTCCAACTGTTGTAGTTTTACACTTTCTTTTCCGCGACCGTAAGTGTAATATGTGATATCGCCGGTTTCGTTGCTTTATGTCAACGACAATTGGGATGGGCATATTTACTTACGTTGATGACATGTGATGTTATGTGTTGCTGGATATGTTATATTGGATCGTCGTGTTTGAATAGCCGGGGTTTTTTATGTGAGATGAGTGTTTTTCATTTTCATTCATGTAAAAAACTTGTATGTAATATTCTTTTATTGGGGCACTTCCGGGTTGAGGATGATGTCACCATTGTATATTATTTACTTTTCCGCATTAGGATAGACCCAAGGAGGGGAGCACAAGTAACCGGGTTCTAGGGTCCAGTAGGAGATCATCTCGAGGAGTCGAGTCCGGGTCTCCTAACTCTAGAATTGGTAGGGTTTCTTGCCGCTCTCGTAGGGGTCTAGGGGTGTGGGATTGGCTATTCATCATGACCGTGGAATCCGTGTTTTATACAGGCTGAAAATAAAACACGGACGTCCTAGTATATCCAATATTTCATATGATATTTTCTGCTGCGTTATCTGTGATGTGATCATGCGATATGTTAAGATAGATATTATATATAGTATATATGATATATTATATAAACGTTGCTTATGTTTTACACCCGCGCTATGTTGGAGATAGTGCCCTCAGAGTCAATTATTGGATCACAGGCACGTGATTGCAATGATTGAGGGGTGGACCTGTCCCAGTAGGACAGTCTTACTCAAGATGATAGTATGCTATCTGGTTTATCTTTATCATCGTGTACTGCTTTAGGTGACCTTACGAGTCGCTATTACACGTTGATAGAGCCCCTAGGATTCTTGCTTGACTACCAGCAGTATGAGGGCGATCATATACGTGAGAGCTGGAGTCTATAAGCACATCCTTAAAAGGTCCCTAGTCGTGGGAGTTTCGAGACAGGGCATCGATACTCCAGAGTAGACTAGTGTATACAGTCGAGACCCCGACGAGGGGCGGTGGCCGGTCTCACAAGCCACTGGTGTCAGTTGGTTCACCTATGATGTATACTGGTGCTCATTGGGTTATGAGTACACCGGACAGGACTCGCTGGGAACCTGCTAGTTGGGATTATACCTGATGTCAGATAGCAGTTCCCTGATGACATGTGTACAGGTTAGTTCATCGACCTGAGATCGTCATTTGTCTCGTGTGAGTTCCCACTGTGCTTTGATTACTACCCTACCACGGCTCAAAGGAGTCGTGCAAACAGGTTTTAGTTGGGTACAGTCCCGAGCCACATGGAGGCAGTGAGCGGATCTGCAGGGGTTCGTCTCTCCCGGTATTGGGGGTGAGGTCGCGTTGTGTCTAGGAGAGCCAGTTCATGAAAAGTCCTTGGCCAAGGCAGGAGATTTACTGGTAGGTATTCCAGTAGTATCTCAGGGTGTTCTGGGCTACACTCCGACACGACTTGTACCGCTTTTGGGGGTCTGACTTTTACCAACCCCCTAGGCCCGCCATGCGATGCTCATAGACGAACGGACCGGACTGTACATATATTGTCACTGACAGGCTTAGTAGGGTGTCAGGATGAGTTCGCTCATCGATGTCCCTTTTGGTCAATAGCTGGTGGCCCGTCACGTATGGCTAATACCTCTGACGTGCTAGTGGTTAAATCCACAGCCATAGTATTGACGAGTCTTTAGAGTCCACCACACACAGTTACTCAGGTTTCGGGCGAAACGCTGTAGAGGCCGTATGGAGATATGGCAGGGTTCGATCAGATACGTGAGGTATTGCACGGATCGTGATCGGACGGATTTTACTAGCCGGCTTTGGCTTAAGCCGGATCCTAATATTAGATAGTGTAGTTTTGTCTCTTTGCATTTGTGTTCAGTGGGAATACAAATGCGGGCATGTATATGCAGTAGCGGGGTTTTCCTGTAATTTATTACGGGATCAGTTTTCTGAAGTTGCCAGTTTGCATTCCGTTCCGGCCGGTTTTCCTTTGTTCTTTCGCGGCCGGACTTTTCGATGGAGGGAGTTATTTGCAGTTTGCAAATAACTTATTTGTAGAGGGGTTTCTTGCATTTGTGCCTTCATAATCATGAGATTCTTTTCTTGTCATTCCTTGCATTTATTGAGAAGGGAAATGAAAAGATTGTGAGTGAGAATTTGGTGTGACCTTTTTTGATTAATCTTTATCAATTCTTTTTTTCCCACTTGCTATTTTTTCCATTCATATTTCCCTCCACCATTTCTTGATCATGGGGCCGGCCACTTTGAGGAGAAAAAGAGAGAGTGTTCCTTTTCTTTGGGTGTGGGAAATTAATCATCATACATGCTACATGCTTGCTTGCTACAAATTTCTCACAACTCTTCAAAGTTCGTCTTGATCCATCCATACATGGAAACTCCTAACCCTCAAGAGACATAGCCTACTACACTGGTCTACAGCAAACCTTGGACGCGTCGGCTAGCCAACTTCACGCCCGATTTGCCTCGGTCAAGAGGTGGGAGCCCGTAAAAGATTCCGGCTACGTGGTGTCCTTTCCGACGAGGAGGTGATGGACGGAGTTTCCGCGGGAGATCGGAGTGGAGACGAAGACCGAAGGACACGGATCGCTTGGTATACTTCTCTACCCGTATTTTACTTTGCTAGTTGCTAGGTTAATGGCCCAATCCGGGTGAAAAGTGTGCGGTGGTGCCGGTTGCAAGTTTTGCAAAGTTTTTCATTTCCGCGTTTCCAGCATCGGATCGACTGCCGGGGCGCCGCCGCGGACTTACATTGGTATCAGAGCAACGCCATTAACCATGCCTAGCTTGCTCTAGTATGTTTAGAACTCGATCGAACAAAAATCCCCAAAAACCGTATTTTCAATGCATTGTGTTTTCTGTCGAAATTTTTTCTGCTCCAAAAATATTTCAGGTTGTTTCAGAATACTGTGCATGAAAATATAGGAATTGTGTGAAAATTTGGTTGCGTGATCACTCTATACCGCCGCGGAACCGCGGCCAAACCCATGCTTGGGCCGCGGTTCCACTGCTCTTTTAACTGATCAGCTTACCAAATTTTTCCAGATTGTCTTATACTTGGAAATAGTGGTTTTGGGATATTATTTTTGGGCCCAGATTTTCTGTAAGCGCTACAGTATTGCTTGGGGGCCCACTTGATAAAATTTGTTCGATCGGATATTCTAAACATGCTAGTTCACAGTATTTACATTATATCTGCGACCGTGAATGTCACTTGATCGGTAAATCCTGTCTAACTGCTATAGCCCGGTTAGACGGATTTGCGAACGTGACCTTCACGTTGATGTTTTGTATATTGCTATGTTGTTGCGGATCGGTCGTGGGGGATAGCCTGGTTACAGTGGTAGTACAGTTTTTGTTTTATATGTACATTTGATATTGCGGGGCGAGCGTCCGACATGTGGACTGCCGTCACTGCCTGTTTGTATTATTCTTTTGGGACACGACCAGGTTGCGGTCGATGTACCCGTTGTATGTATATTTTACTTTCTGTACTGGGATTACCTCACGGAGGGGTGCACGGATAGCCGGGTTCTAGAGGGCAACGAGCCCGCATCTCATGGAGTTGAGACGGAGGGGGCTTTACTCTAGAATTGGCGGGCTATTCGCCGCACTCGTAGGGGGTATAGGTTGACCCAGGAGGGGTGCCCAAGTTACCGGATTCCGTAAAGTGCTGGGTAGTCCATTCACGTTGCTGAAGGGGGCTGCCTCGCTTCAGGTTTTGGCGGGTGACTTGCCGCGCCCGTAGGGGTCTAGGATTTCATTGCACAGGCTATCCACACGACCAGGGGAACGTCGGATTTCAGTAGCGGCTCTATGAAACCCGGGGATCCCAGATATCTGTATTGTTCTGTGATGCTGTACATTTCTGTGATGTTGCATTTTATCACGCCTTGAGCGAAAATTATATATTATATATATACTAGTACATGTTGTATATGTTTTGCATCCGCGCTAGTCCAGTCCCCGCTCTGTCGTTAGTTAAGTAACCTAACGGGTGATGATGGGACCCAGTGGCGAATGCGGATGGCATATACGTATATTATTACTTTCGTTCTTTTGTGGTGTGATCAATTGATGGGACTGCATTGATTCGGATCAATGCAAGATAAACAAACCTATTCTGATGTTGTTGGAACACTTTTTCAAAAAGCTGTTATTGCAAGGACGTTCACTTTTGTTTTGCACAGTGGTATTCAGTTGGAATATCCTGCTCCTCAGTCGACGAGGCAAGGGCCGAGATCCCTTTACCGGGAGTGACCCCTTGGACAAAAGTTTGCGTCAGGGCAGTAACTTCACTATAGCCGATTACTTTTGCTTTGCATCGTGGTATTCAGTTGGAATATCCTGCACCTCATTCTACGGGGAAAGAGCCGAGATCCCTTCACCGGGAGTGACCTCTTTAGCAAAAGTTTTCGTCACTATATTTTTAAAAAGCTATCAGTTCCTTCAACGATATCAAGTTCATTACGTTAAAAGTTTTCTCCAGAAACCATTCGTAGCCCTCCGTCGTTTCATATGGATAGTCAATAGTATTCAAGCTGTGTCTGTTGGCCAAAGTCAAGGAACAGTGTTTGGTAGCTGTTGGGTATTCATATGCAGCATAGATAGATGCGTTGGTTTGGGACAGTCGTACTGCCATTTTGGCCAAAGTCAAGGGTAGGTACGGGTGGGTTCAAATTAACCTGGATAATGACGGGTAGAACTTGACATGTGACTTATGATATGTTGGCCAAAGTCAAGGTCATAAGAGCATGGGGTAAAAAAATCCACATCGGGAGTTTCAAAAGAACTGAAACTTGCCAGATATGCGCATACCTTCTGGAGTGTGATAACGTGAGCGGATTCCGTCACGTTATCATGCGATGATAGTTGGATCCCGATTCCCACTGATGAGTTGGTTTACTCCTCGGGTGATCCCGGCTAATTCTTCTTTCAGGTTTGGGAAAGAATTTGACGTTACAGTGGGAGGTTTCCAGATTAGATAAAGTGATAACCATTCTGATCTATGTTAGAGTGCACGCTGAGTGTTTCTTTTCTCTCTCTCTCTGGCAGCGACCATTGACCCGACCCTAGACTACGACTCAGTGACCAAGTTGACCGAACCTTCTTAACACTAGCTTTTGGATTGTCAGAGTTGCAAACCTCATTGCCACTCCTACTTTTACCCTTTTCTCCAGGACACCCCGTATTACTACGAACGTCCACTTCCATTGGACAATACCATCGTATGGTTATATACGAACTCGAAGGAATTCGAGGATGGTTTCCGGTTCTGGAGAAAACGAATAGGACTATTCAGTTGTCTTTTCCTTTTTCCTTCTCTCTCAGATTGCGAGTACTCCTTGGTTTAGGAGATAGTACACCTATTACGCAAATTGGATAGTCTTCTTCCAAACCTTAGGCCGGTGCCGACCGGTAGGGAATGAAGAAAACCAATTAGCCTAAACGGTGTACATAAGGTATTAAGTAAAGACAAAGAAAGGGATTAGTAAGAGGGCAAAGTAAATTGCGACTGTTATTCACGACCAAACCAAGTATTTCTTCGCCAATCCTAAATCACCTTTGTATTTCTCCAGGACACTCCGTATCACTACGAAGATCCTAAGTTTATTGGATAATCCATCGTATGGTTATATACGAACTCAAAAGGAACTTGTTCCAGTTCGGGGATGGATCCTGGTTCAGGAGAAATAGGAATAAAGTTCATTCAGGTGTCTTTTATCTTCACCTTCTCTCGCATTGCGAGTGCTCCTAGGATTAGGAGTAGTACACCCATTATGCTTATTGGATAGTCTTCTTCCAAACCATAGGCTGGTGCCGAACGGTAGGGAAGGAAGATAACCATTTGGCCTAAAGGGTGTGCAGAAGGTAATGACTAAAGACATATAAAGGGATTTGGAGAGGTGGCAAAGAATTATACGGTTATAGTTGTGAATCTGGATAATGGAAGAGGAATTACTAGGTATACCAGGATACCCCATCGAAACATTTCAATGTTTCAGTTTCACCGTGTACTGTTAAAAGAAAACTGATTTCCCAATTAGACACTTGCTCCAGGGTATGTATTTACCAGGTATGATTCTCACATCTGTATGGTTTTACAGATGATGAGTGGGAGTAAGTTAATGGGAATTAGGTGACCATCCTCATTATATCGGGATTCATTGTAATTGTTGATATTTGAGGAAGTCACCTGGGTTGTTTGCCGGTCGGCAAATATTTGGTTTTGAATATCCGTTGTTGTGCACCAATTTCAAATTGATATATCTGTACGTCTATTTTTATAGAGTGAGATATAACTTTTTGAAATTATGTCTATGACATTTACCTATATCAGTGGATGGTTAGGTAAGGAGCATTGAACAAGCGGTGTAATTCTTCTTTACCATAAGTACAGTTTTCAAACTACGACACACAGTGAATGAGTTATTAGACTCAGGGGACTTATACAGAGTATTGTATATTGTCCAGTGTCCATTAGGACAGAGGGGTTGGTCCTCGTACTATATTCTGTTTACTTATGACTTCTCTGGTTCTTAGACAGGTGTTTCGTAGAAACACAGAGTCCAAGTTTTGAGAAGTTATAGGTATAAGAATAAAGTAGAGAACCAGGTATTGCAAGTATCGGGATTCTTCATGGTAATCGAAGATGTAGATACTTGTGGATGGTATTCAGTTGATAGTAATGATTAAGAGAACTTGTTTCTCTTTCAGGTTACTCATAATTGGAAGTACTCCTAAGTTGAGTAACGCTGATCGGCCTTCTTCCATTTAGTTGACATGCACTGGAGACAGCTGCATGATTTGAATCTGGTTCAATTAAATCGGTGCCTCTCTTTCTATATTGGATATAGAACAGTTCATATCTTAACGATGTTAAGGTACGGGGAGTTGTCCGGCTTATGCTTAAAACCAGACTCTGGATAACTCAAGGCACGTTTCTGTAATGGCTGTTTGTGTGTTGACCCGGGCTATGACGAGGGTTAACTTTC
The DNA here is from genome assembly GCA_030015575.1 of Agapanthus africanus. Taxonomy (NCBI): domain Eukaryota; kingdom Viridiplantae; phylum Streptophyta; class Magnoliopsida; order Asparagales; family Amaryllidaceae; genus Agapanthus; species Agapanthus africanus. The sequence continues at coordinate 334,943,454 of JASDDO010000031.1, forward strand.
TACCATCTGGAAGATCAATAGTGATATTGTTCTTAACTCGCCACAGTTTTAATTAAAAATGGATTTTTTCAGAAAACAGTAGTGGGAGTATGGTAGAACTGGAAGTGATTCCATAACCGCAAACGATTACTGAAGATTTGATAAGAACCTAAAGATTCAATCTGGTTTGACATTCCATTGGCCACTCCGCAGATCAAGTGGGTAACCTCAGGCACCCGAGAGGTACTTCGGTATGCTCAAGGACGGTGGCAGAGAGGTTCTTGTCTACCCAGATTTGCCATTTTTGTTGTTCCAGGCTGCGAGACCCGACAGGAGGATGAGTATAGCGTCGTTCTGAACTGGCTTCAGAAGCGTACGTGTATATGACTCTGCCAGAGGGTTGTCGTGGTCAGTGGGAGCAGCGGAAGCATGGTGGACAAGTGGCTTATGTCTATTTATAGACTAAAGCAGATATAGCGGAGATAGATCATCTATTTCTGGTGTGACAGTCATAGGTTTGACTTTATCAGAATAGGGGATGGATCTGTTAAGAAGGTGGTAGGGTGTGATGTTTTGGTATTTGATGACATACACAGAGTAGGAAGTGATATTCCTATACTACGATCGGTTATACTTTGGTCGTCACACAGTAGTTTCTCCACATAGGACTTGGATATTATATCAGACATTCTGGTTACTAGATCTATGGTTTTAGATCTAGATTTGGGTGGTTTCCTAATCTGGGTACCTGGACAGCATTCTATGAGTATTTAGAATGGACGACTCCGGGCACAGTAGTATACCTGCAGGTGATGGAGTCACCCTCTCTGAAGGTGTCTTACAGACTAAAGGGGAGAGGGATACGCATGATTGGCAGATCCCTTGCTTAGGCAATTGAGTCAATCATGAGATGTCAAGTACCACACCAGATGTTGTTCTTGCAGTAGATGCAATAAGTTGATATTGATCCAATCCTGGGGAAACAGTCGGAAGCAGTTTTAGAACATTAGTGAATGTTCTAGGGATATGATAACAGCATTCTCCTTCGGGAGACAGTTATCATTCCAGGCTTCCAAGGTGACCTGGATGGCAGAGTGGCTGTCAGAGTTATAGTTTTCCCTTTGACGAGGGGCAGTATTTTGGATAGGTGGTCCAGGTAGATACTGAGGGAAGGCATGGCGCAGGATACTGATTAAGTTCAGAAGACGATACAGTCTAAGAAGTTTGGATTTGGAGTTCATTTATGAGCTAGGTCCTATCAGACATCCAGACACATTCTAAGACAGGTATTGCTCATTTCGGGAGATGTCTTTCTCCGCGAATTTGAGATATAGAGAGACATAGAAAGAAGCACCAGAGCGGATCCACTCACTGAGGCTATTCCTCGAACGCAATAGTTTCGCAAACGAGCTTTGTGAGACTAACTAGTAGAGGAGTTAGGTGTTCGGTATCACACGGGCTGTGAGTATGCGACATCGCAATAATTAGCCTTGAGTGCAAATGGGAGATTGTTGGAGATAGTGCCCTCAGAGTCAATTATTGGATCACAGGCACGTGATTGCAATGATTGAGGGGAGGACCTGTCCCAGTAGGACAGTCTTACTCAAGAAGATAGTATGCTATCTGGTTTATCTTTATCATCGTGTACTGCTTTAGGTGACCTTACGAGTCGCTATTACACGTTCATAGAGCCCCTAGGATTCTTGCTTGACTACCAGCAGTATGAGGGCGATCATATACGTGAGAGCTGGAGTCTATAAGCACATCCTTAAAAAGGTCCCTAGTCATGGGAGTTTCGAGACAGGGCATCGATACTCCAGAGTAGACTGGTGTATACAGTCGAGACCCCGACGAGGGGCGGTGGCCGGTCTCACAAGCCACTGGTGTCAGTTGGTTCACCTAAGATGTATACTGGTGCTCATTGGGTTATGAGTACACCGGACAGGACTCGCTGGGAACCTGCTAGTTGGGATTATACCTGATGTCAGATAGCAGTTCCTTGGTGACATGTGTACAGGTTAGTTCATCGACCTGAGAACGTCATTTGTCTCGTGTAAGTTCCCACTGTGCTTTGATTACTACCCTACCACGGCTCAAAGGAGTGGTGCAAACAGGTTTTTGTTGGGTACAGTCCCGAGCCACATGGAGGCAGTGAGGGGATCTGCAGGGGTTCGTCTCTCCCGGTATTGGGGGTAAGGTCGCGCTGTGTCTAGGAGAGCCAGTACATGAAAAGTCGTTGGCCAAGGCAGGAGATTTACTGGTAGGTATTCCAGTAGTATCTCAGGGTGTTCTGGGCTACACTCCGACACAACTTGTACCGCTTTTGGGGATCTGACTTTTACCAACCCCCTAGGCCCGCCATGCGATGCTCATAGACGAACGGACCGACTGTACAGATATTTTCACTGACAGGATCAGTAGGGTGTCAGGATGAGTTCGCTCATCGACGTCCCTTTTGGTCAATAGCTGGTGGCCCGTCACGTATGGCTAATAACTCTGACGTGCTAGTGGTTAAATCCACAGCCATAGTATTGACGAGTCTTTAGAGTCCACCACACACAGTTACTCAGGTTTCGGGCGAAACGCTGTAGAGGCCGTATGGAGATATGGCAGGGTTCGATCAGATACGTGCGGTATTGCACGGATCTTGATCGGACGGTTTTTACTAGCCGGCTTTGGCTTAAGCCGGATCCTAGTATTAGATAGTGTAGTTTTGTGTAGCGTCTTGAAAAGTCGTTTTGGTGTTTTCCTGAAATTCGGTGAAAATTCGGTATTTTTCCGAAAACCGTCTTTCTCGATATTTTGCAGTTTAGGGCTAATTATACCTAAAATGGATAGGTAATTGCTTGTTTTTAGTAGCTAATGAGTTATTTATGAAATTTTGGTCATTTAAAATTTTTCCCTATTTTTCAATTTTTTAATATTATTTTAAGCCGGTAAGAAAATACATTAAATAAGCGATAAATACAAATTTTTCCGGGCTAATTTTAATCTCTAAAATTATGATAATTATAATCTAGTGATAACATGAATTTTTAGTAATTTATTTTGATTTTTAACCAATTTTTATGAATTGAAACGAATTTATTGAATTTTGGGCTAAAACTTGCAATTTTTGAGTTGTAGGGGGCCTTTTTGCATAAAATTTCTTTTGTAAAACCCCTCTATCTTTTCCCTCAGCCCAAGAACAGCCCAAACCTTGGCCAAGACCGGAAATTTCTGGCCTCTCTTTTCTTTGGTTGCTTCTTGAGTTGTTTTGTTAATTTATGGCTTTATTTTAATATAATGAATAATGTATGATACTTTTGACTTTGGAAACTTGACCATGACTTTCCCCACTTGCCCACACCCTCCCCCATCCCTCCATTCTAGCCGAAACCTGCACCATTTCCCACCTCCATTATTTTCCTTCTCTTTCTCTCTCATTTTCTTCAAAATTTGCAACAAAATTCAATAAAAATCCACAAATCCTTCTCTTTTTCAACATAAAATCCTTGTGCTACCTCTTCTCAAGCCTAATATAGTTGAAATCATGTGGAAAGGAGGCATTTTTGGAGAAAATTTTCTTGCTTGATCCATTGATCAAGAGGTATAATTTCTATCATGTTAAATTCTTTGTTTAAGTGCTTATGTTATATGGTTTAGTGTTAATTTAGTGTAGTTTAATCTAGTTTTCTTAGATTTAGTTTGAAAATTCTAACTAGGGTTTGAAAACCTTGATAATTAATTAAGTTGTTTATTAGTTAATCTAGTTGTTAGTGAACTAATCTCTATGGTTACCTTGTTGATGTAGTTTTCAATTATGCTAATTTAGTTAATTTTAGAAGTGTGAAATTGTTGTTTTAGGATTTCAAGAGGAGGTTTTTGTATGGAAATGATATTTGAAACTTGATTAGTGAGTTGATTAAGATTTAGAAACCATTATTTAGTTAATTAAACCTAATTTGTTATCTAGTATTTTTCTAACCTAAATCTAAGAGGTGAACTTGCTAATTGGGGTTGAAATTAGTGTTAATTAAGTTTTTCGAGTGTGGATTTTGATTTGCAATTGCTATTTATAAAAATCAAGAAAGGGTTTGGTTGTGGAATATAGGTTTTGGAGCATGGTTAATGTGTTGTAATTAGTGGGTGTGGATTGCTTGTAGTGTGCTTGGGTGAGTATGCTTTATTGTAGTCGTTTTGTCGCAAATCGGCGATTTTTGCACCGATTTTGGGACGCTTTGCTTACTAGATTTTTATATAAATTATGTGTTGGACTATTTTTGATATCTTGATGATTGTATGGCTTGTCCTACGACTTTTAGGATGCGTGAGTGCGTTTTTTTTTGGGTAGTCGGGTTTTAGTTTTGCCGGGCGACCAAATCGGCGTTTTTCGGCAGTTTTTGCGATTTTCGCGTGTGTCCGCGCACTTTGTGCACGTTGTACCTAGCTAGCGAACGTTAGTAGTTTCGTTGAGGTTTTGCATCGTTCTTGATATGTAACCTTATATTTGATACTGATGTAAATTCCAGGTTCGGTCGCGGAAACGTCAGACGCGGCGCGAAAGGGAAAGGCGATGATTGGACACAGCTAGCCAGGGATCCCGGTGAGTAGATTTAACATCTACGGGGGACGATCGTTTGGATGGCGCAAGTCGCCCGATAGATTTAGTAAACCGGAAATAGTAAATTGGATAGTCACTTGTGACATTAGAATAATAATACTGGCATGATAATTGCTGCAATTAGATCAATATGTTATATCCATATACGCAAACTCAATTGTAGGACACATGCACCATTACCAGGTCTTTATATGCAGCACGAGCACTATTCATGTTTACACACACACCCTGGTAATTGCCATGCCACCACACTAGATAACTTTTAAATTGAAACCTTTTACTAATTGATACTTAAACTGGTACTATTGCCTTTAATTCCTTAAAAATGAAACCGTAGTATTGCTAGTCATGTGCATGTACTTCATCATATTAATTGTTCATGCTTAATACAATAATCACACATCGCATCTTGATTATTGATATCATACGCATTCATTATCATTGATATATGCACTCATGAGGATTTCTTGGGATTTGATGATATTGCTGGATTTCGGGGGAAAACCGCAAATTTCTAAACTTATTACATATTTTTAAAACATGTAAATTGCGGTTTTCTAGTGATATAAGTGTCGTCCACCATGAGTTTGCTGTGGCTTTTGGAGACCCGTTTCGAGGAGTTGGATGAACCGTTTCGGGTACATGGTGGGCCCGGTAAGGTACCCCGGGGCAAGAGCTCGTGGTGATGACGATGAGCCTGGCAGGGGACGGATTACCTACCGGTGACTTCATTGGGCACGGCGGATATCCAGAGGATACCGACCGGGGCCGCGAGAGGATGATATATTGATACTGAGATGGGTCAGCCGGATGGCTGAGGCCAGAGACACTATGACATGGATTTATGGGATTTGAGACAGCTTTTGGGTGTCGTTGCTGGACACCGATTTTCGTCGATTCATTGACATTATGCTGGCATTCTAAAAGAGTTTCAAAAACAAAAGAAGATAAAATATTTCTTATATATACCTATTGAGACCCCAGATTTCCATGTTGCATACATATTAGCACACTGATGTTGTATACACACCTGCTAGTGCATCCAGTCATACCTGTATTTTAGATGCCAGGATGCTTGTGTGCATGCATACGATAGCCTTTGTAGATGTTATTTATTACTCACGAGTTGGCAACTCACCCCCGTTGTGCCACAGTCTTTTGCAGGTCCGCTCCGTCAGTTCAGTAGCGGCGGGCGCACTTGTCTTTTGCCTCTTTTGCCTGAGCTCGAGATTTGCTCATAGGTGGGTTATGTTATTTTTTTTTTTTGTACCACCTTGTATATTCTTGTATCTAGTGTACTCCATCTACTGTTCTACCAGATTATTGTATATTGACCTAGAGATGAGACTGTGAGGTTTGTGGATTTTATACTGTATTTGGGGTCGAGCTCACTTGAGCCGACATGCTACTTTTTCATGCTTCCTTATGCTTTATTATGCTTGTTGTCATTTACATTGCGTGGGATTGGTGACCGCCGTATGGCGAAGAGCTAGCTCCCGCTTGGGGATGCCCTATTTTGTGGATTCATGTATATATTTTGTTGTACCCATTTTTGGGGGCCAGTATTTACAAAGGAGACTCTGCCGAAATTTTCGGAAAAATTGATATTGTTTTTAAAAAGGGTTTTACATGACTTATTTTGATAACTCGCTTTCAATTGATTGGGTTTTCTTCACTCTTTTGCTTCATTGGTTTTGTTTTCTGGGCTTTGGCTTACTTATTTTACGGACGCCTTTAGACGTTTCGTAAACTTAAGTGCCAGTCACGTTCCGTACCCTGCGGGTCGTGACAAAGTTGGTATCAGAGCGATAGGTTTTACCTTTGTGAGTGTAGGATGACCCTTGGTAGATGGAGTAAGTGACTTAAGCAGCGTAACGTAGCGTGCGTATGTCCGCGGCATACTTACGATACGATACTCCGCCTAAGTGACTTTAGGATACTTGCTTGGAAATTTCCTTCTTCAATTCCGTGTATCCTATGATCCTATTGCACTGTCCTTACTATCTGTTTTCCTGTAACAACCACTATGCCGCCGAAGGCTACGAGGGCACAGAGGGCTGCCGCCAGAGACGAGATTCGAGCTGGCTCGTCCGAGACTAGGACTTAGCAGGGTGGTATGCCTACGCCGCAGGGACAGACCGATCCACCTTCCCCAGGCCGTATGGATAGGCTCGAGACCGGTATGGAGGAGTTGCGACAGATGATGGGAGGTATGCAGGAGCTGCGTCAGATGGTAGGATCCCTAGTTGCAGCCAGTCGTACACCGAGGCCGGATGACGTACCTACTACGTCACAGACGACCATGATACCTGCTCCTACTACTACCACCGTGGCCATTCCGGTTTCACTACAGGATTTCATGAGGCTGAGACCTCCAGTATTCACCGGCACCGAGGCAGCGGAGGACCCACAGACGTTCCTTGACAGTTTAGCCAGGATCTGCCGTTCGCTGAGATGTTCGGATGATCGATGGGTAGAGCTTGCGAGTTTCCGACTAGAGGGTCTCGCGCAGACATGGTGGGAGTCAGTCTTGAGAGGTCGAGCTGCAGATCTACCGCCTATGACTTGGGCCGAGTTTACAGCGGTCTTTCTAGCCCGTTTCCTTCCAGAGAGCGTTCGTGACGCCAGAGCTCGCAGCTCCGACGCCTTAGTCAAGACACCTGGGATGACGGTGTCTGAGTATGATATCCAGTTTACACAGTTATCCCGATATGCTCAGTATTTGGTGGATACCGAGGAGAAGATGGTGAAGAGGTTCGTACAGGGACTTGATGCCCAGCTATACCTTGCCATTGGCGCCCAGCACTACGACACTTATTCAGCTGCTAGGGATACGGCATTACGGATGGAGGCACGCATATCACAGACTTCGGTCGTTTCTGGGCCGAAGAGGATGCGCACCGATGTACCACCTCAGAGGCAGCGCGCCAGATTCTTTCCGAGAGATAGGCCTGGCAGAGGATTTGGGCGGGGACAGTTATATGGTTCTTATTCCCAGGGGCAGCAGCCGTCGCCAGGATGTTTTGGGTGCGGGAGTTTGCACCATCTTGTCAGAGACTGCCCGGTGAGACGACAGGGAGCAGCGACAGTTCCGCACGTGACCCTACCACCCTCACCACCCCCTCCTCAGAGAGCCCTACTTCCTACCCCAGGCGATGCTCCACGCCAGCTAGGTGCACCGAGAGGCCGTGGACGCGGCGGTCCTGTTCAGAGAGGACGAGGAGGCAGAGGCCGAGGTCGAGGTCAGCCCGCTATCAGTGGAGGACAGGCCCGAGTATTTGCTTTGACACCGCAGGATGCGCAGGCATCCAATGCCGTTGTGACAGGTACTTTGCCAGTTTGTTCTTTCGACGCACGGGTATTATTCGACCCAGGTTCCACACATTCGTACGTCTCTACACACTTTGCACCGATGTTGGGCCATGAGTCGTCGTCGTTAGATCAGCCGCTTGTTGTTGTTACTCCGGTAGGCGAGTCGTTTGTCGCTCGGTTTGTATTTCGTTTGTGTTCCGTTCGTATCGGGGAGAGGGATTCATCAGTTGATTTGATACTCCTCGATATGTTGGACTTTGATGTGCTTCTGGGCATGGATTGGCTAGCCACTTGTTATGCTTCGGTGGACTGCCGTGAGAAGGCAGTCAGATTTAGCTTTCCGGGAGAGCCAGTCCTTGTTATTCAGGGAGACCGCAGTGTCACCCTTCCCAGCTTAATTTCGTCTCTTCGCGCTGGTCAGCTCTTGCGGAAGGGATGTCAGGGATTCTTAGCGTTTGTTTGTGATACTCGAGCTGCAGAGGTTCCGTTGGACCGGGTCCCGGTAGTTTGTGAGTTCCCTGATGTTTTCCCTGATGAGCTACCTGGGCTACCGCCTGAGCGCGATGTTGAGTTCTGCATTGATTTGATTCCCGGTTCGGGGCCTATTTCTATACCGCCTTATCGGATGGCCCCGGCAGAGCTTCGAGAGCTGAAGGATCAGTTGCAGGATTTGTTGGACAAGGGGCTTATTCGACCGAGTGTTTCTCCGTGGGGTGCTCCGGTCCTGTTTGTCAAGAAGAAGGATGGAAGTTTGCGCTTATGTATCGACTACCGCCAGCTGAACAAAGTTACCGTTCGGAACAGATATCCGTTGCCGCGCATTGATGATTTGTTCGACCAGCTTCAGGGTGCGGGGTATTTTTCGAGGATCGACTTGCGATCAGGATACCATCAGCTGCGAGTTCGACAGGAGGATATACCGAGGACAGCTTTCCGTACACGCTATGGCCACTACGAGTTTTTGGAGATGTCGTTCGGACTCACCAACGCCCCAGCAGCATTTATGGATTTGATGAACCGTACATTCAGGCTGTATCTTGACTTGTTCATCATTGTGTTTATCGACGATATCTTGGTGTACTCCCGGAGCAGAGAGGAGCACGAGCAACACTTGCGGATTACGTTACAGACTCTGAGGGAGCACCAGCTGTTCGCGAAGTTCTCCAAGTGTGCTTTCTGGCTGGACAGCGTCGGATTCTTGGGTCACGTGGTTACGAGAGACGGCATTTGTGGGGACCCGAAGAAGATTGAGGCTGTTCAGCAGTGGCCCCGACCTACATCGGTGACTGAGATCCGTAGTTTTCTAAGCTTGGCGGGCTACTACAGGCGTTTTGTTCAGGACTTCTCCCGTATAGCTGCACCGTTGACCAGTTTGACCCGGAAGGGAGTTCCTTTCGTCTGGACGGAGGAGTGCGAGCGCAGTTTTCAGCAGCTGCGGACATGTTTGACTACGGCGCCGGTATTAACTTTGCCTTCGGGATCAGGCGGATTTGTTGTCTACTGTGATGCTTCGCGAGTGGGATTAGGATGCGTTTTGATGCAGCATGGCCGGGTGATCGCTTACGCTTCTCGGCAGTTGAAGAAGCATGAACAGAACTACCCCACTCATGATTTGGAGATGGCTGCAGTGGTCTTTGCACTGAAGATTTGGCGGCATTACCTTTACGGCGAGTCATGTCAGATATTCACCGATCACAAGAGCTTAAAGTACATATTTCAGTAGCGAGACTTTAACCTCAGACAGCGTCGTTGGATGGAGTTGGTGAAAGACTACGACTGCGAGATCTTATATCACCCCGGCAAGGCGAATGTGGTGGTAGATGCGTTGAGTAGGAGGCCCGGGGGTAGTCTATCCTTTTTGCGCGCAGTGCAGAGGCAGTCGTCAGCAGATTGGCAGATGTTATGCGACAGCCGAGTTGAGTTCGAGTTCACTCAGACAGGGGGACAGCTCGCGCATGTTCGTGCACGCCCACAGTTGCTTGACCGTATATATGAGGCGCAGCGCAGTGACGACCGTTGCTCAGAGATCATGGCACAGATGGGACAGGGCAGATTTTCCGAGTTCGTGGTTGACGATCAGGGGATTTTACGATATGGATCTAGACTGTGCGTACCAGATGCTGATGGATTGCGGCGCGACATTCTTGAGGAGGCACACCGATCAGTGTATAGTGTCCACCCCGGTTCCACCAAGATGTACCATGATATGAGAGAGACCTACTGGTGGGACGGGATGAAGAGGGACATTGCGGAGTTCGTTTCGAGATGCCTGACTTGTCAGCAGGTCAAGGCCGAGCACCAGAGGCCCGCAGGAGAGCTACAGCCGTTACCCATTCCAGAGTGGAAATGGGAGCAGATTTCGATGGATTTCGTTGTGGGTCTACCCAGGACCAGTCGAGGGTACGACTCCATCTGGGTGATCATGGATAGATTGACGAAAGCGGCTCACTTCCTTCCAGTGAAGACGACTTTCAGCTTCGCTCAGTATGCTCAGCTCTATATTGACGAGATCGTGCGACTACATGGCGTACCGTCTTGCATCGTGTCAGATCGAGGCACTCAGTTCACCAGCCGACTTTGGCAGAGACTTCAGGAGGCTTTGGGCACTCGTTTGAGCTTCAGCACAGCGTTTCATCCGCAGACGGACGGACAGTCAGAGCGGACCATTCAGACCCTCGAGGACATGCTCAGAGCGTGCGTTTTAGACTTTGGTGGTAGCTGGGATCGTCATTTACCTCTAGTGGAGTTCTCCTACAACAACAGCTTCAAGGATACTATTCAGATGGCACCTTTCGAGGCATTGTATGGGAGGAGATGCAGATCGCCCGTTTGTTGGACAGAGCTCAGCGAGAGCAGCATTTTGGGGCCGCAGCTTGTTGAGGAGACGACATCGAAGATCCAGTTGATCCGAGACCGGATGAGAGCGGCTCAGAGCAGGCAGAAATCGTATGCAGACAGGCGCCGTCGCAGATTAGAGTTCGCAGTTGGCGACCATGTTTTTCTGAGGGTCTCTCCGATGAAGGGCGTGATGCGTTTTGGGCGAAAAGGGAAGCTTAGCCCTAGATTCGTAGGTCCCTTCGAGATCCTCGAGCGTGTTGGCGCTGTTGCATATCGTTTGGCTCTTCCACCCAGCTTTCCCGATGTTCACCCCGTCTTCCATGTTTCGATGCTCCGCAAGTACCTTCACGACCCTTCGCATGCGATTCAGCACCCGACAGTCCAGCTTGAGCGCGACCTTTCCTTTGCAGAGCAGCCGGTGGCCATCCTGGATCGGCAGGTGAAGAAGTTGAGGTCGAAGATTATACCAACCGTCAAGGTCCTTTGGCGTAGCCCGAGCGGCGAGGAGGTTACCTGGGAGACCGAGGGCGAGATGAGGAAGAAATATCCCCATCTCTTCGAAGGTACGCGTAGCTATATTTTTAAATTCGGGGACCGAATTTCTTTAAGGGGGGAAGATTGTAGCGTCTTGAAAAGTCGTTTTGGTGTTTTCCTGAAATTCGGTGAAAATTCGGTGTTTTTCCGAAAACCGTCTTTCTCGATATTTTGCAGTTTAGGGCTAATTATACCTAAAATGGATAGGTAATTGCTTGTTTTTAGTAGCTAATGAGTTATTTATGAAATTTTGGTCATTTAAAATTTTTCCCTATTTTTCAATTTTTTAATATTATTTTAAGCCGGTAAGAAAATACATTAAATAAGCGATAAATACAAATTTTTCCGGGCTAATTTTAATCTCTAAAATTATGATAATTATAATCTAGTGATAACATGAATTTTTAGTAATTTATTTTGATTTTTAACCAATTTTTATGAATTGAAACGAATTTATTGAATTTTGGGCTAAAACTTGCAATTTTTGAGTTGTAGGGGGCCTTTTTGCATAAAATTTCTTTTGTAAAACCCCTCTATCTTTTCCCTCAGCCCAAGAACAGCCCAAACCTTGGCCAAGACCGGAAATTTCTGGCCTCTCTTTTCTTTGGTTGCTTCTTGAGTTGTTTTGTTAATTTATGGCTTTATTTTAATATAATGAATAATGTATGATACTTTTGACTTTGGAAACTTGACCATGACTTTCCCCACTTGCCCACACCCTCCCCCATCCCTCCATTCTGGCCGAAACCTGCACCATTTCCCACCTCCATTATTTTCCTTCTCTTTCTCTCTCATTTTCTTCAAAATTTGCAACAAAATTCAATAAAAATCCACAAATCCTTCTCTTTTTCAACATAAAATCCTTGTGCTACCTCTTCTCAAGCCTAATATAGTTGAAATCATGTGGAAAGGAGGCATTTTTGGAGAAAATTTTCTTGCTTGATCCATTGATCAAGAGGTATAATTTCTATCATGTTAAATTCTTTGTTTAAGTGCTTATGTTATATGGTTTAGTGTTAATTTAGTGTAGTTTAATCTAGTTTTCTTAGATTTTGTTTGAAAATTCTAACTAGGGTTTGAAAACCATGATAATTAATTAAGTTGTTTATTAGTTAATCTAGTTGTTAGTGAACTAATCTCTATGGTTACCTTGTTGATGTAGTTTTCAATTATGCTAATTTAGTTAATTTTAGAAGTGTGAAATTGTTGTTTTAGGATTTCAAGAGGAGGTTTTTGTATGGAAATGATATTTGAAACTTGATTAGTGAGTTGATTAAGATTTAGAAACCATTATTTAGTTAATTAAACCTAATTTGTTATCTAGTATTTTGCTAACCTAAATCTAAGAGGTGAACTTGCTAATTGGGGTTGAAATTAGTGTTAATTAAGTTTTTCAAGTGTGGATTTTGATTTGCAATTGCTATTTATAAAAATCAAGAAAGGGTTTGGTTGTGGAATATAGGTTTTGGAGCATGGTTAATGTGTTGTAATTAGTGGGTGTGGATTGCTTGTAGTGTGCTTGGGTGAGTATGCTTTATTGTAGTCGTTTTGTCGCAAATCGGCGATTTTTGCACCGATTTTGGGACGCTTTGCTTACTAGATTTTTATATAAATTATGTGTTGGACTATTTTTGATATCTTGATGATTGTATGGCTTGTCCTACGACTTTTAGGATGCGTGAGTGCGTTTTTTTTTGGGTAGTCGGGTTTTAGTTTTGCCGGGCGACCAAATCGGCGTTTTTCAGCAGTTTTTGCGATTTTCGCGTGTGTCCGCGCACTTTGTGCACGTTGTACCTAGCTAGCGAACGTTAGTAGTTTCGTTGAGGTTTTGCGTCGTTCTTGATATGTAACCTTATATTTGATACTGATGTAAATTCCAGGTTCGGTCGCGGAAACGTCAGACGCGGCGCGAAAGGGAAAGGCGATGATTGGACACAGCTAGCCAGGGATCCCGGTGAGTAGATTTAACATCTACGGGGGACGATCGTTTGGATGGCGCAAGTCGCCCGATAGATTTAGTAAACCGGAAATAGTAAATTGGATAGTCACTTGTGACATTAGAATAATAATACTGGCATGATAATTGCTGCAATTAGATCAATATGTTATATCCATATACGCAAACTCAATTGTAGGACACATGCACCATTACCAGGTCTTTATATGCAGCACGAGCACTATACATGTTTACACACACACCCTGGAAATTGCCATGCCACCACACTAGATAACTTTTAAATTGAAACCTTTTACTAATTGATACTTAAACTGGTACTATTGCCTTTAATTCCTTAAAAATGAAACCGTAGTATTGCTAGTCATGTGCATGTACTTCATCATATTAATTGTTCATGCTTAATACAATAATCACACATCGCATCTTGATTATTGATATCATACGCATTCATTATCATTGATATATGCACTCATGAGGATTTCTTGGGATTTGATGATATTGCTGGATTTCGGGGGAAAACCGCAAATTTCTAAACTTATTATATATTTTTAAAACATGTAAATTGCGGTTTTCTAGTGATGTAAGTGTCGTCCACCATGAGTTTGCTGTGGCTTTTGGAGACCCGTTTCGAGGAGTTGGATGAACCGTTTCGGGTACATGGTGGGCCCGGTAAGGTACCCCGGGGCAAGAAGCTCGTGGTGATGACGATGAGCCTGGCAGGGGACGGATTACCTACCGGTGACTTCATTGGGCACGGCGGATATCCAGAGGATACCGACCGGGGCCGCGAGAGGATGATATATTGATACTGAGATGGGTCAGCCGGATGGCTGAGGCCAGAGACACTATGACATGGATTTATGGGATTTGAGACAGCTTTTGGGTGTCGTTGCTGGACACCGATTTTCGTCGATTCATTGACATTATGCTGGCATTCTAAAAGAGTTTCAAAAACAAAAGAAGATAAAATATTTCTTATATATACCTATTGAGACCCCAGATTTCCATGTTGCATACATATTAGCACACTGATGTTGTATACACACCTGCTAGTGCATCCAGTCATACCTGTATTTTAGATGCCAGGATGCTTGTGTGCATGCATACGATAGCCTTTGTAGATGTTATTTATTACTCACGAGTTGGCAACTCACCCCCGTTGTGCCACAGTCTTTTGCAGGTCCGCTCCGTCAGTTCAGTAGCGGCGGGCGCACTTGTCTTTTGCCTCTTTTGCCTGAGCTCGAGATTTGCTCATAGGTGGGTTATGTTATTTTTTTTTTTTGTACCACCTTGTATATTCTTGTATCTAGTGTACTCCATCTACTGTTCTACCAGATTATTGTATATTGACCTAGAGATGAGACTGTGAGGTTTGTGGATTTTATACTGTATTTGGGGTCGAGCTCACTTGAGCCGACATGCTACTTTTTCATGCTTCCTTATGCTTTATTATGCTTGTTGTCATTTACATTGCATGGGATTGGTGACCGCCGTATGGCGAAGAGCTAGCTCCCGCTTGGGGATGCCCTATTTTGTGGATTCATGTATATATTTTGTTGTACCCATTTTTGGGGGCCAGTATTTACAAAGGAGACTCTGCCGAAATTTTCGGAAAAATTGATATTGTTTTTAAAAAGGGTTTTACATGACTTATTTTGATAACTCGCTTTCAATTGATTGGGTTTTCTTCACTCTTTTGCTTCATTGGTTTTGTTTTCTGGGCTTTGGCTTACTTATTTTACGGACGCCTTTAGACGTTTCGTAAACTTAAGTGCCGGTCACGTTCCGTACCCTGCGGGTCGTGACATTTTGTCTCTTTGCATTTGTGTTCAGTGGGAATACAAATGCGGGCATGTATATGCAGTAGCGGGGTTTTCCTGTAATTTATTACGGGATCAGTTTTCTGAAGTTGCCAGTTTGCATTCCGTTCCGGCCGGTTTTCCTTTGTTCTTTCGCGGCCGGACTTTTCGATGGAGGGGGTTATTTGCAGTTTGCAAATAACTTATTTGTGGAGGGGTTTCTTGCATTTGTGCCTTCATAATCATGAGATTCTTTTCTTGTCATTCCTTGCATTTATTGAGAAGGGAAATGAAAAGATTGTGAGTGAGAATTTGGTGCGACCTTTTTTGATTAATCTTTATCAATTCTTTTTTTCCCACTTGCTATTTTTCCATTCATATTTCCCTCCACCATTTCTTGATCATGGGGCCGGCCACTTTGAGGAGAAAAAGAGAGAGTGTTCCTTTTCTTTGGGTGTGGGAAATTAATCATCATACATGCTACATGCTTGCTTGCTACAAATTTCTCACAACTCTTCAAAGTTCATCTTGATCCCTCCATACATGGCAACTCCTAACCCTCAAGAGACATAGCCTACTACACTGGTCTACAACAAACCTTGGACGCGTCGGCTAGCCAACTTCGCGCCCGAGTTGCCTCGGTCAAGAGGTGGGAGCCCGTAAAAGATTCCGGCTACGTGGTTTCCTTTCCGACGAGGAGGTGATGGACGGAGTTTCCGCGGGAGATCGGAGTGGAGACGAAGACCGAAGGACACAGATCGCTTGGTATACTTCTCTACCCGTATTTTACTTTGCTAGTTGCTAGGTTAATGGCCCGATCCGGGTGAAAAGTGCGCGGTGGCGCCGGTTGCAAGTTTTGCAAAGTTTTTCGTTTCCGCGTTTCCGGCGTCGGATTGACGGCCGGGGCGCCGCCGCGGACTTACACTCTAGCCCTGCCCCGCTCTACCGTTAGTTACCAAACCTAACGGTGCAGACGGGACATCGAGGCGAATGCGGATGGCATAAGCGTACGTTGTATTTATCTGTGATGTTTAGGTGGACTTAAATGATGGGACAGTCATTAATGAGATTAATGAAAGAAAATAAACCTAAAAGATGTTGTGGAATCGAATTTCAAAAATAAAACAGGTAGCTACAGTTCTTGCTTTGCATCACGGTGTTCCTTGTAGAACATCCTGCACCTTATTCGATAAGGAAAGGGCCGAGATCCCTTCATCGGGAGTGACCCCTTTAACAATAACTGGCAGATGCTACAACCCTCGGTTTGTCTTTTGATTGTATCTATAGTTTTTGCTTTGCACAACGGTATATATGATATATCCTGCACCTTATTCGATGAGGAAAGGGCCAACGATCCCTTCACCGGGAGTGACCCCTTTAGCAAAACTAGAAAAGCCTCAAAAGCACTCCATTTAAAAACCATTTGATTCCGCAACGAGATCAAGTTCATAGCGTTAAAGGTTTTATTAAAAACCATATGCAACCCTCTGTCATTTTAGGAAGTAGAGTACTTAGTATTAGTGCCGTGTTTGTTCACCATAGTCAAGGCACAGTGTACGGTAGCTAAGTGATGTCTTCCTACACCGCATATGATGCGATTAGTTAGGACAGTCGCGTGACTTTGTTGACCTTAGTTAAGGGTTATGTGGGTGGGTCTAATTAATCACGAAATGACGGGTAGAACTTGACTAGTGCTTATGATTTGTTGACCATAGTTAAGGTCATAAGTGCTAGGGGTAAAAACCTTTATCGGGAGTTTCAAGTGTTGAAATTTGCAATGAGATTGCATACCTTCTATATGATAGTTGGATCCCGATACCCACTGCGAGTAATTGTTACTCCTGGGAGAGTTTTGCACTTTACAATTAGCCGATCAAGTAGGTGTCTAGAAAGGTGTCAATGGGGTTACGCCCCTGGGAAAACAAGATTTACTTTAATTAGGTCCGTGCGAAAGCACGGGGAACCTCCCTCAAAGTACCGGCACTGGCCTGGCTGAAAGATTGGCAAACTTGTAGAGTGTAATTAATCCCGGCTAGTCTTTCCTTTTAGGGTTTGAAGGAAGATTTGATAAAAACAGTGGGAGCCATCCTGATTAGATAAAATATATAACCAATCTAATCTTGCAAGAGCGCACGCAGAGTGTTTTCTTCTCTCTCTCTCAAGGTAGCGACCATATCACGCCTTAATCAAGATAATAATATGGATGTATTGACCGAACCCGCTTGTTATACTGAGCTGGGGAACGTTGGTCCCGCTCCAACTTATAATTGTTATAAGACAGAGCAGGAAATAGGGGAATACCAAGATTCCCATGCAGCCCAAACGAAGAAAGTGCATATGATGCATCTTCTTCGGGTGTGTTCGTTACACAGAACTGTTTCTCAGTATCCTCTGGGTCCTGGGTATCTGATACCGGATCAGGATCCCAGATATGTAATATGTTACATAGGGCTACAGAAAGGCAGAGAACTGAGAACGGGTGATAAGTTTCATGAGACAGAAAACGGTGCAAGTGTTGCAGCCAAGTCTGTTGGTCACTATCACCCTGTTTTACCAATACATTGATTCTGAACAAATGCTATTAGATACCGAACCTGATATACAAAATCATATCAATCTATTTATTTATTAAAGAAGGATATAATTTTGTATTGTTGAATATTGTTTTGAACATTTCAAAAGTTGATCGGTTCAGGAACGTTATCTAAAAGCATTGACGTTCTAAATCAAACTACAGTTCCTAATATACGGAACACACACAAGAGGAAGAGTTTAGAAATAAACGAATTCTTCTTGAGGTATTGTAGACTAGGTCATATAAATATGACCCGACTAGCTTAAGTTGCATTCTAGATGCATATTTAAATCAGTTTGAATTTACATCTTGTGAAACTTGCCAGTCATGTCACAAAGATAAGATGACCATAGCTCTGTTTATTGGAAACAGAGAAAGAGTTAGTGAACTCTTGGGACTGATACATGATGATGTATGTAAACTCCCCTGTCTACACTTGCCATGACCCGTTCTTTGCACTTCATTACATTCTCTGATGATCTCTCAAGATTCAGTCATATGTTCCTGTTGAAACATAAGTCCGAAGCTTTTGAGATATTCACAGAATATAAGTTAGAAGTAGAGAACCAAAAACCGGGTATAAGTATTATGTCATATGATAAGATCAGGGAGGAGAATACTTGTGCATAGAATTCCTGGACTATTCTAAAGGAGAATGAGATTCTCTCTCGGTATTACTCCTCTGAATATACCACAGCACAACGGTGTATCGGGGCGGAGCAATCACACCATATTAGATATGGTGCGCTCTATGATGAGTACTACTGAGTTACCTATTTCCTTTTGGAGGTTATGCACTTAAGAAGATGCATACCTATTGAATTAGGTTCGAATCAAATCAGTGCCTACCACTCCATATAAGATATGGTATGGGAAGAGCCCATTTCTTAAGTAAATTAAGATTTGGGATTGTCCGGCCTATGTCAAAAGCAAAATCCGGACGAGATCGAGGCAAGGTCAGTTCTGTAGAACTGGAAGGAGTTCCAGCTATACAAACTACAGCTGATGATTTGACAGAACCAAACGATTCTATAGTCCCCGACGAAGCTCAGCCTCTCCGCCGATCTGGCAGGGTTCCTCATCCGCCTGAGAGATACTTCGGTTTCTCGATGACAGTGGGAGCGAGGATTGCATCATGAGATGATGACCCAACTAGATTCGAGCAGGCCATCGAGAGTAGGGACTCTGTAAGAATGGTTGGATGCTTAGTGATCTGAGATGGAATCCATGTACACCAACAAAGTATGGACTTTGGTTGCTATATCTGAAGGGTTAAATCCCCATCAGGAGCAAGTATATCTTGAGAAGATTACTTGGTATAGATGGAAAAGTTGAGACTTTCAAAGCTAGACTTGTTGAAGGTTTTCTTTATCGACCAGGCGTGGATAATGATGAAACCTTTTCCAAGTGGCTATGCTTAAGTCCATCCGGATCCTACTTGCCACGGCTACATACCATGACTACGATATCTGGTGGTTGGCTGCCATGGTTGCTTTTCTAAATACTGATTTAGAAGAGAACGTCTATAAGAACACAGCCATAGGGCTTCGTAAACAGTGGGAGCAGCGGAAACATGTGCAAGTTGCTTTACAAAATAAAGCAGGCATCGCAGAGTTGGAACATCTGTTTTGATGTGATAGTCAAAGTGTTTGACTTCATCAAAATGGTAGATGAACCTTGTATATACAAAAAGGGTAGTAGAGAGTAAGGTGGTGATCCTCGTAGAGTACGTGGACAACATACTCTTGATAGGAAAAGAGTTTCCTATGCTGCGCTCGGTCAATCTCCTCTTATCACATGAATTCTCCATATAGGAACAAAATGATACCTCCTAAATCCTGGGTTTTGGATCTATGAGATAGATCTAAATGGATGTTAGGATTCTCACTAGTTGTAGTGAGATGGTATCAGTTAATCCTGGGGAGAATCATTGGAAAGGTTCCAGGGTGATAAGGTCGACTGAATGTCAGTCTCAGGCATTGTCTTTACCCTCAGTGGAGGGACGGTATGTTGGAAGAGTTCCAAGCTGGATACCGTGGCAGACTAGACGATAAAGGCTGGTGACATCGCTATCAAAGATACTACCAAAAAGGCAGTTTGGGTGTATATTAGTTCATGAGATGAACTAGGTTCCTACCATTGTGTGACAATGGAAGTGTGGCTTTGGCCCAGGAACCCCGCTCCCATCAGTGACTCAGACATATTCTGAGGCAGCATCACCTGATCATGGAGATAGTTGATCTCCAGGGTGATCGAGGTTAGGAGATTAGACTCAGAGGACAACACGGAGGATCCACTCACAAAGGCTTTTTTCCCAGAGAGAGACTTTTATGGGATGGTTGAGTATGAGATACTGCAACCACTGCTATAGATGGCCCTAGTGCAAGTGGGAGATTGTTAGTTATATGTATGCCCTAGAGGCCATTACTGTACATGAGATGTATATTGTAGTGGATGCTAGGACATATATAGGTAGGACTTTCTTGCTCGACATGATAGTACGCCATCTGGTTGCTCTTTATCTTAACATGTATATTTGCAGTCTCTCTATTACATGTTGATAAAGCCCTTAGGATGAGTACTCGACTTCCAGGAATATGATGCAGATCATACTAGTGGGGCCTGGGTAGTCAATGAGTACATCCTTCAATGTTCCTAGTCGTGGGAATATCGAGACGGGGCATCGATATTCCAGAGTAGACTAGCGTATATCTTCTCGATCCATGTGATGGGCGATGGATGATCCCATATTCATTTGTGTTTGACATCAGAGATGGTATGCGGGTGCTCAGTGGTGACTGGGTACACTGAACGGACTCGCCGAGAACTCCCAGATGGTATTATACCTCACGTCAGATGGTAGTTCTCTGGTGACACTGGTACAGCTTAGTTTGTTGACCCGAGATCGTCATAGAGTCTTGTGTGTCTCCCACTGTGCTTTGATTTCCACCCTACCACGGCTCTACTGAGTCGTGCAAACAGGTGGTTTTTGGGTACAGTCCCGATTCACATGGAGGCAATGAGCGATAGAAGGGGATTCGTCTCTCCCGGTATTGGGGGTTGATGTTGCGCTATGCTCGACTGGACATAACTGGAAATCCCTGGCCAGGGTTGCACTGATTTACTGGTAAGTGTTATCAGTAGTTTCATGCGTGTTATGGACCTTACATCGGCATGACTTATCAAGCTACTGGGGTCTGACGTTTACCACCCCTAGGCGAGATATGCGACATATCAGACGAACAGACCGAACTGTACGGTAAGTGTTGCTGGTTCGATTCACAGGAGTGTGAGCAGGCTTGCTCGTTGATCTTCTGATCGTTCAATACCCCGGTGGCCGTTATGTTTAGCAGACCGCTTGCGGCTTGTGGGTGTTTGATATGATCATCACCTACTGCCGGCGTATTGACGAGTCTTTAGAGTCCTACACAGGGGTTTCCTGGCTCAAGCGAAACGAAATAGGAGAGCATATGATATATGTGCGGGACCAAGATTGATACGATATGAGATACCGTATTCTATTCTCGCGATTTGTGACATTGATCGGTTGTATACGATATAACCGGGTTATCGGATCAAGTGTTTATTCGATAAGTTGTTACTTTTGATATTAGTCGGTTATAGCCGGATTATTAAATCAAGTGTTGATTTAATGATTTAATGTATAATTATATATATTTGATATATTACTTTACATTAACTAGTATTTGTTCACTTAAGATTAACTTTCTCACTTGAATGTGCACATTGTTTATATGTGATATATGCAAGTGTACAAGTTTGTATCATGCTTGATGATACATACAAGTTGTGTGTATGAGACCTATACCAAATCAAGGTTAAAATAGGGTTTACTAAATTCCTAACAAATAACAAAAGTAGTGAGACTTTGGTCAAAGTTATCAAGCTTCATGAAGCTTGATAAACATTGACAAAGTCAACCCTTTTGTCATTTGTATAGGATATTAGTTAACCCAACCCTTAACCTAATGCTTTTGTTAATTCTCTATATGAGTTAAGCATGAGAGCTTAACTCAACCATGGTGCCATAATTAAAATGATAAGTTTCATTTGGATTCATTATCTTTTTATTCTTTCTTCTTCTTCATCTTCATCAAGCTTCAAGAAAGCTTGCTACCTCTAATGGTGCCATGAGATTTAGAGTGAGAAATCCAAATCCAAAGTGAACCCACTTCCTATTTCTTCATCCTCTACCACTTTCCAAGTAGTATAG
The DNA here is from genome assembly GCA_030015575.1 of Agapanthus africanus. NCBI lineage: Eukaryota > Viridiplantae > Streptophyta > Magnoliopsida > Asparagales > Amaryllidaceae > Agapanthus > Agapanthus africanus. Next base: position 334,965,285 of record JASDDO010000031.1, read on the forward strand.
GGTGTTCTATTCACAAAGTTTTTGACCAAGTGAAGGAATAGCTTGAGCTTGAGTCTCCCCGACGTAGATCATCTTCGGCCTCGAAGTCAACGACCTAGCCCGCTCATTTCTCCGATGAAACCATCGCTAGAGTCTGGGATCCCGATGATCGCAGCGGAGGGACGTCAACATGGAGCTAAAGAAGTGGAGGACCGGATCTACAAAGGTTGTAATCCCTTTCACTTATTAGTAAAGTTGTTTTCTAGCTTATAGTTTCGCCTATCCTCTAGTTAACGATCTTCATTAGGGTTTCTCGGCACATAAATTTTTGAATTTGGCATGGTTGATGCCTTGTGGAACCTCATGAGTGTGCCTAGGAACCCTACAAGGCCGTCTCATCCGCCTGAGAGATACTACGATTTTATCATAAACGGGGATAAAGAGGATTGCATCATTGATAATGATGAACCTACTAGCTTCCAGCAAGCCATCCAGAGCGGCGACTCAGTAAGATGGCTGGATGCAATGCGGACCGAGATGGAGTCCATATACACCAACAAAGTATGGACTTTGGACTTTGCTCTAGATGGGGTAAAACCCATAGGATGCAAGTGGATCTTCAAGAAAAAGATTGTTGTAGATGGACAAGTGGAAACCTATAAGGCTAGACTTGTTGCAAAGGGTTTTTGTCATAGACCTGGTTTGGACTATGACAAAACTTTTTCTCCAGTGGCTATGCTCAAATCCATTCGGATCCTTCTTGCCATTGCCGCATTCCATGATTTTGAGATCTGGCAGATGGACGTAAAGACGGCTTTTCTAAATGGTAATTTAGAAGAGTGCGTCTATATGGATTAGCCAGAAGGTTTCAATCAGAGTGGGAGCAGCGGGAAAGTATGCAAGTTGCTTAAGTCCATTTATGGACTAAAGCAGGTATCGCGGAGTTGGAACATCTGTTTTGATGAAACGGTCAAAGAATATGACTTTATCAAAAATCCAGATGCACCATGTATATATAGTAAAATTGTAGCACGAACTGTTGTATTCCTCGTCTTGTACGTGGATGACATTCTCTTGATAGGAAATGACATTCATATTCTACAATCTGTCAAAGGATTCTTGTCACACAGGTTCTCCATGAAAGACCTAGGTGATGCCTCTTACATTCTGGGGATCCAGATCTATCGTGATAGATCTAAGAGGATGTTGGGACTTTCGTAGTCCAGGTAAATCAACACTATACTGAAAAGATTCAGTATGGAAGATTTTAAGTGCGGCAATTTGCCGGCTTGTCACGGAATCACCCTCTCCAAAGAGATGTCTCTCAAGACTGATTTGGAAAGGGATCGCATGTCGATTATACCCTACTCTTCTGCGGTAGGCTTTATAATGTATGCGATGTTGTGCACCAGACCAGATGTAGCTTACGCACTGAGCATGGTAAGCAGGTATCAGTCAGACCCAGGGGAGAAGCACTGGATAGCAGTAAAGAACATTCTCAAGTACCTGAGAAGGACTAAGGATATGTTCTTTGTTTACGGCGGAAAAGACCTCCAGATCGAGGCTTTTATCGACTCCAGCTTCCAGAGTGACAAGGATGACTCCAAGTCCATGTCAGGTTATGTCTTTACCCTCAATGGAGGGACGGTGTGCTGGAAGAGTTCCAAGCAGGACACCATTGCTGACTCGACGATGGAAGCGAAGTATATCGCTGCTTGCGATGCCGCAAAAGAAGCAGTCTGGATGAAGAAGTTCCACACAGAACTTCAGGTGGTTCCATCCATTGTTTATCCAATACCTCTGTATTGTGACAACAACGGGGCTATAGATTTAGCGATGGAACTTAGTTCCCATCAGAAGTCCAGACACATCTTAAGGCGGTATCACCTGATCAGGGAGATCATAGATCGCCAGGAGATCGAGGTCCGGAAAGTTGCTACAGAGGAGAACACTGCAGATCCATTCACAAAGGCCTTACCTCGGATTCAGTTCGAGAGGCTACTCGAGATGATAGGTCTTCGATATGCCAGTACATAGCTCTAGTGCAAGTGGGAGATTGTTAGTGTATATGCCCTAGGGGCCATTATTGTATCATACTAGTTTGTATATTACTTAATGGAAGATTGGGATATTCACGGTTATATTAACAGTCTCGCTCAACATAATAGTATGCTACTTGGTTTATATCCATCTTAATATGTGTATATGTTTCTTTTAACACATCGTGAAAACATATTGATAGAGCCCATAGGAACTTGCTTGACTACCAGCGTTGTGATGGCAGTCATACTAGTGGGGGCTGGGTAGTCTACAAGCACATCCTTTTTCAGGTCCCTAGTCATAGGATTATCGAGACAGAGCATCGATACTCCGGAGTAGACTAGTGTGTACACTTCTCATCCCATTTGGGGAGATGGTCTGTCCCACAGCCATCAGTACGTTGTACTGGAGATAGTATACAGGTGCTCGTTGGGTTACGGGTATACCGGACATGACTCGCTGGGAACTGTTGGTTGGTATTATACCCGTCGTCGGTTAACAGTTCCCAGGTGACATGAGTACAGCATAGTCCACAGACTTGACACTGCTGCTTCGTCTCGAGTGTGTTCCCACTGTTCTTAGATTGCTACCCTACCACGGCTCAAAGGAGTCGTACAAACAGGTAGCAGTTGGGTGCAGTCCCGAAGCACTTGGAGGCAGTGGCGGATAGATAGGATTCGTCTCTCCCGGTATTAGGAGTTGGTATCGCGCTGTGTTTGGAGAGCCATTACGCAAAGTCCCTGGCCAGGGAAAACGAGATTTACTGGTAGGATTTCCAGTAGCTTCTCAAGGTGTAATGGGCTTCACTCCGACATGACTTATACCGCTTTTAGGGGACTGACGCTTGCCGCCCCCTAGGCCCGATATGCGATAGTCCTAGACGAACAGACCGTATTGTACGGAGATTGTCACATCAGGCTCAGTAGGAGTTCGGATGGGTTTCCTCATCGGCCTTCTTATCGGCATCTACCTGGGGACCGTTACGTACAGCTAGTACCGCTTGCGTCCTGTGGTTAAACCCACTGCCAGCATAGTGTCGAATCTTTAGAGTCCCACTCAGAGAGTTTCCCTGCTTCAGGTAAAACGATATAGAGGTCGTATGGTTTTACGACAGGGTTCGGACATATACGTGTATTTATGCAAGTACGATGTTCGGACAGATTTTACTACCACGCTTTAGTTTAAGCCAGATTCTAGTATTGGATTATTGGATTTATACAGTCTCAGAATTTCCGTGTTTTCACGGATGGGAGGGGCATTCTCGTAATTAGTCGAGAAGCTTCTAGAAGAAAGATGAGGTGGGGAGCTTAGGTGTTATTTGCATTAAATGGATTAGTGACTCATGAGATGAATCATCCAAATGAGTTAATGAAGCATTTATTGCTTAATGACTCATGAGATGATTCATTGTTTGTATTAAATGAAGCATGGTTGTAAATATCATATAATGATTTAATTGATATTCTTTATGTTCATCATATATTGAAATGAGACATAATTCATTTTCATTCTCACTTTCACATTCTCTCTCCTCAAGCTCTCTCTCTTCAAAGACCTAACCCTAATCTTCTCATGTGTTGAGATCCTAGGGTTAGCAAGACTAATAGATCCCTAATCCTCTTCTATATTCTCTATGTTACTTTGATTAGCACTCATATCCACCTAGTTACCTCAAGTGAGAGGTTAAATCTTGGAGAAGGAGCTCTCGGGTGGATCTTCTATCACATCGAGGAGGCCGACGAGGAAATGAACTACAAGAACAAGAAGGACTTGAATCTTTAGGTATAATCATCTATCATAGTAGCTAATCACTTCTAGATAGTTGTTAGTTAGGTTTTTGCAAAGATCCGTAAAGTTAGTCGATGTTAACTTAAACAAAATGATTGTTTTACATATTTCGCCTCCTCGCAGCATGTGGGGTGTCTAACGTCGACTTACAGGTAATCTACTGGTTATCCGCGTTTTTTTTGTGGTGTCTAAGGCAAGTGGTTACTTAACTAGGCCCACTGCTTACGTAATGGAGAACCTCCCACTTACCTGGCACTTACCTGGCCACAGAAAGGATAAAGAGGCAGTAGAGGATTTATCATGCGATTTGTCTTCTGAAAGTCTAGGAGCGGTCTAGTGACATGACCTAGGTGACCATTAGATCTAGGATGGTGTGTGCATTTTTTGTGATTTGATTTTTTAAAACCCGTATTTTTCAAAACAAGCACCAAACCAACTTTCCCCTAATTATCACACCGCTGCCACTAGTGCTAAACCTTTTAGTACAAGCTAGGCTGGACACGGGATTCTAGTGCCCGTCTTGTCCGCGTTTCCCAGATCGACTCCAAAGTCGGTATTTCTTTATTTTCTTTTTCCCCACCACCCACCACGATCGCGATGGACGGATAACCATTGAACTTTATCACCACTCTGCCACCGCCTGCAGGTGCGCAGAATCCTCCGCGCATTTCTTTCCAAGGGAGATGCTACCCTACACGTAGCCCCCTTCCCACCTGACTTTCTATTCCGCCAGCTAATGGGGACAATTTCGAAATTGAACCTCATTTCATCAAAATTTTACCCAAATTTCATGGGCTCAAGTCTGAAGACACATACGTTTTTATTACCAGATTCGAAAACGTATATGCTTTGATGGGTAATTCACAATTGTCTCTGGATGCTATGCGTTTACGTCTTCTCCCATTCACTTTGTGCGATTTAGCCGAGAAGTGGCTTTACAACACAACTGCACATTCTATTTCAACATGGGACGAGTTCATTGTCCTTAAGAAATTTTATCCCGATCATAAGACCGCCCGTGTTCGTAACGAAATCTTCAAATTTACCCAACTTCCCAACGAACCATTTTGGAAATGCTTTGAACGGTTCAAGAATCTTCTTTTACAATGCCCTCATCACGGAATCCCTAGATCGGATCTGTGTCGAAATCTCTATGAGGGTATTGATCTCACGACAAAACGGATGCTTGAAACGATGTGTCATTGCCAATTCCTATCTAAAGATGATGGTCAAGCTTAGAAATACCTAGAAGATCTTGCCCAAAACACTTTACAATGGGAAAGTGTTAGTCACCCATCGTTTAGGGAAGGTATCAATCAGCTCGATGTTTCCGTCATAATGAAAGCCGAAATGGCCGCAATACAAAGGAAACTCGACGCTATAGAAAACATAATCTCTTCAGCCTCTCTAAACCAATACAAACTTCCCAAAACTGTGTGTGGTTGTTGTTCCAACCCATCACATTTGACGGAAGAATGTTCTTTGAATGTACCGTTTCAAGGTCTCACTAATGCTGCATTTCAGCAACAACCTAGAAACGATCCTTCTTCTTCCACATATAATCAAGGTTGGAGGAATCACCCTGATTTTGGTTGGAACCAATACCAAACTCAAAACACGGTTCCAAACCAGAATAATTTTCAAAGGGTCCCTCCACAACAACAGCAACCACCACAACAGAGTCAGCACCCTTTTCAACCGCAACCTTTACAAAATCTGGCCAACAACTTTGATCCATCTTCTGTCGGTACCAATAATTCCTCTGCACTCGAACAAACCTTGGATTTGCTGTTGACCATTCAATTGACGGCTGACTTAAGTCTTCTATCGACACAATAAAGAATAACTCTGCCTCCCAAGGTGAGAGTATTAAAGCGATAGAAGCACAAATTGCACAGTTAACAGCCGCGTTGTAACGTCTTAGATTTCGGTTAGTGTTCGTTTAGACGTTAATGCGGGTTTACTGTAAAAATTTTACCAATTCGGGTTCCTCACATTTTATAACATTTAATTAATAAATTATTATTATTTGTTATAAGCATGCAAGCACGTGTGCACGTAAATGTGAGTTTTGTTTGTGCTAATTTTGATCTTAGCAACCTTGACACTTAACCTAATCTTTCTTTAATCCAATCCTTAACCTAAACCTTAGATCTTTAGAGTGAGAGAGAGAGATATTTATTTTGGTGTGGTGAGGTGTGTGTGAAAACATTAATGATGCATTAATGATGTGGTTACACTCACCCTCATTTCTCACCCTACACTCACCTCCCTCTCTCTTCATTATTTCCTCTCTTTCTTGTTCTCTATCTCATTTATTCTCTCATCTCTCCCTCATCAAACTAAACACTCTCATTTCTTCACACAAATCCATCACAAAATTTATGTTGAAGGAAGAAAGAGTGTTCTCTTTTTCAAAGTTCACCAAAATCACATCTTTCAATCACTTTTGCCTCTTGGATGCCTAGGAGCATGCAAAGCTTGGATCTTTGAGTTCTTTTTTGTAGGTATTGTTCTTTTGCTGTTGTTTAAGCGTTTTTAGTGTATCTTAGCTAGTTAGTTTCAGTTTAGATTGGTTAAAGTTTAGTTTTTGTGTGAAATATCGTATTTTAGTGTCGTTTTGTGATATATGTAATCTGCTGTGACCCGGAAAGATTACTAGAAAACTAAACAATATAGCTGTGTTGTACCTGAGACCATAGGACCCCACCTGAGACACGAGACCCACCCCACCGGCCAGGGCCGGCGACGTATGAAGGGGATTCCGGCGACCTCGGCTCGAAGAATGAGTTGGGTGTGGGTTTTTGAGGGTAGGTCTATGCTGTGGTTTGTGTGTTTTTGGTCTTGTTTGATTGTTGAGTTTTCTCTGTATGCAAAATCTGGGATCACCTAGGTAGTTTCAAGTGTTTTGTGTCCGCGCGATACGTTATATGACACGGATCGTGCACTTTGTGTGGTTTTGCTCTTGGGTTAGTTTCGTCGTGTCGCTACGCACGTTAGCCACAATACGAACGCTTGAGAGTATGTTTTGTGTTGTTGCGTTGGTCTAGTATAGTTAGTACCTGTTTTGATCAATTATTAATATAAACTTGTTTTATCGTATTATGTTGCAGGTTCGCAGGCGGGGACTTCGGACGCTGCTACAAAAGGAAAACGGATGGTAGACATCACCTAGCTTGGAGCGTTGGTGAGTAGATTTAACATCTACAGGGAAATCTCCCGCATGGCGTTATGCGTCTGGACTAGAGATGTTATTCATGTCGTATATTCTATGTCATATTTAGAATTGCGCATTCACCCTACTGCTAAGGTTATTGTTGTGCTTGGACTAGTATCCTTAGGACACTGCACCATTATTGACGGCCTATGTTGCACGAGCACTGATTGTATGCCACACACACCGTCAATAATTGCCATGTCAAGCACAACCCACTTATACATATGATATTGCTTGGTTAGGGACATTGAGACATTGATTCATATTTCTTATCGCATATGACATTTAGCATACCTGTATATCCACATGCTTATACATATGCCTTCACATACTTACATGCTAGATACCTGTATACCTATAGAGTATTGTACCATTAGTAATAGGTACAAACACACTTCACTCATACCCAGGGGGGTATACTACATCATTACTTATAGGTAGATACATATACCTTGCTATACCTTTATATTTACACATACATCTGGTTATAGCTACATGCTTACCTTTACTTGATGTTATTTAGAATTGGAGAAAATAGGAATCGCATGATATTTATATTAACTTTTTGTAGTTAATTAACGGCTTTTCCTTTATATGCTTACATTTCAGCTTTATGTTGCATATATTATATTCATGGATTTTCACATTGTGATATGGATTTTTCATGATATTTTCTGGATTTGAGGACCGTGGGAGTTCATGAAATTATGCATTATTTGAAAAACGCGGTTTCCCTTGATATGATATTTCAGCATCCACCATGAGATTTATCGGTTCTGATTATATACTCCATATGAGGGTCGGGTGCTGTATGAGAGTACATGGTGGGGCCCGATACGGTTCCCCTCGGCAAGAATGATCGATGGTCCATGCCGATTGAGCCTGGAAGGTGGGCAAGTACCAACCGGTGACATTACCAATGACTCAGCGGTTATCATGGGGATGCCGACGGGAGTCATGTACGTATAGATACGTCGAGAGGCGAGGGTCAGAGCTAGGCACTCGAGCTTTCGGGATAGCATATGATACGTACCTATCAGGGTGCCGGTCTTGGTGACAGCACCTGATAGATCAGCATTTCTGTGTCGACGCTTGACATATTGTTTTCATGATATTTTACTTCTTTGTATATATAACAGTGGAATGGGACGCTGTTATATATGCCCTTACACCAATATTAGTGGAATGGGACGCTAATATATGTGTATTGACATTAATTTATATGCATCATCATATTTATTCATGCAAATATATTTTGGATGTTAGAATTTTACTTGATATTGGATTTGGGATATAGGAGATTTATTTGGGATTTGATACAGGATGGATATATGAGATTCACTTGATTTTGTACATTCAAGATATAGGAGATTTATTCGATATTGTACATTAAGGATTTGTGAGACTTATATGATATGAGAGCCAATTTGGGGGCTGATTTGAGGAATTGGGATTTGGATTTGTCTTGATGGATTGTGATCCTACCACGATGTCAAGATTCCGTGGAAATGACATATTTCATTCCATACTCTATATTTATTGTTTATGCACTGCTTCATGTATTAGTAGTACCTGTTAGTGTACCTTTCATGACTGCTGCATTTACATACCTTTATTTTTATGCATTACTTCATGTGTTAGTTGTACCTGTTAGTGTACCTTTCATGACTGTTGTATATACACATTTTCATATCATTATTGCATGATGATTGCATACCGATTGTCATATTATTATTGCTTCATGTATTAGTTGTACCTGCTAGTGTACCTTTCATGATTATTGCATTCATATGACCTTTTATTGCTATTAATTGCATATGTTAGATTCGCGTTGTACGTGCATACTTACGATTACCTGCATATGTTATTTACTATTCACAAGTTGGCAACTCACCCCCGTTGTGCCACAGTTTGTTTTGCAGGGTGTTTCCTAGAGTAGTCGGGGCAGGCTATTCATCCATCTGATCATCTTTTGCTGCGGATACCGCTTCAGCTCATAGTGTGCAGTTTTGCTTAGGTGGGTTTGTAGTTATTCGTGTTGTATTGTATATTCGTTGTATCCTTGTACTCTCCATCTACTATATTTTTTGACTTAGAGACTTGGTGAGGACGATATTGTATATTATTTATGACTTGTTATCTTTTATACAGTTTCCTTTCTATCGTCTTTTATTTCTTCGCTAAGGCGTCGTATATTTGTTGTGGTGGTTGTTTTCCGTCTTTGGGCGTGTATTTGCTCCCGTTTGAGGATGCTTTATTATATTTATGTTGTGCCCATTTTTGGGGCTAGTTTTTACAAAGGAGGTGCTGCTAAAATTTTAAAGAAAGAAAGTTGGACTTTTAAAGAATTTGGGTTGTGATTTCAAATGTTTCAAAACTTCTATTATCTTTTCTTGTCTTTTTAATGGTTTAGATTTCTGGGTTTTGGCTTTCTTTTACTGTGTTACGCCTGTAGACGTTGCGTAGTATTAGGGCCGTCACGTGCCAATTTCGGGTCGTGACAAAATTGGTATCAGAGCGCTTGGTTTTACCTTTCGGAGTGTAGGATGACCTTGGTATGATGGAGTGATAGCTTAAGCAGAGTAACGTAGTGTGTGTATGTCTGCAGCATACTCACGATGCGGTACTCCGCCTAAAGTGACCTAAGTACAAATTTCTTGAAATTCCTTCCTTGATAATTCATATCCTTGTGATTCGATTTCCGTGTTCATATCGAATCCGATCTCTTTTATAGCCTTTGCCGCCGATGACTATGGGGACTCAGAGTGATGCAGCGAGGGCCGAAGTCAGAGTTGACTCGGGTAGGACGAGGACTGACCAGGATGGCACGCTCGTTACACAGGGGCAGACGGATCCGCCTTCGACAGATAGTATTGCTAGGCTTGTAGCAGAGATGCAAGACATGCGCCAGACGATGAGTTCATTGGTTGAGACCATTCGAGCGCAGCGACAGGAGGTTGTCACCCCTGTTACCTAGTTGTTCCTTGCAGTCAGTACACAACATTCCGTCACCTACATAGCACCTATGGATGCAGCCCCAGTTGACGGGACACTTCTTCCTGAGACTCTGGGAGTTCCGGAACAGTGGAGGACTCGTACAGAGGTACCAGCTCAGAGACAGAGGCTTAGTCGTCGAGACAGATTTCGTGACCGTCGCGGGAGTAGCAGAGGCTTGGGACGAGGTCAGTCGTTCAGCTCTCATCCCCAAGAAGGCCAGCAGCCGTCGTATAGATGTTTTCGATGCGGGAGCCTTCATCACTTCATCAGGGACTGTTCCTTAGCACCGCGTCAGACTCGTGTTCAGAGAGGTCATGGACGCGGAAGGTTTTCTCAGAGGGGTCAGTCTAGCAGAAGAGGAGTTCAGACAGTTCCGGGTAGAAGGCAGACACGAGAGTTTGTTTCTACTCATCGGGACGCGCGGGCGTCCAATGCAGAGTTTTCAGGTATCCTTAATTTGTAGGTTCTTTTGATGTATTTGCTTGTTTTTCACACTTGTGCCGTGGTTGGGACGAGAGTCGTGTTAGGTAGATCAGCCATTTGTTGTGTTAATTTCTGTCAGCGATTCTTTTGTTGCGCAATATGGATTTCAGTCGTATGCCAATCGGTTAGGAGATTCTTTCGTCACTTGATCCTTCTAGAGAGGTTGGATTAGACGTTCTCCTGGACACAGACTGGTTAGCTACGTGCTAGGCGTATGTGGACTACCGCGAGAAAACAGTCAGGTGTTGTTTTCCCCAACGAGTCAGTTCTTGTTGTGCAGGTGGATAGTTGTGCCCCCTCTCACAGCTCGAAATCAGCCTTTTTCGCTAGTCGGCTTTTGAGGAGAGGATATCGTAGATTCTTGGCGTTCATTCGTGGTACCGGATCCACAGTTGGTTTGTTGGACCGGGTTCCTTTCGTGCGAGAGTTTTCCTACGTTGTTCCAGATAAGCCTGCGGAGCTTATGGAGCTTAAGGATCAGCTGCAGAGTTGTTTGTTGGGGGGGCTTGTACGTCTGAGTGTTTCGCATTAGGGAGCTCCTATTTCGGTTCGTCAAGGAGAAAGACGGTAGTGTGAGGTTGTGTATTGATTGATCGTCAATCGAACCGGCTTACGGTGCGGATAGGTATCCTTTACCTCGCATTGACGAATTCTGTGATCAGCTCCAGAGTGTGAGACATTTTCTACGTTTGTTCGGGATCAGGTCATCATAGTTGCGGGTTCGGAATGATGACATTCCGAAGACTGCCTTGTGTGCGTTACGGTCTTTGTGTGTTTTGGTGGTGTCCTTGGACTCACCAATGCCCTAACAGCATTCGTAGATATGATGAACCAGATTTCTTCAGGCCGTTCCTCGACCAGTTATTGTTGTGTCATTGACGACATTCTGGTCTATTTCAATGTGTCTTGAGGAACAGGAGCAGCACTTGAGGATTTGTTTTGCAGATACTGGGAGAGCACCAGCTGTTTGCTAGATTCTCGGAGTGTTCCTTCAGGCTTGTTTGTGTTGACTCCTAGGTCTTGTAGTTACGGAAGATGGTTTTCGTATGGTTCCGAGGAAGATCGAGGCCGTACAGCTTAGGCCCAGACTTGTGTGCAGGATGGAGGTCCGCAGATTTTTGGGCTTAGCAGGTTTTTACCGCCGTTTCATGCAGGATTGCTAGTGTAGTGCTGCACCGTTGACTGGAATGACCGAAAATGAGGTTTCTTTTCTTTGGACCGAGGCATGTGTGCGGAGTTTTTTTCAGCAGTTGAAGACTCGGTTAACAACTACATCAGTTCTTTCTTTACTTTCTGGTTCAGGCGACTTTGTTGTTTAACTGTGATGTTTCACGAGTGGGGCTCGATTTTGCGCTGATGAGGCATTATAAAGTTATCGCTTTTGCTTCCCTACACTTGGAGGAAGCACTAGCAGGATATCCCACTCATGATCTGGAGATGACCGTGGTGGTCTTGCGTTGGAGATTTGGAGACACTACTTGTTCGAGAGTCGTGTCAGATTTTCACGGACCACTAGAGCTTAATGTACATCTTCCTGCTGCGGGTTGTGATTGTTGAGACAGTCTTCTGCAGATTTACAGTTCTTGTACGATCGTTGAGTATAGCTTGTGTTCGCCTCTACTGAGGGGATAGCTTGCGCATGTCCGCGCCCGACCACTTTTCCTTAATCGTTTTCGCGAGGCACTGCCGCTGACGCTCGTTCGTCAGAGATTCTTGAGCATACTCGGCTGGGTAATGATTCGGAGTCCTTGATTTGTGACAAGGGTGTGCTACGTTTAGGGACGCGTTTGTGTACCTGATACTATTGGGTAGAGACGCGAAATCCTAGAGCAGGCACATCTGTCAACTCTCTGTGCTCATTCAAGTTCCACCAACATTGACGTGACTTGTGAGATAGTTACGGGTGGGCAGTGATGTAAAGAGAAGTTTCGGATTTCGTTTCAAGGTGTCTGTCTTGTGGTGTGCTTTGGTTGAGCACCTGAGACCGGCTGAAGAGCTGCAACCTTTAACCGTTCCGAAGTGGGAGTGGGAGCAGATCTCCACGAATTTCGTTATGGTGTCTACCCAGGTTTAGTCAGGGTGTGACTCCATTTGGATGTTTGTCGTCCGGTTTTGCTCAGTTTTCTCAGTTGTTCTTTGTTAGGTTTGTGCGTTGCACGGAGTTCCTTCGTGGGTCGTATCCAAAGGGGGCACCCTGTTCGCTTGCCGTCTTAGGCAGGAGCTTCAGGAAGCCTTGGGTACTGGTTGAGCTTTAGCTCCGCTTTTCCATCCGCCGGATGTTGGTTTTGTGAGAGCGGGCTATACCGACTATGGAGGATATTCTTGTGCGTACGTTTTAGTTGTTGTCGACAGTTGGGGATCGTCACTCGCCATTGTTAGGGTTCTCCTTCGATAGCTGTTATCAGGAGGCACTCCAATTGGCAACCTTTAGGTTTAGTTGTTAGGTCATGTCGATCACCAGTCTGTTTTTCTGACTCTGCGTAGTAGGATTTTTGGACCCCATCTAGTCTAGAGACTGCGGAGATGATCCGGTTGTTTTAGGTCAGGATGAGAGTAGCCCAGTGCGGACAGAGATCTTATGCCGACCGTGTTGGTCGCAGACTTGAGTTCACAGTGGAAGATCATGTATTCCTACGGATTTTTCCGATGAATGATGTGTTGTGTTTTGGGAAGCTTATCCCTGAATTTTAGGTCCTTTTGAGATCCTTAAAGTGAGTTAGTTTCGTTGCCTTTAATTTGGCACTTCCGCCCAGATTATTGAGAATTCACCCCGTATTCCTTGTGTCGATACTTTGCAATTACCTTCATGACCTTTCTCACATGATTCGGCACCAGACCATCTAGCTTGGACGCGATCTTTCGTTCACCAGCAGCCAATTGTGTTAATGGCTCGGCAGGTGGAGAAACGTCGGTCAAGGGTCTTGCCATCTGTGAAGGTTTTTTTTTTCTTGGACGTAGCCGTATAGTGAGGTAATCACTTGGGAGGCAGCGAGTGAGATATGAGTGTTTTATAATCTTCTCTTTGAAGGTACGCTTAGTGAGAATTTTAAATTCGGGGACGAATTTTTATAAGGGGGGAGATTGTAACGCCTTAGATTTCGGTTAGTGTTCGTTTAGACGTTAATGCGGGTTTATTGTAAAAAGTTTACCAATTCGGGTTACTCACATTTTATAACATTTAATTAATAAATTATTATTATTTCTTATAAGCATGCACGCACGTGTGCACGTAAATGTGAGTTTTGTTTGTGCTAATTTTGATCTTAGCAACCTTGACACTTAACATAATCTTTCTTTAATCCAATCCTTAACCTAAACCTTAGATCTTTTGAGTGAGAGAGAGAGATATTTATTTTGGTGTGGTGAGGTGTGTGTGAAAACATTAATGATGCATTAATGATGTGGTTACACTCACCATCATTCCTCACCCTACACTCACCTCCCTCTCCCTTCATTATTTCCTCTCTTTCTTGTTCTCTATCTCATTTATTCTCTCATCTCTCCCTCGTCAAATTGAACACTCTCATTTCTTCACACAAATCCATCACAAAATTCACAAAATTCACAAAGTTCACCAAAATCACATCTTTGAATCACTTTTGCCTCTTGGATGCCTAGGAGCATACAAAGCTTGGATCTTTGAGTTCTTTTGTGTAGGTATTGTTCTTTTGCTGTTGTTTAAGTGTTTTTAGTGTAGCTTAGCTAGTTAGTTTCAGTTTATATTGGTTAAAGTTTATTTTTTGTGCGAAATATCGTATTTTAGTTTCGTTTTGTGATATATGTAATCTGCTGTGACCCGGAAAGATTACTAGAAAACTAAACAATATAGTTTTGTTGTACCTGAGACCATAGGACCCCACCTGAGACACGAGACCCACCCCACCAGCCAGGTCCGACGATGTACGAAGGGGATTCTGGCGACCTCGGCTCGGGGAATGAGTTGGGGTGTGGGTTTTTGAGGGTAAGTCTATGCTATGGTTTGTGTGTTTTTGGTCTTGTTTGATTGTTGAGTTTTCTTTGTATGCAAAATCTGGGATCACCTAGGTAGTTTCTAGTGTTTTGTGTCCGCGTGATACGTTATACGACACGGATCGTGCACTTTGTGTGGTTTTGCTCTTGGGTTAGTTTCGTCGTGTCGCTACGCACGTTAGCCACAATACGAACGCTTGAGAGTTTGTTTTGTGTTGTTGCGTCGGTCTAGTGTAGTTAGTACGTGTTTTGATCAATTATTAATATATAATTGTTTTATCGTATTATGTTGCAGGTTCGCAGGCGGGGACTTCGGACGCTGCTACAAAAGGAAAACAGGTGGTAGACTTCACCTAACTTGGAGCGTAGGTGAGTAGATTTAACATCTATAAGGGAATCGCCCGCATGGCGTTATGCGTCTGGGCTAGAGATGTTATTCCTGTCGCATATTCTATGTGTAATGACCCCAAAATCTTTATACATTTGTATTATCCCTCTTCAATAATATACCGTATTTATTTGTACTTGTTATTTTCCTTTTTCAATTAAATTTATTATTATTTTATTCCTCAATCTATTATGTATTTTTTTCTAGGTACAAATTCTTTTTTCTTATATTTAAGTTTTTAACCTCTCATTCTTATTTTTCCTTTCATAAATATTTAACCCAAATCCATTATTCTTATTCTCTACAGCCCATCTAAAAAGCCCATTTTCTTTTTAAGCAACATCATATATTTAATTCTAATTAAATATATGCATGAACAACTTTATAGCTCATTGGTTAAGTCCTTGCATTGTTATTCCATAAGTCACATGTTCAAATCCCCATTCTTGCAATTATTTTTTATCATTTTTTATTCTTCTCATAACCTACAAATGAGACCTTTCATTTCCAAAATGAATGGTGGCTTTTCAATTCTCTTTTAATTCTCATGTTAAATGCATATATTATTATTCACCATTACACCATCCTTATTGTCCTCCTCCATCTTTTCCTTCCTCATATTTTTCTATCTCTCACTTCTTCCTCTTCACCTAGAATCCAAGAAGAAGAACAAGAAGAAGTCTTCAAGAAGGTCTCGCTAGTAACGCGAGGCTATCGGCGGATAGACAAGCCCGGTGACAATACCGGCTTGTGCATGTAAGTCCCTTCTCTCCCCCTCCCTCCATCTCTTTATTCTTCTCTTTTCATATCTCGTGAACCCGTTTTTATCCATATCGTAATCCTTAAGAGAAAAATAAACATAAACATATACATATATATAAGTCTAGATACATATGGTTATATATGGTTTAATAATATCTTATTATCTCTTGTTCAAATTAAAGTATTTTTAATTCTTTCTTCATGATTATGAATGTTTATTACAAGTTGTGAGAACATAGATTTCAATCCATACTATATCTACGATATCTCAAAGAATCGGTTTGGTTATTAAAAGAAAGGATAAAGCTTGCATAAAAATACTAGTTAATCTTTTTGCCGATTTTAGTATACACATCAATACCTTTAGGTTTAAAATAATTTTTAGAAATTGATTTTTACTTCTGAAAATTTCATGAAATTTACATATAATAGAATATATTATTTTTTTACACGCTGTAAAAATTTTAGATCGATCCGCATAACGGTTTAGGAATTACATCGTATTTATTCACTGATCGTAAAACAGAAAACTGCAGTTATCGGTCAATTTCTAGGACACATAACTTGGTATACCAGTATCCAAATTGAGCAAACTCAGGTGTTTTTGATATCTACATCGAATGAACTAGATTTTATTAGTTTTATATTTTTACTGAAAACCGACGTAAAATATAGAAAACTGTGTTACAATATTAAGTGACGGATCTGGACAGAATCTGTTCCGATTCGCACACTGTTTTTAAATTGGACATAACTCGAACACCCGATGTCCGTTTGTGACAAAATTTAGATGTGTAGATGCACCATTGATAGAACTATAATTTTATGTATATTATATTACTTAGGAATGCATGAAACAACCTGATATAGGCTTTGCAATAGAATATATAGTTGCTGTCCAGAAATCTGAATTTCTTTTTTAAACGCTGATATTAAAATGATCATAACTAGATCTTTAGAATTCCAAATCATGTGAATCTTGGTGTTTTAGATAAGTACTTCAAAATACCTACAATTTTCTAATAATTTTCGTAACCTGAAACCCGATAGAAATTAACTCAAACTGCGTTTTAAAAATATGTGACGGTGCCGAATAGATTCTGATCTGTTTTGCACGACGATACGAAAACATATATATCTCTCAAACCGGTAGTCATATTTAGGTAAAACTGGAACTCACGCATGCAAAACATTTAGAGCCATATTTCTGTTTATATTTCGCATTCGTTCAACTTGATTAATTAGTCGTACATAATATTTCTTTACAGCATTGTTTATGGTAGTTACTCGTATAATATACTTGACTCATTTCATGTTATTCGAACATGTATACATATTTAGCTTGATCATTAAATTGTTGTATGTACATAAAGACGATAATTAAATACTTGAGTTGTATTTTGAAAAATATACAATAGTATTTTTACAATAAACCCCCTCAAGTTTTATAAATTACAATAAGGCCCCTAACAATTATTGAACATCAAATTATCTGTCTTTTAGTCTGACTCGGGTTAGAGTCTGACTAATTCTGACTTGAATATAATTCAAGTCAATCTATATTTCAATCATATTCCAACACAACTTGAAATCATGAATCCCTGAATACAGTTAACAATATATTCATTTTTGACTGAATCAAACCATGGATATTCATTCCATTATCCTGATATTCCATTTACCTGATTATACAGTTGCAACATGTTTACTGATATCATGGTTTTGGTCAGTCACTCAATTTACATATTCCATTACTACAACACTGTTAAAACATTACGGGGTTTAAAGGGGTAGATTGGTACGGAAGATGTTAAAAGTGGAATGAGGTGGTCAGATTAAGACACCTAACATGAATACTGTTGCTGTTGTACCGTGGCATAACGGTTCCTTGTACTCTCCGTTTGCACTGATCTCTAGCATATAGAGATCCCCCTCGTATACACTGGCATTCTTCTGTACCAAGCTACAAACAACTGCGTTAAACAATATTCCATAATATTCTACAACATAATACTCTAGAAAATACTGTTACTCTGCCATTCTCACTCCACTTTTCTTTGGGACTTACCGAGCGACCTGTTCGCTGACGACATTCTATTTCTTTCTTCTTTGAATGTCGTCAGGTGCGTTGGACCAAGTTGAGACCGAGCCAACAACTGAAGATTTGGAGCAGTTCCAAGAAGATCCAGAGCTCTAGACTTTGTACTTGTTCTTTCCAGTATTTCCTTTTATTATTATGCCACTGTTTAGGCATTGCTTTTCCATTCCAGTTGCATTTTCATTTCATGCATTGTACAAAGAATGATATTAATAAAAGTTGCTGTTATTTCAATATCATTTGTCTCTTGTGATTATTTTATATTGCTTAGTTACGCTTAGCGTATGTACTTCTGAGTACATACGTAGCGGGCCTCGTCACGTCCACTTCGCCGTACACTGGGAAGCGGGGCGTGACAGGTTTTGTTGGTGGCCCATGCAGGTCAGAGCTGTGTGAATCCCTGTCATGCAGTTCTTGTCTGCGTGAACAACTTAAGCAATATAACACAAGAAACAGCAATTGAAAACATTCTTTACATTACATATTCCTTGAATCCATCTTGAACTCCACCTTCGGTTTCCTTGAACTCCATCTCTCCACTTTTGAATCTTTAATTCTTATCCATCCTTTCTATTTGTATCTTGTAGACTTATTAGCTCATTTGGTTAGAGTATCAATCGACGGAGCTCGAAAAAGGCATCATCATAATCCTGTTTCCTTACTCTGTTACATCATCCTTCTTGAGTAATTTCGAGGACGAAATTATTTTTAAGGAGGGTAGAATGTAATGACCCCAAAATCTTTATACATTTGTATTATCCCTCTTCAATAATATACCGTATTTATTTGTACTTGTTATTTTCCTTTTTCAATTAAATTTATTATTATTTTATTCCTCAATCTATTATGTATTTTTTTCTAGGTACAAATTCTTTTTTCTTATATTTAAGTTTTTAACCTCTCATTCTTATTTTTCCTTTCATAAATATTTAACCCAAATCCATTATTCTTATTCTCTACAGCCCATCTAAAAAGCCCATTTTCTTTTTAAGCAACATCATATATTTAATTCTAATTAAATATATGCATGAACAACTTTATAGCTCATTGGTTAAGTCCTTGCATTGTTATTCCATAAGTCACATGTTCAAATCCCCATTCTTGCAATTATTTTTTATCATTTTTTATTCTTCTCATAACCTACAAATGAGACCTTTCATTTCCAAAATGAATGGTGGCTTTTCAATTCTCTTTTAATTCTCATGTTAAATGCATATATTATTATTCACCATTACACCATCCTTATTGTCCTCCTCCATCTTTTCCTTCCTCATATTTTTCTATCTCTCACTTCTTCCTCTTCACCTAGAATCCAAGAAGAAGAACAAGAAGAAGTCTTCAAGAAGGTCTCGCTAGTAACGCGAGGCTATCGGCGGATAGACAAGCCCGGTGACAATACCGGCTTGTGCATGTAAGTCCCTTCTCTCCCCCTCCCTCCATCTCTTTATTCTTCTCTTTTCATATCTCGTGAACCCGTTTTTATCCATATCGTAATCCTTAAGAGAAAAATAAACATAAACATATACATATATATAAGTCTAGATACATATGGTTATATATGGTTTAATAATATCTTATTATCTCTTGTTCAAATTAAAGTATTTTTAATTCTTTCTTCATGATTATGAATGTTTATTACAAGTTGTGAGAACATAGATTTCAATCCATACTATATCTACGATATCTCAAAGAATCGGTTTGGTTATTAAAAGAAAGGATAAAGCTTGCATAAAAATACTAGTTAATCTTTTTGCCGATTTTAGTATACACATCAATACCTTTAGGTTTAAAATAATTTTTAGAAATTGATTTTTACTTCTGAAAATTTCATGAAATTTACATATAATAGAATATATTATTTTTTTACACGCTGTAAAAATTTTAGATCGATCCGCATAACGGTTTAGGAATTACATCGTATTTATTCACTGATCGTAAAACAGAAAACTGCAGTTATCGGTCAATTTCTAGGACACATAACTTGGTATACCAGTATCCAAATTGAGCAAACTCAGGTGTTTTTGATATCTACATCGAATGAACTAGATTTTATTAGTTTTATATTTTTACTGAAAACCGACGTAAAATATAGAAAACTGTGTTACAATATTAAGTGACGGATCTGGACAGAATCTGTTCCGATTCGCACACTGTTTTTAAATTGGACATAACTCGAACACCCGATGTCCGTTTGTGACAAAATTTAGATGTGTAGATGCACCATTGATAGAACTATAATTTTATGTATATTATATTACTTAGGAATGCATGAAACAACCTGATATAGGCTTTGCAATAGAATATATAGTTGCTGTCCAGAAATCTGAATTTCTTTTTTAAACGCTGATATTAAAATGATCATAACTAGATCTTTAGAATTCCAAATCATGTGAATCTTGGTGTTTTAGATAAGTACTTCAAAATACCTACAATTTTCTAATAATTTTCGTAACCTGAAACCCGATAGAAATTAACTCAAACTGCGTTTTAAAAATATGTGACGGTGCCGAATAGATTCTGATCTGTTTTGCACGACGATACGAAAACATATATATCTCTCAAACCGGTAGTCATATTTAGGTAAAACTGGAACTCACGCATGCAAAACATTTAGAGCCATATTTCTGTTTATATTTCGCATTCGTTCAACTTGATTAATTAGTCGTACATAATATTTCTTTACAGCATTGTTTATGGTAGTTACTCGTATAATATACTTGACTCATTTCATGTTATTCGAACATGTATACATATTTAGCTTGATCATTAAATTGTTGTATGTACATAAAGACGATAATTAAATACTTGAGTTGTATTTTGAAAAATATACAATAGTATTTTTACAATAAACCCCCTCAAGTTTATATATATTACAATAAGGCCCCTAACAATTATTGAACATCAAATTATCTGTCTTTTAGTCTGACTCGGGTTAGAGTCTGACTAATTCTGACTTGAATATAATTCAAGTCAATCTATATTTCAATCATATTCCAACACAACTTGAAATCATGAATCCCTGAATACAGTTAACAATATATTCATTTTTGACTGAATCAAACCATGGATATTCATTCCATTATCCTGATATTCCATTTACCTGATTATACAGTTGCAACATGTTTACTGATATCATGGTTTTGGTCAGTCACTCAATTTACATATTCCATTACTACAACACTGTTAAAACATTACGGGGTTTAAAGGGGTAGATTGGTACGGAAGATGTTAAAAGTGGAATGAGGTGGTCAGATTAAGACACCTAACATGAATACTGTTGCTGTTGTACCGTGGCATAACGGTTCCTTGTACTCTCCGTTTGCACTGATCTCTAGCATATAGAGATCCCCCTCGTATACACTGGCATTCTTCTGTACCAAGCTACAAACAACTGCGTTAAACAATATTCCATAATATTCTACAACATAATACTCTAGAAAATACTGTTACTCTGCCATTCTCACTCCACTTTTCTTTGGGACTTACCGAGCGACCTGTTCGCTGACGACATTCTATTTCTTTCTTCTTTGAATGTCGTCAGGTGCGTTGGACCAAGTTGAGACCGAGCCAACAACTGAAGATTTGGAGCAGTTCCAAGAAGATCCAGAGCTCTAGACTTTGTACTTGTTCTTTCCAGTATTTCCTTTTATTATTATGCCACTGTTTAGGCATTGCTTTTCCATTCCAGTTGCATTTTCATTTCATGCATTGTACAAAGAATGATATTAATAAAAGTTGCTGTTATTTCAATATCATTTGTCTCTTGTGATTATTTTATATTGCTTAGTTACGCTTAGCGTATGTACTTCTGAGTACATACGTAGCGGGCCTCGTCACGTCCACTTCGCCGTACACTGGGAAGCGGGGCGTGACACTATGTCATATTTAGAATTGTGCATTCACCCTACTGCTTAGTTATTATTGTGCTTGGACTAGTATCCTTAGGACACTGCACCATTATTGACGGCCTATGTTGCACGAGCACTGATTGTATGCCACACACCGTCAATAATTGCCATGTCACGCATAACCCACTTATACATATGATATTGCTTGGTTAGGGAATTGAGACATTGATTCATATTTCTTATAGCATATGACATTTAGCATACCTATATATCCACATGCTTACACATATGCCTTCACATACTTACATGCTAGATACCTGTATACCTATAGAGTATTGTACCATTAGTGATAGGTACAAACACACTTTATGACATAGCTACAGGTATACCTTGCACACATACTTCACTCATACCCAGGAGGGTATACTACATCATTACTTATAGGTAGATACATATACCTTGCTATACCTTTATGTTTACACATAAATCTGGTTATAGCTGCATATCTACCTTTACTTGATGTTGTTTAGAATTGGAGAAATTAGGAATCGCATGATATTTATATTAACTTGTTGCAGTTAATTAGCGGCTTTTCCTTTATATTCTTACATTTCAGCTTTATGTTGCATATATTATATTCATGGATTTTCGCATTGTGATATGGATTTTTCATGATGTTTTCTGGATTTGGGGACCGCGGGAGTTCATGAAATTATGCATTATTTGAAAAACCCGGTTTCCCTTGATATGATATTTCAGCATCCACCATGAGATTTATCGGTTCTGATTATATACTCCATACGAGGGTCCGGTGCTGTATGAGAGTACATGGTGGGGCCCGGTACGGTTCCCCTCGGCAAGAATGATCGATGGTCCATGCCGATTGAGCCTGGAAGGTGGGCAAGTACCTACCGGTGACATTACCAATGACTCAGCGGTTATCATTGGGATACCGACGGGAGTCATGTACATATAGATACGTCGAGAGGCGAGGGTCAGAGCTAGGCACTCGAGCTTTCGGGATAGCGTATGATACGTACCTATCAGGGTGCCAGTCTTGGTGACAGCACCTGATAGATCAGCATTTCTGTGTCGATGCTTGACACATTGTTTTCATGATATTTTACTTCTTTGTGTATATATCAGTGGAATGGGACGATGTTATATATGCCCTTACACCAATATTAATGGAATGGGACGCTAATATATGTGTATTGACATTAATTTATATACATCATCATATTTATTCATGCAAATATGTTTAGGATATTAGAATTTTACTTGATATTGGATTTGGGATATAGGAGATTTATTTGGGATTTGATACAGGATGGATATATGAGATTCACTTGATTTTGTACATTCAGGATATAGGAGATTTATTCGATATTGTACATTAAGGATTTGTGAGACTTATATGATATGAGAGCCAATTTGGGGGTTGATTTGAGGAATTGGGATTTGGATTTGTCTTGATGGATTGTGATCCTACCACGATGTCAGGATTCCGTGGAAATGACATATTTCATTCCATACTCTACATTTATTGTTTATGCACTGATTCATGTATTAGTAGTACCTGTTAGTGTACCTTTCATGACTGTTGCATTTACACACGTTTATTTATATGCATTACTTCATGTGTTAGTTGTACCTGTTAGTGTACCTTTCATGACTGTTGCATATACACATTTTCATATCATTATTGCATGATTATTGCATACTGATTGTCATATTATTATTGCTTCATGTATTAGTTGTACTTGCTAGTGTACCTTTCATGATTATTGCATTCATATAACCTTTTATTGCTATTAATTGCATATGTTAGATTCGCGCTGTACGTGCATACTTGCGATTACCTGCATATGTTATTTACTATTCACGAGTTGGCAACTCACCCCCGTTGTGCCACAGTTTGTTTTGCAGGGTGTTTCCCAGAGTAGTCGAGGCAGGCTATTCATCCATCTGATCATCTTTTGTTGCGGATACCGCTTCAGCTCATAGTGTGCAGTTTTGCTTAGGTGGGTTTGTGGTTATTCGTGTTGTATTGTATATTCGTTGTATTCTTTTACTCTCCATCTTCTATATTTTTTGACTTAGAGACTTGGTGAGGACGATATTGTATATTATTTGTGACTTGTTGTCTTTTATACAGTTTCCTTTCTATCGTCTTTTATTTCTTCGCTGCGGCGTCGTATATTTGTTGTGGTGGTTGTTTTCCACCTTTGGGCGTGTATTTGCTCCCGTTTGGGGATGCTTTATTATATTTATGTTGTACCCATTTTTAGGGCTAGTTTTTACAAAGGAGGTGCTGCCAAAATTTTAAAGAAAGAAAGTTGGACTTTTAAAGAATTTGGGTTGTGATTTCAAATGTTTCAAAACTTCTATTATATTTTCTTGTCTTTTTAATGGTTTAGATTTCTGGTTTTTGGCTTTCTTTTACTACGTTACGCCTGTAGACGTTGCGTAGTATTAGGGCCGTCACGTGCCAATTTCGGGTCGTGACACGCGTTGAGTGCAAGAGAGAAAGGGAAACTTCCAGCTTAACCCAATCCTGATCCTAGCCCTTCGCATTATAATGATGTGAGTGCTATTACCACGTTGAGATCTGGAAGAGTGCTGGATAATCATGTGGGTGAATAGATTGATAATGATGAATTGATCATTAACACCCTGGCTTCGACTTCCACTTCTGCTTCTGCTTCTTTCCCTATTTCGTCTAGTTTACCTTCTTCTTCCGAGCCTATTCTCCGTTTTCCCCAAGGCTCGAACCCTCTACCCACTTCATCCTTCCCACCCCCATAAACTTCTCCACAAATGTTGGACCCAACACTTATTGATAAATATCCATTTCCAAACAGATTGAGGGCCAACAAACCCAACGCACGAATGGAGAAAATTGTGTAAATGTTTAAGAAAGTTAACATCAATATCCCTCTCATAGATGCTATACAACAAGTTCCGTCTTATGCGAAAATTCTTAAGACTTGTGCACTAGGAAGAGGAAGACTCAAGTGCCGAAAAAGTTTTCATGTCGAGTAATGTAAGCACAGCTTTTACACAGAATTTACCCAAGAAACGTAAGGACCCTGGTTGTCCTACAATCTCTATTTCTATTGGGGTAAAAATATCAATCATGCTTTACTCGATTTAGGTGCTAGTATTAACTTGCTTCCATATTCTGTGTATGAGCAATTGGGTATCGGAGAGTTAAAGCGCACGCACATAACTCTCCAGATGGCGGATCGATCTATCACCTGCCCAAGGGGTATGTTAGAGGATGTGTTGATAAAAGTGTAACATCTTCAAAAATATAAAATATTAATTTTGGGAATTTTTATAATTTAATATTATTTTATTGATTATTTTAATATTCAATGCAAATAAATAGGAAAAATGTTAGAAAAATTATGAAAAATTATGGAAAATTCTAAAATAGGGTAAATTAGTGAATTATGACATTTTTAAGTTTTTGTGATTAGTTTGACACTAATTTAGTGCTAATCGCGATTAAAATCGCTAATTGGGTTTTTTGGCAATTTTGTGCAAAACTTGCACATATCACATTTTCTACACTTGTGCACTTTTCTAGCCATGGTTTTCTTTTGGAATTACTATTGATGTGAGAAGGGTGGGGTTTTAAAAGAAAAGGAAAAGAAAAGAAAATGCAATGATGAGGGTAGGTGAGAGAGAGGTGGACCATTGACCTTGAAACACTTAGCCATTTTCTCTCCCTCTCATTTCTCTCCCTCTTCCTCTCCCTTGCTGCTGCTGCCCTTCTCCATTTTCCCTCCCCTCCTCAAGCCATGAAACATCTCAAAAACTACACCAAAACCCCAAACTCCTTTCACTAAAAATGTCCAAAATCCCTAGATCTACACATGGAGCTAAAGAAGCATGGATTTGGCCATTTGAGGGCAACTCAAGAAAATTCTTGAGTTGCTAATGAAGGTAATTTCTGAACCATTTGCTTAATTATAGCCTTTCCTATAACCCCATGTCAAGATTTTATCGATATTGTGCAATATTATGGATTTGAGAGAAACCTAGTTAGGGTTTGAGTGAATTGGTGTTGCATTATGAAATTGGGCTCAGTATTGATCTTACCAACACCCTAGTGTATGAATTAGAACCCCAAACCTGAAGCTAGAACCATAATACGGATTTTAGAAACCGATATCGGGGAAAACAGGAAATCTGTCACTGTGTTGTTGAATCTGCTATCACCCGAGATGCCCTAAAATAAAATTGAGTGGAAAGTGACATGTGCAGGCACCCAGGAAGCCAACCCCAAAACCCTA
The DNA here is from genome assembly GCA_030015575.1 of Agapanthus africanus. NCBI lineage: Eukaryota > Viridiplantae > Streptophyta > Magnoliopsida > Asparagales > Amaryllidaceae > Agapanthus > Agapanthus africanus. The sequence goes on from JASDDO010000031.1 coordinate 334,991,158, forward strand.
GCTCCCCATTCCACTTTCCGGCCGCCAAAACCTGCATTCTGGCCGCAAATTGCGGCCAGACCAGGGAGGAATCTCCTCGTTTTGCGTGCCTGGCCCCATTTCATCAATTCTTGGCCCTGGGTACTTCTAGTTTTGACAGATTCTTCCTAGGGTGAAATCTGGGACATATATCCTATGTTGTCGTTTTGGATTCGTGTTTCCGTATTCCGTATTTTTGGATTCTGAAATGGTGGAATGTGTTTTGCCTCGACTATTGTCGTTTATACGACGATATAGAGGATTACGGATGGTTTTGAAGGCGTGCCATAGGTTCTCACCTATAGGCCCCCTTATCGTATCGTTTTGGAGTTTATGCGCCGTTTTAGATTGGATTTGGTTTTAATGCGCATATACGATATTTTGATGTGTAGGTACCCATGAAGACTTCGGACGACAAGCAAATGCATGGGGATGTCCGCAAATGGTGATGCAAGGTGAGTAGATTATATCTACGGGGGAAAGTCGGGTGGATGGCGTATAGCACCCCCGCAGTCCGTAGATAGCTTATTATATAGTATTGTGATATTAGGTGTATTTTGGATATATAGGGTTAAAAGTGACTAGTGTAGTTCATAGTCGCGAACCCTAGGATAGAATTACACCTATACATATACCCTTGCTTTTCACATGTACTTACACTGTGATTGATGATATGTGACGACTTTGGAGATGAGTCGATATTGTGGGCTTGGTGCCCTGGGATCGGTGATTTGATACGATCCATATGTGGGATATGACTTGTGATTCTTGCGGGCTTGGGATGTGTGTTTACCCCCGCATGCATACTTTACCGATGTTACCGTTTGTACTAGAGATAGAGTAGTACATCCAGACTATATGATCTGATGATGGTGATATTTGTTATGTGATGAGACAGTGAGATGTTGACCCCTACCCAGCTTTTGGGAATGCCGTACGATGATTTACCGTACGAGCTGATATTGATGATAGATCCGCACTCATAGCTAGAGGATATCTTACGATATGACATTGAGGCGGGATCACCGACTATATATCTACATATATACTTTGACTCAGTTTTAGGTGGTTTCCACACCTACCCCTCCTGTTTGTCAGGATACTTAGATGTAGTTTGCATAGTAGATACTTCACTGTGCTGCTGATTACTAGATTTCCGCATATTCATGCTTTTCGCATTGCTGGCATATGTTCATTACCATGTTATTATCATGCTGTTAGGACACCAGCACCATTATCGATGATGCGTATGTTTCACGTACACTACTTGCCGGCTCACACACTTCATCATCGATAATTGCCATGTCACTACACTGTAGTACTATTGCATTCGTGATGTGATGCTTCCTTCGACATATGCACATTCCTATTCCATGTTGCATGATTTCCGATATGGTTACTTTCTTTACATGTCGCATACATTATGGATTGATTGCATAGCACATCGCATTGGATTTACTTCTTGAGGTGGATTTTCATGTGATCTCTGGATTTGGGAACCGTGCTCTTTTCAAATAAGTAATCGTTTAAAAACCCGGTTCCCTTGATATGATATTTGGGGCGTCGCCCCGTGTTTTCTCGGTACTAGAGGCATGTACTGAGAGAGGGCTGACCCGGAATGACGGATGCCCGATGGATTGATATAGGGCTGACCCGGAATGACGGATGCCCGATGTATTGAGAGAGGGATGACCCGGACTGACGGATTCCCGATATATACTTTGATATAGGGCTGACCCGGAATGACGGATGCCCGATGGATTGATATAGGGCTGACCCGGAATGACGGATGCCCGATGTATTGAGAGAGGGATGACCCGGACTGACGGATTCCCGATATATGTATACTTGAGAGAGGGCTGACCCGGAATGATGGATGCCCGATATAGGAGGATTTACGTGTCGATGCTTGGCACGGGCTTTCATGATGAGTTTCCATGATTTTGTTTGTATCCTCATACTTGCATACATGATGCTTGCTGTCAGTGGGTGACAGGTGGACGGGTTCCACATATATACAGACATGGTTCATATACAGGCTGGGTTTACACTTATCTTACACCAATATTAGTGGTATGGGACGCTAATATATGTGTATTGATATTATTGATATTTCTTCATTGATACTTCATGCAGACATACCTTACACTGATGACATGTTATTACCTGAGTACCTGGCACTACATACATGATTTGATGTTACCTTGCCACCTTATCACACTCAGATGTACTCTTGTGGATTATATTATTGATCGTTGACTTAGGATTATGTCTTGCATTCGATTTATCCTTGTAGATGTTTCTATTCACGAGTTGGCAACTCACCCCCGTTGTGCCACAGTTCTTGCAGGTTCTGCCGTACAGGTTCTATTGCGGCATTTCTGGCACACTACCTTCTTGCGGGTGATTTGCTTTTGGTAGGTGGATTCTTTTGCATCAAGAATCCCCATGTTGTACTTATTTATTCATTGTATCTAGAAATGTCCATCAACCAAAACTTGTATATTCTTTCAGACCTAGACTTCAGTGTTGTATATTTCGACCTTAGAGTCGCGCTTAGTAGTATTGCGGTTTCTTGTTGCTTTTGAGCTGTCTTTTGGGTTTGATCCTCGCCACTTGGCGTTGTATATTATCATATCTTTGCGTGGTTGTGACCGTCGATTGACGAAGAGCTAGCTCCCGCTTGGGGATGCCTTTATCATGTTATATCTTGTTATTATCGTTTTACCCCATTCGGGGCCAGTTTTACAAAGGAAACTCTGCCGAAATTTCTAGAAAAGTCTGTACCGTTTTTAAGATGCACATTCGGCTTAGTTATTTAAAAAAAAACCTTGATTTCAAACCTGTATTTCTTCACTTCTTTAAACCAGTTTTCTTTACTTATTCTTCAAAATGGTTTTAGATTTCTGGGCTTTTGGCTTACTTGGATCAGATGGAGTCCTATAGGCTTCATATGTTTCAAGGGCCAGTCACGTGCTCTTTCGGGTCGTGACAAAGTTGGTATCAGAGTGCTAGGTTGATCTTGGTTCGAGTCTAAGTTTGACTATGTAGAGCCTAGGGAGTTGTTTATATACGGAACTTAGGCTTGACCTTACGGAACTTAGACTTGGTCGAGGGGGTGTGAACCCGAACTTTCGTCGTTTTAGGATGACCCTTGGTTGATGGATTAGGTGACTAAAGTAGAGTGACGTACCGTTAGTATGTTCCGCGGCATACTTACGACACGCCACTCCGCTTAAGGAACCTTAGGATGGACATTTGTTTTGAGATCAGTGATTCTTTTCATATTCTGGATTATACATCCATTTGAGATTCCCGATTCTATTAGTTTCATGATCATACCTTCATTGATGCTGTTCCTTCCTATGATCATGTATCCACTTTGGATCTGTTGTTTCCTTTCTTGCCACTGATGTGCTCTCTTGGATACTCGATTGAGATTCCTGTCACCGTGTTTGAGCGCAGTTTGGGCTGCTGCTAGGGTTACGGCCGGTGTGAGCTCGTGTGGTACGAGGGCCGACCTTTGTGTTTTCTGGTGACATGGGAACGTCTCGAGTTAGTGTGGTGATTGTGACCTCTAGTGGAGGCGAGTGCTTGGTTTGCACCGGTTGATCGTGCCTTTGTTAGAGCTGCCAGTTGAGAGAGGACTGTTGATGTACAGCATACCTCCGAGATTGTGATGTCGGCTACCGTGCAGACAGATGGACCAGCTGTTGCTGAGATTGACAGGATGTCGCTTTCGGAGCTTACGAGCTGAGATTGCCGGAGCTTTCAGGCAGATATGCGACAGATGATAGCTAGTCTACCCGATTTGAGGGACGAATGTGATTCGTCCGATTTTGCGCCAGAGCGAGCCCAGTTGAGTTGAAGATTTCCAGTGTGGAGAGTCTTACTCAGATCTAGAGCAGGCTGATTCAGAGACGACCGCCATTGTGTTGCCTTTCCTGGAGGATTGAGGCATTGTTCGGCGTACAGGCGTATGAGCCAGTTGCTGCTGCGAATGATGAGATATCGCCCAGATGATTGGAGCTACTGCAGCATGAGCATGTACTTAGAGAGATGATAGCGAGTCGCTAGTCACCGAGGATGAATGACTAGGACGTGTGGTGAGTTCGCTTACCCCGATGCGAGGACATCAGGCGGATTGATTCCAGCTAGAGACGACTTCACGCAGGTTCGTTGAGAGTCGATTGAGACGATCGAATGTCAGGAGCCATTTTCCAAGTTTAAAGTATACGGAAAGACATGCAGGTGATTCTATGGACCCTCTAGAAGAATGAAACCCTAACTCGACTTAATGACCGTGTGACAGCCTTTGAACCTTAGGGTTTACGGCGGTTCCGCGGCGCCATTAGTGAGGCTTGGGTTTGCCCTTCTACGGCTGGACCACCGACGCTGTGGCATGTACTCGATACTATTAAACTGTACCCGAGATGTGAGCTCTTAGGGGATTATGAGGATCTGACGAGTCGATCGGATGGTTCGACATCTTTCGGATATCGTGATGGGACACTGCTTGGGAGACTCCAGATGCGAGGATAGCCGTTGGAGCACAGTTCGTGTAGCCACGATGAGACGAGTCCGAATCAGTCGACATTGAGCAGAGTGAAGAAAAGAGTTCGTACGAGACTTCGACGAGATGATGTTCCACTCCGCTGATATTAGAGATGTGTTACGCACCCCGAGGCGTGGTATATGGATATATCTTCCAGAAAGTAGCGTGATAAGTATGCAGCCGTTCCGGAATAAGCTTGAGCTTCAGCATTGGATGATGACTTCCGGGCACTTCGGCAGGATTGAGATTTGAGAAAGGAATCTCGGCAGGACCTTTCTGGAGTACGATACGAGAAGACTTAGACCCAGAGTGATCATTTTGTGCACGCCCAGCAGGGCAGAGTTCGGCATTGTCGACGAGGTAGTTGACCAAGTTCGGATAGAGGAACTTAACCAGATGCATTGCAAATTGATCAAGGACGGACGAGTGATGAGTATTCCTCCGATAGTTGGGACGTGTTCCCGAGGACCAGTTCGGCCTGACATCTGCTACAGAATGATGAAGCTGCAGAATACGTGATTCGAGTCCGTGTGAGAGACTTCAGATTGACCATGGCCGAGACAGTGCAGTGCATAGTAGCTTGGCGTGACGTCATAGTGGACGACGATAGAGGCAGTTGGAACAAGAGGTTCGTGTGAGACCCCGACGAGCTGTCATTGCTTCCCGTCGAGACGAGAGACCTGATTTGCTTACAGAGACGTTGGGATGTGACCAGTTTCCGAGAAAATATTGTGCTGAGGACACAGATGCTCTTTGAGCGAGAAAGGTTATGCAGGGGAGCTGGCCTCTGTACAGATCGGCATAGGCATGATTGGAAGAGACCTTGAGCAGGATTCCTTCCAGGGCGTTGCTGCAATGATGTTTGCACCCAGGATCAGATGTGTGGCGTGCATTCAGAGAGCCAGAGGCCGACGCCAGTGATATGCTGCCTTACGAGTGGTCGTGAGGTTTGACCAAGAAGCGACCAGAGAAGTGCCAGAACGGAATAGTCCCCGTTAGCACACCTGACAGGGCCGATGAGCCGATTGACCGCGTGATAGGTAATCCGCAGAGAAGATAAGGACCCCGAGAGTCAGAAGACGCCAGACCGTGAGCAAGAGGCAGGTAGATATCCTGCGCTTCTAGCTGTGGATTGCACCGACTCCTTCTCGACCTTGAAGGAGAAACTACCGAAGACGATATTTAGGATTTGTGATTTTGTGATTCGATTATCACGTATCCGTCATTTTGGATTTCGGTATTTTGGGCGTTCTGTTTGCATGATTTAGTTTTGGTGACTGAGTTTCATGATATTGGTTCATGCACCCACTGGATATTTATATATTTTGCGCAGGGTTTAGATTTTCTTTCGTGCACGATAGATGCACAGATTTGGATTTTCGCGCGTGTTGGGCGCATGTTTTTAGATACGATTTTGGTGCGCACCCGATGCACTAAATCGAGATTTCTTCGTGCATGTTAGATGCACCGGACCTTGGCTGTCAGGCACATACGTTGTCCATGACAGAGGTTTCGTGCACACCCGTTGCACCTAGATGTTGTTTTGTGCACTTGTTTAGCACATATTGGATTTTTGATTTCCGTGCGCACCAGACGCACAGGATTGTGTTATGTACATTTTTGAGATTTACTCCCTTTGGAGCAGTACCTTTTATGATGTTGGGTTTTTGCTTTCATGCTGAGCAGGACTAGTCAGTGGACGGTACCTGGATATACTTTAGCATGTTTTTACATCAGCTTTTTACGTGTATAGATTGGATGTCTACATGTGTAGTTTCGATCCATATCATATCGGTTTTGTATTGGATTTGACATTGTGTTTTTTTACATCGACTCCGATGATTGCGGGATGCTTGACGGAGTTTTGTTTTTGAGTTATCTGCTCAGTACCCTTGCGCATGCATTGCGCTGTGACGTTCTTTGTGTTGATGATTTCGGAGCCCCGACGACTTTGGTTTATTACTGAGATTATTTTAGTAGTGGGGGTTTGAATTTAAATTCGGGGACCGAATTTCTTTAAGGGGGGTAGATTATAACATCTTCAAAAATATAAAATATTAATTTTGGGAATTTTTATAATTTAATATTATTTTATTGATTATTTTAATATTAAATGCAAATAAATAGGAAAAATGTTAGAAAAATTATGAAAAATTATGGAAAATTCTAAAATAGGGTAAATTAGTGAATTATGACATTTTTAAGTTTTTGTGATTAGTTTGACACTAATTTAGTGCTAATCGCGATTAAAATCGCTAATTGGGTTTTTTGGCAATTTTGTGCAAAACTTGCACATATCACATTTTCTACACTTGTGCACTTTTCTAGCCATGGTTTTCTTTTGGAATTACTATTGATGTGAGAAGGGTGGGGTTTTAAAAGAAAAGGAAAAGAAAAGAAAATGCAATGATGAGGGTAGGTGAGAGAGAGGTGGACCATTGACCTTGAAACACTTAGCCATTTTCTCTCCCTCTCATTTCTCTCCCTCTTCCTCTCCCTTGCTGCTGCTGCCCTTCTCCATTTTCCCTCCCCTCCTCAAGCCATGAAACATCTCAAAAACTACACCAAAACCCCAAACTCCTTTCACTAAAAATGTCCAAAATCCCTAGATCTACACATGGAGCTAAAGAAGCATGGATTTGGCTATTTGAGGGCAACTCAAGAAAATTCTTGAGTTGCTAATGAAGGTAATTTCTGAACCATTTGCTTAATTATAGCCTTTCCTATAACCCCATGTCAAGATTTTATCGATATTGTGCGATATTATGGATTTGAGAGAAACCTAGTTAGGGTTTGAGTGAATTGGTGTTGCATTATGAAATTGGGCTCAGTATTGATCTTACCAACACCCTAGTGTATGAATTAGAACCCCAAACCTGAAGCTAGAACCATAATACGGATTTTAGAAACCGATATCGGGGAAAACAGGAAATCTGTCACTGTGTTGTTGAATCTGCTATCACCCGAGATGCCCTAAAATAAAATTGAGTGGAAAGTGACATGTGCAGGCACCCAGGAAGCCAACCCCAAAACCCTAGCTCCCCATTCCACTTTCCGGCCGCCAAAACCTGCATTCTGGCCGCAAATTGCGGCCAGACCAGGGAGGAATCTCCTCGTTTTGCGTGCCTGGCCCCATTTCATCAATTCTTGGCCCTGGGTACTTCTAGTTTTGACAGATTCTTCCTAGGGTGAAATCTGGGACATATATCCTATGTTGTCGTTTTGGATTCGTGTTTCCGTATTCCGTATTTTTGGATTCTGAAATGGTGGAATGTGTTTTGCCTCGACTATTGTCGTTTATACGACGATATAGAGGATTACGGATGGTTTTGAAGGCGTGCCATAGGTTCTCACCTATAGGCCCCCTTATCGTATCGTTTTGGAGTTTATGCGCCGTTTTAGATTGGATTTGGTTTTAATGCGCATATACGATATTTTGATGTGTAGGTACCTATGAAGACTTCGGACGACAAGCAAATGCATGGGGATGTCCGCAAATGGTGATGCAAGGTGAGTAGATTATATCTACGGGGGAAAGTCGGGTGGATGGCGTATAGCACCCCCGCAGTCCGTAGATAGCTTATTATATAGTATTGTGATATTAGGTGTATTTTGGATATGTAGGGTTAAAAGTGACTAGTGTAGTTCATAGTCGCGAACCCTAGGATAGAATTACACCTATACATATACCCTTGCTTTTCACATGTACTTACACTGTGATTGATGATATGTGACGACTTTGGAGATGAGTCGATATTGTGGGCTTGGTGCCCTGGGATCGGTGATTTGATACGATCCATATGTGGGATATGACTTGTGATTCTTGCGGGCTTGGGATGTGTGTTTACCCCCGCATGCATACTTTACCGATGTTACCGTTTGTACTAGAGATAGAGTAGTACATCCAGACTATATGATCTGATGATGGTGATATTTGTTATGTGATGAGACAGTGAGATGTTGACCCCTACCCAGCTTTTGGGAATGCCATACGATGATTTACCGTACGAGCTGATATTGATGATAGATCCGCACTCATAGCTAGAGGATATCTTACGATATGACATTGAGGCGGGATCACCGACTATATATCTACATATATACTTTGACTCAGTTTTAGGTGGTTTCCACACCTACCCCTCCTGTTTGTCAGGATACTTAGATGTAGTTTGCATAGTAGATACTTCACTGTGCTGCTGATTACTAGATTTCCGCATATTCATGCTTTTCGCATTGCTGGCATATGTTCATTACCATGTTATTATCATGCTGTTAGGACACCAGCACCATTATCGATGATGCGTATGTTTCACGTACACTACTTGCCGGCTCACACACTTCATCATCGATAATTGCCATGTCACTACACTGTAGTACTATTGCATTCGTGATGTGATGCTTCCTTCGACATATGCACATTCCTATTCCATGTTGCATGATTTTCGATATGGTTACTTTCTTTACATGTCGCATACATTATGGATTGATTGCATAGCACATCGCATTGGATTTACTTCTTGAGGTGGATTTTCATGTGATCTCTGGATTTGGGAACCGTGCTCTTTTCAAATAAGTAATCGTTTAAAAACCCGGTTCCCTTGATATGATATTTGGGGCGTCGCCCCGTGTTTTCTCGGTGCTAGAGGCATGTACTGAGAGAGGGCTGACCCGGAATGACGGATGCCCGATGGATTGATATAGGGCTGACCCGGAATGACGGATGCCCGATGTATTGAGAGAGGGATGACCCGGACTGACGGATTCCCGATATATACTTTGATATAGGGCTGACCCGGAATGACGGATGCCCGATGGATTGATATAGGGCTGACCCGGAATGACGGATGCCCGATGTATTGAGAGAGGGATGACCCGGACTGACGGATTCCCGATATATGTATACTTGAGAGAGGGCTGACCCGGAATGACGGATGCCCGATATAGGAGGATTTACGTGTCGATGCTTGGCACGGGCTTTCATGATGAGTTTCCATGATTTTGTTTGTATCCTCATACTTGCATACATGATGCTTGCTGTCAGTGGGTGACAGGTGGACGGGTTCCACATATATACAGACATGGTTCATATACAGGCTGGGTTTACACTTATCTTACACCAATATTAGTGGTATGGGACGCTAATATATGTGTATTGATATTATTGATATTTCTTCATTGATACTTCATGCAGACATACCTTACACTGATGACATGTTATTACCTGAGTACCTGGCACTACATACATGATTTGATGTTACCTTGCCACCTTATCACACTCAGATGTACTCTTGTGGATTATATTATTGATCGTTGACTTAGGATTATGTCTTGCATTCGATTTATCCTTGTAGATGTTTCTATTCACGAGTTGGCAACTCACCCCCGTTGTGCCACAGTTCTTGCAGGTTCTGCCGTACAGGTTCTATTGCGGCATTTCTGGCACACTACCTTCTTGCGGGTGATTTGCTTTTGGTAGGTGGATTCTTTTGCATCAAGAATCCCCATGTTGTACTTATTTATTCATTTTATCTAGAAATGTCCATCAACCAAAACCTGTATATTCTTTCAGACCTAGACTTCAGTGTTGTATATTTCGACCTTAGAGTCGCGCTTAGTAGTATTGCGGTTTCTTGTTGCTTTTGAGCTGTCTTTTGGGTTTGATCCTCGCCACTTGGCGTTGTATATTATCATATCTTTGCGTGGTTGTGACCGTCGATTGACGAAGAGCTAGCTCCCGCTTGGGGATGCCTTTATCATGTTATATCTTGTTATTATCGTTTTACCCCATTCGGGGCCAGTTTTACAAAGGAAACTCTGCCGAAATTTCTAGAAAAGACTGTACCGTTTTTAAGATGCACATTCGGCTTAGTTATTTAAAAAAAAACCTTGATTTCAAACCTGTATTTCTTCACTTCTTTAAACCAGTTTTCTTTACTTATTCTTCAAAATGGTTTTAGATTTCTGGGCTTTTGGCTTACTTGGATCAGATGGAGTCCTATAGGCTTCATATGTTTCAAGGGCCAGTCACGTGCTCTTTCGGGTCGTGACAAAAAGTCAGGGAATTCATATTCCTTGTGGACTTTATTGTTTTGGATACATAGCCTGTAGCAAACCCACGGAACCAAATTCCGGTGATTTTAGGTCGACCTATTCTTGCGACTTCCAACGCTGTAATCAATTGTCGAAACGGTTCTATGACCCTATCCTTAGGGAATAGGTCAATTGAACTTAACATTTACAAGTTGGGAAGTCAAGCTTCTGAACCCTATGCTCATTTATGTTCTGTCGAATTAATGGATGTCGACAACATAGAACTTGAACAGCTTCACGATACTGATCTAGACTCTTTTCATACGTTGTTGTTTGACCCAAAGTTTTATTATACACATGCGGACCCTTCTTTTGAGTTGTCCGGGTCAACATCTAATGTTTATTCTGAACCTTTCATGGAGTCTGAGTATCATCCCGTTCTTTCTAATGACATTATCCTTCGGGATATCGATGAAAGCTTCGCTGATGAACTCGCATTTGTAGCAAACACGGGTGTTGGGATGAATCATCTCCAAAACAAAAAAATTGAACATCCACCACTTCTTCTTGACAATCACGAGAATGCGAGTAATTCATCATCATCGTCACGGTGTCGTCTCTCCAATTTGAGACGCAAATCCATTCCATTCCACCTCTTGTTTCTTCCCCACTTTTTCCTGGTTCTATATAACATATTCTTCCGCCAACCGGTGCACTACATTGATAAAATCTTCGAATGGTTGGTGTTGACATTCGGTCTTTGTAAGGCTTTGCATTGACCAATAACTTTGACCCCCTCTTGTGATTTTAATAGATTAACATTGTTTAACTCAAGTTTGGGAGGTGTATTTTTGGCTCTTGAAAATAAAAGCTGTCCTCAAAATTGTAAGCCAAAAATAAGTTGGGGGAAGATTTTCACGATCATATTTCTTGCCCCCGTTAATAAATTTCCTCCCAAGCTTACAGGTTTTTGAGATATAACTGATGACAACAGTGAAGACATTGTTGTAAACAAGTTTAGGGGAGGTTTGTGCTTATTTACGCATCAATTTGCACCATACTTTGCATAAGCACAAAACATATAAGAAAAAAAATTGTACATAAATAAGATAATAAAAGATTAGAAAGTGAAAAATTACATTTAAAAGATTGGAAAAATTTAAGAAAACCAAGAAAATTAGAAGTTTTCTTAAACGAAACTAGTAATAAGTAGTTATGAGCCGTTGTCCCAAGGGTTAGTAAGATGAAAGAAGTCACTAATCTGAGGATAAAAATAAGTCTAAAAAATAGTTCATATTCTGTAAGCCAAACATTTGAATTTTGATACCCTACTATACGCACTTACATACGTCTTAAAACTCAGGATAGTAGAGGATACCTTGAAATACTCTTGTCTAAAAGCCAAAGTATGAAGGAAATTATAAATGAATAAAAGATAAAATGGTGAAGAAAAATGAACACTGGTATTGTAATCACCAAGGCAGAATAAAAAAATATAGCGAGGGTGCTTCATCACCTAGTGCCTTAGACCAACTGGTTTGGGAGTCACTGCTAAGCCTTAGGTGTTGCAAGACGAGGAAAATACTAATACGCCTAATAAAGCATGCATATGAGTAATCGGTCGGTTAATACCTCAAGAAGTATTAACGGTCGCATGACAAATGTGTAAGCAATTTCATCTAAGTATTCATCAATTAATGTACTGAGGTAGATGGACAAGAGTATGATAGCTTGAATTGAATTCTCCGAGTGTAGGGATGTTCTTTACACACACGTAAGGGTATATGATCATTGTTTGGAAGAAAGGTAGGGATGAAGAATAAAGGCGATGTTTTATTGAGGGATGATGTGATTCCTAACATCTTTTCATGACTATTAAGATAGGGCTCATGACAAACGAAAAGCTAGTATTAGTTGGAAACTCTAATTTTCAAAGTCTTTCTTCTATAATTCTTATCTTTATATGTAACTTTCATAGTCTTCCTTTTATTATGGGATTTTGTGGGTGCAATCCACTGAAAACCCTCAGGAGACAACACTCCACCTATAGGGACACCTAGAGGTTGAAAGGCTTGTTGCACGTACTCAGTGCAATCGTGTTGCCTACGAAAGTGTGCTAGTTAGTTTTTCTTTTTCTTAATAAAATTTTCTCCTTCTCTTGAATAAAAGATGTTTGCTCGAGACGATCAAAATTAATTTTGGGGGAATTTGTTCAGTCGAAAATAATGCATTTTGTAACACATCAATTTCCTCATTATTCTGATCATTTAAGGATAGTTGATATAAATATAACATGTATTACCAGTTTGTCTGGAAAATACTAAATATCACGTGTTATAGTTATATTCAACAATTCTTATAGGAAATTGTGTGTTTATTACTGCACGCGTGATATTGTTTATCTCAACACTTTTCATCGAGATTGTGTGCAGAAAATTATTCAGGTCAAAGAACTGGAATCGCAAAATTTGCCGATAAATTTCAGCAAGTCAAGGAATTAAAATCTGGTAGAAATTCAGAAGGGATAATAAGATTCCAGATATCAATTATACACCCATAGACTAACAGGGGAAGCCCACAGAAAATTGATACAGTGAACACATCAAATGGCCGCGGAACCGCGGCCGAGTTGGCCGAGTTGCCGCGGATCCGCGGCTGAGTCGGGGCATCAGAGAACGAGAATTCTCCAGAAGCTTCTTCTCAACAACCTTGCTTCCTCAAGATGCTTAATTACCGCGTGGCTTCTTCTGGAAGGCTCTGCATAACAACCTTCTTCTAGAAGGCTCCTTATAACAACCTTCTTCTAGAAGGCTCTCTCCAACAACCTTATTCTAGAAGGTTCTCTCTAACAACCTAGCTTTTGGAAGGAAATTTGAATTTGAATTTATAAAAGGATATATAGATCTAGGGTTGAGGTTGTTCATTAATTGGTTCAATTAGTGGTGAGTTAGTTACACAATTGGAGCTACAATTCAAAATTCAAATTCAAGTTGAGTGACACAACTTGAGATCCGAAATCAAGATCCATTGAGAAGCAAATCAAGCGAGCAATCAACGATCCTTTATTGCAACGCCGATCATCATCCGAGCAAGAGATCCATGATGATCCGCGACTCACGGCGATCGAGCCACGCAAAGATCGAAGACAAATTCACCTCTTCAAATGAGTGATCGAAAGCTTAATCTTGTACCTCGAATTGAGGAGTTGTGTAATTTGAAGGGGATTTAAATAAAGGTGAGAATTGTATTTCTTGCTTTCTTTACATTCTTGCATTATGAAACTTCTTGATTCTTGATTCATTAATTTTCATGATGTGTGAATGAAATCTTCGCTTGTAACGGAATCGAGAGAATCAGTAGATCGAATAAGGATGAGATCCTTTTACCAATCTTAAGTCTTATGAGAATTGTAAACTCTGGGAAAAAGAATCGTCAATAACCTAATTTGGAGAGAGATCAATGTTCTTGATTATTTCGTTGCAAATTAGGGATCAAATGATTGATGATCATCTTTGCTAGAGGCTAGAATTGAATGAGGATCAATGAAAAGACAAGGGATAGTGAAGAAGAAATCATAGTTTCTTCAATAGATCCCTAATCTTCATTCATCACCATCGTCCTAGCTGCAATTCATCAGTAGATAAGATAATTCATTGTTAGATTAATCATTGTTACTAATTCAATCGATTCCTACAAGCTATTCTAAATAATCTTGATAATTCAAATTGATTGGACATCTTCTTAATTTCTAATTCTTGATTTTATTGAAATGACAACTCAATTAAATCAAGAATTACTTTCTTGAATTTTCTTTTATATTTTCATTTCGACTCATCTTAAGCAAGATCGAACAAGTACTCGCATCTCAGTGGATGATCCGTGCTCACTAACGATCGCTACAAGCGACACCGTTAATTGATTTCGGTATAAATTTCTTTGGTTGTGATAAATCTTTTCCATACACACAAAAGATGATCAATCAGATCGCCTTGCTAGTTCTAGTGTTTTGATTACGCTCGTTATGTTATCCGATACGGTTCGTGTCTTTGTGTATTTACTGCTCTTGGGTTAGTTTCGTAGTGTCGCTACGCGTGTTTGCCACTAGACGACACTTGAGAGTATGTTTGGAGTTGATGCATCGGTCAAACGTAGTTTGTACGTGTTATTGGTCGATTGCTAATATACACTTGTTATTGTTGTATTTGATCTTAGGGTCACATGCGGGGACTTCGGACACTGCGAAGAAGGGGAAGCGAGTGGATGGTTTTACTTAGCCATGATAGTGTGAGTAAATTTAACATCTAAAGTGGAATCGCGCGCATAGCGTTATGCGTCTGGGCTAGATATGATATGATTATTAGTCGCATGTTTATCTTACATATATAGAGTTTGCGCATAAACTTCATTGCATATTATTACTTGTTGTGCTTGGACTTGTACCCATTGGACACTGCACTATTATTGACGGCTCATGTTGCACGAGCACTGATTGTATGCCATAACCACCATCAATAATTGCCATGATACGCACAACACACATACATATATGATATTATTTGGTAGGGATATTGAGATATTGATTCATATTCCTTTGTGCATATGACATATAGCATACCTGTTGTTGGGTTAACCTAGCACCTCATGAAGGGTTTGGAAGCATCACATGTACCAAAGATGGAATTTTTAGGGTGCTAAGTTAACAAAAAAAGAATCGTTCCTAGAAAAATTAGGGTTTCAAAATTTGCATATCATCTCATGAAAGAAAAGCTAGGGTTTTGAGAGTACAATCTATGTAGCTCCCTACGCTAGACTCCTTGGCTACTTGGGGTTTGGAAAATCTCCGCTTTAACTCCTCTAGGTCACCGATGATCCACCCGGAGTCCTCTTTGTCCAAGCTAGCAACTTCGCAAGATCAAGAATGAAAATCGAAGCTAACACTCTAAACAAGTGGGCAAGACTTGTGTAGAATGATGTTGTGGTGGCTTTTCTCACTTCAAAATCCTATCTTGATGAATAATTTGCTCACTAGATAAATCTAGAGAGCAAAGCATGAAGGAGGAAGAAGATGGTGTCCTTTTAGAATATGAGATAAGAAAAACCTATCTTCGAAAAATAGAAAATATATCTTTATATATTTTTTTATCTCTCAACTCAAACCATGGTTGAACAATTATTGAACTTGAGTTAAAAACAAAAAGGAAAAGTAATCCATGGTTAAATGGTGGGTGAGTATGGTTAGGTAAAGAAGAGTGTAGATAGCATCCATGAATTATCCTTTTCTTTTCTTTTGTTTTTTAAATCAAATGCAATAATAATTTATATAGAAATCAAATCATGGTGTGAGTCTTATATTGCCACCATTTTCATGTATGTACAACCATGAAGGATGTATGTATGTATGTGTGTGTATGTACATCCATATGTGCATGAATCTAAAAGAAAGAAAACATACATGCATGCATACATCCATCATGTACAAGAAAAGATTTTAAGTGAGAAAACTAATGGTTAAAAGATAAATCAATACTTGATTTATCAATCCGGCCATATCACATATGACCCCACCAAAAGCAAGCCGCCCGATCAATATACGGTATCCTATACGCGCATTTTAATCGAGTCCATGCGCATATCGCATACACGCACCACAACGTTTCGCCTGGACTAGGTAACTCCTTTGTGGGACTCTAAGACTCGTCAATACGCCGGCAGTGGGTGATGATCATATCAAGCACCCCTAAGTCGCAAGCGGTCAGCTAAACGTAACGGCCACCCGGGTATTGAGCGATCAGAAGAGAACAAGCGAACCTGCTACAACTCCCGTCGAGCCAACCGGCAACACTACCTGTGCAGTCCGGTCTCCTCGTCTGATATGTCGCATATCAAGTCTAGGGGTGGTAAACGTTAGACCCCAATAACCGATAAGTCGTGCCGATATGAGGCTCATAACGGGTCGAGAAACTACTGGTAACACTTACCGGTAAATCTCTAATCAGCCCTGGCCAGGGACTTCCCTGTTACGGCCAATCGAGCACAGTGCAACATCAACCCCCAATACCGGGAGAGACGAAACCCCTCCTATCGCTCATTGCCTCCATGTGACTCGGGACTGTACCCAAAAACCACCGTTTTGCACGCCCTCATGGACGTGGTAAGGTGGAAATCAAAGCACAGTGGGAATCACACAAGACTCCATGACGATCTCGGGTCTACAGACTAACATGCACAAGTGTCACCTAAGAACTTCCATCTGACGTGAGGTATAATACCATCTGGGAGTTCTCGACGAGTCTGTCCAGTGTACCCAGTCTCCACTGAGCACTCGTATACCATCTCTGATGTCAAACACCAATGGATATGGGATCATCCATCGCCCATCTCATGGGTCGAGAAGCGTATACGTTAGTTTACATTGGTATATCGATGCCCCGTCTCGATACACCCACGACTAGGGACCTTGAAGGATGTACTCATGGACTACCATGCCCCCACTAGTATGATCCTCATTATAGTCCAGGTAGTCAAGTACACATCCTAAGGGCTTTACCAACAGTAACTATAAGACAGTATAAAGAGACAAGTATACATGTTAAGATAAAGAGCAACCAGATAGCATACTATCATATCGAGCAAGAAAGTCATCTCTATATATGTCCAAGCATCCAATATAATATACATCATCTGTACAAGACTGGCCTCTAGGGCATACATACAACTAACAATCTCCCACGTGCACTAGGGCCAGCTGCTGTAGTATCGCATACCGAGCATCCCGAAGAGTCTCTCAAACTGTATCTGGGGAATGGCCTTCGTGAGTGGATCCGCTGTGTTATTCTTCGTATCAACCCTCCTGACCTCGATCTCCCGGCGATCAACTATCTCCCGGATCAGGTGATACCGCCTCAGAATATGCCTGGATCGCTGATGGGACCTGGGTTCCTTGGCCAAAGCCACCGCTCTATTGTTATCGCAATACAAAGGTATTGGATGCTCAATGGATGGAACCACTCCAAGTTCAGTAATGAACTTCGTGATCCAGACAGCCTCTTTGGCAACATCGTTGGCAGCGATGTATTCAGCCTCCATCGTCGAGTCTGCCACGGTTTCCTGCTTGGAACTCTTCCAGCTAACCGCCTCTCCGTAAAGGGTAAAGACAAATCCCGACTGCGACTTAGAGTCATCTTTATCACTCTGGAAGCTCGAATCGGTAAAGGACTCCACTTGGAGTTCTCCGTTACCATACACCAAGAGCATCTCTTTAGTCCTTCGTAAGTACTTGAGAATGCTCTTCACAGCTGTCCAGTGACTCTCTCCAGGATCAGCTTGATACCTGCTCACTACACTTAGTGAGTATGCTACATCGGGTCTGGTACATAGCATCGCGTACATGATAGAGCCTACAGCCGAAGCATAGGGTATCCCTTGCATGCGAGCTCTCTCCAAATCAGTCTTGGGAGACATCTTTTTGGAGAGAGTGACTCCAGAGATCATGGGTAAATTGCCACGCTTGGATTCTTCCATACTAAACCTCTTTAGTATGGTGTCAATGTACCTGGATTGGGACAATCCTAATATCCGTTTGGATCTATCTCTATAGATCCTAATTCCCAATATGCAGGAGGCATCACCAAGATCTTTCATTGAGAATCTTTGTGATAAGAAGAGCTTGACTGATTGCAGCATAGGAATGTCATTTCCTATCAAGAGTATGTCGTCCACGTACAATACGAGGAAGACAACCTTACTCTCTGCTACCTTCTTGTAGATACAACGTTCATCTACGTTTTTGACGAAATCAAACTCTTTGATAACGACATCAAAGCAGATGTTCCAGCTCCGCGACACTTTTTTTAATCCATAAATGGATTTAAGCAGCTTGCACACCTTCCCGCTGCTCCCATTATCTACGAAGCCCTCTGGCTGAGTCATGTACACGCACTCTTCTAAATCACCGTTTAGAAAGGCGGTCTTAACATCCATTTGCCAGAATTCGTAATCATGATATGCAGCGATGGCAAGCATGATCCGGATGGATTTAAGCATAGCCACTGGAGAAAAGGTCGCGTCATAGTCCACACCTGGTCTTTGACGAAAACCCTTTGCAACAAGTCTAGCTTTGAAAGTCTCCACTTTCCCATCTACACCAAGTTTTTTCTTGAAGATCCACTTGCTCCCAATAGGTTTTACCCCTTCAGGAGCAACTTCCAAAGTCCATACTTTGTTGGTGTACATGGATTCCATCTCGGACCGCATAGCATCCAGCCATTTCACTGAGTCCCCACTCGTGATGGCCTGCTCGAAGCTAGTTGGGTCATCATCCTCCATGATGCAATCCTCGCTGCCACCATCCATGAGAAAACCATAGTATCTCTCAGGTTGGCGAGCAACCCTACTAGATCGGCGGAGAGGCTGAGGTTCGTTGGGAACTACCGAATCCTCTGGTTCAACCAAATCTTCTGTCGTAGTCTGTATTGCTGGAACCTCTTCCAGTTCTACTTCCTTGCCACTAATCTCTTTTTCAAGAAATTCCTTTTCTAAAAAGGTGGCATGTCGAGAAACAAACACCTTTTGTTCCTCGGTGTGGTAGAAGATATACCCACGCGAATGTTTGGGATATCCAATAAACTTACATAGAATGGACCTTGCCGCGAGTTTGTCCGGATTCTGCGTTTTTACATATGCCGGACAATCCCATATCTTAACATAATTAAGACATGGTCTCTTTCCTTTCCATATCTCATATGGAGTAGTTGGCACGGATTTGGTGGGAACCATATTCAATAGGTCTGCAGCTGTTTCCAGTGCATACCCCAGAAGGAAATAGGTAACTCAGCTGTGCTTATCATAGAGCGCACCATATCTAATAGGGTGCGGTTCCTCCGTTCTGATACACCGTTGTGCTGTGGTGTATATGGAGGAGTCAGCTGAGAGAGAATCCCATTCTCTTTTAGGATGTCCAGGAATTCAATGCTCAAGTATTCACCTCCTCGATCAGATCGTAGGATTTTAATACTTTTTCCGGTTTGGTTCTCGACTTCTTCTTTATATTCTCTAAATTTCTCAAAAGCTTCTGATTTGTGTTTCATCAGGAACACATATCCGAATCTAGAGAGATCGTCAGTGAATGTAATGAAGTACGCAGAACCATTCCTGGCATGTGTAGACATTGGACCGCATACATCTATGCACCAGTCCCAAGAGTTCCGTGACTCTTTCTCCGTGTCCCGTAAACGGAGTTTTGGTCATCTTGCCTTTGAGACATGACTGGCAAGTGTCATAAGATGAAAATTCAAACGGATTCAAATATCCATCCTTATGCAACTTAGCTAGTCGTGTCGCATTGATGTGACCCAGTCTACAATGCCACAAGAAGGATTCGTTCAGTTCTGAACTCTTCCTCTTGTGTGTGTTTGTTATACACAGAACTGTTGATTGATTTAGAACATAAATGCCATTGCACAACGTGCCTGATCCAACCAACTTTTGGTTAAGGAAAATGTTCATAACATTATCCTGTAATACAAAATTATATCCTACTTTACTCAATAAAGAAACTGATATAATGTTGCATATCAGGTACGGCATGTAATAGCATTCGTTCAGAATCAATGTATTACCAGTTGGTAATACAAGGTGATATTCCCCGATGGTCTTAGCTGCAACAATTGCACCATTTCCAACCCTTATGTCTTTATCACCCTCTCCAAGTTCTCTACCTTTCTTAAGCCCATGTAACTGATTACATATATGGGATCCTGACCCGGTATCTAATACCCAGGACGTAGGGCAAATGGAGAAACAGTTCTCTGTAACGAACACACCCGAAGAAAATGCATCATCATGTACTTTCTTCATTCGGGTGGCATGGGAATCCTGGTATTCCCCTATGTCCTGTTCAGTCCTATAACTCTTATAAGATAGAACGGAACCAACGTTCCCCAGCACAGTATAACATGCGGGTTCGGTCAACACATCCATATTATTATCTTTATTAAGGCATGACATGGTCGCTACCTGGAGAGAGAGAGAAGAAAACACTTTAGCGTATGCTCTTGCAAGATCAGTTTGGTTATTATCTTATCTAATCAGGATGGCTCCCACTGTTTTTTATCAAATCCTCCTTCAAACCCTAAAAGGAAAGACTTGCCGGGATTAATTACACCCTACAACTTCGCCGATCTTTCATCCAGGCCAGTGTCTGTACTTTGAGGGAGGTTCCCCGTGCTTTCGCACGGACCTAATTAAAGTAAACCTCGTTTTCCCATAGGTGTAACCCTGTTGACACCTTTCTAGACACCTACTTGATCGGCTAATTGTCCTGTGTAAAACTCTCCCAGGAGTAACAATTACTCGCAGTGGGTATCGGGATCCAACTATTTCATAGAAGGTATGCAATCTCATTGCAAATTTCAACACTTGAAATTCCCGATAATATTTTGCCCCTAGCGTCCTATGACCTTGACGCAGGCCAACAAACAATAGTGCGCTAGTCAAGTTCAACCCGTCATTTCTTGATTGAATTAAACCCACCCGTACGACCCTTGACGCAGGCCAACAAAGTCGCACGACTACCCTAATTCAATCTGCATCATATGCATTAACAGATAAATACTAGTTAGCTATCGCACACTACGCCTTGACGCAGGCCAACAAACGTAGCACGAATACTAAGTAGGATTTATCTGAAATGACGGAGGGCTACGACAGGTTTTTCTGAAAACCTATTGCGTAATGAACTTGATATCGTTGTAGAATCAAGTGAAATATTGAAATGGAGTGATTTTGAGGCTTTTATTAGTTTTGCTAAAGAGGTCACTCCCGGTGAAGGGATCTCGGCTCTTTCCTCATCGAATAAGGTGCAGGACATATCATATATATCACTATGCAAAGAAAAACTCCAAAGGCAGTCAAAAGTCAAACCGAGTGTTGTAGCATCTGCCAGTTTTGCTAAAGAAGTCACTCCCGGTGAAGGGATATCGGCTCTTTCCCCATCGAATAAGGTGCAGGGTATATCATATATACCTCTATGCAAAGAAAAACTGTAGCTACCCTTTTACTTGAAAATTTGATTCTACAACATCTTTTAGGTTTCTTTTCTTTCATTAATCACATTAATGAAGTCCCATCATTTAAGTCACCTAAACATCACAGATAAATACGACGTACACTTATGCCATCCGCATTCGCCTCGATGTCCCCTCGTGCACCGTTAGGTTAGGTAACTAACGACAGGGCAGGGCTAGTGCGCGTGTAAAACATAAGTAATGTCTATATAATATATCATATATACTATATACTGTATCCATCAGAACATATCAAATGATCACATCACAGATATCGCAGCAGAAACATAGATATAATGTGGGATATACTAGGACGTCCGTATTTAGTATTTAGCCAACAATAGAAAATACGGATTCCACAGTCGCGATGAATAGCCAAGCCCACACCCAGGACCCCTACGAGAGCGGCAAGCGACCCTACCAATCCTGAAGTTTAGGAGACCCGATCTCGACTCCTCGAGATGGCCTCCCACTGAACCCCAGAACCCGGTCACTTGTGCTCCCCTCCTTGGGTCTACCCTAATGCGGAAAAGTAAATAATATACAACACTGGTGGCATCAACCTCAACCCGGAAGTGCCCCAAATAAAAGAATATTACATTACATTTAAATTTACATGAATGAAAATATAAAACTCTCATCTCACATAAAACCCCCCGGCTATTCAATCGCGATAATCCTGCACATCATATCTCAGCAACACATATTATCTCATATCATCAACGTAAGTAAGTATGCGTACCTCGATTGTCGTTGACGTATAGCAACGAAACCGGCGATATCGACATACTACACTTACGGTCACAGAAAAGAAAGTGTAAAACTGCAATATCTGGAATCCACATTCTCTTTAGACATCGTAAATGCGAAATATCACATACTTCATATTTCATGTCTAGTAATATGAATTCCACACATTGCATCACATTCCAGATAAATAGACAGTATTAAAATTTTCGAACGAACGATCAAATACCCAAGATTTCCTAAAGCTCAACACTTGAGCGGAGTTCAAAAACCCGGAGTGTGGCAAAGTAGTAGCGGTCCAGCCGTAGAAGGGTCAAGCCAACGCCTCACATGTGGCACGCCGTACTGCCCCAAACCCTAAGGTTCAAAGGGCAGTTCAAGACGGTCACATAATCGAGTTAAGGTTTGTTGTCTTCTAGAGGGTCCACCACAAAACTTGCACGTATCTCCAAAAGATTTAAACCCCGTGAAAAATGAGCAAATGATACTCGTTCAAACACTTCAATACTTTCTAATTTATCTGGAAAAGAAACACGAAATCAAAATTCCGATCGAATCACCGACTCCAAAACAATCTCCAGAACAAACAGCACTAAATTCAGATTAAAAAATTCCCCAAAAATATACAAGAAGAAAAGAACAATTACTGTACAAAAACGACACTTTGATTCATCCGTACGGCCGCGGAACCGCGGCCCAAGCAGGCTATTGCCGCGGTTCCGCGGTGAAAATTACTGTTCATGGCATCGTTTTTCACATGTGTTCTTAGATTTCCCTGCTGAATTTTTTAAGGATTTTTAATTCTGTAAATATCCAGATTTTAAAAATTGTCCAGAGAGTGTCCCGTAATGTTGTATTTTGGTCCGATCGGAGTTTTTACTTCGTAGAAGTGTCGCCAAATGTTCTAGGTCGGCTCTGATACCAATGTTGGGTTAACCTAGCACCTCATGAAGGGTTTGGAAGCATCACATGTACCAAAGATGGAATTTTTAGGGTGCTAAGTTAACAAACAAAGAATCGTTCCTAGAAAAATTAGGGTTTCAAAATTTGCATATCATCTCATGAAAGAAAAGCTAGGGTTTTGATAGTACAACCTTTATAGCTCCCTACACTAGACTCCTTGGCTACTTGGGGTTTGGAAAAGCTCCGCTTGAACTCCTCTAGGTCACCGATGATCCACCCGGAGTCCGCTTTGTCCAAGCTAGCAACTTCGCAAGATCAATAATGAAAATCGAAGCTAACACTCTAAACAAGTAGGCAAAACTTGTGTAGAATGATGTTGTGGTGTCTTTTCTCACTTCAAAATCCTATCTTGATGAATAATTTGCTCACTAGATAAATCTATAGAGCAAAGCATGAAGGAGGAAGAAGATGGTGGCCTTTTAGAATATGAGATAAGAAAAACCTATCTTTGAAAAATAGAAAATATATCTTTATATATTTTTTATCTCTCAACTCAAGCCATGGCTGAACAATTATTGAACTTGAGTTAAAAACCAAAAGGAAAAGTAATCCATGGTTAAATGGTGGGTGAGTATGGTTGGGTCAAGAAGAGTGTAGAAAGCATCCATGAATTATCATTTTCTTTTCTTTTGTTTTTTAAATCAAATGCAATAATTATTTATATAGAAATCAAACCATGGTGTGAGTCTTATATTGCCACCATTTTCATGTATGTACAACCATGAAGGATGTATGTATGTGTGTGTGTGTGTATGTACATCCATATGTGCATGAATCTAAAAGAAAGAAAACATACATGCATGCATACATCCATCATGTACAAGAAAAGATTTTAAGTGAGAAAACTAATGGTTAAATAATAAATCAACACTTGATTTATCAATCCGGCCATATCACATATGACCCTACAAAAAGCAAGCCGCCCGATCAATATACGGTATCCCATATGCGCATTTTAATCGGGTCCATGCGCATATCGCATACGCGCAACACAACGTTTCGCCTGGACTAGGTAACTCCTTTGTGGGACTTTAAGACTCGTCAATACGCCGGCAGTGGGTGATGATCATATCAAGCACCCCCAAGTCACAAGCGGTCATCTAAACGTAACGGCCACCCGGGTATTGAACGATCAGAAGAGAACAAGCGAACCTGCTACAACTACCGTCGAGCCAACCGGCAACACTACCTGTGCAGTCCGGTCTCCTCGTCTGATATGTCGCATATCAAGTCTAGGGGTGGTAAACGTCAGACCCCAATAACCGATAAGTCGTGCCGATATGAGGCTCATAACGGGTCGAGAAACTACTGGTAACACTTACCGGTAAATCACTAATCATCCCTGGCCAGGGACTTCCCTGTTATGGCCAATCGAGCACAGTGCAACATCAACCCCCAATACCGGGAGAGACGAAACCCCTCCTATCGCTCATTGCCTCCATGTGACTCGGGACTGTACCAAAAAACCACCGTTTTGCACGCCCTCATAGACGTGGTAAGGTGGAAATCAAAGCACAGTGGGAATCACACAAGACTCCATGACGATCTCGGGTCTACAGACTAACCTGCACAAGTGTCACCTGAGAACTGCCATCTGATGTGAGGTATAATACCATCTGGGAGTTCTCGGCGAGTCCGTCCAGTGTACCCAGTCTCCACTGAGCACCCGTATACCATCTCTGATGTCAAACACCAATGGATATGCGATCATCCATTGCCCGTCTCATGGGTCGAGAAGCGTATACGCTAGTCTACACTGGTATATCGATGCCCCGTCTCGATACACCCACGACTAGGGACCTTGAAGGATGTACTCATGGACTACCATGCCCCCACTAGTATGATCCTCATCATAGTCCAGGTAGTCAAGTACACATCCTAAGGGCTTTACCAACATGTAACTATAAGACAGTATAAAGAGACAAGTATACATGTTAAGATAAAGAGCAACCAGATAGCATACTGTCATATCGAGCAAGAAAGTCATCTCTATATATGTCCAAGCATCCAATATAATATACATCATCTGTACAATACTGGCCTCTAGGGCATACATACAACTAACACCTGTCTACCTACATGCTTACACATATGCCTTGCCATATCTACATGCTAGTTACCCATATACATATATGGTATTGTACCATTAGAGATAGGTATATACACATATGAGACATAGCTACATGTGCATCTTGCATACATACTTACATGTATATACACATACCTAGTTTGATATAGCTACACATATACCTGGAGGGTATTACATCATTAATGATAGGTAGATACACATATCTTACTATACCGACATGGTTACGCAAACCTGGTTATAGCTACTTGTTCACCTCTATTTGATGTTGTATGGACTTTGGAGAAATTAGGAACCGCATGATATATTTCATAACTTGTTGCAGTTAAATAGCTACTTTTCCTTTATATGCTCACATTACTGCTTTATGTTGCATATATCATATTCATGGATTTTCGCATTGAGATATGGATTTCACATGATGTTTTCTGGATTTGAGGACCGTGGTAGTTTCATGAAATTATGCATTAATTGAAAAACCCGGTTTCTCTTGATATGATATTTCAGCGTCCACCATGAGATTTCTCGGTTCCGATATATACCCCATGCAAGAAGTGAGTGGGCCGTGTGCGGGTATATGGTGGGGCCTGGAGGTACCCCGGGGCAAGAAGATCGTAGGTGATGGTGATGAGTTAGTGGGGGAACCATACCTACCGGTGACAGTTTTAGACTCGTCGGTGATCGCGGAGATATCGACCGGAGTCATGTACGTATGGATATAGGGAATTCGAGTGTCGAAGCTGGGCACTCGGGTTTCCGATGAACGTATGATACGTACAAATCAGGGCCAGTCGTGGTGGCGACGCCTGATAGATGAGTATTTATGTGTCGATACTGGACACTAGTTTTCATGATATTTTACTCCTAAGTATATATATCAGTGGTATGGGACGCTGTTATATATGCATGTATGTATATATATATATATATATATATATATATATATCAGTGGTATGGGACGCTGTTATATATATATTTATAATATATAATCATAACGATCTGTGGGCCGATATGAGGGCCGATCTGTGGGCCGATATGAGGGCCAATCCGAGGGCCGATTTGAGGATATTTGGGATTTGGATTGTCTTGATGCACACTGGTCCTGCGACGATGAGGATTCCGTGAGGATGACATGTTTTATCCCATATTCCGCATTTATTTATATGCATTGCTTCATGTATTAGTAGTACCTGATAGAGTACCTTTCATGACTATTGCATATACATATTACCATATTATTGCTTCATGTATTAGTTGTATGTGCTAGAGTACCTTTCATGACTGTTGTATACATATGGCCATTTATTGCTATTAGCTTGCATGTGATAGATTTCGCGCAGTACGTGCATACTTGCGATTACCTACATATGTTATTTACTATTCACGAGTTGGCAACTCACCCCGGTTGTGCCACAGTGTTTTGCAGGTAATCACTCAGGGCAGTCGAAGCAGGGCTTTCATCTATCGTATCATCTTTTGCAGCGGATACCGCTACGGCTGACTGTGTGCAGTTTTTCTATAGTTGAGTTTTGCGGTTATCCGATATTGCTCATTGTATATTCGTTGTATCCAGTACTCTCCATCTACCATTTTCATGTATTGATTTAGAGACGAGTTGTGAGGACGATATTGTATATTATTTTGTGACTTTGAAGGTTTTTCATGCTGTTTCACTTTATATGTCTTTTTCTTCGCTACAGCGTCGTATATTTGCTTGTGGTGGTTGTTTTCCGCCTTTGGGCGTGGATTTGCTCCCATTTGGGGATGCTTTACTTATATATTTATGTTGTACCCTTTTTGGGGGCTTGTTTTTACAAAGGAGGTGCTGCCAAATTTTTAAAGGAAGTAAATTTGGACTTTAAAGAATTTTGATTGAGATTTCAAAAGTTTTAACATGTTGTTATCACTTACTACTTTTGATGGTTTAGATTGCTGGGTTTTTGGCTTACTTGAATTACGTTACGCCTGGAAACGTTACGTAGTTTAAGGGCCGTCACGTGCTAAATTTTAGGTCGTGACAGAAAAACTATAATTGTATTCTTTTGCTTTGCATGGTGGTGTTCATTAAAGAATATCCAGCAACTCATTCTAGGAGGCAAGAGCCTAGATCCCGTCACGGGGAGTGACCTCTTGAGCAAAAGTTTATGATACTGTAGATTACTCGGTTTTCTTCAAAACCACTAGTTTTTAAAATCGGAGCCTAAACCACTCTTTTTCGAAGCTATTGGGTTCCTTCAACGATATCAAGTTTATTACGTTAAAGGTTTTTCGCCAAAAACCAACTGTAGCCCTCTATCATTTCAGATAGGTATCTACTAGTATTCATGCTATGTGTTTTGACCTTCGGCAAGGCATAGTGTTTGGTAGCTAGTGGGTGCTTACCTGTAGCATAGATAGATGCATTAATCTAGGACAGACGTACAGCTGTTTTGACCTTCGCTAAGGGCTTATACGAATGAGTCTAGATTAATCTGGATAATGACGGGTTGAACTTGACTTGCAATTTATGATGTTTTGACCTTCGTCAAGGTTATAAGCGCTCGGGGAAGAAACCACATCGGGATTTCAAACATACGGGAAACTTGTTAGTGTTGCATACCTTCTGGAGTGTGGTATTTTTGGTAGGCTTCCTTCAAAATTATCACACAATGATAGTTAGGTCCTGATCCTACTGTGAGTATCCGCTACTCTTCGGGAGAATTTTTCAATTTGCAATTAGCTAATCAAGTAGGTGTCTAGAAAGGTATTAACGGGGCTATGCCTGTAGGAAAACGAGGTTATTTAATTAGGTCCGTGCGAAAGCACGGGGCACCTCCCTCCGAAGTACCAACACTGGTCTGGCCGAAAGATAAGCGAACTTGTAGGGTGCGATTAATCCTGACTAATTCTTCTTTTAGGGTTTGAAAGAGAATTCGAGAACACGGTGGGAGCCATCCTGATTAGATAAAATGATTAACCAATCTAATCTAGGTTAGAGTGCACGCTGAGTATTTTTTCTCTCCCTCTCTCTCTTTGGCAGTGACCATGACCTGACCATAAACTAAAACTCATAAACCAAGTTAACCGAACCTTCTTAAACATTTTGGCTTTTGGATTGCATGATTCACGACAAAGTCGCATATATCCTTGTCGCACCTACTTCCCCTTTTGCATTCTCCGGAACACTCTGTATCATTACAAAGATCCATATTGCTTGGGTATGCCATCGTATAGTTGTTAGTGTATATGCCCTAGAGGCCATTACTGTATCATACTAGTTTGTATATTACTTAATGGAAGCTTGGGATATTCACCTTGTATATACAATCTTGCTCAAAATAGTAGTATGCTACTTGGTTTGTTTCTACTTCAATGTGTACATGTGTTTATATTTTGTATATCGCCTATACACATTAGTGGAGCCCTTAGGATCTTTGCTTGATTACCAGCGATGTGATGGCCGTCACACTAGTGGGGCTGGGTAATCTATAAGCACATCCTTATGCAGGTCCCTGGTCGCAGGACTATCGAGACAGAGCATCGATACTCCGGAGTAGACCAGCGCATGCGCTTCTCATCCCAGTGTGGGAGACGGTCTGTCCCACAGCCGTCAGTACGTTGTACTTGAGATAGTATGCGGGTGCTCGTTAGGTTACGGCTACACTGGACAGGACTCGTCGGGAACTGACTAGTTGGTATTATGCCTATCGTCAGTTATCAGTTCCCAGGTGACATGAGTACAGCTTAGTCCGCTGACTTGACACTATCACTTCACCTCGAGTGTGTTCCCACTGTACTTTGATCATTACCCTTCCACGGCTCAATGGAGTCATGCAAACAGGTAGTGGTTGGGTGCAGTCCCGAAGCACTTGGAGGCAGTGACGGTTAGACAGGATTCGTCTCTCCCGGTATTGGGGGTTGACATCGCGCTGTGTCTAGGAGAGCCATTACATGAGTAGTCCCTGGCCAGGGCAAACGAGATATACTGGTAGGCTTCCAGTGTTATCTCAGGGTGTTTTGGGCTTCGCTCCGGCACGACTTGTACCGCTATTGGGGGACTAACGTTTACCGCCCTTAGGCCCGCCATGCGATGTATCAGACGAACAGACCGGACTGTACGGACAATGTCACACTCAGGCTCAGTAGGAGTTCAGATGGGTTTCGCCTCGTCGGTCTTCTTGTCGGCATTACCTAGGGACCGTTACGCACAGCTAGTGCCGCTTGCGGTCTGTGGTTAAACCCACTGCCAGCGTAGTGTCGAGTCTTTAGAGTCCCACACAGAAAGCTTTTCGCCTTTAGGCAAAAGAGTAGAGGTCGCATGGTATTGCGACAGGTCGCATGGTTTTGCGACAGGGTTCGGTCACATCCGTGCACTTGTACACGTACAGTGTCCGGACAGTTTACACTAGCGGGCTTTGGTTTAAGCCAGATCCTAGTGTACCTTATGGGATTGGATTTATCCAGTTTGCATTCGTGTTCCTCGGAACGCGGATGCGGGTGTGTATGCACAGTTGACAGGGATGCACAGACAGCGGATTCTCATTAGGGTTGTTGACAGTTGACCGTTGACTTTTTGACTTTTTGCTCAACCCTAATGAGAATATGATATGTGATTAACTATTATATTAATTAAGTATTATGGTGACTTGGTTGTTGACTTTTGTTGACTTTGTTGACTTGTTGACTTTTATTGACTTGTTGACTTTGTTGACCGGTTGACTAGGCTTGACTAGTTGACCATCATGATAACCATAGCCATCATTTCATGGCAAAGACTTTTACTTGCTTGCTCATTTGTGTAAAATGAGTGCATGATATGATATGGTTATGGTTGCTTCAACCATCACATAAGACTTTTTTGATATGATGAGTTATGATTACTTTGGATTATGAGAGGGTGAGAGACAAAAGACTTGCTCATTCTTTCTTGCTCATTCTCTCTCTTGTTCTTGAGCTCTCCATTTTGCTCTTGCTCTCTCTCTTTAATCTATGGTTCTCTTGTCTCATGAGTTGAGAATCAAGAAACATAGATAAAATCCCACACAAACTATTCTCTACTCATTCTAGTTCACTAGGTTTAGCAAACCAAGTGAACTAGTTTCTTCAAAGAACGAAGAAGGAGCTAAAGGTTGGAGCTTTCAGGTGGATCTATCTTCGGTGCACGGAGACGACGAGAAGGAGCCCTCGTACCACCATCGGAGCTTGAAGAAGAAGGAGTTCAAGACAAGCTAGGTATAACCCCCTAACCGAGTAGCTAGAAACTCATAGTTAGGATGTTAGATAGATGTTTAACCAAGATCCGGGTTATAGGTCCATGTTACCACCTCCGTAAAAATTGTTTTTTACCAAATTCCGCATTCCCGAAAGTACCGGGAGAGGTAGTATGGACTTACAGTGGTATCAGAGCCAGGTTAAACTCTATCTAGCATGTTAGCAAGTAACTAGAAGATCGATCAACGAAAAAGTCCCGAAACGAACCCCGGAATTTTAAAATTTCTGTCGATTTTAAAAGTGCTGGAAAACTTTTTTGAAAAACACCAAAAATCGACTCAGGCTTTTTTAAAGAAACTGCAAAAATTTGGGCCCCTGACTCGATCAAAGCGCCGCGGTTCCGCGGCGGGAGCACGCTCCCGCCGCGGAAGCGCGGCCGAGTTGACTCGGTCATGGGTTTTCTTTTTTGCAGATTGCTCATTGGGTTACGGCCAAAACCATCCGTAGCCCTCCATCATTTCAGTTAAATATTCGGTAGTCAAGATAGCAATCACTTACGACAAAGCTGTAGGGTTGCTAGGCACGCGCACAAGGGTCTACGAGGCATCAACCATGCCCGATTAAAAATTTAGCCGTGCCGAACAACCCGAATACGGAACTTTAAACTAGAGATTAGGCGAAAAACAACATGCTAAACACTTTAACACTAAGTGAGAGGGATTACAACCTTTGTAGATCCGGTCCTTCACTTCATATGCTCCGTGTTGTGGTCCCTTCGCTGCGATCATCGGGATCCGGACTCTCGAGAGGTTCCACGAAGAGAAAGACGCAACCTTTGCTTCCGATCTTCGATACTAAGATGATCTACCTCGAAGTTTCTTTAACACAAGCTAACACTCATGAAATGATATGAACACCCTCATCTAAATGGCAAGGGAAGATGAGGATGATAAAGTAGGATTTTTGCTCTATTTATTTATCTTTTTCTTACTATTTATCCATCACAAAATCAAAGCAAGAAACCATTTCAAGCTTAGAAGAAGAAGGAAGAAGATGATGAATAATGTAATAATCCTTTTGTGATGAATAGGAAAATAATCATATGATAGAATTATGCAACCATGGTCAAGTGAACCTTTGTAGAGAATAAACTAGGGTTAGGGTTTGGGTTTGGTTAAAGCATGACTCACTTGAAAATATCTTTCACAAAACAAAATGAAAACCTTCTAGAAGCATCTAGAAAGTTTAACCCTAATCCAAACCCTAAACATGTTTAAACTCCACTAATTAAGTTGCATTATTTATCATATCATGTTACAATATTATATATCACATATACAATATTTATCGTAACAAAATAAAATAATACAATTAACATATATCGCATATATATCAATGTATTACCCGAGTGAGAAAAAGAATCTTTTAGTGAGCTAATATTAGTTAATGCAAGTTAATATATCAAATATATTATTATACATTAAATTATCGAATCAACACTTGATCCGACAATCCGGCTATATCGCATATAACCGACTAATATTTATCCGTACCGATTCACCGAATCAACACTTGATCCGATGACCCGGCTGATATCAAATATCGCGAGAGTATAATACGGTATCACATATCGCATTATCCTCGGTCCCGCACATATCACATATGTGCTCCTACTCCGTTTTGCCTGAGTCAAGAAACCTCTGTGTAGGACTCTAAAGAATCGTCAATACGCCGGCAGTAGGTGATGATCAAATCAAACACCCACAAGCTGCAAGCGGTCAGCTAAACGTAACAGCTACCCAGGTATTGAGCGCTCAGAAGATCAACAAGCAAGCCTGTAACTTCTCCTGTGAATCCAAATAGTAACACTCCCGTACAGTCCGGTCTCGTCGTCTGATATGTCACATATCTCGCCTAGGGGTGGTAAACGTCAGACCCCAGTAGCTCGATAAGTCGTATCGATATGAGGTCTATAACAGTTCGAGAAACTACTGATAACACTTACCAGTAAATCTCAGCAACCCTGGCCAGGGATTTCCGGTTATAGCCAATCGAACACAGCACAACATCAACTCCCTATACCGGGAGAGACGAATCCCCTCCTATCGCTCATTGCCTCCATGTGATTCGGGACTGTACCCAAAAGCCACCTTTTTGCACGCCCTCTTGGACGTGGTATGATGGAAATCAAAGCACAGTGGGAACCACACAAGTCTCTATGACGATCTCGGGTCAACAGACTACTCTATACCAGTGTCACCGGAGAACTGCCATTTGACGTATGGTATAATACCATCTGGGAGTTCTCGGCGAGTCCGTCCAGTGTACCCAGTCTCTACTGAGCACCCGTACACCATCCTTGATGTCAAACACCGATGGATATGGGATCATCCATCGCCCATCATATGGGTCAAGATGCGTATACGCTAGTCTACTCTGGTGCATCGATGCCCTGTCTCGATACACCCACGACTAGGAACAATTATACGATGTACTCGTCGACTACCATGGCCCCACTAGTATGATCTCATCATAGTCCCAGTAGTCGAGTACATATCCTAAGGGCTTTATCAACATGTAATATTGAGACAATCAGAGTACATGTTAAGATAAAGTACAACCAGATAGCATACTATCATGTCGAGCAAGAAAGTCCTCCCTATATATGTCCTAGCATCCACTACAATATACATCGTATGTACAGTAATGGCCTCTAGGGCATACATATAACTAATAATCTCCCACTTGCACTAGGGCCATCTGTTATGGTATCGCATACCCAACAATTAGCTGCGGTTGAAGTATCTCATACTCAACCATCCCATAAAAGTCTCTACTGGGAAAAAGGCCTTTGTGAGTGGATCCGCGCTGTCGTCCTCTGTGTCTACTCTCCTAACCTCAATCTCCCTGGAGATCAACCATCTCCATGATCAGGTGATACTGCCTATGATTTATATCTGGATTTCTGATGGGACGGAAGTTCCTTGGCTAAAGCCACAACTCCATTGTCACACAATGGTAGGAACGAAGTTCATCTCATGAACTTATAAATATCCAGACTGCCTCTTTGGTAGCATCCTTGGTAACGATGTATCTTGCCTTTAATCATCTAGTATGTCACGGTATCTAGCTTGGAACTCTTCCAACATACCGTCCCTCCATTGAGGGTATAGACAATGCCTGCGACTGACATTCAGTCGTCATTATCACTCTGGAACCTTTCCAGTGATTCTCCCCAGGATCGATTGATACCATCTCACTACAACTAGTGAGTATCCTAACATCCATTTAGATCCATCTCATAGATCCAAGAATCCAGGATATAGGAGGTATCACTTTTATCCTATATGGAGAATCCTTGTGATAAGCGGAGATTAACCGAGCGTAGCATAGGAAACTCCTTCCCTATCAAGAGTATGTCATCCACGTACTCTACGAGGATCACCACCATACTCCCTACTACCTTTTTGTATATACAAGGTTCATCTACCATTTTGATGAAGTCAAACTCTTTGACTACCACATCAAAACAGATGTTCCAACTTCGCGATGCCTGTTTTATCATATAAAACATCTTGCACACGTTTCCGCTGCTCCCACTGTCTACGAAGCCCTCTGGCTGTGTACTTATAGACGCTCTTTTCTAAAACATCTTTTAGAAAAGCAGTCATGACACCCAACCACCAGATATCGTAGTAATGGTATGTAGCCGTGGCAAGTAGGATCTGGATGGACTTAAGCATAGATCCTTAGAAAAGGTTTCAACATAATCCATACCTGGTCTATGATGCAAACCTTTAACAAGTCTAGCTTTGAAAGTCTCAACTTTTCCATGTACACCAAGTAATCTTCTCAAGATATACTTGCTCCTGATGTGGATTTAACCCTTCAGATAAAGCAACCAAAGTCCATACTTTGTTGGTGTAAAAGGATTCCATCTCAGATCGATAAGCATCCAGCCATTCTTACAGAGTCCCGCTCCTGATGGCCAGCTCGAAACTAGTTGGGTCATCATCTCATGATGCAATCCTCGCTCCCACTGTCATAGAGAAACTAAAGTATCCCTCAGGTGGGTGAGGAACCCTACTAGATCGGCGGAGAGGCTGAGGTTCGTTGGTTACTATTGAATCCTTTGGTTCTACCAAATCATCAGCTGTAGTTTGTATAGCTGGAACATTTCCAGTTCTACATTACAGACCTTGCCTCGAGCTTGTCCGGATTTTGCTTTTAGACATAGGCCGGACAACCCAAATCTTAACTAACTTAAGATATGGGCTCTTCCCTTTCCATATCACATATGAAGTGGTAGGCAACTGATTTGATTCGAACCCTATTCAATAGGTATGCAACTTCACAAGTGCATAACTCCCTAAAGGAAATAGGAAACTCAGTAGTACTCATCATAGAGCACACCATATCACATAAGGTGTTGTTGCTCCGCCCCGATATACCATCGTGCTATGGTGTATACGGAGGAGTAATGCTGAGAGAGAATCTCATTCTCCTTTAGAATAGTCCAGGAATTCCGTGCTCAAGTATTCTCCTCCTTGATCACATCAAAGGACATAATACTTTTACCCGTATTTTGGTTCTCTACTTCTAACTTATATTCTGTGAATATCTCAAAAGCTTCGGACTTATATTTCAACAGGAACACATGTCTGAATCTTAAGAGATTATCAGAGAATGTAATGAAGTACAAAGAACCAATCTTGGCATGTGTAGACAGGGGACTTTCATACATCAGCATGTATCAATCCCAAAAGTTCACTAACTCTTTCTCTGTTTCCAATAAACAGAGCTGTGGTCATCTTATCTTTGTGACATGATTGGCAAGTTTCATAAGATGTAAATTCAAACAGATTTAAATATGCATCTAAATGTAACTTCAGCCAGTCGGGTCGCATTGATATGACCTAGTCTACAATGCCTCAAGAAGGATTCGTTCATTTCTGAACTCTTCTTCTTGTGTGTGTTCCGTATACTAAGAACTGTAGTTTGATTTAGAACATCAATGCTTTTAGATAACGTGCCTGAACCGATCAACTCTTGATATAGGAAATGTTCAAAACATTATCCAACAATACAAAATTATATCCTATCTTTACTAATAAAGAGACTGATATGATTTTGTATATCAGGTTCGGTATCTAATAACATTCGTTCAGAATCAATATATTCTGGTAATACAGGGTGACAGTGACCAACAGACTTGGCTGCAACACTTGCACCGTTTTCTGCCTCATGAAACTTATCACCCGTTCTCAGTTCTCTACCTATCTGTAGCCCATGTAACAGATTACATATGCGGGATCCTGATCCCGTATCTCATACCCAGGACGTAAAGGATATTGAGAAACAGTTCTGTGTAAAGAACACACCCGAAGATGATGCATCAGCATGCACTTTCTTCGTTTGGGCGGCACGGGAAATATGGTATTCCCCAATTTTCCTGCTCTGTCTTATAACAATTATAAGTTGGAGCGGGACCAACGTTCCCCAGCTCAGTATAACAAGCGGGTTCGGTTAATATATCCGTTTTATTATCTTGATTAAGGCGTGATATGGTCGCTATCTGGAGAGAGAGAGAAGAAAACACTCAGCGTATGCTCTTGCAAGATTAGATTGGTTATATAATATATCTAATCAGGATGTCTCCCACTGTTTTAGTCAAATCTTCCTTCAAACCCTAAAAGGAAAGACTAGCCGGGATTAATTACACGCTACAAGTTCGCCAATCTTTCAGCCAGGCCAGTGTCGGTACTTTGAGGGAGGTCCCCCGTGCTTTCGCACGAACCTAATTACAGTAAACCTCGTTTTCCCAGAGGCGTAACCCCGTTAACACCTTTCTAGGCACCTACTTGATCGGCTAATTGTAATGTGTAAAACTCTCCCAGGAGTAACTCTTACTCGCAGCGGGTATCGGGACCCAACTATCACATAGAAGGTATGCAATCTCATTGCAAATTTCAACACTTGAAATTCCCGATAACATTTTGCCCCTAGCACCCTATGACCTTGACGGAGGCCAACAAACCATAGGCTACTAGTCAAGTTCAACCCGCCATTTCTTGATCGAATCAAACCCACCCGCACGACCCTTGACGGAGGCCAGCAAGGTCGTACGACTACCCTAACTCAATCTGCATCATATGCATAAGCAGATAAATACTGGTTAGCTACCGCACACTGCGCCTTGACGGAGGCCAACAAACGCAGCACGAATACTAAACATCACTTATCTGAAATGACGGAGGGCTACGACGGGTTTTTCAGAAAACCCTTTGCGTAATGAACTTGAAATCGTTGTAGAATCGAGTGATTTTAAATGGAGTGTTTTTGAGGCTTTTCTAGTTTTGCTAAAGGGGTCACTCCCGGTGAAGGGATCGTCGGCCCTTTCCTCATCGAATAAGGTGCCGGATATATCATATATACCGCTGTGCAAAGCAGAAACTATAGAAGCAATCAAACGACAAACCGAGGGTTGTAGCATCTGCCAATTATTGCTAAAGGAGTCACTCCCGGTGAAGGGATCTCGGTCCTTTCCTTATCGAATAAGGTGCTGGATGTTCTACAAGGAACACCGCTATGCAAAGCAACAATTAGAGCTACCAGTTTTTAATTTAAACAAGTTTCTACAACATCTTAGGTTTCTTTTAATTCATTAATCTCATTAATGAAGTCCCATTTTAATTATGCTTCATAAGCATCTCTTTTGAAACGAAATCTGCAATATAACATATATCTCATATATATAATATAAACATTCGTCTCAGGCAGTAATATGATCTCATCACAGAACATTGCAGCAGAAGAACATATATGAAATATTGGATATACTAGGACGTCCGTGTTTTCAATACGAGCCTATATAAAACACGGATTCCACGGTCGCGATGAATAGCCAAACCCACATCCCTAGACCCCTACGAGAGCGGCAAGTAACACTGCCAATTCTAGGGTTAGGAGACCCGGTCTTGACTCCTCGAGATGGTCTCCCACTGGACCCTAGAACCCGGTTACTTGTGCTCCCCGCCTTGGGTCTACCTAATGCGGAAAAGTAAATAATATACAACGGTGACATCTTCCGCTACCTGGAAGTGCCCCAATAAAAGAATATTACATACAAATGAATTTTACATAAATGAAAAAGAAAAACTCTCATCTCACATAAAACCCCCGGCTATTCAAAACGCGACGATCCAATATAACATATCACAGCAACACATACTATCACATATCATCAACGTAAGCAAGTATGCGTATCCCGATTGTCGTTGATGTATAGCAACGAAGCCGGCGATACACCACATACTACGCTTATGGTCACAGAAAAGAAAGTGTAAAACTACAACAGTTGGAATCCGCAACCTCCTTAGACATCGCATGCCTAACCAAATGAATTCCTTAGACATCGCATGCCTAACAATTATAAACCCCGCATTTTAGTCTCATTATCGAAAACTCTTTTCAATATCAAGTCGGCCAATTCAACAAGATTCCCGACGTCCTGATCGAATGCTCGTCTCAAACTTTAGTAGACGTCCGCACCCCCGATACCGTCGACGAAGTGCACCAAGGCGGAACACCGCTACCGGGAGCACCTGAACGGATGCTTTCGGCGACGGGGTTCTCCTACAGTCACTTGGTCGGGGCTATGGAGTGAGGCTGCCTATTAAGTTTACCCGGCGAGTATCCGCGTACCCAACGTGATTGCGACGGACTTTTGATCACATCAAAATTCCGTGGCAACCGATCATCTGAGACTAAACTGCTATGTTTATAATATTCAAATTAGTTATCACATAACTACCTGTGGATTCCAATTATTGTATCACATTCCAGATAAATAGAAAAAGTTAAACTTTCCGATCGAATTGTCAAGTACCCAAGATTTCCCCAATATATATCAACACTTGAAATCAGTTTAAAAACATCCATTACATGCCACAGTACCAATGGTCCAGCCGTAGAAGGGTCAAGCCAACGCCTCACATGTGGCACGCCGTACTGCCCCAAACCCTAAGGTTCAAAAGGCAGTTCAAGACGGTCACATAATCGAGTTAAGGTTTGTTGTCTTCTAGAGGGTCCACCGAGTTACTTGCATGACTTAGAACGTTCTTAAACACGAGAAAAAATCTAACTTTTGAAAAATTTTCCGACAGGGGAAAAAGTGAGTTATTGATATCCGTTCGAACTTTTTAACAGTTTCTAAAAATTATCCGGACAAACTAAACAAACTTAAATTATCCGATCGAATCAACGATTCCCCAATACAACCCTTGAAAAATCAACAATTGAGTGGAATTAAAATATTCCCAGAAAAAATTAACAAGAAAGGGCCTAAAAATAATTACATGAAATTTCAGGGACTAAGTCCAAATTTTGGCCGCGGACGAGCCGCAAAACCCATGATTTCGCGGCGGTTCCGCGATCCAATTTTCGAGTTAGAGGTCCGTACTTCACAGTAATTCTTAGTTTTTCCTGATTAATTTTCTGAGAACTTTTAATTCAGAAAAAACCACAATTTTGAAAATTGTACAGAGAGGGTTCCGTGTCGGGGTTTCGGCGTTCGATCGGACTTTAAACTTTGTCTAGACTTCGCCTAGAGCTCTAGCTTGGCTCTGATACCACTGTAGGGTTGCTAGGCACGCGCATAAGGGTCTACGAGGCATCAACCATGCCCGATTAAAAATTTAGCCGTGCCGAACAACCCGAATACGGAACTTTAAACTAGAGATTAGGCGAAAAACAACATGCTAAACACTTTAACACTAAGTGAGAGGGATTACAAGCTTTGTAGATCCGGTCCTTCACTTCATATTCTCCGTGTTGTGGTCCCTTCGCTGCGATCATCGGGATCCGGACTCTCGAGAGGTTCCACGAAGAGAAAGACGCAACCTTTGCTTCCGATCTTCGATACTAAGATGATCTACCTCGAAGTTTCTTTAACACAAGCTAACACTCATGAAATGATGTGAACACTCTCATCTAAATGGCAAGGGAAGATGAGGATGATGAAGTAGGATTTTTGCTCTATTTATTTATCTTTTTCTTACTATTTATCCATCACAAAATCAAAGCAAGAAACCATTTCAAGCTTAGAAGAAGAAGGAAGAAGATGATGAATAATGTAATAATCCTTTTGTGATGAATAGGAAAATAATCATATGATAGAATTATGCAACCATGGTCAAGTGAACCTTTGTAGAGAATTAACTAGGGTTAGGGTTTGGGTTTGGTTAAAGCATGACTCACTTGAAAATATCTTTCACAAAACAAAATGAAAACCTTCTAGAAGCATCTAGAAAGTTTAACCCTAATCCAAACCCTAAACATGTTTAAACTCCACTAATTAAGTTGCATTATTTATCATATCATGTTACAATATTATATATCACATATACAATATTTATCGTAACAAAATAAAATAATACAATTAACATATATCGCATATATATCAATGTATTACCCGAGTGAGAAAAAGAATCTTTTAGTGAGCTAATATTAGTTAATGCAATTTAATATATCA
Organism: Agapanthus africanus; assembly: GCA_030015575.1. NCBI lineage: Eukaryota > Viridiplantae > Streptophyta > Magnoliopsida > Asparagales > Amaryllidaceae > Agapanthus > Agapanthus africanus. The sequence goes on from JASDDO010000031.1 coordinate 335,031,342, forward strand.
AATATATTATTATACATTAAATTATCGAATCAACACTTGATCCGACAATCCGGCTATATCGCATATAACCGACTAATATTTATCCGTACCGATTCACCGAATCAACACTTGATCCGATGACCCGGCTGATATCAAATATCGCGAGAGTATAATACGGTATCACATATCGCATTATCCTCGGTCCCGCACATATCACATATGTGCTCCTACTCCGTTTTGCCTGAGTCAAGAAACCTCTGTGTAGGACTCTAAAGAATCGTCAATATGCCGGCAGTAGGTGATGATCAAATCAAACACCCACAAGCTGCAAGCGGTCAGCTAAACGTAACAGCTACCCAGGTATTGAGCGCTCAGAAGATCAACAAGCAAGCCTGTAACTTCTCCTGTGAATCCAAATAGTAACACTCCCGTACAGTCCGGTCTCGTCGTCTGATATGTCGCATATCTCGCCTAGGGGTGGTAAACGTCAGACCCCAGTAGCTCGATAAGTCGTGTCGATATGAGGTCTATAACAGTTCGAGAAACTACTGATAACACTTACCAGTAAATCTCAGCAACCCTGGTCAGGGATTTCCGGTTATAGCCAATCGAACACAGCACAACATCAACTCCCTATACCTGGAGAGACGAATCCCCTCCTATCGCTCATTGCCTCCATGTGATTCGGGACTGTACCCAAAAGCCACCTTTTTCCACGCCCTCTTGGACGTGGTATGATGGAAATCAAAGCACAGTGGGAACCACACAAGACTCTATGATGATCTCGGGTCAACAGACTACTCTGTACCAGTTTCACCGGAGAACTGCCATCTGACGTATGGTATAATACCATCTGGGAGTTCTCGGCGAGTCCGTCCAGTGTCCCCAGTCTCTACTGAGCACCCGTACACCATCCTTGATGTCAAACACCGATGGATATGGGATCATCCATCGCCCATCATATGGGTCAAGATGCGTATACGCTAGTCTACTCTGGTGCATCGATGCCCTGTCTCGATACACCCACGACTAGGAACAATTATACGATGTACTCGTCGACTACCATGGCCCCACTAGTATGATCTCATCATAGTCCCAGTAGTCGAGTACATATCCTAAGGGCTTTATCAACATGTAATATTGAGACAATCAGAGTACATGTTAAGATAAAGTACAACCAGATAGCATACTATCATGTCGAGCAAGAAAGTCCTCCCTATATATGTCCTAGCATCCACTACAATATACATCGTATGTACAGTAATGGCCTCTAGGGCATACATATAACTAACACAAGCTGGGGTATCTTCTTACCACCAAAGCTCCCCCTGTCCCTGGTCCAACTTCCAGCGTCGCGGATAAGGAAATCCGCAAGACTTGGGAGATTGATAGCGCGAAGGCCAAGTGCCTCGTGCTTGCCTCGATGGACAACGAACATCAGAGGAGGCACGAGAATATGGACTTGGAATCCATATTGCTTCATACAAAAGAACTGTATGGAGAGCAATCTCGTACGCAATATACGAAGCGTCGAAAAAGTTATTTTCCACAAGAATGGTCGTCGGATCATCAGTAGCCGAGCACGTGCTAAAGATGATCAGCTACATTGAGGAGCTCGCGGACCTAGGGATCACATTGGAGAGTGAGCTATATACGGATATAGTTCTCCAGTCCCTTCCTTCCACTTACGCCCAGTTTATACTGAACTTCAACTTACAAGAAAAAGAGGTTGAACTTTCAGAGCTCCTCAACATGCTGAGGAGCGCAGAGGGCACCCTACAGAAAGGTAGGGAAACATCCACTTTGTTTGTATGAGGATCATCTTCTTCTAGGTCCAAGGCGAAAGCCAAGGGAAAGAAGAAGAAAGCCCCCGCCAAACCAAGGGGCGGTGTTAGTAAAGTGGATACGAAGGGAAAAGCAAAAGCAACAAAGTTGGCGGGAAAGCTTGTGGATAAGGAAGAATGCTTCTATTGTCATAAGAAAGGACACTGGAAGAATGATTGCAGGGCCTGGAAGGCCAGAACACAGGAATTGAAGCAGGTTGCAGCTTCAGCTTCAGGTGTGTATGTTATTGAAAACTGTCTTTCAATAAACTCTAGTTCCTGGGTATTGGATACCGGATCAGGATCTCATATCTGTAATTCTTTGCAGGCGTTGAGAAACCGTAGTGTTTTGAAAGCAGGTGACATGACCCTTAGAGTTGCGAACGGAGCTAGCATGGATGCTAAAGCCGTGGGGGACTATCACCTGGGAATGTCAGATGGACATATTTTGGTTTTGCGTAATTGCTTTTTTGTACCCAACGCAACTTGTAATATCATTTCTGTATCTTTAGTTTCTAAAGAAGGTTATGAATTTGCGTTTGTAAGTAACGTTGTAAACATTCACCTTAATCAAGTTTTGATTGGGTCAGGTACATTGAGTAATGGTATATACGTGTTAAACCAACCACAGATTTTTAATGTCCAGAATACACACAAAAGAAAGTCTCCAGAAATAAATCAGACTTTCTTATGGCATTGTAAACTGGGTCACATCAATGAGAGAAGGTTGACGAAGTTACATGCAGAAGGGTATTTGAATGCGTTCGAATATCAGTCGTATGCCACTTGTCAATCCTGTCTCAAAGGAAAGATGACAAAGACTCCGTTTACTGGACATGGAGTAAGAGCGAGCGAGCTCTTGGGACTCGTACACGGTGACGTGTGCGGTCCAATGTCTACACATGCCCGAAGCGGACATTCTTACTTCATTACTTTTATGGATGACTTCTCAAGGTACGGTTATGTCTTCTTAATGAAACATAAGTCCGAGGCCTTTGGAAAATTCCAGGAGTATAAGAATGAAGTAGAGAAACAGACCGGCAAAAGTATTAAGATTCTAAGATCGGATCGAGGTGGAGAATACTTAAGTGCCGAGTTCCTGGACTATTTAAAAGAGAACGGAATTCTCTCTCAGCTTACTCCTCCATACACCCCGCAACATAACGGTGTATCGGAGAGACAGAACCGCACCCTATTGGATATGGTGCGGTCCATGATGGGTAACGCTGAGTTACCGCGATCATTCTGGGGGTATGCGCTAGAATCAGCTGCATACCTTTTGAACCGAGTTCCGACTAAGACTGTGCCTACCACACCATATGAAATGTGGAGTGGGAAGAAACCCTATCTTCAATATCTGAAGATCTGGGGATGTCCGGCTTTTGTCAAAAAGCAGCATGCGGACAAGCTCGAGGCACGCTCAGTACTGTGCAAGTTTGTGGGATACCCAAAGAACACCAGGGGGTATCTTTTCTATTACGCAGAGGAACAAAAAGTCCTTGTTTCTCGTAATGCCCACTTTCTAGAACACCAGTTCTTGGAAAAGGAAATAAGTGGGAGCGCGGTAGAACTGGAAGAAGTTCCAGAACCACAGACTGTTACTGAAAGCTTAGTGGAACCAGAGGGTTCAACAGAACAGGACATTCCTACGCCGCTCCGCAGGAGTAGTAGGCAGTCTCATCCGCCCGAGAGATACTAAGGTTTTCTCATAGACGAGGATAGAGAGGATTGCATCATAGATTATGATGAGCCTACTAGCTTCCAGCAGGCCGTTCAGAGCGTTGACTCAGTGAAATGGCTGGATGCAATGCGGACCGAAATGGAGCCATGTACACCAACAAGGTATGGACGTTGGACATTGCTCCAGACGGGGTAAAACCCGTAGGATGCAAGTGGAACTTCAAAAGGAAGATTGGTGTAGATGGGCTGGTTGAGACCTATAAAGCTAGGCTGGTAGCAAAGGGTTTTCGTCAAAGACCTGGCTTGGACTATGACGAAACCTTTTCTCCAGTAGCCATGCTGAAATCCATTCGGATCCTTCTTGCCATTGCTGCCTTCCACGATTATGAGATTTGGCAAATGGACGTAAAGACAACTTTTCTAAATGGAAATTTAGAGGAGTGTGTCTATATGGACCAGCCAGAGGGTTTCATTCAGAGTGGGAGCAGCGGAAAGGTGTGCAAGTTGCTTAAGTCCATCTATGGACTAAAGCAGGCATCGCGGAGTTTGAACATCTGCTTTGATGAGACGGTCAAAGAATTTGGCTTTATCAAAAATCCAGATGAACCATGCATCTATAGTAGATTTGTAGCGAGAACTGTAGTATTCCTTGTTTTATACGTGGATGACATTCTCTTAATAGGAAATGACATTCCTAGGCTACAATCTGTCAAGGGGTTCTTGTCACACAGGTTCTCCATGAAAGACTTGGGTGATGCCTCGTACATTCTGGGTATCCGGATCTACCGTGACAGATCCAAGAGGATATTAGGACTTTCACAGTCCAGGTACATCGACACCATACTGAAGAGATTCAGTATGGAAGATTCCAAGCGCGGTAACCTACCGGCTTGTCACGGGATCACCCTCTCTAAAGAGATGTCTCCCAAGACTGATTTGGAGAGGGATCGCATGTCTATTATACCCTACGCTTCTGCGGTAGGCTCTATAATGTATGCGATGTTGTGTACCAGACCGGATGTAGCTTATGCACTGAGTGTGGTAAGCCGGTATCAGTCAAACCCTGGGGAGAAACACTGGATAGCGGTAAAGAACATTCTCAAGTACCTGAGAAGGACTAAGGAGATGTTCTTGGTGTATGGCGGAAAAGACCTCCAGATCGAGGCCTTTGCTGACTCCAGCTTCCAGAGTGACAAGGATGATTCCAAGTCCATGTCGGGTTTTGTCTTTACCCTCAATGGAGGGGCGGTGTGTTGGAAGAGTTCCAAACTAGAAACCGTTGCAGACTCGACGATGGAAGCGGAATACATCGCTGCATCTGATGCCGCAAAAGAAGCTGTCTGGATGAGGAAGTTCTTGAAAGAACTTCAGGTGGTTCCGTCCATTGTTGATCCAATACCTCTGTATTGCGACAACAACGGGGCTATAGCTTTAGCGAAGGAACCCAGGTCCCATCAGAAATCCAGGCACATCTTGAGGCGGTATCACCTGATCAGGGAGATCGTGGATCGCCAGGAGATCGAGGTTCGGAGAGTCGCTTCAGAAGATAACACTGCAGATCCATTAACCAAGGCCCTGCCCCAGACTCAGTTCGAGCGGCTGATCGAGATGATAGGTCTTCGATACGCCAGTACATGGCCTTAGTGCAAGTGGGAGATTGTTAGTGTATATTCCCTAGAGGCCATTACTGTATCATACTAGTTTGTATATTACTTAATGGAAGCTTGGGATATTCACCTTGTATATACAATCTTGCTCAAAATAGTAGTATGCTACTTGGTTTGTTTCTACTTCAATGTGTACATGTGTTTATTTTTGTATATCTCCTATACACATTAGTGGAGCCCTTAGGATCTTTGCTTGATTACCAGCGATGTGATGGCTGTCACACTAGTGGGGCTGGGTAATCTATAAGCACATCCTTATGCAGGTCCCTGGTCGCAGGACTATCGAGACAGGGCATCGATACTCCGGAGTAGACCAGCGCATGCGCTTCTCATCCCAGTGTGGGAGACGGTCTGTCCCACAGCCGTCAGTACGTTGTACTTGAGATAGTATGCGGATGCTCGTTAGGTTACGGGTACACTGGACAGGACTCGTCGGGAACTGACTAGTTGGTATTATGCCTATCGTCAGTTATCAGTTCCCAGGTGACATGAGTACAGCTTAGTCCGCTGACTTGACACTATCACTTCACCTCGAGTGTGTTCCCACTGTACTTTGATCACTACCCTACCACGGCTCAAAGGAGTCGTGCAAACAGGTAGTGGTTGGGTGCAGTCCCGAAGCACTTGGAGGCAGAGACGGTTAGAAAGGATTCGTCTCTCCCGGTATTGGGGGTTGACATCGCGCTGTGTCTAGGAGAGCCATTACACGAGTAGTCCCTGGCCAGGGCAAACGAGATATACTGGTAAGCTTCCAGTGTTATCTCAGGGTGTTTTGGGCTTCGCTCCGGCACGACTTGTACCGCTATTGGGGGACTGACGTTTACCGCCCCCTAGGCCCGCCATGCGATGTATCGGACGAACAGACCGGACTGTACGGAGAATGTCACACTCAGGCTCAGTAGGAGTTCAGATGGGTTTCGCCTCGTCGGTCTTCTTGTCGGCATTACCTGGGGACCGTTACGCACAGCTAGTGCCGCTTGCGGTCTGTGGTTAAACCCACTTCCAGCATAGTGTCGAGTCTTTAGAGTCCCACACAGAAAGCTTTTCGCCTTTAGGCAAAAGAGTAGAGGTCGCATGGTATTGCGACAGGTCGCATGGTTTTGCGGCAGGGTTCGGTCACATCCGTGCACTTGTGCACGTACAGTGTCCGGACAGTTTACACTAGCGGGCTTTGGTTTAAGCCAGATCCTAGTGTACCTTATGGGATTGGATTTATCCAGTTTGCATTCGTGTTCCTCGGAACGCGGATGCGGGTGTGTATGCACAGTTGACAGGGAGGCAGAGGCAGCGGATTCTCATTAGGGTTGTTGACAGTTGCCCGTTGACTATTTGACTTTTTGCTCAACCCTAATGAGAATATGATATTTGATTAACTATTATATTAATTAAGTATTATGGTGACTTGGTTGTTGACTTTTGTTGACTTTGTTGACTTGTTGACTTTTGTTGACTTGTTGACTTTGTTGACCGGTTGACTAGGCTTGACTAGTTGACCATCATGATAAGCATAGCCATCATTTCATGGCAAAGTCTTTTACTTGCTTGCTCATTTGTGTAAAATGAGTGCATGATATGATATGGTTATGGTTGCTTCAACCATCACATAAGACTTTTTTTGATATGATGAGTTATGATTACTTTGGATTATGAGAGGGTGAGAGACAAAAGACTTGCTCATTCTTTCTTGCTCATTCTCTCTCTTGTTCTTGAGCTCTCTTGTTTTTGCTCTCACCCTCAACCTCTTGCTCTCTCTCTTGACTCTATGGTTCATATCTCTCATGAGTTGAGAATCAAGAACCATAGATAAAATCCCATTGTAATTCTTCTCTACTCATTCTAGTTCACTAGGTTTAGCAAACCAAGTGAACTAGTTTCTTCAAAGAACGAAGAAGGAGCTAAAGGTTGGAGCTTTCAGGTGGATCTATCTTCGGCGTACGGAGACGAAGAGAAGAAGCTAATCGGACCACCATCGGAGCTTGAAGACGAAGGAGTTCAAGACAAGCAAGGTATAACCCCCTAACCGAGTAGCTAGAAACTCATAGTTAGGATGTTAGATAGATGTTTAACCATGATCCGGGTTTTAGGTCCATGTTACCACCTCCGTAAAAATCGTTTTTTACCAAATTCCGCATTCCCGAAAGTACCGGGAGAGGTAGCATGGACTTACAGAGTACACCGGACAGGACTCGCTGGGAAAATGCTAGTTGGTCTTATACCTGACGTCACATAGCAGTTCCCTGGTGACATGTGTACAGGTTAGTTTATCGACCTGAGATCGTCATTTGTCTCGTGTGAGTTCCCACTGTACTTTGATTACTACCCTACCACGGCTCAAAGGAGTCATGCAAACAGGTTTTAGTAGGGTACAGTCCCGAGCCACATGGAGGCAGTGAGCAGATCTGCAGGGGTTCGTCTCTCCCGGTATTGGGGGTGAGGTCGTGCTGTGTCTAGGAGAGCCATTACACGAAGTCCTTGGCCAAGGCAGGAGATTTACTGGTAGGTATTCCAGTAACATCTCAGGGTGTTCTGGGCTACACTCCGACACGACTTGTACCGCTTTTAGGGGTCTGACTTTTACCAACCCCCAAGGCCCGCCATGCGATGCTCATAGACAAACGGACAGGACTGTACGGATATTGTCACTGACAGGCTCAGTAGGGTGTTAGGATGAGTTCGCTCATCGACATCCCTTTTGGTCAATACCTGGTAGCCCGTTATGTATGGTTAATACCTCTGACGTGCGAGTGGTTAAATCCACAGTCAAAAGTATTGACGAGTCTTTAGAGTCCCCCACAGATAGTTTCTCAAGTTTGGGCGAAACGCTGTTGAATTTGAATTTTGAATTGTAGCTCCAATTGTGTAACTAACTCACCACTAATTGAACCAATTAATGAACAACCTCAACCCTAGATCTAGATATCCTTTTATAAATTCAAATTCAAATTTCCTTCCAAAAGCTAGGTTGTTAAAGAGAACCTTCTAGAATAAGGTTGTTGGAGAGAGCCTTCTAGAAGAAGGTTGTTATAAGGAGCCTTCTAGAAGAAGGTTGTTATGCAGATCCTTCCAGAAGAAGCCACGTGGTAATTAAGCATCTGGAGGAAGAAAGGTTGTTGAGAAGAAGCTTCTGGAGAATTCTCGTTCTCTGATGCCCTGACTCAGCCGCGGATCCGCGGCAACTCGGCCAACTCGGCCGCGGTTCCGCGGCCATTTGATGTGTTCACTATATCAATTTTCTGTGGGCTTCCTCTGTTAGTATATGGGTGTATAATTGATATATGGAATCTTATTATCCCTTCTGAATTTCTGCCAGATTTTAATTCCTTGACTTGCTGAAATTTATCGGCAAATTTTGCGATTCCAGTTCTTTGACCTGAATAATTTTCTGCACAGAATCTCGATGAAAAGTGTTGATATAAACAATATCACGCGTGCAGTAATAAACACACAATTTCCTATAAGAATTGTTGAATATAACTATAACACGTGATATTTAGTATTTTCCAGACAAACTGGTAATACATGTTATATCTATATCAACTATCCTTAAATGATCAGAATAATGAGGAAATTGATGTGTTACAAAATGCATTATTTTCGACTGAACAAATTCCCCCAAACTTATATAGAACACACACAAGAGGAGTAGTTCAGAAATGAACGAATCCCTCTTGTGGCATTATAGACTTGGTCATATCAATGCGACACAACTAGCTAAGTTACATAAGGATGAATATTAGAATCTGTTCGAATTTTCATCTTATGATAGTTGCCAGTCTTGTCTCAAAGGTAAAATGACGAATACTCCGTTTACTGGAAACAGTGAAAGAGTTACTGAACTCTTGGGACTGATACATGGTGATGTATATGGTCCTATGTCTACAAATGCCAGGGTTGATTCCTCATACTTCATTATATTCACTGACCATCTCTCAAGATTCGGACATATGTTCTTGTTGAAACACATGTCTAAAACTTTTATGAAATTCAAGGAATATAAGCTTGAAGTTGAGAACCAGATGGGTAGAAGTATTAAAGTCTTTCGATGTGATCGAGGAGGAGAATACTTGAGCACGGAGTTCCTGGATTATTTAAAAGAGAATAAGATTCTCTCTCAGCTTACTCCTCCGTATACACCACAGCACAATGGTGTATCGGGCCGGAGGAATCGCACCCTATGAGATATGGTGCGCTCTATGATGAGTACTGCTGAGTTACTTGTTTCCTTTTGGAGTTATGCACTTAAGAAGATGCATACCTGTTGATTGGGGTTCCATCCAAATCTGTGCCTACCATTCCATATGAGATATGGAATTGGAAGAGACCATGTCTTAAACGAGTTAAGATATGGGTGTAACATTTCAGAAAAATAAAATATTATTTGTGGGAATTTTTATAATTTAATAAGGCGGTATAATTAAATAGCGATAATGTAGGAAAAATTTGGAAAATTATGGAAATTACTGAAATGAGGGTGCTTTATGTGATTTAGGCAAATTATGAAATTTTATGATTTATTATACACTATTTTAATGCTAATCGCGATTAAATATCGCCAATCAGGCATTAAGCGTGTTTTGTGCACATGACATGCACATGTCTTTTCTTACACTTGTTGCATTTTTTTTCATGGTTTTCCTTCATGATCATTTCATTTTGGGTTTTAAATGAAAAGAATAGAAAAGAAAAGAAAAGGAAAAAGGAAAACAATATAAAAATGAGGCATGGGAAAGTGAGAGAAAGAGAGGTGAGGGGTCTTCCTTTGACGAAGACCATTTGTTTCATTCTCATCTTCATCCTTCTCTCTTCTCCTCCCCTATGGCAGCACTCTCTCCTCCCCCATCTCAAAACCCTCACAACTCCATGAAATCTTCACCAAAACATCATCTCCTCTTCACAAATTTTGTGCACAAGCTCATAAGCTACACTTTGGACAAAGAAAAATGGTGTTTTGATGCTCTAGGGGATTCATGAGTGCCAAATGAGGTAACCTCTTCACCATTTGTGTTGTTTTACTTTCACTTTAGCACAAATACATGTTTAGATGTGATTAAGTGGTGTTTTGCGAACTTTGGAAATTCCTAGATGAGGATTAGGGTTGAATTGATTCCAAAAGCGTAATTGAGCTTAGTGGTGACCCTAAACCTCTGTTAGTGAGATAATATTGGACTAAAACCTAAGACTTAACCCCAGAATACGAACTTAGAGAACCCGATATCCGTATTTTTATGGAATTCTGTAGGGAATATGAAATCTGCTATCACCCGGGATACCTGAAAAATATTTAGCGATCACAGAGAGTCATGCAGGCAACCTGGAGTGTACCCTAGAGACCCGAGCCCCTAACTCCCTGCTGAGGCCGCAAATAAAAGCATTCTGGCCGCAACTTTCGGCCAGATCAGGAGATTTAGGGGTGGTGTTTGGTCTGTAACTCTCTATTCTGTAAACTAGACCCTTGATATATGCAACTTTGGCTAATTTCACTTAGGGTAAAATCTGGAGTATGTTTTCTAAGTTGCTGGTTTTGTTATGCGGCTTTTATGAAATTGGTTTTGGTATTTGACATTGCGTTCCCGTCGTGTGGCGTTTGAACGTCAACGACTAGGTTTATCGGTCGTGTTTTGCATGCGAGGTTATAGGTTCTAACCTATAAGCGTTGGTGTGCCGTTTTGGTTTCCGACTTGATTTTAATGTACATTACGATTGTGTTATCTATGTAAGTACCTTCACGTGGATTTCATACGATGAAGAAGAGGATGGCGACATCGACATCGGCAAGCAAGAATCGAGGTGAGTAGATATATATCTATGGGGAAATTCGGGTGGATGGCGTATAGCACCCCCGCAGTTTCGTATTAGAACGCGAATGCGTTATATTTATATTATATTTACTTACGGATGTGATATGGAATGACTATGGATTAGTATAGTGTACTTGTAAGTTAGTGTTTAGTCGCGAACCTTAGGGTAGTGATTTGCATACACGCGCGCACACACATACATTCATATTTTTACCTATGCGTATATGGGGATATGTATACACACACACACACACACATGGGTATGGGACTATACACACACACACACACATATACATGGATCATGAGGATAGTACTTGATATTTGGAGATGAGTCGATGAGATTGGGCATGGTGCCATGAGATCGGTGATATGAGGTGGTTCGTATTATGAGATACGACATGAGATTTTAGTGGGCCTTTGGGCGTATGTTTTCATACACGCATATATATGCTGATGGTATCAGTTTGTTCTAGACGTAGATCAGTACCCTAGTTCATGAGATATGATGATCAGGATACCGGATAAATGATGAGATGAATGTGATATTTGACCCGTACCCAGATTGGGAGGCCGTACGATGGATTTACCGTATGAGCCATATTGATGATAGATCCGCACTCTTGACTCGAGAATGTCATATTGTATATTGTATCGTATGTGATATTATTGAGACGGGATCACCGACTATTATATTTATATGTATCGACTCGGATTTAGGTGGTTTCCCTTACCCTTTCGGTTAGATTGTTCGTTTAGTCCTGTAGTTTACTTGTAGATGTTAGACTAGACTCGAGTCATACCTATTTCAAAACTAACGAATCGTTAGTATTTTAAAGACATGCCAAGGGATTATACGGATATTTTCAAAAGACGCGTCTTTTCCTAAAACACCGTAGCCCTTATTTTCTAAAAACCACGATTCCTGTTATTTCAAATGGCAAAACTATATGACAAATATATATATATATATATATATATATATATTGATGTAGATTCTTCATTGTTGTGTTTATTATTCAGCTTCCGCATATTTTTGTTGTTCGTGTCGCATTTGCATGCTTATATTGTGTTTTCATATGCCATTATTGAGATCATGCTGTCAGGACACCAGCACCATTACCGATGATGCTTATGCTCCACGTACACTTACTTGCCGGCTCACACACATCATCATCGGTAATTGCCATGTCACGTACACTTTAGTAAATATTATTTCATTGACATAGCCTGCTAGCTGATAGTTGCTATATGTTATCGTTTTCATATGCTAGTTTAACTATTGCACTCATTGCATGATATCAGATGCATTCATATATTCATTGGTTATGCAGTATTTTGGGGTTTTATGCTGATATTCACTGTTACTTACTCATGATTTCTGGATTTCGGATTTTCATGAGATTTCAGGATTTAGGGGAAAACCACAAGAATATATATAAACTTCTCTCTCTCTCCCTCTTTTTAAAATGCAAGTTGCAGTTTTCTCGTGATGTATGAGTCGTCCACCATGAGTTCTCATGATAGCTGTTGGATTTTGAGACCCGATTCGAGGAGTAGTAGGAGCCGTTTCGGGTATATGGTGGACCCGGTATGGTACCCCGGGGTAAGAGTGATTTCATAGAGGATGATGAGCCTAGCAGGGGCAGACTGCCTACCGGTGATTGTTTGGCACGACGGATATCCGGAGGATACCGTTCGTGGTCATGTGATTGATGATATGGGCCGATCCGGACTGACGGAGCCCGAGGTATTGAGATATTGAGATTTGAGGTATTGAGATTTGATGATACAGGCCAGTCGAGATAGCCGGAGCCTGAGATATTGAGATATTGGGATTTATGTTTTGTGTCGATGCTAGACACAGATTATGTTGATTTCATTGATGATACCTCATGTTATAAAAACGGAAATCTCACTAAATCAAGAAAACAGTTTCTTCACTTACATGTATTCTGTTTTCATTACATTACATTCATACCTTATACATATGATATATTGCTATCTGAGGCACTGACACGAGCACAAGGGATTACACTTATGTATAGATGTTTACCCTTACCACCTTTTCATGCTTCAGACTTTATCATTTGAGGTTATATATATATTTGATCATATTGACCTAGGATTGAGTCATACATACGATTTCTGCTCGGTGATGTTTTCTACTCACGAATTAGCAACTCACCCCCGTTGTGCCACAGTTTCTTGCAGGTTTGCTGTACAGGTTTCGTTACGGCTTTGCTGGCACACTGCTCCCTTTCCGGGTGATTGCTTTGGTAGGTGGGTTCACTTGCATCGTGACCACCATTATACCTTATATATTATTTATTTCTGTTGTATCTAGTAAACTCCATCAACCAAACATGTATATTTATTTCAGACTTGGAGACCAGAGATGTATATTCTTTCGACCTAGAGTCGCGCATTGTATTATTATAGGTTTTCATGTTGTTTTTGAGTTCCTTTCAGTTTTGATCCACGCCCCTCGGCGTTGTATATTATATTGCTTGCGTGGTTGTGGCCGTCGATTGACGAATAGCTAGCTCCCGCTTAGGGATGCCTTTTATCATTATATATGCTTTTATCATGTTGTGCCCTGTTCGGGGCCAGTATTTACAAAGGAAACTCTGCCGAAATTTTCAGAAAGGACGTGATGTTTTAAAAACGTATATTCGGCTTATTTTATCAAAACACTTTCTTTAAAAATGGTTTAGATTGCTGGGATTTTGGCTTCCTTGAATTAGATGGAGCCCTATAGACTTCATATGATTCAAGTGCCAGTCACGTGTCATTTCCGGGTCGTGACAATAGGGTTGTCCGGCCTATGTTGAAAAGCAAAATCCGGACAAGCTCGAGGCAAGGTCGGTTCTGTATAAGTTTGTTGGATATCCCAAACATTCGCGAGGGAATATCTTCTACCACACTGAGGAGGAAAAGATGTTTTGTTTCTCATCATGCCACCTTTTTAGAAAAGGAATTCTTATGGAAGAAATTGGTGGTCATGAGGTAGAACTGGAAGGAGTTCCAGCATGACAGACTAACAGTTGATGATTTGGTAAAACCAAAGAATTCGATAGTTTCCAATGAGCCTTAGCCTCTCCGCGAATCTGGTAGGGTTTCTCATCCACCTGAGAGATACTGTGGTTTCCTCGGTGACGGTGGTAGCGAGGATTGCATCATGGAAGATGATGACCCAACTAGGTTCAGGCAGGCCATCATGAGTGGAGACTCTGTGAAAAGGCTGGATGCTAGGCAATCTGAGATGGAATCTATATACACCAAGTATGACTTTGAATATTGCACCTGAAAGGGTAAAACCTATCGGGAGCAAGTGGATCTTGAGAAGATTCTTGGTGTAGATGGAAAAGTTGAGACTTTCAAATCTAGACTTGTAGTAAAAGGTTCTCGTCATACAACCAAGTATGGATTATGATAAAACCTTTTCTCCAGTGGCTATGCTTAAGTCCATCAGGATTAAAGCAGGCATCGCGCAGTTGGAACATCTTTTTTGATATGGCAGTCAAAGTGTTTTACTTCATCAAAAGGTAGATGAACCTTGTATAAACAAGAAGGTTGTAGAGATTAAGGTTTTCTTCCTCGTATTGTACGTAGAAAACATACTCTTGATAGGAAATGGGTTTCCTATGCTACACTCGGTCAAGCTCCTCTTATCATGAGGATTCTCCATGGAAGATCCGGATGATACCTACTACATCTTCTGGATTATGATCTATAGTGATAGATCTAAGTGGATGTTTGGATTGTCCCAAATCCAGGTACATTAACACCATACTAAAAGGGTTTATTATGGAGGATTCTAAGCGTGGTGGTTCGCCCACTTACTTAGGAATCACTCTCTCCAAAAAGATGTCTCCCAAGACTGATTTGGAGAGAGCTCGAATACAAGGGATACCCTATACTTCGGCAGTAGGCTCTATCATGTATGTGATATTATATACCAGACCAGATGTAGCTAACTCACTAGGTGTAGTGATCAGGAATCAATCAGATCTTGGGAGAATCACTGGTCAGCTGAGAAGGACATTCTTAAGTACTTGAGAAGCACTAAAGAGATGTTCTTGGTGTTTGGTAACGGTGAACTCCAGTGGGAGTCCTTTACCAATTCGAGCTTCCAGAGTGATAAGGTGTCACGACCCGAAATGGCACGTGACTGGCACTTGAATCATATGAAGTCTATAGGACCCTATCTAATTCAAGTAAGCTAAGAAATCCCAGAATTCTAAATCATTTAAAGAAAGAAGTGAAGAAAACATGTTTTAAAACAAGGGGGTTTTAATAACATAAGCTGAAGTATGCATTTTTAAAATCTCAAGTCCTTTCTGAAAATTTCGGCAGAGTTTCCTTTGTAAATACTGGCCCCAAACGGGGTACAACATGAATAATACATGCACAATGATAAAAGATATCCCCAAGCGGGAGTTAGCTCTTCGTCAATCGACGGTCACAACCACGCAAGCAATATAATATACAACGCCCAAGGGCGGGGATCAAAACTCAAAAGGAAACTCAAAACAACAAGAAAACCATAATAATACAAGCGCGACTCTACGGTCGAAAGAATAATACACTGGTTTTATAAGTCTGAAATAAATGTACAAGTCTGGTTGATGGAATTTTACTAGATACAACTGAAAATAAATAAGTACAATGGTGGTCACGATGCGAGTGAACCCACCTACCAAAGCAATCACCCGGAATGAAGTAATGTGCCAACAAGCCACCAAGGAAAAACCTGTACGGCAAAACCTGCAAGAAACTGTGGCACAACGGGGGTGGGTTGCCAACTCGTGATTAGAAAACATCACAGAGCAGAAATCGTATGTATGACTTAATCCTAGGTCAAACGATCAGTAATAGATATCCTCAATATGATAAAGTCTGAGGCATGATAAGATGGCAAGGGTAAATATCTATACATCAGTGTAGTACCAAGTGCTCGTGACAGTGCCTCAGGTAGCAACATATCATAAATATGAGGTATGATCAATGTAATCAATATGAAATCAGTGTCAACTATATACTCAAGTCTATAAGTATGTGGATATCATCCAATTATGTAATCAATGCCTGCAGGCGTATGGATCTCGTCCATGGGCAACAAATGACACAAAACATCATGCATGTAAATATCATAAAGCATATGCATGAAAGTATAAGCATGTAAATCAACGTGTGTCCCTCGCAACGCATCAAAATCATGGAACCTGAGTGTCTAGCATCGACACTCGAAAACATCATGAAACCCGTGCCCAGCATCGGCACGTAAATCCTCATATTTCGGGCTCCGTCAGTCTGGATTGGCCCACGGGCTCCGTCAGTCCGGATCGGCCCATATCATCTCTCGACTCCGATCGTATTCTCCGGATATCCGTCGGGCCCAAAAACTATCACCGGTAGGTAGTAGTTCATCTGCCAGGCTCATCGTCATCCACACGAAATCTCTCTCTCGCCCCGGGGAACCATACCGAGTCCACCATATACCCGCAAACGGAATCATCCGCCTCCTCGAATCAGGTTTCACATGTCACTCTTTGAACCGAGAAAACACATGGTGGATGCACTGAAATATCATATCAAAAGAAACCGGGTTTTTAAAACAGTACATGCTTTCTTTTGAAATCGCCACGGTTCTCAAATCCAGAAATCTCATGAAAACAGCATATCTCAATGCTTAAAAGCGTAAACCATGATGTATGCGACATATAACAGAAACGTAAGCATATCCGTATATCAAGCAGCATGGAACAATAATATGCACACATCGAGGGAAAACCGCTCTTTTAAATGAATCCAGTTTTAAAATATATCTTGCGGTTCCCAAATCTCCAAAATCAAGCCAGAATCATCTATGTATGTGCAAATACGTATGTATGCAGGTATGGGTATACAATATGTGTGTACGCAAGTATGGGTGTACAATATGTCTGTGCACCAATATGGATGTACAAGTAGGTACATACACAAGTATGAGTGTACAATATGCATGTGCGCCAATATGGATGTACAAGTAGGTATATACGCAAGTATGAGTGTACAATATGCCTGTGCGCCAATATGGATGTACAGGTAAGTATATACGCAAGTATGAGTGTACAATGTGCATGTGCGCCAATATGGATGTACAAGTAGGTATATACGCAAGTATGAGTGTACAATATGCCTGTGCGCCAATATGGATGTACAAGTAGGTATATACGCAAGTATGCATGTACAATATGCATGTGCGCCAATATGGATGTACAAGTAGGTATATACGCAAGTATGAGTGTACAATATACCTGTGCGCCAATATGGATGTACGAGTAGGTATATACGCAAGTATGAATGTAGTATATACGCAAGTATGAATGTACAATATGCATGTGCGCCAATATGGATGTACAAGTAGGTATATACGCAAGTATGAGTGTACAATATGCATGTGCGCCAATATAGATGTACAAGTAGGTATATACGCAAGTATGAGTGTACAATATGCATGTGCGCCAATATGGATGTAAAAGTAGGTATATACGCAAGTATGAGTGTACAATATGCATGTGTGCCAGTATGTCATACAAAAAGTCATATCCTGATGCAACAATCCTACTGTGTAGTGACATGGCAATTATCGATGATGAAGTGTGTGAGCCGGCAAGCAGGTGTACGTGGAACATACACATCATCGATAATGGTGTTGGTGTCCTGATAGCATGGGTTTAGTATAACAATAAACACATTTAAACATACAATGTGATGCGAATAGCAAGAATATGCGGAAATTCAATAATAAACGCAACAGTGATGAATCAACATCAATATATATATGTCATACAGTTTTGCCATTTGAAATAACACGAATCGTAGTGTTTAGAAAAAATAAGGGCTACGGTGTTTTTATGAAAAGATGCGTCTTTTGAAAATATCCGTAGAATCCCTTAGCCTGTCTTTAAAATACTCACAATTCATTAGTTCTGAAATAGGTATGACTCGAGTCTAGTCTAACATCTACAAGTAAACTACAGGCTAATCGAAAAGGTAAGGAAACCACCTAAATCTGAGTCAATACATATAAATATAATAGTCGGTGATCCCGCCTCAATAGTATCACATACGATACAATAAATAACAAGACATCCTCGAATCAAGAGTGCGGATCAATCATCAATATATAGCTCATACGGTAAATTCATCGTACGGCATCCCAATCTGGGTACGGGTCAATTATCACATTAATCTCATCATTTATCTGGTATCCTTATCATCATATCTCATGAACTGGGGTACTGATCTAAGTCTAGTACAAACAGATATACAATCTATACACACACACACACACACACACACACACACACACACACACACATATATATATATATATATGCGTGTATGAAACACACGTCAAAAGGCCCGCTAAAATCTCATGCCGTGTCTCATAATACGAACCACATAATATCACCGATCTCATGGCATGATGCCCAATCTCATCGACTCATCTCCAAGTACCATAAACAATCATCATCATCCATGTATATGTATATGTATATACATAGTCCCATACCCATGTGTGTGTGTATATATATACACATATCCCCATAACGCACAAGTAAAACAATGTAAACATGTGTGTGTGTGCGTGTGGGTGTAAACCTTATTCTAGGGCTCGCAACTAAACTAACTAGCGATACCATCATCCAATGATCCTAAAATTATCCATGACTCCAAAAGTCTATCTAGATAATCATAACCTCACAATAAAATATAAATATATCCATATAATGTATATATACCATACACTATACTATGAACTGCGGGGGTGCTATACACCATCCACCCGACTACCCCTGTAGATATAATCTACTCACTTTGCTCTTCGCCTGTCGTTGCTGACGTCGCCACATGCTTGATTGTCGTCTCAAAGTCCTCATGGGGGTATCTACACATCATAACGTATCATGCCGCATTAAAACCCAATTCAAAACCAAAACAACACGCTAAAAGCCTAAAGGTTAGAACCTACGGACTACGCCTTCAAAACCACCAAACAACCCTCAATATCGTCGTAAAAACGTCAAGTATTCGAGGTAAAACACAAATACTAAAATCCAGAATCCAAAATACGGAAAATATAATCCCAAATCAAAACATCAACTCATGAATTTAGTCCCAGATTTTACCCTAGGGAAAAACTAGTTGCACAAACAATACTGGGGTGATGTATAGGGTGTATATGAGCTATGGAGGCAACCTGGGCACCTATCCCCTCAATGTGGCCGGCCAAACTAGCCTAAAATCCGGCCTGCTCGGATTTGATGGGGAGTTAGGGTGTCGTCTTCACAGGGTGGTCTCGTGGTGGTCTATCTAGGTCTCTGAAGTTGTTTGCTCATCTAGTAATGGCCCCGGATCACTCCAGATTTCCCTGCACCCACTAAATTATCACAAAACCGACATGAATAGTTTCAGTTTTGGTTTTTCAGGTTTTACTTCAAGCTTGGTCTGGGTTTTTAGCACTTAGGGGTGTTTCTTAGCCACTAGTACACTCATAAACAACATCACAAATCAAGAATCCCATAACCCTCTTCTAGGAATTTTCTAAGTTCACAAAACTTCACTAAATCGGTTTTAAACTTGAAAAGAGGCTAAAGTAATGCAAATACTACACAATTTGTGAAAGAATTACCTCATTTGGCAACTCAAGAATCTTCTTGAGTTGCCCAAGTGCCCAAAAATGCAAACTTTCTTGGTCCAAAGTGTAGCTAGAAGGCTTGTGCATATTTTTTATGAAGGGAAGTATGTGTTTTGATGTTGATTTAGGGGTGAAGTGGGGTGTAGGAGGTGGTAGAGGGAGAGGGCAGCAGCCATGGAGTTAAGGGAGAGATAAAGAGATGAGGAAAATGAGGGGGATAAATGGGTATGGTTCACTCTTAACCCCTCACACTCTCTCACTTGCCCATGCTTTATTTCTTTATTCATTTTCTTTTTCTTTTCATTTCTTTTCTTTGTTTTCCTTTCTCTTCTCATTTAAACACAAACCATGCATGAAAAATGAGAAAAAGCTATGATAAAAATGTAACAAGTGTTAAAATGACATGGTGCATGTTTTGCACAAAACAAGCTTAATGCGCGATTAGCGATATTTAATCGCGATTAGCACTAAATAGTGTATAATTAATCATAAAAACTTATAATTTGCATAAATCACATAAAGCACCTTCATTTCAGTAATTTCCATAATTTTCCAAATTTTTCCCAATTTATCGGTATTTAATTATACCGCCTTATTAAAATATTCAGTATAATATTATTTAATTATAAAAATCCCCAAAAATAATATTTTATTTTTCTGAAATGTTACATAAGGTCGACTGAAAGTCAGTCTCAGGCTTTGTCTTTACCCTCAGTGGAGGGACGGTGTTTTGGAAGAGTTCCAAGCTAGATACCGTGGTAAACTAGACGATAAAGGCTGGATACATCGCTACCAACAATGCTGCCAAAGTGGCTGTCTGGATATTTCTTGTTCATGAGATGAACAAGGTTCCTACCATTGAGCGTCCAATAACTGTTATTATGACAACAATGGAGTTGTGGCTTTGACCTAGGAACCCCGGTCCCATCAGCGATCCAGACATATTCTGAGGCAGTATCACCTGATCAGGGAGATGGTTGATCTCCAAGGGATCGAGGTAAGGGGAGTTGACCTAAAGGATACCACGGCGGATCCACTCACAGAGGCCTTTCCCAAGAAAGACTTTTATGAGACGTTGGGTATGAGATACTACAACAACTGGCCCTAGTGCAAGTGGGAGATTGTTAGTTGTATGTATGCCCTAGAGGCCATTATTGTACATATGATGTATATTAAAGTGGATGCTTGGACATATATAGGGAGGACTTTCTTGCTCGACAAGATAGTATGCTATCTGGTTACTCTTTATCTTGACATGTACACTTGCTGTCTCTCTGTTACATGTTGATAAAGCCCTTAGGATGTGTACTTGACTACCGGGATTATGATGCAGATCATACTAGTAGGGCCAGGGTAGTCCATAAGTACATCCTTCAATTGTTCCTAGTCGTGGGAGTATCGAGACGGGGCATCGATATTCCAAAGTAGGCTAGCGTATACGTTTCTTGACCTATATGATAGGCGATGGATGATCCCACATACATTGGTGTTTGACATCAAAGATTGTATATGGGTGCTCAGTGGAGACCGGGTACACTGAACAGGACTCGCCGAGAACTCCTAGATGGTATTATATCTTACGTCAGATAGCAATTCTCTGGTGACACTGGTACAGGTTAGTCTGTTGACCCGAGATCGTCATAGAGTCTTGTGTGATTCCCACTGTGCTTTGATTTCCACCTTACCATGTTCAAGAGAATGTGCAAAACGGTGTTTTTTGGGTACAGTCCCGAGTCACATGGAGGCAACGAGCGATAGGAGGGGATTTCGTCTCTCCCGGTATTTGGGGTTGATGTTGCGCTGTGCTCGCTTGGCCATAACAAGAAATCCCTGGCCAGGGTTGCTATGATTTACTGGTAAGTGTTATCCATAGTTTCTCGAACCGTTATGAGCTTCACATCGGCATGATTAATCAGGCTATTGGGTTCTGACGTATACCACCCCCAGGCTGGATATGCGACATATCAGACGAAGAGATCGGACTGTACGGTAGTGTTACTTATTGGATTCGCAGGAGTATGAGCAGGCTTGCTTGTTGATATTCTGATCGCTCAATACCTGGGTAGCCGTTACGTCCAGGTAGTACCGCTGACGTCTTGTAGGTGACTGATATGATCATCACCTACTGCCGGCGTATTGACGAGTCTTTAGAGTCCTACACAGAGGTTTCATGGCTCAGGCGAAACGAAGTAGGATCACATATGTGATATGTGCGGGAACGAGATTAATTCGCGTATGTGATACCGTATTCTAATCTCGCGATATATGATATCGGTCGGTTATATGTGATATAGCCGAGTTATCGAATCAAGTGTTGATTCGATAAGTTGATACAAATGATATTCGTCGGTTATATGTGATATAGCCGGATTATTAAATCAAGTGTTGATTTAATAATTTAATGTATGATTATATATTTGATATATTAATTTTACATTAACTAATATTAGCCCACTTAAGCATTTCTTTTTCTCACATGTTCACATTCAATATATATGTGATATATATTGTTTGTGTCATGCTTGATGATACATCTAACATGGGTGTATGAGACTCACACCATGCTAATCATAATGAAGGGTTTTATTTATTTAAAGTAAATAAAAATTAGTTGGAAATTAGTTACATGGTTTGAGTTTAGTGGAAGCTTGCAGAACCATTGACTTAGTCCACTAGTTTTGCTTTACATTAGATATTTATTAACCCAACCATTACCTTAAGCCATGGTTAAGTCTCTACATGAGTTAATATGAGATATTATCTCACCCATGGTTGCTATTCTCATTCATTGATTCACTCATTCCTTTCTCCACTTCATCTTCTTCTTCTTCTCCAAAAAGCTTTCTAGGTTTTGAGGAGGTGAAGAAATATTGTGAGAAAAATTATTCTAAAGTGATCAAAAATCCTACTTCATCAACCTATACTAGATTAGCCATTTAGTTTAGGCTGTTTGCTTCACTAATTCTTAATTAGTGAAGAGGTAGCTTGAGTTAGAGTCTCCTCAACGTAGATCATCTTCGGCCTCGAAGACTTCAAGCAAGTTTGGTCATTTCGCTTTGTGGAGCCTAACTTGAGTCTGGGAGATCACTACTTGGAGCAAAGGGACTACTACACGGAGCTTTAGAAGTGAAGGAGCGGTCTACAAAGGTTGTATTCCTAATTCACTTAGATGTAAAGTTGTTTACATGCTAGCTTTCGTATAATTTTCTAGTTAGATCCTTGGCATGAGTTGCATAACTCTCTAGGTTTTTTAAAATTACATACTTGATGCCCTATAAATCCTAGTTAGGGTGCTATGGAACCCAGCTGTTAAACCCACTGCCAGCGTACTGTCGAGTCTTTAGAGTCCTACACAGAGGGTTTCCCTGCTTCGGGCAAAACAATGTAGAGGTCGTATGGTTTTACGGCAGGGTTCCGATCACATACGTGTACTGGCTACACCGATGTTGTTCGGACGGATAATACTAGTGGGCTTTGGTTTAGCCATATCGTAGTATTATATTATTGAATTATTATTATCTCATTGTATTCATATTTTTCGGAATACGAATACGGGTATGTATATACGGTGAGGGCATTCTTGTAATTTCACAAGAGATGCTTCTAGAATAGGACACCTCATTATTTAGTTTATCTATTTTTTAGAAATAGATTAATGAGGTGGAAATGGAGATATTCAAGGCATGGGATGAAGCATGGCTCTTTGTATTTGTTTATTAGTTTGGACTCACTATTCAAGCATGGTTGATATTTTCAATTGGAAAATATTGCATGCTTGAATGAGTGAAGTGTTGGAGCCATTCTTCACTTGCCTTAGACCTAGCTCATTTGTGCATTTGCTTTCTCTCTCCAATTTTTCCTCCCATTCTTCCTCAAGACCCTAACCCTCATATGAGTTGTGAACCATAGGGTCTCTTGAGATAGATACTCCATTAGATACTCTACATCTTCTAGGCTACCTAGCTTAGCGAATTAGGTACCCTAGTTAATTCGATTTAGAGGTTGGAACTTGAAGATAGACTCTCGGCTGGATCATCTTCGACACGAGGAGGCCGACGATCAAGCGTGATCCGGATTTTCGAGGAGCTCAACAAGGAGAGTAGAAGAAGACCCGAAGGACAAGTAACAAGGAGGTATAAAACTCTTACCGAGTAGTTAAACCTTCTAGTAGTATAACTAGTTAAGGTTTCTATAAAGATCCTGGAGTTAAAGTAGGTGTTGCAAAGTATAAAAATTGCTTTTTTGTAAATTCCGCCTTCCCACAAGTTCGTGAGGTGTGCGACATCGACTTACATATAGTGCCCTCAAGTCAATTATTGTAATCGCAGGCACGCGATTGTGATGATTGAGGGAGGACCTATACGGGTAGAATAGTCTTACTCAAAATGATAGTATGCTATCTTATTTGTCTTTATCATCATGTACATGCATTATGTGGTATTACAGATCACTATTACATGTTGATAGAGCCCATAGGATTCTTGCTTGACTACCAGCGTTATGATGGCGATCATACATGTGGGGCTGGGTAGTCCATAAACACATCCTTAAATATCCCTAGTCGTGGGAGTATCGAGACTGGGCATCGTTATTCCGAAGTAGACCGGTCTAAATCAGGCTTTTTTATGGCATTGTAGACTGGGTCACATCAATGAAACACGGTTGATGAAGTTACATAAAGAGGGATATTTGGATCCGTTCGAATATCATTTTTATGCAACTTGTCAATCATGTCTCAAAGGAAAGATAACAAAGACTCCGTTCACTGGACACGGGATAAGAGCCAGCGAGCTCTTGGGACTCATACACAGCGACGTGTGTGGTCCAATGTCTACATATGCAAGAAGTTGTTATTCCTAATTCATTACTGTTATGGATGATTTCTCAAGGTATGGACATGTATTCTTGATGAAACAAAAATCCGAGGCCTTTTAGAAATTCCGGGAATACAAGAATGAAGTGGAAAAACAAACCGGCAAATGTATCAAGACACTTAGATCTAATCGAGGTGGTGAATACTTAAGTGCTGAGTTCCTGGATTACTTAAAAGAGAATGGAATTCTCTCTCAGCTTACTCCTCTATATACACCTCAATATAACGGTGTATCGGAAAGGTGGAACAGAACCTTATTGGATATGGTACGTTCCATGATGAGTAACGCTGAGTTACCGCGATCCTTCTAGGGTTATGCACTGGAATCTGCTGCATATATTTTGAACAAGGTCCTACTAAGTCAGTGCCTACTACACCATATCAGATGTCGAGTAGGAAGAAACCCTATCTTAAGTATCTTAAGATATGGGGATGTCTAGCTTTTGCAAAAAGGCAGCATTCGGACAAGCCTGAGGCACGCTCAGTACTGTGTAAGTTTGTGGGATACCCAAAGAACTCCACGGGGTATCTTTTCTATTACGCGGAGGAACAAAAGGTCATTGTTTCTTGGCATGCATACTTTTTGGAAACTCAATTTCTTGAAAAGGTAATAAATGAGAACGCAATAGAACTGGAAGAAATTCCAGAACCACAAGCTATTGCTGAAAGTATGGTGGAATCAGAAATTTTCAAAGAACCGGACATCCCCATGCCACTCCGCAGGACTAGTAGGCAGTCTCATCCGCCCGAGAGATACTACGGTTTTCTCATAGATGGGGATAGAGAGGATTGCATCATCGACGACAATGATAAAACTGCACATTTAATATGACATTTTTCCTACTATTTCTATATAATAAAAGGTGTTTATTATAATATATGATACATATGAGGGTTTATCTGTAAAAATACTATTTTCATATGTTTTTATATTATAATTAACATTTGGTAGGACACAGTAAGCATATAATATCCATATAACATTTGGCCCATTTAATATGCTTACCTTATTAATACCTTTGACCAATACTTAATGGTTAAATTAATATCTCAATAAAACAAACTCTACTAATATTACTTGTGGAGTTGTTGTGCAGAATTTTCAGGGCTAAAATCAAGGGAATAAAAGTTGTTAGAGAAAACCTGCCTAATTAAGAAAGCAAACTAAGAAATTAAGTCTGGTAGTAACTACGAGAAGATTTTCAGTTTCCTGAGATTCAAAAGATCGCCACGTGTCATGCAGATGAAAGCCTAGAAGACCAAATCAAAAGATCCCTCTACAAGGCCGCGGATTCGCGGCCAAACCCACCTATTGGCCGCGGATCCGCCGCGTTACAGAAGAGTTGAGAGCTGTAATTTTGTGGTTAGGATCATAACTACTTGCTTCCAAATTAGGAAGCTAGGGTTCTGGCTCTAGGACTATAAATAAGAACCGAGAGCCTCTTGGAAAAATTATCAAACCGACGCGATCACGAAGTCCACGACGGCTCAAGGATCCAGTTTGATCATCAACGGTTCATCTACCTCCTTAGAATAGATCGAGAAGCAAACTAGAATTTTGTAATCAATTTCTAAGGAATCAAAGTGTACTTGATCTTGTTGATTAATAAAGATAGTTTATTTTATTGCATTTTATTTTCTTCATGATTTCTATCGCTTCTTATCCCAACATGCGAGAGTAATTCTTCGCTTGTTAGGGTTCATGAGATTAGGGTAGGTTAATGGATGATGAAGATCCTTAAACTCTTTTTAAGTCCTATAAAGTTTATAAACTTTATCAAAAGAATAGTTAACATCCTAATTGGACGCGCTATCAATTCATTGATAATCATGACCACGATTAGAGATTAGATTAACAATTGTTTTGGTAAAGGATAGATATGAACGGAGTTCCTTGTTTAGATAGGGGTTAAGAGTGGAAATGTAACGTTTTAGAAATCGTTATGAGAATTTTTCCGTTTTAGGGTTAAATTGTCGGTATTTTCCGTTTTAACCCGACTGTGTTCAAACGACCATATAGACTTTCCAGCACCTAGTTTAGCTAAAATAAATCTAATGCGCAAACTTTGGGGGTATATGGGACGTTTTGGTTCAATTTGATTTTTCCCCAAATTTTAATGTTATTTTAATGCGGTATTCATATTTGGGAAAACTTCTCTTTTTTTATCTTTTCAACGATTAAGTTTGGGTAAAACCAAAACCCTTCACTTGGTATCTAGATATTTGTGTGGAGGTTAGGTTTTATTGGATTAAAGAAAAGAAAATAAAAGAAAGAGGTGCATGCATGTGTGCATATGTGTGTATGAATGCATTTAATTGCATTTAATGTTGGTAATTGCTGGGTAATTCCTCAAAAAAAACCACCTCCTCTCTTGGCCGAGAACCCTTCTTTGCCTACTGCCCTTGCTCATTTCATTTTCATTTTTCATCAATTCAAACTCAAAATTTCTCCAAAATTCCAAAATATATCACAAAACATACTTCAAGTATTGGTTCTTGCTCTTGATCACTTGGAAACTAGGAATGCTTGGATCTTGTGAGCTAAAGTTGATAGGTAAAATCCCTACACTGATAAATAGGAGTTTTTATGTTGTTTAGCTCGTTGTTTATGGTTTAGAACACTTGATATATCGATTAGTGCGATATCGTGTTTTTAGTGTCCTTTTTGGATCTCTGTGAACTGTTGTGTTCTGGAAAATTTAGTGAGTGACCAAAAAAATTATAGAGATGTACTAGTGACCCTGTAGTACCACCTAAGACACGAGGACCACCCCACCGGCCGGGGCCTGCGACCCCTATGGTGAATTCCGGCGACGCCGGTTTTGTAGAAGGGTGTTGGGGTTTGGGTTCTGTGGGTAGTTGTCTGCTGTTGGTTAGGGGTGTTTGGTACTGTTTACTTTTTTAGTAATTTTAGTATACAAAATCTGGGATTGTTTACCTATAATCTAGTGTTTTGAGTACGCGTGTTACGTGTTGCGAAACGAATCGTGATCTTGTGCAGCCGCTGTACTCAGTTTGGTTTGGTAGTATCGTTACGCGCGTTAGCCACTAGACGTGCACTCGCGAGTTAGTTTAGTGTGTTGGTGCGTTATTTAATACGTAGTTTTACGTTATATTGATCGATTCTGATATGTTCGAATTATTTCTAGTGTTTTTTAAAATATAGCGTCGCAAGCGGGGACTTCGGACGCTGCGAACAAGGGGAAGCAGGTGGTCGGATTTTCATAGCTGGAGACCATTGGTGAGTAGATTTAACATCTACGGGGAAATCGCCCATATGGCGTTATGCGTTGGAGCGAATATGATATGATAGCTGCATGTATTTGCATATTAGTTACTTTCATATGAATGTCATTGCGTAGCATTATCTGTTGTACTTGACTCGTACCTTTAGATATAACACATTACTGACGGTTCATGTTGTACGAGCACTAGATTGTATGCTACACCACATCGTCAGTAATTGCCATGACACGCACAAACACCTACATACGTGATATGGTTATGGATAGGAATGATTGCAGTAGTAACTCTTATTCCATTGTGCATATGAAATATTGTGGGCATATACATACGTCAAATTGCATTGGGCAGGAATAGTTGAGGTAGTGACCCTTATTCCACTTCACGTATATCTTACTATAGCTACTTGTACATCATGCATACATATTGACATGTACACCATATACTCGATTTCAGCTACTTGTACATCATGCATACATATTGACATGTACACACCATATACTCGATTTCAGTTACTTGTACATCATGCATATATATTGACATGTACACCACATACTCAATTTCAGTTACTTGTACATCATGCATACATATTGACATGTACACCCACATAGTCTATTACAGCTACATGTACATCATGCACACATACTGACATGTATACCGCATATGCTTGCTATAGTTGTATATACCCTAAGAGGTATTGTTTTTATATGTGATATTAAGTTGTTGATCATTGCACTTATGAAATGCATCATACCCACTTGCTTACATGTAGATACTTAGACCTTTCTACAATTACATGTACACATTATATGATGCCGCATTTGTTTTCGGAGGATTTGGGAACCGCATGATATGTTTTAAAGCTAGATTCAATTTAAAGAGCGG
The DNA here is from genome assembly GCA_030015575.1 of Agapanthus africanus. Classification (NCBI taxonomy): domain Eukaryota; kingdom Viridiplantae; phylum Streptophyta; class Magnoliopsida; order Asparagales; family Amaryllidaceae; genus Agapanthus; species Agapanthus africanus. The sequence goes on from JASDDO010000031.1 coordinate 335,059,976, forward strand.
TTTTCCCTTTATATGCTCATATTGATGTTTTATGTTGCATATATCAGTTTTATATGGGTTTTACGCATTGAGATATGGATTTCATATGATTTATGGATTTGAGAACCGTGGAGGTATTTTCAAGAAAACTATGTACTGTTTGAAAACCTGGTTTCTCTTGATTTGATATTTCAGTGCGTCCACCATGTGATTTCTCGGTTCTGAGATTTGGCTTGTGATACCCGATTCGAGGAGCGGGAGGCACCGTATGCGGGTACATGGTGGACCTGGTATGGTACCCCGGGGCGAGTGATGATTTCTTGGTGTAGACTATAAGCCTGGCGGTGGGACCACTACCTACCGGTGACTGTATTTGGACTCGGCGGTTATCGTGGGGATACCGACCGGAGTGATGTACGACATATCGTCAGGGCCAGTTGTGGTGACAGTGCCTGAGTTATGAGGATTTACGTGTCGATGCTAAATACGGGTTTCATGATGTTTCGAGTGTCGGTGTTAGACACTCAGGTTTTCATGATTTTTACGTATCGTCGGTGGACATACGGGGTTGATATCCTCATATTTATATACATATATATATATATATATACACATAGGGATATGTTTTCATGATGTTTCGGGTGTGATGTGTGACACTCAGGTTCCATGAGACTTACAGGATGTGAGGGCCGATCTGTGGATGCGGTGCTTGAGGATTTAGGATTTGATCTGTCAGTGAGGGACACTGGTGTTTTTCCATGCTGATGATTTTGCATGAGATTTTATTGTATCATCACACACACTCAGGATTATTTTTGTTATGCATTGCTTCGTGTAGTTGTAGTACCCTGATGATGTACCTTTACATGATTGTTGCATATCCACTTATCATACTTATGCTATCGGATTACATGTGATAGATAGATCGCTGTTCGTGCATACCTGCGATTACAGTATGATGTTATTTACTATTCACGAGTTGGCAACTCACCCCCGTTGTGCCACAGTGTTTTGCAGGACTTACCCTCAGAGTAGTCGCGGCAGGGCGTCTTATCATCTATACTTTTGCGGATACCGCTACGTTAGGCAGTGAGGCCTTTGCTTTTAGGTGGGTTTGCGGTTATCTGCTTGTACATTGTATATCTTTTTTGTTGGATCTAGTATTCTCCATCTACCACTATTTGTATATGAATTAGAGACGACTTGTGAGGATTCAGTGTTGTATTATTTTGGTGACTCTGGGTGCCGTGCTCGTGGGAGCCGGTTATGTTGGATAGTTTACTTCTTATTGCAGTCCTTCCTTTGTTATTTCTTCGCTTCGGCGTCGTAAACCTGTTGTGGTGATTGTCTCCGCATTTCGGCGTGATTTTTCTCCCATTTGGGATGCTTTTTATATTATCTGTGTTGTACCCATTTTCGGGGCTAGCTTTTACAAAGGATGTGCTGCTGAAATTTTCAAGAAAGAAAACTAGAGTTAGAGATTTTACTTGTGATTTTCCAAATGTTAAAACTATGTTTCTCTCCGTTGATCCAGATTTTGGTGGTTTAGATTTCTGGGTTTCGACTTACTTGAGTTGTGTACGCCTGTAGACGTTGCGTAGTTTAAGTGCCGGTTACGGGCCAAATTTCGGGTCGTGACAAAGTTGGTATCAGAGCGCTAGGTTTTACCTTTCGGAGTATAGGATGACCTTGGTATGATGGTGTAGGTAGCTTAAGCAGAGTGACGTAGCGTGAGTATGTTCCGCGGCATACTTACGACGCGGTACTCCGCCTAAGTGACCTTAGGACTTATTGATTGATATCATTCCGTGATGATATACATCTTTGTGATTCGATTCCTGTTCCATATCGAATCTTGTTTCAATTTCCAGCCTATATGCCTCCGAAGACTACGAGGGCATAGAGAGCGGCCGCGAGGGCCGAGGTCAGAGTTGACTCGTCTGAGGCGAGGACTGACCAGGGCAGTACGCCTGTTGTACCGGAGCACATTGCTATGATTGGAGCTGGTATGCAGGATCTGCGCCAGATAGTGGGGACTTTAGTAGAGACCATCCGAGCGCAGGGGCAGGCAGTTGTTCCACCCGTTGCAGGGACCATGATGGTACCTACTGTTCCGGTAGTCACAGTTACAGCTCCGGAGGTTATTACTGTGTCACTGACAGATTTTATGAGGCTGAGGCCTCCGGTGTTTACTGGCACAGATGTTACTGAGGATCCGCAGTCGTTCATCGACCGAATGGCCAGGATTTTTCGTTCACTCCGATGCTCCGATGAGAGATGGGTGGAGTTTGCCAGTTTTCGTCTGGAGGGTCTGGCCCAGAAGTGGTGTGAGTCCTTGGAGAAGGCAGAGCCGCGGGTCTTGCTCCTATGACCTGGGCTGAGTTTGTGACGTCGTTTCTTGTCCGTTTTCTTCCACCGAGCGTCAGGGATGCGCAAGCGCGTAGATTTGAGTCATTACGTCAGACTCCGGGGATGACGGTGTCTGAGTATGATGTATTGTTTACCGAGCTGTCTGTGTATGCTCCGTACCTGGTGGCGACTGAGGAGATGAGGGTGAAGAGGTTTGTTCGAGGCCTACTTACCCAGTTGTTCCTATCCATCAGCATTCAGCATTGCGACACGTATGCGGTAGCTGTCGATGCAGCTCTATTGCTGAAGGAGCATCTAGCTGAGTCATCGGTTGTTCCGGAACCGAAAAGGACTCCTACGAATGTACCAGCACGGAGACAGAGGTTTGCACGCCGAGGCAGAGTTCCTTCAGACTCGGGGAGTAGCAGAGACGTGGGACGTGGCCAGTTATTCATTTCTTATTCTCAGGAGGGCCAGCGACCGTCTTATGGAAGCTTCGGGTGTGGCAGTCTACATCACCTTGTTCGGGATTGTACCATGGTACGTCAGAGAGGGCCAACAGTACCCCAGGTTACCTTACCACCTTCTTCGCCTCAGAGAGCGTTGACTCTTATTCCTGTTGTTGCGCCGCGTCAGACTCCTGCTAAGAGAGGTCGTGGTCGCGGTGGTTTTGTGTCGAGAGTACGAGGTGGCAGAGGCAGGGGACAGCTAGTAGCCGGTAGAGGACAGGCTCGGGGTTTTGCCTTGACTCACCAGGACGCTCAGGCGTCCAATGTTGTGGTTTCAGTTACCCTTTCTGTATGTTCTTATTATTCACATGTTCTTTTTGATCCGGGATCTATGCATTCGTATGTTTCTACGCACTTCGTGCCGAGGTTAGGCCGAGAGTCGTGTTTGATAGATCAGCCGCTTGTCGTGACTACTCCTATGGGAGAGTCGTTTATTGCGTGATACGTGTTCCGATCGTGTGCTTTCCGTTTAAGAGACAGAGATCTGTCCGTCGACTTGATCCTTCTTGAGATGTTGGACTTTGATGTTCAATTGGGCATGGACTGGCTAGCTACTTGCTATGCGTCCGTGGACTGCCGCGAGAAGACAGTTAGATTTTGTTTTCCCGGCAAGTCGGTATTTGTTGTGCAGGGGGGCCGTGGTGCCGCCCCTCACGGTTTGATTTCTGTCATGTGCGCTAGTCGGTTTTTGAGGAGAGGATGCCGGGGATTCTTGGCTTTCATTCATGATACTGGAGCCACGGTGTCGTTGGACCAGGTTTCTACCGTGCGAGTGTTTCCCGATGTCTTTCCCGATGAGTTACCTGGGTTGCCGCCAGAGCGCGATATTGAGTTCTGCATTGATCTGATTCCTGGCACGGAGCCTATTTCTATACCGCCTTATCGAATGGCTCCGGCAGAGCTTAGAGAGCTTAAAGATCGATTGCAAGAGTTGCTTGATTTGGGACTTGTGCGTCCGATTGTTTCGCCGTGGGGAGCTCATGTTCTGTTCGTCAAGAAGAAGGACGGCAGTTTGAGGTTATGTGTGGATTATCGTCAATTGAACCGAGTTACGGTGCGAAACAGGTATCCTTTACCTCGCATTGACGATTTATTTGATCATCTCCAGGGTGCGAAATATTTTTCAAAGATTGATTTGCGTTCGGGTTATCATCAGTTGCGGGTTCAGAATGATGACATTCCGAAGACTGCTTTTCGTACGCGCTATGGGCATTATGAGTTTTTGGTGATATCGTTCGGACTCACTAATGCGCCAGCAGCGTTCATGGATCTGATGAACCGGATTTTCAGGTCGTTCCTCGACCAGTTCATTATAGTGTTTATTGATGACATACTGGTCTACTCTAGGAGTCGTGAGGAGCATGAGCAGCACTTGAGGATTACTTTGCAGATATTGAGAGAGCACCAGTTGTATGCTAAATTCTCAAAGTGCGCATTTTGGCTTGATAGAGTTGACTTCCTGGGTCATGTGGTGACTGGTGATGGTATTCTTGTGGACCCGAGGAAGATCAAGGTTGTACAGCTTTGGCCCAGACCTGTATCGGTGACTGAGGTCCGCAGCTTTTTGGGCTTAGCTGGTTATTATCGCTGTTTTGTGCAGGATTTCTCGAGTATCGCTGCACCGCTGACAGGACTGACCCGGAAGGGAGTTCCTTTTCTTTGGACTGATGCGTGCGAGCAGAGTTTTCAGCAGTTGAAGACTCGGTTGACGACAGCACCAGTTCTTTCTTTACCTTCTGGATCAGGCGACTATGTTATTTATTGTGATGCTTCTAGAGTGGGGCTCGGCTGTTTATTGATGCAGCATGACAGAGTGATTGCTTACGCTTCTAGGCAGCTGAAGAAGCATGAGCAGAATTACCCCACTCACGATCTCGAGATGGCCGTGGTGGTCTTTGCATTGAAGATTTGGAAACACTACTTGTACGGGGAGTCGTGTCAGATCTTCACGGATCACAAGAGCTTGAAGTATATCTTTCAGCAGTGGGATCTGAACCTGAGATAGCGCCGATGGATGGAGCTAGTGAAGGATTATGATTGTGAGATCCTTTATCACCCGGGCAAGGCGAATGTGGTAGCTGATGCTTTGAGTCGTAGACCCGGAGCTAGCTTGTCCCAGTTGAGCGCAGTTCAGCGTTAGTCGTCTGCAGATTGGAAGCTCTTGTGTGATGGTAGAGTGCAGTTCGAGTTCACCTCCACTGGGGGACAGTTTGCTCATGTCCGCGCCCGTCTGTTCAGACCATAATATTGCATTTATCATTCCCCTATTCTTACCCTTTTTATAAATAAACAGGTACTCTTGACGCACGTTTGTTGCATATTACAGGATACAGGTTTCTGGAGCAAATACAGTGAAAAAGACACAAAACAACAGAAAAAGGGACATTTGACAAACAAGTAGACGGATCCTAGTCAAAGCCTAGTCGAAGAACATTGCAAGGTCCAAAAATGTCAAGTGAACGGTCAAAAGATCCTTACAAGTCTTCACTAAAGATCTAGAGAAGATACAGAAGTCCAACAGAGAAAAGAAGAGTAAAAAGAGAAAGCCCAAGAAGCCAAAGAAAAAGCCCCAAAATCACAGAGCCTAACTCCTCAGTTTGGCCGCGGAACCGCGGCCAAACCTAGCCTGGCGCCGCGGTTCCGCGGCCATCAAGTGCCCGTGTCGGTGGAAAATCTTTGGGTCGGTGCGACGGTTCGGGTGTTGGGATTTTTAGGGGTCAAATCTGTAATTGCACATGTGCGAATCCCGTAACCCTAAATTCTCCTGTTTGCTTATAAATTGTAATCTAAAATTGTAAAAACCTGATGCTTCTTTTCAATCAATAAAATTCAGAATTTCTGGAAGCAAAATTCAGATCTGTTCTTCTTGTTTGGAGGGAGCCGTCAACCTAGTAAGTATTTTATTTATGTTTCTTTTAATTATAATGTCTTCTCATCCCCTAATGAGCGAGTAGTCTCCTCGCTTGTTAGGGTTAGCCTTAGGGAAAGGGTTGAGAGATGAGATCTCTCACCCCTTTCAATGCCACTTTAACCTAATGAATTAGAACTCCACGCATACGCGCACAACCGCTCCCTGTGGCATCCTACCCATCGAGGTAACGAAGAACCGTAGTATAAAGGGCCGGTTGCGCGCGTTTTCCATGGGGGTTAGGGTGATTATCAACAAAGGAAGGATACGAATCTAGAGGAAGAAACATCTTCCCAAAAGATTCGTATCCACTTTATTGATAATTAACTTAACACCTAATAGATCTAAAAAAAGTAGGCATTGAAAGCGGTGATGAAGAACGTTAATCTCCAAAACTTCCCCTGAGCCTAACCCTAGCATGATTCTTAATTAGATTAATTAGATCTCGTTTTCATAGATTTTTATAAACCAACCCAAAACGACAAATTGAATCAACTCGTTAAAACACATAAAAGGAATTTACCCATCTCTGTGGATCGACCCGTACTCACCGGCTAGCTGCGAAGCGACGCCGTTTCTGATTGCGGTAATTATATTTTTGATCGTAAAATCTCATCTAATCAAATGGCGCCGTTGCCGGGGACGGCGTAATCTTTCTTTTTGTGAATTTTCGGGTTGATATAAATTTTAAAAATTATAAAAATCTAAAAATATAAAAAATAATCAAATTTGATCTGTTTGAAGGGTGTATCTTTTGGATCTTGCAGGAACAGCGAAGAATCACGGATCTGGAATTTTACAGAGGGCAAATCAAAATTTGGTACATAAGAACAGAGAGGAATTGAAAGTACAGAACCACAAAAGTTTTTCCAGAGCACGATCCCACCAGACGACCGCGTTTCCGCCGCATTTGGGACCTACCGCCGCGGTTCCGCGCTCTCAGTGCCACGTCAGCGCACCAAATTTTGATTTGTTTGATTTCTCCTTCTCCCCTCTTTCAACCTCCATATATCATTCTGTAAACATTTTTCTGCAGGAATACTTTGCGCTAAAAATCTTCTCTTCCCCTTCTCGATAACAGATTTTCTGCAGATTTCTTTGCGCCGCGCTAAAAAAATTTTGAATGCAAGTGAAATTTTATTTGTTTTGCATAATTTAACCGGACTCTAAGGGGCTAATTGACCAATCTCAGATTGGGTGGGGATTTCATCACCCTTCCCAGGACCCCAGAAAACACCTAAAGCATTTTGCATCGACCACAATTAATTAAAAAAGATTAGACTCAGACCTAAGGACATCGAGCTCAATAGGAAAAGGACTAGTATAGGCATCGGCCGTTTATCCTAACCGACTTTACGGTGTCTAGGCCAGTGGTTATTAATTAGGCCCACTGTAGTGGTGGTTCCTTCCCACTTACCTGGCCGTATTTGTCCGTGAAGAGGCGGTTTGAGGTCCTATCTCTAGCCCTAGTTAGGAGCTGTCTAGCAGACCTAGGCAACCCTAGATCTAGGCCTGATTGTGCATGTGTGGTTGATACATTTGTGTCACGAGTTCCATTTTCTAAAACCTTCTTGCAAAACTCTCTAATAAAAAAAAATAAAGAAAAATCTTTTCAAAACTTGCAACTTGCCGCTAAGAAAACTTGCACCTCACTTCCACTCACGTCTTCTCATTGACGTTATCTTACCCCCACATTCTGTTTTTCTATTTTTTTTCTGACTGCACTACCCTTTAGTGTATGTCATCTTGGACTAGGGATACTAACGCCCGATTAGTCCGTGTTTCGTTGGTACCGACCAACGAACCCTTCGACGAACCCTTCGTCGACATTCCGTCCATTTCCTTACCTCCAACCTCAAATTCTTTCACCGAAGGTATGTCGGGATTCAACCCCAACGATACCTTACCGACGAGAATCATTCCACCTCCGCAAGGTGCGAATAACCCGAATCTTCCGCCTGTTGTAGCGCCCGCACGAGTTGCGCTCTAGGATCTCTTCTACCCCGTCCGCACTTCTTTACCTACATGTCTTTCACCCCCACCGGCGAATGGGGATAATTTTGAAATAAAACCACACTTCATCAATATGCTGCCTAAGTTTCATGGTTTGGAATCCGAAGATGCATATATTTTCATTAATAAATTCCAAAACGTTTCCGCCATGATGAAGACAACCCAATTAAGTGATGACGCAATAAGGCTAAGGGTCATTCCTTTTACCTTATGTGACCTAGCCGAGAAGTGGCTATACAGCACCGCATCACATTCCATTAGAAATTGGGACGAGTTTGTGAGAGCTTTTCTGAAAAAGTTCTATCCTCATCATAAAACTGCTAGAATACGAAACGAGATTATACAATTTTCACAGCTTCCGTCTGAACCATTCTGGAAGTGCTTCGAGAGATTTAAAGACCTACTTGTTCAATGTCCTCATCATGGGATAGAAAATTGGCAACTTTGCCAAACATTATACGAGGGATTGAACGCAGCAACGAAGCAGTTGCTAGAAACAATATGTCAAGGTCATTTTCTCTCCAAGTCTAGCGACGAAGCTTGGCAGTTTCTTGAGGACCTAAGTGAGCAAACAATTCAGTGGGAGAGTACCAAGACCACATCATCTTCTTCAGTTGGTCAATCTAGGGCAGGCATACATCAAATAGATATGTCGATAGCTATGAAGGCCGAGATGGCCTCACTTATGAAAAAGCTAGAAGCCATTGAGACAAAAATCTCATCAACTTCCCCTGCCCCTACTCTACCCACACGAACTGTTTGTGCTTGTTGTTCTAATCCATCACATCTAACCGAAGAGTGTCCTTATAATGCACCTATTCAAGGGCAGGATCAAGTCAATGCTGCATTTCAGTAACGACAAAGAAACGATCCGTACTCTTCGACATACAATCAGGGGTGGAGGAGTCACCCAAATTTCGCTTGGAACCAAAATCAACAAGTCCAAGGGAATAACAATTTTCAAAGAGCTCCTCCACAACAATAACAAGCATCCTTACAAACTCAAAACCAGCAACCTTTCTAACAACAACCTTATACAAATCAAACGAACAATTTGGTTCAACCAAATGATGATAAGGTTACCTCGCTCGAAAAAAGTCTAGATGCATTTCTTAAGCAAACTACAGAATCCGCAGCAAGATTTGAAAGTTATGTTCAATCTTTAATGAATAACAATGCCTCACACGATCAAAGTATCAAATCTATTGAGGCACAAATTGCACAATTAACTGCTGCGTTGAGCGAGAGAGAAAAGGGAAAGCTTCCATCTCAACCATTGCCCAATCCCGGTCACGCACAAAACGCATATCACAATCACAATGTAAATGCGGTGACCACGTTGAGATCCGGAAGAGAGTTGCAAAATAATGTGGGAACTAGTGATGACATCCCCGCCGGTGGTTCTTCTTCCCCTTCTTCATTTTCTTCACTTCCTTCATCACCTTTTTCTTTAGAGCCTATTCTCCACCTTTCACATGGCTCTACTTCTTCTGACTCGAACGGACCCATTTCTCACAACACGAACACATCCACACTGGGATCCGTTCCTACTCCATATTCTACTCCACAGACTTTTGACTCAACAAATTTTCAGAATGCTCCATTCCCAAACAGGTTGAGTCCTAATAAACCAAATACACAAGTGGAAAAGATTGTGGAGATATTTAAGCAGGTTAGCATAAATATACCTCTCTTGGATGCTATCCAACAAGTCCCTTCATATGCAAAAATCTTAAAGGGCTTGTGCACCTCGAAGAGAAAGGCATCTCAAGTACCCAAGAAAGTGCTAGTGGCTAGTGCAGTGAGCAATGCTATTAACCACCATCAAACCTTACCCCAGAAACGAAAGCTCCCCGGCTGTCCTACTATTTCAATCACAATTGGGGATAAGAAAATTAATCGAGCACTTTTAGATCTTGGGTCTAGTGTTTACCTGATTCCTTACTCCGTGTACGAACAATTAGGGGTTGGAGTGTTGAAACCCACTCGTTGCACTCTCCAAATGGCTGATCGATCAATCACCTATCCAAGGGGTAACTAGAGGATGTGTTGATCAAAGTCGGGGAATTCATATTCCCCGTTGATTTTATCGTTATGGATACACAACCTGTTGCTAACCCAAGAAACCAAATTCCGGTGATTCTTGGTCGACCATTTTTGGCCACTTCCAACGCCGTAATAAATTGTCGCAATGGCTCCATGACTCTATCCTTCGGAAAGAGGTCTAGTGAGTTCAATATTTATAAGATGGGAAGTCTGCCCCCCGTGCCTAAAACTAGTACACGAGAAGTTTGCTCTATTCACGAAATCACGCAGGAGGACTGCGAGCTTGAAAGATATCTATTTGATGAAAACAGTTTTGACGCCACTAGTGCGTCCCTCCTTGAGCCTACTATCGTTGACACAACCGATGTTGATTATGAATGTTTCACTTTTTTGGATGATGACGACTCACAGCCCGAATATGAGTCGTTTGAATTTTTGGATGAGTCGGTCGAACCATCCGAATCGGTTGTTTGCAGTGATTTCGAACCTGTGTTAGAGTCCTTTGAGTTCGAGATAGATTCCGCAATGATTCTTTCGCCTCAAAAATTCGAACTCACGCCCTTGCCGTCTTACCTTAGATATACCTACATAGGTGAGAATGAGACTTTTCCCATTATCATATCAGCCTCTCTAGCCTTCGAGCAAGAGAACGCTATTTTAAAAGTCTTACAAGATAGGCGGCAAGTTTTCAGTTGTACTATGGCGGACATCGAGGAAATCAGTTCCCTCATAATGGAATATCATACACAATTGATGGATGATGCCATGTCAATAGGGGACCCACAGGAACATCTTGGGGGTATTGTGGTGAGCCAACTTCCTCCCTTAGAAGTTGAAATACCCCCATTTCTTTTAATAAGGTACGAGAATGCCAACACTCCACTGATTGCTGATCATTTACATTCTCGTTTCGATGCATCACCATCACCTGTATATTTACCTCCACACCTCCCATACCACTACTTCTATCTTCCCCAATTCTTTGTGGACCACCACAACTTATTTTTTCACCCACCAATATTCTTTACTGATAAATTTTTCAACTGGTTGGTGTTGACTTTTGGCCGATGCAAAGTTTGGCGGTAATGTCTAACATAGTTTAAATGAAGTTTGGGGGAGGGTCTTTTTGTATATATTTTTGTTTTTCTTAACAATAAAAAAAACTATAAATAAATAAACAGGGGAGTATCGGTAATTTGACCCTCTTGGTTTAGCATGACAGTGAGGACACTGTCAAGTTCAAGTTTGGGGGTATGCTCGGTACGTCTTCTTCCTTCGCATTCATTTGTACATATTTTTGCATTTGCATACCTATTTGAAAACCCATAAAAATTTGAAAAATTATAAATTATTGTATTCAACTTTGGCTTATTTGACTTGAGTTTGACAAATAGGTTAACTGATTAGGAACAACTAGATCTTAGACTTAGTAAATTAAAAACCCTAAAAATAACCTTCCTTAAAGTTTAACGGTAGAAAGTATATGCCTTGTAGTTTATTTAGAAATAGGCATATTTTGGGTTCACTTTTTGGGCTAAGTCGAAACAAGGGAAGAGTATTGATGTTCTTATTAGAGTATAAGTTTGAAAAATAGTTCCTAGCTTAAGTCTAGATTCTGAAAACGTATACCCTACAAAATTGCACAATCACACACCTTGAAACTTGGAATAGTAGAAGAGACCTTGAAATGCTCTTGTCTAAAGTCCTTAGTACGAAGAAAATAAAAAATAAAAAAGTGTGAATAAAGAAAAGAAAAAAATGGACACTGGTTTTTGTGATTACCTAAGGCTGTAAAAATAGAAAAATATTTAGCGAGGGTGCCTTATCACCTGGTGCCTTAGACCAACTGGTTTGGGAGTCACTGCTAAAGCCTTGGGTGTTGGAAAGACTAGGAAGTACGCTTTAAAGTGCAAACGCATTTTGTAATCGGTCGTTGGTACCTCAAGAAGTATTAACGGTCGCATGAAAGATGTGTAAGCAAAATTCAGTAATCAATAAGTGCTTTGGTCAATGGACGAGAGTACGATTGTTTGATTTGAATTTCCAAGTGTAGGGGTGATATTTACACACACGTGGGGATATGTTATTAGAATTTAGATAAGAGAAAGGAATGAAGAATAGAACTTGTATCTTTAGTAGAGTTGATAGAAATTCCTAAGTGGAGATGTAACCCTAGAAGGAAAACTTAAGAAATGCCGAAAGCTAAGTAAGTCTATAGGATATATATAATCTTAAGTTAAATAATGAGGAAGTGTGAAGAATGTGGGTGGATAATTTACGAGTCAAAAGATAATAGAATTCCTTGTTAAAAAACCTAATTGGAGAACAAAAGTCAATAGACTGAGTTGATAGGATTTTGTGGGTGTAATCCGCTGAAAACCCTCAGGAGACAACACTCCTCCTACTAGGGACACCTAGAGGTTTAACGGCTTGTTGCACGTGCTCAGTGCAATCGCGTTTCCCTGCGAAAGTGCGGTTAGGATTTTAGTGAATAAAAATAAGTTTGCTCGAGGACGAGCAAAAGGTAAGTTTGGGGGTATTTGTTCAGACCATAATATTGCATTTATCATTCCCCTATTCTTACCTTTTTTATAAATAAACAGGTACTCTTGACGCACGTTTGTTGCATATTACAGGATACAGGTTTCTGGAGCAAATACAGTGAAAAAGACACAAAACAACAGAAAAAGGGACTTTTGACAAACAAGTAGACGGATCCTAGTCAAAGCCTAGTCGAAGAACATTGCAAGGTCCAAAAATGTCAAGTGAACGGTCAAAAGATCCTTACAAGTCTTCACTAAAGATCTGGAGAAGATACAGAAGTCCAACAGAGAAAAGAAGAGTAAAAAGAGAAAGCCTAAGAAGCCAAAGAAAAAGCCCCAAAATCACAGAGCCTAACTCCTCAGTTTGGCTGCGGAACCGCGGCTAAACCTAGCCTGGCGCCGCGGTTCCGCGGCCATCAAGTGCCCGTGTCGGTGGAAAATCTCTGGGTCGGTGCGACGGTTCGGGTGTTAGGATTTTTAGGGGTCAAATCTGTAATTGCACATGTGCGAATCCCGTAACCCTAAATTCTCCTGTTTGCTTATAAATTGTAATCTAAAATTGTAAAAACCTGATGCCCCTTTTCAATCAATAAAATTCAGAATTTCTGGAAGCAAAATTCAGATCTGTTCTTCTTGTTTGGAGGGAGCCGTCAACCTAGTAAGTATTTTATTTATGTTTCTTTTAATTATAATGTCTTCTCATCCCCTAATGAGCGAGTAGTCTCCTCGCTTGTTAGGGTTAGCCTTAGGGAAAGGGTTGAGAGATGAGATCTCTCACCCCTTTCAATGCCACTTTAACCTAATGAATTAGAACTCCACGCATACGCGCACAACCGCTCCCTGTGGCATCCTACCCATCGAGGTAACGATGAACCGTAGTATAAAGGGCCGGTTGCGCGCGTTTTCCGTGGGGGTTAGGGTGATTATCAACAAAGGAAGGATACGAATCTGGAGAGTTGCAGCTTTTACCCATTCCGGAGTGGAAATGGTAGCAGATTTCCATGGACTTCATTGTGGGTCTACCCAGGACCAGTAGGGGGTATGACTCCATTTGGGTGATTGTTGACCGGTTGACGAAAGCGGCTCACTTCCTTCCAGTGAAGGCCACTTTCGGTTATGCTCAGTATGCGCAACTATATATAGATGAGATTGTGCGTTTGCACGGTGTTCCCACATACATAGTATCCGACAGAGGTACCCAGTTTACTAGCCGTCTTTGGCAGAAGCTTTAGGAAGCTTTGGGTACACGGTTGAGTTTTAGCACCGCTTTTCATCCGCAGACCGATGGTCAGTCGGAGCGGACTATTCAGACTCTAGAGGATATGCTCCGTGCATGTGTGTTGGATTTTGGTGGCAGTTGAGATCATCACTTGCCGTTGATTGAGTTCTCCTACAACAACAGCTTTCAGGAGACTATTCAGATGGCACCTTTGAGGCCCTATATGGTAGGAAGTGTCGATCGCCAGTCTGTTGGACCGAGCTTAGTGAGAGTCTGGTTTTAAGACCCCAGCTAGTTTAGAAGAATACGGAGATGTTGGCTATAGTGCTCTCAAGGCAATTATCATAGACGCGGACTTGTGATTATAATGATTGAGTGAGGACCTATACCGATCAAACAGTCTTACTCAAGATGATAGTATGGTATCTGGTTTGTCATTATCATCTTATACAAGTTGATAGAGCCCGTAGGATTCTTGCTTGACTGCCAGCATTGTGATGGCGATCACATATGTGGGAGCTGGGGTCTATAAGCACATCCTTAAATGTCCCTAGTCGTAGGAGTATCGAGACCGGGCATCGATACTCCAGTGTAGACTAGTGTATACCGATCGAGACCCCAACGAGGGGCGGTGGCCAAGTCTCACAAGCCATTGGTGTTAGTTTGTTCACCTAAGATAGTATACAGGCGCTCATTGCGTTATGAGTACACTGGACGGACTCGCCGGGAACTTGCTAGTTGGTATTATACCTATTGTCAGATAGCAGTTCTCAGGTGACATGTGTACAGGTTAGTCTGTCGACCTGAGATCGTCATTTGTCTCGTGTGAGTTCCCACTGTGCTTTGATTACTACCCTACCACGGCTCAAAAGAGTCGTGCAAACAGGTTTTAGTTGGGTACAGTCCCGAGCCACATGGAGGCAGTGATCGGATCGTCGGGGATTCGTCTCTCCCGGTATTGTGGGTTGATGTCGCGTTGTGTACGGATGGCCATCACCATAAATCCGTGGCCACGGTGGACGAGAATTATCGATCCAGGATCGATAGTTTCTCAGGTGGCGATGGGTTTTATACCGACACTAAATATCGCGTTGTTGGGGGTCTGACTTTATCCACCTCCCTAGACTCGATATCCGATACTCTTAGACGAACATACCAGACTGTACGGATATTGTCACTAACAGGCTCAGTAGGGGTTCAGGATGAGTTTGCTCGTCGGCCTCCCTTTCGCTCAATACCTGGGTAGCCGTTACGTACAGCTAGTGCCGCTGACGTGCTTGTGGTTCAACCCACTGCCAGCGTATTGACGAGTCTTTCGAGTCCCACACAGAGGGTTTTCACGGTTCAGGCGAAATGGTGTACATGTTGTATGTTGATACATACGGGTGTCCGATTAAATATGTGCACTTGCTGTGCAGACTTTAATCGGACGGTTGATAATACTAGCGGCTTAGGATAAAGCCGGATTATTAAATCTGATTTTGATTTAATAATTTATATGTGTATTTATATATACGTATTCTAGTATTATTGTTCACTATACGTTTTCTCTCTCGGCTATTCGTATTTTGGTACGAATACGCGTATATGTATTTCTTTACATGTACCGGGAAGTATTCCGTATTTGTATGGAATAGCTTCTAGAAGAAGTTGCCACCTCATTTATATGATTTACCTTTTTGGAAAATCATTTGTTTTGGAAATGAGGTGGAAAGGAGGTATGAGGTGGCATGAACATGGACAAGGCATGAGCTTGTAGTATGGTCTCTCTTGTTTAATGGTCAATTGAAAAAGAAAATGTTTTTTTGTGTGAAGGAGAGAGAAAGGGGGGCCGGCCACAATTTGGTGGTGATTTCTTTTCATTTGGTGAGATTATGTTTCATACTCCCTCACTCTCTCATTCACACAAAAGCCTTCACCATTTTGGTTCATGCCAAGACTTCATCACCTCATTCTTCTTCTATGGTTTCTCCATTGAGCACAAGAAAAGAGAGAAAATGGTAGTGACACTTTCATACACCCACACTCTCCATAGCTAGCGACTGTGGAGCGTCGGTTAGCTCGTTTGTCAAGGTTGGAGCTTGCGCCGTTTCCCTCGGGTGGATCATCGGAGATGGAGGAAGTCCGGCAACCAAACACCATCAAAGGATTGCTAGGAGCTTGGAATGAAGACCGAAGGACTTGGATCATCTCGGTATAACCTTCCTAACTCTTAGTTAGCTCGCTAGTATAGGGTTTAAGGTCGATCCTGGATTCGGGTAGCGGTAGCGCCAGTTTAGAAAATTTATGTCCCGCATTTTGGCCGCGTTTCGACGGTCGGGGCGCTGCCGGGACCCAACATGGTATCAGAGCCACACTTTAAACCCCTTACTAGCTTGTTTAGACGTGCTTAAAAGATCGATCGACGGATTTTACCGAAACCACAATTTCATTTTTCAAGTTGCTGTCGATTTTCAAAAGTGTTCAAAAAATTATTTGCAGCATCTTAAAAATCCGTGCAGGTAATTTTAAGGCTACTGGAAAAATTTGGGCTCGTGATTCCACAAAAGCGCCGCGGATCCGCCGCACTTAGCCCCTTTTGGCGGCGGTTCCGCGGCAGTTTAGTGGCAACGGGCGACCAAATTTTTTCTGTAGCTCATGTACTTGGAATTGTGATTTTTGTGATATTCTGTTTTGGTCCGGGTTTCAGTGAAGTGTAGTTTTGCTATTGGGGACAATTTGGAACTTAGTCGATCGATAATTTAAGTGGGCGTTTAACAGTACATACATTATTTTCTGCGACCGTGAATGTTACTTGATCGGTAAACTCGTCTAATTGCTATATGTCTTTTAGACGGGTTTGCGAACGTGACATTCACGTTGATGTTCTGTGTTGTGCTGTGATGTTGGTTGGATCGTCGTGGTGGATAGCAATGGTACAATGATAGTACAGTTTAGATTCATTTGTACATTTGATATTGCGGGGCGAGCGTCCGACATGTGGACTGCCGTCACTGCCTGTTTGTATATTATTCTTTTGGGGCACGACCGGGCTGAGGTCGATGTCACCCTTGTATATTATTTTATTTTCTGTACTAGGATTACCCCACGGTGGGGTGCACGAATAGCCGGATTCTAGAGGGCAACGGGTCTATATCTCATGGCGTTGGGACGGAGGGGACCTTACTTTAGAATTGACGGGCTATTCGCTGCACTCGTAGGGGTTATAGGTGACCCAGGAGGGGTGCTCAAGTTACCGGATTCCGTGAAGTGCTGGGTGGTCCATTCACGTTGTTGAAGGGGGCTGCCTCACTTCTGGTTTTGGCGGGTAACTTGCCGCGCTCGTAGGGGTCTAGGTTTCATTGCACAGGCTATCCACACGATAGGGAACGTCGGGTCTCACTTGCGGCTCAAGGGAAACCCGGGGCTCCAGATTATCCACCATTCTGTATTGCTTCTGTGATGTTTCTGTGATGTTGCTTTATATCATGCCTGGGACGAATGTTATATATATTTATATATACTAGTAGATGTTGTATATGTTTTGCACCCGCGCTAGCCCAGTCCCCGCTCTGTCGTTAGATAAGTAACCTAACGGGTGATGACGGGACCCAGTGGCGAATGCGGATGGCATATACGTACATTTTATTTTCGTTCTTTTATGGTGTGATTAATTGATGGGACTGCATAGATTCTTATCAATGCAAGGATAAAACAAACCTATAAATGATGTTGATGGAACCAAGTTTTTAAAAACTGACATTACAGACGTTCTCTTTTGCTTTGCACAGTGGTATTCGGTTATGAATATCCAGCACCTCATTCGACGAGGCAAGGGCCGAGATCCCTTCATCGGGAGTGACCCCTTGGGTAAAAGTTTGCGTCAACGTAATAACTTTACTATAGTCGATTATTTTTGCTTTGCATCGTGGTATTCATTTTGGGATATCCTGCACCCCATTCGACGGGGAAAGAGCCGAGATCCCTTCACCGGGAGTGACCTCTTTAGCAAAAGTTTTCGCCACTATATATTTATAAAACTACTTGGATTCCATCAACGATATCAAGTTCATTATGTTAATGGTTTTTCGCCAAAAACCAGCCGTATCCCTCCGTCATTTCGGATAAGTAGCGCATAGTATTCATGCGGTGTTTGTTGGCCAAAGTCAAGGCATCGTGTACGGTAGCTGTGTGTTGCTTGTCTGTTGCATGGATATGCATTGGTTTAGGACAGTCGTACCACTTTGTTGGCCAAAGTCAAGGGTGTGTGCGGGTGGGTCTAAATCAATCAGGACAATGATGGGTAGAACTTGACTTGCGGGTTATGATTTGTTGGCCAAAGTCAAGGTCATAAACCGCTTGGGGTAAAAATCGTATCGGGAGTTTCAAACATACAGGAAACTTGCCAGGCTTTCGCATACCTTCTGGAGTGTGGTGACTTGAGTGGCTTCCATCAAGTTATCATGCGATGATAGTTGGATCCCGATTCCCACTGATGAGTAGGATTACTCCTCGGGTGATTCTGACTAATTCTCCTTTTGGGTTTGGAGGAGAATTCGAGGAAACAGTGGGAGCCATCCTGATTAGATAAAATGTTTAACCATTCTTATCTAGGTTAGAGTGCACGCTGAGTGTTTCTTCTCTCTCTCTCTCTCTGGCTACGACTATGACCTAACCTTTGACTAAAACTCATGAACCAAGTTGACCGAACCTTCTTAAAACACTTTGGATTTTGGAATGTCACGGTGTCGCATACATCATTACCACTTCTATATCACCTTTTCATTTCTCCAGAACACCCCATATTACTACGAACATCCACTTCCATTGGATAAATCCATCGTATGGTTATATACGAACTCGAAGGAACTTTTTCGAGGATGGATTCCGGTTCTGGAGAGATTGAATAGGATTATTCGGTTGTCATTTCTCTTTACCTTCTCTCAAGTTATGAGGGCTCCTAGGATTAGGAGAGGGTACACCTATTGAGCTTATTGGATAGTCTTCCTCCAGACCATAGGCAGGTGCCGAACGGTACGGATGGAAGAAAACTAACAAGCTTAACTGTGGTGTACAGAAGGTAATAAGTAAAGACATTTAAAAGGATTAGAATAATGGCAAAGGAAATTGCGATCACCATCATTCACGACGAAACCAGGTATACCCCTGCCACTCCTACATCCACTTTGAATTTCTCTAGGACACTCAATATCACTACGGATATCCACTTCCATTGGATAAATCCATCGTATAGTCACATACGAACTCGAAGGAACTTTTTCGAGGATGGATTCTGGTTCTAGAGAGATTGAATAGGATTATTCAGATGTCTTTTCCCATTACCTTCTCTCAGGTTGCCAGGGCTCCTAGGATTAGGAGAGTACACCTATTATGCTTATTGGATAGTCTTCTTCCAAACCTTAGGCTGGTGCCGAAGGGTAGGGAAAGAAGAAAACAAGTTAGCCTAAAGAAGGTGTACAGAAGGTAATAAGTAAAGACATAATAAAGGGATTGCAGTGAGGGCAGGTATAGTATATGGTTACTGTCGTGAATCAGGATAGTGGAAGAGGCGTTACTAGGAATACCAGTAAACCACTTCGAAACATTTTCATGTTTCAGTTTTACTTTGCGATGTTAATTGAAAACTGTTTTCCCAATAAGAATCTTACTCCAGGGTATGTATTTACCATATCAGTTTCTCACATCTGTATGTTATTGCAGATGGTGAGTGGGACTAAGATATTGGGAATTGGGTGATTAGATCCTCATTATGTCGAAGTTCGTAGTAATTGGTGATATTTGAGGAAATCATCTGGATTTTGCCGGATGGCAAATATTTGGTTTTGAATATCCGTTGTTATGCGCCAATTTCAAATTGGTATATCTGTACATTTATTTTTATAAAGTGAGATATAACTTTTTAATATTGTGTCTATGACTTTACCTTTATCAGTTGGTGATTAGGTAAGGTGCATTCAACAGTGGTGTAACTCTTCTTAACCAAAGTACAGTTTTTCAACCTACGATGCACAGAGTTTGAGTTATTGGACTCAAGGGACTTATACAAAGTATTGTGTGTTGTCCAGTGTCCGTTAGGACAATGGGGTTGGTACTCATATTATATTCTGTTTATTTATGACTTCTCCAGTTCTGGACAAGTATTTCGTTGAAATGCAAAGTCCAAATATTGAGAAGTTATAGGTATAAGAATAAAGTAGAGAACCATTTGTTGGAAGTATCAGGATTCTTCGATGAAGTCGAAGATGTATATACTTGTGTTTGGTATTCCATTGATAGTAATGGTTTTGAGAACTTGCTTCTCTTTCGGGTTACTCAAATATTGATGCACTCCTAGATGAGTAATGCTGATTGTCCTTTTTCCATTTGGTTAATATGAACTGGAGACAGCTGCATGATTTTGAATCTGGTTCAAATTAGATTAGTGCTTTTGTTTCTATATTAGATATATATAGAATCAATTTATATCTTAACGATGTTAAGGTATAGGGAGTTGTCCGGCTGATGCTTAAAACTAGAATCTGGATAAACTCAAGGCACGTTTCAGTAATGGTGGTTTGTGGGTTATCCCGGGCTTTGAAGAGGGCTAACTTTCTACCATCAGGAAGATCAATATTTATATTGTTCTTGACTCGCCACATTTTTAGTAAAATGGATTTTTCAGAAAATAATAGTGGGAGTATGGTAGAACTGGAAGTGATTCCAGAACCACAAACGATTACTGAAGATAGAACGTGAAGATTCAATTGTTTTCGACATTCTATTAGACACTCCGCAGATTTGGTGGGTAACCTCAGGCACCCGAGAGGTACTTCGGTCTTCTCAGAGACGGTAACAGGGAGGTTCTTGTTTACCCAGACTTGCCATTGCTGCTGTTCTAGACTATAAGACCTGGCAGGAGGATGAGTATAGCGTCGTTCTAAACTAGCTTTAGAAGTGTACGTATATATAACTCTGCCAGAGGGTTGTTGTAGTCAGTGGGAGCAGCGGAAGCATAGTAGGCAAGTAGCTTATGTCTATTTATAGACTAAAGCAGGTATAATGGAGATAGATCATCTATTTCTGATGTGACAGTCATAGGTTTTGACTTCATCAGAATAGGAGATGGATCTGGTAAGAAGGTAGTAGGGTGTGATGTCCGAGGATTCGAGTTGACATGCACTTAATAGGAAGAGATATTCCTATACTACGATCAGTTATACTGTGGTTGTCACAAAGTTGTTTCTCCACATAGGACATAGATATAATATCAGGTTTTCTGGTTACTAGATCTATGGTTTTAGATCTAGATTTAGGAAGTATCCCAATCTGGGTACTTTGACATTAAATGGAAGACTCCTGGCATGGTGGTCTACCTGCAGGTGATGGAGTCAACATCTCTAAAGCTGTCTTACAGACTAAAAGGGGAGAGGGTTCTACATGATTAGCATATCACTTGCTTAGGCAATTGAGTTAATCATGAAATGTCAAGTACCACACCAGATATTGTTTTTGCACCAGCTGCAAGAAACATATATTAATCCAATCCTGGAGAAACATTGGGAAGCAGTTTATAAACATAAGTGAATGTTCTTGGGATGTGATAACGGCAGCCTCCTTCAGGAGACGGTTATCATTTCAGACTTCCAAGGTGACCTGGATGACATAGTGACTGTCAGAGTTATAGTTTTTCCTTCTTTTGAAGGACAGTATGTTAGACAGGTGGTCCAAGCGGATACTGAGGAAAGGCAAGGAGCAGGATACTGATTAAATTCAGTAGACGATACAGTCTAAGTAATTTGCTGGATTTGGAGTTCATTTGTGAACTGGGTCCCATCAGATATCTAGACAAATTCTAAGACAAGTATTGCCCATTTCAGGAGATAGTTTTCTCCGCGAAATTGAGATTAAGAGAGATACAGAAAGAAACATTGGAGCGGATCCACTCACTGAGGCTATTTCTCGAACGCAATCATTTTCGCAAACAGGCTTTGCGAAACTGATTAGTAGAGAAGTTGGGTGTTCGGTATCACACAGGCTGTGAGTATGCGACATCGCAATAATTTGCCTTAAGAGCAAGTGGAAGATTGTTGGTTATAGTTCTCTCAAGGCAATTATCATAGACGCGGACTGGTGATTATGATGATTGAGTGAGGACCTATACCGATAAAACAGTCTTACTCAAGATGATAGTATGACATCTGGTTTGTCATTATCATCTTATACAAGTTGATAGAGCCCGTAGGATTCTTGCTTTACTGCCAGCATTTTGATGGCGATCACATATGTAGGAGCTGGGGTCTATAAGAACATCCTTAAATGTCCCTAGTCGTAGGAGTATCGAGACCGGGCATCGATACTCCAGTGTAGACTAGTGTATACCGATCGAGACCCCAACAAGGGGCGGTGGCCAGGTCTCACAAGCCATTGGTGTTAGTTTGTTCACCTAAGATACTATACAGGTGCTCATTGGGTTATGAATACACTGGACGGACTCGCCGGGAACTTGCTAGTTGGTATTATACCTATTGTCAGATAGCAGTTCCCAGGTGACATGTGTACAGGTTAGTCTGTAGATCTGAGATCGTCATTTGTCTCGTGTGAGTTCCCACTGTGCTTTGATTACTACCCTACCACTGCTCAAAGGAGTCGTGCAAACAGGTTTTAGTTAGGTACAGTCCCGAGCCACATGGAGACAGTGATAGGATCGTTGGGGATTCGTCTCTCCCGGTATTGGGGGTTGATGTCGCGTTGTGTACGGATGGCCATCACCAAAAATCCGTGGCCACGATGGACGAGAATTATCGATCCAGGATCGATAGTTTCTCAGGTGGTGATGGGTTTCATACCGACACTAAATATCGCGTTGTTGGGGGTCTGACTTTATCCACCTCCGTAGACTCGATATGCGATACTCTTAGACGAACAGACCGGACTGTATGGATATTGTCCCTGACAGGCTCAGTAGGGGTTCAGGATGAGTTTGCTCGTCGGCCTTCCTTTCGCTCAATACCTGGGTAGCCTTTACGTACAGCTAGTGTCGCTGACGTGCTTGTGGTTCAACCCACTGCCAGCATATTGACGAGTCTTTAGAGTCCCACACAGAGGGTTTTCACGGTTCAGGCGATATGGTGTACATGTTTTATGTTGATACATACGGGTGTCCGATTAAATATGTGCACTTGCTGCACCGACTTTAATCGGACGGTTGATAATACTAGCGGCTTAGGATAAAACCGGATTATTAAATCGGATTTTGATTTAATAATTTATTTATGTATTTGTATATACGTATTCTAGTATTATTGTTCACTATACGTTTTCTCTCTCGGCTATTCATATTTTGGTACGAATATGCGCATATGTATTTCGGTACATGTACCGGGAAATATTCCGTATTTGTACGGAATAGCTTCTAGAAGAAGTTGCCACCTCATTTATATGATTTACCTTTTTGGAAAATCATTTGTTTTGGAAATGAGGTGGAAAGGAGGTATGAGGTGGCATGAACATGGACAAGGTATGAGCTTGTAGTAAGGTCTCTTTTGTTTAATGGTTAATTGAAAAAGAAAATGTTTTTTTATGTGAAGGAGAGAGAAAGGGGGTCCGGCCACAATTTGGTGGTGATTTTTTTTTCATTTGGTGAGATTATGTTTCGTACTCCCTCACTCTCTCATTCACACAAAAGCCTTCACCATTTTGGTTCATGCCAAGACTTCATCACCTCATTCTTCTTCTATGGTTGCTCCATTGAGCACAAGAAAAGAGAGAAAATGGTAGTGACACTTTCATACACCCCCACTCTCCATAGTTAGCGACTGTGGAGCGTCGGTTACCTCGTTTGTCGAGGTTGGAGCTTGCGCCGTTTCCCTCGGGTGGATCATCGGAGATGGAGGAAGACCGGCAACCAAACACCATCAAAGGATCGCTAGGAGCTTGGAATGAAGACCGAAGGACTTGGATCATCTCGGTATAACCTTCCTAACTCTTAGTTAGCTCGCTAGTATAGGGTTTAAGGTCGATCCGGGATTCGGGTAGCGGTAGCGCCAGTTTAGAAAACATTTATTCCGCATTTTGGCCGCGTTTCGACGGCCGGGGCGCTACCGGGACCCAACAGGAGAAGATCCAGCTGATTCAGGACAGGATGAGAGAAGCCCAGTGCAGGCAGAAGTCTTATGCCGACCGTCGTCGTCACAGACTTCAGTTCGCAGTGGGGGATCATGTATTCCTGAAGATTTCTCCGATGAAGAGCGTTATGCGATTTGGGAAGAAGGGGAAGGTCAGTCCCAGATTTATAGGTCCTTTCGAGATCCTTGAGCGAGTGGGTTCTGTTGCTTATCGTTTGGCGCTCCCGCCCAGTTTTCCAGATGTTCACCCTGTTTTTCATGTATCGATGCTTCGTAGATACCTTCATGATCCTTCTCACATGATTCAGCATGAGACCGTTCAGTTTGAGCGCGATCTTTCGTTCACCGAGCAGCCGGTAGTTATTTTGGATCGGCAGGTGAAGAAACTTCGGTCATGGGTCTTGCCGTCTGTGAAGGTTCTATGGCGTAGACCTACTAGTGAGGAAATCACTTGGGAGACGAGAGCGAGATGCGGAAGAAATTTCCTCACCTCTTTGAAGGTACGCTTAGTATGAAATTTTAATTCGGGGACCGAATTTCTATAAGGGGGGAGATTGTAACGTTTTAGAAATCGTTATGAGAATTTTTCCGTTTTAGGGTTAAATTGTCGCTATTTTCCGTTTTAACCCGGCTGTGTTCAAACGACCATATAGACTTGCCAGCACCTGGTTTAGCTAAAATAAAGCTAGTGCGCAAACTTTGGGGGTATATGGGACGTTTTGGTTCAATTTAATTTTTTTACCAATTTTAATGTTATTTTAATGCGGTATTCACATTTTGGGAAAACTTCTCTTTTTTATCTTTTCAACGATTAAGTTTGGGTAAAACCAAAACCCTTCACTTGGTATCTAGATATTTGTGTGGAGGTTAGGTTTTATTGGATTAAAGAAAAGAAAAGAAAAGAAAGAGGTGCATGCATGTGTGCATATGTGTGTATGAATGCATTTAATTGCATTTAATATAGGTAATTGCTAGGTAATTCCTCACAAAACCCCCACCTCCTCTCTTGGACGAGATCCCTTCTTTGCCTACTGCCCTTGCTCATTTCCTTTTCATTTTTCATCAAATCAAACTCAAAATTTCTCCAAAATTCCAAAATATATCACAAAACATACTTCAAGTATTGGTTCTTGCTCTTGATCACTTGGAAACTAGGAAAGCTTGGATCTTGTGAGCTAAAGTTGATAGGTAAAATCCCTACACTGATAAATAGGAGTTTTTATGTTGTTTAGCTCATTGTTTATGGTTTAGAACACTTGATATGTCGATTAGTGCGATATCGTGTTTTTAGTGTCCTTTTTGGATCTTTGTGAACTGCTGTGTTCTGGAAAATTTAGTGAATGACCAAACAAAATTATAGAGATGTACTAGTGACCCTGGAGCACCACCTAAGATACGAGGACCACCCCACCGGCCGGGGCCGGCGACCCCTATGGCGAATTCCGGCGACGCCGGTTTGAAGGGTTCCTAGGCACACTAGTGAAGGTTCATAGAGCATCAAACATGCCCGAATAAAATTATACATGTGCCGAACAACCCAAAGACGGGATCTTTGCTAGATTATTAGGGTTTAGCATGCAAGATAACAACTTTTTATCTAAGTGTGAGGGATTACAACCTTTGTAGTCCGCTCCTTCGCTTCACAAGCTCCGAGTAGAAGTCCCTTTGCCGCGATCCACGATCTCCCGGACTCAAGAGAGGCTCCACGACTCGAACGATCCATACTAGCTTGAAGTGTTCCGAATCTCCGATGATCTACGTCGAAGTTGCAAAAACCCAAGCTTTCTCACTCTATAGAGATGAACACCCTAATCTCATGGGCTAGATGAGATGAGGATGAGGGAGTAGTATTTATGCTTTCTTTTTAATTCACTTTCTCACAATTTATCATCACAAATGGAATTTCTAATAAGCTTTTCCTTTTTAACTCAAGAGAGAAGAAGATCATAATGAAAAGATAATTCCTTTTATGATGAATAGAAAAGAAATATATATGATTGATATATCAACCATGGTCAAGGATGAGTGGCTAAGAGTTTGTAGAGAATAAACTAGAGTTAGGGTTTGGTTAGGTTAAGGATAAGTATCAACCATAATATCTTAACTAAGACAAAAGGAAAAGCTTCTAGAATGTGCAAGAAGAAGCTAACCCTAATCAAACCCTAATCCCATTTAACCATCCTTAAACATGTTTAATAATAAATCATATCATGTCACAATAATATATATCACATATATATTATATATTTGCAACAAAAGAAAATAATACATTTAACATATATCGCATATATATCAATGTATTAATCCAGTGAGAAAATGAAATAATAAAATGAGCCAATATTAGATAATGTAATACAATATATCATATATATTATTATACATTAAATCATCGAATCAACACTTGATCCAACAATCCGGCTATATCGAATATAACCGGCTAATATATCATGTACAGATTCATCGAATCAACACTTGATCCGATGTCCCAATTCATATCAAAATATCTCGAGAATATAATACGGTATCTCATATCGCATTATCCTCGGTCCTGCACATATTACATATGTGCCTCTACTCCGTTTCGCCTGAGCCAAGAAATCTCTGTGTAGGACTCTAAAGAATCGTCAATACGCCGGTAGCAGGTGATGATCATATCAAACACCCACAAGCTACAAGCGGTCAGCTAAACGTAACAGCCACCCAGGTATTGAGCGATCAGAAGATCAACAAGCTAGCCTGTGCGTTCTCCTGTGAATCCAATCAGTAACACTCCCGTACAATCCGGTCTGTTCGTCTGATATGTCGCATATCAGGTCTAGGGGTGGTATATGTCAGACCCCAGTAACCGATAAGTTGTGTCGATGTGAGGCTCATAACAGGTCGAGAAACTACTGGTAACACTTACCAGTATATCTCTATATCAGCCCTGGCCAGGGACTTCCAGTTATAGCCAATCGAACACAACACAACATCAACTCCCTATACCGGGAGAGACGAATCCCCTCCTATCGCTCATTGCCTCCATGTGATTCGGGACTGTACCCAAAAGCCACCGTTTTGCATGCCCTCTTGGATGTGGTAAGGTGGAAATCAAAGCACAGTGGGAATCACACAAGACTCTATGACGATCTCGGGTCTACAGACTACCCTGTACCAGTGTTACCGGAGAACTGCCATCTGACGTGTGGTATATCACCAACTGGGAGTTCTCGGCGAGTCCGTCCAGTGTACCCATTCTCCACTGAGCACCCGTACATCATCCTTGATGTCAAACACCGATGGATATGAGATCATCCATCGCCCATCATATGGGTCAAGATACGTATACGCTAGTCTACTCTGGTGTATCGATGCCCTGTCTCGATATACCCTCGACTAGGAACATTTATAGGATGTACTCATCGACTACCGTGGCCCCACTAGTATGATCTCATCATAATCCCAGTAGTCGAGTACAGATCCTAAGGACTTTAACAACATGTGAGAGAAAGACAATAAACCAATACAAGTCAACATGTTAAGATAAAGTGAAACCAAATAGCATACTATCATGACGAGCAAGAAAGTCCTCTCTGTATATATCTAAGCATCCATCATAATATACATCAAATGTACAACAATGGCCTCTAGGGCATATACATAACTAACACGGTTTTGTAGGAGGATGTTGGGGTTTGCGTTCTGTGGGTAGTTGTCTGCTGTTGGTTAGGGGTGTTTGGTACTGTTTACTTTTTTAGTAATTGCAGTATACAAAATCTGTGATCGTTTACCTATAATCTAGTGTTTTGAGTCCGCGTGTTACGTGTTGCGACACGAATCGTGATCTTTTGCAGCCGCTGTACTCAGTTTGGTTTGGTAGTATCGTTACGCGCGTTAGCCACTAGACGTGCACTCGCAAGTTAGTTTAGTGTGTTGGTGCATTATTTAATACGTAGTTTTACGTTATATTGATCGATTCTGAGATGTTCGCATTATTTCTTATGTTTGTGAAAATATAGCGTCGCAAGCGGGGACTTCGGACGCTGGGAACAAGGGGAAGCAGGTGGTCGGATTTTCATAGCTGGAGACCATTGGTGAGTAGATTTAACATCTACGGGGAAATCCCCCGTATGGCGTTATGCGTCGGGGCGAATATGATATGATAGCTGCATGTATTTGTATATTAGTTACTTTCATATGAATGTCATTGCATAGCATTATCTGTTGTACTTGACTCGTACCTTTAGATATAACACATTACTGACGGTTCATGTTCCACGAGCACTAGATTGTATGCTACACCCACATCGTCAGTAATTGCTATGACACGCACAAACACCTACATACGTGATATGGTAGTGGATAGGAATGATTGGAGTAGTAACTCTTATTCCATTGTGCATATGAAATATTGTGGGCACATACATACGTGATATTGCATTGGGCAGGAATAGTTGAGGTAGTGACCCTTATTCCACTTCACGTATATCTTACTATAGCTACTTGTACATCATGCATACATATACTCGATTTCAGTTACTTGTACATCATGCATACATATTGACATATACACCATATACTCGATTTCAGTTACTTGTACATCATGCATACATATTGACATGTACACCACATACTTGATTTCAGTTACTTGTACATCATGCATACATATTGACATGTACACCCACATAGTCTATTACAGCTACATGTACATCATGCACACATACTGACATGTATACCGCATATGGTTGCTATAGGTGTATATACCCTAAGAGGTATTGTTTTTATATATGATATTGAGTTGTTGATCATTGCGCTTATGAAATGCATCATACCCACTTGCTTACATGTAGATACTTAGACCTTGCTACAATTACATGTACACATTATATGATGCCGCATTTTTTTTCGGAGGATTTGGGAACCGCATGATATGTTTTAAAGCTAGATTCAATTTAAAGAGCGGTTTTCCCTTTATATTCTCATATTGATGTTTTATGTTGCATATATCAGTTTTATATGGGTTTTACGCATTGAGATATGGATTTCATATGATTTATGGATTTGAGAACCGTGGGGGTATTTTCAAGAAACTATGTACTGTTTGAAAACCCGGTTTCTCTTGATATGATATTTCAGTGCGTCCACCATGTGATTTCTCGGTTCTTAGATTTGGCTTGTGATACCCGATTCGAGGAGCGGGAGGCACCATCTGCAGGTATATGGTGGACCCGGTATGGTACCCCGGGGCGAGTGATGATTTCGTGGTGTAGACGATAAGCCTGGCGATGAGACCACTACCTACCGGTGACTGTATTTGGACTCGGCGGTTATCGTGGGGATACCGACCGGAGTGATGTACGACATATCGTCAGGGCCAGTTGTGGTGACAGTGCCTGAGTTATGAAGATTTACGTGTCGATGCTAAATACGGGTTTCATGATGTTTCGAGTGTCGGTGTTAGACACTCAGGTTTTCATGATTTTTACGTATCGTCGGTGGACATACGGGGTTGATATCCTCATATTTATATACATATATATATATACACATAGGGATATGTTTTCATGATGTTTCGGGTGTCGATGTGTGACACTCAGGTTCCATGAGACTTACATGATGTGAGGGCCGATCTGTGGATGCGGTGCTGGAGGATTTAGGATTTGATGTGTCAGTGAGGGACACTGGTGTTTTTCCATGCTGATGATTTTGCATGAGATTTTATTGTATCATCCCACACACTCAGTATTATTTTTGTTATGCATTGCTTCATGTAGTTGTAATGCCCTGATGATGTACCTTTACATGATTGTTGCATATTCACTTATCATACTTATGCTATCGGATTACATGTGATAGATAGATTGATGTTCGTGCATACCTGCGATTACAGTATGATGTTATTTACTATTCACGAGTTGGCAACTCACCGCCGTTGTGCCACAGTGTTTTGCAGGACTTACCCTCAGAGTAGTCGCGGCAGGGTGTCTTATCATCTATACTTTTGCAGATACCGCTACGTTAGGCAGTGAGGCCGTTGCTTTTAGGTGGGTTTGCGGTTATCTGCTTTTACATTGTATATCTTTTTTGTTGGATCTAGTATTCTCCATCTACCACTGTTTGTATATGACTTAGAGACGACTTGTGAGGATTCAGTGTTGTATTATTTTGGTGACTCTGGGTGCCGTGCTCGTGGGAGCCGGTTATGTTGGATAGTTTACTTCTTATTGCAGTCCTTCCTTTGTTATTTCTTCGCTTCGGCGTCGTATACTTGTTGTGGTGATTTTCTCCGCCGTTGGGCGTGATTTTTCTCCCATTTGGAATGCTTTTTATATTATCTGTGTTGTACCCGTTTTCGGGGCTAGTTTTTACAAAGGAGGTGCTGCCGAAATTTTCAAGAAAGAAAACTAGAGTTAGAGATTTTACTTGTGATTTTCCAAACGTTAAAACTATGTTTTTCTCCGTTGATCCTGATTTGGGTGGTTTATATTTCTGGGTTTTGGCTTACTTGAGTTGTGTACGCCAATAAACGTTACGTAGTTTAAGTGCCGGTTACGGGCCAAATTTCGGGTCGTGACTGGAAACCCTTTTCCCTCCAGAAACCATGCATCACTGTCGTTCTAGTTTTAAATCTATTAAAGGCTAAAAAGAGTAATCTTTAATTAATCATCCATAACTACTATATCCCAATGAACCCTACAAGCCCCTTTTTAATATTAAACTTACCTCCGTAGTTAATCTAGATCTATATTTTGCATCCTTGTTTAATCGTAGATCTAGATCCTACAACCATCCTTCACCATTCTTTATTCTTCCTCTCTCTTTCTCAACGCGCCTAAAATAAGAATAAAAGGTTCCACGTTTCCCAGAGGACGACCCGTACTCACCTCGGTCTAGCAACGCGCGACACCGTTCTGATTGCGGTTAACTACTACACATAAATTCTAGATCAATCGAATGGCGTCGTTGCAGAGGATACGTGCGTAATTTTTTATTATTACTATTTGTATTGAATTATTATTCGATCCATATCATAAATAAACAAAACTGCAAATTGCATATTTAATGATTATTGTGTGAATTTTGCGAGGGGATCTGGAGTCACAGATCTGAGGAAACAGAGAGCCAGAGACATTCATCAAGATCCAGAGGAGTACAGGAGGCCACAGAGCAAAATTTCATCAACTTTCTGTTCTTCCTTGCGGCGGAACCGCGGCATAATAACCATATACGCGGCGGAAGCGCGGCGGAATTGGAGACTTAGGGTTCCAAACTTCTCTCGTATCTTTCTCAACTAATTCCCTCTCCTCTGAATCTTCCAATAATATATTTTCTGCAGGATTCTTTGCAAAATATCGCCGCTCAAAATCTTTTTGCAAGTTTTGTTTTGCGGTTTGTTTTTGTATATTTTAATACGGACATTAAGGGGCAAAGACCAAATTCAGATTAGGTAGGGATTTTATCACCCTTCCTAAGCCCCATAAATCACAAAACGAGCATCCGCATTAACCCTACATTAATAAAAAAATATCTAGACAAGACTCTAAGGACTGTCGCGCTCAATAAGGACAGAGGAAGTGTTAGTTATATGTATGCCCTAGAGGCCATTGCTGTACATAGGATGTATATTGTAGTGGATGCTGGGACATATATAGGGAGGACTTTCTTGCTCGACATGATAGTATGCTATCTAGTTGATCTTTACCTTAACGTGTACACAGGCTGTCTCTCTATTACATGTTGGTAAAGCCCTTAGGATGTGTGCTTGACTACCTGGACTATGATGCGGATCATACTAGTGGGGACATGGTAGTCCATAAGTACATCCTTCAAAGTCCCTAGTCGTGGGTGTATTGAGACGGGGCATCGATATACCAGAGTAGACTAGCGTGTACCTTCTCGACCCATACAGATGGGCGATGGATGATCCCATATCCATTGGTGTTTGACATCAGAGATGATATGCGGGTGCTCAGTAAAGACTGGGTACACTGGACGGACTCGCCGAGAACTCCCAGATGGTATTATACCTTACGTCAGATGGCAGTTCTCTGGTGACACTGGTACAGAGTAGTCTGTTGACCCGAGATCGTCATAGAGTCTTGTGTGGTTCCCAATGTGCTTTGATTTCCATCTTACCACGTCCAAGAGGGCGTGCAAAACGGTGGTTTTTGGGTACAGTCCTGAGTCACATGGAGGCAATGAGCGATAGGAGGGGATTCGTCTCTCCCGGTATAGGGGGTTGATGTTGCGCTGTGTTCGATTGGCTATAACAGGAAATCCCTGGCCAGGGTTGCTGAGATTTACCGGTAAGTGTTACCAGTAGTTTCTCGAATTGTTATAGACCTCATATCGACACGACTTATCGAGCTATTGGGGTCTGACGTTTACCACCCCTAGGCAAGATATGCGACATATCAGACGACGAGACCGGACTGTACGGTAGTGTTACTGGTTGGATTCACTGGAGTGTGAGCGGGCTTGCTCGTCGATCTTCTGATCGCTCAATACCCGGGTGGCCGTTACGTTTAGCAGACCGCTTGCGGCTTGTGGGTGTTTGATATGATCATCATCTGCTGCCGGCGTATTGACGAGTCTTTAGAGTCCTACACAGAGGTTTCCTGGCTCAAGCGAAACGAAATAGGGGCGCATATGAGATATGTGCGGGACCGAGAATGATACTAGTATGTGATACCGTATTCTATTCTCGTGATGGATGTATCGAAAGGTTGTATGTGATATAACCTAGTTATCGAATCAAGGGTTGGTTCGGTAAGCCGATACATATGATACTAGTCGGTTATATGCGATATGACCGGATCGTTAAATCAAGTGTTGATTTAATGATTTAATGTATAATTATATATTTGATATATTACTTTGCATTAACTAGTATTGGTTCACTTTAAATGGATTTTCTCACTCGGTTGTGCGCATTGCATATGCGATATGATTTTGTGCACTTGCTTGTATCATGTTTGATGATACATGCCTTTTGGTTAAGTGTAAAGAATTAAACCTTGGTTAATGAAATGGTTAGGGTTTACTATTTCTTTATTCAATTATTCATTTATTTATCCATTTTGTTTATTTTAGCAAAAGAAAATAATGAAGAGATAATGGTGGCTTTCTTTGTTTGTTTATGAACCTTCATGAAGGTTTGACCAAAGTGACCATTTTGTCTTCATGTCCTAACCCAACCATTCACTAACCCTTGTTAATTCTCTATACCTAACTATGGTTTGATTATGATAAGAATGATTATTCTTTTCTATTCTTTAATGAATATCATAACTTATCATCTTCTTCCTCTTCTTCTTCTTCATGAAGAAACCTTACTTCATCAATGGTGGATTGATGGAACAAGTGAGAAATCCAATTCTAAAGTCTACCCACTTCCTATTTCTTCATCCTCTGCCTCTTGCCAAGTAGTAGAGTGTGTTTCCTTCACAAGATTTCTTGACTTGGTGAAGTTGGAGCTTGATCTAGCGATGCCTCGACGTAGATCATCTTCGGCACGTTGTCGACGACCTAGCCCGGTCTTTCCTCCGATGAAACCACCGTGAGAGTCATGGTTCGATTTGGACAGCGGAGAGGACGTCATTGCGGAGCCGTGGAGGTGGAGCACCGGATCTACAAAGGCTGTATATCCGTATTCTTGTAGTTAAGTAGTTAACTAGTTCTTTTATCGCCTAGAAATCTAGCCAACGATCCGTATTAGGGTTTCTCGGCACCCCGTATTTTTGAAATTGGCATGGTTGATGCCTTGTGAGACCTCACTAGAGTGCCTAAGAACCCTACAGTGGTATCAGAGCCTAGCTAGAGCCTTAGGCGAAGTCTAGACGGAATTTGAATCCCGATCGAACCGAAACCCCATCTCAAAAAATGCTCTCTGTACTTTTTCTGAAAACTGGGTTTTTTCCAGATTAAAAATTCTTAAAAAATTCAGCAGGGAATTATAAGAATTACGGTGCAATTTTTTTCCCATGAACAGTACAAACCGCGGCGGAAGCGCGGCATAAGCCTGGCTTCTGCGGCGGTTCCGCCGCACTTTGATGACGTCATCCTCTTTTGTTTGCACAGTAACTTCTATTATATTATGCTGGAGTTTCTGGGTATTTTTAAATTTTATTCAAGAGTTGAATTTTCTGGGGTTGTTTTGGGGATTCGGTGTTTCGATCGGGGTATCAGATTTTGTCTATGTGGCTTTCCGGATAAATTTTAGAATATGTTAAAAAGTTCGACCGGATATAAATACCCAATTTTTCTCCTGTCGGGAAATTTCCAAGTGTTGGATTTTTCCGTAGTTTAAAGGCGTTCTAAGTAGTGCAAGTAACTCGATGGACCCTCTAGAAGACAACAAACCTTAACTCGATTATGTGACCGTCTTGAACTGCCCTTTGAACCTTCGGGTTTGGGGCAGTACGGCGTGCCACATGTGAGGCGTTGGCTTGACCCTTCTACGGCTGGACCGTTGGTACTGAGGCATGAACTGAAAGTTGTTAGACTTATTTCATGTGTTGATCTGTTTCGGGATAACTTGGGTGTTCGATTGTTCGATCGAAAGTTTAACATTTTCTATTTATCTGGAATGTGATACAATAATTGGAATTCACAAGAAGTTATGAGATAACTGAATGAATGTTATAAACATAGCAGTTTAGTCTCGCTTGATCGGCTGCCACGGAATTTTGATGTGATCAAAAGTCCGTCGTAATCACGTAGCGTACGCGGATACTCGCCGGTTAAACTTAATAGACAGCCTCACTCCATAGCCCCGACCAAGTGACTGAAGGAGAACCCTGTCGCCGAAAGCATCCGTTCGGGTGCTCGCGGTAGCGGTGTTCCGCCTTGGTGCACTTCGTCGACGGCGTCGGGGGTGCGGCCGCCTACTAAAGTTTGCGACGAGCATTCGATCAGGATGTCGGGAATCTTGTTGAATTGCCCAACTTGACATTGAAAAGAGTTTTCGATAATGAGACTAAAATGCGGGGTTTATAATTGTTAGGCATGCGATGTCTAAGTAATTCATTTGGTCAGGCATGCGATGTCTGAGGAGGTTGCGGATTCCAACTGTTGTAGTTTTACACTTTCTTTTCTGTGACCGTAAGTGTAATATGTGATATCGCCGGTTTCGTTGCTATATGTCAACGACTATTGGGATGGACATATTTACTTACGTTGATGACATGTGATGTTATGTGTTGCTGGATATGTTATATTGGATCGTCGTATTTGAATAGCCGGGGTTTTTTCTGTGAGATGAGTGTTTTTCATTTTCATTCATGTAAAAACTTGTATGTAATATTCTTTTATTGGGGCACTTCCAGGTTGCGGAAGTTGTCACCGTTGATGTATATTATTTACTTTTCCGCACTAGGATAGACCCAAGGAGGAGGGCACAAGTAACCGGGTTCTGGAGTCCAGTGGGAGACCAACTCGAGGAGTCGAGTCCGGGTCTCCTAACTCCAGAATTGGTAGGGTTGCTTGCCGCTCTTGTAGGGGTCTAGGGGTGTGGGATTGGCTATTCATCACGACCGTGGAATCCGTGTTTTATACTGGCTCGTATTGAAAACACGGACGTCCTAGTATATCCAATATTTCATATGTTTCTTCTACAGCGATATCTGTGATGTGATCATGTGATGTTCTGTGATAGATACAATATATAGTATATATGATAAATTATATAGACGTTACTTATGTTTTACACCCGCGCTAGCCCTGCCCCGCTCTGCCGTTAGTTACCTAACCTAACGGTGCACGAGGGGACATCGAGGCGAATGCGGATGGCATAAGTGTACGTCGTATTTATCTGTGATGTTTAGGTACATTAAATGATAGGACTTCATTAATGTGATTAATGAAAGAAAAGAAACCTAAAGATGTTGTAGAATCGAATTTCAAAATAAAACAGGTAGCTACAGTTCTTGCTTTGCACAGCGGTATATATGATATATCCTGCACCTTATTCGATAAGGAAAGGACTGAGATCCCTTCACCGGGAGTGACTCCTTTAGCAATAACTGGCAGATGCTACACACTCGGTTTGTCTTTTGATAGCTTTTAAGTGTTTTTGCTTTGCACAGTGATATATATGATATATCCCGCACCTCATTCGACGAGGAAAGGACCGACGATCCCTTCACCGGGAGTGACTCCTTTAGCAAAACTAGAAAAGCCTCAAAGACACTCCATTTCAAAAATCATTCGATCCTACAACGATATCAAGTTCATTACGCAATAGGTTTTCAGAAAAACCTGTCGTAGCCCTCCGTCATTTCAGATAAGTACTAGTTAGTATTCGTGCTGCGGTAGTTTGGCATTCGTCAAGGCGTAGTGTACGGTAGCTAACTAGTATTTATCTGCTTATGCATATGATGCAGATTGGATTAGGGTATTCGTACGGCGTTGTTTGGCATTCGTCAAGGGTCGTGCGGGTGGGTTTAATTCGATCAAGAAATGTACGGGTTGAACTTGACTAAGTGGACTATGGGTTGTTAGGCATTCGTCAAGGTCATAGAACACTAGGGGCAAAATATTATCGGGAATTTCAAGTGTTGAAATTTGCAATGAGATTGCATACCTTCTATGAGATAGTTGGATCCCGATACCCGCTGCGAGTAAGAGTTACTCCTGGGAGAGTTTTATACATTACAATTAGCCGATCAAGTAGGTGTCTAGAAAGGTGTTAACGGGGTTACGCCTCTGGGAAAACGAGGTTTACATTAATTAGGTTCGTGCTAAAGCACGGGGGACCTCCCTCAAAGTACCGACACTGGCCTGGCTGAAAGATTGGCGAACTTGTAGTGTGTAATTAATCCCGGCTAGTCTTTCCTTTTAGGGTTTGAAGGAAGATTTGATAAAAAGCAGTGGGAGCCATCCTGATTAGATAAAATAATAACCAATCTATTCTTACAAGAGCGCACGCTGATTGTTTTTTTCTCTCTCTCTCCAGGTAGCGACCATATTACGCCTTAATCAAGATAATAATACGGATTATTGACCGAACCCGCTTGTTATACTGAGCTGGGGAACGTTGGTCCCGCTCCAACTTATAATTGTTATGAGACAGAGCAGGAAATTGGGGAATACCAGATTTCCCGTGCCGCCCAAACGAAGAAAGTGCATGTTGATGCTTCATCTTCGGGTGTGTTCATTACAAAGAACTGTTTCACAGTATCCTCTGCATCCTGAGTATATGATACTGGATCAGGATCCCAGATATGTAATCTGTTACATAGGGCTACAAAAGGGTAGAAAAACTGAGAATAGGTGATAAGTTTCATGAGGCAAAAAACGGGGCAAGTGTTGCAGCCAAGTCTGTTGGTCACTGTCACCCGGTATTGTAATACATTGATTCTGAACGAATGTTATTAGATACCAAACCTGATATACAAAATCATATCAGTATTTTTATTAGTAAAGAAATGATAAAATTTTGTATAGTTGGATAATGTTTTGAACATTTCCTATATCAAAAGTTGATCGGTTCAGGCACGTTATCTAAAAGCGTTGATGTTCTGAATCAAACTACAGTTCTTAGTATACAGAACACACACAAGAGGAATAGTTCAGAAATGAACGAATTCTTCTTGAGGCATTGTAGACTAGGTCATATCAATGCGACCCGACTAGCTGAAGTTACATGTAGATGCATATTCAAATCAGTTTGAATTTACATCTTGTGAAACTCGCCAGTCATGTCACAAAGATAAGATGACCATAGCTCTGTTTATTGGAAGCAGAGAAAGAGTTAGTAAACTCTTGGGATGATACATGTTGATGTATGTAGGTCCCCTGTCTACACATGCCAGGACTGGTTCTTTATACTTCATTACGTTCTCTGATGATCTCTTTAGATTCAGACATATGTTCCTGTTGAAACATAAGTCCGAACCTTTTGAGATATTCACAGAATATGATTTAGAAGTAGAGAACCAAATTACGGGTATAAGTATTATGTCCTATGATGAGATCAAGGAGAAGAATACTTGTGCACGGAAATCCTGGACTATTCTAAAGAAGAATGAGATTCTCTCTCAGCATTACTCCTCCGTATACACCATAGCAAGATGGTATATCGGGGCGGAGCAGAAAGACCTTATATGATAAGGTGTGCTCTATGATGAGTACTACTGAGTTACTTATTTCCTTTTGGGAGTTATGCACTTGAGAAGTTGCATACCTATTGAATAGGGTTCCAATCAAATCAGTTGCCTACCATTTCATATGTGATATGGAAAGGGAAGATCCCATGTCTTAAGCTGGTTAAGATTTGGGGTTGTCCGGCCTATGTCTAAAAGCAAAATCCGGACAAACTCGAGGCAAGGTCTGTAATGTAAAACTGGAAACGTTCCAGCTATACAAACTGCAACTGATGATTTGATAGAACCAAAGGATTCAGTAGAAACCAACGAACCTCAGCCTCTCCGCCGATCTAGTAGGGTTCCTCACCCACCTGAGAGATACTTCGGTTTCTCTATGACAGTGGGAGCGAGGATTGCATCATGAGATGATGACCCAACTAGCTTCGAGCTGGCCATCAGGAGTAAGACTCTGTAAGAATGGCTGGGTGCTTAGTGATCTGAGATGGAATCCTTATACACCAACAAAGTATGGACTTTAGTTGCTATATCTGAAGGGTTAAATCCCCATCAGGAGCAAGTATATCTTGAGAAGATTACTTGGTGTACATGGAAAAGTTGAGACTTTCAAAGCTAGACTTATTAAAAATTTGCATCATTAACCAGGTATGGATTATGTTGAAACCTTTTCTAATGATCTATGCTTAAGTCCATCCAGATCCTACTTGCCACGGCTACATACCATGACTACGATATCTGGTGGTTGTGTGCCATGACTGCTTTTCTAGATGGTGTTTTAGAAGAGTGCGTCTGTAAGTACACAGCCAGAGGGCTTCGTAGACAGTGGGAGCAGCGGAAACGTGTACAAGATGCTTTATAGGATAAAGCAGGAATCGCGGAGTTGGAACATCTGTTTTGATGGATCAGTCAAAGAGTTTGACATCATCAAAATGGTAGATGAACCTTGTATAAACAAAAAGGTAGTAGGGAGTATGGTGGTGATCCTCGTAGAGTACGTGGATGACATATTCTTGATAAGAAAGGAGTTTCTTATGCTACGCTCGATCAATCTCCGTTTATCACAAAGATTCTCCGTGTAGGATCAAAATAATACCTACTAAATCCTAGGTTTTGGATCTATGAGATAGATCTAATTGGATATTAGGATTCTCACTAGTAGTAGTGAGACGGTATCAATCGATCCTTGGGAGAATCACTGGAAGGGTTCCAGGGTGATAAAGACGACTGAATGTCAGTCGCAGGCATTGTCTTTACCCTCAGTAAAGGGACGGTATGTTGGAAGAGTTCCAAGCTAAATACCGTGGCATACTAGACGATAAAGGCACGATACATCGCTACTTAAGATGCTACCAAAGAGGCTGTTTGGGTGTATATTGGTTCATGAGATGAACTATGTTCCTCCCATTGTGTGACAATGGAGTTGTGGCTTATGCCAAGGAACGCAGGTCCCATCAGTGATCCAGACATATTCTAAGGCAGTATCACCTGATCATGGAGATAGTTGATCTCCAGGGTGATCGAGGTTTGGAGAGTAGACTCAGAGGACAACACGGCGGATCCACTCACGAAGGCCTATTCCCAGAGAGAGACTTTTATGGGATGGTTGAGTATGAGATACTACAACCACTGCTACAGATGGCCCTAGTGCAAGTGGGAGATTGTTAGTTATATGTATGCCCTAGAGGCCATTACTGTACATAGGATGTATATTGTAGTGGATGCTGGGACATATATAGGGAGGACTTTCTTGCTCGACATGATAGTATGCTATCTGGTTGATCTTTACCTTAACGTGTACACAGGCTGTCTCTCTATTACATGTTGGTAAAGCCCTTAGGATGTGTGCTTGACTACCTGGACTATGATGCGGATCATACTAGTGGGGACATGGTAGTCCATAAGTACATCCTTCAAAGTCCCTAGTCGTGGGTGTATCGAGACGGGGCATCGATATACCAGAGTAGACTAGCGTGTACCTTCTCGACCCATACAGATGAGCGATGGATGATCCCATATCCATTGGTGTTTGACATCAAAGATGATATACGGGTGCTCAGTAGAGACTGGGTACACTGGACGGACTCGCCGAGAACTCCCAGATGGTATTATACCTTACGTCAGATGGCAGTTCTCTGGTGACACTGGTACAGAGTAGTCTGTTGACCCGAGATCGTCATAGAGTCTTGTATGGTTCCCACTGTGCTTTGATTTCCATCTTACCACGTCCAAGAGGGCGTGCAAAACGGTGGTTTTTGGGTACAGTCCCGAGTCACATGGAGGCAATGAGCGATAAGAGGGGATTCGTCTCTCCCGGTATAGGGGGTTGATGTTGCGCTGTGTTCGATTGGCTATAACAGGAAATCACTGGCCAGGGTTGCTGAGATTTACCGGTAAGTGTTACCAGTAGTTTCTCGAATTGTTATAGACCTCATATCGACACGACTTATCGAGCTATTGGGGTCTGACGTTTACCACCCCTAGGCAAGATATGCGACATATCAGACGACGAGACCGGACTGTACGGTAGTGTTACTGGTTGGATTCACTGGAGTGTGAGCAGGCTTGCTAGTCGATCTTCTGATCGCTCAATACCCGGGTGGCCGTTACGTTTAGCAGACCGCTTGCGGCTTGTGGGTGTTTGATATGATCATCATCTGCTGCCGGCATATTGACGAGTCTTTAGAGTCCTACACAGAGGTTTCCTGGCTCAAGCGAAACGAAATAGGGGCGCATATGAGATATGTGCGGGACCGAGAATGATACTAGTATGTGATACCATATTCTATTCTCGCGATGGATGTATCGAAAGGTTGTATGTGATATAACCTAGTTATCGAATCAAGGGTTGGTTCGGTAAGCCGATACATATGATACTAGTCGGTTATATGCGATATGACCGGATCGTTAAATCAAGTGTTGATTTAATGATTTAATGTATAATTATATATTTGATATATTACTTTGCATTAACTAGTATTGGTTCACTTTAAATGGATTTTCTCACTCGGTTGTGCGCATTGCATATGCGATATGATTTTGTGCACTTGCTTGTATCATGTTTGATGATACATGCCTTTTGGTTAAGTGTAAAGAATTAAACCTTGGTTAATGAAATGGTTAGGGTTTACTATTTCCTTATTCAATTATTCATTTATTTATCCATTTTGTTTATTTTAGCAAAAGAAAATAATGAAGAGATAATGGTGGCTTTCTTTGTTTGTTTATGAACCTTCATGAAGGTTTGACCAAAGTGACCATTTTGTCTTCATGTCCTAACCCAACCATTCACTAACCCTTGTTAATTCTCTACACCTAACTATGGTTTGATTATGATAAGAATGATTATTCTTTTCTATTCTTTAATGAATATCATAACTTATCATCTTCTTCCTCTTCTTCTTCTTCATAAAGAAACCTTACTTCATCATTGGTGGATTGATGAAACAAGCGAGAAATCCAATTCTAAAGTCTACCCACTTCCTATTTCTTCATCCTCTACCTCTTGCCAAGTAGTAGAGTATGTTTCCTTCACAAGATTTCT
Organism: Agapanthus africanus; assembly: GCA_030015575.1. Classification (NCBI taxonomy): domain Eukaryota; kingdom Viridiplantae; phylum Streptophyta; class Magnoliopsida; order Asparagales; family Amaryllidaceae; genus Agapanthus; species Agapanthus africanus. The sequence goes on from JASDDO010000031.1 coordinate 335,101,270, forward strand.
TGACTTGGTGAAGTTGGAGCTTGATCTAGCGATGCCTCGACGTAGATCATCTTCGGCACGTTGTCGACGACCTAGCCCGGTCTTTTCTCCGATGAAACCACCGTGAGAGTCATGGTTCGATTTGGACAGCGGAGAGGACGTCATTGCGGAGCCGTGGAGGTGGAGCACCGGATCTACAAAGGTTGTATATCCGTATTCTTGTAGTTAAGTAGTTAACTAGTTCTTTTATCGCCTAGAAATCTAGCCAACGATCCGTATTAGGGTTTCTCGGCACCCCGTATTTTTGAAATTGGCATGGTTGATGCCTTGTGAGACCTCACTAGAGTGCCTAGGAACCCTACAGGAAGGTCGTTGGTAATTTATCACTTATCCGCATTACTTTTGTGGTGTTTAGGCAAGTGTGTCGAAGACAAGTGGTTACTTAATTAGGCCCGCTATTTTCGGTGATTCGTATAGCGGATACCTCCCACTTACCTGGCACTTACCTGGCCACAAGAGCGATAAAGAGATGGTAAAGGATTTATCCTGCGGCTTATCCTTTGGAAGTCTAGGAGCGGTCTAGAGCTTGTCTTAGGTAACAATAGTTTTAGGGTTGTTTATGCATTTTTTGTGATTTTGTGAGTCGGCCCCCAAGTCCAATTTTAAAGCAAACCCTTCCCCCATCTTTTCTTCTTACAATGGGTAACCCAAATAGACGAACTCTTGTCGAGCTTTGCTGTCCACAACCAGATATTTCTTGTTTTCGTAATCGCTTCGGTATACCATCCGACTCTCCCATGTCTTTAAGAGATCGGATAGCGCAAGCGGATAGAAATAGTTGGCCACCTCAGTCCAGGTCTTATCAATCGTATCCTAATTCTATATATGTTTCCGTTGATACTCCGAGTGAGGATTCCCCTAGACGCATGTCCATTGCTGAGCATATAGCAAGGGCTAACGGCCAAAGTTTCAATCCGGACCAATATCAACCATCACCACCACTTTCTAAAGAAGACTTTCATAATCGGTTTGTGGGATATATGATGTCTATTGAAAATAGCCAACCAACCAACCAATATCAATATTCTTCTTATCACAATGTTGACCCTACTCCTACCCAATTTTCACAACCATTCAATTCATATCAATCATATCCGACTTTTACACCTTCCCTAGACACTCATTCTAACAAAGCATTTGGGAGTTTTAATTATCCACAAGAATTTCAATCTTATCATGAAACCACTTATCAACCAAAGTCTAGTCTTGAGCGGAAATTAGAAGAGGGTACAGTGATGATGATCCGCATCAGAGAGGAATGGAAGGAAAGCATGGCTAAATATGAAATAGTAACTAGTTCCGAACCAGCTAAAAAAATTTCAATGTCTAATACGGCCATAGGACAAAGTATGAATTTGGGTAGTGAGAGAGAACTGTACACCCTTCCTAATCAAACCTCCCTTTTCCAAACTGAAATCCACAACTCCAGTTTCACAGATTCATCAAGTATACCAAATGATCATCAATTGAAGATAGAATGTCTGATAAGTTGTGTGACTTTGTAGTGTTTGATTTACCCGACTGTGAAGGGTCCATTTCAAGTGAAACCATGCCAAATCCTTGTGATCTCTACACTTCCACTCTTGAATATAAATTGATTGAAAACAATACTTTGAATGAGGTGTTTGAGAATGTTAACCTTCACTTGAATGAGGTGATTGACGTTGGGGATATATTGATTGATGAGCCCGAAGTTTGGATGAGTTTGTCCCACCAATTCATTAGATCCTTTCACTTCCTTGTGGTCATCATCTTGAGCCTTTAATTCTTCCCGAACCCCAAATACGTCTTGAAGTTGATGATAATGGTATAACCGGACAGCAGACCGAAATTCAGTCTTCATTTTCCACATCTGGTTCAGCAATACTCGACATACCAATTTGTTTACCCATTTCATCTTCCACTCTCTCCGGTTCTTCTTCTGTTCCTGTAATGTTAGCGAGTGTTGATGAATCACAATCCAATAATTCAAGTTCAATAATACCAGAAAGTCAACTTGATTTAGATACTTTTGAAAATGAAGTAGATGAGTTTTTCGAGTCTCCTACCTCCATAATTTTTAACAAATCAAGTATGATAAATTCTGGCACAAAACTTATTGACAGCAAAATGTTCGATTACACCATCGATGAAAGTTTTGAAGAACTTTTTGCTGACGAACTTGCATTCCTAAACAACACGGATTTTGTGATTAATCAACCTCCACCTATAGAAGTTGAACCAACACCCTTTCTTCTTATAAAATACGAGAATGCCAATATTCCACTCATTTCTGATCATTCACATTCTCGTTTTTATTTATCATCTCTTATCTCTTCACATTCACGTTCACACAAACCTTTTCCATACCACCACTTATCTCTTCCCCACTTTTTCTTGGCTCTATATAACATGTTCTTCCACCGACCTATACGTTACATCAATAAAATTTTCGAATGGTTGGTGTTGACTTTCGGTTTTTCCAAAGCTTGGCATTGACCAATAACTTTGACCCCTTCTTGTGATTTTCAAAACTTAACATTGTTTAACTTAAGTTTGGGGGGTATATTTTTGGCTCTTGAAAATAAAATTTGTCCTCAAAATTGTGAGCCAAAAAAAAATAAGTGTGCGGGAGGATTTTCACTTTCAATTTTTGTTGCCCTCGTTAATAACCTTTCCTCCTAAGTCTACAGGTTTTTGAGATTTAAAAGAGACAACAGTGAGGACACTGCTGCAAACAGGTTTGGGGGAGATTTGTGCTTATTTACGCGTTACTTTGCACTATACTATATATAAGCACAAAAAGTTTTTGATAATAAAAGAGTAGAAAGTGAAAAATTATATATGAAAGATAGGAATAGTTTAAGAAAAATAAGAAAGTTAGATATTTTCTTAAACAAAACTAGTAATAAGTAGTTATGAGCCGTTGTCCCAAGAGTTAGTAAGATGAACGAAATCACTAATCTGAGAATAAAAATAAGTCTGAAAAATAGTTCCTATTCTGGAAGCCAAACATTTGAACGTTGATACCCTACTATACGCAATTACACACGTCTTGAAACTCGGGATGGTAGAGAATTCCTTGAAATGCTCTTGTCTAAAAGCCAAAGTATGAAGAAAATAATAAATGAAGAAAATATAAAATGGTGAAGAAAAATGAACAATGGTTTTGTATTCACCAAGGCAGCAATAAAAAAATATAGCGAAGGTGCTTCATCACCTATAGTGCCTTAGACCAACTGGTTTAGGAGCCAGTGCTATACCTTAGGTGTTGCAAGACGAGAAAAATACTAATACGCCTGATAAGCAAGCACATGAGTAATCGGTCGGTTAGTACCTTAAGAAGTATTAACGGTCGCATGAAAAATGTGTGACCAAATCCATTTAAATATTCATTGATTAAAAAGTACTGAGGTGATGGACAAGAGTATGATAGCTTGAATTGAATTCTCCGAGTGTAGGGATGTCTTTTACACACACTTAGGGGTATATGATCGATGTTTGGATGAAAGGTAGGAATGAAGAATAAATACGATGTTTTATTGAGGGATGATGTGATTTCTAACATTTTTTCACGACCATTAAGATAGGGCTCATAGCAACTGAAAAACTGGTGTAGTTGAAAACTCTTATTTTCAAGTTCTTTCTTTTATAGTTCTTATCTTTATATGTAACTTTCACCATCTCTCTTTTATTATAGGATTTTGTGGGTGTAATCCGCTGAAAACCCTCAGGAGACAACATTCCTCCTACTAGGGACACCTAGAGGTTTAACGGCTTGTTGCACGCGCTCAATGCAATCGTGTTGCCTACGAAAGTGTGCTTAGCTTTCTCCTTTCTTTTTCTCATTCTCTTGAATAAACTAGTTTGCTCGGGACGATCAAAGATAAGTTTGGGGGTATTTGTTCAGTTGATAAAACTGCACATTTATTATGACATTTTTCCTACTATTTCTATATAATAAAAGGTGTTTATTATAATATATGATACATATGAGGGTTTATCTATAAAAATACTATTTTCATATGTTTTTATATTATAATTAACATTTGGTAGGAAAAAGTAAGCATATAATATCCATATGACATTTGGCCCATTTAATATGCTTACCTTATTAATACCTTTGACCAATACTTAATGGTTAAATTAATATCTCAATAAAACAAACTCTACTAATATTACTTGTGGAGTTGTTGTGCAGAATTTTCAGGGCTAAAATCAAGGGAATCAAAGTTGTTAGAGCAAACCTGCCTAATTAAGAAAGCAAACTAAGAAATCAAGTCTGGCAGTAACTACGAGAAGATTTTCAATTTCCTGATATTCAAAAGATCGCTACGTGTCATGCAGATGAAAGCCTAGAAGACTAAATCAAAAGATCCCTCTACATAGCCGTGGATCCGCGGCCAAACCCACCTATTAGCCGCGGATCCGCCGCGTTATAGAAGAGTTGAGAGCTGTAATTTTGTGGTTAGGATCATAACTACTTGCTTCCAAATTAGAAAGCTAGGGTTCTGGCTCTGGGACAATAAATAAGGACTGAGAGCCTCTTGGAAAAATTATCAAACCGACGCGATCACAAAGTCCACGACGGCTCAAGGATCCAGGTTGATCATCAACGGTTCATCTACCTTCTTAGAAGAGATCGAGAAGCAAACTAGCATTTTGTAATCATTTTCTAAGGAATCAAAGTGTACTTGATCTTGTTGATTAATAAAGGTAGTTTATTTTATTGCATTTTATTTTCTTCATGATTTCTATCTTTTCTTATCCCAACATGCGAGAGTAATTCTTCGCTTGTTAGGGTTCATGGGATTAGGGTAAGTTAATGGATGATGAAGATCCTTAAACTCTTTTTAAGTCCTATAAAGTTTATAAACTTTATCAAAAGAATAGTTAACATCCTAATTGGGCGCGCTATCAATTCATTGATAATCGCGACCACAATTAGAGATTAGATTAACAATTGTTTTGGTAAATGCTAGATATGAACGGAGTTCCATGTTTAGATAGGGGTTAAGAGTGGGAACCCTTTTCCCTCCAAAAACCCTAATCTACACGCATCACTGTCGTTCTAGTTTTAAATCTTTTAAAGGATAAAAAGAGTAATCTTTAATTAATCATCCATAACTACTAAATCCTAATGAACCCTACAAGCCCCCTTTTAATATTAAACTTACCTCCGTAGTTAATCTAGATCTATATTTTGCATCCTTGTTTAAACGTAGATCTAGATCCTACAACCATCCTTCACAATTCTTTATTCTTCCTCTCTCTTTCTCAACACGCCTAAAGTAAGAATAAAAGGTTCAACGTTTCCTAAAGGACGACCCGTACTCACCTCGGTCTAGCTACGTGCGACACCGTTCTAATTGCGGTTAACTACTACACATAAATTCTAGATCAATCAGAGCTTGAAATGTAAACTCTCGGGCGGATCATCTTCGACACAAGGAGGTTGACGATCAAGTGCGATCCGGATCTTCGAGGAGCTCAACAAGGAGAGAAGAAGAAAACCCGAAGGACAAGTAAGAAGGAGGTATAAAACTCTTACCGAGTAGTTAAACCTCCTAGTAATATAATTAGTTAAGGATTCTGTAAAGATCCTGGAGTTAAGGTCGATGTTGCATAGTATAAAAATTGTTTTTTTGTAAATTCCGCCTCCCCACAAGTGCATAGAGTGTGCGACATCGACTTACATATAGTGCCCTCAAGGTAATTATTATAATCGCAGGCACGCGATTGTGATGATTGAGGGAGGACCTATACGGGTAGAACAGTCTTACTCAAAATGATAGTATTACAGATCACTATTACATGTTGATAGAGCCTATAGGATTCTTGTTTGATTACCAGCGTTTTGATGGCGATCATACATGTGGGGGCTGGGTAGTCCATAAGCATATCCTTAAATGTCCCTATTCATGGGAGTATCAAGACTGGGCATCGATATTCTGGAGTAGACTGGTGTATACGTTTCTAGACCCCAACAAGGGACGATGGTTGGTCCCACAGCCATTGGTCTTTTGCACCTAAGATCGTATACAGGTGCTTACTGCGGGTGAGTACACTGGACGGACTCGCCAGGAACTTGCTAGATGGTTTATATCTATTGTCAAATAGCAGTTCTCAGGTGACATGAGTACAGATTAGTCCTTCGACCTGAGATCGTCATTTGTCTCGTGTGAGTTCCCACTATGCTTTGATTACTACCCTACCACGGCTCAAAGGAGTCGTGTAAACAGGTTTTAGTTGGGTACAGTCCCGAGCCACATGAAGGCAGTGAGCGGATCGTCGGTGATTCGTCTCTCCTGGTATTGGGGGTTGATGTCACGCTGTGCACGAATGGCCATCACCAGAAATCCTTGGCCAAGGTAGACGTTAATTACTGATTTGGATCAGTAGTTTCTCAGTGGGTGATGGGCTTCACACCGACACGAAATATCGTTTTATTATGGGGTCTGAGTTTATCCACCACCTTAAACCCGATATGCGATACTCTTAGACGAAGAAGACCGGAATGTATGATGATTGTCATAGATAGGCTCAGTAGGGATCCGGATGAGTTTGCTCGTCGGCCTTCCTTTTCAACAGGTACCTGGATAGCCATTACGTACAGCTAGTGCCGCTGACGTGCTTATGGTTATGGATTTTTCCAGTAACTCACTGCCGGCGTACTGTCGGGTCTTTAGAGTCCCACACAGAGGATTTTCCTGGTTTAGGAGAAATTGTGTAGTAGCCGTATTTTGATACGTGCAGGGTTCCGATCGAAGGATTGTACAAGTTATCTGGAATTTCGATCGGACAGTTGATAATACTAGCTGGCTTAAGATTGAGCCGGATTATTAAATCAGGTATTGATTTAATAATATACGTATATATATTTCGATATGTATATTCTAGTATTATGTTCTTTGTGTTATTCTATCTCTTTGGGTATTCGTATTTTGATACGGATACGGGTATGTATATACAGTTGAGTGTATTTCGTATTTATACGGAAAACATTCTAGAAAGTGGACACCTCATTTTGGTTTATCCATTTATTAATTTAAATGGAAATGAGGTGTAAAGGTAGTGAAGAAAGAATGGTGAGAACCATATTTGAATAGTGTTGACAAATGAATTGAAAATTCATTTGTGCAAACTATTCAAGTATGATTGCTTTATTTTATTTGGAAAATGGTTTTTACAAAACCATGCTTCATATCATACTCTCATTATGGATGTTGGATGAACACTTGGTTTTTTTTTATGAAAACTTTCTCACCATTTGCCTCATCTTTCCTCACTAGCCTTTCGTGAGCTCCTCCTTCTTCTTCTTGATCTTCCACCCTACCATCTCATGTGTTGAGAATCAAGGGTGGATGAGAGATAGAAATACACTTAGAACAACTCACTATATCCCTATACACTCTAGATTAGCAATCTAGAGTCCCTAATTGCTCCACTAGATTTTAGTGTGGAGCTAGAGCCATGAACCACATCCCTCGGGTGGATCATCTTCAACGGAGGAAGACCGGCGGTTAAGCTCGATCAAGGAGATCTCAAGGAGCTAAGGAAGAGAGTAGAAGGCCGAAGGACACGGATCTTTTGGTAAAACAACTCTATCACGGTAGATAACAACTTTGTAGGTTGCTAGTTTCATATTTGATTTCGATTCTAGATAGTTATTTCTAGCGCCAAGTTTTTTAAACATCAAAATTTTTCGTTCCGCAACGGCCGCGGTCGACGGCCGCGGCGCTAGGAACCCTAACAAGATATACAATGATGCATGAAATGAATTTGTTTCTCATTATCGTTTCATGGCTCTGGGGTTGCCGTCGTAAAGTGATGGCATTCAAGGTGTTTATCGGGCTGGCCCGGCCTGAAGCCTGCCAGGCTTGGTGGTCTTTGGACCAAGCCGGGCCTCGGGCCGGGCTTAGGCACAGCCTAAAGCCCCCAAACCCGAACCCATCCCAGCCCGTGGCCCTGCTTGGGTCGAGCCATCGGGCCGACCAAATCAGGCCAGCCCATATAAAAAAAATATTTTTAAAAAAAATATTTAAAAGTTAAATTTTTACTTTTATGAATTTTTTTTTGAAATTTTTTTAACCCCAACTTCGTTTAGGTCCCAAGGCAGACCTAGATATTTTATTAATTAAAAAAATTTTGAGGGAGGACATAAGTTGGCACGCATTACCTCTCATACAATTGCCAAAAAAATTTAAAATACAATTCAATAAAAAAAATAACCGGTGAGCTCCTATCGGCCATTACTCTTCATCCGTGTCGAAGTCTTCAATAGTCTTAGTGTATTATTGTCTAACTTCTGTATTGAACCAATCTTTTTGGCACACCGCGATCTCCAATGCGTTATCCGACAACCTCGCTCCCTTATTGGTCAGAACCCTGTTACCTGCACTAAAAGCAGATTCCGAAGCTACTGTGGACACCGGAGTTGTTAGTAAATCACGTGCCATGGCAGAAAGAACAGAATACATGTATCTATGTGTTTTCTACCAATCCAAAATATCAAGATTATCTATTTGATCTCCGATGAGAAAATTACTGAAATCAGTTTGCAAATACATTGTAAGCTCATTATAAGTGGAAGAAGTTGAAACGGTTGTTCTTTGTTTTTTTGCTGCAAAAACTGAAATATTCTTTTCCTTTTTTTGCAAGGTTGCTATGAAGAGGAAGATAAAGAAGATGTTTTGTTTTGACCATACTATGCATCATATATGGTATACAAATCATGCAAATAAGAATCTAAAACATTTTTATAATGTCCTATATCAGTACCTAAGTTTTCATGGTATCCATCTAATAAAAAAATTATCTTTTTTAGGTCTAGGATCAAAACATAAGCTAAACAAAATAATGCAGGAACATTTTGCCAATATTTATTCAATTTCGTAAGCATGCTATGTAATATTCCACCAAATTCACTTTCAGGATCAATTACATGCTCATTAATAATTTTACTAACATAAAATAACTATTCTACTGCTAAACATGTAGTAGAATAATAAACACCAGATAAACATTTAGTTGCATTGTAAAATATTTCTAAAAATCTCAAAACATATTCACAAACAAACCAATTATTATTCTCTAAATTATTATTGGGCATTTGTTCCTCATAAAATAAAGCAATAGGCTCCCGATATTTTAAAACACATTTCAACATGTCATAAGTGGAATTCCACCTAGTTGGAATGTTGAATTTGAAATATCTAAATTTTAAATTTAACAAGGTACAAGTTTTCTTGAAAATTTGATTTTAGGGTTCAGAGGTTTCAATAAATATCATTGTATCTTTAAGTTTCACTAAATGAAGATAAATTATACTAAGACCATTATGCACAATTAAATTTAAAATTCTTTGATGAAATAATTCTCCATTCAAAACAGGATTTAAATTATTTTTTAAAATTGCTATAGCAGAATTATTAGTAGTAGCATTATCAAAACTAACTGAAAATGTTTTATTTTGAATATTATATTCATGTATAATAGTCAAAATACAATTACTTATATTATTTCCACTATGTGAATACTCCAAAACCAATAATTCTTTTATGTAAATACCAATCATTATCAATGAAATATGCAGTAACACAAATATAACGCATGCCCCATTTTGTAGTCCAAAGATCAGAAGTTAATGAAATTTTACTTTTAAGATTTGCAAAAATATCAATCAAATTGGCTTTACCATCATGAAATTTTTAAAAACATCACTTCTAAGTGTTGTTATGGATACTCTTTGAAATGCAAGATTATATGCATTTTTTTACCAATCTATCAAATTTTTCGTATTCTGCAAAACTAAATGGTTATTCTGTTGGCTATAGTGCCATCAAGTCAATTATTGTAATCACAGGCAAGTGATTGTGATGATTGAGGGAGGACCTATACGGATAGAACAGTCTTACTCGAGATGATAGTATGCTATCTGATTTGACTTTATCATCATGTACATGCATTATGTGGTATTACAGATTACTATTACATGTTGATACAACCCATAGGATTCTTGCTTGATTACCAGCATTATGATGGAGATCATATACGTGGGAGCTGGGTGGTCCATAAGCATATCCTTAAATGTCCCTGGTCGATGGAGTATTGAGACTGGGTATCGATATTCCAGAGTAGATTAGTGTATACTTTTCGAGACCCTGACGAGGGGCGGTGGCCGGTTTCATAATCCATTGGTTTCAGTTAGTCACCTAATATAGTATACAGGTACTCATTGGGTTATGAGTTACACTGAACGGACTCGCCGGGAACATGCTAGACCCATTGTCAGATAGCAGTTCTCAGGTGACATGAGTGCAGGTTAGTCTGTCGACCTGAGATCGTCATTTGTCCCATGTGAGTTCCCACCGTGCTTAGATTACTACCCTACTGTTGGGTTCTCTTAGCACCCCGATACGGTTTAGGCAAGCATCAAGTATGCTATTTTAAAATTTTAGGGTGTCGAGCGAGCCCGAACCAAGGATCTAACTGGAGAATTAGGGTTAAACTAAGCAAGAAAACAACTTTACTCTTAGTGAACAAGGAATACAACCTTTGTAGACCGGTCCTTCACTTCTAAAGCTCCGTGTAGTAGTCCCTTAGCTCCAAGTAATGATCTCCCGGACTCTCGTTAGGATCCACTAGGCAAAAGGAACAAGCTTGCTCAAGGATCTTCGAGGCCAAAAATGATCTACGTCGAAAAATCTCTAACTCAAGCTACCTCTTCACTAATTGATGAACAAGTGAAGAAAAGTCCTATACTAAATGGCTAGTTTGGTATAAATTGGTGAAGTAGGAATTTTGCTAACTTTAAAATTATTTTTCTCTTTTTCTTTTTCTTTTTCTTTTTCTTTTTCTTTTTCTTCTCACTCAAAATCTAGAGAGCAATCAAGGAGATGAAGAAGAAGATCTCAATTGATCAAGTGTGAACCATGGGTGAGAAAATATCTCATATAAAATCATGTAGATACTAAACCATGGCTAAAGATAATGGTTAGGTTAATAAATATCTAGAGTAAAACAAAATTAGTTGACTAAAGTCAAAACTTCTCCATGCATCCACAAGCATCTTAGCCATGCTAATTTCCACATAATTTTGATTTTCCCCTTAATATTTAAATACCCAAATTATCTTAAGTTAGACATGAGTCTCATACACCCAAGTCCAATGTATCATCTAGCATGACACAAATTAAATACATTAATATATATCACATATATATTTAAATGTATTTGGAGAAAACATTTTCTTAAGTGAGATAATATTAGTTAATGTATATCAATATATCAAATATATAATCATACATTAAATTATTAAATCAACACTTGATTTAATAATCCGGCTGTATCGCATAGAACCGACTATTATCATTTAATAAATTATTGAATCAACACTTGATTCAATAATCCGGTTATATCACATATAACCTATATCGCGAAATTAGAATACGGTATCACATACACGTATTAATCTCGGTCCCGCACATATCACATGTGTGCCCTACTTCGTTTCGCTTGAGCCAGGAAACCTCTGTGTAGGACTCTAAAGACTCATCAATACGCCGGCAGTAGGTAATGATCATATTAGTTACCCACAAACCACCAGCGGTACTAGCTGGACTTAACGGCTACCCGGGTATTGAGCGATCAGAAGATCAACAAGCGAGCGTGTTCATACTCCCGTGAATCCAATAAGTAACACTACCGTACAGTCCGGTCTGTTCGTCTGATATGTCGAATATCTAGTCTGGGGGCGGCAAACGTCAGACCCCCAATAACTTGATAAGACATGTCGATGTGAGGCTCATAACGGGTCGAGAAACTACTGATAACACTTACCAGTAAATCTCAGCATCAGCCCTGGACAAGGACTTCCTGTTATAGTCAATCGAGTACAGCGCAACATCAACCCCCAATACTGGGAGAGACAAAACCCCTCCTATCGCTCATTTCCTCCATATGACTCGGGACTGTACCCAAAAACCACCGTTTTGCACGCTCTCTTGAATGTGGTAAGGTGGAAATCAAAACACAGTGGGAATCACACAAGACTCTATGACGATCTCGGGTCTACAGACTAACATGTACCAGCGTCACCAGAGAACTGCTATCTGACGTTAGGTATAATACCATCTAGGAGTTCTCGGCGAGTCCTGTTCAGTGTACCCAGTCTTCACTGAGTACCCGTATACCATCTTTGATGTCAAACACCAATGGATATGGGATCATCCATCGCCCATCAAATGGGTCAAGAAGCGTATACGCTAGTCTACTCTGGAATATATATGCCCCGTCTTCATACACCCTCAATAAGGAACAATTAAAGGATGTGCTTTTGGACTACCCTGGCCCCACTAGTATGATCTGCATCATAGTCATGGTAGTCAAGTACACATCCTAAGGGCTTTATCAACATGTAACAGAGAGACGGTACAAGTATACATGTTAAGATAAAGAGTTACCAGATAGCATACTATCATGTCGTGCAACAAAGCCCTCTCTATATATGTCTAAGCATCCACTATAATATATAATCATGTACAATAATGGCATCTTGGGCATACATACAACTAACAATCTCCCACTTGCACTAAGGCCAGTTGTTGTAGTATCTCACACCCAACATCCCTTAAATTCTCTCTAGGGATAAGCCTTCGTCAGTGGATCCGTCGTGTTATTCTTCGTGTCAACTCTCCTGATCTTGATCTACCGGAGATCAACCATCTCCCTGATCAGGTGATAATGCCTAATAATATGTCTGGATCACTGATGGGATCGTGGTTCCTAGGCCAAAGCCACAACTCCATTGTCACCTCAATGGTAGGAACCAAGTTCATCTCATGAACATCTATTCCCAGACAACCTCTTTGGTAGCATCGTTGATAGCGATATATTCAACCTTCATCGTCGAGTCTGCCACGGTATCTAGCTTGGAACTCTTCCAACATACCGTCCCTCCACTGAGGGTAAAGACAAAACCCGAGACTGTCTTACAGTCGACCTTATCACTGTGGAAGCTCGAATCGGTAAAGGACTCCATCTGGAGTTCACCGTTACCATACACCAAGAACATTTCTTTAATGCTTCTCAAGTACTTAAGAATGTTCTTCACTGCTGTCCAATGTTTCTCTCACGATGTAAGAGGCATCACCTAAATCCTTCATGGAGAAACTTAGTGATAAGAAGATATTGACCGAGTGTAGCATAAGAACACCATTTCCTATCAAGAGTATGTTATCCATATACAATACGAGGAAGACAACCTTACTCTCTACAACTTTCTTGTATATACAAGGTTCATCTACCTTTTTGATGAAGTCAAACTCTTTGACTGCCACATCAAAATAAATGTTCCAACTCCGTGATCCCTGCTTTAATCCGTAAATTAATCTAGATGGACTTAAGCATAGCCACTGGAGAAAATGTTTCATCATAGTCAATACCTGGTCATTGACGAAAACCTTTTGCTACAAGTCTAGCTATGAAAGTCTCAACTTTTCCATGTACACCATAAATCTTCTCAAGATCCAATTGCTCCCGATGGGTTTTACCCCTTCAGGTGCAACTACCAAAGTCCATACTTTGTTGGTGTATTTGTTGGATATAGTGCCCTCAAAGTCAATTATTAGATCGCAGGCACGTGATTGCAATGATTGAGGAGGACCTATACCGGTAGGACAGTCTTACTCGAGATGATAGTATGCTATCTGGTTTGCCTTTATCAGTCGTGTATAGGTTCAGGTGACTGATCACTATTACACGTTGATAGAGCCCTTAGGATCCTGCTTGACTACCAAAAGTAAGATGGCGATCATATACGTGAGAGTTGGGTAGTCCATAAGCACATCCTTAAAAGTGGTCCCTAGTCGTGGGAGTTTCGAGACAGGGAATCGATACTCCGGAGTAGACTAGTGTATACAGTCGAGACCCCGACGAGCGGCGGTGGCTGGTCTCACAAGCCACTGGTGTCAGTTGGATCACCTAAGATGTATACAGGTGCTCATTGGGTTATGAGTACACCGAACAGGACTCGCCGGGAACCTGCTAGTTGGTATTTATACCTAGCGTCAGATAGCAGTTCCCTGGTGACATGTGTACAGGTTAGTTCATCGACCTGGGGTCGTCATTTGTCTCGTGTGCTGTGCTTTGATTTCTACCCTACCACGGCTCAAAGGAGTCGTGCAAACAAGTATTTTTTTGGTACAGTCCTGAGCCACATGGAGGCAAGTGAGCGGATCGGCAGGGGATTCGTCTCTCCCGGTATTGGGGTGAGATCGCGCTATGTCTAGGAGAGCCATTACACAAAACCCTCGGCCGAGGTAGGAGATTTACTGGTAAGTACTCCAGTAGTATCTCAGGGTGTTCTGGGCTACACTCTGACACGACTTATACCGCTATTGGGGGTCTGACGTTACCAGCCCCCTAGGCCCGATATGCGATACTCATAGACGAATGGACCGGACTGTATGTATTTTGTCACTGTTAGGCTCAGTAGGGCTCCAGGATGAGTTCGCTCATCGGCTTCCCTTAAGGTCAGTACATGAGCAGCCGTTACGCACAGCTAGTGCAGCTGACGGCTTGTGGTTAAACCCACTGCCAGAGTACTGATGAGTCATTAGAGTCCCCCACAAATGGTTTCCCAAGTTCGAGCGAAACATTGTAGAGGCCGTATGGTTTTATGGCAGGGTTCGGAAAATGCACGTGCGTTTACGCACGTGTCATATTTCGGGCAGATAATACTGGTGGGCTTTGGTTTAAGCCGGATCCGAGTATTATACTGTGTAGATATAATATCTTTGTCTCAGTTGCATTTGTATTCGGTCGTAATACAAATGCGGGTATGTTTATATTGTTACGGGGTTATCCTGAAATTCGTTTCGGGATCGCTTTTGGAAGTTGCCAGTTTTCTATCACCCGTCGTAAGCATTCGGTTTAATGCGGATTTATCTTTTCTTCATTTGGATGAGTCATGAGGGTGAGTCATGTGTGTGGAAGCTTCTAGATGGTTACTAGGTTAGTGAGTCATCATTGTATTTAATGGTTTTAAGTGATGTGTTAAGATGACTCATTGTTGCATTAATGATTTATGCTAGGTGTTTAAATGACTCATTCATTCATTTAATGTTATGGTCACCTTCCCCTTTCTCCTACACTCACCTCACCTCCTCATATATGTGGCTGGCCCCTTCCCCCCCCCCTTGGTGTGAGAGAGAAAAATAAAGGGTTGGAAAAATATAGATGATAGTTTTGGTTAATAGAAATTTGATGTGATCATTTTCTATTTACCCGATTAAAAAGGCAACTTCATTAACCGGTCATCCATGGTTTTGGATGTAACGAGACAAAGTGTTCTACTCATTCTCTACATCAATCTTGGTCATCTCTTTTAGCAGACTTGATGACCGAGTTGCCTCTGTTCAGAGGCGGGAGCCCGTTTAAAGATCCGTAGATGTGGTGCCACCTCGACGAGGAGCCAGGAGATCGGAGCAGCCGCAACGGAGTGTGGGATGATGGTTAAAGACCGAAGGACTCGGATCGTTCGGTATATCCTTTCTACCCACTTTGTAGTTTGTTAGTTTAGCGTTAATGGCAGATCCGGGTTATAGTATGCGATAGCGCCAGTTATAAAAGTTTTTGTTCCGCATTTAGCGTCTGAAAGACGGCCGGGGCACTACCGTAGACGTACAGTATTATGGATTCCTTCTAAGATTTCATAGCATCCAGCCATTTCACAGAGTCCCCACTTGTGATGGCCTGCTCGAAACTAGTTGGGTCATCATCTTCCATGATACAATCCTCGCTCCCATTGTCATTGAGAAAACCGTACTATCTCTCAGGCGGATGAAGAACCCTACTAGATCTGCAGAGAGGCTGAGGTTCATCGGGAACTATTGAATCCCCCGGTTCTACCAAATCATCAGCTATTAGTTTGTCTAGCTGGAACCACTTCCAGTTCTACCACATGACCACTAATTTCTTTTTCAAGAAATTCCTTTTCTAAAAAGGTGGCAAGCCGAGAAACAAAAAACATTTTGTTCCTCAGTATGGTAGAAGATATACCCTCGCAAATGTTTGGGATATCCAACAAACTTACACAGAACTGACCTTACCTCGAGTTTGTCCGAATTTTTCCTTTCAACATAGGACGGGCAACCCCATATCTTAACTCGTTTAAGAGATGGTCTTTTCTCATTCCATATCGCATATGGAGTGGTAGGCAATGATTTGGTTGGAACTCTATTCAATAGGTATGCGGCTTCTCAAGCGCATAACCCCAAAAGGAAACAGGTAACTCAGCGTTACTCATCATAGAGCGCACCAAATCTAATAGGGTGTGATTCCTCCGCTCCGATACACCGTTGTGTTGTGGTGTATACGGAGGAGTAAGCTAAGAGAGAATCGCATTCTCTTTTAAATAATCCAGAAATTCCATGCTCAAGTATTCTCCTCCCCGATCAGATCGAAGGATTTTAATACTTTTACCCATTTGGTTCTCGACTTCGCACTTATATTCCTTGAATTTCTCAAAAGCTTCATACTTTTGTTTCAACAGGAACACATGTCCAAATCTTGAGAGATCATCAGTGAATGTAATGAAATACGAGGAACCATTCCTGGCATGTGTAGACATGGGACCGCATAGATCACTATGTATCAGTCCCAAGAGTTCATTAGCTCTTTCTTCGTGTCCGGTAAACGGAGTTTTGGTCATCTTACCTTTGAGACATGACTGGCAAATTTTATAAGATGTAAATTCGAACGGATTCAAATATCCATCCTTATGCAACTTAGCTAGTCGTATCGCATTGATATGACCTAGTCTACAATGCCACAAGAAGGATTCGTTCATTTGAACTTTTCCTCTTGTGTGTGTTCTGTACGTTAAGAACTGTAATTTGATTTAGAACGTATATGCCATTACATAACATGCCTGATCCAATCAACTTTTGATTTAGGAAAATGTTCATAATATTATCCTGCAATACAAAATTATATCCTTCTTTACTGATATAATGTTGCATATCAGGTTTGGTATGTAATAACATTTGTTCAGAATCAATGTATTACCAGTTGGTAAAATAAGGTGATATTCGCCAACTGCTTTGGCTGTAACATTTGCACCATTCCCTACTTCTATAGAATGATCACCTTTTCTCAGTTGTGTGCCTTTCTTTAGCCCATGTAACATATTACATATATAGGATTCCGATCCGGTATTTAATACCCAGGATGTAGAGTGTACTGAGAAACAGTTCTCGGTAACGAACACACTCGAGGAAGATGCATCAACATGCTCATTCTTAGTTTGGGTCGCATGGGAAATCCTGATATTCCCCTATTTCCTGCTCAGACTTATAACAATTATAAAATAGAGCGGAACCAACGTTCCCCAGCTCAGTATAACAAGCGAGTTCGGTCAATACATCTACATTATTATCTTGATTAAGGCGTGATATGGTCGCTACAAGGAGAGAGAGAAGAAAACACTCTGCATATGCTCTTGCAAGATTAGGTTGTTTATTATTTTATCTAATCAGGATGGCTCCCACTATTTTTATCTAATCTTCCTTCAAATCCTAAAAGGCAAGACTAGCCGGGATTAATTACACCCTACAAGTTCACCAATCTTTCGCCAGGCCAGTGTCGATATTTTGAGGGAGGTTCCCCGTGCTTTCTCACGGACCTAATTAAAATAAACCTTGTTTTCCCTGAGGCATAACCCCATTAACACATTTCTAGACACCTACTTGATCGGCTAATTGTAAAGTGCAAAACTCTCCCAGGAGTGACTCTTACTCGCAGTGGGTATCGGGATCCAACTATCTCATAAAAGGTATGCAATCTCATTGCAAATTTCAACACTTAAAATTCCCAATAATATTTTGCTGCTAACGTCCTATGACCTTAACGAAGGCCAACAAACCATAGGCCGCTACTCAAGTTCAACCCGTACATTTCGTGATTGAATTAAACTCACCCGCATGGCCCTTGACGAACGCCAACAAAGTCGCACGACTACTCTAATCCAATCGCATCATATGCAGCAGATAAGCACTAATCAGCTACCGCACACTATGCCTCGACGAAGGATAACAAACGTAGCACGAATACTAAATAGTACTTATCTGAAATGACGGAGGGCTGAGACGGGTTTTTAAGAAAACCTTTAGCGTAATAAACTTGATATCATTGTAGAATCGAGTGATTTTGAAAAGGAGTGTTTTTTAGGCTTTTACTAGTTTTGCTAAAGAGGTCACTCCCGGTGAAGGGATCTCGGCTCTTTCCTCATCGAATGAGGTGCTCGATATTCATCAAGGAACACCACTATGAAAAGTAAGAACTAGAGAAGCTATCAAAAGACAAAACTGAGTGAGTTGTAGCATTTGCTAGCTTTTGCTAAAGAGGTCACTCCCGGTGAAGGGATCTCGGCTCTTTCCTCATCGAATGAGGTACTGGATATTCATCAAGAAATACCGCTATGTAAAGCAAGAACTAGAGCTACTCTTTTTAAAAATTTGATTCTACAATATCTTTAGGTTT
The DNA here is from genome assembly GCA_030015575.1 of Agapanthus africanus. Lineage (NCBI taxonomy): Eukaryota > Viridiplantae > Streptophyta > Magnoliopsida > Asparagales > Amaryllidaceae > Agapanthus > Agapanthus africanus. The sequence goes on from JASDDO010000031.1 coordinate 335,119,831, forward strand.
CTTTCCTTTTTCATTAATCTCATTAATGAAGTCCCACCATTTATGATTCCTAAGCATCACAGATAAAGAAACGAAAATACAACGTACGCTTATGCCATCCGTATTCGCCACGGCGTTCCGTCATGCACTATTAGGTTAGATAACTAACGACAGAGCGGGGGCCGGACTAGCGCGGATGCAAAACATAAGTAACGTTTATTATATATCATATATAATACAAACCATTCGTCTCAGGCAGTTATATGATCTCATCACAGAATGTTGCAGCAGAAGTCAACATATGAAATATTAGATATACTTGAAGGTCCGCGTTTTAAATCAAGCCAGTAAAAAACACGGATTCCACGGTCGTGATGAATAGACAAACCCACATCCCTAGACCCCTACGAGAACGGCAAGCAACCCTACCAATTCTAGAGTTAGGAGACCCGGTATCGACTCCTCGAGATAGTCTCTCAATGGACTCTAGAACCCGGTCAATTGTGCTCCCCGTCTTGGGTCTATCCTAATGCGGAAAAGTAAATAATATACATCAATAGTGACACCATCCTCAATCCGGAAGTGCCCCAATAAAAGAATATTACATACAGGTTTTTACATGAATTAAAATGAAAAAGTCTCATCTCACGTAAAAAAACCGGCTATTCAAACACGACGATCCAATATAACATATCACAGCAACACATAACATCACATGTCATCAACGTAAGTGAATATGTGTATCCCAATTGTCGTTGACGTATAGCAACGAAACTGGCGATACACCACATATTACACTTACGGTTATAGAAAAGAAAGTGAAAACGACAACAATTGGAATAAACCTGAAATATCACAGACTTCGGATTCCATGCCTAACCATATGAATTCCTTAGACATCATAAATCCAGAATATCTCATATTCCGAATTTCATGCCAAACCTTATATACCCCGCATTTTAGTCTCGATATTGAAAACACTTTTCAATAACTAGTCGGGAAATTCAGCAAGATTCCCGATATCCTGATCGAATACTCGTCAGAAACTTTAGTAGACGGCCACACCCACGATGCCGTCGACGAAGTGCACTTAGGCGGAACACCGCGGCCGCGAGAACCCGGGAGGATGCTTTTGGCAACAGGGTTCTCCTACAGTCACTTGGTCGGGGCTATGGGGCGTGGCTATCTAGTAATGTTACCCGGCGAGTATCCACGTACACTACGTGATTGCGATGGAGTTATGATCCGAATCAAAACCCTGCGGCAACCGATCAAAAGAGATTAAATTGCTAGATTTACAAAACACTAATTCGTTTTGACAAAACCAATTATTGTGGATTCCAAATATTATATCACAAATCACATATATCTAGACGATGTTAAACATTTCGATCGATTTATCAAACACACAAAATTCCCAGAGACCTCAACACTTGAGTCACAGTTAAAAATACCCAGACAGTGCCCCAAGTACCTATAGACCTACACAAGAAAGCACGCTCCCTGCCTCACCAACGGCGCTGCGGAACTGGCGCCAAAGGCATGCTTTGGCCGCGCTTCCGCAGCCGTTTGGTCGAGTTAGGCCGTCGTTTTTCTTATGGGTCCATAGAAAACCCTTCACAATTTTCTGAATATTTTTAATTGGAAAAATAACAACTTTTGAAAATATTTCCAGAGAGTGGAAAATCTGGGTTTCGAAAAGTCGATCGAACACTTTTAACTTCGCATAAACAACTCATAATGCTCTAGCAAGGCTCTGATACCACTGCAGGGTTCGCTTAGCATCCCGACATGGTTTCGGCAAGCATCAAGTATGCTATTTTAAAATTTTAGGGTGCCGAGCGAGCCCGAACCAAGGATCTAACTAGAGAATTAGGGTTAAATAAGCAAGTAAACAACTTTACTCTAAGTAAATAAGGAATACAACCTTTGTAGACCGGTCCTTCACTTCTAAAGCTCCATGTATTAGTCCCTTAGCTCCAAGTAGTGGTCTCAAAGACTCTCGTTAGGCTCCACTAGGCGAAAAGAACAAGCTTGCTCAAGGATCTTCAAGGCCGAAGAAGATCTACGTCGAAAAATCTCTAACTCAAGCTACCTCTTCACTAATTGATGAACTAGTGAAGAAACAACCTATACTAAATGGTTAGTTTGGTATAGATTTGTGAAGTAGGAATTTTGCTCACTTCAGAATTATTTTTCTCTTTTTCTTTTTCTTCTCACTCAAGAGCTAGAGAGCAATCAAGGAGATGAAGAAGAAGATCTCAAGTGATCAAGTGTGAACCATGGGTGAGAAAATATCTCATATAAAACCATGTAGATACTAAACCATGGCTAAAAATAATGGTTAGGTTAATAAATATCTAGAGTAAAACAAAATTAGTGAACTAAAATCAAAACTTCTCCATGCTTCTATAAGCATCTTAGCCATGCTAATTTCCACATAATTTTGATTTTCACCTTAATATTTAAATACCCAAATTATCTTAAGTTAGGCATGAGTTTCATACACCCAATTCCAATGTATCATCTACCATGACACAAATTAAATACATTAATATATATCACATATATATTTAAATGTATTTGGAGAAAACATTTTTTTAAGTGAGATAATATTAGTTAATGTATATCAATATATCAAATATATAATCATACATTATATTATTAAATCAACACTTAATTTAATAATCCGGCTGTATCATATATAACCGACTAATATCATTTAATAAATTATTGAATCAACACTTGATTCAATAATCCGGTTATATCACATATAACCTATATCGCGAGATTAGAATACGATATCACATACACGTATTAATCTCGGTCCCGCACATATCACATGTGTGCCCTACTTCGTTTCGCTTGAGCCAGGAAACCTCTGTGTAGAACTCTAAAGACTCGTCAATACGCCGACAGTAGGTAATGATCATATCAGTTACCCACAAGCCGCGAGCGATACTAGCTGGACGTAACGGCTACCCGGGTATTGAGCTGTAACATTTCAGAAATATAAAATATTATTTTTGGAAATTTAATATTAAAATAATATATTTCGCGAAAACTATTCGATTTACGAATAGGGATTTTTCTTAAAGTGGTATAAGTGTTTACCAATATTTGGAAATTTATCGGAGAATAAAAAGATTTATTTATTTTAATGATATTTAATGGATTTTTGGCAAATCCGTATTTTATTCATTTTCGTGTCATGTGCATGTTGTGCATGTGTTGTGTGCGTGTTTGTGAGTGTGTGAGTAGAGAAAGAAAGAGAATGAGAAAAAACAAATGAGAAGGGAAAAGAAAATAAAAGAAATGCAAAGTGAGTGTGAATGGAATATGGATTGATTCTTTGGACAAAAAGAGATTAGATATTTGTGAGAAAGTGAGTGTAGGAGAGGGTGAGGCTAAGGGTGAGAGAGGGTCTTACTTGGCTGCCCCATTTCCTTCATTCCCCATTAATTCTTCACCATTTCTTCATCTCATTCAATTTCCTTCACTACCTCATGCAATAATTCCAAATCCTTGCCAAAAACCCTATGCACCTTTCACTAAAATTATGCACCAACTCATTCTAAACCACTTGAACCATTCAAGTTAGGATTTTGAGAACCTTGGGCAACTCAAGAAGTTTCTTAGGTTGCAATTGAGGTAATCTATTCATTTTAGAATCGTATTTGCGTTAAATATCGTATTTGCATTAAATATCGTATTTTTAGTTAGAAATTGAGTTAAATAGATTTTTGATTTTAGAAAATTGAAAGTTGTTATCTAGTGGCCATTTGAGGTGTAGTGAGTATTTATAAGACTTTAGGGATTGATTCCATGGCCTGGAAATAAGTTTAGAACCCAAAATACGAAGTTAGAAATTTTCCATGTCGGTTTTGTGAAACCTTATAGCCTATAGGGAATCTGGAGCTATCTGGGATTTTTCCAAGAAAATCAAACAAGACCATTAACCTAGATAGACCACTAGAAGACCACTACAGAAGTACGAACCCGTTTCCTCCTCCTTTGGCCGGCGAGCTCGGACATCATGGTGATGTCGCCGGTTTTGTGTTGGGAATTGGTGACGAGGTTTTGCCTGTAGCTCACTTACCCTACAACCCATCCTCTATACTTGCTTGTTTAGTCCAAATTGACCTGAGTCAAAATCTGGGATAGTTTTCCTGAGTTGTTGTTTAAGGTTTTACGATATGTGAAATCTTGGTTTTTGGTTTTTATATTTGAATTCGTGATTTTGGTATTTGATATTCGGATTGCGCCGTTAGATGTTTTTATATCAACGGACGAGGGTTGTTTGGTTGATTATACATGCGAAGCTATAGGTTCTAACCTATAGGCAATCCATGTGCCGTATCAGTTTTCGGATATTAATTGTGTTTGCATTTTGATGTGTATTGATTGTAGGTATTTTGCGTGGACATCCGAGACGACGAAGCACATCGACTTCGGCTAAGCGAGGAGAACTACGGTGAGTAGATTTATATCTACGGGGGAAGTCGGGTGGATGGCGTATAGAACCCCCGCAAATCATAAATGAAAACCGATATATATATTAGGGTTGTAGAAAACCTATATAGGATTCACGGATAGGATAACTAATGATGATTGATATGATAAGTATGAATCGAAAGAGAACAAGTGTGAGTTAATAGTGGCTTAATATGAGATCGGGATCGATACGACTTGAGATTTATAAGATATGACGTATATGAACGATATCATTATGAGGTTGATACAAACGTTAACTGAGAGATGTGTGTGTGATAAATCTATATTGATGAGACGAATGAGTGATGTGACGTACGAGACTTTAGATCCGTACCCTCTATATTGTATAGGATGATAGATTCCCTATCCCGTTTATTGTTATCGTACTATGAATTACCGTACGAGATATATTGTATAGGAAGATAGGTTCCCTATTCTGTTGATGTCACCGTACGATGGATTGCCGTACGAAAGGTGTTTTGCCGGATGATTGATCCGTGCTTGTGATTTGAGAATATTGATAGAGGATTATTGCTATATCGGATGTTATGAGGCGTAATCTCCAATGTAGAGATAATACATGAACCAAACCTAATTCCAAACTGACGAATCGTATGCATCTTTAAATGGAAAACTCAAGGGACGTTACGGATTTTCAAATGATCTTTTCTTAAAATACCGTAGCCCCCACTTTCAAAACTACGATTCGTAACCTTTAAGTGACCGTATAGTTCATAAGTAGATAGTTATAACCATTGATTGTTCATGCTATGTAGAATATTACCCCTCGTGATTTACATACCTTGTTCCAGTAATAAATGTTATATGATATCATTTGCTAGTACACCTGCACCATTACCGTTGAGGCGCATGTTACACTTACACAGATTTGCCGGCTCACACACATTCTTCATCGGTAATTGCTATGTCACTTACACTGTAGAACTGCCACATCATGATATGATTCGTAACTGTGTAGTATATTCATTGTTTTTTACCATCACTCGACATGCTTGCATGATATAACTGATATGCTCATATTACTACTCTATGTTGCATACATCGTACCTTGTGGTTATATGCTTGCATGATATACCGATATGCTCATATTATTACTCTATGTTGCATACGTCGTACTTTATAGTTATATGCATTGAGATGCAGTTTTCAGGAGATTTCTGGATTTGAGAACCGTGGTTATATTTCGAAGGAAATGATGTATTGTTTTAAAAATTCGATTTCTCATGATATGATATTTCGATGCGTCCACCATGAGTTTTCTCGGTTCTAAGATTGGTTTTAGAGACCCGATTCGAGGAGATGAATGATCCGTTTGCGGGTACATGATGGACCCGGTATGGTACCCCTGGGGCAAGAAATGATTGTTGTGGTGTAGCCGATGAACCTGGCAGAGGGAACACTACCTACCGGTGATTGTATAGAACTCGGCGGATGTCTGGAGGATACTAACCGGAGTCGTGAGATGGATATGAGGGCCGATCTGAGTATGCGGCGCCTGAGATGAGATACGTATATGAGGGCCAATCTGAGGATGCGGTGCCTGAGGTATGAGGATTTACGTGCCGATGCTGGACACGGGTTTTCATGATGTTTCGAGTGTCGGTGTTAAACACTCAGGTTCCATGATTTTGATGTGTCGTTGATAGACACAGGTGGTTGATATCCTCATACATACATACATACATATACTATGTTTTCATGATGTTTCGAATGTCGATGTTGGACATTCATGTTCCATGATATTGAGTTGTGTCATTGATGGACACGTGGATGTTATCCACTTATATACAGGCATATGATGTCGGATGTTTATTTATATATGCTATGGGCATAGACTTGATTGTGGACATATATTGTAACACCTTAGAATGTGTTTTGTGGATAATTATATTTTAATGTATGGATTTTAATAAAAAGTTTACCAAATTGGTTTTCAATTATTTTATCCTATTTAATGAATATTTTATTAGATTTTTTCCTAAGCTTGCACACACTTGTGCATGATAACTAGGGTTGTAATTTGGGGTTAAACATGATTAGCAATCATGGTTAACTAACCATTTCCCTAATCTAGTTTTATAAGTTTGTATTAAGTGTTTTGGTTTTATTGTTCATGGTTGTTTTTAAAATAAAAAGGGTTTTGATTGTTATTGTGTTGACTTGGTGAGAGAGAGAGAGAGGGGGGGTGCATTATGAGGCATGATGGCTTTGCCCATGCCTTCATTTAATGAAGAGAGGGGGGTGAGAGGGTTGACACTTGATGCCATCATTTTGTTGCCTCTCATTTTCTCTTATCACTTCTCTCATTCTCTCACTCACTCATACTATCACACACTCACACCCATACTCACTCAGCCCCAGCAGCAGCAGCAGAAGAGGCAGCAGCATCTGAAGCAGCAGCAAGCAGCAGCATCAGTAGTAGCATGGAGCAGCAGCAGCAGCAGCAGCAGCAGCAGCATCAGTAGTAGCATGGAGCAGCAGCAACAGCAGCAGCAGCTCCAGCAGCCACAGCAACTCCAGATCTTCTCTCCTCCTTTCTCCTTGCATCGTAGGGTCGTGTGAGGTATAATCCTTAAACCTACTTCCTTGTTTGCTAAGTTTGTGTAGAAGTAGCTTCGGTTTGAGATAAAAGTGAGATTTTGTGCTATATTTGGTGATTGGTGTGAAGTTTTGTTCATGTGATGTAAGTGTTGGTTAACCTGGACTAATTAGGTGTTATTAGGGCCATGTAAACCTAGTTAAACCCAAGATTACACCAAAATACCATAGGGTTTATAATTGTGCAAAATTTAGTGTTTTTAAGTGAAATTTCACCTTTCAGTGATCTGCTATAGGCCCGAGTAGTTCAGGTTAAAATTGAGGAAACTGGAGCACACTAGATATACCCTGACCACACCACCTAAGCACGAACCCTAACCCCCTACCCAGGCCGCCGGTTTAATCTTTCTAGCCGCAATTTGCGGCCAGATGTGGGAGTTTTTGGGTGTAGTTTGCATGGGTAGGAGTCTGCTGTTATTTCTAGGCCAGTGGTATGTATAGTTTTGTAAGATTTGACCTGTAGGAAAATCTGGGATCAATTATCGTTTTGCATGTCCGTTGTGTTTGCGCGATACGCGCGATACGTGAATGGGTTCTGCGATCCAGCGTGTCGCGGCGTGTTGCGGTAGTTTTAGACGCATATACACACGTTTTAGCGTATCGTGCACACGCGCGATTAGTTCGCGACGCGAGTTTCTCGTTTGGGTTCGATATCGCGTTTTGCGGAATATTTGGCTTATATATGATTTCCATGTCTAAATTGCAGGTTTGCAGGCGGGGACTACGGACACTGCTACAGGGGGGAGCAGATGGTAGGATTCACCTAGCGTGGAGCATAGGTGAGTAGATTTAACATCTACAGGGGATCGCCCGCATGGCGTTATGCGTCTGGGCTAGGATTCAAATACTTGTCGCATATTCTACGTCATTGTTAGAATTGCGCCTTTACCTTATTTCCTTGATATAGTTGTACTGTGACAATAAGCCGTAGGACACTGCACATATTATTGACGGTTCATGTTGCACGAACACGGATTGTATGCTACACACACACCTTCAATAATTGCCATGTCACACACAACCCCTTATATATACCATATTGCTTATCATACATGACATCTAGCTTATCGGTATACCTATAGTGTATCTTACCATTAGTAATAGGTACATTTACATCTTACGATACAGCTACAGGTATACCTTGCTCATATTTTACTTATACCCAGGGGGTATCCTACATATTCTACTTATACCCACGGGGGTATAAGACATCACTTACTTATAGGTAGACACCTATACTCAGCTGTTCCTTATTAATTTCGCATACATCTGGTTTCAACTACATATTCTCTTTTATATGCTCGCATTTCAGATATATCGCATATATTTATTCCTGGATTTGCGCATTGTTTATTAGGATTTTAGATGATGTTTTCTGGATTTGGGAACCTCGGGAGTTCATGAAATTATGCATACATTGAAAAACCCGGTTTTCTTGATATGATATTTGCGCAGCCACCATGAGATTTATCAGTTCTGATTATATACTCCATACGAGGTGTGGTTGCCGTATGAGGGTACATGGTGGGGCCCGGTATGGTTCCCCTCGGCAAGATGATCGATGGACTTTGCCGATTGAGCCTGGAGGCGGGCGAGTACCTACCGGTGACAGTACTGATGACTCGGCGGGGATCATGGAGATACTGTTGGGAGTCATGCACGTATGCATACGTCGAAAGGCGGGGGTCAGAGCTAGGCACTCGTGCTTTCGGGATAGCGTATGATACGTACCTATCAGGATTTCTGTGTCGATGCTTGGCACATTGTTTTCATGATATTTTCTTTAAACACCTTTGTATATATAACAGGGGATTTAGCCGTTGTTATATATACCCTTACACCAATATTAGTGGAATGGGATGCTAATATATGTGTATTGACCCCATCATATTTGTTTCTGCAAATATATACCTTTAGGTTGTTAGAATTCTACTTGAGTTTTGATTTGGGATATTAGGTGATTCATTGAGATTGGATATTGGACATACATATGGGATTACTGATTTGTACATTCGGGATATAGGAGATTACTCGATATTGTACATTGAGGAGACGTGAGACTTATATGATGTGAGAGCCCAACGTGGGGGCTGATTTGAGGAATTGGGATTTGAGTGTCTTGATGGATTGTGATCCTACCATGATGACAGGATTCCGTGGGATGACATATTTCACTCCATACCTCATACCTTTTCATTTATGCATTGTTCCATGTATTAGGAGTACCTGTTAGTGTACCCTTCATGATTGCTGCATATTTACATTCTCATATCCCTATTGCATGGTTATTGCATACTACTGTCATGTTACTATTGCTTCACATATTGATTGTACCTGCTAGTGTACTTTCCATTATTCTGCATTCACATGACATGTTACTACTGTAATTGTATATCTTAGATTCATGTTGTACGTACATTCCTGCGATTACCTGCATATGTTATTTACTATTCACGAGTTGGCAACTCACCCCCGTTGTGCCACAGGTGTTATAGGTTGTTCCCTAGAGTAGTCGATGCAGGCTATTCAGCTATTCAGCTATCATCTTTTGCTACAGATACCGCATCGGCTCACAGTATACTATTTTGCTTAGGTGGGTTGGATGATTATCTGTATTTCATATTGTACATTCGTTGTATCTTGTACTCTCCATCTACTATTATGTTGTTGACTTAAAGACTTGGTAAGGACGATATTGTATATTATTGTGGAGTTGTTGTCTTTTATGTACAGCTTTCTCTCTATTGTCTTTATTTCTTCGCTACGGCGTCGTATATTTGTATTGTATTCATCTTGCTAGTTTTTACAAAGAAGGGGGTGTTGCCAAAATTTTAAAGAAAGAAAGTAGGACTTTTAAAGAATTTGGGTTGCGATTTCAAATGTTTCAAATACTTTTATTATCTTTTCCGTTTTTTTCTTGGTTTAGATTTCTGGGTTTTGGCTTTCTTTTACTGCGTTACGTCTTTAGGCGTTGCGTAGTATTAGGGCCGACACGCGCCAATTTCGGGTCGTGACAAAGTTGGTATCAGAGCGCTAGGTTTTACCTTTCGGAGTGTAGGATGACCTTAGTATGATGGAGTAGGTAGCTTAAGCAGAGTAACGTAGTGTGTGTATGTCTGCAGCATACCCACGATGCGGTACTTCGCCTTAAGTGACCTAAGTTCAAATTTGCTTGAAATTCTTTCCTTGATGATTCATGTCCTTGCGATTCGATTTCCTTGTTCTTATCGAATCTTATCTCATATCTATTGATAGACTTGCCGCCGATAACTATGGGGACTCGGAATGATGCAGCGAGGGCCGAGGTCAGAGTTGGCTCGGGTGAGACGAGTACTGACCAGGATGGCACTCTAGTTGCACAGGTGCAGACGGATCAGCCTACGACATATACTATTGATAGGCTTTTGGCAGAGATGCAGGACTTCCGCCAGACTATGAGTTCATTGGTTGATGTCGTTCGGGAGCTACGACAGGAGGTTGTCACCCCTGTTACTCAGTTGTCACTTACGATCAGCATGCAGCAGTCCGTCACCTACATAGCACCAGTGGTTGCAGCTCTAGTTGACGAGGCGCATATTCCAGAGGCTCAGAGAGTTCCAGGACAGTGGAGGACTCGTACCAGTGTACCAGCCCAGAAACAGAGGTTTAGTCATCGAGACAGATTCCGTGGCCGTCGCAGGAGTAGCAGAGGCTTAGGACAAGGACAGTCGTTCAGCTCTCATTTCCAGGATGGTCAGCAGTCAGCGCGTGGATGTTTTCGATGCGGAAGCCTTCAGCACTTCGTCAGGGATTGTTCCTTAGCACCTCGTCATGATCGTTTTCAGAGAGGTAGTGGACGTGGAAGATTCGCTCAGAGGGCTCAGTCTACCAGAGGAGTTCAGCCAGTTGCGGGTAGAGGGCAGACACAGGAGTTTGCTTCTACTCATCGGGACGCGCAGGCGTCCAATGTGGAGTTTTCAGGTATCCTTAATTTATATGTTCTTTTGATGTACTCGTTTGCTTTTCATACTTGTACCGTGGTTGGGTAGATTAGTCGTAGTTTGTTGTTTTAACTTCTGTCAGCGATTCTTTTGTTGCTCGACACGTATTTCAGTTGCGTGCCAATCGGATAGGAGATAGTGATTCGTCCGTCGTTTTGGTCCTTCTAGAGATGTTGGATTTGACGTTCTCCTGGGCACGGACTGGTTAATTACGTGCTAGGCGTCTGTGGACTACCGTGAAGAAAACAGTCAGGTTTGTTTTCCCGGCAGGTCAGTTCTTGTTGTGCAGGTGGATAGTTGTGCCGCCTCTCACAGCTTGAATTCAGCCTTTTTCTCTAGTCGGCTACTGAGGAGATGTCGTGGATTCTTGGCGTTCATTCGTGATACCGTAGCCACAGAGGGTTTGTTGGACCGGTGTTCCTTTCGTGCGAGATTTTTTCCGACGTTGTTCCGGATGAGCCGGCAAAGCTTGGGAGCTAAAGAATCAGCTGCAGAGTTGTTTGTTTGGGGAGTTTTGTGCGTCTGAGTGTTTCGCTTTTGGAAGCTCCTATTTCTGTTCGTCAAGGAGAAAGACGGCAGCTTGGGGGCTGTGTATCGACGGATCGTTAATTGAACCGGCTTACAGTGCGGATAGGTATCCTTCACCTCGCATTGACGATTTCTTCGATCAGCACCAGAGTGCGAGACATTTTCTAAGTTTGTTTGGGATCAGGTCATCATTATTGCGGATTCGGAGTGATGGTATTCCGAAGACTGCCTTATGCGTGCTACGGGCTTTGTGTGTTTTAGTGAGTCATTGGATTCACTGATGCCCTACCAGCATTCGTAGATGTGATGAACCAGATTTCTTCAGGACGTTCCTCGACCAGTTATTGTTGTGTTGTTTACAACATTCTGGTCTATTTAATGTGTCTTGAGGGACAGGAGCAGCACTTGAGGATTTGTCATGCGGATACTGGGAAAGCCCCGGCGGTTGCTAGATTCTCGGAGTGTATCTTCAGACCTGTTTTGTGTTGACTCACAGGTCTTGTAGTTATGGGAGACAGTTTCGTATGGTTCCGAGGGAGATCGTGGCCGTGCAGCTTAGGTCCAGACTTGTGTGCAGGACGGAGGTCCGCAGATTTTTTTAGGCTTAGCAGGTTCTTACCACCGTTTCGTGCAGGATTACTAGAGTAGTGTTGCACCGTCGACTAAATTGACCAGAAGGGAGGTTCCTTTCTTTGGACTGAGGCATGTGTGCGGAATTTTTAGCAGTTGAAGATTCAGTTAACAACTGCATCAGTTCTTTCTTTGCTTTCTGGTTCGGGCGACCTTATTGTTTAACAGTAATGTTTCTTGAGTGGGCTCGAGTGAGTACTGAGGTGACACTATAGAGTTATTGCTTTTGCTTCCCTACATTTTGAGGAAGTACGAGAAGGATATTTCACTCATGATCTGGAGGTGGCCGCGGTGATTTTGCGTTGGAGATTTGGAGACACTACTTGTTCGAGAGTCATGTCAGATTTTCACGGACCACCAGAGCTTAATGAACATCTTCCTCCAGCGGATTTTGATTGTTGTGATAGTCTTCTGCAGATTTACAGTTTTTGTGTGATCGTTGAGTACAGCTTAAGTTCGTCTCTACGGAGGGGAAAACTTGCTCATGTCCGTGCCCGACCACTTTTCTTAAATCGCTTTCGCGAGACACTGCCCGCCGATGCTCGTTCGTCGGAGATACTTGAGCATACTCGGCTGGGTAAATGATTCAGAGTCCTTGATTTGTGACAAGGGTGTGCTAAGATAGGGACGCGTTTGAGTACCTGATGTTATCAGGTAAAGACGTGCAATCCTAGAGCAGGCACATCTATCAACACTCTATATTCATTCAAGTTCCACCAACATTGACGTGACTTGTGAGATAGTTACGGGTGGACAGGAATGCAAAGAAAAGTTTCAGGTTTCGTTTCAAGGTGTCTGTCTTTTGTGTGTTTGGGTTGAGTATCTGAGGTCGGCTGGAGAGTTGCAACCTTTTACCGTTCCGAAGTAGGAGTGGGAGAAGATCTCCACGAATTTCGTTATGGTGTCTACCTAGGGTTAGTCAGGGTGTGACTCCATTCGGATTCTTGCCGTCCGGTTATACTCAGTTTGCTCAGTTGTTCTTTGTTAAGTCGTGTGTTTGTGTTAATTGTTGTCGGCGGTTGGGGATCGTCACTCGCCATAGTTAGGGTTCTCCTTCGATAGCTGCTATTAGGAGACACTCCAATTGGCAACCTATAGGTTTAGGGGTTAGGTCGTGTCGATCACCAGTCTATTGTTTTCTGACTCTGCGTAAGTAGGATTTTGGACCCCAGCTAGTCTAGAGACTTCGGAGATGATCCAGTTGATTCAGGTCAGGATGAGAGTAGCCAGTGCAAATAGAGGTCTTATGCCGACTGTGTTGGTCGTAGACTTAAGTGCGCAATGGAGAATCATGTATTCCTGCGGAATTTTTTTTCCGATAAATGACGTGTTGGATTTTGGGAAGCTTATCCCGGGATTTAGGTCCTTTTTGAGATCCTATAAGCGGGTTAGTTTTGTTGCCTTTAATTTGGCACTTCCACCCAGATTATTGAGTATTCATCCCGTTTTCCTTATATTAATACTTTACGATTACCTTCATAACCTTTCCTACATGATTGGCACCAGACCATTTAGCTTAGACGCGATCTTTCGTTCGCCAGCAACCAATTGTGTTAATGGCTCGGCGGGTGGAGGAACATCGGTCAAGGGTCTTGCCATCTGTGAAGGATTTTACTTGGACGTAGCCGTATAAGTGATATAATCACTTGGGAGGCTGCGAGCAAGAATTGGGAGTTGTATTCTTCTCTTTGAAGGTACGCGTATCGGTATATTTTTAAATTCGGGGACGAATTTCTTTTAAGGGGGAGAGATTGTAACACATTAGAATGTGTTTTGTGGCTAATTATATTTTAATGTATGGTTTTAATAAAAAGTTTACAAAATTGGTTTTCAATTATTTTATCCTATTTAATGAATATTTTATTCGATTTTTTCCTAGGCTTGCACACACTTGTGCATGATAACTAGGGTTGTAATTTGGGGTTAAACATGATTAGCAATCATGGTTAACTAACCATTTCCCCTAATCTAGTTTTATAAGTTTGTATTAAGTGTTTTGGTTTTATTGTTCATGGTTGTTTTTAAAATAAAAAGGGTTTTGATTGTTATTGTGTTGACTTGGTGAGAGAGAGAGAGAGGGTGCATTATGAGGCATGATGGCTTTGCCCATGCCTTCATTTAATGAAGAGAGGGGGTGAGAGGGTTGACACTTGATGCCATCATTTTGTTGCCTCTCATTTTCTCTTATCACTTCTCTCATTCTCTCACTCACTCATACTATCACACACTCACACCCATACTCACTCAGCCCCAGTAGCAGCAGCAGAAGAGGCAGCAGCATCTGAAGCAGCAGCAGCTCAGCAGCTCAGCAGAAGCAGCAGCAAGCAGCAGCATCAGCAGCAGCAGTAGCAGCTCCAGCAGCCACAGCAACTCCAGATCTTCTCCTCCTCCTTTCTCCTTGCATCGTAGGGTCGTGTGAGGTATAATCCTTAAACCTACTTCCTTGTTTGCTAAGTTTGTGTAGAAGTAGCTTCGGTTTGAGATAAAAGTGAGATTTTGTGCTATATTTGGTGATTGGTGTGAAGTTTTGTTCATGTGATGTAAGTGTTGGTTAACCTAGACTAATTAGGTGTTATTAGGGCCATGTATACCTAATTAAAACCTAGATTACACCAAATTACCATAGGGTTTCTAATTGTGCAAAATTTAGTGTTTTTAAGTGAAATTTCACCTTTCAGTGATCTGCTATAGGCCCGAGTAGTTCAGGTTAAAATTGAGGAAACTGGAGCACACTAGATATACCCTGACCACACCACCTGAGTACGAACCCCTAACCCCCTACCCAGGCCGCCGGTTTAATCTTTCTGGCCGCAATTTGCGGCCAGATGTGGGAGTTTTTGGGTGTAGTTTGCATGGGTAGGAGTCTGCTGTTATTTCTAGGCCAGTGGTATGTATAGTTTTGTAAGATTTGACCTGTAGGAAAATCTGGGATCAATTATCATTTTGCATGTCCGTTGTGTTTGCGTGATACGCGAGATACGTGAGTGGGTTCTGCGATCCAGCATGTCGCGGCGTGTCGCGGTAGGTTTAGACGCATATACACACGTTTTAGGGTATCGTGCACACGCGCGTTTAGTTCGCGACGCGGGTTTCTCGTTTGGGTTCGATATCGCGTTTTGCGGAATATTTGGCTTATATATGATTTCCATGTCTAAATTGCAGGTTTGCCGGCGGGGACTACAGACACTGCTACAGGGGGGAGCAGATGGTAGGATTCACCTAGCGTGGAGCGAAGGTGAGAAGATTTAACATCTACAAGGGAATCGCCCGCATGGCGTTATGCGTCTGGGCTAGGATTCAAATACTTGTCACATATTCTACGTCATTGTTAGAATTGCACATTTACCTTATTTCCTTGATATAGTTGTACTGTAACTAGCAGCCGTAAGACACTGCACATATTATTGACGGTTCATGTTGCACGAGCACGGATTGTATGCTACACACACACCGTCAACACATTGCCATGTCATACACAACCCCTTATTGATACTATATTGCTTATCATACATGACATTTAGCTTATCGGTATACCTATAGTGTATCTTACCATTAGTAATAGGTACATTTACATCTTACGATACAGCTACAGGTATACCTTGCTCATATTTTACTTATACCCAGGGGGTATCCTACATATTCTAGTTATACCTAGGGGGGTATAAGACATCACTTACTTATAGGTAGACACCTATACTCAGCTGTACCTTATTGATTTCGCATACATCTGGTTTCAACTACATATTCTCTTTTATATGCTCGCATTTCAAATATATCGCATATATTTATTCCTGGATTTGCGCATTTTTTATTGGGATTTTAGATGATGTTTTCTGGATTTGGGTAACGCGGGAGTTCATGAAATTATGCATACATTGAAAACCCCGGTTTCCTTGATATGATATTTACGCAGCCACCATGAGATTTATCGGTTCTGATTATATACTCCATACGAGATATGGTTGCCATATGAGGGTACATGGTGGGGCCCGGTATGGTTCCCCTCGGCAAGATGATCGATGGACTTTGCCGATTGAGCCTGGAGGCGGGCGAGTACCTACCGGTGACAGAACTAATGACTCGGCGGGGATCATGGAGATACCGTTGGGAGTCATGCACGTATTCATACGTCGAAAGGCGAGGGTCAGAGCTAGGCACTCGTGCTTTCGGGATAGCGTATGATACGTACCTATCAGGATTTCTGTGTCGATGCTTGGCACATTGTTTTCATGATATTTTCTTTAAACACCTTTGTATATATAACAGGGGATTTAGCCGTTGTTATATATACCCTTACACCAATATTAGTGGAATGGGACACTAATATATGTGTATTGACCCCATCATATTTATTTCTGCAAATATATACCTTTAGGATGTTAGAATTCTACTTGAGTTTTGATTTGGGATATTAGGTGATCCATTGAGATTGGATATTGGACATACATATGGGATTACTGATTTGTACATTCGGGATATAGGAGATTACTCGATATTGTACATTGAGGAGACGTGAGACTTATATGATGTGAGAGCCCAACGTGGGGGCTGATTTGAGGAATTGGGATTTGAGTGTCTTGATGGATTGTGATCCTACCACGATGACAGGATTCCTTGGGATAACATATTTCACTCCATACCTCATACCTTTTCATTTATGCATTGTTCCATGTATTAGGAGTACCTGTTAGTGTACCCTTCATGATTGCCGCATATTTACATTCCCATATCCCTATTGCATGGTTATTGCATACTACTGTCATGTTACTATTGCTTCACATATTAATTGTACCTGCTAGTGTACTTTCCATTATTATGCATTCACATGGCATGTTACTACTGTAATTGTATATCTTAGATTCATGTTGTACGTACATTCCTGCGATTACCTGCATATGTTATTTACTATTCACGAGTTGGCAACTCACCCCCGTTGTGCCACAGGTGTTACAGGTTGTTCCCCAGAGTAGTCGAGGCAGGCTATCAGCTATTCAGCTATCATCTTTTGCTACAGATACCGCATCGGCTCACAGTATACTATTTTTCTTAGGTGGGTTGGATGATTATCTGTATTTCATATTGTACATTCGTTGTATCTTATACTCTCCATCTACTATTATGTTGTTGACTTAGAGACTTGGTGAGGACGATATTGTATATTATTGTGGATTTGTTGTCTTTTATGTACAACTTTCTCTCTATTGTCTTTATTTCTTCGCTACGGCGTCGTATATTTGTGTTGTATTCATCTTGCTAGTTTTTACAAAAAAGGGGGTGTTGCCAAAATTTTAAAGAAAGAAAGAAGTACTTTTAAGGAATTTGGGTTGCGATTTCAAATGTTTCAAATACTTTTATTATCTTTTCCGTGTTTTTCTTGGTTTAGATTTCTGGGTTTTGGCTTTCTTTTACAGTGTTACGTCTTTAGGCGTTGCGTAGTATTAGGGCCGTCACGTGCCAATTTCGGGTCGTGACATATATGCATTTGTGGTCACCCTTGATATCATAGTATTACCTTCAGGATATAGTGACCTCGGAAATCATTATTTTATTCGATTTCTACTTGTTGATATTTTCTAATCTCGAGTTGGCTACTCACCCCCGTTGTGCCACAGTTCTTGCAGGTTTGACCACTTGGGATCAGTTCCGGTATTGCTGGCACACAGCTTCATCCAGGGTGTTTGCTTTGGTAGGTGGGACACATGTTGGATCGTGCCCACTCTCCTATTATTATATTCCATTGTATCTAGATAAACTCCATCACATCATATCACATAAGATCATATCAGAAACTAGAACTGTATATTGGTAGACTTAGAAAGACTTGGGTTTGTGCGAGACTTATAGCGATGGGTTGTGTTCGCTTCTTGAGTTTGATGTCTTGCTTTATTGTTCTTTCTGTGTTGGTCTTCGCTGTTGGGCGTCGTATACGTATTACTTGCGTGGTTGTGTTTCCTCCAGTTTGCGTAGAGCTAGCTCCTGCTTGGGGATGCCTATATATTGTTTTATATTAGGTTTTTGGATCAAAATATACAAGGGAGGTGCTATCCGAATTTTGAAAGGACAAAATATGATTCATTATACCTTATTTCAAAACTGCACTCCAATATATAAAAAAAAGGTTTAGATTTTCTGGGCTTCGGCTTACTTAATTTACGTTACACCTGTAAACGTGGCGTGATTTATGTGCCGGTCACGAACTAAATTTCGGGTCATGACAAAGTTGGTATCAGAACGTTAGGTTTAACCTTGGTTTGAGTCTGAGTTAGACTATACGGAGTCTAGGGCGTATATATTCTGGAACCTAGGCTTGACCTTACGGAACTTAGACTTGACGGGGGGTATTAGACCCCAACTTTCGTTTCATAGTGTAAGTCCATGCTACCTCTCCCGGTACTTTCGGGCATGCGGAATTTGGTGAAAAACAATTTTCTTAGAGGTGGTACCATAGACTCAAAACCGGATCTTTGTTAAACATCTAACTAACAACCTAACTACGAGTTGCTAACTACTCGGTTAGGGGGTTATACCTTTCTATTTCTCGAACTCCTTCGTCTTCAAGCTTCGATGGTCGTCCGGATCGCCTTCACTCCGTCGTCTCCTTGCGCCGAAGATAGATCCACCTCGAAAGCTTCAACCTTTGGCTCCTTCTTCGAACTTTGAAGAAACTAGTTCACTCGGTTTGCTAAACCTTGTGAACTAGAGTGAGTAGAGAAGAGATTGTATGGGATTTTATCTATGGTTCTTGGTTCTCAACTCATGAGACAAGTGAACCATAGAGTCAAGAGAGGGAGAGCAAGAGGAGGAGATGAGAGCTCAAGAACAAGAGAGAGAATGAGCATGAAAGAATGAGAGAAGACTTTTCTCATTTGGCTCTCATAATCCAAAACAATCATAACACCTCATATCAATCAAGTATTATGTGATGGTTTAAGCAACCATAGCCATATCATTTCATGCACTCATTTTGCACAAAAGAGCAAGCAAGCAAAAGTCTTTGCCATGAAATGATAGCTATAGTTATCATGATGGTCAACTAGTCAAGCCTAGTCAACCGGTCAACAAAGTCAACAAGTCAACAAAAGTCAACAAGTCAACAAAGTCAATCCCTCAACAACCATGTCACCATAATACTTAATTAATATAATTGTTAATCACATATCATATCCTCATTAGGGTTGAGCAAAAGGTCAATAGTCAACTGTCAGCGGTCAACAACCCTAATGAGAATCCTCTGCCTCTGTCTCTCCGTCAACTGTGCATACACACCCGCATCCGCGTTCCGAAGAACACGAATACAAACTGGATAAATCCAATCCCAATACATACACTAGGATCTGGCTTAAACCAAAGCCCGCTAGTGTTAACTGTCCGGACACTGTACGTGCATAAGTGCACGGATGTGACCGAACCCTGTCGCAAAACCATGCGACCTGCCGCAAAACCATGCGACCTCTACTCTTTTGCCTAAAGGCGAATAGCTTTCTGTGTGGGACTCTAAAGACTCGACACTACGCTGGCAGTGGGTTTAACCACAGACCGCAAGCGGCACTAGCTGTGCGTAACGGTCCCCAGGTAGAAGCCGACAAGAAGACTGACGAGGTGAAACCCATCTGAACTCCTACTGAGCCTGAATGTGACAATCTTCGTATAGTCCGGTCTGTTCGTCTGATACATCGCATGGCGGGCCTAGGGGGGCGGTAAACGTCAGTCCCCTAATAGCGGTACAAGTCGTGTCGGAGTGAAGCCCAAAACACCCTGAGATAACACTGGAAGCCTACCAGTATATCTCGATTGCCCTGGCCAGGGACTACTCGTGTAATGGCTCTCCTAGACACAGCGCGATGTCAACCCCCAATACCGGGAAAGACGAATCCTGTCTAACCGTCACTTCCTCCAAGTGCTTCAGGACTGCACCCAACTACCACCTGTTTGCACGACTCCTTTGAGCCGTGGTAGGGTAGTAATCAAAGTACTGTGGGAACACACTCGAGGCGAAGTGACAGTGTCAAGTCAGCGGACTAAGCTGTACTCATGTCACCTGGGAACTGATAACTGACGATAGGTATAATACCAACCGGTCAGTTCCCGACGAGTCCTGTCCAGTGTACTCGTAACCTAACGAGCACCCGTATACTATCTCCAGTACGACGTACTGATGGCTGTGGGACAGACCATCTCCCACACTGGTATGAGAAGCGCATACGCTAGTCTACTCCGGAGTATCGATGCCCTGTCTCGATAGTCCTGCGACTAGGGGCCTGTATAAGGATGTGCTTATAGATTACCCAGCCCCCACTAGTGTGACTGCCATCACAACGCTGGTAATCAAGCAAAGATCCTAAGGGCTCCACTAATGTGTATAGGTGATATACTAAAATAAACACATGTACACATTGAGTGTAGGTTTGCTAGGCACGCGCACAAGGGTCTACGAGGCATCAACCATGCCCGAATAAAAATTTAGCCGTGCCGAACAACCCGAATACGGAACTTTAAACTAGAGATTAGGCGATAACTTGCATGCTAAACACTTTAACACTAAGTGAGAGGGATTACAACCTTTGTAGATCCGGTCCTTCACTTCATATGCTCCGTGTTGTGGTCCCTTCGCTGCGATCATCGGGTTCCGGGCTCTCGAGAGGTTCCACGAAGAGAAAGGCGCAACCTTTGCTTCCGATCTTCGATACTAAGATGATCTACCTCGAAGTTTCTTTAACACAAGCTAACACTCATGAAATGATGTGAACACCCTCATCTAAATGGCAAGGGAAGATGAGGATGATGAAGTAGGAATTTTGCTCTATTTATTTATCATTTTCTCACTATTATTCATCACCTTTGAAAAACAAGCAAGCTTTTCCATGGAAGAAAGAATGAGGAAGAAGAAGATCAATCCATTTGTGATGAATAGGAAATAATAATATGATAGATAAAGCAACCATGGTTCACTTAACCTATGTAGAGAATTGACTAGGGTTAGGGTTTTTGGGTAATTAAAAGAATGAGTCATGAACAAATATCTTTAACAAAACAAAACAAAACCTTCTAGAAACTTCTAGAAAGTTTAACCCTAATCCGAACCCTAATCAAGTTTAAACTCCACTAAACGAGTTGCATTAGTTATCATATCATGTTACAATATTATATATCACATATATAATATTTACCGTAACAAAATAAAATAATACAATTAACATATATCGCATATATATCAATGTATTACCCGAGTGAGAAAAAGAATCTTTTAGTGAGCAAATATTAGTTAATGTCATTTAATATATCATATATATTATTATACATTAAATTATCGAATCAACACTTGATCCGACAATCCGGCTATATCGCATATAACCGACTAATATTTATCCGTACCGATTCATCGAATCAACACTTGATCCGACGACCCGGCTGATATCAAATATCGCGAGAATAGAATACGGTATCACATATCGCATTATCCTCGGTCCCGCACATATCACATATGTGCTCCTACTCCGTTTTGCCTGAGTCAAGAAACCTCTGTGTAGGACTCTAAAGAATCGTCAATACGCCGGCAGTAGGTGATGATCATATCAAACACCCACAAGCTGCAAGCGGTTAGCTAAACGTAACAGCTACCCAGGTATTGAGCGCTCAGAAGATCAACAAGCAAGCCTGTAACTTCTCCTGTGAATCCAAACAGTAACACTCCCGTACAGTCCGGTCTCGTCGTCTGATATGTCGCATATCTCGCCTAGGGGTGGTAAACGTCAGACCCCAGTAGCTCGATAAGTCGTGTCGATATGAGGTCTATAACAGTTAGAGAAACTACTGATAACACTTACCAGTAAATCTCAGCAACCCTGGCCAGGGATTTCCGGTTATAGCCAATCGAGCACAGCACAACATCAACTCCCTATACCGGGAGAGACGAATCCCCTCCTATCGCTCATTGCCTCCATGTGATTCGGGACTGTACCCAAAAGCCACCTTTTTGCACGCCCTCTTGGACGTGGTATGATGGAAATCAAAGCACAGTGGGAACCACACAAGACTCTATGACGATCTCGGGTCAATAGACTACTCTGTACCAGTGTCACCGGAGAACTGCCATCTGACGTATGGTATAATACCATCTGGGAGTTCTCGGCGAGTCCGTCCAGTGTACTCAGTCTCCACTGAGCACCCGTACACCATCCTTGATGTCAAACACCGATGGATATGGGATCATCCATCGCCCATCATATAGGTCAAGATGCGTATACGCTAGTCTACTCTGGTGCATCGATGCCCTGTCTCGATACACCCTCGACTAGGAACAGTTATAGGATGTACTCGCCGACCACCGTGGCCCCACTAGTATGATCTCATCATAGTCCCAGTAGTCGAGTACATATCCTAAGGGCTTTATCAACATGTAATTTAGAGACTATCAGAGTACATGTTAAGATAAAGTACAACCAGATAGCATACTATCATGTCGAGCAAGAAAGTCTTCCCTATATATGTCCTAGCATCCACTACAATATACATCGTATGTACAGTAATGGCCTCTAGGGCATACATATAACTAACAATCTCCCACTTGCACTAGGGCCATCTGTTATGGTATCGCATACCCAACAGTTAGCTGCGGTTGAAGTATCTCATACTCAACCATCCCATAAAAGTCTCTACTGGGAAAAAGGCCTTTGTGAGTGGATCCGCGCTGTTGTCCTCTGTGTCTACTCTCCTAACCTCGATCTCCCTGGAGATCAACCATCTCCATGATCAGGTGATACTGCCTAAGAATTATATCTGGATATCTGATGGGACGGAAGTTCCTTGGCTAAAGCCACAACCCCATTGTCACACAATGGAAGGAACACAGTTCATCTTATGAACTTATATATATCCAGACTGCCTCTTTGGTAGCATCTTTTGTAACGATGTATCTTGCCTTTAATCGTCTAGTATGTCACAGTATCTAGCTTGGAACTCTTCCAACATACCGTCCCTCTACTGAGGGTAAAGACAATGCCTGCGACTGACATTCAGTCGTCCTTATCTCCCTGGAACCTTTCCAGTGATTCTCTCCAGGATCGATTGATACCATCTCACTACAACTAGTGAGTATCCTAACATCCAATTAGATCTATCTCATAGATCCAAAACCTAGGATTTAGTAGGTATCATTTTGATCTTATATGGAGAATCCTTGTGATAAGCGGAGATTGACCAAGCGTAGCATAGGAAACTCCTTCCCTATCAAGAGTATGTCATCCACGTACTCTACGAGGATCACCACCATACTCTCTACTACCTTTTCGTATATACAAGGTTCATCTACCATTTTGATGAAGTCAAACTCTTTGACTACCACATCAAAACAGATGTTCCAACTCCGCGATGCCTGTTTTATCATATAAAACATCTTGCACGCGTTTCCGCTGCTCCTACTGTCTACGAAGCCCTCTGGCTGTGTACTTATAGACACTCTTTTCTAAAACATCATTTAGAAAAGCAGTCATGACACCCAACCACCAGATATCGTAGTCATGGTATGTAGCCGTGGCAAGTAGGATCTGGATGGACTTAAGCATAGCTTTGAAAGTCTCAACTTTTCCATGCACACCAAGTAATCTTCTCAAGATATACTCGCTCCTGATGGGGATTTAACCCTTCAGACAAAGCAAACAAAGTCCATACTTTGTTGGTGTATAAGGATTCCATCTCAGATCAATAAGCATCCAGCCATTCTTACAGAGTCCCACTCCTGATGGCTAGCTCGAAACTAGTTGGGTCATTATCTCATGATGCAATCCTCGCTCCCACTGTCATAGAGAAACCGAAGTATCTCTCAGGTGGGTGAGGAACCGTACTAGATCGGCGGAGAGGCTGAGGTTCGTTGGAAACTATTGAATCCTTTGGTTTTACCAAATCATCAGCTGCATTTTGTATAGCTGGAACATTTCCAGTTTTACATTATAGACCTTGCCTCGAGCTTGTCCGGACTTTGCTTTTAGACATAGGCTGGACAACCCCAAATCTTAACAAACTTAAGATATGGGCTCTTCCCATTCCATATCGCATATGAAGTGGTAAGCAACTAATTTGATTTGAACCCTATTCAATAGGTATGCAGCTTCTCAAGTGCATAACTCCCAAAAGGAAATAGGAAACTCAGTAGTACTCATCATAGAGCACACCGTATCACATAGGGTGCTATTGCTCCGCCCCGATATACCATCGTGCAATGGTGTATACGGAGGAGTAATGCTGCGAGAGAATCTCATTCTCCTTTAGAATAGTCCAGGAATCCCGTGCTCAAGTATTCTCCTCCTTGATCTCATCAAAGGACATAATACTTATACCCGTATTTTGGTTCTCTACTTCTAACTTATATTCTGTGAATATCTCAAAAGGTTCGGACTTGTGTTTCAACAGGAACATATGTCAGAATCTTGAGAGATTATCAGAGAATGTAATGAAGTACAAAGAACCGATCTTGGCATGTGTAGACAGGGGACTTTCATACATCAACATGTATCAATCCCAAAAGTTCACTAACTGTTTCTCTGTTTCCAATAAACAGAGCTGTGGTCATCTTATCTTTGTGACATGACCGGCAAGTTTCACAAGATGTAAATTCAAACTAATTTGAATATGCATCTTTATGTAACTTCAGCCAGTCGGGTCACATTGATATGACCTAGTCTACAATACCTCAAGAAGGATTTGTTCATTTCTGAACTCTTCCTCTTGTGTGTGTTCTATATACTGAGAACTGTAGTTTGATTTAGAACGTGAATGCTTTTAGATAACGTGCCTGAACCGATCAACTCTTGATATAGGAAATGTTCAAAACATTATCCAACAATACAAAATTATATCCTTTCTTTACTAATAAAGAGACTGATATGATTTTGTATATCAGGTTCGGTATCTAATAACATTTGTTCAGAATCAATGTATTCTAGTAATACAGGGTGACAGTAACCAACAGACTTGGCTGCAACACTTGCACCGTTTTCTGTCTCATGAAACTTATCACCCGTTCTCAGTTCTCTACCTATCTGTAGCCCATGTAACAGATTACATATGCGGGATCCTGATCCGGTATCACATACCCAGGACGTAAAGGATACTGAGAAACAGTTCTTTGTAATGAACACACCCGAAGATGATGCATCAACATGCACTTTCTTCGTTTAGGCGGCACGGGAAATCTGGTATTCCCCAATTTCCTGCTCTATCTTATAACAATTATAAGTTGGAGCGGGACCATCGTTCCCCAGCTCAGTATAACAAGCGGGTTCGGTCAATATATCTGTTTTATTATCTTGATTAAGGCGTGATATGGTCGCTACCTGGAGAGAGAGAGAAGAAAACACTCAGCGTATGCTCTTGCAAGATTAGATTGGTTATCTAATATATCTAATCAGGATGTCTCCCACTGTTTTAGTCAAATCTTCCTTCAAACCCTAAAAGGAAAGACTAGCCGGGATTAATTACGCGCTACAAGTTCGCCAATCTTTCAGCCAGGCCAGTGTCTGTACTTTGAGGGAGGTCCCCCGTGCTTTCGCACGAACCTAATTACAGTAAACCTCGTTTTCCCAGAGGCGTAACCCCGTTAACACCTTTCTAGACACCTACTTGATCGGCTAATTGTAATGTGTAAAACTCTCCCAGGAGTAACTCTTACTCGCAGCGGGTATCGGGATCCAACTATCACATAGAAGGTAGGCAATCTCATTGCAAATTTCAACACTTGAAATTCCCAATAATGTTTTGCCCCTAGCAGCTTATGACCTTGGCTAAGGTCAACAAATCATAAGTGCTAGCCAAGTTCAACCCGTCATTTCCCGATTGAATTAAACCCACCCGCACGACCCTTGGCTAAGGTCAACAAAGTCGCACGACTACCCTAACTCAATCGCATCATATGCTTATGCAGATAAGCACTAATCAGCTACCGCACACTACGCCTTGACTAAGGTCAACAAATGTAGCACGAATACTAACCAGTACTTATCTGAAATGACGGAGGGCTACGACGGGTTTTTCAGAAAACCCTTTGCGTAATGAACTTGATATCGTTGTAGAATCGAGTGATTTTAAATGGAGTGTATTTGAGGCTTTTCTAGTTTTGCTAAAGGGGTCACTCCCGGTGAAGGGATCGTCGGCCCTTTCCTCATCGAATAAGGTGCAGGATATATCACATATACCGCTGTGCAAAGCAAGAACTATAGAAGCAATCAAATGACAAACCGAGTTTGTAGCATCTGCCAGTTATTGCTAAAGGAGTCACTCCCGGTGAAGGGATCTCGGTCCTTTCCCTATCGAATAAGGTGCTGGATGTTCTACAAGGAACACCGCTATGCAAAGCAAGAACTGTAGCTACCAGTTTTTATAAACAAGTTTCTACAACATCTTAGGTTTCTTTTAATTTCATTAATCTCATTAATGAAGTCCCATTTTAATTATGCTTCACAAGCATCTCTTTTGAAACGAAATCTGCAATATAACATATATCTCATATATAATATATAAACATTCGTCTCAGGCAGTAATATGATCTCATCACAGAACATTGCAGCAGAAGAACATATATGAAATATTGGATATACTAGGACGTCCGTGTTTTCAATACGAGCCAGTATAAAACACGGATTCCACGGTCGCGATGAATAGCCAAACCCACATCCCTAGACCCCTACGAGAGCGGCAAGTAACACTGCCAATTCTAGGGTTAGGAGACCCGGTCTCGACTCCTCGAGATGGTCTCCCACTGGACCTTAGAACCCGGTTACTTGTGCTCCCCGCCTTGGGTCTACCTAATGCGGAAAAGTAAATAATATACAACGGTGACATCATCCGCTACCTGGAAGTGCCCCAATAAAAGAATATTACATACAAATGAATTTTACATGAATGAAAAAGAAAAACTCTCATCTCACATAAAACCCCCGGCTATTCAAACGCGACGATCCAATAGAACATATCACAGCAATACATAATATCTCATATCATCAACGTAAGCAAGTATGCGTATCCCGATTGTCGTTGAGGTATAGCAACGAAGCCGGCGATACACCACATACTACGCTTACGGTCACAGAAAAGAAAGTGTAAAACTACAACAGTTGGAATCCGCAACTTCCTTAGACATCGCATGCCTAACCAAATGAATTCCTTAGACATCACATGCCTAACAATTATAAACCTCACATTTTAGTCTCTTTATCGAAAAACTCTTTTCAATACCAAGTCGGGCAATTCAACAAGATTCCCGACGTCCTGATCGAACGCTCGTCGCAAACTTTAGTAGACGGCCGCACCCCCGATACCGTCGACGAAGTGCACCAAGGCGGAACACCGCTACCGGGAGCACCCGAACGGATGCTTTCGGTGACGGGGTTCTCCTACGGTCACTTGGTCGGGGCTATGGAGTGAGGCTGTCTATTAAGTTTACCCGGCGAGTATCCGCGTACACTACGTGATTGCGACGGACTTTTGATCACATCAAAATTCCGTAGCAACCGATCAACTGAGACTAAACTACTATGTTTATAATATTCAAATCAGTTATCTCATAACTATTTGTGGATTCCAATTATTGTATCACATTCCAGATAAACAGACAAAGTTAAACTTTCCGATCGAATCATCAAGCACCCAAGATTTCCCCAATATATCTCAACACTTGAAATCAGTTTAAAAACGTCCATCACATGCCACAGTACCAATGGTCCAGCCGTAGAAGGGTCAAGCCAACGCCTCACATGTGGCACGCCGTACTGCCCCAAACCCTAAGGTTCAAAGGGCAGTTCAAGACGGTCACATAATCGAGTTAAGGTTTGTTGTCTTCTAGAGGGTCCATCGAGTTACTTGCACGACTTAGAACATTCCTAAACACGAGGAAAAATCCAACTTTTGAAAAATTTTCCGACAGGGGAAAAAGTGAGTTATTGATATCCGTTCGAACTTTTTAACAGTTTCTAAAAGTTATCCGGAAAAAACACATAGACAAAATTTGATAATCCGATCGAACATTCGAATCCCCAAAATAACCCCAGAAAACTCAACAGTAGAATAAACACTAAAATTATCCAGAAAACTCACCACTGAATAAAAGAAATTACTGTGTAAAAAGAAGTCAACAAGTCAACATTCTCGCCGCGGAACCGCCGCGCCACGTGGGCATAGGCCGCGGTTCCGCGCCGTAATGACGGCGTTAGAGATCCGTTTTGCACAGTTTTTCTTAAAAAACCCTGCTTGATTTTCTGAGCACTTTTAATTAGGAAAAATCCCAGTTTTGAAAAAATTTCCAGAAAGTGGGTTAGATCGGGTTTTCCGGGTTCGATCGGACTTCAAACTTCGTCTAGACTTCGCCTAAAGCTCTAGCTTGGCTCTGATACCACTGTAGGGTTGCTAGGCACGCGCACAAGGGTTTACGAGGCATCAACCATGCCCGAATAAAAATTTAGCCGTGCCGAACAACCCGAATACGGAACTTTAAACTAGAGATTAGGCGATAACTTGCATGCTAAACACTTTAACACTAAGTGAGAGGGATTACAACCTTTGTAGATCCGGTCCTTCACTTCATATGCTCCGTGTTGTGGTCCCTTCGCTGCGATCATCGGGTTCCGGGCTCTCGAGAGGTTCCACGAAGAGAAAGGCGCAACCTTTGCTTCCGATCTTCGATACTAAGATGATCTACCTCGAAGTTTCTTTAACACAAGCTAACACTCATGAAATGATGTGAACACCCTCATCTAAATGGCAAGGGAAGATGAGGATGATGAAGTAGGAATTTTGCTCTATTTATTTATCATTTTCTCACTATTATTCATCACCTTTGAAAAACTAGCAAGCTTTTCCATGGAAGAAAGAATGAGGAAGAAGAAGATCAATCCATTTGTGATGAATAGGAAATAATAATATGATAAATAAAGCAACCATGGTTCACTTAACCTATGTAGAGAATTGACTAGGGTTAGGGTTTTTGGGTAATTAAAAGAATGAGTCATGAACAAATATCTTTAACAAAACAAAACAAAACCTTCTAGAAACTTCTAGAAAGTTTAACCCTAATCCGAACCCTAATCAAGTTTAAACTCCACTAAACGAGTTGCATTAGTTATCATATCATGTTACAATATTATATATCACATATATAATATTTACCGTAACAAAATAAAATAATACAATTAACATATATCGCATATATATCAATGTATTAACCGAGTGAGAAAAAGAATCTTTTACTGAGAAAATATTAGTTAATGTCATTTAATATATCATATATATTATTATACATTAAATTATCGAATCAACACTTGATCCGACAATCCGGCTATATCGCATATAACCGACTAATATTTATCCGTACCGATTCATCGAATCAACACTTGATCCGACGACCCGGCTGATATCAAATATCGCGAGAATTGAATACGGTATCACATATCGAATTATCCTCGGTCACGCACATATCACATATGTGCTCCTACTCCGTTTTGCCTGAGTCAAGAAACCTCTGTGTAGGACTCTAAAGAATCGTCAATACGCCGGCAGTAGGTGATGATCATATTAAACACCCACAAGCTGCAAGCGGTCAGCTAAACGTAACAGCTACCCAGGTATTGAGCGCTCAGAAGATCAACAAGCAAGCATGTAACTTCTCCTGCGAATCCAAACAGTAACACTCCCGTACAGTCCGGTCTCGTCGTCTGATATGTCGCATATCTTGCCTAGGGGTGGTAAACGTCAGACCCCAGTAGCTCGATAAGTCGTGTCGATATGAGGTCTGTAACAGTTCGAGAAACTACTGATAACACTTACCAGTAAATCTCAGCAACCCTGGCCAGGGATTTCCGGTTATAGCCAATCGAGCACAGCACAACATCAACTCCCTATACCGGGAGAGACGAATCCCCTCCTATCGCTCATTGCCTCCATGTGATTCGGGACTGTACCCAAAAGCTACCTTTTTGCACGCCCTCTTGGACGTGGTATGATGGAAATCAAAGCACAGTGGGAACCACACAAGACTCTATGACGATCTCGGGTCAACAGACTACTCTGTACCAGTGTCACCGGAGAACTGCCATCTGACTTATGGTATAATACCATCTGGGAGTTCTCGGCGAGTCCGTCCAGTGTACTCAGTCTCCACTGAGCACCCGTACACCATCCTTGATGTCAAACACCGATGGATATGGGATCATCCATCGCCCATCATATAGGTCAAGATGCGTATACGCTAGTCTACTCTGGTGCATCGATGCCCTGTCTCGATACACCCTCGACTAGGAACAGTTATAGGATGTACTCGCCGACCACCGTGGCCCCACTAGTATGATCTCATCATAGTCCCAGTAGTCGAGTACATATCCTAAGGGCTTTATCAACATGTAATTTAGAGACTATCAGAGTACATGTTAAGATAAAGTACAACCAGATAGCATACTATCATGTCGAGCAAGAAAGTCTTCCCTATATATGTCCTAGCATCCACTACAATATACATCGTATGTACAGTAATGGCCTCTAGGGCATACATATAACTAACATTGAGGTAGAAACAAACCAAGTATCATACATCTATATTGAGCAAGATTGTTTATACAAGGTGAATATCCCAAGCTTCCATTAAGTAATATACAAACTAGTATGATACAGTAATGGCCTCTAGGGCATATACACTAACAATCTCCCACTTGCACTAAGGCCATGTACTGGCGTATCGAAGACCTATCATCTCGATCAGCCGCTCGAACTGAGTCTGGGGCAAGGCCTTGGTGAATGGATCTGCAGTGTTATCTTCTGAAGCGACTCTCCGAACCTCGATCTCCTGGCGATCCACGATCTCCCTGATCAGGTGATACCACCTCAAGATGTGTCTGGATTTCTGATGGGACCTAGGTTCCTTCGCTAAAGCTATAGCCCCGTTGTTGTCGCAATACAGAGGTATTGGATCAACAATGGACGGAACCACCTGAAGTTCTTTAAAGAACTTCCTTATCCAGACAGCTTCTTTTGCGGCATCAGATGCAGCGATGTATTCCGCTTCCATCGTCGAGTCTGCAACGGTTTCCTGTTTGGAACTCTTCCAACACACCGCCCCTCCATTGAGGGTAAAGACAAAACCCGACATGGACTTGGAATCATCCTTGTCACTCTAGAAGCTGGAGTCAGCAAAGGCCTCGATCTGGAGGTCTTTTCCGCCATACACCAAGAACATCTCCTTAGTCCTTCTCAGGTACTTGAGAATGTTCTTTACCGCTATCCATTGTTTCTCCCCTTGGTCTGACTGATACCGGCTTACCACACTGAGTGCATAAGCTACATCCGGCCTGGTACACAACATCGCATACATTATAGAGCCTACCGCAGAAGCGTAGGGTATAATAGACATGCGATCCCTCTCCAAATCAGTCTTGGGAGACATCCCTTTAGAGAGGGTGATCCCGTGACAAGCCGGCAGGTTACCGCGCTTGGAATCTTCCATACTGAATCTTTTTAGTATGGTGTCGATGTACCTAGACTGTGAAAGTCCTAATATCCTCTTGGATCTATCACGATGGATCCGGATCCCCAGGATGTATGAGGCATCACCCAGGTCTTTCATGGAGAACCTGTGTGACAAGAACCCCTTGACAGATTGTAGCATAGGAATGTCATTTCCTATTAAGAGAATGTCATCCACGTATAAAACAAGGAATACTACAGTTCTCGCTACAAATCTACTATAGATGCATGGTTCATCTGGATTTTTGATAAAGCCAAATTCCTTGACCATCTCATCAAAACAGATGTTCCAACTCCGCGATGCCTGCTTTAGTCCGTAAATGGACTTAAGCAACTTGCACACCTTTCCGCTGCTCCCACTCTGAATGAAACCCTCTGGCTGGTCCATATAGACACACTCCTCTAAATTTCCATTTAGAAAAGCTGTCTTTACGTCCATCTGCCAAATCTCATAATCGTGGAAGGCAGCAATGGCAAGAAGGATCCGAATGGATTTCAGCATAGCTACTGGAGAAAAGGTCTCGTCATAGTCCAAACCAGGTCTTTGACGAAAACCCTTTGCAACCAGTCTAGCTTTATAGGTCTCAACCTGTCCATCTACACCAATCTTCCTTTTGAAGATCTACTTGCATCCTACGGGTTTTACCCCATCTGGAGCAACGTCCAACGTCCATACTTTGTTGGTGTACATGGACTCCATTTCGATCCGCATTGAATCCACCCATTTTACCGAGTCGACGCTCTGAACGGCTTGCTGGAAGCTAGTAGGCTCATCATAATCTATGATGCAATCCTCTCTATCCCCGTCTATGAGAAAACCGTAGTATCTCTCGGGCGGATGAGACTGCCTACTACTCCTGCGGAGCGGCGTAGGAATGTCCTGTTCTTTTGAACCCTCTGGTTCCACTAAGCTTTCAGAAATAGTCTGTGGTTCTGGAATTTCTTCCAGTTCTACTGTGCTTCCACTTATCTGGGTTTCCAAAAACTCAGTTTCCAAGAAGTAGGCATGACGAGAAACAAGAACTTTTTGTTCCTCATCGCAGTAGAAGAAATATCCATTGGAATTCTTTGGATATCCCACGAACTTACACTGTACTGAGCGTGCCTCGAGCTTGTCCGCATGCTACTTTTTAACAAAAGCTGGACATCCCCATGTCTTAATGTGCTTAAGATAGGGTCTCTTCACACACCACATCTCATATGGTGTAGTAGGCACAGTCTTAGTTGGAACTCGGTTCAAAAGGTATGCAGCTGATTCTAGCGCATATCCCCAGAATGATCGCGGTAACTCAGCGTTACTCATCATGGACCGAACCATATCTAATAGGGTTCGGTTCCGTCTCTCCGATACACCGTTATGTTGCGGGGTGTATGGAGGAGTAAGCTGAGAGAGAATTCCGTTCTCTTTTAAATAATCCAGGAACTCGGCACTTAAGTATTCTCTACCTCGATCCGATCTTAGAATCTTAATACTTTTGCCGGTTTGTTTTTCTACTTCATTCTTATATTCCTTTAACTTTCCAAAGGCTTCGGACTTATGTTTCATTAAGAAGACATAACCGTACCTTGAAAAGTCATCCGTAAAAGTAATGAAGTAAGAATAACCGCTTCGCGCATGTGTAGACATTGGACCGCACACGTCGCTGTGTACGAGTCCCAAGAGCTTGCTCGCTCTTACTCTGTGTCCAGTGAACGGAGTCTTTGTCATCTTTCCTTTGAGACAGGATTGACAAGTGGTATACGATTGATATTCGAACGGATTCAAATATCCTTCTGTATGTAACTTCGTCAAACTTCTCTTATTGATGTGACCCAGTCTACAATGCCATAAGAAAGTCTGATTTATTTCCGGAGACTTTGTTTTGTGTGTATTCTGGATATTGAAAATATGTGGTTGATTTAATACGTATATACCATTGCTCAATGTACCTGACCCAATCAAAACTTGATTAAGGTGAATGTTTACAACATTACTTACAAACGCAAATTCATAACCTTCTTTAGAAAGTAAAGATACAGAAATGATATTACAAGTTGCGTTGGGTACAAAAAAGCAATTACGCAAAACCAAAACATGTCCATATGACATTCCCAGGTGATAGTCCCCCACGGCCTTAGCATCCATGCTAGCTCCGTTTGCAACTCTGAGGGTCATGTCACCTGCCTTCAAAACCCTACGGTTTCTCAACGCCTGCAAAGAATTACAGATATGAGATCCTGATCCGGTATCCAATACCCAGGAAGTAGAGTTTATTGAAAGACAGTTTTCAATAACATACACACCTGAAGCTGAAGCCGCAACCTGCTTCAATTCCTATGTCCTGGCTTTCCAAGCCCTGCAATCATTCTTCCAGTGACCTTTCTTATGACAATAGAAGCATTCTTCTTTATCCACAAGCTGCTCCGCTTTCTTTGTTGCTTTTGCTTTTCCCTTCGTATCCACTTTACTAACACCGCCCCTTGGTTTGGCGGGGGCTTTCTTCTTCTTTCCCTTGGCTTTCGCCTTGGACCTAGAAGAGGAAGATCCTCCTACAAACAAAGTGGATGTTTCCCTACCTTTCTGTAGGGTGCCCTCTGCATTCCTCAGCATGTTGAGGAGTTCTGAAAGTTCAACTTCTTTTTCTTGTAAGTTGAAGTTCAGTATAAACTGGGCGTAAGTGGAAGGAAGGGACTGGAGAATCATGTCCGTATAGAGCTCATTCTCCAATGTGGTTCCAAGTTCCGCGAGCTCTTCAATGAAGCCAATCATCTTAAGCACGTGTTCCGCTACCGATGATCCGATGGCCAACCTTGCCGAAAATAACTTCTTCGACACTTCGTATCTTGCGATACGAGATTGCTCTCCATACAGTTCTTTTGTATGGAGAAATATGGATTCAAGGTCCATATTCTCGTGCCTCCTCTGATGTTCGTTGTCCATCGAGGCAAGTACGAGGCACTTGGCCTTCGCGCAATCAATCTCCCAGGTCTTACGGATTTCCTTATTCGCGACGCTGGAAGTGGGACTTGGGACAGGGGAGCTTTGGTGGTAAGAAGATACCCCAGCTTGTCGTAAGTGATTGCCATTTTGACATTCCTGAGACAATCTTTGTAGTTTGGCCCTGTCAGTATGTTTTTATCTAGCAGTAACTTAAGTCCAGTCATGACGATTGGTCGCTGCAATTAGGAGAGAGAAGAAGAAACACTCAGCAAGATGCTCTTGCATGTTTAGAGTGGTTTTTAGTTTGTCTAAATAGGATGGCTCCCACTATTTCTCGAATCCCTCCTTAAAACCAAAAAGGAAGAATTAGTCAGGATCAATCTCACCGTACAATACTTGCTTAACCGTTCGGCCAGGCTGGTGTCGGTACTTCGAGGGAGGTTTTCCAACGCTTTCGCGAAGTTCTTTAATTTAAGAACCTCTTTTCCCTGGGGGCGTAGCCCCGCTAACACCTTTCTAGACACCTACTTGGTTTATAGCATTGATCGTTAAGTGAGAAATTTCCCGAGGAGTAGCATATACTCACAGTAGGATCGGGATCCAAATATCATCGTGTGACGAAACTGAAGGAATCCTACCAGAATCATCACACTCCAAATGGTATGCAACACAAGCAAGTTTCAGTTCTTTTGAAACTCCCGATGTGGATTTTTGCCCCATGCTCTTATGACCTTGACTTTGGCCAACAAATCATAAGTCACATGTCAAGTTCTACCCGTCGTTCTCCAGGTTAATTTGAATCCACCCGTACCTACCCTTGACTTTGGCCAACAAGGCAGTACGACTGTTCCAAACCAACGCATCTATCTATGTTGCACATGAATACCCAATAGCTACCAATCACTATGCCTTGACTTTGGCCAACAAACACAGCTTGAATACTATTGACTATTCATGTGAAACGACGGAGGGCTACGAATGGTTTTGGCAAAACCGTGAACGTAGTGAACTTGATTTAGTCGATGGAACGAGATAGCTTTTAAATGGAGTGGCTCAAACTCCGCATTTTAAAAGTTTGTTTTGAAAAGAACCGAGTGGTTTTTCGAAAATGTTCCAACGACTTTTACTTGGTTTATTTTCTTGCATTAGTTCTTTTAATGCGTGATATTCTTGCATTAGTTCTTTTAATGTGTCCCATCATTTAATCCTACCATTGCAGAAAACAACCAAAATATGACGTACGCTTATGCCATTCGCATTCGCCACGGGGCCCCGTCATTACCCGTTAGGTTACTTAACTAACGACAGAGCGGGGGCTGGTCTAGCGCGGCTGTAAAACATAAGCAACGCCTAAATAATATCATATATAGATATATTGCAATGATAGACATTTCAGATCACAGATGAACACATTGGATATACTAGGAACCTGCAATTCGTACGAGCCTGTAACGAAAAGCAGATTACACGGTCGCGGTGAATAGCCAATACCCCACCCAAGACCCCTGCGGGTGCGGCAAACTACCCGCCAAGTACCCGAAGCGAAGCAACCTCCCTCATCCCCGTGAGTAGGCCACTCGGCACTTCGGCATACCCGGTAGTTTGTGCACCCCCTCCATGGGTCTATCCTAGGAGCAAAAACAGTAAAAAGAAATTATACAATGACGGCTACAACCCCGACCCGGTTGTGCGGCCATACAAATAATTATTACATCAATTTACAAATTTACATGAATTGAAAGAAAAGAAAACTCTCGTCTCACAACCCCCGGCTATTCACCCGCGACAATCCAACATATTCATATACACATTCCAGCAACATTACAGATCACAGATTTGTATAACCCCCACTAATCGACATATAGCGATTAGCAGACGTTCAATACAAATATCACAATACAGAAAAACCCGTCAGCTAAAGTCTTTTAGAAGTTCGATCAAAAATACGGATTTTCAGGCCCTAAACACAAAATTTTCGTTCTGGAAAATCTGGGCAGAAAACACATATTCCAAAAATCCCAAAATACCCCTATGAGCAAACTGCAAAAAAGAAAACCCATGACCGAGTCATCTCGGCCGCGGTTCAGCGGCGGAAGCAAGCTCCCGCCGTGGAACCGCGGCGCTTTTATCGAGTTAGGGTGTCAAATTTTTGCAGTTTCTTCAGAAAACCCTGAGTCGATTTTTGGTGTATTTCAAAAAAGTTTTCCAGCACTTTTAAAATCGACAGAAAGTTTAAAAACAGGGTTCGTTTTGTGACTTTTTCTTTGATCGATCTTCTAGCTACTTTGCTAACATGTTAGATAGAGTTTAACTAGGCTCTGATACCACTGTAAGTCCATGCTACCTCTCTCGGTACTTTCGGGCATGCGGAATTTGGTGAAAAACAATTTTCTTAGAGGTGGTGTAAGTCCACGTTGCCACCCCCGGTTCTTACGGGGAGGCGGAAACGGTATAAAAATCAAATTTTTAGTGCAAGAAGCAACATGGACTATGCAAGGTCGGGATCGATACCTAAACTAAAACTAGCAACCTAGCTAAAGAAGTTTAGCTACTCGGATGAAGATGGTTATACCTAGACTTGAACTCCTTCGTCTTCAAACTTTGTAGAGGTTGATGGTTCTCCTTTGTCGCCTTCTCCCGTCGAAGATGGATCCACCTCGAAGGCTCGACCTTTGGGCTCTTTCTCGTATTTGGAGTGAACTAGAATCGCCGGCTTGCTAGACCCTTGATCCTAGAGTGAGTAGAGAGTGTTTAGGGTTTGCTTTTGTTTTTCAAGAGAAGGATTCTCAACTCATGAGAAGGTTTCTCTTGACTAGAGGAAGAAGAAGATGAAGTGAAGAGAGAGAGTGAGAAGGGTTTGCTTTTGTTTTTCAAGAGAAGGATTCTCAACTCATGAGAAGGTTTCTCTTGACTAGAGGAAGAAGAAGATGAAGTGAAGAGAGAGAGTGAGAATGATAGAATGAGCTCTTTCTTTTCCTTTTGCAACCATAACAAAAGAAAAAGAAAAATCAAAATAATAACAATAATCAAAATGAAAAAGGTTTGATGGATAGTTTAGAATGACTAATATCATTACATGCATTAAATGAATAAAGCAAGAATGAAAAGGCATCTTGCATTTGTAATGATGGTAGTCAAATGTTCAACCATGGTCAACAAGTCAACCATGGTCAACAAGTCAACAAAAACTAACCATGACACAATTTCATTTTATTATATATTATTAAATGATATAATACAAATCCATTAGGGTTTGGAAAAAGACGACTGTCAACTGTGCATACGCACCCGTTCCGAAACCCTAATGGAAATCATCTTCCTCCTCCTCAAATAACTGTGCATACACACCTGCATTCTTGTTCCGAGGAACATGAATACTGAGAGATAAAAGCAACCCCCAAATACTATACCAGTATCCGGCTCAAACCAGAGCCCGGTGGTAATATCTGTCCGGACTCCAAACGTGCACAAGTGCGCGGATGAGAACGAACCCTGTCGCAAAACTATGCGACCTCTACTCTGTTTTGCCCACAGGCGAATACCCTCTGTGTGGGACTCTAAAGACTCGACACTACGCTGGCAGTGGGTTTAACCACAGACCGCAAGCGGCACTAGCTGTGCGTAACGGTCCCCAGGTAGATGTCGACAAGAAGGCTGACGAGGTGAAACCCCATCTGTACTCCTACTGAGTCTGAATGTGACAGTCTCCGTACAGTCCGGTCTGTTCATCTGATACATCGCATGGCGGGCCTAGGGGGCGGTAAACGTCAGTCCCCCAATAGCGGTACAAGTCGTGCCGGAGCGAAGCCCAAAACACCCTGAGATAACACTGGAAACCTACCAGTATATCTCGTTTGCCCTGGCCAGGGACTACTTGTGTAATGGCTCTCCTAGACACAGCGCGATGTCAACCCCCAATACCGGGAGAGACGAATCCTGTCTAACCGTCACTGCCTCCAAGTGCTTCGGGACTGCACCCAACCACCACCTGTTTGCACGACTCATTTGAGCCGTGGTAGGGTAGTGATCAAAGTGCAGTGGGAACACACTCGAGGCGAAGTGCCAGTGTCAAGTCAGCGGACTAAGCTGTACTCATGTCACCTGGGAACTGATGACTGACGATAGGTATAATACCAACCTGTCAGTTCCCGACGAGTCCTGTCCAGTGTACTCGTAACCCAACGAGCACCCGTATACTATCTCCAGTACGACGTACTGATGGCTGTGGGACAGACCATCTCCCACACTGGGATGAGAAGCGCATACGCTAGTCTACTCCGGAGTATCGATGCCCTATCTCGATAGTCCTGCGACTAGGGACCTGTATAAGGATGTGCTTATAGATTACCCAGCCCCCACTAGTGTGACTGCCATCACAACGCTGGTAATCAAGCAAAGATCCTAAGGGCTCCACTAATGCGTATAAGTGATATAGCAAAATAAACACAAGTACACATTGAAGTAGAGACAAACCAAGTAGCATACTACTATTTTGAGCAAGATTGTATATACAAGGTGAATATCCCAAGCATCCATTAAGTAATATACAAACTAGTATGATACAGTAATGGCCTCTAGGGCATATACACTAACAATCTCCCACTTGCACTAAGGCCATGTACTGGCGTATCGAAGACCTATCATCTCGATCAGCCGCTCGAACTGAGTCTGGGGCAGGGCCTTGGTGAATGGATCTGCAGTGTTGTCTTCTGAAGCAACTCTCCGAACCTCGATCTCCTTGCGATCCACGATCTCCCT
Source organism: Agapanthus africanus (assembly GCA_030015575.1). Lineage (NCBI taxonomy): Eukaryota > Viridiplantae > Streptophyta > Magnoliopsida > Asparagales > Amaryllidaceae > Agapanthus > Agapanthus africanus. Next base: position 335,159,236 of record JASDDO010000031.1, read on the forward strand.
GATCAGGTGATACCGCCTCAAGATGTGCCTGGATTTCTGATGGGACCTGGGTTCCTTCGCTAAAGCTATAGCCCCATTGTTGTCGCAATACAGAGGTATTGGATCAGCAATGGATGGAACCACCTGAAGTTCTTTCAAGAACTTCCTCATCCAGACAGCTTCTTTTGCGGCATCGGATGCAGCGATGTATTCCGCTTCCATCGTCGAGTCTGCAACGGTTTCCTGTTTGGAACTCTTCCAACACACCGCCCCTCCATTGAGGGTAAAGACAAAGCCCGACATGGACTTGGAATCATCCTTGTCACTCTGGAAGCTGGAGTCAGCAAAGGCCTCGATCTGGAGGTCTTTTCCGCCATACACCAAGAACATCTCCTTAGTCCTTCTCAGGTACTTGAGAATGTTCTTTACCGCTATCCAGTGTTTCTCCCCAGGGTTTGACTGATACCGGCTTACCACACTCAGTGCATAAGCTACATCCGGTCTGGTACACAACATCGCATACATTATAGAGCCTACCGCAGAAGCGTAGGGTATAATCGACATGCGATCCCTCTCCAAATCAGTCTTGGGAGACATCTCTTTAGAGAGGGTGATCCCGTGACAAGCCGGTAGGTTACCGCGCTTGGAATCTTCCATACTGAATCTCTTCACTATGGTGTCGATGTACCTGGACTGAGAAAGTCCCAATATCCTCTTGGATCTATCACGATGGATCCGGATCCCCAGGATGTATGAGGCATCACCCAGGTCTTTCATGGAGAACTTGTGTGACAAGAACCCCTTGACAGATTGTAGCATAGGAATGTCATTTCCTATTAAGAGAATGTCATCCACGTATAAAACGAGGAATACTACAGTTCTCGCTACAAATCTACTATAGATGCATGGTTCATCTGGATTTTTGATAAAGCCAAATTCTTTGACCGTCTCATCAAAACAGATGTTCCAACTCCGCGATGCTTGCTTCAGTCCATAGATGGACTTAAGCAACTTGCACACCTTTCCGCTGCTCCCACTCTGAATGAAGCCCTCTGGCTGGTCCATATAGACACACTCCTCTAAGTTTCCATTTAGAAAAGCTGTCTTTACGTCCATTTGCCAGATCTCATAATCGTGGAAGGCAGCGATGGCAAGAAGGATCCGAATGGATTTCAGCATGGCTACTGGAGAAAAGGTTTCGTCATAGTCCAAGCCAGGTCTTTGACGGAAACCCTTCGCTACCAGCCTAGCTTTATAGGTCTCAACCTGTCCATCTACACCAATCTTCCTTTTGAAGATCCACTTGCATCCTACGGGTTTTACCCCGTCTGGAGCAATGTCCAACGTCCATACCTTGTTGGTGTACATGGACTCCATTTCGGTCCGCATTGCATCCAGCCATTTTACTGAGTCAACGCTCTGAACGGCCTGCTGGAAGCTAGTAGGCTCATCATAATCTATGATGCAATCCTCTCTATCCCCGTCTATGAGAAAACCGTAGTATCTCTCGGGCGGATGAGACTGCCTACTACTTCTGCGGAGCGGCGTAGGAATGTCCTGTTCTTCCGAACCCTCTGGTTCCACTAGACTTTCAGTAATAGTCCGTGGTTCTGGAATCTCTTCCAGTTCTACTGCGCTCCCACTTATTTCCTTTTCTATGAACTGGTGTTCTAGAAAGTGGGCATGACGAGAAACAAGAACTTTTTGTTCCTCTTCACAATAGAAGAAATATCCCTTGGAATTCTTTGGATATCCCACAAACTTGCACAGTACTGAGCGTGCCTCGAGCTTGTCCGCATGCTGCTTTTTCACAAAAGCTGGACTTCCCCATATCTTAATGTGATTAAGATGGGGTCTCTTCCCACACCACATCTCAAATGGCGTAGTAGGCACAGTTTTAGTCGGAACTCGGTTCAAAAGGTATGCAGCTGATTCTAGCGCATACCCCCAGAATGATCGCGGTAACTCAGCGTTACTCATCATGGACCGCACCATATCCAATAGGGTGCGGTTCCGTCTCTCCGATACACCGTTATGTTGCGGGGTGTATGGAGGAGTAAGCTGAGAGAGAATTCCGTTCTCTTTTAAATAGTCCAGGAACTCGGCACTTAAGTATTCTCCACCTCGATCCGATCTTAGAATCTTAATACTTTTGCCGGTCTGTTTCTCTACTTCATTCTTATACTCCTGGAATTTTTCAAAAGCCTCGGACTTATGTTTCATTAAGAAAACATAACCGTACCTTGAGAAGTCATCCGTAAAAGTAATGAAGTAAGAATGTCCGCTTCGGGCATGTGTAGACATTGGACCGCACACGTCACTGTGTACGAGTCCCAAGAGCTCGCTCGCTCTTTCTCCATGTCCAGTAAACGGAGTCTTTGTCATCTTTCCCTTGAGACAGGATTGACAAGTGGCATACGACTGATATTCGAACGCATTCAAATACCCTTCTGTATGTAACTTCGCCAACCTTCTCTCATTGATGTGACCCAATCTACAATGCCATAAGAAAGTCTGGTTTATTTCTGGAGACTTTCTTTTGTGTGTATTCTGGACATTGAAAATCTGTGGTTGGTTCAATACGTATATACCATTACTCAATGTACCTGACCCAATCAGAACTTGATTAAGGTGAATGTTTACAACATTACTTACAAACGCAAATTCATAACCTTCTTTAGAAACTAAAGATACAGAAATGATATTACAAGTTGCGTTGGGTACAAAAAAGCAATTACGCAAAACCAAAACATGTCCATCTGACATTCCCAGGTGATAGTCCCCCACGGCTTTAGCATCCATGCTAGCTCCGTTCGCAACTCTGAGGGTCATGTCACCTGCCTTCAAAACCCTACGGTTTCTCAACGCCTGCAAAGAATTACAGATATGAGATCCTGATCCGGTATCCAATACCCAGGAAGTAGAGTTTATTGAAAGACAGTTTTCAATAACATACACACCTGAAGCTGAAGCTGCAACCTGCTTCAATTCCTGTGTTCTGGCCTTCCAGGCCCTGCAATCATTCTTCCAGTGTCCTTTCTTATGACAAAAGAAGCATTCTTCTTTATCCACAAGCTTTCCCGCTATCTTTGTTGCTTTTCCTTTTCCCTTCGTATCCACTTTACCAACACCGCCCCTTGGTTTGGCGGGGGCTTTCTTCTTCTTTCCCTTGGCTTTCGCCTTGGACCTAGAAGAAGATGATCCTCCTACAAACAAAGTGGATGTTTCCCTACCTTTCTGTAGGGTGCCCTCTGCGCTCCTCAGCAGGTTGAGGAGCTCTGAAAGTTCAACCTCCTTTTCTTGTAGGTTGAAGTTCATTATAAACTGGGCGTAAGTGGAAGGAAGGGACTGGAGAACTATATCCGTATATAGCTCACTCTCCAATGTGATCCCTAGGTCAGCGAGCTCCTCAATGTAGCCGATCATCTTTAGCACGTGCTCGGCTACTGATGATCCGACGGCCATTCTTGTCGAAAACAACTTTTTCGACGCTTCGTATCTTGCGATACGTGATTGCTCTCCATACAGTTCTTTTGTATGAAGCAATATGGACTCCATGTCCATATTCTCATGCCTCCTCTGATGTTCGTTGTCCATCGAGGCAAGCAGGAGGCACTTGGCCTTCGCGCTATCAATCTCCCAAGTCTTGCGGATTTCCTTATCCGCGACGCTGGAAGTTGGACCAGGGACAGGGGGAGCTTTGGTGGTAAGAAGATACCCCAGCTTGTCATAAGTGATTGCTATCTTGACATTCCTGAGCCAATCTTTGTAGTTTGGCCCTGTCAACTTGTTTTTATCTAGGAGTAACTTAAGTCCAGTCATGTTGATTGGTCGCTGCAATTAGGAGAGAGAAGAAGAAACACTCAGCATGATGCTCTTGCAAGTTTAGAGTGGTTTTTAATTTGTCTAAACAGGATGGCTCCCACTGTTTCTCGAATCCCTCCTCAAACCATAAAGGAAGAATTAGTCAGGATCAATCCCACCGTACAATACTTGCTTAACCGTTCGGCCAGGCTGGTGTCGGTACTTCGAGGGAGGTTTTCCAACGCTTTCGCGAAGTTCCTTAATTAAAGAACCTCTTTTCCCTGGGGGCGTAGCCCCGCTAACACCTTTCTAGGCACCTACTAGGTTTATAGCATTGATCGTTAAGTGAGAAATTTCCCGAGGAGTAGCATATACTCACAGTAGGATCGGGATCCAAATATCATCGCGTGACGAAACTGAAGGAATCCTACCAGAATCACCACAATCCAAATGGTATGCAAATCTAGCAAGTTTCAGTACTTATGAAACTCCCGATGTGGATTTTTGCCCCATGCTCTTATGACCTTGACTTTGGCCAAAATATCATAAGTCACATGTCAAGTTCTACCCGTCATTATCCAGGTTAATTTGGATCCATCCGTATCTACCCTTGACTTTGGCCAAAATGGCAGTACGACTGTCCCAAACCAACGCATCTATCTATGCTACACATGAACACCCAACAGCTACCAATCACTGTGCCTTGACTTTGGCCAACATACACAGCTTGAATACTATTGACTATTCATGCGAAACGACGGAGGGCTACGGATGGTTTTGGCAAAACCGTGAACGTAGTGAACTTGATTTGGTCGATGGAACGAGATAGCTTTTAAATGGAGTGGCTCAAGCTCCGCATTTTAAAAGTTAGTTTTGAAAAGAACCGAGTGGTTTTTCGAAAGTGTTCCAACGACTTTAACTTGGTTTATTATCTTGCATTAGTTCTTTTAATGCGTGATATTCTTGCATTAGTACTTTTAATGCGTCCCATCATTTAAATCCTACCATTGCAGAAAACAACCAAAATATGACGTACGCTTATGCCATTCGCATTCGCCACTGGGCCCTGTCATTACCCGTTAGGTTACTTAACTAACGACAGAGCGGGGGCTGGGCTAGCGCGTCTGTAAAACATAAGCAACGCCTAAATAGAAAGCAATGATAAACATTTCAGATCACAGATAAATACATTGGATATACTAGTAATCTGTAATTTGTACGAGCCTGTAACAAAAAACAGATAACACGGTCGCGGTGAATAGCCAATACCCCACCCAAGACCCCTACGGATGCGGCAAACTACCCGCCAAGTACCCGAAGCGTAGCAACCTCCCTCATCTCCATGAGTAGGCCACTCGACACTTCGGCATACCCGGTAGTTTGTGCACCCCTCCATGGGTCTATCCTAGGAGCAAAAACAGTAAAAGAATTATACAATGACGGCTACAACCCCGACCCGGTTGTGCGGCCAAACAAATAATAATTATTACATCAATTTACATTTACAATGAATTGCAAGAAAAGAAAACTCTCGTCTCACAACCCCCGGCTATTCACCCGCGACAATCCAACATATTTATATACACATTCCAGCACATTACAGATCATGTATAACCCCGACTAATCGTCTTATAGCGATTAGTCGACGTTCAATACATGCAAACATCACAGATATAACCATCATAGTCAAAGTGCAGTGAAGTTCGGAAAAATACGGAATTATAGGCCCCCAAAAGTAAATTTTAGTTCTGGAAAATCTGGGCATATAATTTATATTCTAAAAATCTCAAAATCCCCAACTACAGATACTGCACGAAAAACGAGGCGCAGAAGACGACAAAGCGCGGCGGTTCCGCGGCACGAGCCTACCTCGTGCCGCGGATGCGCGGCGCTTTGAGCTCCTCACTGGATCGTTTTTCATGGGTGTTCTTAGAAAAGCCTGAGACGATTTTACAAATATAAAGTTTTTCATTTCGAGCCAAAAAAATTTCAACAGAAACTCAGGTTTTTGAAAATACGGTTTTTTTTTGGGTTTTTACGGTTCCGAACTTCGTTACACTTCACTACCTAGCTAGTTTAAGTTTAGTTAGGCTCTGATACCACTGTAAGTCCACGTTGCCACCCCCGGTTCTTACGGGGAGGCGGAAACGGTATAAAAATCAAATTTTTAGTGCAAGAAGCAACATGGACTATGCAAGGTCGGGATCGATACCTAAACTAAAACTAGCAACCTAGCTAAAGAAGTTTAGCTACTCGGATGAAGATGGTTATACCTAGACTTGAACTCCTTCGTCTTCAAACTTTGTAGAGGTTGATGGTTCTCCTTTGTCGCCTTCTCCCGTCGAAGATGGATCCACCTCGAAGGCTCGACCTTTGGGCTCTTTCTCGTACTTGGAGTGAACTAGAATCGCCGGCTTGCTAGACCCTTGATCCTAGAGTGAGTAGAGAGTGTTTAGGGTTTGCTTTTGTTTTTCAAGAGAAGGATTCTCAACTCATGAGAAGGTTTCTCTTGACTAGAGGAAGAAGAAGATGAAGTGAAGAGAGAGAGTGAGAAGGGTTTGCTTTTGTTTTTCAAGAGAAGGATTCTCAACTCATGAGAAGGTTTCTCTTGACTAGAGGAAGAAGAAGATGAAGTGAAGAGAGAGAGTGAGAAGGGTTTGCTTTTGTTTTTCAAGAGAAGGATTCTCAACTCATGAGAAGGTTTCTCTTGACTAGAGGAAGAAGAAGATGAAGTGAAGAGAGAGAGTGAGAATGATAGAATGAGCTCTTTCTTTTCCTTTTGCAACCATAACAAAAGAAAAAGAAAAATCAAAATAATAACAATAATCAAAATGAAAAAGGTTTGATGGATAGTTTAGAATGACTAATATCATTACATGCATTAAATGAATAAAGCAAGAATGAAAAGGCATCTTGCATTTGTAATGATGGTAGTCAAATGTTCAACCATGGTCAACAAGTCAACCATGGTCAACAAGTCAACAAAAACTAACCATGACACAATTTCATTTTATTATATATTATTAAATGATATAATACAAATCCATTAGGGTTTGGAAAAAGACGACTGTCAACTGTGCATACGCACCCGTTCCGAAACCCTAATGGAAATCATCTTCCTCCTCCTCAAATAACTGTGCATACACACCTGCATTCTTGTTCCGAGGAACATGAATACTGAGAGATAAAAGCAACCCCCAAATACTATACCAGTATCCGGTTCAAACCAGAGCCCGGTGGTAATATCTGTCCGGACTCCAAACGTGCACAAGTGCGCGGATGAGAACGAACCCTGTCGCAAAACTATGCGACCTCTACTCTGTTTTGCCCACAGGCGAATACCCTCTGTGTGGGACTCTAAAGACTCGACACTACGCTGGCAGTGGGTTTAACCACAGACCGCAAGCGGCACTAGCTGTGCGTAACGGTCCCCAGGTAGATGTCGACAAGAAGGCTGACGAGGTGAAACCCCATCTGTACTCCTACTGAGTCTGAATGTGACAGTCTCCGTACAGTCCGGTCTGTTCGTCTGATACATCGCATGGCGGGCCTAGGGGGCGGTAAACGTCAGTCCCCCAATAGCGGTACAAGTCGTGCCGGAGCGAAGCCCAAAACACCCTGAGATAACACTGGAAACCTACCAGTATATCTCGTTTGCCCTGGCCAGGGACTACTTGTGTAATGGCTCTCCTAGACACAGCGCGATGTCAACCCCCAATACCGGGAGAGACGAATCCTGTCTAACCGTCACTGCCTCCAAGTGCTTCGGGACTGCACCCAACCACCACCTGTTTGCACGACTCATTTGAGCCGTGGTAGGGTAGTGATCAAAGTGCAGTGGGAACACACTCGAGGCGAAGTGCCAGTGTCAAGTCAGCGGACTAAGCTGTACTCATGTCACCTGGGAACTGATGACTGACGATAGGTATAATACCAACCTGTCAGTTCCCGACGAGTCCTGTCCAGTGTACTCGTAACCCAACGAGCACCCGTATACTATCTCCAGTACGACGTACTGATGGCTGTGGGACAGACCATCTCCCACACTGGGATGAGAAGCGCATACGCTAGTCTACTCCGGAGTATCGATGCCCTATCTCGATAGTCCTGCGACTAGGGACCTGTATAAGGATGTGCTTATAGATTACCCAGCCCCCACTAGTGTGACTGCCATCACAACGCTGGTAATCAAGCAAAGATCCTAAGGGCTCCACTAATGCGTATAAGTGATATAGCAAAATAAACACAAGTACACATTGAAGTAGAGACAAACCAAGTAGCATACTACTATTTTGAGCAAGATTGTATATACAAGGTGAATATCCCAAGCATCCATTAAGTAATATACAAACTAGTATGATACAGTAATGGCCTCTAGGGCATATACACTAACAGGTGGTACCATGGACTCAAAACCGGATCTTTGTTAAACATCTAACTAACAACCTAACTACGAGTTGCTAACTACTCGGTTAGGGGGTTATACCTTTCTATTTCTCGAACTCCTTCGTCGTCAAGCTTCGATGGTCGTCCGGATCGCCTTCACTCCATCGTCTCCTTGCGCCGAAGATAGATCCACCTCGAAAGCTTCAACCTTTGGCTCCTTCTTCGAACTTTGAAGAAACTAGTTCACTCGGTTTGCTAAACCTTGTGAACTAGAGTGAGTAAAGAAGAGTTTGTATGGGATTTTATCTATGGTTCTTGGTTCTCAACTCATGAGACAAGTGAACCATAGAGTCAAGAGAGGGAGAGCAAGAGGAGGAGATGAGAGCTCAAGAACAAAAGAGAGAATGAGCATGAAAGAATGAGAGAAGACTTTTCTCATTTGGCTCTCATAATCCAAAACAATCATAACACCTCATATCAATCAAGTATTATGTGATGGTTTAAGCAACCATAGCCATATCATTTCATGCACTCATTTTGCACAAAAGAGCAAGCAAGCAAAAGTCTTTGCCATGAAATGATAGCTATAGTTATCATGATGGTCAACTAGTCAAGCCTAGTCAACCGGTCAACAAAGTCAATAAGTCAACAAAAGTCAATAAGTCAACAAAAGTCAACAAGTCAACAAAGTCAATCCCTCAACAACCATGTCACCATAATACTTAATTAATATAATTGTTAATCACATATCATATTCTCATTAGGGTTGAGCAAAAGGTCAATAGTCAACTGTCAGCGGTCAACAACCCTAATGAAAATCCTCTGCCTCTGTCTCTCCGTCAACTGTGCTTACACACCCGCATCCGCGTTCCGAGGAACACGAATACAAACTTGATAAATCCAATCCCAATACATACACTAGGATCTGGCTTAAACCAAAGCCCGCTAGTGTTAACTGTCCGGACACTGTACGTGCATAAGTGCACGGATGTGACCGAACCCTGTCGCAAAACCATACGACCTGCCGCAAAACCATGCGACCTCTACTCTTTTGCCTAAAGGCGAATAGCTTTCTGTGTGGGACTCTAAAGACTCGACACTACGCTGGCAGTGGGTTTAACCACAGACTGCAAGCGGCACTAGCTGTGCGTAACGGTCCCCAGGTAGAAGCCGACAAGAAGACTGACGAGGTGAAACCCATCTGAACTCCTACTGAGCCTGAATGTGACAATCTTCGTACAGTCCGGTCTGTTCGTCTGATACATCGCATGGCGGGCCTAGGGGGGCGGTAAACATCAGTCCCTTAATAGCGGTACAAGTCGTGTCGGAGTGAAGCCCAAAACACCCTGAGATAACACTGGAAGCCTACCAGTATATCTCGATTGCCCTGGCCAGGGACTACTCGTGTAATGGCTCTCCTAGACACAGCGCGATGTCAACCCCCAATACCGGGAGAGACGAATCCTGTCTAACCGTCACTGCCTCCAAGTGCTTCGGGACTGCACCCAACTACCACCTGTTTGCACGACTCCTTTGAGCCGTGGTAGGGTAGTAATCAAAGTACAGTGGGAATACACTCGAGGAGAAGTGACAGTGTCAAGTCAGCGGACTAAGCTGTACTCATGTCAGCTGGGAACTGATAACTGAAGATAGGTATAATACCAACCGGTCAGTTCCCGACGAGTCCGGTCCAGTGTACTCGTAACCTAACGAGCACCCGTATACTATCTCCAGTACGACGTACTGATGGCTGTGGGACAGACCATCTCCCACACTGGGATGAGAAGCGCATACGCTAGTCTACTCCAGAGTATCGATGCCCTGTCTCGATAGTCCTGCGACTAGGGACCTGTATAAGGATGTGCTTATAGATTACCCAGCCCCCACTAGTGTGACTGCCATCACAACGCTGGTAATCAAGCAAACATCCTAAGGGCTCCACTAATGTGTATAGGTGATATACTAAAATAAACACATGTACACATTGAAGTAGAAACAAACCAAGTAGCATACTACTATATTGAGCAAGATTGTTTATACAAGGTGAATATCCCAAGCTTCCATTAAGTAATATACAAACTAGTATGATACAGTAATGGCCTCTAGGGCATATACACTAACACATAGGTTGACCTTGACTGTTGGAGTAGGTAGCTTGAGTAGAGTGACATACCGTACATATGTTCCGCGGCTTATTTACGATACGATACTCCACTTAAGAAACCTTAGGATGTCCATATCTTGAGATCTTTGATACTATTCGTTCCTTTGATCATATATCCATTTGGGATATGATGATTTCCTTCTTTCATGTGATTTATCTTCATCGATACCTGCTTGAGGTTCCTGTCACCATGGTTTGAGCACAGATTGAGCTGCTGCTAGTATTTCGATCAGGACGAGCTCATCATGGATGAGGACTGACTATTGTTGTTTTCTGGTGATATAGGGACATGTAGGTATAGTGTTGTGTTGTGATCTCTCATTTGAGGCGAGTGTTCGGTTTTCCACCGGATGATCGGGCCATTGATAGAGGCGGCTGGATTGAAAGGACTGTTGATGTACAGCCTACCTCAGAGATCGTGACGTTGTCTACCGTGCAGACAGATGACCCAGCTGTTGCTGAGATTGATGGGATGTCGTTTCCAGAGTTTATGAGCTGAAACCGCTGGAGCTTTCAGGCAGAGGTGTGACAGAAGGTAGCTAGTCTATTTCGAGTGGAGCGACTGTTATGATTCGTCATATTTGATGTGCCGACGCAGGCTCAGTTGAGTTGAAGAATTCCAGTTGAAGGATCTTATTCAGATCTAGAGTTGATCGATCAAGAGAGGACGTTGTTTGTCAGATGCTCCGATGTGAGATCGGTAAGTTGACCAGTTTTGGATCGAAGGACCTCACCCAGATACGTTGTGAGTTGATCGAGAACGGATGAATAAAGTGCATTCCTCCGATGATTTGGACGAGTTCCCGAGGACGTGTTCGGCTAGATATCTTCTACAGAGTGATGAAGATACCGAGTTCGTGATTTCGTGTCCGTGTGTGAGAGACTCCAGATTGACCGTAGCCGAGAAAGAATTGCAATATACAGACAGCAAGAAATGACATCGAAGTGGACGATAATAAATACAAGTGGAACAAGAGGTTCGTACAAAGATTTTAATGAGCGGTTGTTACACTCCATTGATGCTAGAGGATTGATATGTGTGCAAAGGCATTAGATACAGCCAAATTTCCAGATGAAAGCCGTGTTGAGGACACAGCTGTCCATTTATGAGAAAAGAGTTACGCAAGAGTGCCAACCTTCGTATAGTTTGACATAGGTGAGATCGGAAGAAACCGTGAGCAGGTTCTTTCCAGGACACCGCAGTGATAGAGATTTGCACCAGGATCAGTTATAGCGTGCGTATTCAGAGGGCCAGATGCCACCGTTTATAATGTGTCGTTGTGACTAGTCATGTTGATTGGCCAAACGGTGATCAAAGGAGTTCTAGAGCGGGACTGTTCCGTTAGTATACCTGACTAGGCCGCCGAGGAGAAAGATTGCGAGATTGATAGTTCAGAAGAGAAACAGGAACCCAGAGACCGGAGATGCCAGACCGTGAGCAGGAGGCAAGTAGATGATCTTGCTCTGCCGAGTTTGGGCGCACCGGCTTATATTTCGACATTGTAGGAGGTGTACCTCAATGTCAGTTATTGCGATTTGCGTTTTGTGATCCGAGTATCATACTTTTATCGCTTCGATTGGAGTTTCGATAATTGGGTTTCGTGATTTATGTGTTGGTGCACCTTGGTTGCACCTATTGGAGATTTATATTGTGCACGGTTATTTCACTTGACTCTTGTTTTATACACCACTATATTGAGATTTTGATTTGTGCATATCTATTGCACTTCAGGTTGATTTTGTCCCTTATTGCACGTACTTATGATTTTGGTGGATTTCGAGATTTGTTGATTAGATTTTTATGCGTGAGGTACGCACTCGATTTGATTTTGCACTCGGTATAGCTTATATGTGCTTGCATTGCATTGATTCATGTTTTGTACACGTAGTTGCACACGTTTATGATCTTATACACCTTGGCATGCTTGGTGTTGTTTTGTGATCATTAAGATGTTGATGAGTTTTCGTGCATTGGCTGCACCGGAATTGTATTTCGTGCGTTGTTGCACCAGATTGATGTTTTCGTGAGCGTCTGCACTTGATGTTCGTTATCGTGCATACTATTGCACTGGATGTTTTATACGGACCAGACGCACTTGATTTGGATTTTCACGTATATTGGGCGCAGGATGTGAGATTTTGTGCACACCGGATGCACTTGATTGGGATTTTTATTCATGCATGTTGGATGCACAAGATGAGATTTTATTCGCGCATGTAGGATGCACTTGATGGAGACATCATTCGTGCATGGTTGTTGCGCTTGATTTGAGATTTTCATGCACTATAGATGCATTTGATGTTGTTGTCATGCATACCTGTTGCACTGGACAGATGGTTTTGTGCACACCTGTTGCACTTAGTTTTGCTTTTAAGCATATTTGTGGCAATTGTATTGGATTGGATTTCCGTGCGCACCAGACACATGTGATGTTGGATACGCCTTTTGGGGATGATTTTATTTATGAGTTTTGCATTTTTGATGATGGATACGATATTATATAGTAGCCGAGCTGGACTGGTCTGAGGACAGTACTTGAGTACTTTTGCATGCATAAAAAGTTACCAAAGATTTTCAAAAGGGAGCTATAGTCTTGTTATTTTCTATGTGTTCGCGAGTGACGCGAAATTTTATAAAGGGAACCTTTTGGGATATTTCAAAAAGGTGGGACGTATAAATTGAGCAAAACATATATAGGCATATATTTATTACTTTACAAATGATCGTCCGCCACTTGTACCGTGAGCTACGCATAGCACAGAGATTTGAGAAAGATTTGGCATGAGTTTTTCAATTTTTAAAATAGTTTTACAAAGATGCGTGCTATATACGTATTATGATTTGACTATATTGCATTTAGATTCCAGTAGCAGAATTCGAGATTCGTATTTCCATTTTAACTCCGATGATTGCGTGATGCTTGACAGAGTTTGATTTGAGTTTCGTACTCGATTTCAGGCACACAGGATGCGCCGTGGTATTTGTATGTCTTCCGCGATTTCGGAACCCTGTTGATTTGAGCTGATTATTGAAACGTTTTAGTATTTGGGGAGTTAAATTTTAAATTCGGGGACCGAACTTCTTTAAGGAGGGAAGACTGTAACATTTCAGAAATATAAAATATTATTTTTGGAAATTTAATATTAAAATAATATATTTCGCGAAAAATATTCGATTTGTGATTAGAGATTTTTCGTAAAATGGTATAAGTGTATACCAATATTTGGAAATTTATCAGAGAATAAAATGATTTATTTATTTTAATGATATTTAACGGATTTTTGGTAAAATCCGTATTTTTATTCATTTTCGCGTCATAAGCATGTTGTGCATGTGTTGTGTGTGTTTGTGAGTGTGTGAGTAGAGAGAGAAGAGAAAGAAAGAGAATGAGAAAAAAAACAAATGAGAAAGGAAAAGAAAAGAAAAGAAATTCAAAGTGAGTGTGAATGGAATATGAATTGATGCTTTGGAGAAAAAGAGATTAGATATTTGTGAGAAAGTGGATGTAGGAGAGGGTGAGGCTAAGGGTGAGAGAGGGTCTTACTTGGCTGTCCCATTTCCTTCATTCCCTATTAATTCTTCACCATTTCTTCATCTCATTCAATTTCCTTCACTACCTCATGCAATAATTCCAAATCCTTGCCAAAAACCCTATGCACCTTTCACTAAAATCATGCACCAACTCATTCTAAACCACTTGAACCATTCAAGTTAGGATTTTGAGGACCTTGGGCAACTCAAGAAGTTTCTTAGGTTGCAATTGAGGTAATCTATTCACTTTAGAATCATATTTGCGTTAAATATCGTATTTTTAGTTAGAAATTGAGTTAATTAGGTTTTTGATTTTAGAAAATTGAAAGTTGCTATATAGTGGACATTTGAGATGTAGTGAGTGTTTATAAGACTTTAGGGATTGATTCCATGGCCTGGAAATAAGTTTAGAATCCAAAATACGAAATTACAAATTTTCCGTGTCGGTTTTGTGAAACCTTATAGCCTACAGGGGATCTAGAGCTATCTGGGATTTTTCCAAGAAAATCAAACAAGATCATTAACCTAGATAGACCACTAGAAGACCACCACATGTCACGACCCGAAAAGTACTGAGCGTGACTGGCACTTAAATTACGAAACGTCTCAAGGCGTACTTAATCTAAGTAAGCCAAAACCCAGAAATCAAAACCAAGTAAAGCAGTAGAGTGAAGGAAAAACCAATTTTAAAGTAAGGAGTTTAACAACATAAGCCGAAGTATGCATTTTTAAAATGTCAAGTCTTTTTTGACAATTTCGGCAGAGTTTCCTATGAAAATACTGACCCCAAACGGGTACAAAACCTGATAAAACATATAAAATGAATAAAGGCATCCCCAAGCGGGAGCTAGCTCTTCATCAATCGACGGCCACAACCATGCAAGCAATATAATATACAACGCCGAAGGGCAAGGATCAAAACTCAAAAGAAAACTCAAAATATCAAGAAAACCCATAATAATACAACGCGCGACTCTAAGGTCGAAAGAATAAACACCGGTCTTCTATCTCTATCAAATATACAAGTCTGGTTGATGGTGTTTTACTAGATACAACTGAAATAACAAATACACAATGGTGGTCCTGATGCAAAAGAAACCACCTACCAAGGCAATCACCCGGAAGGAACAATGTGCCAGCAAAGCCGCAACGAAACCTGTACGGCAAAACCTGCAAGGAACTGTGGCACAACGGGGGTGAGTTGCCAACTCGTGAGAAGAAAACATCACAGAGCAGAAATCGCATGTATGACGCAACCTAGGTCATATCAAGTAATATCCTCAAATAAATATCCTGATCCATCTACAGATAAGTGCAATATTACGTGCTCGTGTCAGTGCCTCAGATAACAACATATCAGATATATTATGTATGAATGCATGACTAATGGAAACAGAATACATCATGAAATCAACAGAGAAATCAGTGTCAAGCATCGACACAAAACATAAATCTCAGTATCTCAATATCTCAGTATCCCAATATCTCAAATCTTAAAATCTCAGTGTCTCAAATCCCAATATCTCAATATCTAGGGCTCCGTCGGTCCGGATCGGCCCATATCATCAAATCACATGACCATGGACGGTATCCTCCGGATATCCACAGCGCCAGGTAAAATCACCGGTAGGTAGTACTCCCCTGCCAGGCTCATCGTCTACAACTCGAGCTTATTGCCCCGGAGTACCTTACCGGTCCCACCATGTACCCGAGATGGTTCATCCTCTCCTCGCAACGGGTCTCGAAAACCAACAGCAATCATGAAAATTCATGGTGGACGACTCATACATCATGAGAAAACCGCAACTTGCATTTTAAAAAGAGGGAGAGAGAGAATTTTATATATATTCTTGCGGTATTCCCCCAAATCCAGAAATCTCATGGAAATCCGAAATCCAAGAATCAAGAGTAAGAATATCGGCATAAATCTCCATAATACTGCATGACCAATAAATATATGAATGCATCTGATATCATGCAATGAATGCAATAGTTAAACTAGCATATGGGAGCTATAACATGTTGCGACTATCAGCTAGCAAGCTAGGTCAATGAAATGGTATTTTCTAAAGTGTACGTGACATGGCAATTACGGATGAAGATGTGTGTGAGCCGGCAAGCAAGTGTACGTGGAGTATACGCGTCATCGGTAATGGTGTCGGTGTCCTAACAGCATGGTTTCATAATCACTAAGTACACAATAACATGCAATGAGGCGATAACAACAAAATAAGGCAAATGAATAGTAAATGCAACAAAAATATGCGGAACATGAATAATAACGTAACAATAAAGAATCTACCTTACTATACATATGTTATACTGTTTGCCGTTTGGAATAATACGAATCGTGGTGTTTTGAAAATGAGGGCTACGGTGTTTTTAAGAAAAAAACACCCTTTGGAGTATCCGTAGAATCCCTTGTCCTGTCTTTAAAATACATACGATTCGTTAGTTTTGAAATAGGTATGAATTGAATCTAGTCTAACATCTACAAATAAACTACAGGACTGAGCTAACAGGCTAATCGAAAAGGGTAAGAAAACCACCTAAGTTTGAGTCGATATATATATATATATATATATATATATAATAGTCGGTGATCCCGCCTCAATAGTATCCCATATGATACACTGTATAATATGACATCCTCGAGTGAAGAGTGCGGATCTATCATCAATATATAGCTCGTACGGTAAATCCATCGTACGACATCCCAATCTGAGTACAGGTCAACTATCACATCAATCTCATCATTTATCTGGTATCCTTATCATCACAAATCGTGAACTGGGGGTACTGATCTAAGTCTAGTACAATACTGATACCATCTACGTATATATATGTGTGTGTATGAAACACATCGCCTACCGATCCGCTATCATCACATGTCGCATCTCATAATACGATCCATATCACATCACCGATCATGTGGCATCAAGCTAATCTCATCGACTCATCTCCAACTATCATCCACTATCCTCATATCCATGTATAGGTATACGTATATATATATATATATATATATAGTCCCATACCTATGTGTGTGTGTATATACGTATCCCCATATACGCACAAGTAAAGATAATAATGCATGCAAGGGTGTGGGTGCGTGTGTGCAAACCTATTCTATGGTTCGCGACTAAGAAACCAACTAAATCCTTTCTTCAATTCTCGCTAACACTAAACCCATGATCTCCTAAAGCTTTTCTTGCTAAGGTTCCTATCACACAATAACATATAAAAGTATGTGTGCGTGTGTGTGTGTGTGTCACATCCCATCATTTCTCACAACTTTGCAGGGGTGCTATACGCCATCCACCCGACTTCCCCCGTAGATATAATCTACTCACCTCGATCTTTGCTTTATGCAGTCAATGACGCTATGCTCATCCTCGTCGTCTCGAAGTCCACGTGGTGGTACCTAAATATCATATATAGCATCCTAAACGAAATCACACGCGAAAACCAAAATGTCGCACGAATCACCCATAGGTTAAAACCTATGGTCTACATCTCGCAATTCAACCAAATAACCCTCGATATAGACGTACAAACGCCAAGTGATCGAATACAAAACCAATACCAAAACTTAGATTCAAAAACATCACAAAACATAAGGCAGCAACCTTGAAAACATGCTCCGGATTTTAGTTCAGGGGAAAACAAGGTAAGCAAACAACACTAGGGTGATATATAGGCAGTATATGACCTACTGAAGCAACAAGGACCCCAAATTCAACTAATTGGCCGGCCACACCTAGCAAATATCCGGCTAGATCGGTTTCACAGGGGATTTGGGGTGTCGAACTTGCAGGGGGGTCTACTATGGTCTTAATTTTGTCACTAGAGTTGTTTATTTTTCTCGTAAAATTCCCAGGTCATCCCAGATTTCCCTGCACCCTCTATTACCTCACAAACCGACATAGAAGTTTTCTGTTTTTAGTATTTGGGTTTATTTCGCGCTGGCCTGGGTTTCTAACATCAGAGGGTGGTTTAGGGTCACCACTAAGGCTAATTAGCACTAACACAACTCAAAATCCCATATAACTTCTTCTAGGAAATTTCATTGTTCACTAAATCGCACAAAATCACAACTAAACACATATATGGGTTAAAGTGAAAGAAAAACTATACTAAGAGTGAAGGAATTACCTCATTTGGCACTCATGAATCCCCTAGAGCACCAAAATCAAATTTTTCTTTGTCCAAAGTGTAGCTTGTGAGCTTGTGTATGTTTCTAATGAAGTGGGGATGGAGTTTTGATGAAGATTTGATGGTGTTTTGAGGGTTTAGAGGTGGAGGGAGAGGGAGTGTTGCCATGGGAGAGGGAGGGGAAAGAAAGATGAAGAAAATAATGAAGAGGGAAGAGAATGGCGCAAGTCAACCAAGACCCATCACCCTCTCTTTCTCTCTCATGCCCATACCTCTTTGACTTTTCTTTTTTCTTGTTTTCCTTATCTTTTCTTTTCTTATCATTATCTTTTGTTTTATTTTCTTTTTCTAAAACAAAACCATGCAAGAGAAGGAAAAAGCAATGACAAAATGAAACAGGTGTCAAAATGTGACATGGTGCATGTTTTGCACAAAACAAGCTTAATGCGCGATTAGCGATATTTAATCGCGATTAGCACTAAATAGTGTATAATTAATCATAAAAACTTATAATTTGCATAGATCACTTAAAGCACCCTCATTTCAGTAATTTCCATAACTTTCCAAATTTCCCCCAAATTTATCGGTATTTAATTTTACCACCTTAATATAATATTCAATATAATTATTATTTAATTATAAAAATTCCCAAAAATAATATTTTATTTTCCTGAAATGTTACAATCTTCCCCCCTTAAAGAAATTTGGTCCCGGAATTTAAATTTAAACCCCTCAAATACTAAAACATTTCAGTAAAAAGTCCAAGTCGTCGGGGCTCCGAAATCATCAATACATAAAACACATCATAGCGCAATGCATGCGCATGAACAATGAGCAGATAACTCCAAATCAAAACTCCGTCAAGCATTCCACAATCATCGGAGTCATGGCAAAGACATCAATGTCAAAGCCCAAAAAGAAACCAATCATGATATACATCAAAACCATACATGTAAACATCAAAACTATACATGTAAACATCAGAAATAAATGCATGCCAAACCTTTCATGTCGTTGTGCGATGTGCGTATCGCGGCACAGTGGCGGACTTCTATTGTAAGAAAATAACTATATATATATATATACACACACTTATCCTTTGTTTAATATGTACGTCCCGCCGTTTTGAAATGATTTAGAAGGGTTTCCTTTATAAAATGTTTCGTGTCATCTCAGGCACGTAGGTAAATACTGAGACTATAGCTCCCTTTTTGGAAATCCCTTCGATAGCTATCAATGCATGCAAAACATATCCAGGTACTGTCCTCTGGCCAGTCCTGCTCAGTATGAAAACAAATAGTAAATATCATAAAAACGTACTTCGCCATAAGAATCAAACTCGAAATGTGCATATGAATGCTACGTGCGTCTGGTGCGCACGGAAATCAAAATCCATGAATGTGCCATACATCTGCACAGAACCAACATCTAAGTGCAACGGGTGTGCATGAAAGCATCTGTCCAGTGCAACGGGTGTGCACGACAACAATATCAGGTGCATCTGATATGCACAAAGAAACCCGATTTAGTGCATCTGGTGTGCACCAAAATCGTATCTCATATCATGCGCCCAACATGCGCGAAAATCCAAATCAGATGCATCCATCATGCACGAATAAAATCTAAATCATGTGCATCCAACATGCACGAAATCACGAAATCCAATATCAAGCGTCGAACATGCGGAAAATCCAATCCAAGCGTGTCAAACATGCGCAAGAATCCAATCAGGTGCATAAGGTGCACAAAACAAATATCGAGTATCACAATCGAAATCGACGGTATACAACATATTTCAATCAAAATCCAAATCAGGTATACTGTGGTATATAATCTCACAATCATGTGCATCAGCGTGCACAAAAGCAAATCAAAATACTAAAAGTGCATGAAAACTATGCCGAAAGCATAAGTCAAATCATATGCATACCATAGGCATGAAATCAACATCAACATCTCGGATGATATCAAATCAAAATCAAGTGCAACTGTGGTGCACAAAATCTCAATCCAGTGCAACTAACATGCACGAATGGAAGTCCCAATCGAGTGCATCCGGAGCGCACAAAACCAAATCCAGTGCATCCAGTGCACGAAATACTAAATACAGTGCATCCAGTGCACAAAATACAAATCGGGTGCAATAAGTGCACGTAGATGCATCAATAACTCAAATGCGTATAAAAAGCAACACCGAGTGTGCCAAGGTGTATAAAATCATAAACGCGTGCAACTACGTGCACAAAACACGTATCAATGCACTGCAAGCACATGTAAGTTATACCGAGTGCAAAAACCAAATCAAGTGCATACCATATACACAAAAATCAAATCAACCGTAGGAAATCTACGAAATCATAAACATGCGCAGCCAAGGCACAAACCGATATCAAGTGCAGTAAATACGCACAAATCACAAAGCAACACAATGGTGTACAAAAACATATCTCAAGTGTAATAACTATGCACAAAAACGTAAATACCCAGTAGGTGCAGCCATGGTGCATGAAAACAATACCATAAAACCCAATCATCAAAACTCAAATCCAAGCGATAAATGCGTGATACTCGGATCACCATGCAAATCGCAATGAAAGACACTAAGGTACACCTCCTACAACGTCGAAAAGTGTCGGTACGTTCAAAAGTAGCAGAGCAAGAACATCCGCTGCCTCCTACTCACGGTCTGGCGTCTTCTGTCTCTGGGTCCTCATTGTTGGATATATGTATGCCCTAGAGGCCATTATATGATAGTGGATGTATCTATACATGTATATATATATTCAGTATGCATTCTTGCTCGACATGATAGTATGCTATCTGGTTCTTCTTTATCTGACATGTTGTTTTGATCATGCTTTTATTCATTCATACATGCTGATAAAGCCCTGAGGATATCGGCTTGACTACTCTGATTATGATGGAGATCATACTAGTGGGACATCTGTAGTCTATAAGCATATCCTGAAAAGTCCCTAGTCGCAGGTATATCAAGACGGGGCATTGATATACCAGAGTAGACTAGCGTATACGATACTAGACCCATACGATGGGCGATGGATGTTCCCATATTCATCGATGTTTGACATCAAGATCATATACGGGTGCTCAGTGGTGACTGGGTACACTGGACGGACTCACCGAGAACTCCTATATGGAATTATATCTATCGTCGGATAGCAGTTCTCAGGTGACACGGGTACAGGTTAGTCTGTAGTCCCGAGATCGTCATAGAGTCTTGTGTGTTCTCCCACTGTATTTTGATTGCCACCCTACCACGGCTCTACCGAGTCGTGCAAACAGGTGGCCGTTGGGTACAGTCCCGAGACACACGAAGGCAATGAGCGATAGGAGGGGTTTCGTCTCTCCCGGTATTGGGAGTTGATGCTGTGCTGTGCCCGACTGGTTGTATCAGTAAGTCCCTGGCCATGGCTGCTGAGATTTGCTGATAAGTGTTATCAGTAGTTTCTCGATCTGTTATAGACCATTCACCGGCACGACTTATTGAGTTATTGGGGTCGACGTGACCATCCCTAGGCTCGATATGCAGCATATCTGACGAAGAGACCGGACTGTACGGTAGTGTTGCCGGTTGGCTCGACGGGAGTTGTAGCAGGTTCGCTTGTTTTCTTCTGATCGATCAATACCCGAGTGGTCGTTACGTTTAGCTGACCGCTTGCGGCTTGGGGGTACTTGATATGATCATCACCCTCTGCCGGCGTATTGACGAGTCTTAGAGTCCCACACAGGAGTTACCTAGTCCAGGCGAAACGTCGTGTTGCGCGTATGCGATATGCCCATGGACCCGATTAAAATGCGCGTATATGATACCGTACATTAATCGGGCGGCTTGCTTTTGGTGGGGTCATATGTGATATGGCCGGATTGATAAATCAAGTGTTGATTTATCATTTAACCATTAGTTTTCTCACTTAAAACCTTTTCTTGGATGATGGATGTGTGCATGCATGTATGTTTTTCTTTCTTTCTTTCTTACTAGTTTCATGCACATATGGATGTGCATAGTTACATGCATACATACACCCATCTATCATGGTTGTTTATATATGGAATAAGATGGCAATATAAGACTCACACCATGGTTGAATATATGGATTATTATTTGATTTATTGTTTAAAACAAAATAGAAAAGATAAGGATAATTCTTGCTTGCTTCTACATTCTTCTTTAAACCTAACCATTCTTACCTACCTCTAACCTTGAGTTATCCTTCTCTTTGTGTTCTAAAACTCAAGTTAAATAATGTCTCCATCATTTAACCATGGTTCATAGTGAGAAGAAATAAAATATATAAAGATATATTTCATTTCTTTTCATGGTGATCATTCTACTCTTGTTAAAAAAGAAAGCCTCCATCTTCTTCCTCCTTCACCATTTGCTCTCTAGTTTTTTTTTCTAGTGAGTAAAACACACATAAAGAAAGGTTTTTGAAGTGAGAATCTAAACCACAACATCATTCTACACAAGTTTAGCCAACTTGTTTAGAGTGTTCTCTCCGATTCTCATCTTGATTATCGAAGTTGCGAGCTTGGACGAGGAACTCCGGGTGGATCGTCGTGGATGTGAGAGGACTTCAAGAGGACCTTCTTCCAACACCCAAGAAACCAAGGAGTTCAGCAAAAGGGAGCTACAAAGGTTGTAGTCTCGAAACCCTAATTTTATTAGCTTTAAGTTTTGTAACCCTAATTTTCTAGGATCGATTCCTTTGCATGCTTGTTTAGCACCATCAAAATCCGAACTTTGAGACATGTGATGCTTCAAAACTCTACATAGGGTGCTAGGCATGCCTTTCATTGGTATCAGAGCCGACCTAGGACATTAGACGATGCTTTTACGATGTAAATGTAAGGTTTACCTAGAACCCTATGTAGAGTTTGGAAGCATCACATGTCACAAAGTTCAAATTTTTATGGTGCTAAGTAAGCATACAAAGGATCTATCCTAGAAAATTAGGGTTTCTAAAACTTTAACTAACATCATATGTTACAAAGGCTAGGGTTTTGAGAGTACAACCTTTGTAGCTCCTTTTAGTAGACTCCTTGGCCGCTTGAGAGTTGGAAAAGTGTTCGCTTGAAGTCCTCTAACGTCCACGACGATCCACCCGAAGCTCCTTTGTCCAAGCTATCAACTTCACTTTAACAAGAAGATGAAATGAAGCAAACACTCTAAACAAATAGGCTAGACTTGTGTAGAATGGTGTTGTGGTTCTCTTTCTCACTTCAAAATCCTATCTTTATGTGTATTTGCTCACTTGAAAAGTCTAGAGAGCAAGAGCTCAAGGTTGAAGAAGATGATGGCTATTTTTAAGAAGAAGAGAAGATAAACTCATGAAAGGAAAAAGAAAATATATGTATATATATTTATTTCTTCTCATCTCAAACCATGGTTAAATTATGAAGATATTATTTAATTTGAGTTAAAACATAAAAGGAAAGTTTAATTCATGGTTAAGGGTAGGTGAGCATGGTTAGGTCAAAGAAGAGACTAGAAACAAACCATGAATTATCCTTTCCTTTTTCATTTTGTTTTAAAACAAATATAAGTAATAATCCATATAAATAACCAAGGTGTGAGTCTTATATTGCCACCATTTTCTATGTATAAACAACCATGATAGAATGATGTATGTATGCATGTGTGCATGCACATCCATATGTGCATGAACAAGAATGGATGCATACATGCATGCATACATCCAAAAGAAACAAGATAGGATTTCTAGTGAGAAGCTAATGGTTAAATGATAAATCAACACTTGATTTATCAACCCGGTCATATCACATACGATCCGACCAAAAGCAATCCGCCCAATTAATATACGGTATCTCATACGCGCATTTTAACCGGGTCCATGCGCATATCGCATACACGCACCACAACGTTTCGCCTGGACTAGGAAACTTCTTTGTGGGACTCTAAGACTCGTCAATACGCCGGCAGTGGGTGATGATCATATCAAGCACCCCCAAGCCGCAAGCGGTCAGCTAAACGTAACGGCTACCCGGGTATTGAGCGATCAGAAGAAAACAAGCGAACCTGCTACAACTCCCGTCGAGCCAACCTGCAACACTACCGTACAGTCCGGTCTCTTCGTCAGATATGCTGCATATCGAGTCTAAGGATGGTAACATCGACCCCAATTACTCAATAAGTCATGCCAGTGAATGGTCTATAACAGATCGAGAAACTACTGATAACACTTATCAGTAAATCTCAGCAGCCCTGGCCAAGGACTTACTGATATAACCAGTCGAGCACAGCACAGCATCAACTCCCAATATCGAGAGAGATGAAACCCCTCCTATCGCTCATCGCCTTCGTGTGTCTCGGGACTGTACCCAACGGCCACCTGTTTGCATGACTCAGTAGAGCCATGGTAGGGTGGTAATCAAAGTACAGTGGGAGAGCACACAAGACTCTATGACGATCTCGGGTCTACAGACTAACCTGTACTAGTGTCACCTGAGAACTGCTATCCGACGATAGATATAATTCCATATAGGAGTTCTCGGTGAGTCCGTCCAGTGTACCCAGTCACCACTGAGCACCCGTATATGATCTTGATGTCAAACATCGATGAATGTGGGAACATCCATCGCCCATCACAAGGGTCTAGTATCATATACGCTAGTCTACTCTGGTATATCGATGCCCCGTCTCGATACACCTCCGACTAGGGACATTTCAGGATATGCTTATAAACTACAGATGTCCCACTAGTATGATCTCTATCATAATCACTATAGTCAAGCCGATATCCTCAGGGCTTTATCAGCATGTATAAATGAATAAAATCATGATCAAATCAACATGTCAGATAAAGTAGAACCAGATAGCATACTATCATGTCGAGCAAGAATGTACACTAAATATATATATATATATATACATGTACAGATACATCCACTATCATATATTGGCCTCTAGGGCATACATATATCCAACAATCTCCCACTTGCACTAAGGCCAGTTATTGGCGTATCTCATACCCAACATCTCAAAAAGTCGCTCATGCTGCGGCTGAGGGAGGGCCTTGGTGAGTGGATCCGCGGCGTTATTCTTTGTATCTACTCTCTTAATCTCGATCTCGCGGCGATCTACAATCTCCCGGATCAAATGAAAGCGCCTCAGGATGTGTCTGGACCGCTGATGGGACCTGGGCTCCTTGGCTAACGCCATAGCCCCATTATTATCACAATACAAGTGTATTGGATCAATAATGGTTGGAACTGTTGGAGATAGTGCCCTCAGAGTCAATTATTGGATCACAGGCACGTGATTGCAATGATTGAGGGAGGACCTATCCCGGTAGGACAGTCTTACTCGAGATGATAGTATGCTATCTGGTTTATCTTTATCATCGTGTACTGCTTTAGGTGACCTGGCATGTCGCTATTACACGTTGATAGAGCCCCTAGGATTCTTGCTTGACTGCCGGCAGTATGATGGCGATCATATACGTGGGAGCTGGTAGTCTATAAGCACATCCTTAAAAGGTCCCTAGTCGTAGGAGTTTCGAGACAGGGCATCGATACTCCATTAGTAGACTAGTGTATACAGTCGAGACCCCGACGAAGGGCGGTATCCGGTCTCACAAGCCACTGGTGTCAGTTGGTTCACCTAAGATGTATACAGGTGCTCATTGGGTTATGAGTACACCGGACAGGACTCGCCGGGAACCTGCTAGTTGGTCTTATACCAGATGTCAGATAGCAGTTCCCTGGTGACATGTGTACAGGTTAGTTCATCGACCTGAGATCGTCATTTGTCTCGTGTGAGTTCCCACTGTACTTTGATTACTACCCTACCACGGCTCAAAGGAGTCGTGCAAACAGGTTTTAGTTGGGTACAGTCCCGAGCCACATGGAGGCAGTGAGCGGATCTTCAGGGGTTCGTCTCTCCCGGTATTGGGGGTGAGGTCGCGCTGTGTCTAGGAGAGCCATTACGCAAAGCCCTCAGCCGAGGCAGGAGATTTACTGGTAGGTATTCCAGTAGTATCTCAGGGCGTTCTGGGCTACACTCCGACACGACTTGTACCGCTTTTGGGGGTCTGACTTTTACCAACCCCCTAGGCCCGCCATGCGATGCTCATAGACGAACGGACCGGACTGTACGGATATTGTCACTGACAGGCTCAGTTGGGTGTCGGGGTGAGCTTCCTCATCGACGTCCCTTTTGGTCAATAGCTGGTGGCCCGTCACGTATTGGCTTATACCTCTGACATGCTAGTGGTTAAATCCACAGCCATAGTATTGACGAGTCTTTAGAGTCCACCACACTTTTAGTTACTCAAGCTTTCGGGCGAAACGCTGTAGAGGCCGTATGGAGATATGGCAGAGTCCGATCAGATATGTGCGGTATTGCACGAATCAGGATCGGACAGTTTTGTACTAGTGGCTGTATAGTTATATGGCAGGGTTCGATCAGATACGTGCGGTATTGCACGGATCAGGATCGAACGGATTTTACTAGCCGGTTTTGGTTTAAGCCGGTCCTAGTTTAGTACTGTGTAAATTTTGTCTCATTGCATTTGTATCCGGTCGGAATACAGATGCGGGTGTGTATGCACAGTATCGGGGTTTTCCTGTAATTTATTACGGGACCAGTTTTCTGGAGTTGCCAGTTTGCATTCCGTTCCGGCCGGTTTTCCTTTGCTCTTTCCCGGCCGGACTTTTCCGATGGAGGGGGTTATTTGCAAGTTTGCAAATAACACTTTGTGGAGGTTTTTCTTGCAAAAGTATTTATCATGATAGCATCTTTAGATGCCATTCTTTTCCTTCATCTTTTCATGCTTTATTATGATTAGTTGTGATTAGAGTTGATGTGAGGTTGTGATGATGAGGTTTAGGATATGGTCACCCTTCATGCTCTCCTACACTCACCTCCCTCTTGTTTGATATATTCTTTTCTCCACCATTTTTAGATGAGAGGTTTTTTCTATGGTTGAGAGAAAGAAAAAGAAGATGAGAGCTTCATCTTGAGAGTTTCATTCTTGATCTCATCTTCATGCTACAAAAATGCAAGCACCATTTTTCTAGTCTTGATTCCTCCATCATCTTCAAAGGCAACAAACCCCAAATGAGACATAGCCTCTACACTACACATTCTACAGCATATCTTGAGCATGTCGAGTTGCCGGCTTCATGCCCGAGTTGCCTCTGTATCGAGGCGGGAGCCCGTAAAAGACGCAGGCGATGTGGTGCCCTTCCGGCGAGGAGGCGACGATGTGGAGACAAGACTTTCCGTGGGAGATCGGGACGATGACGAGAAGACCGGAGGACTCGGATCACTCGGTATACTTCTCTTTCCCATCTTTTGTTTGCTAGCATTAGGTTAATGGTTACGATCCGGGTTAATTTTCCGCGGTAGCGCCAGTTTAAAAGATAAGAAAATTTTGATTCCACAATTTGGCCTCGGATAGAGGGCCGGGGCGCTGCCGTGGCGCAACAGGAACTACTCCTAGCTCCGAGACGAACTTCTTCATCCAGACGGCTTCCTTGGCGGTATCATTTGCAGCAATGTACTCAGCCTCCATCGTAGAGTCTGCAACGGTATCCTGTTTGGAACTCTTCCAACTTACCGCCCCACCATTGAGGGTAAATACAAACCCTGAGATAGATTTGTTGTCGTCCTTATCGCTCTGGAAGCTCGAATCGGTAAAGCCCTCCATTTGGAAATCTGCATTACCATACACCAAGAACAATTCTTTAGTCCTTCGCAAGTACTTAAGAATGTTCTTCACAGCTGTCCAGTGGTTCTCCCCTGGGTTGGATTGATACCTGCTTACAACACTAAATGCATAAGTTACATCTGGGCGTGTACATAACATCGCATACATTATAGATCCTACTGCCGAAGCATAGGGTATAATGCTCATACGAGCTCTCTCTTCATCGGTCTTTGCACAAGAATCCTTGGAGAGAGTGACCCCATGGCAAGCTGGTAAGGCACCCCGCTTGGAGTCTTCCATACTAAACCTCTTTAGGATGGTGTTAATGTACCTGGTTTGGGACAATCCTAATAACTTTTTGGATCTATCCCTATAGATCCTTATGCCCAGGATGTATGTGGCATCACCCAGGTCCTTCATAGAGAACCTTAGTGATAAGAAAGATTTGACCGACTGTAGCATAGGAATATCATTTCCTATCAGAAGAATGTCATCCACGTACAGTACGAGGAATGTGACAGCTCTTCCTACAGCCTTCTTATAAACACAAGGTTCATCTGGATTTTTGATGAAATCAAACTCTTTGATAACATCATCGAAACAGATGTTCCAACTCTGAGATGCCTGCTTTAACCCATATATGGATTTAAGCAATCTACATGCTTTCCCGCTGCTCCCACTGTCAATGAAGCCCTCTGGCTGATCCATATAAACGCATTCTTCTAAATCTCCATTTAGAAATGCTGTTTTAACATCCATCTGCCAGATTTCATAATCGTAGTGAGCAACAATAGCAAGTAGGATCCGAATGGATTTAAGCAAGGCTACGGGCGAAAAAGTTTCGTCATAGTCCAAACCTGGTCTTTGACGAAAGCCTTTCGCCACAAGTCTTGCCTTATAGGTCTCTACCTGCCCATCTACACCAATCTTTCTTTTAAAGATCCATTTGCATCCCACAGGTTTTACCCCAGGGGGTACAATGTCCAAAGTCCATACTTTGTTGGTGTACATAGACTCCATTTCAGATCTCATGGCATCCAGCCACTTCACAGAGTCTCCACTCGTGATAGCTTGCTGAAAACTGGTAGGATCATCATCATCCATGATGCAGTCTTCTCCGTCACCATCAATGAGGAAACCGTAGTACCTCTTTGGTGGGCGAGAAGTCCTACCAGACCTACGGAGTGGCTGAGGTTCTTCAGTTTCTATTGCAACAGCCGGTTCACCCAAGTCGTCATTTGTAGTTTGTGTCTCTAGAACCTCTTCTAGATCCACCACTTTGCCATCATCTTTATCTGTGAAAAACTCTTTTTCCAAGAATGTGGCAAGTTGAGAAACAAACACCTTTTGTTCCTCCTTGTGGTAGAATAGATATCCATATGAATTCTTTGGATACCCCACAAAATTACACATGACTGACTGTGTCTCGAGTTTGTCCGGATTCTGCTTTTTAACATAGGCCGGGCAACCCCAAATCTTAATTCTCTTAAGAGATGGTCTCTTCCCATGCCATATCTCATATGGCGTGGTAGACACGGTTTTGGTTGGAACCCTGTTCAGTAGAAATGCTGCAGTCTCCAATGCATGCCCCCAAAATGAGACGGGTAACTCAGCATCACTCATCATCGATCGGACCATATCTGATAGGGTCCTATTCCGTCGTTCAGACACACTGTTGTGCTGTGGTGTGTAAGGAGGAGTGAGCTGAGAGAGAATCCCATTCTCTTTTAGGAAGTTTGCAAATTCTGTACTAAGGTATTCCCCACCTCGATCTGATCGAAGCATCTTGATACTCAAGCCGGTTTGTTTTTCTACTTCTTGTTTATATTCAATGAATTTCTCGAAAGCTTCGGACTTGTGCTTTAATAAAAATACATGACCGAATCTTGAGAAATAATCAGTGAAAGTAATGAAGTATGAAAAACCGCCTCTAGCCTGTGTAGACATTGGCCCACATACATCACTATGTATGAGGCCTAGGAGCTCGGTAGCTCTTTCTCCGTGTCCGGTAAACGGAGTTTTGGTCATTTTACCCTTGATACAAGACTGGCAAGTCGCATAAGATTTATATTCAAAAGGGTTTAAATATCCATCTTTGTGTAACTTGTTTAGTCTTGTTTCGTTAATATGACCAAGTCTACAGTGCCAAAGAAAAGCTTCATTTAATTCTGAAAGTTTTCTTTTCATAGTGTGTTGTATACTGAAAACTGTATGTTGATTTAGGACGTATATCCCGTTATTAAGTGTACCATACCCAACCAACATTTGATTCGGGTGAATGTTCATAACATTGTTCTGCAATACAAAATTATATCCTTCATTGTCTAACAAAGAAACAGATATTATATTACATAGCATACTTGGTACAAAATAACATGGGTTCAAAACCAATATACACCCAGATGGCAACCCCAAGTGATACTCTCCCACTGCGACTGTATGTACATTGGAACCATTTCCAACACGGAGAGTATGGTCACCTGTCTTCAAAACTTTGCTATTTCTCAGTCCCTGCATAGAATTGCAAATGTGAGAACCTGAACCGGTATCTAATACCCAGGAAGCAGAGTTTAATGAAAAACAGTTTTCTGTCACAAACACACCTGAAGCGGAAGCATCCCCATGCTTCTTCTTGAGATTCAAGTATTCTGTACAGTTGCGCTTCCAATGTCCTGCTTTGTGGCAATGAAAACATTCACCCTTCCCCGAGTCTCCAGCTTTGGACTTTTCCTTTCCCTTCACCTTTTTAACTCCACCCTTAGGATTGGTGGGCATCTTCTTTTTCTTTCCTTTGGACTTAGCCTTAGGGCGAGAAGAAGAAGATTGCCCAATAGTCATAACGGGAGTTTTCATCGATTTCATAGTGCTCTCTGCACTCCTTAACATATTAAGGAGTTCAGGTAGTTCCTTCTCCATGCCGTGCATGTTGAAGTTAACTATGAACTGAGCAAAGGTGGAGGGGAGGGACTGCAGAATAATATCCGTATATTGATCATTGTCCATTGTCCATCCTAGGTCCTCAAGCTCTTCTATAAGAGCTATCATCTTCAGAACATGATCACCTACCGGTGTGCCAGGGGCCATTCGCATCTGAAACAATTTCTTTGATACTTCGTATCGTAATACGCGGGATTGCTCTCCATACAACTCCTTTGTATGGAGGAATATGGTTTGAATGTCCATATTCTCGTGCTGCTTTTGATGTGTGTTGTCCATCGATGCAAGCGCGAGGCATTTGGCTGTGGCACAGTCAGCGTCCCATGTCTTGCGGACTTCAATGTCCGCAACTGAGGATTTTGGACCTGGGGTGGGCGGGGCTGAAGCTGTGAGGACATATGATACTTTATCATAAGTCAAGGCTATTTTCAGATTCCTCAGCCAGTCTTTATAATTGGTCCCATTCAGTTTGTTTTTATCTAGTAGAAGCTTGAGTCCAGTCATTGGTATCTGCCATTAAGAGAGAGAAAAGAATACACTCAGCGAAAGCTCTTGCATAGATCAGATTGGTTATTATCTTGTCTAATCGATGTCTCCCACTGCTTTAATCACGTTTTTCTTTCAAACCTTAAAAAGAAAACTAGCCAGGATTAATTACAGTCTACAACTTCGCTAACCGTTCAGCCAGGCCAGTGTCGGTACTTGAGGGAGGTTCCCCCGTGCTTTCGCACGGACCTAATTAAAGTAAACCTCGTTTTCCCAGAGGCGTAGCCCCGTTAACACCTTTCTAGACACCTAATGAGTTAGCTAATTGTAAACTGCAAAACTCGCCTAGGAGCAACTATTGCCCACAGTGGGATCGGGATCCAACCATCATATGGAAGGTATGCAATCTCATTGCAAATCTCAACACTTGAAATTCCCGATATGATTTTTACCCCTAGTACCTATGACCTTGGCTATAGTCAAAAAATCATAAGTACTAGTCAAGTTCAGCCCGTCATTTCTTGATTAATCAGACCCGTCTACATGACCCTTGGCTAAGGTCAACAAAGTCATATACCCGTCATAATTAATCTGCATCATATGCATTGTAGGAAGACATCACTTAGCTACCGTACACTACGCCTTGGCTAAGGTCAACAAACGTAGCACGAATACTGAGTACTCTACTTCCTAAAATGACGGAGGGTTGCGAATGATTTTTAAGAAAATCTTTAACGCTTTGAAATTGATATCGTCGTAGAATCAAATGGTTTTGAAAAGGAGTGGCTTGTGCTCCGCAGTTTTTGAAATACAGCTTTTTCATAAAGAGCCGAGTGTTTTCAAATCCGATTCTACAACATCTTTTTAGGTTTATTTTCTTTACATTAATCATATTAATGTAATCCCATCATTTAAGTCCTTAAGCCAATCACAGAAAGCCAATCACAGAAAAGAAACGAAAATAACACGTACGCTTATGCCATCCGCATTCGCCGCAATGTTCCGTTATGCACCGTTAGGTTACTTAACTAACGGCATGCCGGGACGGGACTAGCGTGGGTGTAAAACATAAGCAACGTCTACTATATATCTCATATATAATATATCATTCGTCTCAGATATCACAGAACACAGGCAGCAGAAACATATATATAATGTGGGATATACTAGGACGTCCGTATTTAGTATTTAGCCTATAATAGAAAATACGGATTCCACAGTCGCAATGAATAGCCAAGCCCACACCCCTAGACCCCTATGAGAGCGGCAAGCTACCCTACCAATCCTGGAGTTTAGGAGACCCGGTCTCGACTCCTCGAGATGGCCTCCCACTGAACCCCAGAACCCGGTCACTTGTGCTCCCCTCCTTAGGTCTATCCTAATGCGGAAAAGTAAATAATATACAACACTGGTGACACAACCTCAACCCAGAAGTGCCCCAAATAAAAGAATATTACATTACATTTGAATTTACATGAATGAAAATATAAAACTCTCGTCTCACATAAAAAAAACCCGGCTATTCGATCGCGACAATCCTGCACATCATATCTCAGCAACACATAATATCATATATCATCAACGTAAGTAAGTATGCGTATCCCAATTGTCGTTGATGTATAGCAATGAAACCGGCGATAGCGAACAAACTACACTTACGGTCACAGAAAAGAAAGTGTAAAACTACAATATTTGGAATCCACATTCTCTTTAGACATCATAAATGCGAAATATCACATACTTCGTATTTCATGCCTAAACTATATGAATTCTACATATTGTATCACATTCCAGACAAATAGACAGTATTAAAGTTTTTGACCGAATGATCAAATACCCAAGATTCCCTAAAGCTCAACACTTGAGCGGAGTTCAAAAACCCAGAGTGTGACACAGTAGCAGCGGTCCAGCCGTAGAAGGGTCAAGCCAACGCCTCACATGTGGCACGCCGTACTGCCCCAAACCCTTAAGGTTCAAAGGGCAGTTCAAGACGGTCACATAATCGAGTTAAGGTTTGTTGTCTTCTAGAGGGTCCACCACAAAACTTGCACGTATCTCCACAAGATTTAAACCCCGTGAAAAGTGAGCAAATGATAGTCGTTCGAACACTTCAATACTTTCTAGTTTACCCCGAAAAGAAACGAAATGAAAATTCCGATCGAATCGTCGAGTCCAAAACCATCTCCAGAAATAACAGTACTGGATTCAGATTAAACATACCTAAAACAATATACAAGCAGTTTTAGGAGTTACTGTGCAAAAACGAAGCCATGAAGCCTCTGTACGGCCGCGGAGCCACGGCCTAAGCAATTATTGGTCGCGGTTCCACGGCGGTTTGATCAGATCATCGGTTCGTATTTCACAGTATTTCTTATATTTTCCTGCTATATTTTTTAAGTATTTTTAATTCTGAAAAATGTCAGATTTTAAAATTTGTCCAGAGAGGGTCTCGAAAAGTCGTATTTTGATCCGATCGGGATTTTTACTTCGTAAAAGTGTCGCCTAATGTTCTAGGTCGGCTCTGATACCAATGTAAGGTTTACCTAGCACCCTATGTAGAGTTTGAAAGCATCACATGTCACAAAGTTCAAATTTTTATGGTGCTAAGTAAGCATACAAAGGATCTATCCTAGAAAATTAGGGTTTCTAAAACATTAACTAACATCATATGTTACAAAGGCTAGGGTTTTGAGAGTACAACCTTTGTAGCTCCCTTTAGTAGACTCCTTGGCCACTTGAGAGTTGGAAAAGTGTTCGCTTGA
The DNA here is from genome assembly GCA_030015575.1 of Agapanthus africanus. NCBI lineage: Eukaryota > Viridiplantae > Streptophyta > Magnoliopsida > Asparagales > Amaryllidaceae > Agapanthus > Agapanthus africanus. The sequence goes on from JASDDO010000031.1 coordinate 335,193,133, forward strand.
AGTCCTCTAACGTCCACGACGATCCACCCGATGCTCCTTTGTCCAAGCTATCAACTTCACTTTAACAAGAAGATGAAATGAAGCAAACACTCTAAACAAGTAGGCTAGACTTGTGTAGAATGGTGTTGTGGTTATCTTTCTCACTTCAAAATCCTATCTTTATGTGTATTTTGCTCACTTGAAAAGTCTAGAGAGCAAGAGCTCAAGGTTGAAGAAGATGATGGCTATTTTTAAGAAGAAGAGAAGATAAACTCATGAAAGGAAAAAGAAAATATATGTATATATATTTATTTCTTCTCATCTCAAACCATGGTTAAATTATGAAGATATTATTTAATTTGAGTTAAAACATGAAAGGAAAGTTTAATCCATGGTTAAGGGTAGGTGAGCATGGTTAGGTCAAAGAAGAGACTAGAAACAAACCATGAATTATCCTTTCCTTTTTCATTTTGATTTAAAACAAATATAAGTAATAATCCATATAAATAACCAAGGTGTGAGTCTTATATTGCCACCATTTTCTATGTATAAACAACCATGATAGAATGATGTATGTATGCATGTGTGCATGCACATCCATATGTGCATGAACAAGAATGGATGCATACATGCATGCATACATCCAAAAGAAACAAGGTAGGATTTCTAGTAAGAAGCTAATGGTTAAATGATAAATCAACACTTGATTTATCAACCCGGTCATATCACATACGATCCGACCAAAAGCAATCCGCCCAATTAATATACGGTATCTCATACGCGCATTTTAACCGGGTCCATGCGCATATCGCATACACGCACCACAACGTTTCGCCTGGACTACGAAACTTCTTTGTGGGACTCTAAGACTCGTCAATACGCCGGCAGTGGGTGATGATCATATCAAGCACCCCCAAGCCACAAGCGGTCAGCTAAACGTAACGGCTACCTGGGTATTGAGCGATCAGAAGAAAACAAGCGAACCTGCTACAACTCCCGTCGAGCCAACCTGCAGCACTACCGTACAGTCCGGTCTCTTCGTCAGATATGCTGCATATCGAGTCTAGGGATGGTAACGTCGACCCCAATAACTCAATAAGTCGTGCCAGTGAATGGTCTATAACAGATCGAGAAACTACTGATAACACTTATCAGTAAATCTCATCAGCCCTGGCCAGGGACTTACTGATATAACCAGTCGAGCACAGCACAGCATCAACTCCCAATACCGGGAGAGACGAAACCCCTCCTATCGCTCATCGCCTTCGTGTGTCTCGGAACTGTACCCAACGGCCACCTGTTTGCATGACTCAGTAGAGCCATGGTAGGGTGGTAATCAAAGTACAGTGGGAGAGCACACAAGACTCTATGACGATCTCGGGTCTACAGACTAACCTGTACTAGTGTCACCTGAGAACTGCTATCCGACGATAGATATAATTCCATATAGGAGTTCTCGGTGAGTCCGTCCAGTGTACCCAGTCACCACTGAGCACCCACATATGATCTTGATATCAAACATCGATGAATGTGGGAACATCCATCGCCCATCACATGGGTCTAGTATCATATACGCTAGTCTAATCTGGTATATCGATGCCCCGTCTCGATACACCTCCGACTAGGGACATTTCAGGATATGCTTATAAACTACAGATGTCCCACTAGTATGATCTCTATCATAATCACTGTAGTCAAGCCGATATCCTCAGGGCTTTATCAGCATGTATAAATGAATAAAAGCATGATCAAATCAACATGTCAGATAAAGTAGAACCAGATAGCATACTATCATGTCGAGCAAGAATGTACACTGAATATATATATACATGTACAGATACATCCACTATCATATAATGGCCTCTAGGGCATAATATATCCAACAGTAAAAACTCCGATCGGACAAAAATACGATATTTTAAGACCCTCTCTGGACAAATTTTAAAATCTGACGTTTTTCAGAATTAAAAATACTTAAAAAATACAGCAGGAAATTATAAGAATAACAGTGAAATTCGATGACCTGAAGAGCATAAACCGCCGCGGAACCGCCGCATTTCCTGGCTTAGGCCGCGATTCCGCGGCCGTAGAGAGGCATCATTGGATAATTTTTCCACTGCAATTCTTATATCTTCTTGTACAGTGTTTTAGGTATGTTTAATCTGAAAATAGCACTGTATTTTCTGGAGATGGTTTTGGACGCGTAGATTTGATCAGAGTTTTCATTTCGTTGCTTTTCCGGGTAAATTAGAAAGTATTGAAGTGTTTGAACGAGTATCATTTGCTCACTATTCACGGGGTTTAAATACTTTGGAGATACGTGCAAGTCTTTTTGTGGTGGACCCTCTAGAAGACAACAAACCTTAACTCGATTATGTGACCGTCTTGAACTGCCCTTTGAACCTTAGGGTTTGGGGCAGTACGGCGTGCCACATGTGAGGTGTTGGCTTGACCCTTCTACGGCTGGACCGCTACTACTGTGTCATACTCCGGATTTTTGAACCCTGCTCAAGTGTTGAGCTTTAGTGAATATTGGGTCATTGATCGTTCGTTCGAAAACTTTAATACTGTCTGTTTATCTGGAATTTGATACAATATGTGGAATTCATATAGTTTAGGCATGAAATACGAAATATGTGATATTTCGCATTTATGATGTCTAAAGAGAGTGTGGATTCCAAATATTGTAGTTTTACACTTTCGTTTCTGTGACCGTAAGTGTAGTATGTTCGATATCGCCGGTTTCGTTGCTATACGTCAACGACAATAGGGGTATGCATACTTACTTACGTTGATGATATGTGAAATTATGTGTTGCTGAGATATGATGTGCAGGATTGTCGCGATTGAATAGCCGGGGGGTTTTATGTGAGATGAGAGTTTTATATTTTCATTCATGTAAATTCAAATGTAATGTAATATTCTTTTATTTGGGACACTTCCGGGTTGAGGTTGTGTTACCAGTGTTGTATATTATTTACTTTTCCGCATTAGGATAGACCCAAGGTGGGGAGCACAAGTGACCGGGTTCTGGGGTTCAGTGGGAGGCCATCTCGAGGAGTCGAGACCGGGTCTCCTAAACTCCAGGATTGGTAGGGTCGCTTGCCGCTCCCGTAGGGGTCTAGGGGTGTGGGCTTGGCTATTCATCGCGACTGTGGAATCCGTATTTTCTATTATTGGCTAAATACTAAATACGGACGTCCTAGTATATCCCACATTATATATATGTTTCTGCTGCCTGTGTTCTGTGATATCTGAGATGAATGACATATTATATATATGATATATAGTAGACGTTGCTTATGTTTTACACCCGCGCTAGTCCCGTCCCGGTATGCCGTTAGTTAAGTAACCTAACGGTGCATAACGGAACATTGCGGCGAATGCGGATGGCATAAGCGTACGTGTTATTTTCGTTTCTTTTCTGTGATTGGCTTAAGGACTTAAATGATGGGATTACATTAATATGATTAATGTAAAGAAAATAAACCTAAAAAGATGTTGTAGAATCAAATTTGAAAACCACTCGGCTCTTTATGAAAAAGCTATATTTCAAAACTGCGGAGCACAAGCCACTCCTTTTGAAAACCGTTTGATTCTACAATGATATCAAGTTCAAAGCGTTAAAGATTTTCTTAAAAATCATCCGCAACCCTCCATCATTTTAGGAAGTAGAGTACTTAGTATTCGTGCTACGTTTATTGACTTTAGTTAAGGCGTAGTGTACGGTAGCTAAATGATGTCTTCCTACACTGCATATGATGCAGATTAATTAGGACATTCATGCGACTTTGTTGACCATAGTTAAGGGTCATATGGGTGGGTCTAATTGATCAAGAAATGACGGGTAGAACTTGACTAGTACTTATGATTTGTTGACCATAGTTAAGGTCATAAGTACTAGGGGTAAAAATTACATCGGGAATTTCAAGTGTTGAAATTTGCAATGAGATTGCATACCTTCCATGTGATGGTTGGATCCCGATCCCACTGTGGGCAATAGTTGCTTCTAGGAGAGTTTTGCAGTTTACAATTAGCTGACTCATTAGGTGTCTAGAAAGGCGTTAACGTGGCTACGCCTCTGGGAAAACGAGGTTTACTTTAATTAGGTCCGTGCGAAAGCACGGGGGAACCTCCCTCAAGTACCGACACTGGCCTGGCTGAATGGTTAGCGAAGTTGTAGACTGTAATTAATCCTGGCTAGTTTTCTTTTTAAGGTTTGAAAGAAAAACTTGATTAAAGCAGTGGGAGACATCGATTAGACAAGATAATAACCAATCTGATCTATGCAAGAGCTTTCGCTGAGTGTATTCTTTTCTCTCTCTTAATGGCAGATACCCATGACTGGATTCAAGCTTCTACTAGATAAAAACAAACTGAATGGGACCAACTATAAAGACTGGCTGAGGAATCTGAAAATCGCCTTGACTTATGATAAAGTATCATATGTCCTCACGGCTTCAGCCCCGCCCTTTCCAGGTCCAAAATCCTCAGTTGCGGACATTGAAGTCCGCAAGACATGGGACGCTGACTGTGCCACGGCAAAATTCCTCGCGCTTGGATCGATGGATAACACACATCAAAAGCAGCACGAGGATATGGACATTCACGGTATATTGCTCCATACAAAGGAGTTGTATGGAGAGCAATCCCGCGTATTACGATACTAAGCATCAAAGAAATTGTTTCAGATGCGAATGGCCCCTGGCACACCAATAGGAGACCATGTTCTGAAGATGATAGCTCTTATAGAAGAGCTTGAGGACCTTGGATGGACGATGGACAATGAACAATATAAAGATATTATTCTGCAGTCCCTTCCCTCCACCTTTGCTCAGTTCATAGTGAACTTCAACATGCATAGCATGGAGAAGGAACTCCCTGAACTCCTTAACATGTTAAGGAGTGCAGAGAGCACTATGAAGTCAGCAAGAACTCCTGTTATGACTGTTGGACAATCTTCTTCTTCTCGCCCGAAAGCTAAGGCCAAGGGAAAGAAAAATAAGAAGCCCACCAATCCTAAAGGTGGAGTTAAAAAGGTGAAGGGAAAGGAAAAGTCCAAGGCTGGAGACTCGGGGAAGGGCGAATGTTTTCATTGACACAAGACAGGACATTGGAAGCGCAACTGCACGGAGTACTTAAGTCTCAAGAAGAAGCATGGTGATGCTTCTGCTTCAGGTGCGTTTGTGACAGAAAACTGTTTTTCAATAAACTCTGCTTCCTGGGTATTGGATACCGGTTCAGGTTCTCGCATTTGCAATTCCATGCAGGGGCTGAGAAATAGCAAGGTTTTGAAGACAGGTGACAATACTCTCCGCGTTGGAAATGGTTCCAAAGTACATACAGTCGCAGTGGGAGAGTATCACTTGGGGTTGCCATCTGGATGTATTTTGATTTTGAATCCATGTTATTTTGTACCAAGTATGCTATGTAATATAATATCCTTTTCTTTGTTGGACAATGAAGGATATAATTTTGTATTGCAGAACAATGTTATGAACATTCACCTGAATCAAATGTTGGTTGGGTATGGTACGCTTAATAACGGAATATATGTCCTAAATCAACACACAGTTTTCAGTATACAACATACTAATAAAAGAAAACTTTCAGAATTAAATGAAGCTTTTCTTTGGTATTGTAGACTTGGTCATATTAACGAAACAAGACTAAACAAGTTACATAAAGATGGATATTTAAACTCTTTTGAATATAAATCTTATGCGACTTGCCAGTCTTGTATCAAGGGTAAAATGACCAAAACTCCGTTTACCGGACACTGAGAAAGAGCTACTCAGCTCCTTGGCCTCATACATAGTGATGTATGTGGGCCAATGTCTATACAGGCTAGTGGCGGTTTTTCATACTTCATTACATTCACCGACGATTTCTCAAGATTTGGTCATGTATTTTTATTAAAGCACAAGTCCGAAGCTTTTGAGAAATTCATTGAATATAAACAAGAAGTAGAAAAACAAACCGGCTTAAGTATCAAGATGCTTCGATCAGATCGAGGTGGTGAGTATCTCAGTACAGAATTTGCAAACTTCCTAAAAGAGAATGAGATTCTCTCTCAGCTCACTCCTCCTTACACACCACAGCACAACGGTGTGTCAGAACGACGGAATAGGACCCTATTAGATATGGTCCGGTCCATGATGAGTGACGCTGAGTTACCAGTCTCGTTTTGGGGGCATGCATTGGAGACTGCAGCGTTTCTAGTAAACAGGGTTCCAACCAAAACCGTGTCTACCACGCCATATGAGATATAGCATGGAAAGAGACCATCTCTTAAGAGATTTAAGATTTGGGGTTGCCCGGCCTATGTTAAAAAGCAGAATCCGGACAAACTCGAGACACGGTCAGTCATGTGTAACTTTGTAGGATATCCAAAGAATTCTTATGGATATCTATTCTACCACAAAGAGGAACAAAAAGTGTTTGTTTCTCAGTATGCCACATTCTTAGAAAAAGAGTTTTTCACAGATAAAGATGATGGCAAGGTGGTGGATCTAGAAGAGGTTCTAGAAACACAAACTACTAATGACGATTTGGTTGAACCGGCTGTTGCAATAGAAACAGAGGAACCTCGGCCACTCCGAAGGTCTGGTAGGACTTCTCACCCACCGGAGAGGTACTACGGTTTCCTCGTTGATGGTAACGGAGAAGATTGCATCATGGATGATGATGATCCTACCAGTTTTCAGCAAGCTATCACGAGTGGTGACTCTGTGAAGTGGCTGGATGCCATGAGATCCGAAATGGAGTCTATGTACACCAACAAAGTATGGACTTTGGACATTGTACCCCCTGGGGTAAAACCTGTGGGATGCAAATGGATCTTTAAAAGAAAAATTGGTGTGGATGGGCAGGTAGAGACCTATAAGGCAAGACTTGTGGCAAAAGGTTTTCGTCAAAGACCAGGTTTGGACTATGACGAAACTTTTTCGCCCGTAGCCATGCTTAAATCCATTCGGATCCTACTTGCTATTGCTGCTCACTACGACTATGAAATCTGGCAGATGGACGTTAAAACAGCATTTCTAAATGGAGAGTTAGAAGAATGCGTTTATATGGATCAGCCAGAGGGCTTCATTGACAGTGGGAGCAGCGGGAAAGCATGTAGAGTGCTTAAATCCATATATGGGTTAAAGCAGGCATCTCGGAGCTGGAACATCTGTTTCGATGATGTTATCAAAGAGTTTGATTTCATCAAAAATCCAGATGAACCTTGTGTTTATAAGAAGGCTGTAGGAAGAGCTGTCACATTCCTCGTATTGTACGTAGATGACATTCTTCTGATAGGAAATGATATTCCTATGCTACAGTCCGTCAAATCATTCTTATCACTAAGGTTCTCCATGAAGGACCTGGGTGATGCCACATACATCCTGGGCATAAGGATCTATAGGGATAGATCCAAAAAGTTATTGGGATTGTCCCAAACCAGGTACATCAACACCATCCTAAAAAGGTTTAGTATGGAAGACTCCAAGCGGGGTGCCTTACCCGCTTGCCATGGAGTCACTCTCTCCAAGGATTCTTGTCCAAAGACCGATGAAGAGAGAGCTCGCATGAGCATTATACCCTATGCTTCGGCAGTAGGATCTATAATGTATGTGATGTTATGTACACGCCCAGATGTAGCTTATGCACTTAGTGTTGTAAGCAGGTATGAATCCAGCCCAGGGGAGAACCACTGGACAGCTGTGAAGAACATTCTTAAGTACTTACGAAGGACTAAAGAATTGTTCTTGGTGTATGGTAATACAGATCTCCAAATGGAGGCCTTTACCGATTCGAGCTTCCAGAGCGATAACGATGACAGCAAATCTATCTCAGGGTTTGTATTTACCCTCAATGGAGGGGTAGTGAGTTGGAAGAGTTCCAAACAAGATACCGTTGCATACTCTACGATGGAAGCTGAGTACATTGCTGCAAATGATGCTGCCAAGGAAGCCGTCTGGATGAAGAAGATCATCTCGGAGCTAGGAGTAGTTCCAACCATTATTGATCCAATACCTTTGTATTGTGATAATAATGGGGCTATGGCGTTAGCCAAGTAGCCCAGATCCCATCAGCGGTCCAGACACATCCTGAGGCATTTTCATTTGATCCGGGAGATTGTAGATCGCCGCGAGATCGAGATTAGGAGAGTAGACACAAAGGATAGCGCCGCGGATCCATTCACCAAGGCCCTCCCTCAGCCGCAGCATGAGCGACTTTTTGAGATGTTGGGTATGAGATACGCTAATAACTGGCCTTAGTGCAAGTGGGAGATTGTTGAATATATGTATGCCCTAGAAGCCATTATATGATAGTGGATGTATCTATACATGTATATATATATTCAGTATGCATTCTTGCTCGACATGATAGTATGCTATCTGGTTCTTCTTTATCTGACATGTTGTTTTGATCATGCTTTTATTCATTCATACATGCTGATAAAGCCCTGAGGATATCGGCTTGACTACTCTGATTATGATGGAGATCATACTAGTGGGACATCTGTAGTCTATAAGCATATCCTGAAAAGTCCCTAGTCGCAGGTATATCAAGACGGGGCATTGATATACCAGAGTAAACTAGCGTATACGATACTAGACCCATACGATGGGCGATGGATGTTCCCACATTCATCGATGTTTGACATCAAGATCATATACGGGTGCTCAGTGGTGACTGGGTACACTGGACGGACTCATCGAGAACTCCTATATGGAATTATATCTATCGTCGGATAGCAGTTCTCAGGTGACACTGGTACAGGTTAGTCTGTAGACCCGAGATCGTCATAGAGTCTTGTGTGTTCTCCCACTGTATTTTGATTGCCACCCTACCACGGCTCTACCGAGTCGTGCAAACAGGTGGCCGTTGGGTACAGTCCCGAGACACACGAAGGCAATGAGCGATAGGAGGGGTTTCGTCTCTCCCGGTATTGGGAGTTGATGCTGTGCTTTGCCCGACTGGTTGTATCAGTAAGTCCCTGGCCAGGGCTGCTGAGATTTGCTGATAAGTGTTATCAGTAGTTTCTCGATCTGTTATAGACCATTCACCGGCACGACTTATTGAGTTATTGGGGTCGACGTGACTATCCCTAGGCTCGATATGCAGCATATCTGACGAAGAGACCGGACTGTACGGTTGTGTTGCCGGTTGGCTCGACGGGAGTTGTAGCAGGTTCGCTTGTTTTCTTCTGATCGCTCAATACCCGGGTGGCCGTTACGTTTAGCTGACCGCTTGCGGCTTGGGGGTACTTGATATGATCATCACCCTCTGCCGGCGTATTGACGAGTCTTAGAGTCCCACACAGGAGTTACCTAGTCCAGGCGAAACGTTGTGGTGCGCGTATGCGATATGCGCATGGACCCGATTAAAATGCGCGTATATGATACCGTACATTAATCGGGCGGCTTGCTTTTGGTGGGGTCATATGTGATATGGCCGGATTGATAAATCAAGTGTTGATTTATCATTTAACCATTAGTTTTCTCACTTAAAACCTTTTCTTGGATGATGGATGTGTGCATGCATGTATGTTTTTCTTTCTTTCTTTCTTACTAGTTTCATGCACATATGGATGTGCATACTTACATACATACATACACCCATCTATCATGGTTGTTTATATATGGAATAAGATGGCAATATAAGACTCACACCATGGTTGAATATATGGATTATTATTTGATTTATTGTTTAAAACAAAATAGAAAAGATAAGGATAATTCTTGCTTGCTTCTACATTCTTCTTTAAACCTAACCATTCTTACCTACCTCTAACCTTGAGTTATCCTTCTCTTTGTGTTCTAAAACTCAAGTTAAATAATGTCTCCATCATTTAACCATGGTTCATAGTGAGAAGAAATAAAATATATAAAGATATATTTCATTTCTTTTCATGGTGATCATTCTACTCTTGTTAAAAAAGAAAGCCTCCATCTTCTTCCTCCTTCACCATTTGCTCTCTAGTATTTTTTTTCTAGTGAGTAAAACACACATAAAGAAAGGTTTTTGAAGTGAGAATCTAAACCAAAACATCATTCTACACAAGTTTAGCCAAGTTGTTTAGAGTGTTCTCTTCGATTCTCATCTTGATTATCGAAGTTGCGAGCTTGGACGAGGAACTCCGGGTGGATCGTCGTGGACGTGAGAGGACTTCAAGAGGACCTTCTTCCAACACCCAAGAGACCAAGGAGTTCAGCAAAAGGGAGATACAAAGGTTGTAGTTTCGAAACCCTAATTTTATTAGCTTTAAGTTTTGTAACCCTAATTTTCTAGGATCGATTCCTTTGCATGCTTGTTTAGCACCATCAAAATCCGAACTTTGAGACATGTGATGCTTCAAAACTCTACATAGGGTGCTAGGCATGCCTTTCACTCATTTCTCTGTAGATTACCGATCTCTCAATCCATCGGCTCATCGGCCCGGTCCGGTATACTAACGGAAACAATCCGCTCTAGTACTCCTCTGGTCCTCTCACGGCCAATTAGCACGACCACTCATCAAGCAGCACGTCTCTGGCGTCGACCTCTGGTCCTATGAATATTTGTCACACATCTGATCCTCGGTGCAAATCTCATTGTAGCAGTGTCCTGGAAAGAACCTGCTCTGGGTCTCTTCCGATCTTGCCTATGCCGAACTGTACGGAGGCTATCATCTTTTATTATATCTCTTTCTTGTTCCGGAACGGCTGCATACTCATTACGACTCCTCCTGGAAGATATATCCATTTACAATGCCTCTGCATGCGTATCACATCTGTGATATCAGTGGAGTGGAACGTCCTCTCGTCACGATCTCGTACGAACCTCTTACTCCACTTTTCTCCAATGTCGACTGATTCGGACTCGTATCCTCGTGGCTGCATGGACTGTGCTCCAACGGCTATACTCGTATCTGGAGTCTCCCAAGTAATGTATCCCATCAGATGATATCCGAATGATGTCGAACTTTTCGATCGATTCGTCGAGGTTCCATAATCCCCCAAGAGGTCAACATCTTGGGTACAGTTTAATAGTATCGAATATATGCCACAGCATCTATGGACCAGCCGTAGAAGGGCAAACCCAAGCCTCACTAATGGCACCGCTGAACGGCTGCAAACCTTAAGGTTCATCGGCGTTCCATGGTCATTATGTCGAGTTAGGGTTTCATTCTTCTAGAGGGTCCATAGAATTACTTGCATTGTTTTCCGAATACTTTAAACTTGGAAAATGGGTTCCCGGCATTCGATCGTTTATATCGACTCTCAACATATCAGCGTGAAGTCGTCTCTAGCTGGAATCAATCAATCTGATGACCTCGTATCGGGGTAGACAATGAATCACATGTCCTAGTCTTTCATCTTTGGTGACTAGCGATCTTCTATCATATCTCGAAGTATAACTCGTGCGGCATTAACTTCAAACATCTGGGGCAAAAAAAATTCATTTGCCGAAGTCGCTGGCTCATTCGTCCGCATGCTGAACAGTGCCTCAATCATCAAAATAATCTGTGCCTTGACGGTCATCACAATCTGGCTGGCTTCTTACGGTAGCCCAATCCGCTGGTGCTGATCTGCACGTCTGAGAAATCTTGTAAAGGCGATCCATCAAACGCTCATGGCGCGAAAACACAATAAAATGACGCCTCTATGCAATCGTATGTCCATGGAATCATGCCCTGGTCGGTCCTCGTCCGTGACGAGATCGTGCTGACCGCAACTCTAGCCGTAGCTCTCCACGCCCGTACAACCGTGATAACAAAACCATAAACTGGTACCGATGAGGATAGATGATAGGAATGAATATAATACTGTGCAAAGAAATGTAGATCCTAAGGCTTCTTAAGCGGAGTATCGTATCGTAAGTATGCCGCGGAACATACACACGGTACGTCACTCTACTTGAGTCACCTACTCGATCAACCAAGGGTCATCTTACACTCCAAAGGTAAAAACTAACGCTCTGATACCTACTTTGTCACGACCCGAAAAGTACCGAGCGTGACTGGTGCTTAAATTACGAAACGTCTCAAGGCGTACGTAATCTAAGTAAGACAAAACCCAGAAATCAAAACCAAGTAAAGAAGTAGAGTGAAGGAAAAACCAATTTTAAAGCAAGGAGTTTAATAACATAAGCCGAAATATACATTTTTAAAATGTCAAGTCTTTTCTGACAATTTCGACAGAGTTTCCTATGTAAATACTGACCCCAAACGGGTATAAAACCTGATAAAACATATATAATGAATAAAGGCATCCCCAAGCGGGAGCTAGTTCTTCGTCAATAGACGGCCACAACCACGCAAGCAATATAATATACAACGCTGAAGGGCGAGAATCAAAACTCAAAAGGAAACTCAAAACATCAAGAAAACCCATAATAATACAACGCGCGACTCTAAGGTCAAAAGAATAAACACTGGTCTTCTATCTCTATCAAATATACAAGTCTGGTTGATGGAGTTTCACTAGATACAACTGAAATAACAAATACACAATGGTGGTCCTGACGCAAAAGAAACCACCTACCAAGGCAATCACCCGGAAGGAACAATGTGCCAGCAAAGCCGCAACGAACCCTGTACGGCAAAACCTGCAAGGAACTGTGGCACAGCGGGGGTGAGTTGCCAACTCGTGAGTAGAAAACATCACAGAGCAGAAATCGCATGTATGACGCAACCTAGGTCATATCAAGTAATATCCTCAAATAAATATCCTGATCCATCTACATATAAGTGCAATATTACGTGCTCGTGTCAGTACCTCAGATAGCAACATATCAGATATATGATGTATGAATGCATGACGAATGGAAACAGGATACATCATGAAATCAACTAAGAAATCAGTGTCAAGCATCGACACAAAACATAAATCTCAGTATCTCAATATCTCAGTATCCCAATATCTCAAATCTCAAAATCTCAGTGTCTCAAATCCCAATATCTCAATATCTCAATATACAGGGCTCCGTCAGTCCGGATCGGCCCATATCATCAAATCACACGACCACGGACGGTATCCTCCGGATACCCGTCGCGCCAGGTAAACTCACCGGTAAGTAGTACTCCCCTGCCAGGCTCATCGTCTACAACTCGAGCTTATTGCCCCGGGGTACCTTACCGGGCTCACCATGTACCCGAGACGGTTCATCCCCTCCTCGCAACGGGTCTCGAAAACCAACAGCAATCATGAAAATTCATGGTGGACGACTCATACATCATCAGAAGACCGCAACTTGCATTTTAAAAAGAGGGAGAGAGAGAATTTTATATATATTCTTCCGGTTTTCCCCCAAATCCAGAAATCTCATGGAAATCCGAAATCCCATAATCAAGAGTAAGTAAACAGTGAATATCGGCATAAATCTCCATAATACTGCATGACCAATAAATATATGAATGCATCTGATATCATGCAATGAATGCAATAGTTAAACTAGCATATGAGAGCTATAACATGTTGCGACTATCAGCTAGCAAGCTAGGTCAATGAAATGGTATTTTCTAAAGTGTACGTGACATGGAAATTACCGATGAAGATGTGTGTGAGCCGCCAAGCGAGTGTACGTGGAGCATACGCGTCATCGATAATGGTGCTGGTGTCCTAACAACATAGTTTCATAATCACTAAGTACACAATAACATGCAATGAGGCGATAACAACATAATAAGGCAAACGAATAGTAAATGCAACAATAATATGCAGAACATGAATAATAACGTAACAATAAAGAATCTACCTTACTATACATGTGTTATACTGTTTGCCGTTTGGAATAATACGAATCGTGGTGTTTTGAAAATGAGGACTACGGTGCTTTTAAGGAAAAAAACGCCCTTTGGAGTATCCGTAGAATCCCTTGTCCTGTCTTTAAAATGCATACGATTCGTTAGTTTTGAAATAGTTATGAATCGAGTCTAGTCTAACATCTATAAATAAACTACAGGACTGAGCTAACAGGCTAATCGAAAAGGGTAAGGAAACCACCAAATCTGAGTCGATATATATATATATATATATATATATAATAGTCGGTGATCCTGCCTCAATAGTATCCCATACGATACACTGTATAATATGACATTCTCGAGTCAAAAGTGTGGATCTATCATCAATATATAGCTCGTACGGTAAATCCATCGTACGGCATCCCAATCTGAGTATAGGTCAACTATCATATCAATCTCATCATTTATCCGGTATCCTTATCATCACAAATCCTGAACTGGGGGTACTGATCTAAGTCTAGTACAATACTGATACCATCTACGTATATATATGCGTATGTATGAAACACATCGCCTACCGATCCGCTATCATCACATGTCGCATCTCATAATACGATCCATATCACATCACCGATCTCATGGCATCAAGTCCAATCTCATCGACTCATCTCCAACTATCATCCACTATCATCATATCCATGTATAGCTATACGTATATATATATATATATATAGTCCCATACCTTTGTGTGTGTATATACATATGTATCCCCATATACGCACAACTAATGATAATAATGCATGCAAGGGTGTGGGTGCGTGTGTGCAAACCTATTCTATGGTTCGCGACTAAGAAACCAACTAAATCCTTTCTTCAATTCTGGCTAACACTAAACCCATGATCTCCTAAAGTTTTTCATGCTAAGGTTCCAATCACACAATAACATATAAAAGTGTGTGTGTGTGTATATATATATATATATATATATATATATATATATGTCACATCCCATCATTTCTCACAACTTTGCGGGGGTGCTATACGCCATCCACCCGACTTCCCCCGTAGATATAGTCTGCTCACCTCGATCTTCGCTTTCTGCAGTCGATGACGCTATGCTCATCCTCGTCGTCTCGAAGTCCACGTGGTGGTACCTACATATCATATATAGCATCCTAAACGAAATCACACGCGAAAACCAAAATGTCGCACGAATCACCCATAGGTCAAAACCTATGGCCTACATCTCGCAATTCAACCAAATAACCCTCGATATAGACGTACAAACGTCAAGTGATCGAATACAAAACCAATACCATAACTTAGATTCAAAAACATCACAAAACATAAGGCAGCAACCTTGAAAACATGCTCCAGATTTTAGTTCAGGGGAAAACAAGGTAAGCAAACAACATTAGGGTGATATATAGGCTGTATATGACCTACTGAAGCAACCAGGACCCCAAATTCAACTAAGTGGCCGGCCACACCTAGCAAATATCCGGCTAGATCGGTTTCACAGGGGATTTGGGGTGTCAAACTAGCTGGGGGGGTCTCCTATGGTCTTAATTTTGTCACTAGAGTTGTTTATTTTTCTCGTAAAATTCCCAGGTCATCCCTGATATCCCTGCACCCTCTATTACCTCAAAAAGCGACATGGAAGTTTTCTCTTTTCAGTATTTGGGTTTGTTTCGCGCTGGCCTGGGTTTCTAATATCATAGGGGGTTTAGGGTCACCACTAAGGCATATTAGCACTAACACAACTCAAAATCCCATATAACTTCTTCTAGGAAATTTCAATGTTCACTGAATCGCACAACTAAACACATATATGGGTTAAAGTGAAAGATAAACTACACTAAGAGTGAAGGGATTACCTCATTTGGCACTCATGAATCCCCTAGAGCACCAAAATCAAATTTTTCTTTGTCCAAAGTGTAGCTTGTGAGCTTGTGTATGTTTTTAATGAAGTGGGGATGGAGTTTTGATGAAGATTTGATGGTGTTTTGAGGGTTTAGAGGTGGAGGGAGAGGGAGTGTTGCCATGGGAGAGGGAGGGGAAAGAAAGATGAAGAAAATAATGAAGAGGGAAGAGAATGGCCCAAGTCAACCAAGACCCCTCACCCTCTCTTTCTCTCTCATGCCCATACCTCTTTGACTTTTCTTTTTTCTTGTTTTCTTTATCTTTTCTTTTCTTATCATTATCTTTTGTTTTCTTTTCTTTTTCTAAAACAAAACCATGCAAGAGAAGGAAAAAGCAATGACAAAATGAAACAAGTGTCAAAATGTGACATGGTGCATGTTTTGCAGAAACAAGTTTAATGCGCGATTAGCGATATTTAATCGCGATTAACACTAAATAGTGTATAATTAATCATAAAAACTTATAATTTGCATAGATCACATAAAGCACCCTCATTTCAGTAATTTCCATAACTTTCCAAATTTCCCCCAAATTTATCGGTATTTAATTTTACCACCTTATTATAATATTCAATATAATTATTATTTAATTATAAAAATTCCCAAAAATAATATTTTATTTTCCTGAAATGTTACAATCTTCCCCCCCTTAAAGAAATTCGGTCCCCGAATTTAAATTTAAACACCTCAAATACTAAAACATTTCAGTAAAAATTCCAAGTCGTCGGGGCTCCGAAATCATCAATACATAAAACACATCATAGCGCAATGCATACGCATGAACAATGAGCAGATAACTCCAAATCAAAACTCCGTCAAGCATCCCACAATCATCGGAGTCATGGCAAAGACATCAATGTCAAAGCCCAAAACGAAACCAATCATGATATACATCAAAACCATACATGTAAACATCAAAACTATACATGTAAACATCAGAAAGAAATGCATGCCAAACCTTTCATGCCATTGTGCGATGTGCGTATCGCGGCACAGTGGCGGACGTCTATTGTAAGAAAATAACTATATATATATATATATATATATATACATATCCTTTGTTTAATATGTACGTCCCGCCGTTTTGAAATGATTTAGATGGGTTTCCTTTATAAAATGTTTCGTGTCATCTCAGACACGTAGGTAAATACTGAGACTATAGCTCCCTTTTTGGAAATCCCTTCGATAGCTATCAATGCATGCAAAACATATCCAGGTACTGTCCTCTGGCTAGTCCTGCTCAGTATGAAAACAAATAGTAAATATCATAAAAACGTACTGCTCCATAAGAATCAATCTCGAAATGTGCATATGAATGCTACGTGCGTATGGTGCGCACGGAAATCAAATTCCATGAATGTGCCATACATGTGCTCAGAACCAACATCTAAGTGCAACGGGTGTGCATGAAAGCATTTGTCCAGTGCAACGGGTGTGCACGACAACAATATCAGGTGCATCTGATATGCACAAAGAAACCCGATTTAGTGCATCTGGTGTGCACCAAAATCGTATCTCATATCATGCGCCCAACATGAGCGAAAATCCAAATCAGATGCATCCATCATGCACGAATAAAATCTAAATCATGTGCATCCAACATGCACGAAATCACAAATCCAATATCAAGCGTCGAACATGCGCAAAATCCAATCCAAGCGTTCAAACATGCGCAAGAATCCAATCAGGTGCATAAGGTGCACAAAAAAAATATCGAGTATCACAATCGAAATCGACGGTATACAACATATTTCAATCAAAATCCAAATCAGGTATACCGTGGTATATAATCTCACAATCATATGCATCAGCGTGCACAAAAGCAAATCAAAATACTAAAAGTGCATGAAAACTATGCCGAAATCATAAGTCAAATCATATGCATACCATAGGCATGAAATCAACATCAACATCTCGGATGATATCAAATCAAAATCAAGTGCAACTGTGGTGCACAAAATCTCAATCCAGTGCAACTAACATGCACGAATGGAAGTTCCAATCGAGTGCATCCGGAGCGCACAAAACCAAATCCAGTGCATCCAGTGCACGAAATACTAAATACAGTGCATCCGGTGCACAAAATACAAATATAGTGCATCCAGTACACAAAATACAAATCGGGTGCAACAAGTGCACGGAGATGCATCAATAACTCAAATGCGTATAAAAAGCAACACCGAGTGTACCAAGGTGTATAAAATCATAAACGCGTGCAACTACGTGTACAAAACACGTATCAATGCACTGCAAGCACATGTAAGTTATACCGAGTGCAAAAACCAAATCAAGTGCATACCATATACACAAAAATCAAATCAACCGTAGGAAATCCACGAAATCATAAACATGTGCAGCCAAGGCACAAACCGATATCAAGTGCAATAAATACGCACAAATCACAAAGCAACACAACGGTGTACAAAAACATATCTCAAGTGTAATAACTATGCACAAAAACGTAAATACCCAGTAGGTGCAGCCATGGTGCACGAAAACAATACCATAAAACCCAATCATCAAAACTCAAATCCAAGCGATAAAAGCGTGATACTCGGATCACCATGCAAATCGCAATGAAAGACACTAAGGTACACCTCCTACAACGTCGAAAAGTGTCGGTACGTTCAAAACTAGCAGAGCAAGAACATCCGCTACCTCCTGCTCACGGTCTGGCGTCTTCTGTCTCTGGGTCCTCATTTCTCTGTAGATTACCGATCTCTCAATCCATCGGCTCGTCGGCCCGGTCCGGTATAGTAACGGAAACAATCCGCTCTAGTACTCCTCTGGTCCTCTCACGGCCAATTAGCACGACCACTCATCAAGCAGCATGTCTCTGGCATCGGCCTCTGGTCCTCTGAATATTCGTCACACATCTGATCCTCGGTGCAAATCTCATTGCAGCAGTGTCCTGGAAAGAACCTGCTCAGGGTCTCTTCCGATCTCGCCTATGCCGAACTGTACGGAGGCTATCATCTTTTACTATATCTCTTTCTTGTTCCGGAACGGCTGCATACTCATCACGACTCCTCCTGGAAGATATATCCATTTACAATGCCTCTGCATACTTATCATATCTGTGATATCAGCGGAGTGGAACGTCCTCTCGTCACGATCTCATACGAACCTCTTACTCCTCTCCAATGTCGACTGATTCGGACTCGTATCCTCGTGGCTGCATGGACTGCGCTCCAACGGCTATACTCGTATCTGGAGTCTCCCAAGTATTGTATCCCAACACATGATATCCGAATGATGTCGAACTTTTCGATCGATTCGTCGAGGTTCCATATTCCTCCAAGAGGTCAACATCTTGGGTACAGTTTAATAGTATCGAATATATGCCACAGCACCTATGGACCAACCGTAGAAGGGCAAACCCAAGCCTCACTAATGGCACTGCTGAACTGCCGCAAACCTTAAGGTTCATCGGCGTTCCATGGTCATTATATCGAGTTAGGGTTTCATTCTTCTAGAGGGTCCGTAGAATTACTTGCATTGTTTTCCGAATACTTTAAACTTGGAAAATGGGTTCCCGGCATTCGATCGTCTATATCGACTCTCAACGTATCAGCATGAAGTCGTCTCTAGCTGGAATCAATCAATCTGATGACCTCGTATCGGGATAGACAATGAATCACATGTCCTAGTCTTTCATCTTTGGTGACTAGCGATCTTCTATCATATCTCGAAGTATAACTCGTGCGGCATTAACTTCAAACATCTGGGGCAAAAAAAATTCATTTGCCGAAGTCGCTGGCTCATTCGTC
Source organism: Agapanthus africanus (assembly GCA_030015575.1). Taxonomy (NCBI): domain Eukaryota; kingdom Viridiplantae; phylum Streptophyta; class Magnoliopsida; order Asparagales; family Amaryllidaceae; genus Agapanthus; species Agapanthus africanus. The sequence continues at coordinate 335,212,524 of JASDDO010000031.1, forward strand.
CGCATGCTGAACAGTGCCTCAATCATCAAAATAATCTATGCCTTGACGGTCATCACAATCTGGCTGGCCTCTTACGGTAGCCCAATCCGCTGGTACTGATCTGCACGTCCGACAAATCTCGTAAAGGCGATCGATCAAACGCTCATGGTGCGAAAACACAATAAAATGACGCCTCTATGCAATCGTATGTCTATGGAATCATGCCCTGGTCGGTCCTCGTCCGTGACGAGCTCATGCTGACCGCAACTCTAGCCGTAGCTTTCCACGCCCGTACAACCGTGATAACAAAACCATAAACTGGTACCGATGAGGATAGATCATAGGAATGAATATAATACTGTGCAAAGAAATGTACATCCTAAGGCTTCTTAAGCGGAGTATCGTATCGTAAGTATGCCGCGGAACATACACACGGTATGTCACTCTACATAAGTCATCTACTCTATCAACCAAGGGTCATCCTGTTGGGTTCCTAGGCACTCTTGTGAAGGTTCATAAGGCATCAAACATACCCGGATTAAATTTTAGACGTGCCGAACAACCCAAAGCCGGGATCTTTGCTAGATTATTAGGGTTTAATATGCAAGATGATAACTTTTATCTAAGTGTGAGGGATTACAACCTTTGTAGTCCGCTCCTTCACTTCACAAGCTCCGAGTAGAAGTCCCTTGGTCGCGATCCACGATCTCCCGGACTCATGAGAGGCTCCACGACTCGAACGATCCATGCTAGCTCGAAGTATTCCAAATCTCCAATGATCTACCTTGAAATTGCTACGACTCAAGCTTTCTCACTCAAAAGAGAAGAACACACTAATCCCATGGGCTAAATGAGATGAGGATGAGAGAGTAGTAATTTTGCTTTCTTTCTATATCATTTTCTCATTTTATTTCATCACTTTAGGATTTTCAAGAGAGCTTATCAAGAAGGAAGAAGATGATAATGGAAAATATATTCCTTAGATTAAAAAACCTTTTGTGATGAATAGAAAGTAATATATGATTGATTTGTAAACTATGGTCAAGGATGATAGGATAAGAATGAGTAGAGAAACAACTAGGGTTAGGGTTTGGTTAGGTTAAAAGAATGTGTCATTCTAAATATCTTAAGAATGACAAAAGAAGAAAGCTTCAAGAAGGAACTTGAAGCATCCAACCCTAATCAAACCTTAACCTCAATTAATCATCCTTAAACATGTTTAACAATTAATCATATCATGTCACAATAATATATATCAAATATATATTATATATTTGCAACAAAAGAAAATAATACAATTAACATATATCGCATATATATCAATGTATCATCCATTGAGAAAATGAAATAATAAAGCGAGCCAATATTAGATAATGTAATACAATATATCATATATATTATTATACATTAAATCATCGAATCAACACTTGAATCGATGATCCGGCTATATCGAATATTACCGACTAATATATCATGTATCGATTCATCGAATCAACACTTGATCCGATGTCCCGGTTCATATCTAAATATCGCGAGAATATAATACGCTATCCCATATCGCATTATTCTCGGTCCTGCACATATCACATATGTGCCTCTACTCCGTTTCGCCTGAGCCAAGAAACCTCTGTGTAGGACTCTAAACAATCGTCAATACGCCGGTAGCAGGTGATGATCATATCAAACACCCACAAGCTGCAAGCCGTCAGCTAAACGTAACAGCCACCCAGGTATTGAGCGATCAGAAGATCAACAAGCTAGCCTGTGCGTTCTCCTGTGAATCCGATCAGTAACACTCCCGTACAGTCCGGTCTGTTCGTCTGATATGTCGCATATCAAGCCTAGGGGTGGTATACGTCAGACCCCAGTAACCGATAAGTCGTGTCAATGTGTGGCTCATAACGGGTCGAGAAACTACTAGTAACACTTACCGGTAAATCTCTATATCAGCCCTGGCCAGGGACTTCCAGTTATAGCCAATCGAACACAGCACAACATCAACTCCCTATACCGGGAGAGACGAATCCCCTCCTATCGCTCATTGCCTCCATGTGATTCGGGAATGTACCCAAAAGCCACCGTTTTGCACGCCCTCTTGGACGTGGTAAGGTGGAAATCAAAGCACAGTGGGAATCACACAAGACTCTATGACGATCTCGGGTCTTCAGACTACCTTGTACCTGTGTCACCGGAGAACTGCCATCTGACGTGTGGTATATCACCATCTGGGAGTTCTCGGCGAGTCCGTCCAGTGTACCCAGTCTCCACTGAGCACCCGTACACCATCTCTGATGTCTAACACCGATGGATATGGGATCATCCATCGCCCATCATATGGGTCAAGATGCGTATACGCTAGTCTACTCTGGTGTATCGATGCCCTGTCTCGATATACCCTCGACTAGGAACAGTTATAGGATGTACTCATCGACTACCGTGGCCCCACTAGTATGATCTCATCATAGTCCCAGTAGTCGAGTACAGATCCTAAGGGCTTTATCAACATGTGAGAGTAAAACAGTAAACCAATACAAGTCAACATGTTAGGATAAAGTGAAACGAAATAGCATACTATCATGACGAGCAAGAAAGTCATCTCTATATATAACCAAGCATCCATTATAATATACATCATATGTACAACAATGGCCTCTAGGGCATATACATAACTAACAATCTCCCACTTGCACTAAGGCCAGCTGTTGTAGTATCGCATACCTAGCATCCCGAATAATCTCTCAAACTGTATCTGGGGAATAGCCTTCGTGAATGGATCCGCAGTGTTGTCATTCGTATCTACTCTCCTGACCTCAATCTCCCGGCGATCAACTATCTCCCTGATCAGGTGATACCGCCTCAGAATATGTCTGGACTTCTGATGGGACCTGGGTTCCTTGGCCAAAGCCACAGCTCCATTGTTATCGCAATACAGAGGTATTGGATGCTCAATGGATGGAACCACACCAAGTTCATTAATGAACTTCTTGATCCAGACAGCCTCTTTGGCAGCATCGTTGGCAGCGATGTATTCAGCCTCCATCGTCGAGTCTGCAACGGTATCCTGTTTGGAACTCTTCCAACATACCGCCCCTCCATTGAGGGTAAAGACAAAACCCGAATGCGACTTAGAGTCGTCCTTATCACTTTGGAAGCTGGAATCGGTAAAGGACTCCACCTGGAGTTCTCCGTTACCATACACCAAGAACATCTCCTTAGTCCTTCGTAAGTACTTGAGAATGTTCTTCACTGCTGTCCAATGACTCTCTCCAGGATCTGCTTGATACTGACTCACTACACTTAGTGAGTATGCTACATCGGGTCTGGTACATAGCATCGCATACATGATAGAGCCTACTGCCGAAGCATAGGGTATCCCTTGCATGCGAGCTCTCTCCAAATCAGTCTTGGGAGACATCTCTTTGGAGAGAGTGAGTCCAGAGATCGTGGGTTGGTTCCCACGCTTGGATTCTTCCATACTAAACATCTTTAGTATGGTGTCAATGTACCTGGATTGGGACAATCCCAATATCCGTTTAGATCTATCTCTATAGATCATGATTCCCAATATACAGGAGGCATCACCTAGATCTTTCATTGAGAATCTCTGTGATAAGAAGAGCTTGACTGATTGCAGCATAGGAATATCATTTCCTATCAAGAGTATGTCATCCACGTACAATACGAGGAAGACAACCTTACCCTCTGCTACCTTCTTATAGATACAAGGTTCATCTATATTTTTGATGAAGTCAAACTCTTTGACTACAACATCAAAACAGATGTTCCAACTCCGCGATGCTTGCTTTAACCCATAAATGGATTTAAGCAGCTTGCACACCTTTCCGCTGCTCCCACTATCTACGAAGCCCTCTGGCTGAGTCATGTACACGCACTCTTCAAAATCACCGTTTAGAAAGGCGGTCTTAACATCCATTTGCCAGATTTCGTAGTCATGGTATGCAGCAATGGCAAGTAAGATCCGGATGGACTTAAGCATAGCCACTGGAGAAAAGGTTTCGTCATAATCCACACCTGGACGTTGACGAAAACCCTTTGCTTCAAGTCTAGCTTTGAAAGTCTCAACTTTTCCATCTACACCAAATTTCCTTTTAAAAATCCACTTGCTCCCAATGGGTTTTACCCCTTCAGGAGCATTTTCTAAAATCCATACTTTATTGGTGTACATGGATTCCATCTCAGATCGCATTGCATCCAGCCATTTCACAGAGTCACCACTCGTGATGGCCTGCTCGAAACTAGTGGGGTCATCATCATCCATGATGCAATCCTCGCTTCCACCATCAATGAGAAAACCGTAGTATCTCTCAGGTGGACGAGAAACCCTACTAGATCGGCGGAGAGGCTGGGGTTCGTCGGGTACTATTGAATCTTCTGGTTCCATCAAATCATCAGTTGCGGTTTGTGGTGCTGGAACCTCTTCCAGTTCTACCTCTCTGCCACATATTTCTTTTGCAAGAAATTCCCTTTCCAAAAAGGTGGCATGTTGAGCAACAAACACTTTTTGTTCCTCAGCGTGGTAGAAAAAATATCCTTGAGAATTCTTTGGATATCCCACAAATTTGCAAAGGACTGATCGTGCCTCGAGTTTGTCCGGATTTTGTCTTTTGACATAGGCCGGACAACCCCATATCTTAATTCGTTTAAAATATGGTCTCTTCCCGCTCCATATCTTATATGGTGTGGTAGGTACAGATTTAGACGGAACTAGATTCAATATGTATATGGCTGTCTCAAGCGCATACCCCCAGAAGGAAATAGGTAACTCAGCATCGCTCATCATAGATCACACCATATCTAATAGGGTCCGATTCCTTCGTTCCGATACACCGTTGTGCTGTGGTGTATAAGGAGGAGTAAGCTGAGAGAGAATCCCATTCTCTTTTAGATAATCTAAAAACTCACCGCTTAAGAATTCACCTCCTCGATCAGATCGAAGAATCTTAATACTTTTGCCCGTTTGGTTCTCTACTTCGTGCTTATATTCTCTGAATTTCTCAAAAGCTTCAGACTTGTGTTCCATCAGAAACACATGTCCGTATCTAGAGAGATCGTCAGTGAATGTAATGAAGTAGGCAGAACCGTGCCTAGCATGCGTAGACATGGGACCACATACATCACTATGTATTAGTCCTAAGAGTTCAGTAACTCTTTCTCCGTGTCCACTAAACGGAGCTTTGGTCATTTTTCCGTTGAGACATGAATGGCAAGTATCATAAGATGATAATTCGAACGGATTCAAATAACCATCTCTATGTAACTTAGCTAGTCGTGTAACATTGATATGACCAAGTCTACAATGCCACAAGAAGGATTCGTTCATTTCTGAACTTTTCCTCTTGTGTGTGTTTTGTATATTCAGGACTGTATTCTGATATAGAATGAATATGCCATTATGTAACGAGCCTGATGCAATCAACTTTTGATCTAGGAATATGTTCATAACATTATCCTTTACTACAAAATTATATCCTTCTTTACTTAATAAAGAAACTGATATAATGTTGCACATCATGTTCGGTATATAATAACACTCATTCAGAATCAGTGTATTACGACTTGGTAATACAAGGTGATATTCGCCAACTGCTTTGGCTACAACACTTGCACCGTTCCCTACTTGAACGGAATGATCACCTTTTCCCAGTTCTCTACCTTTACGTAGCCCATGTAACTGTTTACATATGTGGGATCCTGATCCGGTATCTAATACCCAGGACGTAGGGTGAACTGAGAAACAGTTCTCAATAACTAACACACCTGAAGAAGATGCATCAACATGCAAGCTCTTTGGGCGGCGTGAGAATCCAGATATTCTCTTGTTTCCTGTTCAGTCTTATAATTCTTATAAGAAAGAACGGGTCCAACGTTCCCTTGCTCAGTACAATAATCGAGTTTAGTCAATACATCAATATTATTATCTTGATTATGGCCTGACATGGTCGCTACCTGGAGAGAGAGAGAAGAAAACACTTTAGCGTATGCTCTTGCAAGATTAGATTGGTTATTATCTTATCTAATCAGGATGTCTCCCACTGTTTTTATCAAATCTACCTTAAAACCCAAAAAGGTAAGATTAGCCGGGATTAATTACACCCTACAATTTCGTCAATCTTTCAGCCAGATCAGTGTCGGTACTTTGAGGGAGGTTCCCCGTGCTTTCGCACGGACCTAATTAAAGTAAACCTCATTTTCCCAGAGGCGTAACCTCGTTAACACTTTTCTAGACACCTACTTGAATGACTAATTGTCCTGTGTAAAACTCTCCCAGGAGTAACTCTTACTCGCAGTAGGTATCGGGATCCAACTATCTCATAGGAGGTATGCAATCTCATTGCAAATTTCAACACTTGAAATTCCCGATAATATTTTGCCCCTAGCGATCTATGACCTTGACTAAGTCAACAAACCATAAATCGCAAGTCAAGTTCAACCCGTACATTTCTTGATTGAATTAAACCCACCCGTACGACCCTTGACTGAGTCAACAAGGCCGTGCGAATACCCTAATCCAATCACATCTCATGTTTTTAGCAGATAAACACTACTTAGCTACCGTACACTACGCCTTGACTAAGTCAACAAACATAGCACGAATACTAAATAATATCTATCTGAAATGACGGAGGGCTACGCAGGTTTTTTCCATAAAAACCATGAGCGTAATGAACTTGATATCTGTTGGAGATAGTGCCCTCAGAGTCAATTATTGGATCACAGGCACGTGATTGCAATGATTGAGGGAGGACCTGTCCCAGTAGGACAGTCTTACTCGATATGATAGTATGCTATCTGGTTTATCTTTATCATCGTGTACTGCTTTAGGTGACCTGACATGTCGCTATTACACGTTGATAGAGCCCCTAGGATTCTTGCTTGACTACCAGCAGTATGATGGCGATCATATACGTGAGAGCTGGCGGTCTATAAGCACATCCTTAAAAGGTCCCTAGTCGTGGGAGTTTCGAGACAGGGCATCGATTCTCCAGAGTAGACTAGTGTATACAGTCGAGACCCCGACGAGGGGCGGTGGCCGGTCTCATAAGCCACTGGTGTCAGTTGATTCACCTAAGATGTATACAGGTGCTCATTGGGTTATGAGTACACCGGACAGGACTCACCGGGAACATGCTAGTTGGTCTTATACCTGACGTCAGATAGCAGTTCCTTGGTGACATGTGTACATGTTAGTTCATCGACATGAGGATCGTCATTTGTCTCGTGTGAGTTCCCACTGTGCTTTGATTACTACCCTACCACGGCTCAAAGGAGTCATGCAAACAGGTTTTAGTTGGGTACAGTCCCGAGCCACATGGAGGCAGTGAGCGGATCTTCAGGGGTTCGTCTCTCCCGGTATTGGGGGTGAGGTCGCGCTGTGTCTAGGAAAGCCATTACGCAAAGCCCTCGGCCGAGGCAGGAGATTTACTGGTAGGTATTCCAGTAGTATCTCAGGGCGTTCTGGGCTACACTCCGACACGACTTGTACCGCTTTTGGGGGTCTGACTTTTACCAACCCCCTAGGCCCGCCATGCGATGCTCATAGACGAACGGACCGGACTGTACGGATATTGTCACTGACAGGCTCAGTAGGGTGTCAGGATGAGTTCGCTCATCGACATCCCTTTTGGTCAATAGCTGGTGGCCCGTCACGTATTGGCTTATACCTCTGACGTGCTAGTGGTTAAATCCACAGCCATAGTATTGACGAGTCTTTAGAGTCCACCACACTTACAGTTACTCAAGCTTTCGGGCGAAACGCTGTAGAGGCCGTATGGAGATATGGCAGGGTTCGATCTGAAACGTGCGGTATTGCACGGATCAGGATCGATCGGATATTACTAGCCGGCTTTGGCTTAAGCCGGTCCTAGTTTAGTACAGTATAGATTTTATCTCATTGCATTTGTATCAGGACGGAATACAGATGCGAGTGTGTATGCACAGTATCGGGGTTTTCCTGTAATTTATTATGGGACCAGTTTTCTGGAGTTGCCAGTTTGCATTTCGTTCCGGCCGGTTTTCCTTTGTTCTTTCCCGGCCGGACTTTTCTGATGGAGGGGGTAATTTGCAGTTTTGCAAATTACATTTGAGAAGGGGGTTTCTTGCATATGTATTTATTATGATAGCATCTTTAGATACCATTCTTATCCTTCATCATTTCATGCTTTATTAAGATTAGAAATGAGTTGAAAGATGATGTGAGATTGTTATGATGAGGTTTAGGATATAGTTACCACTTGCTTTTACTACCCTCACCTCCCTCTTGCTTAGGTTGGTTTTTCCTCCACCATTTTCTCACTTGATGAAAACAAGCCACACATGAGAGAAGAAGAGAGAAGAAGAAGAGAGAGTTTCATTTTGAGCTTGAGGGATTTTTCTTGATCTCATTTCATGCTAGGAAAAATGCAAGCACCATTTTTCCTTATCTAGTTTCCTCCATCATGGCAACATAACCCTAAAGAGACAAGCATCATCTACACTACATTCTACAGCTCACCTTGGGCACGTCGACTAGCCAGCTTCGTGCCCGAGTTGCCTCTGTATTGAGGTGGGAGCCCGTAAAAGACGCAGGCGATGTGGTGCCCTTTCCGGCGAGGAGGCGACGATATGGAGACAAGACTTTCCGCAGGAGATCGGGACGATGAAGAGAAGACCGGAGGACTCGGATCACATGGTATACTTCTCTTCCCATCTCTTGTTAGCTAGCATTAGGTTAATGGTTAACGATCCAGGTATATTGTCCGCGGTAGCGCCAGTTTCCAAGTAAGGAAAATTTTTGATTCCGCATTTTGGCATCGGATAGACGGCCGGGGCGCTGCCGTGGCGCAACATGGTATCAGAGCCACGCCATTAACCTTTCTTAGCTTGTTCTAATGCGTTTTACTTATCCGATCGACCAAAATTCCAAAAACCGTGTTTTTCCTTCACATCAGTTTCTGTCGAAATTTTTTGGACTCTAAAAATTTTTCTGGTGATTGCAGAATGATGTACAGAGAATCCTAAGAACACTGGAAAAATTTGGAAGCCCAATTCTTCCGTACGACCGCGGAACCGCGGCCTTAACCCCTTTTTGGCCGCGGTTCCGCCGCAGGAAGTTGGGATCATTCCACCAAGTTTTTGCAGTGGGCTTTTGGGCTTCAGAAAGGGGTTTTGGAATATTAAAATTGGGCCCAGAATTTCTGTGAGTGCTACAGTATTACTTGGGGGCCCACTTGCTAATTTTTGGTCGATTGGATATTTTAAACACATTATTTCACAGTATTTACATTATATCTGCGACCGTGAATATCACTTGATCGGTAAATCCTGTCTAACTGCTATAGCCCGGTTAGACGGATTTGCGAACGTGATTTTCACGTTGTTGTTCTATGTTTATGCTGTGATGTTGCGGATCGGTCGTGGGGATAGCTTGGATGCAATGTTAGTACAGTTTTGTTTTATATGTACATTTGATATTGTGGGGCGAGCGTCCGACATGTGGACTGCCGTCACTGCCTGATTGTATTATTCTTTTGGGGCACGGCCTGGTTGCGGTCGATGTACCCGTTGTATGTATATTTTACTTTCTGTACTAGGATTACCCCGCGGAGGGGTGCACGGATAGCCGGGTTCTAGAGGGCAACGGGCCCGCATCTCATGGAATTGAGACGGAGGGGGCTTCACTCTAGGATTGGCGGGCTATTCGCCGCACTCGTAGGGGGTACAGGTTGACCCAGGAGGGGTGCCCAAGTTGCCGGATTCCGTGAAGTGCTGGGTGGTCCATTCTCGGTACTGAAGGGGGCTGCCTCGCTTCAGGTTTTGGCGGGTGACTTGCCGCGCCCGTAGGGGTCTAGGTTTTCATTGCACAGGCTATCCACACGACCAGGGGAACGTCGGGTTTCAGCAGCGGCTCTGTGAAACCCGGGGATCCCAGATATCTGTATTGTTCTGTGATGCTGTACATTTCTGTGATGTTGAATTTTATCACGCCTTGAGCGAAAATTATATATTGGTATATATATTAGTAGATGTTGTATATGTTTTGCATCCGCGCTAGTCCAGTCCCCGCTCTGTCGTTAGTTAAGTAACCTAACGAGTGATGACGGGACCCAGTGGCGAATGCGGATGGCATATACGTACATTATTATTTTCGTTCTTTATTGGTGTGATCAATTGATGGGACTGCGTTGATTCGGATCAATGCAAGATAAACAAACCTATTCTGATGTTGTTGGAACACTTTTTCAAAAAGCTGTTATTGCAAGGACGTTCACTTTTGTTTTGCATCGTGGTATTCATTTGGAATATCCTGCTCCTCAGTCGACGAGGCAAGGGCCGAGATCCCTTCACCGGGAGTGACCCCTTGGACAGAAGTTTGCGTCAGGGAATTAACTTCACTATAGCCGATTACTTTTGCTTTGCATCGTGGTATTCAGTTGGAATATCCTGCACCCCATTCTACGGGAAAAGAGCCGAGATCCCTTCACCGGGAGTGACCTCTTTAGCAAAGGTTTTCGTCACTATATTTTTATAAAAAGTTATCCGGTTCCTTCAACGATATCAAGTTCATTACGTTAAAGGTTTTTCGCCAAAAACCAGCCGTAGCCCTCCGTCATTTCAGATTAGTATTGCTTAGTATTCGCGCTACGTTTGTCGTTGCTATTCGCCGAGGCGTAGTGTGCGGTAGCTCTGTAATGCTTTCTGTCGTATGGATATGTGGATTGGTTAGGACAGTCGTACGACTTTGTTGATTATTCGTCAAGGGTCGTGCGGGTGGGTTTAACGCAATCAAGATAATGACGGGTTGAACTTGACTAGGACCTTTTGATTTGTTGATTATTCGTCAAGGTCACTTGGGTCCTAGGGGTAAAAATCACATCGGGAGTTTCAAAAGAACTGAAACTTGCCAGGCATGCGCATACCTTCTGGAGTGTGGTGACTTGAGTGGATTCCGTCAAGTTATCATGCGATGATAGTTGGATCCCGATTCCCACTGATGAGTTAGTTTACTCCTCGGGTAACCCCGACTAATTCTTCTTTCAGGTTTGGAGGAGAATTTGAGGTACAGTGGGAAGTTTCCAGATTAGACAAAGTGATAACCATTCTGATCTAGGTTAGAGTGCACGCTGAGTGTTTCTTTTCTCTCTCTCTTTGGCAGCGACCATTGACCCGACCCTGGACTATGACTCAGTGACCAAGCTGACCGAACTTTCTTAACACAGGCTTTTGGATTGTCAGAGTTGCAAACCTCATTGCCACTCCTACTTTTACCCTTTTCTCCAGGACACCCCGTATTACTACGAACGTCCACTTCCATTGGACAACCATCGTATGGTTATATACGAACTCGAAGGACTTCGAGGATGGTTTCTGATTCTGGAGAAAACGAATAGGATTATTCAGTTGTCTTTTCCTTTTACCTTCTCTCAGGTTGCGAGTACTCCTTGGTTTAGGAGATAGTACACCTATTACGCAAATTGGATAGTCTTCTTCCAAACCTTAGGCTGGTGTCGACCGGTAGGGAATGAAGAAAACCAATTAGCATAACGATGGTGTGCAGAAGGTATTAAGTTAAGACAAAGCAAGGGATTAGTAAGAGGGCAAAGTAAATTGCGTCTGCTATTCATGACCGAACCAAGTATTTTTCCGCCAATCCTAAATCACCTTTTTATTTCTCCAGGACACTCCGTATCACTACGAAGATCCACAGTTTATTTGGATACTCCATCGTATGGTTATATACGAACTCGAAAGGAACTTGTTCCAGTTCGGGGATGGATTCTGGTCCAGGAGAAATAAGAATACGGTTTATTCGGTTGTCTTTTATCTTCACCTTCTCTCGCTTTGCGAGTGCTCCTAAGATTAGGACAGTACACCCTTTATGCTTATTGGATAGTCTTCTTCCAAACCATAGGCTGGTGCCGAACGGTAGGGAAGGAAGAAAACCATTTGGCCTAAGGGGTGTGCAGAAGGTAATGACTAAAGACATATAAAGGGATTGGGAGAGGTGGCAAAGAATTATACGGTTATAGTTGTGAATCTGGATAATGGTAGAGGCATTACTAGGAATACCAGGATACCCCATCGAAACATTTCAATGTTTCAGTTTCACTGTGTAATGTTAAAAGAAAACTGATTTCCCGATTGGACACTTGCTCCAGGGTATGTATTTACCAGGTTTGATTCTCACATCTGTATGGCTTTACAGATGATGAGTGGGACTAAGTTATTGGGAATAGGGTAATCATCCTCATTATATCGGGATTCGTTGTAATCGGTGATATTTGAGGAGATCATCTGGGCTGTTTGCCGGTCGGCAAATATTTGGTTTTGAATATCCGCTGTTGTGCACCAATTTCAAATTGATATATCTGTACGTCTATTTTCATAGAGTGAGATATACCTTTTGATATTATGTTGATGACATTTACCTATATCAGTGGATGGTTAGGTAAGGAGCATTAAACAGCGGTGTAATTCTTCATAACCATAGTACAGTTTTCAACCTACGACACACAGTGAATGAGTTATCAAACTCAGCGGACTTATACAGAGTATTGTATGTTGTCCAGTGTCCATTAGGACAGAGGGGTTGGTCCTCATGCTATATTCTGTTTACTTTTAACTTCTCTAGTTCTTAGACATGTGTTTCGTAGAAACACAGGGTCTAAGTTTTGAGGAGTTATAGGTATTTGAATAGAGTAGAGAACCAGGTGTAGCAAGTATCGGGATTCTTCAAAGTGATCGAAGATGTAGATACTTGTGTATGGTGTTCAGTTGATAGTAATGATTAAGAGAACTAGCTTCTCTTTCAGGTTACTCATAATTGGAAACATTCCTAAGTTGAGTAACGCTGATCCGCCTCCTTCCATTTAGTTGACATGCACTGGAGACAGCTGCATGATTTGAATCTGGTTCCAATTAAATCAGTGCCTCTGTTTCTATATTGGATATAGAACAGCTCATATCTTGACATTGTTAAGGTACGGGGAGTTGTCCGGCTTTTGCTTAAAACCAGACTCTGGATAACTCAAGGCACGTTTCTGTAATGGCTGTTTGCGGGTTGACCCAGGCTATGACGAGGGTTGATTTTCTACCATCTGGCAGATCAATAGAAATATTGTTCTAGACTCGCCACAGTTTTATTAAAAATCGATTTTTCAAAAACAGTAGTGGGAGTATGGTAGAACTGGAAGTGATTCCAGAACCGCAAACGATTACTGAAGATTTGATAAGGAACCTAAAGATTCAATCTATTTTGACATTCCATTGGCCACTCCGCAGATATGATGGGTAACCTCAGGCACTCGAGAGGTACTTCGGTATGCTCAAGGACGGTGGCAGGGAGGTTCTTGTTTACCCAGACTTACCATTGCTGTTGTTCCAGACTGTGAGACCCGGCAGGAGGATGAGTATAGCGTCGTTCTAAACTAGCTTTAGAAGTGCACGTCTATATGACTCTGGCAGAGGGTTGTCGTAGTCAGTGGGAGCAGCGGAAGCATTGGTGGTCATCAGGCTTATGTCTATTTATAGACTAAAGCAGTTACAGCGGAGATAGATCATCGATTTCTGATGTGACAGTCATAGGTTTGACTTCATCAGAATAAGGGATGGATCTGTTAAGAAGGCAGTAGGGTGTGATGTCATGGTATTTGGATGACATACACAGAGTAGGAAGTGATATTCCTATACTACGATCGGTTATACTTTGGTTGTCACACAGTGTTTTCTCCACACAGGACTTGGATATTATATCAGACATACTGGTTACTAGATCTATGTTTTTAGATCTAGATTTGGGTGGTTTCCCAATCAGGGTACCTTGACAGCATTCTAAGAGTATTTAGAATGGACGACTCCTGGCACGGTAGTGTACCTGCAGGTGATGGAGTCACCCTCTCTAAAGGTGTCTTACAGACTAAAGGGGAGAGGGATGTGCATGATTGGCAGATCACTTGCTCAGGCAATTGAGTCAATCATGAGATGTCAAGTACCACACCAGATGTTGTTCTTGCACTAGATGCAATAAGTTGACATTGATCCAATCCTGGAGAAACAGTCGGAAGCGTTTTTAGATCATAAGTGAATGTTCTAGGGATATGATAACGGCTGCCTCCTTTAGGAGACGGTTATCATTCCAGGCTTCCAAGGTGACTTGGACGACAAGGAGGTTGTCAGAGTTATAGTTTTTCTCCTTCTGACGAGGGGCAGTATTTTGGACAGGTGGTCCAAGGCGATACTGAGGGAGGCATGGCGCTGGGTACTGATTAAGTTCAGTTATCGATACAGTCTAAGAAGTTTGGATTTGGAGTTCATTTATGAGCTAAGTCCCATCAGATATCCAGACATACTCTAAGACAGGTATTGCTCATTTCGGGAGATGGTTTTCTCCGCGAACTTGAGATATAGAGAGACATAGAAAGAAACTTCTCTGCGGATCCACTCACTAAGGCTATTCCTCAAACGCAATAGTTTCGCAAACGGGTTTTGTGAGACTGACTAGAAGAGGAGTTGGGTGTTCGGTATCACACGGGCTGTGAGTATGCGACATCGCAATAATTAGCCTTGAGTGCAAGTGGGAGATTGTTGGAGATAGTGCCCTCAGAGTCAATTATTGGATCACAGGCACGTGATTGCAATGATTGAGGGAGGACCTGTACCAGTAGGACCGTCTTACTCGAGATGATAGTATGCTATCTGGTTTATCTTTATCATCGTGTACTGCTTTAGGTGACCTGACATGTCGCTATTACACGTTGATAAATCCCCTAGGATTCTTGCTTGACTACCAGCAGTATGATGGCGATCATATACGTGAGAGCTGGCGGTCTATAAGCACATCCTTAAAAGGTCCCTAGTCATGGGAGTTTCGAGACACGGCATCGATTCTCCATAGTAGACTAGTGTATACAGTCGAGACCCCGACGAGGGGCGGTGGCCGGTCTCATAAGCCACTGGTGTCAGTTGATTCACCTAAGATGTATACAGGTGCTCATTAGGTTATGAGTACACCGGACAGGACTCGCCGGGAACATGCTAGTTGGTCTTATACCTGACGTCAGATAGCAGTTCCCTGGTGACATGTGTACATGTTAGTTCATCGACCTGAGGATCGTCATTTGTCTCGTGTGAGTTCCCACTGTGCTTTGATTACTACCCTACCACGGCTCAAAGGAGTCGTGCAAACAGGTTTTAGTTGGGTACAGTCCCGAGCCACATGGAGGCAGTGAGCGGATCTTCAGGGGTTCGTCTCTCCCGGTATTGGGGGTGAGGTCGCGCTGTGTCTAGGAGAGCCATTACGCAAAGCCCTCGGCCGAAGCAGGAGATTTACTGGTAGGTATTCCAGTAGTATCTCAGGGCGTTCTGGGCTACACTCCGACACGGCTTGTACCGCTTTTGGGGGTCTGACTTTTACCAACCCCCTAGGCCCGCTATGCGATGCTCATAGACGAACGGACCGGACTGTACAGATATTGTCACTGACAGGCTCAGTAGGGTGTCAGGATGAGTTCGCTCATCGACGTCCCTTTTGGTCAATAGCTGGTGGCCCGTCACGTATTGGCTTATACCTCTGACGTGCTAGTGGTTAAATCCACAGCCATAGTATTGACGAGTCTTTAGAGTCCACCACACTTACAGTTACTCAAGCTTTCGGGCGAAACGCTGTAGAGGACGTATGGAGATATGGCAGGGTTCGATCTGAAACGTGCGGTATTGCACGGATCAGGATCGATCGGATATTACTAGCCGTCTTTGGCTTAAGCCGGTCCTAGTTTAGTACAGTGTAGATTTTGTCTCATTGCATTTGTATCCGGACGGAATACAGATGCGGGTGTGTATGCACAGTATCGGGGTTTTCCTGTAATTTATTATGGGACCAGTTTTCTGGAGTTGCCAGTTTGCATTCCGTTCCGGCCGGTTTTCCTTTGTTCTTTCCCGGCCGGACTTTTCTGATGGAGGGGGTAATTTGCAGTTTTGCAAATTACATTTGAGAAGGGGGTTTCTTGCATATGTAGTTATTATGATAGCATCTTTAGATACCATTCTTTTCCTTCATCATTTCATGCTTTATTAAGATTAGAAATGAGTTGAAAGATGATGTGAGATTGTTATGATGAGGTTTAGGATATGGTTACCACTTGCTTTTACTACCCTCACCTCCCTCTTGCTTAGGTTGGTTTTTCTTCCACCATTTTCTCACTTGATGAAAACAAGCCACACTTGAGAGAAGAAGAGAGAAGAAGAAGAGAGAGTTTCATTTTGAGCTTGAGGGATTTTTCTTGATCTCATTTCATGCTAGGAAAAATGCAAGCACCATTTTTCCTTATCTAGTTTCCTCCATCAAGGCAACATAACCCCAAAGAGACAAGCATCATCTACACTACATTCTACAGCACACCTTGGGCACGTCGACTAGCCAGCTTCGTGCACGAGTTGCCTCGGTATTGAGGTGGGAGCCCGTAAAAGACGCAGGCGATGTGGTGCCCTTTCCGGCGAGGAGGCGACGATATGGAGACAAGACTTTCCGCAGGAGATCGGGACGATGAAGAGAAGACCGGAGGACTCGGATCACTTGGTATACTTCTCTTCCCATCTCTTGTTAGCTAGCATTAGGTTAATGGTTAACGATCTGGGTATATTGTCCGCGGTAGCGCCAGTTTCCAAGTAAGGAAAATTTTTGATTCCGCATTTTGGCCTCGGATAGACGGCCGGACCGCTGCCGTGGCGCAACAATATCGTCGTAGAATCATGTAGTTTTTGAAAAGGAGTGTTTTGAGGATTTTCTTAGTTTCGCTAAAGGGGTCACTCCCGGTGAAGGGATCGTCGGCCCTTTCCTCATCGAATAAGGTGCAGGATATATCATATATACCGCTGTGCAAAGAAAAACACTAAAAGCGATCAAAAGACAAACCGCGTTTTGTAGCATCTGCCAGTTTTCTAAAGCAGTCACTCCCGGTGAAGGGATCTCGGTCCTTTCCTCATCGAATAAGGTGCAGGATATATCATATATATCACTGTGCAAAGCAAAACTGTAGCTACCCTTTTTATAAAGTTTTGATTCTACAACATCTTTAGGTTTCTTTTCTTTTATTAATCTCATTAATAAAAATCCCATCAGCTTATGCTTCCTAAGCATCACAGAAGAAACGAAAGCAGTAATATTTATATATCAGCATATATATATAGTATAAGCATTCGTCTCAGGCAGTAATATGATCTCATCACAGAACATTGCAGCAGAAGAACATATATGAAATATTGGATATACTAGGACGTCCGTGTTTTCAATACGAGCCTGTATAAAACACGGATTCCACGGTCGCGACGAATAGCCAAACCCACATCACAAGACCCTTACGAGAGCGGCAAGTAACACTGTCAATTCTAGGGTTAGGAGACCCGGTCTCGACTCCTCGAGATGGTCTCCCACTGGACCCTAGAACCCGGTTACTTGTGCTCCCCTCCTTGGGTCTACCTAATTCGGAAAAGTAAATAATATACACTGGTGACATCAACCGCAACCTGGAAGTGCCCCAAATAAAAGAATATTACATTACAGTTGAATTTTACATGAATGAAAATAAAAACCCTCATCTCACATAAAACCCCCCGGCTATTCTGATCGCGACGATCCAATATAACATATCACAGCAACACATAATATCTCATATCATCAACGTAAGTAAATATGCGCATCCCAATTGTCGTTGACATATAGCAACGAAACCGGCGATATCACATATTACACTTACGGTCACAGAAAAGAAAGTGTAAAACTACAATATTTGGAATCCACAATCACTTTAGACATCGTAAATCCGAAATATCACATACTCCGCATTTCATGCCTAACTCTATGAATTCCACATATTGTATCACATTCCAGATAAATAGACAGTATTAAACTTTCCGAACAGATAATCAAACACCCGAAATTTCCCAAAGTGCTCAACTCTTGAGCGGAGTTCAAATAATCCCAGAATATGTCACAGTACCGGTGATCCAGCCGTAGAAGGGTCAAGCCAACGCCTCACATGTGGCACGCCGTACTGCCCCAAACCCGAAGGTTCAAAAGGCAGTTCAAGACGGTCACATAATCGAGTTAAGGTTTGTTGTCTTCTAGAGGGTCCACCGCTTAACTTGTACAATTTTTCCGAAAGATTTAAACCCGATAAAAATTCAACGCTTGAAAGTTTGCCGTACCGGGAAATAGTAAGTTAATGATATCCGTTCAAATAATTTAACAGTTTCTAAATATCCGGAAAGAAATACGAACTTAAAAATTCCGATCGAATCTACTATTACTAAATAAACCCCAGATTTAAACAATACTGGAATCACTGTTAAAAATATCCAGAAACATCAACAAGTACCTACGGACATTACCATAAAATCCACGTGTCGCAAATCTACTGTTCCGCCGCGGAACCGCCGCGCAAGTCATGCTTGCGCCGCGGTTCCGCCGCCGTTTAGTCGAATTAGGGGCTCGGGTTTTATGGTAATTCTTAGAATTCCCTGCTGATTTTTTTAAATATTTTTAATTCAGAAAAATCCTAAAATTTAAAATATTTCCAGAGAGGGGTCTTTTTGTGTCGTTTCGGGTTCGATCGGAGTTTTAACTTCGTAAACACATCGCCTAATGCTTTAGCTAGGCTTTGATACCACTGTTGGGTTCCTAGGCACTCTTGTGAAGGTTCATAAGGCATCAAACATGCCCGGATTAAATTTTAGACGTGCCGAACAACCCAAAGCCGGGATCTTTGCTAGATTATTAGGGTTTAATATGCAAGATGATAACTTTTATCTAAGTGTGAGGGATTACAACCTTTGTAGTCCGCTCCTTCACTTCACAAGCTCCGAGTAGAAGTTCCTTTGCCGCGATCCACGATCTCCCGGACTCATGAGAGGCTCCACGACTCGAACGATCCATGCTATCTCGAAGTATTCCAAATCTCCGATGATCTACCTTGAAGTTGCTACGACTCAAGCTTTCTCACTCAAAAGAGAAGAACACACTAATCCCATGGGCTAGATGAGATGAGGATGAGAGAGTACTAATTTTGCTTTCTTTTTATATCATTTTCTCATTTTATTTCATCACTTTAGGATTTTCAAGAGAGCTTATCAAGAAGGAAGAAGATGATAATGGAAAATATATTCCTTAGATTAAAAAACCTTTTGTGATGAATAGAAAGTAATATATGATTGATTTGTAAACCATGGTCAAGGATGATAGGATAAGTATGAGTAGAGAAACAACTAGGGTTAGGGTTTGGTTAGGTTAAAAGAATGTGTCATTCTAAATATCTTAAGAATGACAAAAGAAGAAAGCTTCTAGAAGGAACTTGAAGCATCCAACCCTAATCAAACATTAACCTCAATTAATCACCCTTAAACATGTTTAACAATTAATCATATCATGTCACAATAATATATATCACATATATATTATATATTTCCAACAAAAGAAAATAATACAATTAACATATATCGCATATATATCAATGTATCATCCACTGAGAAAATGGAATAATAAAGCGAGCCAATATTAGATAATGTAATACAATATATCATATATATTATTATACATTAAATCATCGAATCAACACTTGAAAAGATGATCCGGCTATATCGAATATTACCGACTAATATATCATGTACCGATTCATCGAATCAACACTTGATCCGATGTCCCGGTTCATATCTAAATATCGCGAGAATATAATACGCTGTCCCATATCGCATTATTCTCGGTCCTGCACATATCACATATGTGCCTCTACTCCGTTTCGCCTGAGCCAAGAAACCTCTGTGTAGGACTCTAAAGAATCGTCAATACGCCGGTAGCAGGTGATGATCATATCAAACACCCACAAGCTGCAAGCGGTCAGCTAAACGTAACAGCCACCCAGGTATTGAGCGATCAGAAGATCAACAAGCTAGCCTGTGCGTTCTCCTGTGAATCCGATCAGTTACACTCCCGTACAGTCCGGTCTGTTCGTCTGATATGTCGCATATCAAGTCTAGGGGTGGTATACGTCAGACCCCAGTAACCGATAAGTCGTGTCGATGTGTGGCTCATAACGGGTCGAGAAACTACTAGTAACACTTACCAGTAAATCTCTATATCAGCCCTGGCCAGGGACTTCCAGTTATAGCCAATCGAACACAGCACAATATCAACTCCCTATACCGGGAGAGACGAATCCCCTCCTATCGCTCATTGTCTCCATGTGATTCGGGACTGTACCCAAAAGCTACCGTTTTGCACGCCCTCTTGGACGTGGTAAGGTGGAAATCAAAGCACAGTGGGAATCACACAAGACTCTATGACGATCTCGGGTCTTCAGACTACCCTGTACCTGTGTCACCGGAGAACTGCCATCTAACGTGTGGTATATCACCATCTGGGAGTTCTCGGCGAGTCCGTCCAGTGTACCCAGTCTCCACTGAGCACCCGTACACCATCTCTGATTTCTAACACCGATGGATATAGGATCATCCATCGCCCATCATATGGGTCAAGATGCGTATACGCTAGTCTACTCTGGTGTATCGATGCCCTGTCTCGATATACCCTCGACTAGAAACAGTTATAGGATGTACTCATCGACTACCGTGGCCCCACTAGTATGATCTCATCATAGTCCCAGTAGTCGAGTACAGATCCTAAGGGCTTTATCAACCTGTGAGAGTAAAACAGTAAACCAATACAAGTCAACATGTTAGGATAAAGTGAAACCAAATAGCATACTATCATGACGAGCAAGAAAGTCATCTCTATATATAACCAAGTATCCATTATAATATACATCATATGTACAACAATGGCCTCTAGGGCATATACATAACTAACACATCCTACACTCCGAAGGTAAAACCTAACCCTCTGATACCAACTTTGTCACGACCCGAAAAGTACCGAGCGTGACTGGTGCTTAAATTACGAAACGTCTCAAGGCGTACGTAATCTAAGTAAGACAAAACCCAGAAATCAAAACCAAGTAAAGCAGTAGAGTGAAGGAAAAACCAATTTTAAAGCAAAGAGTTTAACAACATAAGCCGAAATATGCATTTTTAAAATGTCAAGTCTTTTCTGACAATTTCGGCAGAGTTTCCTATGTAAATACTGCCCCAAACGGGTACAAAACCTGATAAAACATATATAATGAATAAAGGCATCCCTAAGCGGGAGCTAGTTCTTCGTCAATCGACGGCCACAACCACGCAAGCAATATAATATACAATGTTGAAGGGCGAGGATCAAAACTCAAAAGGAAACTCAAAACATCAAGAAAACCCATAATAATACAACGCGCGACTCTAAGGTCGAAAGAATAAACATTGGTCTTCTATCTCTATTAAATATACAAGTCTGGTTGATGGAGTTTTACTAGATACAACTGAAATAACAAATACACAATGGTGGTCCTGATGCAAAAGAAACCACCTACCAAGGCAATCACCCGGAAGGAACAATGTGCCAGCAAAGCCGCAACGAAACCTGTACGGAAAAACCTGCAAGGAACTGTGGCACAACGGGGGTGAGTTGCCAACTCATGAGTAGAAAACATCACAGAGCGGAAATCCCATGTATGACGCAACCTAGGTCATATCAAGTAATATTCTCAAATAAATATCCTGATCCATCTACATATAAGTACAATATTACGTGCTCGTGTCAGTGCCTCAGATAGCAACATATCAGATATATGATATATGAATGCATGACGAATGGAAACAGAATATATCATGAAATCAACTAAGAAATCAGTGTCAAGCATCGACACAAAATATAAATCTCAGTATCTCAATATCTCAGTATCCCAATATCTCAAATCTCAAAATCTCAGTGTCTCAAATCCCAATATCTCAATATCTCAATATACAGGGCTCCGTCAGTCCGGATCGACCTATATCATCAAATCACCCGACCACGGACGGTATCCTACGGATACCCGCCGCGCCAGGTAAACTCACCGGTAGGTAGTACTCCCCTGCCAGGCTCATCGTCTACAACTCAAGCTTATTGCCCCGGGGTACCTTACCGGGCCCACCATGTACCCGAGACGGTTCATCCTCTCCTCGCAACGGGCCTCGAAAACCAACAGCAATCATGAAAATTCATGGTGGACGACTCATACATCATGAGAAAACCGCAACTTGCATTTTAAAAAGAAGGAGAGATAGAATTTTATATATATTCTTGCGGTTTTCCCCCAAATCCAGAAATCTCATGGAAATCCGAAATCCAAGAATCAAGAGTAAGTAAACAGTGAATATCGGCATAAATCTCCATAATACTGCATGACCAATAAATATATGAATGCATCTGATATCATGCAATGAATGCAATAGTTAAACTAGCATATGGGAGCTATAACATGTTGCGACTATCAACTAGCAAGCTAGGTCAATGAAATGGTATTTTCTAAAGTGTACGTGACATGGCAATTACCGATGAAGATGTGTGTGAGCCGGCAAGCGAGTGTACGTGGAGCATACGCGTCATCGATAATGGTGCTGGTGTCCTAACAACATAGTTTCATAATCACTAAGTACACAATAACATGCAATGAGGCGATAACAACATAATAAGGCAAATGAATAGTAAATGCAACAATAATATGCGGAACATGAATAATAACGTAACAATAAAGAATCTACCTTTCTATACATGTGTTATACTGTTTGCCGTTTGGAATAATACGAATCGTGCTGTTTTGAAAATGAGGGTTACTGTGTTTTTAAGGGAAAAAATGCCCTTTGGAGTATCCATAGAAACGCTTGTCCTGTCTTTTAAATGCATACGATTCGTTAGTTTTGAAATAGGTATGAATCGAATCTAGTCTAACATCTACAAATAAACTACAGGACTGAGCTAACAAGCTAATCGAAAAGGGTAAGGAAACCACCTAAGTCTGAGTCGATATATATATATATATATATATATATATATATATATAATAGTCGGTGATCCCGCCTCAATAGTATCCCATACGATACACTGTATAATATGACATTCTCGAGTCAAGAGTGCGGATCTATCATCAATATATAGCTCGTACGGTAAATCCATCGTACGGCATCCCAATCTGAGTACAGGTCAACTTTCACATCAATCTCATCATTTATCTGGTATCCTTATCATCACAAATCGTGAACTGGGGGTACTGATCTAAGTCTAGTACAATACTGATACCATCTACGTATATATATGCGTATGTATGAAACACATCGCCTACCGATCCGCTATCATCACATGTCGCATCTCATAATACGATCCATATCACATCACCGATCTCGTGGCATCAAGCCCAATCTCATCGACTCATCTCCAACTATCATCCACTATCCTCATATCCATGTATAGGTATACGTATATATATATATAGTCCCATACCTATGTGTGTATATATACATATGTATCCCCATATACGCACAAGTAATGATAATAATGCATGCAAGGGTGTAGGTGCGTGTATGCAAACCTATTCTATGGTTCGCGACTAAGAAACCAACTAAATCCTTTCTTCAATTCTGGCTAACACTAAACCCATGAACTCCTAAAGTTTTTCTTGCTAAGGTTTCTATCACACAATAACATATAAAAGTATATATATATATCACATCACTGTAAGTCCACGTTGCCCACCCCGGTGCTTACGGGGAGGCGGAAAACATAATAAAAACCGGATTTTTATAGACTTAGGCAACATGGACCAAGCTTGTGAGGATCTTTGCTAAACAAAAACTAGCTAACCCTAACTAGTAACTAGCTAAGTGATGGAAAGGTTATACCTTGAGCTCAAAGTCCTTCTCTCCTTGCTCCTTGGAATGGTAGAAAGAGCTCACCTTGCTTGTCTTCTTCCGTCAAAGAAGGATCCACCCGAAAGCCTCGACCTTTAGCTTCAACTCCAAGCTAGGAGTAACTAGAGTGCAAGAATTGCTAAGACTTGAACCCTAGAAGAGAGTAGAGAAGATCAAGTGAAGGTTTTTCTCAAGCTTTTTGTTTCTCAACACATGAGAGGGAGAGAGCTTGAGGGAGAGGATGAGCAAGAGAGAGAAATGATATGAGAGAGTGAATTATTAGTGAGCCATTCTCACTAATATGTGTGTAATATATTAATTAATTAATTAGCTAGAAAATTGTCATGGTTTAATCAAGATATGACCATTATCATTTCAATATTAATGCAAATTGCAAGGATCAAAGAGCATCTTCCAAATGAAATGATCATGGTCAAATTGCCAACTAGGTCAACAAGTCAATGAAGTCAAATAGTCAACAACAACAACCATGCACAATTATTAAGCTAATTATCAATTAACTATAATACACATAAAAGCAATAGGGTTAACAAAATGACAATAGTCAATAACCCTAAACAAGGTCCTCTCCCTCAATCTCAAGCAACTGTGCATACGCACCCGCATTCGTGATCCGAGGAACACGAACACAATGAGAAAAACCAATCTCAAACCATATACTAGGATCCGGCTTAAACCAAAGCTCGCTAGTATAAACTGTCCGGACAGCAAACGTGCACAAGTACGCGAATGTGAACGAACCCTGTCGCAAAACCATGCGACCTCTACTCATTTTGCCTAAAAGCGAATAGCTCTCTGTGTGGGACTCAAAAAACTCGACACTACGCTGGCAGTGGGTTTAACCACAGACCGCAAGCGGCACTAGCTGTACGTAACGGTCCCCAGGTAGATGTCGATAAGAAGACTGACGAGGTGAACCCCATCTGCACTCCTACTGAGCCTGTATGTGACAGTCTCCGTACAGTCCGGTCTGTTCGTCTAATACATCGCATGTCGGGCCTAGGGGGCGGTAAAACGTCAGTCCCCTAATAGCGGTACAAGTCGTGTCGGAGTGAAGCCCAAAACACCCTGAGATAACACTGGAAGCCTACCAGTATATCTCGCTTGCCCTGGCCAGGGACTACTCGTGTAATGGCTCTCCTAGACACAGCGCGATGTCAACCCCCAATACCGGGAGAGACGAATCCTGTCTAACCGTCACTGCCTCCAAGTGCTTCGGGACTGCACCCAACCACCACCTGTTTGCACGACCCCTTTGAGCCGTGGTAGGGTAGTGATCAAAGTGCAGTGGGAACACACTTGAGGCGAAGTGCCAGTGTCAAGTCAGCGGACTAAGCTGTACTCATGTCACCTGGGAACTGATAACTGACGATAGGTATAATACCAACCTGTCAGTTCCCGACGAGTCCTGTCCAGTGTACTCGTAACCCAACGAGCACCCGTATACTATCTCCAGTACGACGTACTGATGGCTGTGGGACAGACCATCTCCCACACTGGGATGAGAAGCGCATACGCTAGTCTACTCCGGAGTATCGATGCCCTGTCTCGATAGTCCTGCGACTAAGGACCTTTATAAGGATGTTCTTATAGATTACCCAGCCCCCACTAGTGTGACTGCCATCACAACGCTGGTAATCAAGCAAAGATCCTAAGGGCTCCACTAATGCGTATAAGTGATATACTAAAATAAACACAAGTACACATTGAAGTAGAAACAAACCAAGTAGCATACTACTATATTGAGCAAGATTGTTTATACAAGGTGAATATCCCAAGCTTCCATTAAGTAATATACAAACTAGTATGATACAGTAATGGCCTCTACGGCATATACACTAACAATCTCCCACTTGCACTAAGGCCATGTACTGGCGTATCGAAGACCTATCATCTCGATCAGCCGCTCGAACTGAGTCTGGGGTAGGGCCTTGGTGAATGGATCTGCAGTGTTCTCTTCTGAAGCAACCCTCCGAACCTCGATCTCCTTACGATCCACGATCTCCCTGATCAGGTGATACCGCCTCAAGATGTGCCTGGATCTCTGATGGGACCTGGGTTCCTTCGCTAAAGCTATAGCCCCGTTGTTGTCGCAATACAGAGGTATTGGGTCAACAATGGACGGAACCACCTGAAGTTCTTTCAAGAACTTCCTCATCCAGACAGCTTCTTTTGCGGCATCAGATGCAGCGATATATTCCGCTTCCATAGTCGAGTCTGCAACGGTTTCCTGTTTGGAGCTCTTCCAACACACCGCCCCTAGATTGAGGGTAAAGACAAAACCCGACATGGACTTGAAATCATCCTTGTCACTCTGGAAGCTGGAGTTAGCAAAGGCCTCGATCTGGAGGTCTTTTCCGCCATACACCAAGAACATCTCCTTAGTCCTTCTCAGGTACTTGAGAATGTTCTTTACCGCTATCCAGTGTTTCTCCCCAGGGTTTGACTGATACCGGCTTACTACACTCAGTGCATAAGCTACATCCGGTCTGGTACACAACATCGCATACATTATAGAGCCTACCGCAGAAGCGTAGGGTATAATAGACATGCGATCCCTCTCCAAATCAGTCTTGGGAGACATCTCTTTAGAGAGGGTGATCCCGTGATAAGCCGGTAGGTTACCGCGCTTGGAATCTTCCATACTGAATCTTTTCACTATGGTGTCGATGTACCTGGACTGAGAAAGTCCTAATATCCTCTTGGATCTATCACGATGGATCCGGATCCCCAGGATGTATGAGGCATCACCCAGGTCTTTCATGGAGAACCTGTGCGACAAGAACCCCTTGACAGATTGTAGCATAGGAATGTCATTTCCTATTAAGAGAATGTCATCCATGTATAAGACGAGGAATACTACAGTTCTCGCTACAAATCTACTATAGATGCATGGTTCATCTGGATTTTTGATAAAGCCAAATTCCTTGACCTTCTCATCAAAACAGATGTTCCAACTCCGCGATGCCTGCTTTAGTCCATAGATGGACTTAAGCAACTTGCACACCTTTCCGCTGCTCCCACTCTGAATGAAACCCTCTGGCTGATCCATATAGACACACTCCTCTAAATTTCCATTCAGAAAAGCGGTCTTTACGTCCATCTGCCAAATTTCATAATCGTGGAAGGCAGCAATGGCAAGAAGGATCCGAATGGATTTCAGCATAGCCACTGGAGAAAAAGTTTCGTCATAGTCCAAGCCAGGTCTTTGACGGAAACCCTTTGCTACAAATCTAGCTTTATAGGTCTCAACCTGTCCATCTACACAAATCTTCCTTTTGAAGATCCACTTGCATCCTACGGGTTTTACCCCGTCTGGAGCAATGTCCAACGTCCATACTTTGTTGGTGTACATGGACTCCATTTCGGTCTGCATTGCATCCAGCCATTTTACCGAGTCAATGCTCTGAACGGCCTGCTGGAAGCTAGTAGGCTCATCATAATCTATGATGCAATCCTCTCTATCCCCGTCTATGAGAAAACCGTAGTAACTCTCGGGCGGATGAGACTGCCTACTACTCTTGCGGAGCGGCGTAGGAATGTCCTGTTCTTTCGAACCTTCTGGTTCCTCTAAGATTTCAGTAATGGTTTGCGGTTCTGGAACTTCTTCCAGTTCTACCGCGCTCCCACTTATCTGATTCTCTAAAAACTCAGTTTCCAAGAAGCGGGCATGACGAGAAACAAGGACTTTTTGCTCCTCTGCGTAATAGAAAAGATACCCCTTGGAGTTCTTTGGGTATCCCACAAACTTGCACTGTACTGAGCGTGCCTCGAGCTTGTCCGCATGCTGCTTTTTTACAAAAGCCGGACATCCCCATGTCTTAAAGGATTTAAGACAGGGTTTCTTCCCACTCCACATCTGATATGGTGTGGTAGGCACTGTCTTAGTAGGAACTTGGTTCAAGAGATGTGCAGCTGTTTCCAGTGCATAACCCCAGAAAGATCGCGGTAACTCAGCCTTACTCATCATGGACCGTACCATATCCAATAGGGTTCGGTTCCGTCTCTCCGATACACCGTTGTGTTGCGGAGTGTATGGAGGAGTGAGCTGAGAGAGAATTCCGTTCTCTTTTAAGTAATTCAGGAACTCGGCACTTAAGTATTCTCCACCTCGATCCGATCTTAGAATCTTGATACTTTTGCCGGTCTGTTTCTCTACTTCATTCTTATATTCCTGGAACTTTTCAAAGGCTTCGGACTTATGTTTCATTAAGAAGACATAACCGTACCTTGAAAAATCATCCGTAAAAGTAATGAAGTAAGAGTAACCGCTTCGCGCATGTGTAGACATTGGACCGAACACGTCGCTGTGTACGAGTCCCAAGAGCTCGCTTGCTCTTACTCCGTGTCCAGTGAACGGAGTCTTTGTCATCTTTCCCATGAGACAAGATTCACAAGTGACATAAGACTGATACTCGAACGGATCCAAGTATCCTTCTTTATGTAACTTGGTCAACCGTGTCTCATTGATGTGACCCAGTCTACAATGCCATAAGAAAGCCTGATTAATATCTGGAGACTTTCTTTTGTGTGTATTCTGGACATTGAAAATCTGTGGTTGGTTTAGCACGTATATACCATTGCTCAGTGTACCTGACCCAATCAGAACTTGATTAAGGTGAATGTTTACAACATTACTTACAAACGCAAATTCATAACCTTCTTTAGAAACCAAAGATACAGAAATGATATTACAAGTTGCGTTGGGTACAAAAAAACAATTACGCAAAACCAAAACATGCCCATCTGACATTCCCAGGTGATAGTCCCCCACGGCTTCAACATCCATGCTAGCTCCGTTCGCAACTCTGAGGGTCATGTCACCTGCCTTCAAAACCCTACGGTTTCTCAACGCCTGCAAAGAATAACAGATATGAGATCCTGATCCGGTATCCAATACCCAGGAAGTAGAGTTTATAGAAAGACAGTTTTCAATAACATACACACCTGAAGCTGAAGCCGCAACCTGCTTCAGTTCCTGTGTCCTGGCCATCCAAGCCCTGCAATCTTTCTTCCAGTGTCCACTCTTATGACAATAGAAGCATTCTTCCTTTCCTATAAGCTTCCCCGCTACCTTTGTTGCCTTTTCCTTTCCCTTCGTACCCACTTTACTAACACCGCCCCTTGGTTTGGCGGGGGCTTTCTTCCTCTTTCCCTTGGCTTTCGCCTTGGACCTAGAGGAAGAAGATCCTCCTACAAACAAAGCGGGTGTTTCCCTACCTTTCTGTAGGGTGCCCTCTGCGCTCCTCAGCAGGTTGAGGAGTTCTGAAAGTTCAACTTCCTTTTCTTGTAAGTTGAAGTTCAGTATAAACTGGGCTTAAGTGGATGGAAGGGACTGGAGAATTAAATCCGTATAAAGTTCACTTTCCAACGTGGTCCCAAGTTCCGCGAGCTCCTCAATGTAGCCAATCATCTTAAGCACGTGGTCCGCTACCGATGATCCGACGGCCAACTTTGCCGAAAATAACTTCTTCGACACTTCGTATCTTGCGATACGAGACCGCTCTCCATACAGTTCTTTTGTATGAAGAAATATGGATTCCAAATCCATATTCTCGTGCCTCCTCTGATGTTCATTATCCATAGAGGCAAGCACGAGGCACCTGGCCTTCGCGCAATCAATATCCCAAGTCTTACGGATTTCCTTATCCGCGACGCTGGAGGTGGGACCTGGGACGGGGGAGCTTTGGTGGTAAGAAGATACCCCAGCTTGTCGTAAGTGATTGCCATTTTGACATTCCTGAGCCAATCTTTATAGTTTGGCCCTGTCAGTATATTTTTATCTAGAAGTAACTTAAGTCCAGTCATGTTGATTGGTCGCTGCAATTAGGAGAGAGAGAAGAAACACTTTAGCACGATGCTCTTGCAAGTTTAGAATGGTTTTTAGTTTTTCTAAACAGGATGGCTCCCACTGTCTCTCGAATCCCTCCTCAAACCATAAAGGAAGAATTAGTCGGGATCTTTCTTACCGTACAATACTTGCTTAACCTTTCAGCCAGTCCAGTGTCGGTACTTCGAGGGAGGTTTTCCAACGCTTTCGCGAAGTTCCTTAATTAAGTAACCTCTTTTCCCTGTGGGCGTAGCCCCGCTAACACCTTTCTAAACACCTACTTGGTTTATAGCATTGATCGTTAAGTGAGAAAGTCCCCGAGGAGTAGCATATACTCACAGTAGGATCGGGATCCAAATATCATTGCGTGATAAAACCGAAGGAATCCTACCAGAATCATCACACTCCAAATGGTATGCAAAGCTAGCAAGTTTCAGTACTTATGAAACTCCCGATGTGGATTTTTGCCCCATGCTCTTATGACCTTGACTAAGGCCAACAAATCATAAGTCACATGTCAAGTTCTACCCGTCGTTATCCAGGTTAATTTGAACCCACCCGTATATACCCTTGACTATGGCCAACAAAGCAATACGACTGTCCCAAACCAACGCATTCTATCTATGCAACATATGAACACCCACCAGCTACCAAACACTGTGCCTTGACTAAGGCCAACAAACACAGCTTGAATACTGTCGAATATTCATATGAAATGACGGAGGGCTACGAATGGTTTTGGCGAAACCGTGAACGTAGTGAACTTGATATAATTGATGGAACGAGATAGCTTTTAAAAGGAGTGGTTCAAGCTCCGCGTTTAAAAGTTTAGTTTTGAAAAGAACCGAGTGGTTTTCAAAGTGTTCCAATCGACTTTAACTTGGTTTATTATCTTGCATTAGTTCTTTTAATGCGTGATATTCTTGCATTAGTTCTTTTAATGCGTCCCATCATTTAATCCTACCATTGCAGAAAACAACCAAAATATGACGTACGCTTATGCCATTCGCATTCGCCACGGGGCCCCGTCATCACCCGTTAGGTTACTTAACTAACGACAGAGCGGGGGCTGGGCTAGCACGGCTGTAAAACATAAGCAACGCCTAAATAGTTATAAATATAGCAATGATAGACATTACAGATCACAGATGAATACATTGGATATACTAGGAATCCGCAATCCGTTCGAGCCTGCAACGTAAAGTGGATTACACAGTCGCGGTGAATAGCCAATACCCCACCCAAGACCCCTACGGGTGCGGCAAACTACCCGCCAAGTACCCGAAGCGAAGCAACCTCCCTCACCACCGTGAGTAGGCTACTCGGCACTTCGAGATACCCGGTAGTTTGTGCACCCCCTCCATGGGTCTATCCTAGGAGCAAAAACAGTAAAAAGAATTATACAATGACAGCTACAACCCCGACCCGGTTGTGCGGCCATACAAATAATATTATTACATCAATTTACATGTTACAAATGAATGAAAGAAAAATAACGCTCATCTCACATCCACCCCGGCTATTCACCCGCGACAATCCAATCCATTCATATCCACAAACCAATAACAATCACAGATCACAGAGATGTATAACCCCGACTAATCGACTTATAGCGATTAGCCGACGTTCAATACATACAAGCATCACAGATATAACCGATATAGTTAAAGTGTAGTGAAGTTCCGAAAAATACGGATTTATAGGCCCCCAAAAGTAAATTTTAGTTCTGGAAAATCTGGGCACATATAACATATCCTAAAAATCCCAAAACCAACTCAGAAACACACTGCACCAAAATCGAAGCAGAGAGGGGACCAGACGGCCGCGCTTCCGCGGCAAGAGCTTCCTCTTGCCGCGGATCCGCGCTCCTCTGATCGCCTCTCTGGTTCGTATTTGGTGGTTTTCTATACAAAAGCCTGAGAAAATTTTTGGTGTATAACAAATGTCATTTTGACCAGAAAAAAAATTAACAGAAACTAGGGTTTTGCAAAGTTTGGTTTTTGGATTTTCCGGTTTCAAAACTTCGTTACACTTCACTACCTAGCTAGTTTAAGTTTAGTTAGGCTCTGATACCACTGTAAGTCAACGTTGCCCACCCCGGTGCTTACGGGGAGGCGGAAAACATAATAAAAACCGGATTTTTATAGACTTAGGCAACATGGACCAAGCTTGTGAGGATCTTTGCTAAACAAAAACTAGCTAACCCTAACTAGTAACTAGCTAAGTGATGGAAAGGTTATACCTTGAGCTCAAAGTTCTTCTCTCCTTGCTCCTTGGAATGGTAGAAAGAGCTCACCTTGCTTGTCTTCTTCCGTCAAAGAAGGATCCACCCGAAAGCCTCGACCTTTAGCTTCAACTCCAAGCTAGGAGTAACTAGAGTGCAAGAATTGCTAAGACTTGAACCCTAGAAGAGAGTAGAGAAGATCAAGTGAAGGTTTTTCTCAAGCTTTTTGTTTCTCAACACATGAGAGGGAGAGAGCTTGAGGGAGAGGATGAGCAAGAGAGAGAAATGATATGAGAGAGTGAATTATTAGTGAGCCATTCTCACTAATATGTGTGTAATATATTAATTAATTAATTAGCTAGAAAATTATCATGGTTTAATCAAGATATGACCATTATCATTTCAATATTAATGCAAATTGCAAGGATCAAAGAGCATCTTCCAAATGAAATGATCATGGTCAAATTGTCAACTAGGTCAACAAGTCAATGAAGTCAAATAGTCAACAACAACAACCATGCACAATTATTAAGCTAATTATCAATTAACTATAATACACACAAAAGCAATAGGGTTAACAAAATGACAATAGTCAATAACCCTAAACAAGGTCCTCTCCCTCAATCTCAAGCAACTGTGCATATGCACCCGCATTCGTGATCCGAGGAACACGAACACAATGAGAAAAACCAATCTCAAACCATATACTAGGATCCGGCTTAAACCAAAGCCCGCTAGTATAAACTGTCCGGACAGCAAACGTGCACAAGTGCGCGAATGTGAACGAACCCTGTCGCAAAACCATGCGACCTCTACTCATTTTGCCTAAAGGCGAATAGCTCTCTGTGTGGGACTCTAAAGACTTGACACTACGCTGGCAGTGGGTTTAACCACAGACCGCAAGCGGCACTAGCTGTACGTAACGGTCCCCAGATAGATGTCGATAAGAAGACTGACGAGGTGAACCCCATCTGCACTCCTACTGAGCCTGTATGTGACACTCTCCGTACAGTCCGGTCTGTTCGTCTAATACATCGCATGTCGGGCCTAGGGGGAGGTAAAACGTCAGTCCCCTAATAGCGGTACAAGTCGTGTCGGAGTGAAGCTTCAATTAAGTAATATACAAACTAGTATGATACAGTAATGGTCTCTAGGGCATATACACTAACAATCACATCATTTCTCACAACTTTGCGAGGGTGCTATACGCCATCCACCCGACTTCCCCCGTAGATATAATCTACTCACCTCGATCTTCGCTTTCTAGAGTCGATGACGCTACGCTCATCCTAGTCGTCTCGAAGTCCATGTGGTGGTACCTATATATCATATATAGCATCCTAAATGAAATCACACGCGAAAACCAAAATGTCGCACGAATCACCCATAGGTCAAAACCTATGGTCTACATCTCGCAATTCAACCAAATAACCCTCGATATAGACGTACAAACGCCAAGTGATCGAATACAAAACCAATACCAAAACTTAGATTCAAAAACATCACAAAACATAAGGCAGCAACCTTGAAAACATGCTCCAGATTTTAGTTCAGGGGAAAACAAGGTAAGCCAACAATACTAGGGTGATCTATAGGCTGTATATGACCTACTGAAGCAACCAGGACCCCAAATTCAAATAAATGGCCGGCCACACCTAGCAAATATCCAGCCAGATCGGTTTCACAGGGGATTTGGGGTGTCGAACTTGCAGGGGGGTCTCCTATGGTCTTAATTTTGTCAGTAGAGTTGTTTATTTTTCTCGTAAAATTCCCAGGTCATCCCAGATTTCCCTGCACCCTCTATTACCTCACAAACTGACATGGAAGTTTTCTTTTTTCAGTATTTGGGTTTGTTTCGCGCTGGCCTGGGTTTCTAACATCAGAGAGGGGTTTAGGGTCACCACTAAGGCTTATTAGCACTAACACAACTCAAAATCCCATATAACTTCTTCTACGAAATTTCAATGTTCACTAAATCGCACAAAATCACAACTAAACACATATATGGGTTAAAGTGAAAGAAAAACTACACTAAGAGTGAAGGAATTACCTCATTTGGCACTCATGAATCCCTTAGAGAACCAAAATCAAATTTTTCTTTGTCCAAAGTGTTGCTTGTGAGCTTGTGTATGTTTTTAATGAAGTGGGGATGGAGTTTTGATGAAGATTTGATGGTGTTTTGAGGGTTTAGAGGTGGAGGGAGAGGGAGTGCTGCCATGGGAGAGGGAGGGGAAAGAAAGATGAAGAAAATAATGAAGAGGGAAGAGAATGGCCCAAGTCAACCAAGACCCCTCACCCTCTCTTTCTCTCTCATGCCCATACCTCTTTGACTTTTCTTTTTTCTTGTTTTCTTTATCTTTTCTTTTCTTATCATTATCTTTTGTTTTCTTTTCTTTTTCTAAAACAAAACCATGCAAGAGAAGGAAAAAGCCATGACAAAATGAAACAAGTGTCAAAATGTGACATGGTGCATGTTTTGCACAAAACAAGCTTAATGCGCGATTAGCGATATTTAATCGCGATTAGCACTAAATAGTGTATAATTAATCATAAAAACTTATAATTTGCATAGATCACATAAAGCACCCTCATTTCAGTAATTTCCATAATTTTCCAAATTTTCCCCAAATTTACGGGTATTTAATTTTACCGCCTTATTAAAATATTCAATATAATTGTTATTTAATTATAAAAATTCCCAAAAATAATATTTTATTTTCCTGAAATGTTACACCACAGAAGTATGAACACGTTTCCTCCTCCTTTGGCCGGCGAGCTGGGACATCATGGTGATGTCGCCGGTTTTGTGTTGGGAATTGGTGACGAGGTTTTGCTTGTAGCTCACTTACCCTACAACTTATCCTTTATACTTGCTTGTGTAGTCCAAATTTACCTGAGTCAAAATCTGGGATAGTTTTCCTAAGTTGCTGCTTAAGGTTTTGCGATATGTGAAATCTTGGTTTTTGGTTTTTATATTTGAATTCGTGATTTTGGTATTTGAGATTCGGAATGCGTCGTTGGATGTTTTTACGTCAACGGACGAAGGTTGTTTGGTTGATTTTGCATGCGAAACTATAGGTTCTAACCTATAGGCAATCCATGTGCCGTATCGGTTTTCGGATATTAATTGTGTTTGCGTTTCAATATGTATTGATTGTAGGTAATTCGCGTGGACTTCCGAGACGATGAAGCACATCGACTTCAGCTAAGCGAGGAGAATTGCGGTGAGTAGATTTATATCGGGTGGATGGCGTATAGCACCCCCGCAAATCATAAATGAAAACCGATATATATATTAGAGTTGTAGAAAACCTATATAGGATTCACGGATAGGATAGCTAATGATGATTGATATGATAAGTATGAATCGAAATAGAACAAGTGTGAGTTAATAGTAGCTTAATATGAGATCGAGATCGATACGACTCGAGATTTATAAGATATGACGTATATGAACGATATCATTATGAGGTTGATACAAACGTGAACTGAGAGATATGTGTATGATATATCTATATTGATGAGACGAATGAGTGATGTGACATACGAGACTTTAGATCCGTACCCTCTATATTGTATAGGATGATAGATTCCCTATCCCGTTTGTTGTTATCGTACAATGAATTATCGTACGAGATATATTGTATAGGATGATAGATTCCCTATTCTGTTAATGTCATCGTACGATGGATTGCCGTACGAGAGGTGTTTTGCTGGATGATTGATCCGTGCTTGTGATTTGAGAATATTGATAGAGGATTATTTCTATATCGGATGTTATGAGGCGTGATCGCCAATATAGAGATAATACATGAACTAAACCTAATTCCAAACCGACAAATCGTATGCATCTTTAAATGGAAACCACAAGGGACGTTACGGATTTTCAAATGATGTTTTTTTTCTTAAAATACTGTAGCCCCCACTTTCAAAACTACGATTCGTAACCTTTAAGTGACCGTATAGTTCATAAGTAGATAGTTATACCTATTGATTATTCATGCTATGTAGAATATTATCCCTAGTGATTTACATACCTTGTTCCAGTAATAAATGTTATATGATATCATTTGCTAGTACACCTGCACCATTACCGTTGATGCGCATGTTACACTTGCACAGATTTGCCGGCTCACACACATTCTTCATCGATAATTGCTATGTCACTTACACTGTAGAACTGCCACATCATGATATGATTCGTAACTGTGTAGTATATTCATTGTTCTGTACCATAACTTAACATGCTTGCATGATATAACTGATATGCTCATATTACTACTCTATGTTGCATACATCGTACCTTGTGGTTATATGCTTGCATGATATACCGATATACTCATATTATTACTCTATGTTGCATATGTCGTACTTTATGGTTATATGCATTGAGATGCAGTTTTCATGAGATTTCTGGATTTGAGAACCGTGGTTATATTTCGAAGGAAATGATGTATTGTTTTAAAAACCCGGTTTCTCATGATATAATATTTCGATGCGTCCACCATGAGTTTCTCGGTTCTAAGATAGGTTTTCGAGACCCGATTCGAGGAGATGGATGATCTGTTTGCGGGTACATGGTGGACCCGGTATGGTACTCCTGGGGCAAGAAATGATTGTTGTGGTGTAGCCGATGAGCCTGGCTGAGGGAACACTACCTACCGGTGATTGTATAGAACTCGGCGGATGTCTGGAGGATACCGACCGGAGTCATGAGATGGATATGAGGGCCGATCTGAGTATGCGGCGCCTGATATGAGATACGTATATGAAGGTCGATCTGAGGATGCGGTGCCTGAGGTATGAGGATTTACGTGTCGATGCTGGACATGGGTTTTCATAATGTTTCGAATGTCGGTGTCAGACACTCAGGTTCCATGATTTTGATGTGTCGTTGATAGACACAGGTGGTTGATATCCTCATACATACTGTCACGACCCGAAATTGGCACGTGACGGCCCAAAGACTACGCAACGTCTACAGGCGTAACGCAGTAAAAGAAAACTAAAACCCAGAAATCTAAACCATTAAAAGATAAGAAAAGATAAGAAATATTGTTTAAAAGTCTTTGAAATCACAACCCAAATTCTTTAAAAGTCCAACTTTATTTCCTTTAAAATTTTGGCAGCACCTCCTCTTTAAAAGCTAGCCCCAAAAATGGGTACAACATAAATATAAAGTAAAGCATCCCCAAACGGGAGCAAATACATGCCCAAAGGCGGAAAACAACCACCACAACAAATATACGACGCCGTAGCGAAGAAATAAAAGATGATAGAAAGGAAACTGTATAAAAGACAACAATTCACAAATACTATACAATATCGTCCTCACCAAGTCTCTAAGCCAACAAGAAAATATAGTAGATGGAGAGTATAAGGATACAACGAATATACAATACAACAAACGAATAACCACAAAACCCACCTAAGCAAACTGCACACTTTGAGCGGATGCGGTATCCGTAGCAAAATATGATAGAAGAATAGCCTGTCACGACTACTCTGAGAACACCCTGCAAAACAAACTGTGGCACAATGGGGGTGAGTTGCCAACTCGTGAATAGTAAATAACATATGCAGGTAATCGCAAGTATGCACGTACAGCGTGAATCTAACATGTGCAATTAATAGCAATAAAAAGTCATATGAAAGCAATAATCATGAAAGGTACACTAGCAGGTACAACTAATACATTAAGCAATGCATATAAATAAAGGTATGTAAATGCAACAGTCATGAAAGGTACTCTAACAGGTACTACTAATACATGAAGAAATGATATGAATAAAGGTACGTAAACGCAACAGTCATGGAAGGTACTCTAACAGGTACACTAATGCATGAAGCAGTGCATAAACAGTAAATGTAGAGTATGGAATGAAACATGTCATTTCCACGAAATCCTGACATCGTGGTAGGATCACAATCCATCAAGACAATCCAAATCCCAATTTCCTCAAATCAGCCCCCAATTTGGCTATCATATCAAGTAAGTCTCACATATCCTTAATGTACAACATCAAGTAGATCTCACATATCCCGTATGTACAATATCAAGTATATCTCGTATACCCCGAATGTACAAATCAAAAATCTCATAAATATCCTGTATCCAATATCAAATGAATCACCTATATCCCAAATCAAATTATCAAGTAAAAATGTAACATCCTAAATATATTTGCATGAATAAATATGATGATGTATATAATTTAATGTCAATACACATATATTAGCGTCCCATTCCACTAATATTGGTGTAAGGGCATATATAACAGCAGCCTAAACCCCTGTTATATATACAAAGGAGTAAAAAGAAATATCATGAAACCAATGTGCCAAGCATCGACACAGAAATGCAGGTCTATCAGGTGCTGTCTCCACGACTGGCACCCTGATAGGTACGTATCATACGCTATCCCGAAAGCTCGAGTGCCTAGGTCTGACCCTCGCCTCTCGACGTATCTATACGTACATGACTCCCGTCGGTATCCCCATGATAACCGCTGAGTCATTGGTAATGTCACCGGAAAGTATGGTTCCCCCACTAACTCATCGTCTACTCCACGATTCTTGCCCCGGGGTACCTCCCGGGCCCCACCATGTACCCGCAGACGGTGCCTCCCGCTCCTCGAATCGGGTATATAATCAGAACCGACAAATCTCATGGTGGATGCTGATCATATCATCAAGGGAAACCGGGTTTTTCAAATAATGCATAATTTCATGAAGTACCACGGTCCCCAAATCCAGAAAACATCATGAAATATCCATATCTTAATGCGAAAATCCATGAATATAATATATGCAACAGAAAACTGTAATGTAAGCATATAAAGGAAAAGCCGCTATTTAACTGCAACAAGTCAAATATAAATATATGCGGTTCCTAATTTCTCCAATTCTAAATAACATCAAGTAAAGATAAACATGTAGCTATAACCAGATATGTGTGTAAACATGAAGGTATAGCAAGGTATATGTATCTACCTATCAGTAATGATGTAATATATCCTCCGGGTATAAGTGAAGTATGTATGCAAGGTATACATGTAGTTATGTCATTATATGTGTATGTACCTATCACTAATGGTACAATACCCTATAGGTATACATGTAACTAGCATGTAAGCATGTCAAGGCATATATGTAAGCATATAGATATACAGGTATGCTATAAGTCATATGCGTAAAGAAATATGAATCAATGTCTCAATGTCCCTAACCAAACAATATCATATCTATAAGTGGGTTGTGCATGACATGGCAATTATTGACGGTGTGTGTGGCATACAATCAGTGCTCGTGCAACATGAATCGTCAATTATATGTGCAGTGTCCTAAGGATACTAGTCCAAGCACAACAATATCTAAGCAATAGGGTAAATGCGCAATTCTAAATATGACATAGAATATGCTACAGAAATAACATCTCTAGCCCAGACGCATAACGCCATGCGGGTGATTCCACTGTAGATGTTAAATCTACTCACCAACGCTCCTGGCTAAGTAAAGCCTACCACTCGTCTTTCCCTGTCCGCAGCGTCCGAAGTCCCCGCCTGCGAACCTAAAATTTCACAAACACGTCACATAAGCGAAATAGCCTATATCGACGAAAAGACAACGAAACGCAATGAAAACGGCCAGCGCCCCGGCCGTCAATCCGACGCCGGAATGAGGAAACGAAACTTTTACAGAAATTGTAAACCGGCACTACCGCGCACTTTTAACCCGGATCGGGCCATTAACCTAATGCTAGCAAACTAGAGAATGGGTAGAATGCTATACCGAGTGATCCGTGTCCTTCGGTCTTCGGCCTCCATCCCGATCTCCTCACGGAATCTCCGATCTTCATCTTCTCGTCGGAAAGGGAACCACATCGCCGGGTTCTTTTACGGGCTCCCACCTCTGGTCCTAGACCCCTACAGGTGCGGCAAGTTACCCGCCAAAACCTGAAGCGAGGTAGTCCCCACAACATAGTGAATGGAACACCCGGCACTTCACGAAATCCTGTAAATTGAGCACCCCTCCTTGGGTCAACCTGTACCCCCTACGAGTGCGGCGAATAGTCTGCCAATTCTAGAGTGAGATCCCTTTGCCTCTCAAAGCCATGAGATACGGACCCGTTGCCCT
Organism: Agapanthus africanus; assembly: GCA_030015575.1. Taxonomy (NCBI): domain Eukaryota; kingdom Viridiplantae; phylum Streptophyta; class Magnoliopsida; order Asparagales; family Amaryllidaceae; genus Agapanthus; species Agapanthus africanus. The sequence continues at coordinate 335,252,519 of JASDDO010000031.1, forward strand.
CCAGAACCTGGCTATCCGTGCACTCCTTCACGGGATAAAACTAGTACAGAAATAAAAATATGTACAACGGGTACATCGACCTCAACCCGGTCGTGCCCCAAAAGATTATTATACAAACAGGCAGTGTCGGCAGTCCACATGTTGGACGCTCGCCCCGCAATATCAAATGTATAAATAAATCCAAACTGCACTATCATTGCACCCTGCTATCCACCACGAAAAATCCGCAACATTACAGCACAACACAGAACATCAACGCGAATGTCACGTTCGCAAATCCGTCTAAAGGAGCTATAGCAATTAGTCGCAATTTACCGCTCGAATGACATTCCCGGTCGGAGATATAAAGTAAGTACTGAATACTAACACGTTTAAATTTCGATCGACAAAATATCCCAAAGTGGGCCCCAAAAACATCTGCTGTACAGTAACAAAAACTGGGCCCAAAAGAATAGTACCAAAAACCACAATTTCAAAAACAAAGCTCTCTGGAAAAAGTTGGAACACTGTTCCCACAATAGCGCCGCGGTTCCGCGGTCAAACCCTAGGTTTGACAGCGGATCCGCGGTAGTCTTGTGGGATCACGTGCCCATATTTTTCCATAATGCTTAGAAAAGCCTGCTTGTTTTGCTGTGATGCTCAAAATAATTTTAAGACCCTTTTAAAAATCGACTGAAACTTTAGTGCTGAAAAATGTGATTTTCGAAAATCCGTTCGATCGATATTTTAAACGCGTTAGCAAAAGTTAGTAAAGCTTAATGGTGAGGCTCTGATACCACTGTAAGTCCACGGTAGCGCCCCGGCCGTCTAACAGACGCCAAATGAGGAACAAAAACTTTTAACAACTGGCGCTATCGCGTACTATAACCCGGATCTGCCATTAAAGCTAAACTAACAAAGTACAAAGTGGGTAGAAGAGTTATACCGAACGATCCGAGTCCTTCGGTATTCAACCATCATCCCACGCTTTGTTGCGGCTGCTCCGATCTCCTGAATCTCCAGTCTTCTCGTCCAGGTGGCACCACGTCAACGGATCTTTAAACGGGCTCCCGCCTCTGAACCAAGGCAACTCGGTCGTCAAGTTTGCTAAAAGAGACGACCAAGATGAAGTAGTGAATGAGTAGAACACTTTGTCTCGCTTCGTCCAAAGTCACGGAAGAACGGTTAATGAAGTTGCCTTTTGGAATCGGGTGAAATGAGAAATGAGGCTATCTAATTTCCATGAGTCCAAAACAATATCAATCTTTTTCTAAGCAACCATGATCCCTCTCTCACTCATAGGCCGGCCATATATAGGATAGGGGGTGAGTGTAGGAGGAGGTTGTGGTGACCACAAAGCAAAAGAAAGAATGAGTCACAATAACACCTAGTATGAACATATTTAATGCAAAAGATGAATCACTAACCTTGTCATCTAAAACATTAAATGAACATTTAAAGCACTAATGCCTCACTAGCCTAGTCACCATCCTAGTCACCATCTAGAAGCTTCCATACTCATATTAAGAAAAGATAAAACCGCATTTAACCGAATGTTAAATACGGCTGATGGAAAACTGGAAACTGACAACTTCCAAAAGTGATCCTGAAACGAATTTCAGGATAACCTCGTATCAGTATAAACATACCCGCATTTGTATTACGACCGAATACAAATGCAACTGAGACAAAGATATTATATCTACACAGCATAATACTCAGATCCGGCTTAAACCAAAGCCGACCAGTATTATCTGCCCGAAATATGACACGTGCGAAAACGCACGTGCATTTTCCAAACCCTGCCATAAAACCATACGGCCTCTACAACGTTTCGCCCGAACTTGGGAAAGTGTCTGTGGGGGACTCTAATGACTCATCAACATACTGGCACTGGGTATAACCACTAGCACGTCAGAGGTACTGGCTGTACGTAACGATTTGCCTATGTATTGATTGGAAGGGAAGCTGACGAGCGAACTCATCCATAAACCCTACTGAGCCTAACAGTGACAATATACATACAGTCCGGTCCGTTCGTCTATGAGTATCGCATAATAGACTAGGGGGCTGGTAACGTCGGACCCCCATTAGCGGTATAAGTCGTGTCAGAGAGTGGCCCAGAACACCCTGAGATACTACTGGAGTACCTACCAGTAAATCTCCTGCCTCGGCCGAGGGCTATGTGTAATGGCTCTCCTAGACACAGCGCGATCTCACCCCCAATACCGGGAGAGACGAATCCCCTGTCGATCCGCTCACTTGCCTCCATGTGGCTCGGGACTGTACCCAAAAAAGACCTGTTTGCACGACTCCTTTGAGCCGTGGTAGGGTAGAAATCAAAGCACAGTGGGAACTCACACGAGACAAATGACGACCTCAGGTCGATGAACTAACCTGTACACATGTCACCAGGAAACTGCTATCTGACGCTAGGTATAATACCAACTAGCAGGTTCCCGGCGAGTCATGTCCGGTATACTCATAACCCAATGAGCACCTGTATACATCTTAGGTGAACAAACTGACACCAATGGCTTGTGAGACCGGCCACCGCCCCTCGCCGGGGTCTCGACTGTATACACTAGTCTACTCTGGAGTATCGATGCCCTGTCTCGAAACTCCTATGACTAGGGACACTATAAGGATGTGCTTACAGACCCCAGTTCCCACGTATATGATCGCCATCATACTGCTGGTAGTCAAGCAAGAATCCTATGGGCTCTATCAATATGCAATAGCGAACTAAAGCATGTATACGATGATAAAGACAAACCAGATAGCATATTATCATTTCGAGCAAGACTGTCGTATCGGTATAGGTCCTGCTTCAATCATTGCAATCACGTACCTGCGATCCAATAATTGACTTTGAGGGAACTATCTCCAACAATTTAATGCTAAAGAAATGATCACAAGAAAAGCATCATAAGATGCTAGAAGTATCATGAAGCCACATTTATAAATGACACCCTCCACTAATCAAATTTTCACACTTGCAAATAAGCCCCCTCCATCAGAAAAATCCGGCCATGAAGGAACAAAGGAAAACTGGCCGGAACGGAATACAAACTGGCAACTTCAGAAAACTGATCCCGTAATAAATTACAGGAAAACCCCGCGACTGTATATACATACCCGCATTTGTATTCCGACCGAATACAAATGCAATGAGACAAAATCTACACTGTACAATACTAGGATCCGGCTTAAACCAAAGCCTGCTAGTATTATCCGTCCGATCATGATCCGTGCAATACCGCACGTATATGATCGAACCCTACCATATCTCCATACGGCCTCTACAGCGTTTTGCCCGAAACTTGAGAAACTGTCTATGGGGGACTCTAAAGACTCGTCAATACTTTGGTTATGGATTTAACCACTAGCACGTCAGCGGTATTAGCCATACGTAACGGGCTACCAGGTATTGACCAAAAGGGACGTCGATGAGCGAGCTTATCCTGACACCCTACTGAGCCTGTCAGTGACAATATCCGTACAGTCCGGTCTTTTCCTCTATGAGCATCGCATGGCGGGCTTAGGGGGTTGGTAAAAGTCAGACCCCCAAAAGCGGTACAAGTCGTGTCGGAGTGTAGCCCAGAACACCCTGAGATACTACTGGAATACCTACCAGTAAATTTTTGCCTTGGCCAAGAACTTCGTGTAATGGCTCTCCTAGACACAGCGTGACCTCACCCCCAATACTGGGAGAGACGAACCCGTGCAGATCCGCTCACTGCCTCCATGTAGCTCGGGACTGTACCCAACTAAAACCTGTTTGCACGACTCCTTTGAGCCATGGTAGGGTAGTAATCAAAGCACAGTGGGAACTCACACGAGACAAATGACGATCTCAGGTCGATGAACTAACCTGTACACATGTTACCAGGGAACTGCTATCTGACGTCAGGTATAAGACCAACTAGCATGTTCCCGGCGAGTCCTGTCTGGTGTACTCATAACCCAATGAGCACCTGTATACATCTTAGGTGAACCAACTGACACCAGTGGCTTGTGAGACCGGCCACCGCCCCTCGTCGGGGTCTCGACTGTATACACTAGTCTACTCTGGAGTATCGATGCCCTGTCTCAAAAACTCCCACGACTAGGGACCTTTTAAGGATGTGCTTATAGACCCCAGCTCCCACGTATATGATCGCCATCATACTGCCGGCCGTCAAGCAAGAATCCTAAGGGCTCTATCAACACGCAATAGTGACCAGTAAGGTCACCTAAAGCAGTACACGATGATAAAGATAAACCAGATAGCATACTATCATCTTGAGTAAGACTGTCCTACCGGTATAGGTCCTCCCTCAATCATTGCAATCATGTGCCTGTGATCCAATAATTGAATCTGAGGGCACTATCTCCAACAATCTCCCACTTGCACTCAAGGCTAATTATTGCGATGTCGCATACTCACAGCCCGTGTGATACCGAACACCCAACTCCTCTACTAGTCAGTCTCACAAAGCTCGTTTGCGAAACTATTGCGTTCGAGGAATAGCCTCAGTGAGTGGATCCGCTGTGATGTTTCTGTCTATGTCTCTCTTTATCTCAAGTTCGCGGAGAAAAATGAGCAATACCTGTCTTAGAATATGTTTGGATGTCTGATGGGACCTAGTTCATAAGTGAACTCCAAATCCAAACTTCTTAGACTGTATCGTCGACTGAACTTAATCAGTGTCTTGCGCCATGCCTCCCTCAGTATCCGCCTGGACCACATGTCCAAAGTACTGCCCCTCATCAGAGGGAAAACCATAACTCTGATAGCCACTCTGTCATCCAGGTCACCTTGGAAGCCTGGAATGATAACTGTCTCCCGAAGGAGGATGCCATTATCATATCTCTAGAACATTCACTTATGTTCTAAAACTGCTTCCGATCGTTTCTCCAGGACTGGATTAATATCAACATATTGCATCTAATGCAAAAACAACGTCTGGTGTGGTACTTGACATCTCATGATTGACTCAATTGCCTAAGCAAGTGATCTGCCAATCATGCACATCCCTATCCCCTTTAGTCTGTAAGACACCTTTAGAGAGGGTGACTCCATCACCTGCAGGTACACTACCGTGCCAGGAGTCGTCCATTCTAAATACCTTTAGAATGCGGTCTAAGTACCCTGATTGGGACAGTTCCCAAATCTAGATCTAAAACCATAGATCCAGTAACCAGAATGTCTGATATGAAATCCATGTCCTTTGTGGAGAAACCACTGTATAACAACCAAAGTATAACCGATCGTAGTATAGGAACTTCACTTCCTTCTCTGTGTATGTCATCCAAATACCAGGACATCACACCCTACTAACAGATCCATCCCCTATTCTGATGAAGTCAAACCTATGACTGTCACATCAGAAATAGATGATCTATCTCCGCTATTTCTGCTTTAGTCTATAAATAGACATAAGCCACTTGTCCACCATGCTTCCGCTGCTCCCACTGACTACGACAACCCTCTGGCAGAGTCATATACACGTGCACTTCTAAAGCTAGTTTAGAACGACGCTATACTCATCCTCCTGCCAGGTCTCACAGTCTGGAATAACAGCATTGGCAAGTCAGGGTAAACAAGAACCTCCATGTCACCGTCCTTGAGCATACCGAAGTACCTCTCGAGTGCTTGAGGTTACCCACCATATCTGCGGAGTGGCAAATGGAATGTCAATCCAGATTGAATCTTTAGGTTCTTATCAAATTTTCAGTAATCGTTTGCGGTTCTGGAATCACTTCCAGTTCTACCATACTCCTACTACTGTTTTCTGAAAAAATCCATTTTATTAAAACTGTGGCGAGTCAAGAACAATATCACTATTGATCTTCTAGATGGTAGAAAATCAACCCTCGTCATAGCCTGGGTCAATTCACAAACAGCCATTACAGAAACGTGCCTTGAGTTATCCAGAGTCTAGTTTTAAGCATAAGCTGGACAACTCCCCGTACCTTAACAATGTCAAGATATGAACTGTTCTATATCCAATATAGAAACAGAGGTACTGATTTAATTGAACGAGATTCAAATCATGCAGCTGTCTCCAGTGCATGTCAAGTAAATGGAGAGAGGCCGATCAGCGTTACTCAACTTAGGAGTGCTTCCAATTATGAGTAACCTGAAAGAGAAGCAAGTTCTCTTAATCATTACTATCAACTGAATACCACACACAAGTATTTACATCTTCGATCACCTTGAAGAATCCTGATACTTGCAATACCTGGTTCTCTACTCTATTCTTATACCTATAACTTCTCAAAACTCAGACCCTGCATTTCTACGAAACACATGTCTAAAAACTGGAGAAGTCATAAGTAAACCGAATATAGTACGAAGACCAACCCCTCTGTCCTAATGGACACTGGACAACATACAATATTCTGTATAAGTCCCTTGAGTCTGATAACTCATCCCTGTGTGTCGTAGGTTGAAAACTGTACTTATGGTTAAGAAGAATTACACCGCCATTTAATGCTCCTTACGTAACCATCCACTGATATAGGTAAATGTCATAGACATAATTTCAAAAAGGTATATCTCACTCTGTAAAAATAGACGTACAGATATATCAATTTGAAATTGGTGCATAACAACGAATATTCAAAACCAAATATTTGTCATCCGGCAAACAACCCAGGTGACTTCCTCAAATATCAACAATTACAACGAATTCCGATATAATGAGGATGATCACCTATTTCCCAATAACTTACTCCCACTCATCATCTGCAAAACCATACAGATGTGAGAATCATACCTGGTAAATACATACCCTAGAGAAATGGCTAATTGGGAAATCAGTTTTCTTTTAACAATACACAGTGAAACTGAAACATTGAAATGTTTCGTAGGGGTATCCGAGTATTCCTAGTAATGCCTCTTCCTTTATCAGATTCACAACTGTAACCGTATATTTCTTTGCCATCTCTCCAAATCCCTTTATATGTCTTTAATCATTACCTTCTGTACACCCCTTTAGGCCAAATGGTTTTCTTCCTTCCCTACCGTTCGGCACCAGCCTATGGTTTGGAAGAAGACTGACCAATAAGCATAATGGGTGTACTGTCCTAATCCTAGGAGCACTCGCAATGCGAGAGAAGGTGAAGATAAAAGACAACTGAATAAAACCTTATTCCTATTTATCCAGAACCAGAATCCATCCCCGAACTGGAACAAGTTCCTTTCGAGTTCGTATATAACCATACGATGGAGTATCCAAATAACTGTGGATCTTCGTAGTGATACGGAGTGTTCTGGAGAAATACAAAGGTGAAGTGGGAGTGGTAATGAAATACTTGGTTTGGTCGTGAATAGCAGTCGCAATTTACTTTGCCCTCTTACTAATCCCTTTATTTGTCTTAACTTAATACCTTCTGCACACCACAATTAGGCTAATCGGCTTTCTTCATTCCCTACCGTTCGGCACCAGCCTAAGGTTTGGAAGAAGACTATCCGATAGGCGTAACGGGTGTGCTATCTCCTAAACCAAGGAGTACTCGCAACCTGAGAGAAGGTAAAAGGAAAAGACAACTGAATAGTCTTATTCGCTTTCTCCAGAACCGGAAACCATCCTCGAATAAATTCCTTCGAGTTCGTATATAACCATACAATGGTTTTATCCAATGGAAGTGGACGTTCGTAGTAATACGGGGTGTCCTGGAGAAAAGGGTAAAAGTAGGAGTGGAAATGAGGTATGCAACTCTGACAATCTAAAAGCCAGTGTTTTAAGAAGGTTCGGTTAATCTTGGTCACTGAGTCATAGTCAAAGGTCGGGTCATGGTCGCTGCCAAAGAGAGAGAGAAAAGAAACACTTAGCATGCACTCTAACCTAGATCAGAATGGTTATCACTTTATCTAATCAGGAAACCTCCCACTGTAACGTCAAATTCTCCTCCAAACCTGAAAGAAGAATTAGTCGGGATCACCCGAGGAGTAAACCAACTCATCAGTGGGAATTGGGATCCAACTATCATCGCATGATAACGTGACGGAATCCGCTCACGTTATCACACTCCAGAAGGTATGCGCATATCTGGCAAGTTTCAGTTTCTTTAGAAACTCCCGATGTGATTTTTACCCCATGCTCTTATGACCTTGACGAAGGCCAACATATCATAAGTCACATGCCAAATTCTACCCGTCATTATCCAGGTTGATTTGAACCCACCCGTACCAACCCTTGACTTTGTCCAACAAGGCAGTACAATTGTCCCAAACCAACGCATCTATCTATGCTGCAGAAAAGTAACAAATAGCTACCATACATTATGCCTTGACGAAGGCCAACATACATAGCATGAATACTAAGTGCTACCTTTCTGAAATGACGGAGGGCTACGAATGATTTTTGGCGAAAAACCTTTAACGTAATGAACTTGATATCATTGAAGGAACCGGATAGCTTTTTATAAAAATATAGTGACGAAAACCTTTGCTAAAGAGGTCACTCCCGGTGAAGAGATCTCGGCTCTTTCCCCGTAGAATGAGGTGCAGGATATTCCAACTGAATACCACGATGCAAAGCAAAAGTAATCGACTATAGTGAAGTTATTACCCTGACGCAAACTTCTGTCCAAGGGGTCACTCCCGGTGAAGGGATCTCGGCCCTTGCTTCGTCGACTGAGGTGCAGGATATTCCAACCGAATACCACTGTGCAAAACAAAAGAGAACGTCCATGCAATAACAGCTTTTTTTTGAAAAATGTTCCAACAACATCAGAATAGGTTTGTTTTGCTTGCATTGATCCGACTTAATGCAGTCCCATCAATTGATCGCACCAATAAAGAACGGAAATACGATGTACGTAGATGCCATCCGCATTCGCCACTGGGTCCCGTCATCACCCATTAGGTTACTTAACTAACGACAAAGCGGGGACTGGACTAGCACGGATGCAAAACATATACAGCATCTACTAGTATATATATCAATATATAATATTCGCTCAAGGCGTGATAAAATGCAACATCATAGAAATGTAATAAGTATCACAGAACAATACAGATATCTGGGATCCCCGGGTTTCATAGAGCCGCTACTGAAACCCGACGTTCTCCTGGTCGTGTGGATAGCATGTGCAATGAAATCCTAGACCCCTACGAGCGCGGCAAGTCACCCGCCAAAACCTGAAGCGAGGCAGCCCCCTTCAGCAATGTGAATGGACCACCCAGCACTTCACGGAATCCGGTAACTTGGGCACCCCTCCTTGGGTAAACCTGTACCCCCTACGAGTGCCGTGAACAGCCCGCCAATTCTAGAGTGAAGCCCCATCCGTCTCAAAGCCATGAGATGCGGGCCCGTTGCCCTCTAGAACCCGGCTATCCGTGCACCCCACCTTGGGGTAATCCTAGTACAGAAAGTAAAATATATACAACGGGTACATAGACCTCAGCCCGGTCATGCCCCAAAAGAATAATATACAAACAGGCAGTAACGGCAGTCCACATGTCGGATGCTCGCCCCGAAATATCAAATGTACATATACAACCAAATTGTACTACCATTGCATCCAGGCTATCCACCATGACAAATCCGCAATATCACAGCACAACACAGAACATCAACGTGAATGTCACGTTCGCAAATCCGTCTAAAAGGGCTATAGCAGTTAGACAGGATTTACCGATCAAGTGACATTCACGGTCGCAGATATAATGTAAATACTGTGAACATGTTTAAAATTTTCGATCGACTAAATATTCCCAAAGTGGGCCCCAAGCATAACTGTATCACTCAAAGAAAATCTGGGCCCAAACAGAATATACCAAAAACCCCATTTCCAAGTCCAAGACTCTCTGTAAAAATTTGGTGCTACAAGGAGTCACTATGGCCGCGGAACCGCGGCCAATGCATGGGTTTGACCGCGTTTCCGCGGTGGAACAGTAAAGTTAAGCCACCAAATTTTTGCAGCACTCTTAGAATTGCATGCACGTATTTCTGCAATGCTCCAAATAATTTTTCGAGCCAAAAACAATTCGACAGAAACTGATGCAAAAGGAAACGCGGTTTTTGAAAATTTGTTCGATCGAACTTGTAAACACGTTAGAGCAAGCTAGACAAGGTTAATGGAGTGGCTCTGATACCAGTGTAAGTGCACGGCAGCGCCCCGGCCGTCAATCCGACGCCGGAATGAGGAAACGAAACTTTTACAGAACTTGTAAACTGTCACTACCGCGCACTTTAAACCTGGATCGGGCCATTAACCTAATGCTAGCAAACTAAAGAATGGATAGAATGCTATACCGAGCGTGTTGGAGATAGTGCCCTCAGAGTCAATTATTGGATCACAGGCACGTGATTGCAATAATTGAGGGAGGACCTATCCCAGGAGGACAGTCTTACTCAAGATGATAGTATGCTATCTGGTTTATCTTTATCATCGTGTACTGCTTTAGGTGACCTGACAGGTCGCTATTAAACGTTGGTAGAGCCCCTAGGATTCTTGCTTGACCACCAGCAGTATGAGGGCGATCATATACATGGGAGCTGGTAGTCTATAAGCACATCCTTAAAAGGTCCCTAGTCGTGGGAGTTTCGAGACACGACATCGATACTCAAGAGTAGACTAGTGTATACAGTCGAGACCCCGACGAGGGACGGTGGCCGGTCTCACAAGCCATTGGTGTCAGTTGGATCACCTAAGATGTATACAGGTGCTCATTGGGTTATGAGTACACCAGACAGGACTCGCCGGGAACATGCTAGTTGGTCTTATACCTGACGTCAGATAGAAGTTCCATGGTGACATGTGTACAGGTTAGTTCATCAACCTGGAGATCGTCATTTGTCTCGTATGAGTTCCCACTGTACTTTGATTACTACCCTACCACGCTCAATGGAGACGTGCAAACAGGTTTTAGTTAGGTACAGTCCCGAGCCATATGGAGGCAGTGAGCGGATCTTCAGGGGTTCGTCTCTCTCGGTATTGGGGATGAGGTCGCGCTGTGTCTAGGAGAGCCATTACACAAAGCCCTCGGCCGAGGCAGGAGATTTACTGGTAGGTATTCCAGTGGTATCTCAGGGTGTTCTGGGCTTCACTCCGACACGACTTATACCACTTTTGGGGGTCTGACTTTTACCAACCCCCTAGGCCCGCCATGCGATGCTCATAGACGAACGGACCGGACTGTACGGATATTGTCACTGACAGGCTCAGTAGGGTGTCAGGATGAGTTCGCTCATCGACGTCCCTTTTGGTCAATACCTGATAGCCCGTTACGTATTGGCTTATACCTCTGACGTGCTAGTGGTTAAATCCACAACCAAGGTGTTGATGAGTCTTTAGAGTTCCCCACATTCAGTTACTCAAGTTTCGGGCGAAACGCTGTAGAGGCCGTATGGAGATATGGCAGGGTCCGATCAGATACGTGCGGTATTGCACGGATCAGGATCAGACGGTTAGTACTAGAGGCCGTATGGTTATATGGCAGGGTTCGATCAGATACGTGCGGTATTGCACGGATCAGGATCGGATGGATATTACTAGTCGGCTTTGGTTTAAGCCGGATCCTAGTATAGTACAGTGTAGATTTTGTCTCATTGCATTTGTATTTCGGTCGGAATACAGATGCGGGTGTGTATACACAGTATCGGGGTTTTCCTGTAATTTATTACGGGACCAGTTTTCTGGAGTTGCCAGTTTGCTTTCCGTTTCGGCCAATTTCATTTGTATCGTTCATTGGCCGAAGATTGGTGGAGGAGGGCTTATTTGCATTTGTGCAAATAAGCAATTTAGAAGGGGGTCTTTGCATATTCTTGTATCATGATAATTTCTCCACCATTTGACTTCTTCTTCTTCTCATCATGGCTTGACTTTTGGGTCATCATGGTTGTTGATGATTAGCTTGTTGGAGTGTTGGTTTTGGTGCAATTATGGTTGTTGATGTGGTTGGTGGAGTATGGATTTGTTTGTGATGATTGTTTCTTATCACCATTCTTTTCTCTCTTGCATTATGTTAGTAGTTCCATCATCCATACACCACACTCTCCATTCTCACTCTCCCCTCACTTGGATGGCCGGCCAATCCCTCATGGGGCTGTCCAAATTTTTGATGTGGGAATTGTTGTTCTTTTCATGCCACAAAATTCCCAAGTTCATCAAAAATTCCACTAGTTCAATTCCTCCACCATTATGGCAACCTCCATGAACCCCAATATGAGACATGGTTCTACAAACATTCTACAACAAACCTTGGGCACGTCGGCTCGCCAACTTCGTGCCCGAGTTGCCTCGGTATAAAGGCGGGAGCCCATAAAAGAAGCAGGCGACGTGGTGCCCTTCCGGCGACAAGGTGGAGACTGGAGCTTCCGCGAGAGATCAGGACGATGACGAGAAGACCGGAGGACATGGATCACTCGGTATATCTCTCTTCCCCATCTAGTAGTTAGCTAGGACTAGTTAATGGTACGATCCGGGTTTTAGTGCGCGGTGGTGCCGGTTCAAGAAAATTTAAAGTTAGCCATCGCTTCCGCATTTGGCCTCGGGATGGAGGCCGGGGCGCCGCTGTGCACTTACACATGTCGGACGCTCGCCCCGAAAAGAATAATATACAAACAGGCAGTAACGGCAGTCCACATGTCGGACGCTCGCCCCGAAATATCAAATGTACATATACAACCTGTAAGTCTACGTTAGCGCCCCGGCAGTCTACAGACGCCAAAATGCGGAACAAAAACTTTTAACTGGCGCTATCGTATACTTTAACCCGGATCTTCCATTATTGCTAAACTAACAAACTGTAAAGAGTGTAGAATGGTTATACCGAACGATCCGAGTCCTTCGTTCTTCAACCATCATCCCACGCTCCGTTGCGGCTGCTCCGATCTCGTCAATCTCCGATCTCCTCGTCGAGGTGGCACCACATGATCGGTTCTTTAAACGGGCTCCCGCCTCTGACTCGAGGCAACTCGATCGTCAAGTTTGCTAAAAGAGACGACCAAGATTGATGTAGAGAATGAGTAGATGACTTTGTCTCACTTCGTCCAAGTCCGTGGACGATCGGTTAATGAAGTTGCCGTGGAAATCGGGTGATGGAATGAAATGAACTGTAAAATTCCATACACCCCGAATACTATCATAATCTTTTCTAACCGAAATAAAACATCAAGTGAAAGTGAGGAGGAGAGAGAAGGCCGGCCACTTATATATGATGGAGGGAGGTGACCGTAGGAGAGGGGGGTGACCACAAGAAAGCTTCTCACTTAAAAGATCAAGAAGAAAATACCTTAAGGAAAACAAAAGGCTTTAATAACAAAGCATGAGTCATTAAGCATAGTCACCATTTAATAAATGCACCATTAAAGTCAAGATGACTCATTAGCCACTTCATCACTTCTAGAAGCTTCTAGAATGATGACTCACTCATATCTGAAGAAAAGATAAATCCGTCTTTAACCGAATGTTAAAAGACGGCCGATAGAAAACTGGAAACTGGCAACTTCCAAAAGTGATCCTGAAACGACTTTCAGGATAACCCCGAAACTGTATAAATATACCCGCATTTGTATTACGACCGAATACAAATGCAACTGAGACAAAGATATTATACCTACTCAATATAATACTTGGATCCGGCTTAAACCAAAGCCGACCAGTATCATCTGTCCGAAAATCGACACGTGCGTAAACGCACGTGCATTTTCCGAACCCTGACATAAAACCATACGGCCTCTACAACGTTTCGCCCGAAACTTGGGAAACTGTCTGTGGGGGACTCTAATGACTCGTCAGCACCCTGGCAGTGGGTTTAACCACAAACCGTCAGCGGCACTACCTATGCGTAGCGGCTGCCTATGGACTGACCTCAAGGGTGGCCGAGGAGCGAACTCAAGGGAGACCGATGAGCGAACTCCTCCGAGAACCCTACTGAGCCTAACAGTGACAATGTATATACAGTCCGGTCCGTTCGTCAATGAGTATCGCATATCTGCCTAGGGGGCTAGTAACGTCAGACCCCCAAGAGCAGTATAAGTCGTGTCGGAGTGAAGCCCAATAACACCCTGAGATACTACTGGAGTACCTACCAGTAAATCTCCTGCCACGGCTGTGGGCTTTGTGTAATAGCTCTCCTAGACACAGCACGATCTCGCCCCCAATACCGGGAGAGACGAATCCCCTGCCGATCCGCTCACGTGCCTCCATATGGCTCGGGACTGTACCCAAAAACTACCTGTTTGCACGACTCCTTTGAGCCGTGGTAGGGTAGAAATCAAAGAACAGTGGGAACTCACACGAGACAAATGACGACCTCAGGTCGATGAACTAACCTGTACACATGTCACCAGGGAACTGCTATCTGACGATAGATATAATACTAACTAGCAGATTCCCGGCGAGTCCTGTCCGGTGTACTCATAACCCAATGAGCACCTGTATACATCTTAGGTGATCCAACTGACACCAGTGGCTTGTGAGACCGGCCACCGCCCCTCGCCGGGGTCTCGACTGTATACACTAGTCTACTCCGGAGTATCGATGCCCTGTCTCGAAACTCCCACGACTAGGGACCACAATTAAGGATATGCATATAAACTACCCAACTCTCACGTATATGATCTCCATCATACTGTTGGTAGTAAAGCAAGATCCTAAGGGCTCTATCAAAGTGTAACATGCAATCAGTCACCTGAACATGTACACGACTGATAAAGGCAAACCAGATAGCATACTATCATTTCGAGTAAGACTGTCCTACCGGGATAGGTCCTCCGCAATCATTGCAATCACGTACCTGCGATCCAATAATTGACTATGAGGGCACTATCTCCAAGAATCTCCCACTTGCACTCAAGGCTAATATTGCGATGTCGACTACTCACAGCCCGTGTGAAACCGAACATCCAACTCCTCTACTAATCAGTTTCATAAAGCCCGTTTGTAAAACTATTGTGTTCGAGAAATAGCCTCGGTGAGTGGATCCGCCTAGAAGTTTCTTTCTGTATCTCTCTTAATCTCAAGTTCGCGGAGAAAGCCATCTCCCGAATTGAGTTGTACCTGTCTTAGAATATGTTTGGATATCTGATGGGACCTTAGTTCATAAATGAACTCCATATCCAAACTTCTTAGACTGTATGGATCACTGAACCTAATCAGTATCCGGCACCATGCCACCCACAGTATCCTCTGGAACCACCTGTCCATAATACTGTTCTTCGTCAAGAGGAAAACTAAAACTCTGACAATCACTCTGTCATCCATGTCACCTTTGAAGCCTGGAATGATAACCGTCTCCCGAAAGAGGCTGCCGTTATCAAATCCATAGAACATGTACTAATGTTCTAAAACTGCTTCCTTAAGTTTCTCCAGGATTGGATTAATACAAACTTATTGCATCTAGTGCAAAAACAACATTTGGTGTGGTACTTGACATCTCATGATTGACTCAATTGCCTAAGCAAGTGATCTGCCAATCATGTACATCCCTCTCCACTTTAGTCTGTAAGACACCTTTAGAGAGGGTGACTCCATCACCTGCAGGTACACCACCATGCTAGGAGTCAACTATTCCAAAAACCATTAGAATATCTGTCAAAGTACCCACATTGGGAAACTACCCAAATCCAGATCTAAAGCCATAGATCCAGAAACCAGAATGTCAAATATTATATCCATATCCTGTCTGGAGAAACATCTGTGTGACGACGACAGTACAACCGATCGTAGTATAGGAATTTTACTTCCTACTCTGTGTATGTCATCCAGATACCATGACATCACACCCTACTACCTTTTTAACTGATCCATCCCCTATTCTGATTGAAGTCAAACCCATGACTGTCACATCAAAATTAGATGATCTATCTCCGCTATAATTGCTCTAGTCTATAAATAGACATAAGCATCTTTCCCACTATGCTTCCATTGCTCCCACTGACTACGACTCCTACCGGGTCTCATATCCTGGAACAACAGTAGTGTCAAGTCTGGATAGATAAGAACCTCCCTGTCACCGTCCTTAAGCCTACCGAAGTACCTCTCGGGTGTCTGAGGTTACCTACCATACCTGCGGAGTGGCTATTGGAATGTCAAACCTGATTGAATATATAGGTCCTATTAAATTTTCCGTAATCGTTCGCGGTTCTGGAATCACTTCCAGTTCTACCATACTCCCACTACTGTTTTCTGAAAAAGATCCATTTTTACTAAAACTGTGGCGAGTCAAGAACAATATCACTATTGATCTTCCAAATGGTAGAATATCAACCCTCGTCATAGCCAGGGTCAACCCACAAACAGCCATTACAGAAACGTGCCCTGAGTTATCCAGTGTCTGGTTTTAAGCATAAGCTGGACAACTCCCCGTACCTTAGTTTCTTTTAAGGTACGAACTATTCTATATCCAATATAGAAACTTTGGCACTTATTTAATTGGAACCATATTCAATCCATGCATCTGTCTCCAGTGCATATCAACTTAATGGAAAGAGGCTAATCAGCATTACTCAACTTAGGAATTCATCTAATTATGAGTAACCTAAAAAAGAAACACGTTTCTCAAAACCATCACTATCATCTGAATACCAATCACAAGAATCTACATCTTCGATCTCTTTGAAGAATCCCGATACTTGTGACACCTGGTTCTCCACTTTATTCTTATACCCACAACTTCTCAAAACTTAGACCTTGTATTTCTACGAAACACTTGTCTAAATACTAGAGAAGTTATAAGTAAACAGAACATAGTACGAGGACCTACCCCTTTGTCCTGATGGACACTGGACAACATACAATACTCTGTATAAGTCCGCTGAGTTAAACAACTCATAACCTGTGCGTTGTAGGTGGAAAACTGTACCCTGGCGATTTCCTCAAATATCACTAATTACAACGAATTCCGATATAATGAGGATGATCACCTAATTCCCAATATCTTACTCCCACTCATCATCTGTAAAACCATACAGATATGAGAATGAAACCTGGTAAATACATACCCTTGGAGTAAGTGTCTAATCGGGAAAACAGTTTTTCCTTTAACAATGCACTGAAACATGAAAATGTTTCGTAGGGGTATCCTGGTATTCATAGCAATGCCTCTTCCATAATCCAATTCATGACTTCAACCGTATATTTTATTGCCATCTCTCCAAATCACTTTATTTGTCTTTAGTCATTACCTTCTGTGCACCATTGTTAGGCTAAATGGTTTTCTTCCTTCCCTACCGTTCGGCACCAGCCTATGGTTTGGAAGAAGACTATCCAATAAGCATAATAGGTGTACCCTCCTAAACCAAGGAGTACTCGCAACTGAGAGAAGGTGATGATAAAAGACAACTGAATAATACCTTATTCTTTTAAAGGTGAAATAGGAGTGGCGATGAAGTACGCGGTTTTGGTCGTGAATGATATCAGTCGCAATTTACTTTGCCCTCTTTCTAATCCCTTTATTTTATCTTTACATATTACCTTCTGCACACCCTACTTAGGCTAATTGGTTTTCTTCATTCCCTACCTTTCGGCACCAGCCTATGGTTTGGAATAAGACTATCCAATAGGCGTAATAGGTGTACTCTCCTAAACCAAGGAGCTCTCGCAACCTGAGAGAAGGTGATAATAAAAGACAACTGAATAAACCAATTCTATTTCTCCTGAACCTGGATCCATCCCTGAAGAAGTCCCTTCGAGTTCGTATATAACCATACGATGGATCTATCCAATGAAAGTGGATATCCGTAGTAATACGGGTGTTCTGAGAAATTCAAAGGGTAAAAGAAGGAGTGGCAATGACTTATGCAACTCAGACAATCCAAAAGCCAGTATTTTAAGAAGGTTCGGTCAACCTGGTCACTGAGTCATAGTCTAGGGTCGGTCAAAGGTCGCTGCCAAAGAGAGAGAGAAAAGAAACACTCTGCGTGCACTCTAACCTAGATCAGAATGGTCATCATTTTATCTAATCCGGAAACCTCCCACTGTCCTGTCAAATTCTCCTCCAAACCTAAAGAAGAATCAATCGGGATCACCCGAAGAGTAAACCAACTCATCAGTGGGAATCGGGATCCAACTCTCATCGCATGATAACGTGATGGAATGCATCCACGTTACTCATACTCCAGAAGGTATGCGCATACTTGGCAAGTTTCAGTTTCTTTAGAAACTCCCGATATGATTTTTGCCCCATGCTCTTATAACCTTGGCTTTGGTCAAAATGTCATAAGTCACATGCCAAGTTCTACATGTCACTATCTTGTCAATTTGAACCCATCCGCACATGCCCCTGACTTTGGCCAATCGGCAGAACGACTGTCCCAAACTAACTCATCTATCTATGCAACAATTGAATACCCAGCAGCTACCAAACACTATGCCTTAACTTTGGCTAAAATACATAGCTTGAATACTTCTAAATACCCAAAAGAAGTGACGGAGGGCTACGGCTGGTTTTTGGTGAAAAAACCTTTAGCGTAGTGAACTTGATATCGGTGAAGGAACCTGATAGCTTTTTAAAATATAGTGGCGAAAACCTTTTGCTAAAGAGGTCACTCCCGGTAAAGGGATCTCGGCTCTTTCCTCGTGGAATGAGGTGCAGGATATTCCACTGAATACCGCTATGCAAAGCAACTTGTAATCGACTATAGTGAAGTTATTACGCTGACGCAAACTTCTGCCCAAGGGGTCAGTCCCGGTGAAGAGATATCAGCCCTTGCCCCGTCGAATGAGGTGCAGGATATTCCACTGAATACCGCTATGCATAACAAAAGGAAACGTCTTTGAAACAACACCTTTTAAAATTGTTCCAACAACTCAAACAGGTTTGTTTTACTTTGCATTGATCAGAATCAACGCAGTCCCATCATTTAATCACACCAGAAAAGAACGAAAATAAAATGTACGTTTATGCCATCCGCATTCGTCACTGGGTCCCGTCATTACCCGTTAGGTTACTTAACTAACGACAGAGCAGGGACTGGACTAGCGCGGGTGTAAAACATATACAACATCTAATAGTATATAAACCAATATACATAATCGCTCCAGGCGTGATAATATGCAACATTACAGAAAAGTAATAAGCATCACAGAACAATACAGATATCTGGGATCCCCGAGTTTCACAGAGCCGCTGCTGAAACTCGACGTTCCCCTGTCGTGTGGATAGCCTGTGCAATGAAACCTAGACCCCTACGGGTGCGGCAAGTTACCCGCCAAAACCTGAAGCGAGGTAGTCCCCACAGCATAGTGAATGGAACACCCGGCACTTCACGGAATCCGGTAAATTGAGCACCCCTCCTTGGGTCAACCTGTACCCCCTACGAGTGCGACGAATAGTCTGCCAATTCTAGAGTGGGACCCCTCTGCCTCTCAAAGCCATGAGATGCGGACCCGTTGCTTTCCCGAACCCGGCTATCCGTGCACTCCGTCTCGAGGCAAAACCTAGTACAGTAATGAAAAATAGTACAATAGGTACATCAACCGCAACCTGGTCGTGCCCCAAAAGAATATTATACAACAGGCAGTGACGGCAGTCCACAAGTTGGACGCTCGCCCCGCAATATCAAATGTACAAATAAACACAAACTGTACTACCATTGCACACTGCTATCCACCACGATAAATCCGCAACATCACAGCACAACACAGAACATGAACGCGAATGTCACGTTCGCAAACCCGTCTAAAAGAACTATAGCAATCAGACGCAGTTTACCGATCAAATGACATTCCCGGTCGGAGATATAATGTAAGCACTGTAAACTAACGTGTTTAAATTACGATCGACCAAAGACCAAGAAGTGGGCCCCACGCAAATCTGTAGAACAGTAATAAAACCTGGGCCCAAACTGTATTTACCAAAAACCCCAAAATCCAACCAAGAACCCACAGACAAAATTTGGGAGCACGTGCTCCTCACGTGGCCGCGGATGCGCGGCCAATACAATAGGGTTGGCCGCGCTTCCGCGCCTCCATGGAGAGATCATGAGCCCAAATTTTGTCGTGATTCTTAGAAAAGCCTGCACGGATTTTTAAGACATGTAGAAATCAATTTTGACACTGTTTAAAATCGACAGAAACTGTCAAGTGAAGAAATTGGGATTTTTGATTTTCGGTCGGATCGATGTTTTAAACGCGTTAGCACAAGTTAGCATATCAAAATGGTGAGGCTCTGATACCACTGTAAGTCTACGTTAGCGCCCCGGCAGTCTACAGACGCCAAAATGCGGAACAAAAACTTTTAACTGGCGCTATCGTATACTTTAACCCGGATCTTCCATTATTGCTAAACTAACAAACTGTAAAGAGTGTAGAATGGTTATACCGAACGATCCGAGTCCTTCGTTCTTCAACCATCATCCCACGCTCCGTTGCGGCTGCTCCGATCTCGTCAATCTCCGATCTCCTCGTCGAGGTGGCACCACATGATCGGTTCTTTAAACGGGCTCCCGCCTCTGACTCGAGGCAACTCGATCGTCAAGTTTGCTAAAAGAGACGACCAAGATTGATGTAGAGAATGAGTAGATGACTTTGTCTCACTTCGTCCAAGTCCGTGGACGATCGGTTAATGAAGTTGCCGTGGAAATCGGGTAATGGAATGAAATGAACTGTAAAATTCCATACACCCCGAATACTATCATAATCTTTTCTAACCGAAATGAAACATCAAGTGAGAGTGAGGAGGAGAGAGAAGGCCGGCCACATATATATGATGGAGGGAGGTGACCGTAGGAGAGGGGGGTGACCACAAGAAAGCTTCTCACTTAAAAGATCAAGAAGAAAATATCTTAAGGAAAACAAAAGGCTTTAATAACAAAGCATGAGTCATTAAGCATAGTCACCATTTAATAAATGCATCATTAAAGTCAAGATGACTCATTAGCCACTTCATCACTTCTAGAAGCTTCTAGAATGATGACTCACTCATATCTGAAGAAAAAATAAATCCGTCTTTAACCGAATGTTAAAAGACGGCTGATAGAAAACTGGAAACTGGCAACTTCCAAAAGTGATCCTGAAACGACTTTCAGGATAATCCCGAAACTGTATAAATATACCCGCATTTGTATTACGACCGAATACAAATGCAACTGAGACAAAGATATTATACCTACTCAATATAATACTCGGATCCGGCTTAAACCAAAGCCGACCAGTATCATCTGTCCGAAAATCGACACGTGCGTAAACGCACGTGCATTTTCCGAACCCTGCCATAAAACCATACGGCCTCTACAAAGTTTCGCCCGAAACTTGGGAAACTGTCTGTGGGGGACTCTAATGACTCATCAGCACCCTGGCAGTGGGTTTAACCACAAACCGTCAGCGGCACTAGCTATGCGTAACGGCTGCCCATGGACTGACCTCAAGGGTGGCCGAGGAGCGAACTCAAGGGAGACCGATGAGCGAACACCTCCGAAAACCCTACTGAGCCTAACAGTGACAATGTATATACAGTCCGGTCCGTTCGTCAATGAGTATCGCATATCTGCCTAGGGGGCTAGTAACGTCAGACCCCCAAGAGCAGTATAAGTCGTGTCGTAGTGAAGCCCAATAACACCATGAGATACTACTGGAGTACCTACCAGTAAATCTCCTGCCACAGCCGTGGGCTTTGTGTAATGGCTCTCCTAGACACAGCACGATCTCGCCCCCAATACCGGGAGAGACGAATCCCCTGCCGATCCGCTCACGTGCCTCCATATGGCTCGGGACTGTACCCAAAAACTATCTGTTTGCACGACTCCTTTAAGCCGTGGTAGGGTAGAAATCAAAGCACAGTGGGAACTCACACGAGACAAATGACGACCTCAGGTCGATGAACTAACCTGTACACATGTCACCAGGGAACTGCTATCTGACGATAGATATAATACTAACTAGCAGATTCCCGGCGAGTCCTGTCCGGTGTACTCATAACCCAATGAGCACCTGTATACATCTTAGGTGATCCAACTGACACCAGTGGCTTGTGAGACCGGCCACCGCCCCTCGTCGGAGTCTCGACTGTATACACTAGTATACTCCGGAGTATCGATGCCCTGTCTCGAAACTCCCACGACTAGGGACCACAATTAAGGATATGCATATAAACTACCCAACTCTCACGTATATGATCGCCATCATACTGTTGGTAGTAAAGCAAGATCCTAAGGGCTCTATCAAAGTGTAACATGCAATCAGTCACCTGAACATGTACACGACTGATAAAGGCAAACCAGATAGCATACTATCATTTCGAGTAAGACTGTCCTACCGAGATAGGTCCTCCGCAATCATTGCAATCACGTACCTGCGATCCAATAATTGACTATGAGGGCACTATCTCCAACACAACCAAACTGTACTACCATTGCATCTAGGCTATCCACCACGACAAATCCGCAACATCACAGCACAACACAGAACATCAACGTGAATGTCACGTTCGCAAATCCGTCTAAAAGGGCTATAGCAGTTAGACAGGATTTACCGATCAAGTGACATTCACGGTCGCAGATATAATGTAAATACTGTGAACTAACATGTTTAAAATTTTCGATCGACTAAATATTCCCGAAGTGGGCCCCAAGCATAACTGTATCACTCAAAGAAAATCTGGGCCCAAACAAAATATACCAAAAACCCCATTTCCAAGTCCAAGACTCTCTGTAAAAATTTGGTGCTACAAGGAGTCACTATGGCCGCGGAACCGCGGCCAATGCATGGGTTTGGCCGCGTTTCCGCGGTGGAACAGTAAAGTTAAGCCACCAAATTTTTGCAACACTCTTAGAATTGCCTGCACGTATTTCTGCAATGCTCTAAATAATTTTTCGAGCCAAAAACAATTCGACAGAAACTGATGCAAACGGAAACGCGAATTTTGAAAATTTGTTCGATCGAACTTGTAAACACGTTAGAGCAAGCTAGACAAGGTTAATGGCGTGGCTCTGATACCAGTGTAAGTGCACGGCAGCGCCCCGGCCGTCAATCCGACGCCGGAATGAGGAAACGAAACTTTTACAGAACTTGTAAACTGGCACTACCGCGCACTTTAAACCTGGATCGGGCCATTAACCTAATGCTAGCAAACTAGAGAATGGGTAGAATGCTATACCGAGCGATCTGTGTCCTTCGGTCTTCGGCCTCCATCCCGATCTCCTCGCGGAATCTCCGATCTTCATCTTCTCGTCGGAAAGGGCACCACATCGCCGGGTTATTTTACGGGCTCCCACCTCTGGACCGAGGCAACTCGGGCACGAAGTTGGCGAGCCGACGTGTCCAAGAATGCTGTAGGCTAGTGTAGAGTGGTTTGTCTCAATGGGGTAGTTGAAGTTGTCATAATGTAGTAGAGGAGAGAATGAACTTTGGAGAATGATGGTGTATTTTGTTGCAAGCCAAAATGTGAGATGAATAAAAATTTCCCACCACAAAATGAACCTCTCCCCTCACCCATGAATGTGGTCGGCCTCTCTAGAATGAGGAGGAAAAAATCAAAGGAATAAAGCATCATAAGATGCTAGAAGTATCATGAAGCCACATTTATAAATGACACCCTCCGCTAATCAAATTTGCACACTTGCAAATAAGCCCCCTCCATCAGAAAAATCCGGCCATGAAGGAACAAAGGAAAACTGGCCGGAACGGAATACAAACTGGCAACTTCAGAAAACTGATCCCGTAATAAATTACAGGAAAACCCCGCGACTGTATTTACATACCCGCATTTTTATTCCGACCGAATACAAATGCAATGAGACAAAATTTACACTGTACAATACTAGGATCCGGCTTAAACCAAAGCCTGCTCCTATTATCCGTCCGATCATGATCCGTGCAATACCGCACGTATATGATCGAACCCTGCCATATCTCCATACGGCCTCTACAGCGTTTCGCCCGAAACTTGAGAAACTGTCTGTTGGGGACTCTAAAGACTCGTCAATACTTTGGTTGTGGATTTAACCACTAGCACGTCAGAGGTATTAGCCATACGTAACGGGCTACCAGGTATTGAACAAAAAGGAAGTCGATGAGCGAACTCATCCTGACACCCTACTGAGCCTGTCAGTGACAATATCCGTACAGTCCGGTCCGTTCGTCTATAAGCATTGCATGGCGGGCCTAGAGGGTTGGTAAAAGTCAGACCCCCAAAAGCGGTACAAGTCGTGTCGGAGTGTAGCCCAGAACACCCTGAGATACTACTGGAATACCTACCAGTAAATCTCCTGCTTTGGCCAAGGACTTCATGTAATGGCTCTCCTAAACACAGCGTGACCTCACCCCCAATACCGGGAGAGACGAACCCCTGCAGATCCGCTCACTGCCTCCATGTGGCTCGGGACTGTACCCAACTAAAACCTGTTTGCACAACTCCTTTGAGCCGTGGTAGGGTAGTAATCAAAGCACAGTGGGATCTCACACGAGACAAATGACGATCTCAGGTCGATGAACTAACCTGTACACATGTCACAAGGGAACTGCTATCTGACGTCAGGTATAAGACCAACTAGCATGTTTCCGGCGAGTCCTGTCCGGTGTACTCATAACCCAATGAGCACCTGTATACATCTTAGGTGAACCAACTGACACCAGTGGCTTGTGAGACCGGCCATCGTCCCTCGTCGGGGTCTCGACTGTATACACTAGTCTACTCTGGAGTATCGATGCCCTGTCTCGAAAACTCCCACGACTAGGGACCTTTTAAGGATGTGCTTATAGACCCCAGCTCACACGTCTATGATCGCCATTATACTACTGGCCGTCAAGCAAGAATCCTAAGGGCTCTATCAACGCGCAATAGTGACCTGTAAGGTCACCTAAAGCAGTACACGATGATAAAGATAAACTAGATAGCATACTATCATCTTGAGTAAGACTGTCCTACCGGTATAGGTCCTCCCTCAATCATTGCAATCACATGCATGTGATCCAATAATTGACTCTGAGGGCACTATCTCCAACATATACATATTAAGATAAAGAGTAACCAGATAGCATACTATCATGTCGAGCAACAAAGTCCTCTCTATATATGTTCAAGCATCCACTATAATATACAATCATGTACAATAATGGCCTTTAGGGCATACTTAAAACTAACACTTACCACGGCTTAAAGGAGTCATGCAAACAGGTTTTAGTTGGGTACAGTCCCAAGCCACATGGAGGAAGTGAGCGGATCGTCGGGGATTCATCTCTCCCGGTGTTGGGGCTAGATGCCGTGCTGTGCACCGGTGACCATCACCAGAAATCCTTGGTCAAGATGGACGAGAATTACTGATTTGGATCAGTAGTTTCTCAGTGGGTGATGGGCTTCACACCGACACGAAATATCGCGTTATTAGAAGTTTGACTTTATCCACCCCCTTAGACCCAGAATGCGATACTCTTAGACAAACAGACCGGACTATACGGAGATTGTCACAGACAGGCGCAGTAGGGGTATGGATGAATTTGCTCGTTGGCCTTCCTTTTACTCAATACCTGGATGGCCATTACGTACAGGTAGTGCCGCCGACGTGCTTATGGTTAAACCAACTACCAGTATATTGACGAATCTTTAGAGTCCCACACAGAGAGTTTTCCCGGTTCAGGCAATATGATATAATTGAAGTATGTTGGTACATACAGGTGTCTGATTAAATATATGTACAGGCTACACGGACTTTGATCGGACAGTTGATAATACTAGCGGTTTAGGATTAAACCGGATTATTAAATCATGTTTTGATTTAATAATTTATATATATGTGTGTATGTGTGTGTGTATTCTAGTATTATTGTTCATTATTCATTTTCTCTATTGGCTATTCGTATTTTTATACGAATACGCGTATATGTATTTCAATACGTATATAGGGTTGTATTTTGTATTTATACGGAATTTGTTTTAGAAGATGGACACCTCATTTGTGAATATTCATTTATGAATATTCATGAAATGAGGTGGAGGGTGAAGTAGCATAGGGCATGGTTGAAGTCATGTAGAGACGAATGAGCTTCATTTGTTTATTCACTAATTGGTTATGATATTTTATTTTGCATGGTTGTAAAAATAATGAAGTCAGTCCACTGTTTTCTCTTTTTCATTCATTCTCTCAATTTTCTTGACTTGCTCATGGCTATCTTTCCTCACCCCCTCCTCCTTCTTCTTGAGATGCTCACTTGAGCTTAGATTTGAAAGAAAAAGACAGCGGAAAATTCCTACATCCCCACTCTCCATTCCTATCGAGCTTGGAGCGTCGGTTACTTTACTTAGTGAAGCCGGAATTTGGCTCGGTTCCCTCGAGTGGATCAGCTTCGGAGAAAGAGGACCGGCTTGCAAACGCGACCCGAAACTCTTGAGAGCATGCTAGAGTCCAATCCAATTGGAGCAAATGAAGACGCTACAAAGATTGTGATTTCTATCTTTATGTGCTTGCTAGTTTAGGTGTTTGGTTCGATTCTTGAGTTTTAATTTCTAGTGTCACGAAAATTTTTGTTTTCGAATTCCGTATTGACCGCAGGTTAACGCCGAGGGCACTAGAAACTTTTTTATTCAGCATGTATGACATTTCTCGAAGGTTCTCTTCTATCAGTATCATGCCAATAAGAAAAACTATTTAAAGAGTTACACGACATACTTAGAGTCGTCTGCCGAAAATCTGCTCTTTCGTGTTTAATTAAATGTCTTTTTAGATAGGTGGTTCCACCTGAAATGGTACAAGTAATATCTGCTTGGCAATAAGTACAAACTGCTCGCTCTCCTTTACCTGCAACTGTTTGTACTATAAAATATTTCCAAACATCATAAGTTTTAGCTCTTTTATCTTTAGGGGCAGAAGCTCTCTCTTCAGGAACAGTAGGAGCATGAATGTCTTCAAGGACATGACTTTGTGACGTAGCAGGGATCTCATAATTAGAAAATTAATAGTTAGGAGAATAAGAATCTAAATTAGTTTGTAGCATATTAGTTAATCTCCGTCTCTCTTGTGAATCCATATCAATTTGAAATGAACGTCTCCGTAAAAATGAAGCACCCCTGTTACCTTGTGAAGATAAGCCTGACATTCTTAATTAAAAATATTAGTAAGATAGAACGAGAGATGATAAAAAATATACGATAAAAATATATAATCAATACAAAAAACCTATGACTCCAAATAGCAGAATCAAATTAGTACAACCGAAGTGAAGATTGAGACCGCGGAAATGAAGATTGCATGATTTCAATTTTAACAGTAAACTTCTTGGAAATTAAAGAGAGTGATTGAGAGATTGAAAGTTTTGTTGTTATGAATTGTGAGAAGAATGAGAAGTGTAGATAGGTATTTATAGAGTTTTGGATTAGGGGTATAGGAATGTATAATTTTGAGTGAGAGCATTTTAGATAATTTTACAACCTCCACTTTAATTCAAATCCCCCTTATTAAAAAAAACCACTTCATTCAGACCCCACAAGGACCAGCCTCCACCCCCAACTCCCCAGGACAAACGACGAAATTCAAATTCAAATGACCGGTTTGGCCTGGGCCCAGGCCGCCAGCAGCTAGTCCGGCCCGGCCCGGGCTAAGGAAATGGTCGGGCCGACCCGAGCCCGCCGCATGGCTTTCGAACCAAGCCAGCCCACGGGAGGCCTGGCCCGTTAGACACGTGGAGATGGTATCAAGTGTTGTGATATTTTTGCTTCTGGTGTGCTGATATGAGCACTTACCAGTCACGTGACACTATTAAATATGGTGTCTCCGGACGTAGCAGATCAATTAGGACGGGGAGGATGGTGGCGCGCCACAAGACCATAACCATCAATGCTCTATGGGATGGGGGATTTTGCTTTATTTTACTTGTGAGGGGTTTGTTATTAATATTGTCACGCAGGGGATTACTTCTATTCTCTTGCTTTGTTCTTTTTTTATTTTCATGAGCAGTTTTGTTAAAACTTTCCTTTAATGATAACAAAACTTTCGCTTTCATTTAATAAACGAAAGCTTGATATAAAAAGAACTATGAGTCAGTTACCCACTAAATGTTACAGCATGTTGATCCAAACCTTTTCTCTAAAATCCTCGCACACCAAATGCTTGAAGAAATGCAACAAAAAAGTGTGTGGGGGGAAGGGGGGAGAACAGTTTTTGTTAGATACCCAGATTAATTAACAAACTACACAACAAAAACAAACAAAACAAATGCTCGAATAAATGCCTCAAACAGATAAAAGAGTACCACATTCACATTTGTTTCATAGTTGCTAGATACATATAACAACCTGGATAATTATACACTGACATTATTCACATCGACTATATCAGGAGGATACAACCTATTAATTAAACTCGACGACTCAACGAACCTCCTTAGCCTTGGTTCAAGCATGCACAGCACCATTTCCTCCTCCCTCAAGAAGCATCTGGTCAAAATGCCAAACACCTGCAAAAAGGATCATCACGAACCTGAAAATTAACATCATGTTTTGAGAAAGAGCAATTGAGAGTGGAGGAAGTCTGGTGGACGCTACCATGTCCTTTGCCAACCCTTCGAAGTTGAGCGATGTATTCAGAGATTTTCTTTATGGCCTCCACCTGTTATTATAAAGGAGCCGAGTACAGATTTATCTTTCTATACATCGAATGAAAGCAAAATCTCTACAGAAGCAGAAATATAAGGACATGCGTAACCAATTTGTACAGTACCATTCAATGTAGATCATGAAGCAATGAATAGTTTAGAAGATTACTGTACCAAACACTGTCGCTTCAAGCGGGGTGTTTTTTCGTTTGAATTTTCAAAAATGCAATTTTAAAAGACCTTCAATTAACAAATGTGCATAACCATCATTCAATTCTCATTCTGATGCAATGCCTAGCGTTTACAGCACAGGGTGTTCATTATTTGATTGTGTGAGCGGGTTGTTTACATGCGCAATAAACGGAGCGAATCGAATATATATTTCTCCCTTGAAGCAAGTATCTTTCCTCGATTCGAGAGATTTTCTTGGATTTCCTCCATCCTCTTTGCCAGTTTAGCCCCATTTGATGTAAGTTTGGCCAATGTCAGAAAAAATAAAACAAAACCTTTTAAAAAAACCTTAATATCCAACTAATTGAGCAATTTTCCAACTATGCGGGATTAAATTTATCAACTCTTTTTACCCGTCTTCTTTAAGAAGAATTACATTTTCTCCCAATGCAAGACTTTCCCATTTTCCTTGTTTATCTTCCCCAAAACTTCCATCCATGTTCACTTCAGCAATAAATCATTAAGGTCATAAGTTAATTTTCTCTCCACAAAGTATCAAAACTGTTGGGAACAAGTTGATCCACGGAACAATGCTCGCGAAAAACCAATCACGCAATAATAAAAAACCACGCAATTAAAGAAAGACAAATTAATAAGTGCGAGAATAAATAAGAAATCAAAACGCAAACGAGAGAGGATTTGTTGACGAGTTTCACCCACCGTATGAATAGTCCCCGGCAGAGTGGAATTTGCAAACGTTCATTGGAATCCTTGAATTAATTACAAGCACAAGCAACCCTTGGAGGTTTCTCTCAAATCTCTCAAGATCTCACAAAACCTTTTTAGTGTTATATGCCCTAGAGGCCATTATTGTATAGTACTAGTTTGTATATTACAGTTTGGAAGCTTGGGATATACACAAATTTTATGACAGTCTTGCTCAATATGGTAGTATGTTACTTGGTTTGTTTATATCTTAATATGTGTATATGTTTCTTTTAACGTATCGCTAATATATATTGGTAGAGCCCTTAGGATCTTTGTTTGATTACCAGCGTTGTGATAGCAGTCACATTAGTGAGGGCTGTGTAATCTATAAGCACATCCTTATACAGGTCCCTAGTCGTAAGATTATCGAAACAGGGCATCGATACTCCAGAGTAGACTAGTATATACGTTTCTCATCCCAGCAGGGGAGATGGTCTGTCCCACGGCCATTAGTACGTCGTACTGGAGATAATATACAGGTGCTCATTGGGTTATGAGTTACACTGGACGGACTCTTGGGGAACTGTTGGTTGGTACTATACCTATCGTTAGGTAGCAGTTCCCAGGTGACATAAGTACAGTATAGTCCGTTGACTTGACACTGCTATTGCGCCTCGAGTGTGTTCCCACTGTTCTTTAATTACTACCCTACCACTGCTCTGATGAGTCGTGCAAACAGGTAATAGTTGGATGCAGTACGGAAGCACTTGGAGGCAGTGGCGGTTAGATATGATTCGTCTTTCCCGGTGTTGGGGGTTGATGTCGTGCTATGATTCAGAAAGCCATTACACAAAGTTCCTGGCCAGGGCAAGCGAGATTTACTGGTAGGTACTCCAGTAGTTTCTCAGGGTGTTTTGGGCTACACTCCGACACGACTTATTGCTCTATTAGAGATCTGACGTTTACCGCCCCTAGGCTCAATATGCGATACTCTTAGACGAACAGACTGGACTGTATGGAGATTGTCACAGATAGGCTCAGTAAAAGTTCAGATGAGTTTGCTCATCGGCCTCCTTATCGATAGATACATGGGTAGCCGTTACGTGCAACTAGTACCGCTGACGGCTTGTGGTTAAACCCACTGCCAGCATAGTGTCGAATCTTTAGAGTCCCACACAGAGTGTTTCCCTTCTTTGGGCGAAACGATATAGAGCTCGTATGGTTTTACGACAGGGTTTGAACATATACGTGTATTGTGCACGTATGATGTTCGGACGGATTATACTAGTGGGCTTTGGTTTAAACCAGATCCTAGTATTAGATTATTAGATTAGTTTCGTCTCATTGTATTCGTGTTTCTCGAAATACGAATACGGATATGTATATACAGATGAGGGACATTCTTGTAATTCTCTCAAGATTGCTTTTAGAAGAAGACACCTCATTAGGGTTTTTATTATTTGATTAAAACAATTATGAGGTGGAGGAAATGAATTGTTATTTTTTATATGATAATTAAAGCATGGCTACTTGGTTTGACTATTGAGGCATGGTTTGACTTAGATATTTTGTGAGATATTTTTGTGGCATTAGATATTTTGTGTGAGATATTTTTTTGAACATGCTTATAGTCATATCAAAAGCCATATTCTATTATCATTATCAAAAACACTTACTCTTTCCTCAAGCTCTCTCTCTTCTTCTTCCTCTCAACCCTTATTGTCTCATGTGTTGAGAATCCTAAAATTAGTAAGACTTAGCTATCCAAAATCACTCTCTACTAACTCTAGGCTACTTAGATTAGCATACTAAATATCCTAGTTACCTTATCTGAAAGGTAGAAACTCAAGGTAGACACTCTTGGGTGGATCTTCTTCGACTTGAAGAGGCCGACGAGGAGGCACGATCCCTACACACTCCAAGGAGCTCACAAGAAAGAATAGTAGCTTGAGGTATTGTTGGATATAGTGCCCTCAAAGTCAATTATTGGATCGCAGGCACGTGATTGCGATGATTGAGGGAGGACCTATATCGATAGAACTGTCTTACTCGAGATGATAGTATGCTATCTGGCTTGTTTTTATCATCATGTACATGTTGATAGAGCTCATAGGATACTTGCTTGACTACCAGCATTATGATGGCGATCATATACGTGGGAGATGGGGGTCTATAAGCGCATCCTTAAATGTCCCTAGTCGTAGGAGTTTCGAGACTGGGCATCGATACTCCAGAGTAGACTAGTGTATACTGATCGAGACCCCGACGAGAGGCGGTTGCCAGGTCTCACAATCCATTGGTGTTAGTTTGTTCACCTAAGATAGTATACAGGTGCTCATTGGGTTATGAGTACACTGAACGGACTCGCCGAGAACCTGCTAGTTGGTATTATACCTATTGTCAGATAGCAGTTCCCAGATGACATGTGTACAAGTTAGTCTGTCGACCTGAGATCGTCATTTGTCTCGTGTGAGTTCCCATTGTGCTTTGATTACTACCCTACCACGGCTCAAAGGAGTCGTGCAAACAGGTTTTAGTTGGTTACAGTCCCGAGCCACATGGAGGTAGTGAGCGGATCGTCGGGGATTCGTCTCTCCCGGTAATGGGGGTTGATGTCGCACAGTGCATGGGTGGCCATCATCAGAAAACCTTGGCCAAGGTAATCGAGAATCACTGATCTAGGATCAGTAGTTTCTCAGGTGGTGATGGTTTCATACCGACACGAATTATCGCGTTGTTAGGGGTCTGACTTTATCCATCTCTCTAGACCCGATATGCGATACTCTTAGACGAACAGACCGGACTGTACGGATATTGTCACTGTTAGGCTCAATAGGGTTCCTGGATGAGTTCGCTCATCGGCTTCCCTTTCGCTTAATACCTCGGCAGCCGTTACGCACAGCTAGTGCCACTGACGTGCTTGTGGTTAAATCCACAGCCAGCGTATTGGTGAGTCATTAGAGTCCCCCAACAGAAAGTTTCCCAAGTTCGGGCGAAACGTTGTAGAGGCTGTATGGTTTTATGGCAGGGTTCGATCATATACGTACACTTGTGCACAGATCATGATCGGACGGATCAAACTAGTGGGCTTTGGTTTAAGCCGGATCCTAGTATTTGATATGTTGGATTACTATAGTCTCATTGCATTCGCATTCAGTCGGAATGCGGATGCATGTATGTGTTAGTGTATATGCCCTAGAGGCCATTACTGTATCATATTGGATTGTATATTACTTGATGGAAGCTTGGGATATTCACCTTGTATTGACATTCTTGCTCAAAATGGTAGTATGCTACTTGGTTTGTTTCTGCTTTAATGTGTGCATGTGTTTCTTTTAGCATATCGCCTTTACACATTAGTGGAGCCCTTAGGATCTTTGCTTGATTACCAGCGTTGTGATGGCAGTCACACTCGTGGGGGATGGGTAATTTATAAGCACATCCTTATGCAGGTCCCTAGTCGCAGGACTGTCGAGACAGGGCATCGATACTCCGGAGTAGACTAGCGTATGCGCTTCTTATCCCAGCTTAGGAGACGGTCTGTCCCACAGCCGTCAGTACGTCGTACTTGGGATAGTATGCGGGTGCTCGTTAGGTTACGAGTACACTGGACAAGACTCATCGGGAACTGTTGGTTGCTATTATACCTATCGTCAGTTATCAGTTCCCAGGTGACATGAGTACAGCTTAGTCTGTTGACTTGACACTGTCACTTCGCCTCGAGTGTGTTCCCACTGTACTTTGATTACTACCCTACCACGGCTCAAAGGAGTCGTGCAAACAGGTAGTTTTTGGGTGCAGTCCCGAAGCACTTGGAGGCAGTGACGGTTAGACAGGATTCGTCTCTTCCGGTATTGGGGGTTGATATCGCGCTGTCTAGGAGAGCCATTACACAAAGTCCCTGGCCAGGGCAAGCGAGATAGACTGGAAGGTTCCCAGTGTAATCTCAGGTGTTCTGGGCTACACTCCGGCACGACTTGTACCGCTAGTAGGGGACTGACGTTTACCGCCCCCTAGGCCCGCCATGCGATGTTCTTAGACGAACAGACCGGACTGTACGGAGACTGTCACATTCAGGCTTAGTAGGAGTCCAGATGGGGTTTACCTCGTCAGTTTCTTATCGGCATCTACCTGGGGACCGTTACGTACAGCTAGTGCCGCTTGCGGTCTGTGGTTAAACCCACTGCCAGCGTAGTGTCGAGTCTTTAGAGTCCCACACAGAGGGTTATTCGCCTTTAGGCAAAATGAGTAGAGGTCGCATGGTATTGCGACAGGGTTTGTTCACATCCGCGCACTTGTGCACGTTTGGTGTCCGGACAGCTTATACTAGCGGCTTTGGTTTAAGCCGGATCCTAGTATATGATTTAGGATTTGTTTTATCTCATTGTATTCGTGTCCCTCGGTACACGGATACGGGTGTGTATGCACAGTTGACTGAGACAGAGGCAGAGGACTTTAATTAGGATTGATGACTATTGTCATTTTCTTAACCCTAATGTTTTGTGTGAATTATGATTTATTAATAATTAGTTAATTATAATTGTGCATGGTTAGGGTTGTTGACCATTTGACTATACTTGACTTGTTGACCTAGATTGACAAGTTGACCATCATCATTCCATATGAAAGATGCTCTTTGATCCTTGCAAAAGCATTTAATGTGAAAAGATAATGGTCATTTCTTGATTAACCATGACAATTATCTTGACTAATTATCTATTATTCATAAATCACATATATGTGAGAAGGGTGGTATTATGCTTCTCACTTTATCATTTCCATTCTCTCTCCTCCTCTTCCTCTCTCTCTAGCTCTCCCCTCTCATGTGTTAAGAACCATTTGAGCTTGAGATATTCCCTCCAAAAACACTCTCTACTCTTTCTAAGGTCCTAGGTCTAGCACACCAAGCATCTTAGTTACTTCTAGTTTGAGGTTGGAGCCAAAGGTTGAGACCCTCGGGTGGATCTTTCTTCGGCAAGAGAAGCGACAAGGAGAACCCTTTCTTTCACTCCAAGGAGCAAGGAGAGAAGGACTTGAAGCCCTAGGTATAACCCACTTTCCGAGTAGCTAAACTCTTTAGCTTTGTTAGTTAGTTTTGTTTAGCAAAAATCCCTCCTTTACATAGTCCATGTTGCCTAGAGTTGTAAAATTCGAATTTTTCATAACGTTTCCGCCTCCCCGCAAGCACCGGGGTGGGCAACGTGGACTTACAGTATGTATATACAGGTGAGGAGTATCCTTGTGATCCGTCACGAGTTTACTTTAGATGTTGCCATTCTCTTTTTGGATTAAACATTTTGGTTTAAATATTTTGTGGTGGACATTGTGAGTGGAAATCATCACGAAGAGCAATTAATGTGGCATGTGCATGGGTGATGACTCATGGCCTTAGTTTTTGTGCTATGTTAACATTTTTGATTGATTATTGTGTTGAAATGATATGAGGAGAGAGAGGACAGCCACTGGGCTTGGGTTTTGCTCTTGAGATTTTATTCTAGTGCTCTCTCATTTTTCATACAACACAATAAGCAAGCAACCTCTTCATCTTCATCTCTAGCTCACATCTCCCACCATGGCTTCATCTTCAACCTCCATCCATACAATCTCATGTGTTGAGAATCAATGAATGTTTAGAGATAAAGTTATCACACACATTCTCTACTTCATCTTGGACATGTCGGCTAGCAAACTTCATGTCCGAGTTGCTTCGGTTTGAAGCAGGAGCCCGTAAAAAGACTTCTTAACGTGGTGCCCTTTCGACGAGAAGACCGGAGATCGAGCGAGATTGGAGATGCCGCGAGAAGCTAAGGATGGTGGCTAAAAACCGAAGGACACGGATCGATCGGTATAGCCATTCTAACTTCTTTATAGATTGCTAGTTAACGGTTAATGGAACGATCCGGGTTTTTGGTTATGGTAGCGCCAAGTTTTGAAAAGTTTTTGTTCCGCATTTGGCCTCGGAAAGACGGCTGGGGCGCTGCCGTAACCCAATATGGTAACAGAGCCACGCCATTAACCCTTAGTAGCTTGTTTTAACATGTTTAAAATATCAATCGAACGAAATTTCCAAAACCGCATTTCCATTCATGAAGTTTCTGTCGAATTTTTAAACTGGTCGAAAAATTATTTTCGGTGTCAGAAAATCGTACAGGCTTTTCTAAGACTCCTGAAGAAATTTGAAAGCACGATCCCATCATTACGCCGCGAAACCGCGACAGAACTGGCATGTTTGCCGCGGATCTGCGGTGGAAATGTAGGCTCAGAGCTTCATTTTTCTTCTGGATGTCTTTCATATGGAATTATGGTTTCTGGAATATTTTGTTTTGGCCCAGATTTGTTTGAGTGCCGGGTTTTGCACTTGGGGCCCACTTCGGGAAATTTTGCCGATCGAAATTTTAAATATGATAGTTCACAGTACTTACATTACTATCTGCGACCGTGAATGTCATTCGAGCGGTAAATCATGTCTAATTGCTATAGCTCTTTTAGACGGGTTTGCGAACGTGACATTCACGTTGATGTTCTGTGTTGTGCTGTGATGTTGCGGATTTGTCATGGTGGATAGCTTGGGTGCAATGTTAGTACAGTTTAGTTTTATTTCTATATTTGATATCATGGAGCGAGCGTCCGACATGTGGACCGCCGTCACTGCCTGTTTGTATATTATTCTTTTGGGGCACGACAGGGTTGAGATCAATGTACCCGTTGTACATATTTTCTTTTCTGTACTAGGATTACCCTGCGGTGGAGTGCACGGATAGCCGGGTTCTAGAGGGCAACGGGCCCGCATCTCATAGCTTTGAGACGGAGGGGGCTTCACTCTAGAATTGGCGGGCTATTCGCCGCACTCGTAGGGGGTATAGGTTGATCCAAGGAGGGGTGCACAAGTTACCGGATTCCGTGAAGTGCTGGGCAGACCATTCACTTTGCTGAAGGGGGCTGCCTCGCTTCTGGTTTTGGCGGGTAACTTACCGCGCTCGTAGGGGTCTAGGTTTTCATTGCACAGGCTATCCGCACGACCAGGGGAACATTGGGTTTCAGTTGCGGCTCAAAGGAAACCCGGAGCTCCTAGATTATCTGTATTGTTCTGTGATGCTTATTACTTTTCTGTGATGTTGCATTTATCACGCCTGGAGCGATTATTATATATTTATATATACTAGTAGATGTTGTATATGTTTTGCACCCGCGCTAGTCCAGTCCCCGCTCTGTCGTTAGTTAAGTAACCTAACGGGTGATGACGGGACCCAGTGGCGAATGCGGATGGCATATACGCACATCATATTTTCGTTTTTTTCTGGTGTGATTAATTGATGGGACTGCATTGATTCAGATCAATGCAAGGAAAACAAATCTATTCGATGTTGTTGGAACAATTTTCAAAAAGCTGTTATTACTAGGGCGTTTTCTTTTGTTTTGCACAGTGGTATTAGGTTATGAATATCCAGCACCTCATTCGACGAGGAAAGGGCCGAGATCCCTTCATCGGGAGTGACCCCTTGGACAGAGGTTTGCGTTAGGATAATAACTTCATTATAGTCAATTACTTTTTGCTTTGCATCGCGGTATTCAGTTGGAATATCTTGCACCTCATTCTACGAGGAAAGAGCCGAGATCCTTTCACCGGGAGTGACCTCTTTAGCAAAGGTTTTCGCTACTATATATTTATAAAACCACTTGGATTTCTTCAACGATATCAAGTTCATTACGTTAAAGGTTTTTCGTCAAAAACCAGCCGTAGCCCTCCATCATTTCATATTAGTATTGCTTAGTATTCGTGCTACGTATGTCGTGCTTAGCCGAGGCGTAGCGTTCGGTAGCTATGTAGTACTTTTCTGTTGCATGGATATGCGATTGGTTAGGACAGTCGTGCGGTCATTTTGGCTCAGTCAAGGACTCGTGCGGGTGGGTCTAATGCAATCAAGATAATGACGGGTTAAACTTGACTAGGATCCTTTGATATGTTGGCTCAGTCAAGGTCACTTGGTTCCTAGGGGTAAAAACACACATCGGGAGTTTCTAAAGAAACTGAAACTTGCCAGGCATGCGCATACCTTCTGGAGTGTGGTGACTTGAGTGGATTCCATCAAGTTATCATGCGATGATAGTTGGATCCTGATTCCTACTGATGAGTTGGTTTACTCCTCGGATAATTCCGACTAATTCTTCTTTCAGGTTTGGAGAAGAATTTGAGGATACAGTGGGAAACATCCTGATTAGATTAAGTGATTAAACATTCTGATTTAGGTTAGAGTGCACGCAGAGTGTTTCTTTTCTCTCTCTCTCTTTGGCTGCGACCATGGCCCGATCCTAGACTATAACTCAGTAACCAAGTTAACCGAATTTTCTTAAAACACTGGTTTTTGGATTGTCTGAGTTGCATACATCATTGTCACTTCTTCTTTTACCCTTTGAGTTTCTCCAGAACACCCCGTATTATTACGAACATCCACTTCTATTGGATAAATCCATCGTATGGTTATATACGAACTCGGAGGAATTTTTTCGAGGATGGATTCTGGTTCTGGAGAGAATGAATAAGACTATTCAGTTGTCTTTTCCTTTTACCTTCTCTCAAGTTGTGAGGGCTCCTAGGATTAAGAGAGGGTACACCTATTACGCTTATTGGATAGTCTTCTTCCAAACCATAGGCAGGTGTCGAAAGGTAGGGAATGGAGAAAGCCAATTAGCCTAAGTTGAGTGTACAGAAGGTAATAAGTAAAGACAAAATAAAGGGATTAGAAAGATGGCAAAGTAAATTGCGACTGCTATCATTCACGACCAAACCACATATTTCATCGCCACTCCTACTTCAGCTGTATTTCTCCAGAACACCCCGTATCACTACAAACATCCACTTCCATTGGATAAATCCATCGTATGGTTATATACGAACTCGAAAGAACTTGTTCCAGTTCGGAGATGGATTCTGGTTCAGGAGAATTAGGAATAAGGTTTATTCAGTTGTCTTTCATCATTACCTTCTCTCAGGTTGTGAGTACTCCTAGGATCAGGAGAGTACACATATTATGCTTATTGGATAGTCTTCTTCCAAATCATAGGCTGGTGCCGATCGGTAGGGAATGAAGAAAACCATTGAGCCTGAGGGGGTGTACAGAAGATAATGAGTAAAGACAAATAAAGAGATTTGGAGAGGTGGCAAGGAAATATACGATAAACAGTCATGAATCTGATAATGGAAGAGGCATTACTAAGAATAGCAGGATACCCCTTTGAAACATTTTCATGTTTCAGTTTCACTGTGCGTTGTTAATATAAAACCGATTTTCCAATTAGACCCTTACTCCAGGGTATGTATTTACCAGGTATGATTCTCACATCTGTATGGTTTTACAGATGATGAGTGGGAGTAGGTTATTGGGAATTAGGTGATCATCCTCATTATATCGGAATTCGTTGTAATTGGTGATATATGAGGTAGTCGCCTGGGTTTTTTGTCGGACGGCAAATATTTGGTTTTGGATGTC
Source organism: Agapanthus africanus (assembly GCA_030015575.1). Lineage (NCBI taxonomy): Eukaryota > Viridiplantae > Streptophyta > Magnoliopsida > Asparagales > Amaryllidaceae > Agapanthus > Agapanthus africanus. Next base: position 335,291,329 of record JASDDO010000031.1, read on the forward strand.
CGTTGTTATGCACCAATTCCAAACTGATATATCTGTACGTTTATTTTATAAAGTGAGATAACTTTTTGAAATTACATTTACCTATATCAGTTGATGGTTAGGTAAGGAGCATTCAACAGCGGTGTAATTCTTCATAACCACAGTACAGTTTTCAACCTACGACGTACAGGGTTTGAGTTATTCAACTCAGGGGACTTATACAAAGTATTGTATATTGTCCAGTGTCCATTAGGACAGAGGGGTTGGTCCTTGTGCTATATTCTGTTTACTTGTGACTTCTCTAGTTTTTTGACAAGTGTTTCGTAGAAATACAAGGTTTAAATTTTGAGAAGTTATAGGTACAAGAATAAAGTAGAGAACCATGTGTTGCAAGTATCGGGATTCTTCAAAGTAATCAAAGATGTAGATACTTGTGTTTGGTATTCAGTTGATAGTAATTGTTTTAAGAAACTTGTTTCTCTTTCAGGTTACTCATAATTGGATGCACTCCTAAGTTGAGTAATGCTGATCAGCCTCTCTTCGTTTAGTTGATATGCATTGGAGACAGCCGCATGATTTTGAACCTGGTTCCAATTAAATTAGTGCTTTTGTTTCTATATTAGATGTATATAGAATCAATTTATATCTTGACGATGTTAAGGTATATGGAATTATCCGGCTAATGCTTAAAACCAGAATCCGGATAAACTCAAGGCACGTCTCTGTAATGGTTGTTTGTGGGTTAACCCGGATTTTGACGAGGGTTAAGTTTCTACCATCTGGAAGATCGATAGTGATATTGTTCTTGACTCGCCACAGTTTTAGTAAAATGGATTTTTTCAGAAAACAGTAGTGGGAGTATGGTAGAACTGGAAGTGATTCCAGAACTGCAAACGATTACTGAAAATTTAATAGGATCTAAACATTCAATCAGGTTTTGACATTCATTAGCCATTCCGCAGATATGGTGGGTAACCTCAAGCACCCGAGAGGTACTTTGGTATTCTCAAAGACGGTGACAGGGAGGTTCTTGTTTACCCAGACTTGCCATTACTGTTGTTCCAGACTATGAGATCCGGCAGGAGGATGAGTATAGCGTCGTTCTAAACTAGCTTTAGAAATGCATGTGTATATGATTCTGTCAGAGGGTTGTCGTAGTCAGTGGGAGTAGCGGAAGCATAGTGGACAAATAGCTTATATCTATTTATAGACTAAAGCAGATATAGTGGAAATAGATCATCTAATTTTGATGTGACAGTCATGGGCTTTAACTTCATCAAAATAGGAGATGGGTCTGTTAAGAAGGTAGTAGGGTGTGATATCCTGGTATTTGGATGACATACACAAAGTAGGAAGTAAAATTCCTATACTACGATCGGTTATACTGTGGTTGTCACACAGTGGTTTCTCCACATAGGATATGGATATAATATTAGGCATTCTGGTTACTAGGTTTATGGCTTTAGATCTGGATTTGGGTAGTTTCCCAATCTGGGTATTTAGACAGTATTCTAAAGGTGCTTTAGAATAGTCGACTTCTGGCATGGTGGTGTACTTGCAGGTGATGGAGTCACCCTCTCTAAAGTTGTCTTACAGACTGAAGGGGAGAGGGATGTGCATGATTGGCATATCACTTGCTTAGGCAATTGAGTCAATCATGAGATGTCAAGTACCACACAAGATGTTGCTTTTGCACTAGCTGCAATAATTTTATATTGATCCAATCGTGGAGAAACATTCGAAAGCAGTTTTAGAGCATAAGTGAATGTTCTAAGGATTTGATAACGGCAGCCTCCTTCGGGAGACGGTTATCATTCCAAGCTTTCAAGGTGACCTGAATGATAGAGTGACTTTCTGAGTTATAGTTTTCCCTCTGACGAGAGGCAGTATTTTGGACAGGTGGTCCAAGCGGATACTGAGGGAGCTGTGGCGCAGGATACTGATTCAATTCAGTTGACGATACAGTCTAAGAAGTTTACTGGATTTGGAGTTCATTTATGAACTGGGTCCCATCAGAGATCCAGACATATTCTAAGACAGGTATTGCTCATTTTGGGAGATGGCTTTTCTCCGCAAACTTAAGATTAAGAGAGACATTGAAAGAAACATCAGGGCGGATCCACTCACTTAGGCTATTTTTCGAACACAATAGTTTTACAAATGAGCTTTGCGAGACTAATTAGTAGAGAAGTTGGGTGTTCGGTATCACACGAGCTGTAAGTATGCGACATCGCAATAACTAGCCTTAAGTGCAAGTGGGAGATTGTTGGATATAGTGCCCTCAAAGTCAATTATTGGATCGCAGGCACGTGATTGCAATGATTGAGGGAGGACCTATACCGATAAAACTGTCTTATTCGAGATGATAGTATGCTATCTGATTTGTCTTTATCATCATGTACATGTTGATAGAGCCCATAGGATACTTGCTTGACTACCAGCATTATGATGGCGATCATATACGTGGGAGCTGGGGGTCTATAAACGCATCCTTAAATGTCCCTAGTCATGGGAGTTTCGAGACTGGGCATCGATACTCCAGAGTAAACTAGTGTATACTGATCGAGACCCCGACGAGGGGCGGTAGCCAGGTCTCACAAGCCATTGGTGTTAGTTTGTTCACCTAAGATAGTATACAGGTGCCCATTGGGTTATGAGTAAACTGGACGGACTCGCCGGGAACATGCTAGTTGGTATTATACCTATTGTCAGATAGCAGTTCCCAGGTGACATATGTACAGGTTAGTTTGTCGACCTGAGATCGTCATTTGTCTCGTGTGAGTTCCCACTATGCTTTGATTACTACCCTACCACGGCTCAAAGGAGTCGTGTAAAGAGGTTTTAGTTGGGTACAGTCCCGAGCCACGTCGGGGATTCGTCTCTCCCGGTATTGGGGGTTGATGTCGCACAGTGCACGGATGGTCATCACCAGAAAACCTTGGCCAAGGTAGTCGAGAATCACTGATCTAGGATCAGTAGATTCTCAGGTGGTGATGGGTTTCATACCAACACGAATTATCGCGTTGTTAGGAGTCTGACTTTATCCATCCCCCTAGACCCGATATGTGATACTCTTAGACCAACAGACTGGACTGTACGGATATTGTCGTTGTTAGGCTCAGTAGGGTTCATGGATGAGTTCGCTCATCGGCTTCCCTTTCGCTTAATACCTCGGCAGCCGTTACGCACAGCTAGTGCCACTGACGTGCTTGTGGTTAAATCCACAGCCAACGTATTGATGAGTCATTAGAGTCTCCCCACAGAAAGTTTCGCAAGTTCGGGCGAAACGTTGTAGAGGCCGTATGGTTTTATGGCAGGGTTCGATCATATACGTACACTTGTGCACGGATCATGATCGGACGGATCATACTAGTGGTCTTTGGTTTAAGCCGGATCCTAGTATTAGATTTGTTGGATTACTTTAGTCTTATTGCATTCGCATTCAGTCGGAATGCGGATGCAGGTATGTATATGTAAGTCTACGTTAGCGCCCCGGCCGTCTACAGACGCCAAATGCGGAACAAAAACTTTTTAACTGGCGCTATCGTATACTTTAACCCGGATCTGCCATTATTGCTAAACTAACAAACTGTAAAGAGTGTAGAAAGGTTATACCGAACGATCCGAGTCATTCGTTCTTTAACCATCATCCCACGCTCCGTTGCGGCTTCTCCGATCTCATCGATCTCCGATTTGCTCTTCCAGGTGGCACCACATCAACGATTCTTTAAACGGGCTCCCGCCTCTGACTCGAGGCAACTCGGTCGTCAAGTTTGCTAAAAGAGACGACCAAGAATGATGTAGAATATGAGTAGAATACTTTGTCTCACTTCGTCCAAAACCGTGGATGATCGGTTAATGAAGTTGCCACTCGGATCGGGTGATGGAATGAAAAAGGCTATGAAATTTCCATGCACCCTAAACCATAGTCTTTTCTGTCAAGAATGAAAATTAATCTCTCTCTCTTCTCTCAAAGGGGCCGGCCACTTTTATGCAAAGAGGGAGGTGATGGTAGGAGCAATCAAGGAGGTGACCTTAAACAAGAAGCTTATCCTCATCATAAATGAAAAGCATGACTCACTAAGAAACATTGAATCTAAAACCCTTAGCCATCAAGCATTAATGGCACCATTAATGCACTAATGACTCACCAATCCATGTCACCCTCTCTAGAACCATCTAGAACACTGACTCACCTCATCTCAAGAAAAGATAAATCCGTCTTTAACCGAATGTTAAAAGACGGCTGATAGAAAACTGGAAACTGGCAACTTCCAAAGGCGATCCTGAAACGACTTTCAGGATAACCCCGTAACTGTATAAATATACCCGCATTTGTATTACGACCGAATACAAATGCAACTGAGACAGATATTATTTCTACTCAATATAATACTCGGATCCGGCTTAAACCAAAGCCGACCGGTATTATCTGTCCGAAAAATAACACGTGCGTAAACGCACGTGCATTTTCCGAACCCTGCCATAAAACCATACGGCCTCTACAACGTTTCGCCCGAACTTGGGAAACTGTTTGTGGGGGACTCTAATGACTCGTCAGTACCCTGGCAGTGGGTTTAACCACAAACCGTCAGCGGCACTAGCTATGCGTAACGGCTGCCCATGGACTGACCTCAAGGGAGGCCGATAAGCGAACTCATCCGGAAACCCTACTGAGCCTAACAGTGACAATTTATATACAGTCCGGTCCGTTCGTCTATGAGTATCGCATATCTGCCTAGGGGGCTAGTAACGTCAGACCCCCAATAGCAGTATAAGTCGTGTCAGAGTGTAGCCCAATAACACCCTGAGATACTACTGGAGTACCTACCAGTAAATCTCCTGCCACGGCCGTGGGCTGTGTAATGGCTCTCCTAGACACAGCACGACCTCGCCCCCAATACCAGGAGAGACGAATCCCCTACCGATACGCTCACGTGCCTCCATATGGCTCGGGACTGTACCCAAAAACTACCTGTTTGCACGACTCCTTTGAGCCGTGGTAGGGTAGAAATCAAAGCACAGTGGGAACTCACACGAGACAAATGACGACCTCAGGTCGATGAACTAACCTGTACACATGTCACCAGGGAACTGCTATCTGACGATATGTATAATACCAACTAGCAGGTTCCCGGCGAGTCATGTATGGTGTACTCATAACCCAATGAGCACCTGTATACATCTTAGGTGATCCAACTGACACCAGTGGCTTGTGAGACCGGCCACCGCCCCTCGTTGGGGTCTCGACTGTATACACTAGTCTACTCCGGAGTATCGGTGCCCTGTCTCGAAACTCCCACGACTAGGGACCACAATTAAGGATATGCGTATAAACTATCCAACTCTCACGTATATGATCGCCATCATACTGTTGGTAGAAAAGCAAGATCCTAAGGGCTCTATCAAAGTGTAACATGAAATCAGTCACCTGAACATGTGCACGACTGATAAAGACAAACCAGATAGCATACTATCATCTTGAGTAAGACTGTCCTACCGGTATAGGTCCTCCGCAATCATTGCAATCACGTACCTGCGATCCAATAATTGACTCTGAGAGCACTATCTCCAACAATCTCCCACTTGCACTTAAGGCTATATATTGCGATGTCGACTACTCACAGCCCGTGTGAAACCGAACATCCAACTCCTCAACTAATCAATTTCATAAAGCCCGTTTGTAAAACTATTGTGTTCGAGAAATAGCCTCAGTGAGTGGATCCGCCTAGATGTTTCTTTCTATATCTCTCTTAATCTCAAATTCGCGGAGAAAGCCATCTCCCGAATTGAGTAATACCTGTCTTAGAATATGTCTGGATATCTGATGGGACCAAGTTCATAAATGAACTCCAAATCCAAACTTCTTAGACTGTATCGATCACTGAACCTAATCAGTATCCAGCACCAAGCCTCCCACAGTATCCTCTTGGACCACCTGTCCATAATACTGTCCCTCGTCAGAGGAAAAACTATAACTCTGACAATCACTCTGTCTACTATGTCACCTTTGAAGCCTGGAATGATAACCGTCTCCCGAAGGAGGCTGCCGTTATCAAATCCGTATAACATGTACTTATGTTCTAAAACCGCTTCTTTATGTTTCTCCAGGATTGGATTAATACAAACTTATTGCATCTAGTGCAAAAACAACATTTGGTGTGGTGCTTGACATCTCATGATTGATTCAATTGCCTAAGCAAGTGATCTGCCAATCATGCACATCCCTCTCCCCTGAGGGTGACTCCATCACCTGCAGGTACACCACCATGTTAGGAGTCATCTATTCTAAAAACCATTAGAATATTGTCAAAGTACCCACATTGGGAAACTACCCAAATCCAGATCTAAAACCATAGATCCAGAAACCAGAATGTCAAATATTATATCCATATCCTGTCTGGAGAAACAAGTGTGTGATGACCACAGTACAACCGATCGTAGTATAGGAATTTTACTTCCTACTCTGTGTATGTCATCCAAATACCATGACATCACACCCTATTACCTTCTTAACAGATCCATCCCTTATTCTGATTGAAATCAAACCCATGACTGTCACATCAAAATTAGATGATCTTTCTCCGCTATAACTGCTCAAGTCTATAAATAGATATGAGCATCTTGCCCACTATGCTTCCGATGCTCCCACTGACTACGACAACCCTCCTACCGGATCTCATAGCCTGGAACAGTAGTGTCAAGTCTGGGTAAATAAGAACCTCCCTGTCACCGTCCTTGAGGCTACCGGAGTACCTCTCGGGTGTCTGAGGTTACCCACCATATCTGCGGAGTGGCTCTTGGAATGTCAAATCTGATTGAATATATAGGTCCTATTAAATTTTCCGTAATCGTTTGCGGTTCTGGAATCGCTTCCAGTTCTACCATACTCCCACTACTGTTTTCTGAAAAAATCGATTTTACTAAAACTGTGGCGAGTCAAGAACAATATCACTATTGATCTTCCAAATGGTAGAATATCAACCCTCGTCATAGCCAGGGTCAACCCACAAACAGCCATTACAGAAACGTGCCCTGAGTTATCCAGAGTCTGGTTTTAAGCATATGCTGGACAACTCCCCGTAACTTAACATCTTTTAAGGTATGAACCATTCTATATCTAATATAGAAACTTTGGCACTTATTTAATTGGAACCATATTCAAATCATGCAGCTGTCTCCAGTGCATATCAACTTAATGGAAAAAAGCTAATCAGCATTACTCAACTTAGGAATCCATCCAATTATGAGTAACCTGAAAGAGAAACACGTTTCTCAAAACCATCACTATCGTCTGAATACCAATCACAAGAATCTACATCTTCGATCTCTTTGAAGAATTCTGATACTTGTGACACCTGGTTCTCTACTTTATTCTTATACCCACAACTTCTCAAAACTTAGACCTTGTATTTCTACGAAATACTTGTCTAAATAGAGAAGTCATAAGTAAATAGAACATAGTACGAGGACCTACCCCTTTGTCCTGATGGACACTGGACAACATACAATACTTTGTATAAGTTCGCTGAGTTGAATAACTCAAAACCTGTGCGTCGTAGGTTGAAAACTGTACCCTGGTGATTTCCTCAAATATCACCAATTACAACGAATTCCAATATAATGAGGATGATCACCTAATTCCCAATAACTTACTCCCACTCATCATCTGTAAAACCATACAGATATGAGAATGAAACCTGGTAAATACATACCCTGGAGTAAGTATCTAATCGAGAAAACAGTTTTCCTTTAACAATACACTGAAACATGAAAATGTGTCGTAGGGGTATCTTGGTATTCCTAGCAATGCCTCTTCCATAATCCAATTCATAACTTCAACCGTATATCTCTTTGCCATCTCTCCAAATCTCTTTATTTGTCTTTAGTCGTTACCTTCTGTACACCATCGTTAGGCTAAATGGTTTTCTTCCTTCTCTACCATTCGGCACCAGCCTATGGTTTGGAAGAAGACTATCCAGTAAGCATAATAGGTGTACCCTCCTAAACCAAGGAGTACTCGTATCTTGAGAGAAGGTGATGATAAAAAACAACTGAATAATACCTTATTCCTTTAAAGGTGAAATAGGAGTGGCGATGAAGTGCGCGGTTTGGTCGTGAATGATATCAGTCGCAATTTACTTTGCCCTCTTTCTAATCCCTTTATTTTGTCTTAACATATTACCTTCTGCACACCCTGCTTAGGCTAATTGGTTTTCTTTATTCCCTACCTTTCGGCACCTGCCTATGGTTTGGAATAAGACTATCCAATAAGCGTAATAGGTGTACTCTCCTAAACCAAGGAGCCCTCGCAACCTGAGAGAATGTGATAATAAAAGACAACTGAATAAACCAATTCTATTTCTCCTGAACCTGGATCCATCCTCGAAGAAGTCCCTTCGAGTTCGTATATAACCATACGATGGATCTATCCAATGGAAGTGGTTATCCGTAGTAATACGGGTGTTCTGAGAAATTCAAAGGGTAAAAGAAGGAGTGGCAATGACTTATGCAACTCAGACAATCCAAAAGCCAGTATTTTAAGAAGGTTCGGTCAACTTGGTCACTGAGTCATAGTCTAGGGTCGGTCAAAGGTCGCTGCCAAAGAGAGAGAGAAAAGAAACACTCTGCGTGCACTCTAACCTAGATCAGAATGGTTATCACTTTATCTAATCCGGAAACCTCCTACTGTACTGTCAAATTCTCCTCCAAACCTAAAAGAAGAATCAATCGGGATCACCCGAAGAGTAAATCAACTCATCAGTGGGAATCGGGATCCAACTCTCATCGCATGATAACGTGATGGAATGCATCCACGTTACTCATACTCCAGAAGGTATGTGCATACTTGGCAAGTTTCAGTTTCTTTAGAAACTCCTGATATGATTTTTGCCCCATGCTCTTATAACCTTGGCTTTGGTCAAAATGTCATAAGTCGCATGCCAAGTTCTACCCGTCACTATCTTGTCAATTTGAACCCACCCGCATATGCCCCTGGCTTTGGCCAAATGGCAGAACGACTGTCCCAAACCAACCCATCTATCTATGCAACAAATGAATACCCAGCAGCTACCAAACACTATGCCTTAACTTTGGCTAAAATGCATAGCTTGAATACTACTGAATACCCAAAAGAAGTGACGGAGGGCTACGACTGGTTTTTGGCGAAAAACCTTTAACGTAACGAACTTGATATCGCTGAAGGAACCTGATAGCTTTTTTAAAATATAGTGACGAAAACCTTTTGCTAAAGAGGTCACTCCCGGTAAAGGGATCTAGGCTATTTCCTCGTGGAATGAGGTGCAGGATATTCCACTGAATGCCGCGGTGCAAAGCAACTTGTGATCGACTATAGTGAAGTTATTACCCTGACGCAAACTTCTGCCCAAGGGGTCAGTCCCGGTGAAGGGATATCGGCCCTTGCCCCGTCGAATGAGGTGCAGGATATTCCACTGAATACCGCTATGCAAAACAAAAGGAAACGTCTTTGCAATAACACTTTTTAAATTTGTTCCAACAACTGTAAACAGGTTTGCTTTTACTTTGCATTGATCAGAATCAACGCAGTCCCATCAAGTAATCACACCAGAAAAGAACGAAAATAAAATGTACGTATATGCCATCCGCATTCGTCGCTGGTCCCGTCATCACCCGTTAGTTTACTTAACTAACGACAGAGCGGGGATTGGACTAGCGCGGGTGAAAAACATATACAACATCTAATAGTATATAAACCAATATACAATAATCGCTCCAGGCGTGATAATATGCAACATTACAGAAAAGTAATAAGCATCACAGAACAATATAGATAATCTGGGATCCCCGGGTTTCACAGAGCCGCTGCTGATACCCGACGTTCCCCTGTCGTGTGGATAGCCTGTGCAATGAAACCTAGACCCCTACGGGTGCGGCAAGTTACCCGCCAAAACCTAAAGCGAGGCAGCCCCCTACAGCAAAGTGAATGGACCACCCAGCACTTCACGGAATCCGGTAATCTTGGGCACCCCTCCTCGGGTCAACCTGTACCCTCTACAAGTGCGGCGAATAGTCTGCCAATTCTAGAGTGAGGCCCCTCTGCCTCTCAAAGCCATGAGATGCGGACCCGTTGCCCCCCAGAACCCGGCTATCCGTGCACTCCGTCGCGGGGCAAAACCTAGTACAGTAATGAAAAATAGTACAACAGGTACATCGACCGCAACCTGGTCGTGTCCCAAAAGAATATTATACAACAGGCAGTGACGGCAGTCCACATGTTGGACGCTCGCCCCGCAATATCAAATGTACAAATATATCCAAACTACACTATCATTGCACACTGCTATCCACCACGACAAATCCGCAACATCACAGCACAACACAGAACATCAACGCGAATGTCACGTTCGCAAACCCGTCTAAAAGAACTATAGCAATCAGACGCGGTTTACCGATCAAATGACATTCCCGGTCGAAGATATAATGTAAGCACTGTCAACTAACATGTTTAAATTTCGATCGACTAAATATCACGAAGTGGGCCCCACGAACAACTGGTGAACAGTAACAAAATCTGGGCCTAAAAGATATATACCAAAAACCCCAAATTCCAACAGAGAAGACACTGTGAAATTTGGTGCACTAATTCAATAGAACGGCCGCGGATGCGCGGCCAAACCATGGGTTTGGCCGCGATTCCGCGGCAGTTTGGTGGAATCACGTGCTCAAATTTGGTCGGTGTGCTTCTAAAACCCTGCACAACTTTCTGTGATATATAGAATAATTTTAGGACATCATTTAAAATCGACAGAAACTGTGAAGCTTGAAAATTGTGTTTTTCGATATCCGGTTAGATCGATATTTTAAACGCGTTAGCACAAGTTAGTAAAGCAAAATGGTGAGGCTCTGATACCAATGTAAGTCTACGTTAGCGTCCCAGCCGTCAACAGACGCCAAATGCGGAACAAAAACTTTTTAACTGGCGCTATCGTATACTTTAACCCGGATCTGCCATTATTGCTAAACTAACAAACTGTAAAGAGTGTAGAAAGGTTATACCGAACGATCCGAATCCTTCGTTCTTTAACCATCATCCCACGCTCCGTTGCGGCTGCTCCGATCTCGTCGATCTCCGATTTGCTCGTCCAGGTGGCACCACGTCAACGATTTTTTAAACGGGCTCCCGCCTCTGACTCGAGGCAACTCGGTCGTCAAGTTTGCTAAAAGAGACGACCAAGAATGATGTAGAATATGAGTAGAATACTTTGTCTCACTTCGTCCAAAACCGTGGACGATCGGTTAATGAAGTTGCCACTCGGATCGGGTGATGGAATGAAAAAGGCTATGAAATTTCCATGCACCCTAAACCACAGTCTTTTCTCTCAAGAATGAAAATTAATCTCTCTCTCTTCTCTCAAGGGGGCCGGCCACTTTTATGCAAAGAGGGAGGTGATGGTAGGAGCAATCAAGGAGGTGACCTTAAACAAGAAGCTTATCCTCATCATAAATGAAAAGCATGACTCACTAAGAAACATTGAATCTAAAACCCTTAGTCATCAAACATTAATGGCACCATTAATGCACTAATGACTCACCAATCGATGTCACCCTCTCTAGAACCATCTAGAACACTGACTCACCTCATCTCAAGAAAATATAAATCCGTCTTTAACCGAATGTTAAAAGACGGCTGATAGAAAACTGGAAACTGGCAACTTCCAAAAGTGATCCTGAAACGACTTTCAGGAAACTCCGTAACTGTATAAATATACCCGCATTTGTATTACGACCGAATACAAATGCAACTGAGACACAGATATTATTTCTACTCAATATAATACTCGGATCCGGCTTAAACCAAAGCCGACCAGTATTATCTGTCCGAAAAATAACACGTGCGTAAACGCACGTGCATTTTCCGAACCCTGCCATAAAACCATACGGCCTCTACAACGTTTCGCCCGAACTTGGGAAACTGTCTGTGGGGGACTCTAATGACTCGTCAGTACCCTGGCAGTGGGTTTAACCACAAACCGTCAGCGGCACTAGCTATGCGTAACGGCTGCCCATGGACTGACCTCAAGGGAGGCCGATGAGCGAACTCATCCGGAAACCCTACTGAGCCTAACAGTGACAATTTATATACAGTCCGGTCCGTTCGTCTATGAGTATCGCATATCTGCCTAGGGGGCTAGTAACGTCAGACCCCCAATAGCAGTATAAGTCGTGTCGGAGTGTAGCCCAATAACACCCTGAGATACTACTGGAGTACCTACCAGTAAATCTCCTGCCACGGCCGTGGGCTTTGTGTAATGGCTCTCCTAGACACAGCACGACCTCGCCCCCAATACCGGGAGAGACGAATCCCCTGCCGATCCGCTCACGTGCCTCCATATGGCTCGGGACTGTACCCAAAAACAACCTGTTTGCACGACTCCTTTGAGCCGTGGTAGGGTAGAAATCAAAGCACAGTGGGAACTCACACGAGACAAATGACGACCTCAGGTCGATGAACTAACCTGTACACATGTCACCAGGGAACTGCTATCTGACGATATGTATAATACCAACTAGCAGGTTCCCGGCGAGTCCTGTCCGGTGTACTCATAACCCAATGAGCACCTGTATACATCTTAGGTGATCCAACTGACACCAGTGGCTTGTGAGACCGACCACCGCCCCTCGTCGGGGTCTCGACTGTATACACTAGTCTACTCCGGAGTATCGATGCCCTGTCTCGAAACTCCCACGACTAGGGACAACAATTAAGGATATGCGTATAAACTACCCAACTCTCACGTATATGATCGCCATCATACTGTTGGTAGTAAAGCAAGATCCTAAGGGCTCTATCAAAGTGTAACATGTAATCAGTCACCTTAACATGTGCACGACTGATAAAGACAAACCAGATAGCATACTATCATCTTGAGTAAGACTGTCCTACCGGTATAGGTCCTCCGCAATCATTGCAATCACATACCTGCGATCCAATAATTGACTCTGAGGGCACTATCTCCAACAGTATATACAGGTGAGGGTATCCTTGTGATTCGTCACGAGTTTATTTTAGATGTTGCCATTCTCTTTTTGGATTAAACATTTTGGTTTAAATGTTTTGTGGTGGAAATTGTGAGTGGAAATCATCATGAAGAGCAATTAATGTGGCATGTGCTTGGGTGGTGACTCGTGGTCTTATTTTTTGTGCTATGTCAACATTTTTGATTGATTATTGTGTTGAAATGATATGAGGAGAGAGAGAGGACAGCCACTAGGCTTGGGTTTTGCTCTTGAGATTTTATTCTAGTGCTCTCTCATTTTTCATACAGCACAATAAGCAAGCAACCTCTTCATCTTCATCTTATTCTCTAGCTCACATCTCCCACCATGGCTTCATCTTCAACCTCCATCCATACAATCTCATGTGTTGAGAATCAATGGATGTTTAGAGACAAAGTAATCACACACATTCTCTACTTTATCTTGGACATGTCGTCTAGTAAACTTCATGTCCGAGTTGCTTCGGTTTGAAGCGGGAGCCCGTAAAAAGACTTCTTGACGTGGTGCCCTTTCGACGAGGAGACCGGAGATCGAGCGAGATCGGAGATGCCGCGATGAGCTAAGGATGGTGGCTAAAGACCGAGGACACGGATCGATCAGTATAGCCATTCTAACTTCTTTGTAGATTGCTAGTTAACGGTTATTGGAACGATCCGGGTTTTTAGTTATGGTAGCGCCAAGTTTTGAAAAGTTTTTGTTCCGCATTTGGCCTCGGAAAGACGGCCGGGACGCTGCCGTAACCCAACAGGTATAACTCTCTTACATAGTAGTTAAACCTCATACTTTGTTAGCTAGTTAGGGTTTTTTTATCGATCTCGATGTTACCGATGCATATAAAAATCGTGTTTTGCAAACTCCGCCTCCCCGCGAACACGTGAGGTGCGTGGTATCGACTTACAGTGGTATCAGAGCCAACTAAACCATAACTAACTTGTTAGCAAAATGTTAGAAATTCGATCAAAAAAGAAATCCAAGAATCACGTCCGATTTGCACGTTTTCTGTCGATTTTAATTATTGGCCCAAAAATCATTTTAGGGGCTGTAAAAATACGCGCAGGGTATTCTTAGAAAACACAAGAAATTTAGGCCTCTGAATAGGTAAGACTACTGCGGAACCGCGGCAGAACAGAGCGTTCTGCCGCCGTTCCGCGACCGAGTCAACCCCGACATAGTCCAAAATTCTTCTGTTTTTCTATATTAGGGATTTGTGATATTTGGGATATTTTGTTTCTGCCCAGGATCTTTGTGTGTACAGTGTTGTACTTGGGGTAGATTCAAATTCGGTAATCAATCGAAATTCGAAGTACTTTGGCTAATTGGATCTTCTGTTTGATATATGTGTTCGTAAACTTCAGCTAATTGCTATACGTCGGTTAATTTGGGATTGCACATATCTGTGTTGATTGGTTTGTGTATATGAACTTGTTGGATCGTCGTGGATGAATAGACGAAGATGTGAGATGAGAGTTTCTTTCATTCAAATGTAAATTGTAATTTGATGTAATATTTTCCCACGGGGCACATCCGGGTTGAGGTTGTAGCCACCGTTGTATTATTTCATTTACTGTTTTTTGCTCCTAGGATAGACCCAAGGTGGGATGCACAAACTACCGGGTTCTTTGAAGTGCCGAATGGCCTACTCATTTTACTGAGGGAGGTTACTTCACTTCGGGAATTTGGCGGGTAGTTTGCCGCACCCTTAGGGGTCTAGGGCAGGGTTTGGCTATTTATCACGACCATGGAATCCGTCTTTCGTTACAGGCGTAAACGAAACACGGAATTCCTAGTATATCCAATATGTTCATCTGTGATATGAAATATCTATTATTACGTGAAACGAATGGATATTATTATATATATTATATAATAGACGTTGCTTATGTTTTGCATCCGCGCTAGTCCAGCCCCCAGCTCTGGTGTTAGTTAAGTAACCTAACGGTGTAAGACGGGGCCCAGAGGCGAATGCGGATGGCATAAGCGTACGCCATATTTTCGTTTCTTTCTGCAATGGTAGGTTAATTGATGGGACTGCATATTAATGCAAAGCAAACAAACCAAAACTGAATCGTTGGAACACTTTTAAAACCACTCGGTTTTTTTTCAAAAAGCAAAATTTTAAATGCGGAGCCTAAACCACTCCTTTTAAAAGCTATCAGGTTCCTTCGATTATATCAAGTTCACTACGTTCACGGTTTCGCCAAAACCATTCGGAGCCCTCCGTTATTTCAGTTGGATATTCAGTAGTATTCAAGCTATGTATTTTGACCTTCGCCAAGACATAAGAATTGGTAGCTGCTGAATATTTATCTGTAGCATAGATAGATGCGTTGGTTTGGGACAGTCGTACTACAATTTTGGCCTTCATCAAGAGTTTGTACGGATGGAT
Organism: Agapanthus africanus; assembly: GCA_030015575.1. NCBI lineage: Eukaryota > Viridiplantae > Streptophyta > Magnoliopsida > Asparagales > Amaryllidaceae > Agapanthus > Agapanthus africanus. The sequence continues at coordinate 335,306,732 of JASDDO010000031.1, forward strand.
TCAAATTAACCTGGACAATGACGGATAGAACTTGATATGTGACTTATGATATGTTGGACTTTGTCAAGGTCATAAAAGCATGGGGCAAAAATCCACATCGGGAGTTTCTAAAGCTGAAACTTGCTGGTGTTGCATACCATTTGGAGTGTGATAATTTTGGTAGGATTCCTTCGACTTTATCACACAATGATATTTGGATCTCGATCCTAGTGTGAGCATATGCTACTTCTCAGGAGATTTTTTCACTTAACGATCAATGCTATAAATCAAGTAGGTGTCTAGAACGGTGTTAGCGGGGCTACGCCTCCATGGAAAAGAGGTTATTTAATTAAGGAACTTCGCGTAAGCGTCGTAAAATCTCCCTTGAAGTATCGAAACTAGCCTGGCCGAAAGGTTATGCAAGAATTGTATGGTGAGATTAATCCTGACTAATTTTTCTTTTATGGTTTAAGGAATGATTTGAGAAACAGTGGGAGCCATCCTGTTTAGACAAACAAAACCAATCTAAACTTGAAAGAGCATCATGCTAAAGTGTTTCTTCTCTCTCCTAATTGCAGTGACCAAGATGACCGGCCTTAAGTTACTTTTAGATAAAAACATATTGACGAGGCCAAATTATAATTGGCTCAGGAATGTCAAGATGGCCATCACATATGACAAACTGGGCTATCTTCTTACTACTAAAGCCTCCGCCGTCCCAGATCCAGATTCCAGCATCGCGGATAAGAAGATCCATAAGATCTGGGAAATTGACAATGTGAAAGCCAAATACCTCATGCTAGCCTCTATGGACAATAAACACCAGATGTGACACGAGAATATGGATCTTGAATCCATATTCCTCCATACCAAGGAATTATATGGAGAGCAATCTCGTATCACAAGATACAAGGCCTTGAAGAAACTATTTCAAGCGAGGTTGGCTATCGAGTCATCTGTAGGGGACCACGTTCTTAAGATATTCAGCTTGATTGAAGAGCTCGCGGACCTAGGGACCACGTTGGAGATCGAGCTGTATACAGACTTGATTCTACAGTCCCTCCCCTCTACCTACGCCCAGTTTATCTTGAATTTTAACATTCAAGAGAAGGAAGTTATACTTCCAGAACTTCTCAACATGTTGAGGAGCGCTGAGGGCACCCTGCAGAAGTCCAGGAAGACTGAAAGTCAACCCTAGCACCATCATGAGGTTTTAGTAGCATCAAGCATGCCAAATTTTAATTTTTATTAGGTGCTAAGTCAGACCATACAAGATCTTTGCTAGAATATTAGGGTTTGCTATGATGATGTGAACTAGAGAAAGTGAAAGATGGCTATACCCTCGTAAATCGAGTCCTTCACTTCACACACTCCGTGTAGTAGTCCCGTGACTCCACTAGGCTCCACTCGAGGCTTTGGACGAGCTTCTTCCGATGACCATCGTGCCGAAGATGATCCACGCGAAGTCCCTCCACCTCAAACTACCTCTATACTAAACTCTTTAGCGTAGTAAACACGCTACACTCGATCGCTAGTCAAGTGTAGGATGGTGAAGTAGGGGATGTTAAAAGCTCACAAGTTTGTGTTCAAGCTTCATGGTTCACATCACATGTGAGGGTTGAATCTTGAACTATAGCAATTGAGGAAGAAGAAGCTAAAAAGCAACCATGGGAGCAACTCATGAAAATGGGCAAGTGTTGAGAATGAGCAAAGAATGAATGGCAACACTTGACCCCCACTAATTCAATCATGGAATTTTGCAATATAAAATTGCAACCATGCTTGAATAGTGAGTCAAGATGAATAAACAAATATAAATCTCATGTTTGCAACCATGCTCTCATTTTCCACCTCATTTCTATTTTCACAAAATAGAATTTTATGCCATGCTTCATTATATATATAATGGAAGAATAATTAGTGAGCTAATGGTATTAGTTAAGATATAATTATATCAAATATAATATATATCACATTATTAAATCAACACTTGATTTAATAATCCGGTTATATCATGTATGACCGACTAATATTATTTATCTGTATATCACATTATCAGACCAACACTTGATTCGAAAATCTGGTTATATCACATATAACCGAACCGATAATAGATAACTGCCAGATTACAATACGGTATCACATACATGTATTTAATCAGGTCCACACACATATCACATATGTGTCCTACTTCGTTTCGCTTGAATCAGGAAACTTATGTATGGGACTCTAAAGACTCGTCAATACGCCAGCAGTAGGTGATGATCACATCAGTCACCCACAAGCCGTCAGCGGTACTAGCTGGACGTAACGTCTACCCGGGTATTGAGCGATGTGAAGATCAACAAGCAAGCTCGTCCATAGTCTCCATGAAGCCTATCAGTAACACTACCGTACAGTCCGGTCTCTTCGTCTGATATGCCGCATATCAGACGAAGGGGTGGTAAACGTCAGTCCCCAATAACGTGATAAGTTATGTCGATGTCTGGCCTATAACGGTTCGAGAAACTACTGATATCACTTATCAGTAAATCTCGGCAGCAGCCCTGACCAGGGACTTCCAGTTATAGCCAATCGAGCATAGCGCAACATCAACCCCCAATACCGAGAGAGACGAAACCCCTCCTATTGCTCATTGCCTCCATGCGACTCGGGACTGTACCCAAAATCCACCTGTTTGCACCTCTCCTTTGAGCGTGGTAGGGAGGAAATCAAAGCACAGTGGGAGCCGCACAACACTATGACGATCTCGGGTCTACAGACTAACCTATACCAATGTCACCGGAGGACTGCTATCTGACGATAGGTATACTACCACATAGGAGTCCCCGGCGAGTCATTCGGTGTACCCATTCTCCAATGAGCACCTGTGTACAATCTTTAATATCACACACCAATGGTTGTGGGATCAACCATCGCGCTCTAAGGGACAAGAAACGTACACACTAGTCTGCTCTGGAATATAGATGCCCTAGTCTCGATATTCCCATGACTAGGAACTGATTAAAGGATGTACTTTTGGACCACCATGGCTTCACTAATATGATCTCATCATAATCCTGGTAGTCAAGTACATATCATAAGGGCTTTATCAACATGTAAGAGACAGACAGTATAAATACCGGTCTATATGTTAAGATAAAGATAACCTGATAGCATACTATCATGTCGAGCAAGAAAATCTTATATATATATATATGTCCAAGCATCCACTATATCATCAATAATGGCCTCTAGGGCATACATATTCTTAACAATCTCCCACTTGCACTAAGGCCAGTTGTTGTAGTATCTTATATACCCAACGTCCCAAAAGTCTCTCGAATAGTATTTGGGGGATGGCCTCGGTGAGTGGATCCGCTGTGTTATCCTCTGTGTCAACTCTCCTGACCTCGATCTCCCGGAGATCAACTATCTAAGAATATGTCCGGATCACAGACGAGACCGAGGTTCCTAGGCCAAAGCCACAGCTCCATTATCATCACAATACACAGGTATTGGATGATCAATGGTAGGAACTTAGTTCATCTCATGGACTCTATTCATCCAGACAACCTCTTTGGCAGCATCGTTGGTAGCAATGTAATTAGCCTCTATCAACGAGTCTGCTATGGTATATAGCTTGGAACCCTTCCAACATACCTTCCCTCCACTGAGGGTAAAGACAAAACCTGAGACTGACTTTCAGTCGTCCTTATCACTCTGGAAGCTCGAATCGGTAAAGAACTCCATCTGGAGTTCGCCGTTACCATACACCAAGAACATCTCTTTAGTCATTCTCAAGCACTTAAGAATGTTCTTCAGTCGTCCAGTGGTTTTCCCAAAGATCTTTTCGATACTTATTCACTACACCTAGTGAGTAGGATACATCTGGTCTGGTACATAACATCGCATACATGATTGACCCGTCTGCCAAAGCATAGGGTATCCCTTATATGCGAGCCCTGTCCAAATCAGTCTCGAGAGATATCACTTTGGAGAGAGTGATTCCTTAACAAGCGGGTACATTACCACGCTTAGAATCATCCATACTAAACCCCTTTAGCATGGTATCTATGTATATGGATTGGGACAATCCCAAATCCATTTAGATCTATCTCTATAGATCTATATCCCCAGGATGTAGCAGACATCAGTTAGATCTTTCATGGAGAACCTGTGTGATAAGAGGTGCTTGACCGAGTGTAGCATAGGAACACCCTTTCCTATCAAGAGTATGTCATCCGCGTACAATACGAGGAAGACAACCATACTCTCTACAACCTTCTTATTTATACATGGTTCATCTACCTTTTTGATGAAGTCAAACTCTTTGACAGCTTCATTAAACCAGATGGTCCATCTCCGCGATGCCTGTTTTAACCCGTAGATGGATTTAAGCAGCTTGCACATGCTTCTGCTGCTCCCACTGTCTATGAAGCCCTCTGGCGGTGTCATATACACGCTCTCTTCTAAATCACGATTTAGAAAAGCGGTTTTTACGTGCAGTCTGCCAGATATCGTAGTCGTGGTATGCATCAATGGCAAGTAGGATCCTGATGGACTTAAGCTTAGCGAAAAGTCTAGCTTTGAAAGTCTCTACTTTTCCATCTACACCAAATTATCTTTCTCAAAGATTCTCTTGCTCCCGATGGGTTTTACCCCTTCAGGAGCAACATCCAAAGTCAATACTTTGTTGGTGTACATGGATTCCATCTCAGATCGTATAGCATCCTGCCATTTCACATAGTCTCCACTTATGATGGCCTGCTCGAAACCAGTTGGTTCATCATCTACATGATGCAATCCTTGCTCCCACCGTCTACGAGAAAACCGTAATATCTCGCAGGTGGATGAGGAACCCAGCAAGATCTGCGGAGTGGCTGCAGTGCGTCGGGGACTATTGAATCCCCGGTTCCATCAAATCGTCGGTTATAGTTTGTATTGCTGGAACTTCTTCCAGTTCTACCTCTTTGCCACTAATTTTTTTGACAAGAAATTCCTTTTCTAAAAAGATGGCATGTCGAGAAACAAAACATCTTTTGTTCCTCGGTGTGGTAGAAGATACACCCTCGCGAATGATTGGGATATCCTACAAACTTGCACATAACTGATCTTGCCTCGAGCTTGTCCGGATTTTGCTTTTCAATATAGGGCGGACAACCCCATATCTTAACCCGTTTAAGAGATGGTCTCTTTCCATTCCATATATGGAGTGGTAAGCAACGGATTTGATCGGAACTCTATTCAATAGGTATGCATCTTTTCAAGTGCATGTCCCTGAAAGGAAATAGGCAACTCAGCAGTACTCATCATAGAGCGCACTATATCTCATAGGGTGCAATTCCTCCATTCCGATATACCGTTGTGTTGTGGTGTATACGGAGGAGTAAACTGAGAGAGAATCTCATTCTCTTTTTAAATAGTCTCGGAATTCCGTACTCCATTATTCTTCTCCCCGATCATATCGATGGATTTGAATAGCTTTACCCATCTGGTTCTCAACTTCGTACTTATATTCCTTGAAATTCTCAAAAGATTCAGTTTTGTGTTTCAACAAGAACACATGTCCGTGTCTTGAGAGAACATCGGTGAAATGTAATAAAGTACGTGGAACCATCCTTGGCTTGTGTAGACATAGGACCGCATACATCACCATGTATTTGTCCAAGAGTTCAGTAGCTCTTTCTTCGTTTCCAGTAAACGGAGATTTGGTCACCTAGTCTTTAAGACATGACTGGCAAGTTTCATAAGATGTAAATTCGAACGGATTCAAATATGCATCCTTATGGAACTTAAGCTAGTATTGTTTCATCGACATGACCTAGTCTACAATGCCACAAGAAGACTTCGTTCATTTCTGAACTATTCCTCTTGTGTGTTATGTACGTTTGGAACTATAGTTTGATTCAGAACGTGTGCACTATTATACAACATACCTTACCGAATCAACATTTGATTTAAGAAAATATTCACAATATTATTGGTACGAAATAACAGTCGCTAAGAATCAATGTATTACCAGTTAGTAACACCAGGTGATATCTGCCAACTACTTTGGCTGCAACAATTGCACCAGTCTCTACTACTAGAGACATATCACCTTTTTCCAGTTCTCCACCTGTCTATAGCCCATGTAACAAATTACATGTATGGGATCCTGATCCGGTATCCAATACCTAGGACGTAGAGGTAACTGAGAAACAGTTCTTGGTTGCGAACACACCCGAAGACAATGCATCAACATACTTATTCTTCGTTTGGGTGGCGTGGGAATCCGAATATTCCCCTATTTCTTGTTCAGACTTATGACAATCATAAGATAGAGCGGAACCTAGCCTAGTATAATAAGTAGGTTTGGTCAATACATCCATATTATTATCCTGATTAAGGCATTTCATTGGTCGCTACCAGAAGAGAGAGAGAAGGATAATCACTTTGCGTGCGCTCTTTGCAAGATCTGTTTGGTTTTTATCTAATCAGTATGGCTCCCACTGTTTTTATCAAATCTTCCTTCAAATGCTAAAAGGTAAGATTAGCCGGGATTAATTACACCCCACATATTCACCAATCGTTCGGCCAGACAGGTATCGGTACTCCGAGGGAGGTTCCCCGTGCTTTCGCACGGACCTAATTAAAATAAACCTCGTTTCCCTAGAGGCATAACCCCGTTGACACCTTTCTAGACACTTACTGTATTAGCTAATTGTAAAGTGCAAAATTCTCTCAGGAGTAACTCTTTACTCGCAGTGGGTATCGGGATCCAACTATCTCAAAGAAGGTATGCAATCTCATTGCAAATTTCAACACTTGAAATTCCTGATAATGGTTTTTACCACTAGCTTCCTATGACCTTGACGAAGGTCAACAAACCATAGGCCGCTAGTCAAGTTCAACCCGTTCATTTCTTGATTGAATTAAACCCACCCTCACGACCCTTGACGAAGGCCAAAAAAGCCGCGTGACTACCCTAATCCAATCGCATCACATGCTAGCAGATAAGCACTAATCAGCTACCGCACACTACGCCTTGACGAAGGCCAACAAACGTAGAACGAATACTAAAATAGTACTTATCTGAAATGACGGAGGGCTACGCAGGTTTTTTAAGAAAATCATGAGCGTAATGAACTTGATATCATTGTAGAATCTGGTGATTTAGAAAAGGAGTGTTTTTTAGGCTTTTGTAGCTTCGCGAAAGAGGTCACTCCCGGTGAAGGGATCTCAGCTCTTTCCTCATCAAATGAGGTGCAGGATATTCAGGAATACCACTATACAAAGCAAGAACTAGAGAAGCTATCAAAAACAAAACCGAGTGGGTTATAGCATTTGCTAGTTTCGCTAAAGAGGTCACTCCTGGTGAAAAGATCTCGGCTCTTTCCTCATCGAATGAGGTGCTGGATATTCATCAAGGAATACCGCTATGCAAAGCAAAAACTAGAGCTATCCTTTTTGAAATTTTGATTCTACAACATCTTTAGGTTTCTTTCTTTTCATTAATCTCATTAATGAATTCCCATCATTTAATGTTTCCTAAACATTACAGAAAAGTGAAACGAAAATAGAACGTACGTTTATGCCATCTGCATTCACCACGGGGCCCGATCATGCGTCGTTAGGTTACATAACTACCGGCAGAGCGGAGGCTGGACTACCGCGGGTGCAAAACATAAGCAACGTTTATTATATATCATATATATAATATTACATTCGTCCCACGCAGTTATATGATCAACATCACAGAATCAAGTAGCAGAAGCAACATATTAAATATTGGATATACTAAGATGTCCGTGTTTTAAATTTAGCCAGTAATGTAAAACACGGATTCCACGGTCGTGATGAATAGCCAAACCCACATCCCTAGACCCCTACGAGAGCGGCAAGTAACCCTACCAATTCTAGAGTTAGGAGACATGGTCTCAACTCCTTGAAATGGTCTCCCACTGGACTCTAGAACCCGGTTACTTGTGCTCCCCGCCTTAGGTCTATCCTAATGCGGAAAAGTAAATAATATACAACAGTGACAACATCCTCAACCCGGAAGTGCCCCAATAAAAGAATATTACATACAGATTTTACATGAATGAAAATAAAAACTCTCATCTCACATATAACCCCCGGCTATTCTTTCACGACGATCCAATAAATCATATCAACAACAACACATGATATCACATATCATCAACGTAAACAAATATGCGTATCCCTAAAACTTGTTGACATATAGCAACGAGATTGGGATACCCCACATATTACACTTACTGTCGCAGAAAAGAAAACAGAAAACTACAATAATTAGAATCCGCAATATTCTTAGACATCATAAACCCGGAATATCTCATATTCCGGATTTCATGCCTATCTTTATAAAACTTGTATTTTAGTCTCAAATTGAAAACTCTTTTCAATTGGTTGTTGGATAATTCAACAAGATTCCCGACTTAGTGATCGCGTACAATACGCAATTGCGACGGAGTTTTGATCCGAATCAAAACTTCGTGGCAATCGATCAATTGAGACTAAACGGTTAGGTATACAATATACTAACTAGTTTTCATAAAACTAATTAATCTGGATTCTAATAATTGTATCACACATCACAAAGCTTGTAAAGTAACCGCGACATTACAATTCCGCACGCAATTAGCAAACTAAACCAATTTTTCCAAGACATGAAAAATCCAGTGAGCTAAAGTTCCAAAACCGATCGTTTTAAGCCAATTCGGTAGTCGAAACGAACTCGAAACCCGCCCGAATTTTCGCAGAGGCGAAGATCCCAAAATTAACTATCGAATGAGGGGCCTCGGAGGGTACCCACCCCCGGGGGCAACCTCGAAATGGCCCCTAGGGGAAGGCAGACCCGAGAGCACCCAGTTGGGGTGGTCTCGGGTCACCCACCCCCAAAGTCACCTTGTGGTGGTCTTGGGGTGTGGGTCCGACCTCTGGTACCCCCGAGTGTGCCCGGGGTCCGCACGCTCCACCTCACGGCTTCTCGGTTCAAACTGTGAGCCTGTGGGGTGTGCAAACAACTCAAAACATCATTTTGGAAACTGTTTTTATCGGCAGTTTTTGCGCGACAAAAACGGCGGATTTCTAACGTCGCCACAAGTTACTATAATGTTCTATCTTGGCTCTGAGACCATGAAAGTCGACCCTAGCACCACCATGAGCTTTTAGTAGCATCAAGCATGCCAAATTTTAATTTTTATTAGGTGCTAAGTTAGACTATACAAGATTTTTGCTAGAATATTAGGATTTGCTATGATGATATGAACAACTAAAGCAAGTGAAAGATGGCTATACTCTCGTAGATCGAGTCCTTCACTTCACATGCTCCATGTAGTAGTCCCGCGACTCCACTAGGCTCCACTTGAGGCTTTGGACGAGCTTCCTCCGATGACCTTCGTGCCGAAGATGATCCACGCGAAGTCCCTCTACCTCAAGCTACCTCTACACTAAACTCTTTAGCGTAGTAAACACGCTACAGTCGATCGCTAGTCAAGTGTAGGATGGTGAAGTAGGGGATGTTAAAAGCTCACAAGTTTGTGTTCAAGCTTCATGGTTCACATCACATGTGAGGGTTGAAGCTTGAACTATAGCAATTGAGGAAGAAGAAGAAGCTAAAGAGCAACCATGGGAGCAACTCATGAAAATAGCTAAGTGTTGAATGAGCAAAGAATGAATGGCAACACTTGACCCCCACTCATTCAAGCATGGAATTTTGCAATATAAAATTGCAACCATGCTTGAATAGTGAGTCAAGATGAATAAACAAATATAAATCCTATGCTTGCAACCATGCTCTCATTTTCCACCTCATTTCTATTTTCACAAAAAAGAATTTTATGCCATGCTTCATTATTATATATATATATATATATAATGGAAGAATAATTAGTGAGCTAATGATATTAGTTAAGATATAATTATATTAAATATAATATATATCACATTATTAAATCAACACTTGATTTAATAATCCGGTTATATCACATATGACCGACTAATATCATTTGTCTGTATATCACATTATCAAATCAACACTTGATTCGACAATCTGGTTATATCATATATAACCGACCGATAACAGATACTGCCAGATTACAATACGATATCACATACATGTATTTAATCAGGACCACACATATATCACATATGTGTCTTACTTCGTTTCGCTTGAATCAGGGAACTTCTGTGTGGGACTCTAATACTCATTTCGCTTGAAGGAAGAATGTTTCTTCTGTCATGAGAAGGATCAATGGAAGAAAGATTGCAGGGCTTGGAAAGCCCAGAACCAGGGTGTGAAGCAGGTTGTGGCTTTAGCTTCAAGTGTGTTTGTGATTGAAAATTGTTTGTCAATCACCTTTTTTCTATTTTCCACCTCATTTCTATTTTCACAAAAAAGAATTTTATGCCGTGCTTCATTATATATATATATATATATATATATATATATATATATATATATATATATATATATATATAATGGAAGAATAATTAGTGAGCTAATGATATTAGTTAAGATATAATTATATCAAATATAATATATATCACATTATTAAATCAACACTTGATTTAATAATCCGGTTATATCACATATGACCGACTAATATCATTTGTCTGTATATCACATTATCAAATCAACACTTGATTCGACAATCTGGTTATATCACATATAACCGCCCGATAACAGATAACTGCCAGATTACAATACGGTATCACATACATGTATTTAATCAGGACCACACATATATCGCATATGTGTCATACTTCGTTTCACTTGAACCAGGGAACTTCTGTGTCGGACTCTAATACTCGTTTCTCTTGAAGGAAGAATGTTTCTTCTGTCATAAGAAGGGTCATTTGTAACATTTTCAAAAGTATAAAATATTAATTTTGGGAATTTTTATAATTTAATATTATTTTATTGATTATTTTAATATTAAATCTATAATTAAATGCAAGTAAATATGAAAAATTTGAGAAAAATTATGGAAAATTCCAAAATAGGATAAATTAGTGAATTTTGACATTTTTAAGTTTTTGTGATTAGTTTGACACTAATTTAGTGCTAATCGCGATTAAAATCGCTAATCGGGTTTTTTTGGCAATTTTGTGCAAAACTTGCACATATCACTTTTTCTACACTTGTGCATTTTTCTTGTCATGGTTTTCATTTGGGTTTACTATTCTTGTGAGAAGGTTTTGGGAATTAAAGAGAAAAAAAAAAGAAAAGAAAAGGATAAAGAATGGGGTTGGTGAGAGAGAGGTATGGGTGCACATTTGACTAACACTTAGCTATTTCTCCTCATTTTCCCTCCCTCATCTTGAGCTCCTGCTGCTGCTGCTCCTTTCCCCTCTTCCTCCACCTTCAATCTCTTAAATCATCTCAAAAACAACCCCTAAAGCACACACTCATTTCATTAAAAAGATGCACAAGCTCGAGATCTACGCAATGGACCAAGAAAGCGTGGATTTTGGCCACTAGGGGCAACTCAAGAAAATTCTTGAGTTGCTAATGGAGGTAATTACTGAACCATTAGCTTAATTATAGCCTTTCCTATAACCCCATGTTAAGATTTAACCGATATTGTGTGATATTATGGACTTGGTGATAACCTAGTTAGGGTTTTAGGGAATTGGTGTTGTATTATGAAATTAAGCTCAGTTAAGGTTATACCAACACCCTAGTGTTTGAATTGAAACCCAAAACCTGGAACCCAAACACAGAATACGGATTTTTGAAACCGATATCGGGGAAATTATGGAATCTGTGAAGGTTAATTCGAATCTGCTATCACCCGAGACACCCTAAAATAAAATTGAGTGGACAGTAGTATGTGCAGGCACTCAGGAAGCTAACCCCAAGACCCTAGCCCCCAACTCCCTATCCCGGCCGCCAATTTTCCCCTTTTGGCCGCCAATTGCGGCCTGGGTCCCACCATTTTGGGTCGTGTTGGTTCTGTAGCTCCTACATGTTCATGTTAGTCCCCTCGTATATATAGATTTGTATAAACAGACCTAGGGTGAAATCTGGGACATATTTCCTATGTTGCTGTTTTGGATTCGTGTTTCCGTATTCCGTATTTTTGATTCTGAAATGGTGGATTGTGTTTTGCCTCGACTATTTGTCGTTTATACGACGATATAGAGGATTTATTGATGGTTTTGAAGGCGTGCCATAGGTTCTCACCTATAGGCCCCTTATCGTATCGTTTTGGATTTCATGCGCCGTTTTAGCTTGGATTTGGTTTTAATGCGCATATACGATATGTTGATGTGTAGGTACCCATGAAGGCTTCGGGACGACAAGCAAATGCATGGTGATGTCCGCAAATGATGATGCAAGGTGAGTAGATTATATCTACAGGGGGAAGTCGGGTGGATGGCGTATAGCACCCCCGCAGTCCGTAGATAGAATAATACGTAGTTTATTGTGATAGTTAGGTGTATTATGGATAGTATAGGGTAGAAGTGACTAGTGTAGTTCATAGTCGCGTACCCTAGGATAGAACTTACACCTACACACACACCCTTGCATATTACTTGTACTTACACGGTGTTTGATGATATGGATTGACTTTGGAGATGAGTCGATGATGTGGGCTTGATGACGTGAGATCGGTGATTGGATACGATTCATATGTGGGATATGACTTGTGATTTCTTGCGGGCTTGGGATATGTGCTTACCCTCGCATGCAGACTTTATTAATGGTATCGATTTGTACTAGGCATAGAGTAGTACCCCAGATTATATGATCTGATGATAGTGATACATGTTATGTGATGAGATAGTGAGATGTTGACCCGTACCCAGCTATTGGAATGCCGTACGATGATTTACCGTACGAGCCTATATTGATGATAGATCCGCGCTCATGACTTGAGGATGTCATACGATATACTGTATCGTACGCGATACTATTGAGGCGGAATCACCGACTATATATCTATATATTTATCGACTCAGATTTAGGCGGTTTCCATACCCCTCCCGACTTACTTGATACTTAGGTCAGTTGTTGCATAGTAGATGTTAGACTAGACCCGAGTCATACCTATTTCAAAACTAACGAATCGGGAATATTGCAAGATAGGAAAAGGGGATTCTACGGATATTTTCAAATGTGTAGCGTCTATTTTCTAACACCATAGCCCTTGTTTTACCAAAAACCCCAATTCGTCTTATTTCAAAAGGCAAGGCTGCATGATATAGCTTTTGAGTTAGATTCTTTACTATTGCGTTGATTTTTTATTGCACCTGTTCATACTATTTGCATCGCATTACTTGTGCTTATTGTTATATTACCATCATGTTGTTAGGACACCAGCACCATTATCGATGATGCTTATGTTCCACGTACACTACTTGCCGGCTCACACACTTCATCATCGATAATTGCCATGCCACTACACAGTAGTATTGTTGCATTCATGATATGATTCTCGCATGACATATTGTACACATAGACCTGTACACAAACATATATGATTTTGACTTGATTAGAGATTTGAGGGCCGCAAGCTATTCTCTAAAAAACTGATTTAGTCTAAAGGAGCGGTTTCCCTCGACATATGCACATTACCATTTATATGTGACTTGACATGCTACCCATACTTGATGCTTATATCACATCTGATCATCATATTGTAGCTCATTTATATGTGACTTGACATGCTACCCATACTTGATGCTTATATCACATCTGATCATCATATTGTAGCTCATTTATATGTGACTTGACATGCTACCCATACTTGATGCTTATATCACATCTGATCATCATATTGTAGCTCATTTATATGTGACTTGACATGCTACCCATACTTGATGCTTATATCACATCTGATCATCATATTGTAGCTCATCTATATGTGACTTGACATGCTACCCATACTTGATGCTTATATCACATCTGATCATCATATTGTAGCTCATTTATATGTGACTTGACATGCTACCCAAACTTGATGCTTATATCACATCTGATCATCATATTGTAGCTCATCTATATGTGACTTGACATGCTACCCATACTTGATGCTTATATCACATCTGATCATCATGTTGTAGCTCATCTATATGTGACTTGACATGATATTTATATTTGACGCACATATCATATCGGATTTGGTTTGGATTATATGTGATTTCTGGATTTGGGAACCGTAGCTATTTCAAATATGTAATCATTTAAAAACCCGGTTCCCTTGATATGATATTTCGGTGCGTCCACCTTGTGTTTTCTCGGTGCTAGAGTGATATATGAAAACCCGAATCGAGGAGGCGGTCGAGGCCGATTACGGGTACATGGTGGACCCGGTATGGTACCCCGGGGCGAGAACGGTTTCGCTGTGTGATAGACGGTGAGCCCGGCAGAGGGACTACTACCTACCGGTGATTGTATTTGAGCTCGGCGGATATCTGGAGGATACCGTCCGGAGTTGAGAGATGGACATGGGTTGACTCGTACTGCCGGGGGCCGAGGGCCGATACCGCAGACGGAGCCCCATATGGACGAGGATTTACGTGTCGATGCTAGGTACGGGTTTCTTGTTGCTTTTCCATGATTTTGCTTATATCCTCGTATTGCATACATGACGTTTATTGTCATTGGGTGACGGGTGGACGGGTTCCACGTATATACAGACATGGATCATATACAGACTGGATTTACACTGATCATACTTCATTTGTATATATAACAGGGTATGAGGGCGCTGTTATATATACCCTTACACCAATATTAGTGGTATGGGACGCTAATATATGTGTATTGATATCATTGATATTTCATCATATTTACTTCATGCAGACATACCTTATACTGATGACATGTTATTACCTGAGTACTTGGCACCACATACCTGTTTAGATGTTGATTTGCCACCTTATCATGTATCAGGCTTATTCCTTGAGATTTATTACTGATTGTTGACCTAGGTTTATGTCTTGCATTCGGTTTCTGCTTGTAGATGTTTCTATTCACGAGTTGGCAACTCACCCCCGTTGTGCCACAGTTCTTGCAGGTTCTGCCGTACAGGTTTCATTGCGGCATTTCTCGCACACTACCTTCTTGCGGGTGAATTGCTTTTGGTAGGTGGATTCTTTCGCATCAAGAACCACCATTGTATTTATTTTATTTCATTGTATCTAGAATTTCCATCAACCAAAACTTGTATATTGTTTCAGACCTAGACTAGTGATGTATTATTCGACCTTAGAGTCGCGCTTAGTAGTATTGGGGTTTTCTTGTCGCTTTTGAGCTTTCTTTGGATTTGATCCTCGCCACTTGGCGTTGTATATTATATCATTGCTGCATGTGTGGTTGTGACCGTCAATTGACAAAGAGCTAGCTCCCGCTTGGAGATGCCTTTATCATTGCATATACATATTGTTATCCTTGTTGTACCCCATTCGGGGCCAGATTTACAAAAGAAACTCTGCCGAAATTTTTAGAAAAGACTGTACTGTTTTTAAAATGCATATTCGGCTTAGTTATTTAAAAACCTTGATTTCAAACATGTTTTCCTTCACTTCTTTAAACCAGTTTCTTTACTTATTCTTAAAAATGGTTTTAGATTTCTGGGCTTTTGGCTTACTTGGATCAGATGGAGTCCTATAGACTTCATATGGTTCGAGGGCCAGTCACGTGCTCTTTCGGGTCGTGACAAAGTTGGTATCAGAGCGCTAGGTTGACCTTGGTTCGAGTCTAAGTTTGACTATGTGGAGCCTAGGGCGTTGTTTATATACGGAACTCAGGCTTGACCTTACGGGACTTAGACTTGGTCGAGGGGGTATTAGACCCGAACTTTCGTCGTATTAGGATGACCCTTGGTTGATGGAATAGGTGACTAAAGTAGAGTGACGTACCGTTGGTATGTTCCGCGGCATACTTATGACACGCCACTCCGCTTAAGGAACCTTAGGATGTACATACTTTCGAGATCAGTGATTCTCTTTATATCCGGGATTATACATTCATTTGAGATCCCCGATTCTATTAGTTTCATGATCATACCTTCATTGATACTGTTCCTTCCTATGATCATGTATCCACTTTGGATCTGTTGTTTCCTTTCTTGCCATTGATGTGCTCTCTTTGATACTCGATCGAGGTTCCTGTCACCATGTTTGAGCGCAGTTGGGACTGCTGCTAGGGTTACGGCCGGTGTGAGCTCGTTTGGTACGAGGGCCGACCATTGTGTTTTCTGGTGACATGGGAACGTCTCGAGTTAGTATTGGTGATTGTGACCTCTAGTGGAGGCGAGTGCTTGGTTTTGCACCGGATGATCGGGCCATTGTTAGAGCTGTCAGTTGAGAGAGGACTGATGATGTACAGCATACCTCAGAGATTGTGATGTCGCCTACCGTGCAGACAGATGGACCAACTGTTGCTGAGATTGACAGGATGTCGCTTCCGAAGCTTACGAGCTGAGATTGCCGTAGCTTTCAGGCAGATATGAGACAGATGATAGCTAGTCTACCCGATTGAGAGACGAAGGTGATTCGTCCGATCTTGCGCCAGAGCGTGCCCAGTGAGTTGAAGATTTCCAGTGTGGAGAGTCTTACTCAGATCTAGAGCAGACCGATTCAGAGATGACCGCCACTGTGTCGCTTTTCCTGGAGGATTGAGACGCTGTTCGGCGTACAGGCGAATGAGCCAGTAGCTGCTGCAGATGATGAGATATCGCCCAGATGGTTGGAGCTACTGCAGCGTGAGCATATACTTAGAGAGATGATAGCGAGTCGCTAGTCACCTGAGGATAAATGACTAGGACATGTGGTTCGTTCGGTTACCGATGCGAGGTCATCAGATAGATTGTTTCCAGCTAGAGATGACTTCACGCAGATTCGTTGAGAGTCGATTGAGACGATCGAATGTCAGGAGCCTATTTTCCAAGTTTAAAGTATACGGAAAGACATGCAGGTGATTCTATGGACCCTCTAGAAGAATGAAACCCTAACTCGACTTAATGACCGTGTGAAAGCCTTTGAACCTTCGGGTTTGCGGCGGTTCCTCGGCGCCATTAGTGAGGCTTGGGTTTGCCCTTCTACGGCTGGACCACCGACTCTGTGGCATGTACTCGATACTATTAAACTATACCCGAGATGTGAGCTCTTGGGGGATTATGAGGATCTGACGAGTCGATCGGATGGTTCGACATCTTTCGGATATCGTGATGGGATACTGCTTGGGAGACTCCAGATGCGAGCGTAGCCGTCGGAGCGCAATTCGTGTAGCCACGATGAGTTATGTCCGAATCAGTCGACATTTGAGCAGAGTGAAGAAAAGGGTTCGTACGAGATTTCGACGAGATGACGTCCCACTCCGCCGACATCAGAGATGTGATATGCACCCAGAGGCGTGGTATATGGATATATCTTCAAGAAAGAAGCGCGATAAGTATGCAGCCATTCCGGAATAAGCTTTAGCTTCAGCATTGGATGACGACTTCCGGGCAATTCGGCAGGATTGAGATTTGAGAAAGAAACCTCGACAGTACCTTTCCGGAATACGATACGAGAAGACCTAGACCCAGGAGTGGTCATTTTGTGCACACCCAGCAGGACAGAGTTCGGCATGGTCGACGAGGTAGTTGACCAGGTTCGGATAAAGGGACTTACCCAGATGCGTTGCGAATTGATCAAGGACGGACGAGTGATGAGTATTCCCCCGATGGTTGGGACGTGTTCCCGAGGACCTGTTCGGCCTGACATCTTCTACAGAATGATGAAGCTACAGAGTACGCGATTTCGAGTTCGTGCGGGAGACTTCAGTTTGGCCATGGCTGAGAACAGTGCAGTGCGTAGATAGCATGGCGTGACGTCAAAGTGGACGACGATAGAGACTAGTGGAACAAGAGGTTCGTGTGAGACACTGACGAGCTGCCATTACTTCCCGTCGAGACTAGAGACCTGATATGCTTACAGAGACGTTGGGATGTGACCAGTTTCTGAGAAAATTTTGTGCTGAGGACACAGGTGTCTTTTGAGCGAGTAGAGGTTATGCAAGGAAGCCAGCCTCTGTACAGATCGGCATAGGCATGATTGGAAGAGACCTTCCAGGACATTGCTGCAATGATGTTTGCACCCAGGATCAGATGGGTGACGTGCATTCAGAGAGCCGGAGGCCGACGCCAGTGATATGCTGCCTTACGAGTGGTCATGAGGATTGACCGAGAGGTGACCAGAGAAGTGCCAGAACGGAATCGTCCCCGTTAGCACACCTGACAGGGCCGATGAGCCGATTGACTGCGTGATAGGAAATCCGCAGAGAAGATAAGGACCCAGAGTCAGAGGACGCCAGACCGTGAGCAAGAGGCAAGTAGATATCCTGCGCTGCTAGCAGTGGATGCACCGACTCCTTCTTGACCTTGAAGGAGGAACTACCGACGACGGTATCTATGATTTGCGATTTTGTGATTCGATTATCACGTATCCGTCATTTTGGATTTCGGTATTTTGGGCGTTCTGTTTGCATGATTTAGTTTTGATGACTGAGTTTCATGATATTGGTTTCATGCACCCACTGGATATTTATATATTTTGCGCTGAGTTATTACATTTGAGATATTGATTGAGATTTCATGCCTACTGTATTCAGTGATTTGATTTGCACTTCCAGCGTAGTTTTCATGCACCTTTAGTGTTTTGACATACGATTCTGGTGCACGCCAGATGCACTAAATCGGAATTCTTCGTGCATTTCATATGCACTTGATTTTTCTGTCAGGCACACACGTTGCCTACGACCGATGTTTCGTGCACACCCGTTGCACCTAGATGTTGTTTTCTACACCTGTTTGACACATATATGGATTTTGATTCCTTGCGCACCAGACGCACAGGATATTCCTATACATATACATTTTGTGGATTGATTTCTAGTAGAGCAGTACATTTTTACGATATTCTCTATGTATTGATGTTTTCGGAACCCCGACAAATTGGATTACTACTGAATTTGTTTTAGTATTGGGAGTTTAAAGTTAAATTCGGGGACCGAATTTCTTTAAGGGGGGTAGATTGTAACATTTTCAAAAGTATAAAATATTAATTTTGGGAATTTTTATAATTTAATATTATTTTATTGATTATTTTAATATTAAATCTATAATTAAATGCAAATAAATAGGAAAAATTTGAGAAAAATTATGGAAAATTCCAAAATAGGATAAATTAGTGAATTTTGACATTTTTAAGTTTTTGTGATTAGTTTGACACTAATTTAGTGCTAATCGCGATTAAAATCGCTAATCGGGTTTTTTTGGCAATTTTGTGCAAAACTTGCACATATCACTTTTTCTACACTTGTGCATTTTTCTTGTCATGGTTTTCATTTGGGTTTACTATTCTTGTGAGAAGGTTTTGGGAATTAAAGAGAAAAAAAAAAGAAAAGAAAAGGATAAAGAATGGGGTTGGTGAGAGAGAGGTATGGGTGCACATTTGACTAACACTTAGCCATTTCTCCTCATTTTCCCTCCCTCATCTTGAGCTGCTGCTGCTGCTGCTCCTTTCCCCTCTTCCTCCACCTTCAATCCCTTAAATCATCTCAAAAACAACCCCTAAAGCACACACTCATTTCATTAAAAAGATGCACAAGCTCGAGATCTACGCAATGGACCAAGAAAGCGTGGATTTTGGCCACTAGGGGCAACTCAAGAAAATTCTTGAGTTGCTAATGGAGGTAATTACTGAACCATTAGCTTAATTATAGCCTTTCCTATAACCCCATGTTAAGATTTAACCGATATTGTGTGATATTATGGACTTGGTGATAACCTAGTTAGGGTTTTAGGGAATTGGTGTTGTATTATGAAATTAAGCTCAGTTAAGGTTATACCAACACCCTAGTGTTTGAATTGAAACCCAAAACCTGGAACCCAAACACAGAATACGGATTTTTGAAACCGATATCGGGGAAATTATGGAATCTGTGAAGGTTAATTCGAATCTGCTATCACCCGAGACACCCTAAAATAAAATTGAGTGGACAGTGGTATGTGCAGGCACCCAGGAAGCTAACCCCAAGACCCTAGCCCCCAACTCCCTATCCCGGCCGCCAATTTTCCCCTTTTGGCCGCCAATTGAGGCCTGGGTCCCACCATTTTGGGTCGTGTTGGTTCTGTAGCTCCTACATGTTCATGTTAGTCCCCTGGTATATATAGATTTGTATAAACAGACCTAGGGTGAAATCTGGGACATATTTCCTATGTTGCTGTTTTGGATTCGTGTTTCCGTATTCCGTATTTTTGATTCTGAAATGGTGGATTGTGTTTTGCCTCGACTATTTGTCGTTTATACGACGATATAGATGATTTATTGATGGTTTTGAAGGCGTGCCATAGGTTCTCACCTATAGGCCCCTTATCGTATCGTTTTGGATTTCATGCGCCGTTTTAGCTTGGATTTGGTTTTAATGCGCATATACGATATGTTGATGTGTAGGTACCCATGAAGGCTTCGGGACGACAAGCAAATGCATGGTGATGTCCGCAAATGATGATGCAAGGTGAGTAGATTATATCTACAGGGGGAAGTCGGGTGGATGGCGTATAGCACCCCCGCAGTCCGTAGATAGAATACTATGTAGTTTATTGTGATAGTTAGGTGTACTATGGATAGTATAGGGTAGAAGTGACTAGTGTAGTTCATAGTCGCGAACCCTAGGATAGAACTTACACCTACACACACACACCCTTGCATATTACTTGTACTTACACGGTGTTTGATGATATGGATTGACTTTGGAGATGAGTCGATGATGTGGGCTTGATGACGTGAGATCGGTGATTGGATACGATTCATATGTGGGATATGACCTGTGATTTCTTGCGGGCTTGGGATATGTGCTTACCCCCGCATGCAGACTTTATTAATGGTATCGATTTGTACTAGGCATAGAGTAGTACCCCAGATTATATGATCTGATGATAGTGATACATGTTATGTGATGAGATAGTGAGATGTTGACCCGTACCCAGCTATTGGAATGCCGTACGATGATTTACCGTACGAGCCTATATTGATGATAGATCCGCTCTCATGACTTGAGGATGTCATACGATATACTGTATCGTACGCGATACTAATGAGGCGGAATCACCGACTATATATCTATATATTTATCGACTCAGATTTAGGCGGTTTCCATACCCCTCCCGACTTACTTGATACTTAGGTCAGTTGTTGCATAGTAGATGTTAGACTAGACCTGAGTCATACCTATTTCAAAACTAACGAATCGGGAATATTGCAAGATAGGAAAAGGGGATTCTACGGATATTTTCAAATGTGTAGCGTCTATTTTCTAACACCGTAGCCCTTATTTTACCAAAAACCCCGATTCGTCTTATTTCAAAAGGCAAGGCTGCATGATATAGCTTTTGAGTTAGATTCTTTACTATTGCGTTGATTTTCGATTGCACATGTTCATACTATTTGCATCGCATTACTTGTGCTTATTGTTATATTACCATCATGCTGTTAGGACACCAGCACCATTATCGATGATGCTTATGTTCCACGTACACTACTTGCCGGCTCACACACTTCATCATCGATAATTGCCATGCCACTACACAGTAGTACTGTTGCTTTCATGATATGATTCTCGCATGACATATTGTACACATAGACCTGTACACAAACATATATGATTTTGACTTGATTAGAGATTTGAGGGCCGCAAGCTATTCTCTAAAAAACTGATTTAGTCTAAAGGAGCGGTTTCCCTCGACATATGCACATTACCATTTATATGTGACTTGACATGCTACCCATACTTGATGCTTATATCACATCTGATCATCATATTGTAGCTCATTTATATGTGACTTGACATGCTACCCATACTTGATGCTTATATCACATCTGATCATCATATTGTAGCTCATTTATATGTGACTTGACATGCTACCCATACTTGATGCTTATATCACATCTGATCATCATATTGTAGCTCATTTATATGTGACTTGACATGCTACCCATACTTGATGCTTATATCACATCTGATCATCATATTGTAGCTCATCTATATGTGACTTGACATGCTATCCATACTTGATGCTTATATCACATCTGATCATCATATTGTAGCTCATCTATATGTGACTTGACATGCTACCCATACTTGATGCTTATATCACATCTGATCATCATGTTGTAGCTCATCTATATGTGACTTGACATGATATTTATATTTGACGCACATATCATATCGGATTTGGTTTGGATTATATGTGATTTCTGGATTTGGGAACCGTGGCTATTTCAAATATGTAATCATTTAAAAACCCGGTTCCCTTGATATGATATTTCGGTGCGTCCACCATGTGTTTTCTCGGTGCTAGAGTGATATATGAAAACCCGAATCGAGGAGGCGGTCGAGGCCGATTACGGGTACATGGTGGACCCGGTATGGTACCCCGGGGCGAGAACGGTTTCGCTGTGTGATAGACGGTGAGCCCGGCAGAGGGACTACTACCTACCGGTGATTGTATTTGAGCTCGGCGGATATCTGGAGGATACCGTCCGGAGTTGAGAGATGGACATGGGTTGACTCGTACTGCCGGGGGCCGACGGCCGATACCGCAGACGGAGCCCCATATGGACGAGGATTTACGTGTCGATGCTAGGCACGGGTTTCTTGATGCTTTTCCATGATTTTGCTTATATCCTCGTATTGCATACATGACGTTTATTGTCATTGGGTGACGGGTGGACGGGTTCCACGTATATACAGACATGGATCATATACAGACTGGATTTACACTGATCATACTTCATTTGTATATATAACAGGGTATGAGGGCGCTGTTATATATACCCTTACAGCAATATTAGTGGTATGGGACGCTAATATATGTGTATTGATATCATTGATATTTCATCATATTTACTTCATGCAGACATACCTTATACTGATGACATGTTATTACCTGAGTACTTGGCACCACATACCTGTTTAGATGTTGATTTGCCACCTTATCATGTATCAGGCTTATTCCTTGAGATTTATTACTGATTGTTGACCTAGGTTTATTTCTTGCATTCGGTTTCTGCTTGTAGATGTTTCTATTCACGAGTTGGCAACTCATCCCCGTTGTGCCACAGTTCTTGCAGGTTCTGCCGTACAGGTTTCATTGCGGCATTTCTGGCACACTACCTTCTTGCGGGTGAATTGCTTTTGGTAGGTGGATTCTTTCGCATCAAGAACCACCATTGTATTTATTTTATTTCATTGTATCTAGAATTTCCATCAACCAAAACTTGTATATTGTTTCAGACCTAGACTAGTGATGTATTATTCGACCTTAGAGTCGCGCTTAGTAGTATTGGGGTTTTCTTGTCGCTTTTGAGCTTTCTTTGGATTTGATCCTCGCCACTTGGCGTTGTATATTATATCATTGCTGCATGTGTGGTTGTGACCGTCAATTGACGAAGAGCTAGCTCCCGCTTGGGGATGCCTTTATCATTGCATATACATATTGTTATCCTTGTTGTACCCCATTCGGGGCCAGATTTACAAAAGAAACTCTGCCGAAATTTTTAGAAAAGACTGTACTGTTTTTAAAATGCATATTCGGCTTAGTTATTTAAAAACCTTGATTTCAAACATGTTTTCCTTCACTTCTTTATACCAGTTTCTTTACTTATTCTTAAAAATGGTTTTAGATTTCTGGGCTTTTGGCTTACTTGGATCAGATGGAGTCCTATAGACTTCATATGGTTCGAGGGCCAGTCACGTGCACTTTCGGGTCGTGACATCATTGGAAGAAAGATTGCAGGGCCTGGAAAGCCCAGAACCAGGGTGCGGAGCAGGTTGTGGCATTAGCTTCAAGTGTGTTTGTGATTGAAAATTGTCTGGCAATCAACCCTACTTCCTGGTTATTGGATACCGGATCAGGATCTCATATCTGTAATTCTTTGCAGACAATGAGAAACCGTAGAGTTTTGAATGCGGATGATATGACCCTCAGGGTTGCTAACAGAGCAAGCGTGTATGCTGTGTCCGTAGGGGAATATCACTTAGGATTGACAAGTGGACGTGTTTTGGTTTTGCGCAACTGTTTTTATGTACCTAGTTTGACTTGTAATATCATTTATGTATCTTTGTTATCTAAAGAAGGTTATGATTTTACATTTGTAAGCGATGTCGTATACATCCACCTTAATCATGTTTTAATTGGATCGGGTACACTAAACAACGGTATATACGTATTAAACCAACTACAAGTTTTCAATGTCCAGAACACACACAAAAGAATGTCTCCAGAATTAAATCAAGCTTTCTTATGGCATTGTAGACTGGGTCACATCAACGAAACACGGTTAACCAAGTTACACAAAGAGAGATATTTGGATCCGTTCGAATATCATTCTTATGCAACTTGTCAATCATGTCTCAAAGGAAAGATGACAAAGACTCCGTTCACTGGACACGAAGTAAGAACGAGCGAGCTCTTAGGACTCATACACAGCGACGTGTGTGGTCCAATGTCTACACATGCAAGAAATGGTTATTCCTATTTCATTACTTTTACGGATGATTTCTCTATGTATGAACATGTCTTCTTGATGAAAGATAAATCCGAGGCCTTTGAAAAATTCCGAGAATATAAGAATGAAGTAGAAAAATAAACCGGAAAAAGTATCAAGACACTGAGATCTGATCGAGGTGATGAATACTTGAGTGCCGAGTTCCTGGATTACCTAAAGGAGAATGGAATTCTCTCTCAGCTTACTCCTCCATACACGCCAGAACACAACGGTGTATCGGAGAGACGGAACCGAACCTTATTGTATATGATACGTTCCATGATGAGTAACGCTGAGTTACCGCGATCATTCTGGGTCTATGTACTAGAATCAGCTGCATATCTTTTGAACAAGATTCCTATCAAGACTGTACCTACCACACCATATCAGATGTGGAATGGGAAGAAACCCTATCTTCAGTATCTGAAGATATAGGAATGTCCAGTTTTTGTCAAAAAGCAGCATGCAGACAAGCTCGAGGCACGCTCAGTACTGTGTAAGTTTGTGGGATACCCAAAGAACTCCAGGGGTATCTTTTCTATTACGCAGAGAAACAAAAGGTTTTTGTTTCTCGTCATGCCCATTTCTTGGAAACTCAATTTTTAGAAAAAGAGATAAGTGGGAGCGCAATAGAACTGGAAGAAATTCTATAACCACAAGCTATTACTGAAAGCATAGTGGAATCAGAAGTTTCAAAAGAACACGACATCCCTGTGCCACTCCGCAGGAGTAGTAGGCAGTCTCATTCGCCCGAGAGATACTACGGTTTTCTCGTGGACGGGGATAGAGAGGATTACATCATTGACAATGATGAGCCAACTAGCTTCCAGCAAGCTATTCAGAGCAGAGACTCCGTAAAATGGTTGGATACAATGCGGACCGAGATGGAGTCCATGTACACCAACAAAGTATGGACTTTGGACATTGCTCCAGAAGGGGGTAAAACTCGTAGGCTGCAAATGGATCTTCAGAAAGAAGATTGGTGTAGATGGACAGGTTGAAACCTATAAGGCTAGACTTGTTGCAAAAGGTTTTCGTCAAAGACCGGGTTTGGACTATGATGGATCTTTTTCTCCAGTGGCTATGCTCAAATCCATTCGGATCCTTCTTGCCATTGCTGCCTTCCACGATTATGTGATTTGGCAGATGGACGTAGAGACCGCTTTTCTAAATGGAAATTTGGAAGAGTGCGTCTATATGGATCAGCCATAGAGTTTCATTCAGAGTGGGAGCAGCAAGAAAGTGTGCAAGTTGCTTAAATCCGTTTATGGATTAAATCAGGCATCGCGGAGTTAGAACATCTGTTTTGATGAGACGGTCAAAGAATTTGACTTTATCAAAAATCCAGATGAACCATGTATTTATAGTAAGATTGTAGCAAGAACTGATGTATTCCTCGTCTTGTACGTGGATGACATTCTCTTGATAGGAAATGACATTCCTATGCTACAATCTGTCAAAGGATTCTTGTCACAAAGGTTCTCCATAAGAGACCTGGGTGATGCCTCTTACAATCTGAGGATCCAGATCTATCGTGATAGATCTAATAGGATGTTAGGACTTTCACAGTCCAGGTACATCAACACCATACTTAAAATATTCGGTATGGAAGATTCGAAGCGTGGTAATCTACCGGCTTGTCACGGAATCACCCTCTCCAAAGAGATGTCTCCCAAGAATGATTTGGAAAGGGATCGCATGTCAGCTATACACTACGCTTCTGCGGTAGGCTCTATAATGTATGTGATATTGTGTACCAGACCAGATGTTGCTTACGCACTAAACATGGTAAGCCGGTATCGGTCAAACCCTGAGAAGAAGCACTGGATAGCAATAAAGAACATTCTCAAGTACCTGAGAAGGACTAATGGGATGTTCTTGGTGTACAACGGAAAAGACCTCCAGATCGAGGCCTTAGCTGACTCCAGTTTCCAGAGTGACAAGGATGACTCCAAGTCCATGTCGGGTCATGTCTTTACCCTCAATAGAGGGGAGATCTGTTGGAAGAGCTCCAAACAGGACACCGTTGCTGACTCGACGATTGAAGCGGAGTATATCGCCGCATGTGATGCCGCAAAAGAAGCAATCTGGATGAGGAAGTTCTTAACAGAACTTCAGGTGGTTTCGTCCATTGTTGATCCAATACCTCTGTATTGTGACAACGGGGCCATTGCTTTAGCGAAGGAACCCAGGTCCCATCAGAAGTCCAGACATATCTTGAGACGGTATCACATGATCAGGGAGATCGTGGATCGCCGGGAGATCGAGATGCAGAGAGTTGCTACGGAGAACAACACTGCAGATCCATTCACAAAGGTCATCCATCAGACGCGGTTCGAGAGGCTATTCGAGATAATATGTCTGCGATACGCCAACACATGGCCTTAGTACAAGTGGAAGATTGTTAGTGTTATATGCCCTAGAGGCCATTATTGTATAGTAGTAGTTTGTATATTACATTTTGGAAGCTTGGGATATACACAGATTTTATGACAGTCTTGCTCAATATGGCAGTATGCTACTTGGTTTGTTTCTATCTTAATATGTGTATATGTTTCTTTTAACGTATCGCTAATACATATTGGTATAGCCCTTAGGATCTTTGCTTGATTACCAGCGTTGTGATGGCAGTCACACTAGTGGGGGCTGGGTAATCTATAAGCACATCCTTATACAGGTCCCTAGTCGTAAGATTTTCGAAACAGGGCATCGATACTCCAGAGTAGACTAGTATATACGTTTCTCATCCCAGCAGGGGAGATGGTCTGTCCCATAGCCATTAGTACGTCGTACTGGAGATAATATGCAGGTGCTCATTGGGTTATGAGTTACACTGGACGGACTCGTGGGGAACTGTTGGTACTATACCTATCGTTAGGTAGCAGTTCCCAGGTGACATAAGTACGGTATAGTCCGTTGACTTGACACTGCTATTGCGCCTCGAGTGTGTTCCCACTGTTCTTTAATTACTACCCTACCGCGGCTCTGATGAGTCATGCAAACAGGTAATAGTTGGATGCAGTGCCGAAGCACTTGGAGGCAGTGGCGGTTAGATATGATTCGTCTTTCCTGGTGTTGGGGGTTGATGTCACGCTGTGATTCAGAAAGCCATTATACAAAGTCCCTGGCCAGGACAAGCGAGATTTACTGGTAGGTACTCCAGTAGTTTCTCATGGTGTTTTGGACTACACTCCGACACGACTTATTGCGCCATTAGGCGTCTGACGTTTACCGTCACCTAGGCCCGATATGCGATACTCTTAGACGAACAAACCGGACTGTACAAAGATTGCCGTAGATAGGCTCAGTAGAAGTTCGGATGAGTTTGCCCATCGGTCTTCTTATCGACAGATACCTGGATAGCCGTTACGTACAGCTAGTAACGCTGACGGCTTGCGGTTAAACCCATTGCCAGTATAGTGTCGAGTCTTTAAAGTCCCACACAGAGGGTTTCCCTGCTTCGGGCAAAACGATGTAGATGTCGTATGGTTTTACGACAGAGTTCGAAAATATACGTGTACTTGTGCACGTATGATGTTCGGACGGATTATACTAGTGGGCTTTGGTTTAAGACAAATCCTAGTATTAGATTATTGGATTAGTTTCGTCTCTTTGTATTCGTGTTTCTCGGAATATAGATATGGGTATGTATATACGGATGATAGGCATTCTTGTAATTCTCTCAAGATTGCTTTTAGAAGGAGACATCTCATTAGGGTTTTTATTATTTGATTAAAACAATTATGAGATGAAGGAAATGAATTGTTATTTTTATATGATAATTGAAGCATGGCTACTTGGTTTGACTATTGAGGCATGGATTGACTTAGATATTTTGTGAGATATTTTTGTAGCATAGATATTTTGTGTGAGATATTTTTTTGAGCATGCTTATAGTCATATCAAGAGCCATATTCTATTATCATTATCAAAAACACTTTCTCTTTCCTCAAGCTCTCTCTTCTTCTTCCTCTCAACCCTTATTGTCTCATGTGTTGAGAATTCTAGTGTTAGTGAGACTTAGCTATCCAAAATCACTCTCTACTCACTCTAGGCTACTTATTAGCACACTAAATATCCTAGTTACCTTAACTTAGAGGTAGAAGCTCAAGGTAGACACTCTCGGGTGGATCTTCATCGACTCGAGAAGGCCGACGAGGAGGCACGATCCCTACACACTCCAAGAAGCTCACAAGAAGAAGGACTAGTAGCTTGAGGTATAACTCTCTTACAAAGTAGTTAAACCTCATAGTTTGCTAGCTAGTTAGGGTTTAGTATCGATCCTGGAGTTTATTCGACATTATGATGCATATAAAAATCATTTTTTTGCAAACTCCGCGTCCCCGCGAACACGTGGGGTGCGTGGCATCGACTTACAAACCTAACCATCACCCTCTTAATACCATGATCACTCTCTACTAATTAATTTTGGCAGCATAGAGTACATATGAGTGGTCCTATTTTATAGGCAAGCCTTAATCCTATAAAAAAGATAAGAGATAAATCTAAATTTATCAAAACGGATATGCTGCAGATTTGCCATCGACAGACGTCTAACCCATACTTGGGCAGACGTCAGTCTCCAATCTGTATCCTTTCGTTTTCCTTGTTCAGACATCTGTCATGTCCCTAGACGTTTGTTCTAAAGCCTCGGGTTAGGCTTCATTTGCTTCACCAGATGTCTGAACCACACTTGGTTAGATATTTGGCCTTCAGTCTCGGGTCAGGGCTTGATCTTCTGCAGACATGTACCATGCTGGCCTTCAGACGTCTGTCTTTGCTCTGTGTTTCTGACATTTTATGTCCAGACGTTTGCCCTTGTCTTTGGCAGACGTCTGACCTGATGCATTCTTCACAATTTCTAACGATCTCCCACTTGAAGATACTTCAACCATGATTCTCAACTCTAGTGGACTTTACATGACTTCTCTCCACCCTCTCCTTATCAGATTTTTATAGAGAGGTTCACCAAATCGTAACAAAGCTCCAGCTTGTCTTTGTCTACGACTTTAGGGAACATATCCGCCGGATTCTTTTCTACCGCGATCTTTGGAATGTCAACCCGCCTTCTTCAACCGTAATGCGAATGAAATGATACCGCACTTTGATGTGCTTCGTCCGAGAGTTATATACCGCGTTCTTTGCCAAATGTATCGCGTTTTGACCGTTGCTCTAAAAGGTGTTAGTCTTGCTTCTTGCTCAATTCTTCAAGTAACCCTTACAACTATATCATCTCCTTACTGGATTTTATGATCGTCGCGTATTCAGCTTCCGTAGTCGACAATGCCATCACTTTCTGTAATTGAGAGACCCAACTCACCGATGTTCTTCCAACAGTAAACACGTACCCCGTATGCTCTTCCCGCTATCTCGATCATCCGAGTAGTCCGTAACCTTGCACTTTTAGAGAGTCACTCCCGAAACATAAGTATTGATTTGATGTACCCCTTAGATACCTCAACATCCACTTCACTGCATTCTAATGCTTCTTACCCAGGTTTTGCATATACCTGCTAACAACTTCCACTACATGTGCAATATCAGGTCTCGTACTTACCATCGCATACATCAAACTCCTCACCGCAAATGCATAAGGCATGCTCGTCATCTCATCTATTTTCTTTTGATTTGTTGGGCACAACCCCTTACTGAGTTTGAAATGTTTCGCTAAGGGCGTAGTTACCGGCTTTCACTTGTCCATATTGAACCACTTCGAAACCTTTTCAATGTAGTCCCTATGCGATAACCACAACTTTCGCTGCTTCCTATCTCTCACGATCTTCATAACCAAGATTTGCTTTGCCGCTCCCAAATCCTTCATGAAGAATTTTTCAGCCATCTTCTTCAAACTTTGAATCATCTCGAAATTCGGACCAGCTACTAGCATATCAACGTATAGTGATAGAATAATAAAGTCGTCGTCCTTAAAAATTTGAACATAAAAGCAATGATCTGATTCACAGTGCACAAATTCTGTCTCCAGCATAAATTGACCGGACTTGAGATACCAATGTCTAAAAGCTTGCTTAAGGTCGTACAAACTCTTCCGCAGTTTATACACCATAGTTTCTTTCCCCTTCACTTCGTATCCCGGTGGCTGAATCATATAGATCTCCTCTAAGTCTCCATAAAGGAACACGGTCTTGACATCCAGCTGCTCTAAGTGCATGTCCTCCACTGCCACGATACTAAGAACATCCGAATAGATGTAATCTTTACAACAAGGGAAAATATTTCTTGATAGTCAATACCTTGCTTTTGTGTGTAACTTTTGACTACCAAACGAACCTTATACCGCTTCACACCATCAGTCTTATCTTTAATACTATACACCTATCTGTTTAGCAACGCCTTACGACCCTTGGGTAGCTTTACTAGTTCCCACGTACGGTTCTTCTTCAAAGAATCCATCTTCTCGTCCATAGTTTGCTCCTACTGCTTTCTAGCACCGTCGCTTCTTGCTTCTTCAAGGGATTCAGGCTCTTCCGAATCTGTGTACATCAAGAAGTCAGTAACAAGTCTATCAGGTAGCCTCCTATCTTGCATAGATCTCCTTAGAACTGGTACATCTGGTTGCTGAACATGGTCACCATCATGTTCTTGAACCTGATCCTGCACTACAGCTTCGTCCAAATTCTGATCTACACTTGTAGACACCTGATTGCTCTCTTGAATTCCATCTAGCTCGACGAACTCATGTACTGCACCTTCTTTAGCTTGCTTTTCTTCTTTGTACAAGTGTTGCTCGTCAAAGACGATGTTCCGATTTCGTATTACCTTCTTATTTGCATAGTCCCACATCCGATATTCGAACTCGTCTATGTTGGGTTATGCCAGCGCCCTGGCCATTTACTGTTATTGTATATGCCCTAGAGGCCATTACTGTATCATACTAGTTTGTATATTACTTAATGGAAGCTTGGGATATTCACCTTGTATAAACAATCTTGCTCAATATAGTAGTATGCTACTTGGTTTGTTTCTACTTCAATGTGTACTTGTGTTTATTTTACTGTATCACTTATACGCATTAGTAGAGCCCTTAGGATCTTTGCTTGATTACCAGCGTTGTGATGGCAGTCACACTAGTGGGGGCTGGGTAATCTATAAGCATATCCTTATACAGGTCCCTAGTCGCAGGACTATCGAGACAGGGCATCGATACTCCGGAGTAGACTAGCGTATGCGCTTCTCATCCCAGTGTGTGAGATGGTCTGTCCCACAGCCATCAGTACGTCGTACTGGAGATAGTA
Organism: Agapanthus africanus; assembly: GCA_030015575.1. Taxonomy (NCBI): domain Eukaryota; kingdom Viridiplantae; phylum Streptophyta; class Magnoliopsida; order Asparagales; family Amaryllidaceae; genus Agapanthus; species Agapanthus africanus. The sequence goes on from JASDDO010000031.1 coordinate 335,338,495, forward strand.
TGCGGGTGCTCGTTGGGTTACGAGTACACTGGACAGGACTCGTCGGGAACTGACAGGTTGGTATTATACCTATCGTCAGTTATCAGTTCCCAGGTGACATGAGTACAGCTTAGTCCGCTGACTTGACACTGGCACTTCGCCTCAAGTGTGTTCCCACTGCACTTTGATCACTACCCTACCACGGCTCAAAGGAGTCGTGCAAACAGGTGGTGGTTGCTTGCAGTCCCGAAGCACTTAGAGGCAGTGACGGTTAGACAGGATTCGTCTCTCCCGGTATTGGGGGTTGACATCGCGCTGTGTCTAGGAGAGCCATTACACGAGTAGTCCCTGGCCAGGGCAAGCGAGATATACTGGTAGGTTCCAGTGTTATCTCAGGGTGTTTTTGGCTTCACTCCGGCACGACTTGTACCGCTATTAGGGGACTGACGTTTTACCGCCCCCTAGGCCCGACATGCGATGTATTAGACGAACAGACCGGACTGTACGGAGACTGTCACATTCAGACTCAGTATGAGTTCAGATGGGGTTTCACCTCGTCAGCCTTCTTGTCGACATCTACCTGGGGACCGTTACGCACAGCTAGTGCCGCTTGCGGTCTGTGGTTAAACCCACTGCCAGCGTAGTGTCGAGTCTTTAGAGTCCCACACAGAGGGTATTCGCCTCTGGGCAAAACAGAGTAGAGGTCGCATGGTTTTGCGACAGGGTTCGTTCTCATCCGCGCACTTGTGCACGTTTGGAGTCCGGACGGATTTTACTGGCTGGCTGTGGTTTGAGTCAGATACCGGTATATGTTTTGGGGTTGCTTTTATCTCTCAGTATTCATGTTCCTCGGAACAAGACTGCAGGTGTGTATGCACAGTTTTTGAGGAGGAGGAAGATGACTTTCATTAGGGTTTCGGAACGGGTGCGTATGCACAGTTGACAGTCGTCTTTTTCCAAACCCTAATGGATTTATGTTTTATCAATTAATAATATTAATAAAATGAAAAGTGTCATGGTTGGTTTTTTTGTTGACTTGTTGACCATGGTTGACTTGTTGACCATGGTTGAAGATTTGACCATCATCATTACAAAAGCAAGATGCTTTTTGATTCTTGCAAAACCATTTAATGTTTGTAATGATAATGGTCATTCTAAAACTTTCCATCAACCTTTTCATTATCATTATTATTATTATTTGATAATTCTTTTTCTTTTGCATTATGGTTGCAAGAAAGAAAAGGAGAGCTCATTATCTCATTTTTGCTTCTCTCTCCTCACTTCATCTTCTTCTTCCTCTAGCAAAAGAGAACCCTTCTCATGTGTTGAGAATCCCTTTCTTTAAAAAGAAAAGCACCTCTTAGACACTCTCTACTCACTCTAGGATCAAGGGTTTAGCAAGCCGGAGATTCTAGTTCACTCTAAGTTCGAGAAAGAGCCCAAAGGTTGAACTCTCGAGGTGGATCCATCTTTGACGGAAGAAGGCGACAAGAAGAGAACCATCAACCTCTACAAAAGTTTGAAGAAGAAGGAGTTCAAGTTTAGGTATAACCATCTTCATCCGAGTAGCTAAATCACTTTAGCAAGTTTGCTAGTTTAGTTTAGACACGATCCCGACCTTGTTTAGTCCATGTTGCCTCTTGCGATAAAAATTTGTTTTTTATACCGTTTCCGCCTCCCCGTAAGCACCAGGGGTCACAACGTGGACTTACAGTGGTATCAGAGCCTAACTAAACTTAAACTAGCTTGGTAGTGAAGTGTAACGAAGTTCGGAACCGAGAAAATCCAAAAACCAAACTTTTTCAAAATCCTAGTTTCTGTTAAAAAATTTTCTGGTCAAAACAAGATTTGTTATACACCTAAATTCGGCTCAGGGTTTTGTGTGAACACCCAAGAAAAACGATCCCCTAATTCGTTCAAACCGCCGCGGATCCGCGGCCTCACCTATTCATTGAGCCGCGGAACCGCCGCCGTTTGTCGTCTTCTCTGCATCGTTTTTCGTGCAGTGTGTGTCTGTGTTGGTTTTGGGATTTTTAAAATATGTTATATGTGCCCAGATTCTCCAGAACAGAAATTTACTTTTGGGGTCCTATAATTTCGTATTTTTTCCGAACTTCACTACACTTGGCTATGATGGTTATATCTGTGATGTTTGCATGTATTGAACGTTGGCTAATCGCTATAGGTCGATTGGTCGGGGTTATACATGATCTGTGTTTGATATTTGGAATGTGTATATGAATGTGTTGGACTGTCGCGGGTGAATAGCCGGGGTGGATGTGAGATGAGCTTTTGTTTTTCTTTCATTCATTGTAAATGTAAATTGATGTAATATTATTATTTGTTTGGCCGCACAACCGGGTCGGGGTTGTAGCCGTCATTGTATAATTCTTTTTACTGTTTTTGCTCCTAGGATAGACCCAAGGAGGGGGTGCACAAACTGCCGAGTACTTGGCGGGTAGTTTGCAGCACCCGTAGGGGTCTTGGGTGGGTTTTTGGCTATTCACCGCGACCGTGTAATCCGCTTTTCGTTACAGGCTCGAACGGATTGCGGATTCCTAGTATATCCAATGCATTCATCTGAGATCTGTAATGTCTACTATTGCTATATCTATAACTATTTAGGCGTTGCTTATGTTTTACAGCCGCGCTAGCCCAGCCCTCGCTCTGTCGTTAGTTAAGTAACCTAACGGGTGATGACGGGGCCCCGTGGCGAATGCATATGGCATAAGCGTACGTCATATTTTGGTTGTTTTCTGCAATGGTAGGATTAATTGATGGGACGCATTAAAAGAACTAATGCAAGAATATCACGCATTAAAAGAACTAATGCAAGATAATAAACCAAGCTAAAGTCGTTGGAACACTTTCGGAAAACCACTCGGTTCTTTTCAAAACTAACTTTTAAATACGGAGATTGAGCCACTCCTTCTAAAAGCTATCTCGTTCCATCGACTATATCAAGTTCACTACGTTCACGGTTTCGCCAAAACCATCCGTAGCCCTCCGTCGTTTCATATGAATATTCAACAGTATTCAAGCTGTGTTTGTTGGCCTTAGTCAAGGCACAGTGTTTGGTAGCTGGTGGTTATTCATATGTTGCATAGATAGAATGCGTTGGTTTGGGACAGTCGTATTGCCTTGTTGGCCATAGTCAAGGGTAGATACGGGTGGGTTCAAATTAACCTGGATAACGACGGGTAGAACTTGACATGTGACTTATGATTTGTTGGCCTTAGTCAAGGTCATAAGAGCATGGGGCAAAAATCCACATCGGGAGTTTCATAAGTACTGAAACTTGCTAGATTTGCATACCATTTGGAGTGTGGTGATTCTGGTAGGATTCCTTCAGTTTCGTCACGCGATGATATTTGGATCCCGATCCTACTGTGAGTATATGCTACTCCTCGGGAAATTTTTCACTAAACGATCAATGCTATAAACCTAGTAGGTGCCTAGAAAGGTGTTAGCGGGGCTACCCCCCCAGGGAAAAGAGGTTCTCTAATTAAGGAACTTCGCGAAAGCGTTGGAAAACCTCCCTCGAAGTACCGACACTGGCCTGGCTGAACGGTTAAGCAAGTATTGTGCGGTGGGATTGATCCCGACTAATTCTTCCTTTATGGTTTGAGGAGGGATTCGAGAGACAGTGGGAGCCATCCTGTTTAGACAAATTAAAAACCATTCTAAACTTGCAAGAGCATCGTGCTAAAGTGTTTCTTCTCTCTCCCCCTGCAGCGACCAAATCGAAATGACTGGACTTAAGTTACTTCTAGATAAAAATATACTGACAGGGCCAAACTACAAAGATTGGCTCAGGAATGTCAAAATGGCAATCACTTACGACAAGCTGGGGTATCTTCTTACCACCAAAGCTCCCCCCGTCCCAGGTCCTACCTCCAGCGTCGCGGATAAGGAAATCCGTAAGACTTGGGAGATTGATTGCGCGAAGGCCAAATGCCTCGTGCTTGCCTCTATGGACAACGAACACTATAGGAGGCACGAGAATATGGATTTGGAATCCATATTTCTTCATACAAAAGAACTGTATGGAGAGCAGTCTTGTATCGCAAGATACGAATTGTCGAAGAAGTTATTTTCGGCAAGGTTGGCCGTCGGATCATCGGTAGCGGACCACATGCTTAAGATGATTGGCTACATTGAGGAGCTCGCGGAACTTGGGACCACGTTGGAAAGTGAACTCTATACGGATTTAATCCTCCAGTCCCTTCCATCCACTTACTCCCAGTTTATACTGAACTTCAACTTACAAGAAAAGGAAGTTGAACTTTCAGAACTCCTAAACTTGCTGAAAAGCGCAGAGGGCACCCTACAGAAAGGTAGGGAAACACCCGCTTTGTTTGTAGGAGGATCGTCTTCCTCTAGGTCCAAGGCGAAAGCCAAGGGAAAGAGGAAGAAAGCCCCCGCCAAACCAAGAGGCGGTGTTAGTAAAGTGGGTACGAAGGGAAAGGAAAAGGCAACAAAGATTGCGGGGAAGCTTGTGGGAAAGGAGGAATGCTTCTATTGTCATAAGAGTGGACACTGGAAGAAAGATTGCAGGGCCTGGAAGGCCAGGACACAGGAACTGAAGCAGGTTGCGGCTTCAGCTTCAGGTGTGTATGTTATTGAAAACTGTCTTTCTATAAACTCTACTTCCTGGGTATTGGATACCGGATCAGGATCTCATATCTGTAATTCTTTGCAGGCGTTGAGAAACTGTAGGTTTTTGAAGGCAGGTGACATGACCCTCAGAGTTGCGAACGGAGCTAGCATGGATGCTAAAGCCGTGGGGGACTATCACCTGGGAATGACAGATGGGCATGTTTTGGTTTTGCGTAATTGCTATTTTGTACCCAACGCAACTTGTAATATCATTTCTGTATCTTTAGTTTCTAAAGAAGGTTATGAATTTGCGTTTGTAAGTAATGTTGTAAACATTCACCTTAATCAAGTTCTGATTGGGTCAGGTACTCTGAGCAATGGTATATACGTGTTAAACCAACCACAGATTTTCAATATCCAGAATACACACAAAAGAAAGTCTCCAGATATTAATCAGGCTTTCTTATGGCATTGTAGACTGGGTCACATCAATGAGACACGGTTGACTAAGTTACATAAAGAAGGATACTTGGATCCGTTCGAGTATCAGTCTTATGCCACTTGTGAATCTTGTCTCATGGGAAAGATGACAAAGACTCCGTTCACTGGACACGGAGAAAGAGCGAGCGAGCTCTTGGGACTCGTACACAGCGACGTGTGCGGTCCAATGTCTACACATGCGCGAAGCGGTAACTCTTACTTCATCACTTTTACGGATGATTTTTCAAGGTACGGTTATGTCTTCTTAATGAAACATAAGTCCGAGGCCTTTGAAAAGTTCCACGAATATAAGAATGAAGTAGAGAAACAGACCGGCAAAAGTATCAAGATTCTAAGATCGGATCGAGGTGGAGAATACTTAAGTGCCGAGTTCCTGAATTATTTAAAAGAGAACGGAATTCTCTCTCAGCTTACTCCTCCATACACTCCGCAACACAACGGTGTATCGGAGAGACGGAACCGAACCCTATTGGATATGGTACGGTCCATGATGAGTAAGGCTGAGTTACCGCGATCTTTCTGGGGTTATGCACTGGAAACAGCTGCACATCTCTTGAACCAAGTTCCTACTAAAACAGTGCCTACCACACCATATCAGATGTGGAGTGGGAAGAAACCCTGTCTTAAATCCTTTAAGACATGGGGATGTCCGGCTTTTGTAAAAAAGCAGCATGTGGACAAGCTCGAGGCATGCTCAGTACAGTGCAAGTTTGTGGGATACCCAAAGAACTCCAAGGGGTATCTTTTCTATTACGCAGAGGAGCAAAAAGTCATTGTTTCTCGTCATGCCCGCTTCTTGGAAACTGAGTTTTTAGAAAATCAGATAAGCGGGAGCGCAGTAGAACTGGAAGAAATTCCAGAACCACAAACCATTACTGAAAGCTTAGAGGAACCAGAGGGTTCAAAAGAACAGGACATTCCTACGCCGCTCCGCAGGAGTAGTAGGCAGTCTCATCCGCCCGAGAGATACTACGGTTTTCTCATAGACGGGGATCGAGAGGATTGCATCATAGATTATGATGAGCCTACTAGCTTCCAGCAGGCCGTTCAGAGCGTTGACTCGGTAAAATGGCTGGATGCAAAGTGGACCGAAATGGAGTCCATGTACACCAACAAAGTATGGACGTTGGACATTGCTCCAGACGGGGTAAAACCCGTAGGATGCAAGTGGATCTTCAAAAGGAAGATTGGTGTAGATGGACAGGTTGAGACCTATAAAGCTAGACTTGTAGCAAAGGGTTTCCGTCAAAGACCTGGCTTGGACTATTACGAAACCTTTTCTCCAGTGGCTATGCTGAAATCCATTCGGATCCTTCTTGCCATTGCTGCCTTCCACGATTATGAGATTTGGCAGATGGACGCAAAGACCGCTTTTCTAAATGGAAATTTAGAGGAGTGTGTCTATATGGATCAGCCAGAGGGTTTCATTCAGAGTGGGAGCAGCGGAAAGGTGTGCAAGTTGCTTAAGTCCATCTATGGACTAAAGCAGGCATCGCGGAGTTGGAACATCTGTTTTGATGATACGGTCAAGGAATTTGGCTTTATCAAAAATCCAGATGAACCATGCATCTATAGTAGATTTTTAGCGAGAACTGTAGTATTCCTCGTTTTATACGTGGATGACATTCTCTTAATAGGAAATGACATTCCTATGCTACAATCTGTCAAGGGGTTCTTGTCACACAGGTTCTCCATGAAAGACCTGGGTGATGCCTCATACATCCTGGGGATCCGGATCCATCGTGATAGATCCAAGAGGATATTGGGACTTTCTCAGTCCAGGTACATCGACACCATAGTGAAGAGATTCAGTATGGAAGATTCCAAGCGCGGTAACCTACCGGCTTGTCACGGGATCACCCTCTCTAAAGAGATGTCTCCCAAGACTGATTTGGAGAGGGATCGCATGTCTATTATACCCTACGCTTCTGCGGTAGGCTCTATAATGTATGCGATGTTGTGTACCAGACCGGATGTAGCTTATGCACTGAGTGTGGTAAGCCGGTATCAGTCAAACCCTGGGGAGAAACACTGGATAGCGGAAAAGAACATTCTCAAGTACCTGAGAAGGACTAAGGAGATGTTCTTGGTGTATGGCGGAAAAGGCCTCCAGATCGAGGCCTTTGCTGACTCCAGCTTCCAGAGTGACAAGGATGATTCCAAGTCCATGTCGGGTTTTGTCTTTACCCTCAATGGAGGGGCGGTGTGTTGGAAGAGCTCCAAACAGGAAACCGTTGCAGACTCGACTATGGAAGCGGAATACATTGCTGCATCTGATGCCGCAAAAGAAGCTGTCTGGATGAGGAAGTTCTTGAAAGAACTTCAGGTGGTTCCGTCCATTATTGACCCAATACCTCTGTATTGCGACAACAACGGGGCTATAGCTTTAGCGAAGGAACCCAGGTCCCATCAGAGATCCAGGCACATCTTGAGGCGGTATCACCTGATCAGGGAGATCGTGGATCGCAAGGAGATCGAGGTTCGGAGGGTTGCTTCAGAAGAAAACACAGCAGATCCATTCACCAAGGCCTTACCCCAGACTCAGTTCGAGCGGCTGATCGAGATGATAGGTCTTCGATACGCCAGTACATGGCCTTAGTGCAAGTGGGAGATTGTTAGTGTATATGCCCTAGAGGCCATTACTGTATCATACTAGTTTGTATATTACTTAATGGAAGCTTGGGATATTCACCATGTATAAACAATCTTGCTCAATATAGTAGTATGCTACTTGGTTTGTTTCTACTTCAATGTGTACTTGTGTTTATTTTACTATATCACTTATACGCATTAGTGGAGGTCTTAGGATCTTTGCTTGATTACCAGCGTTGTGATGGCAGTCACACTAGTGGGGGCTGGGTAATCTATAAGCACATCCTTATACAGGTCCCTAGTCGTAGGACTATCGAGACAGGGCATCGATACTCCGGAGTAGACTAGCGTATGCGCTTCTCATCCCAGTATGGGAGATGGTCTGTTCCACAGCCATCAGTACGTCGTACTGGAGATAGTATGCGGGTGCTCGTTGGGTTACGAGTACACTGGACAGGACTCGTCGGGAACTGACAGGTTGGTATTATACCTATCGTCAGTTATCAGTTCCCAGGTGACATGAGTACAGCTTAGTCCGCTGACTTGACACTGGCACTTCCCCTCAAGTGTGTTCCCACTGCACTTTGATCACTACCCTACCACGGCTCAAAGGAGTCGTGCAAACAGGTGGTGGTTGGGTGCAGTCCCGAAGTACTTGGAGGCAGTGACGGTTAGACAGGATTCGTCTCTCCCGGTATTGGGGGTTGACATCGCGCTGTGTCTAGGAGAGCCATTACACGAGTAGTCCCTGGCCAGGGCAAGCGAGATATACTGGTAGGTTCCAGTGTTATCTCATGGTGTTTTGGGCTTCACTCCGGCACGACTTGTACTGCTATTAGGGGACTGACGTTTTACCGCCCCCTAGGCCCGACATGCGATGTATTAGACGAACAGACCGGACTGTACGGAGACTGTCACATTCAGACTCAGTAGGAGTTCAGATGGGGTTTCACCTCGTCAGCCTTCTTGTCGACATCTACCTGGGGACCGTTACGCACAGCTAGTGCCGCTTGCGGTCTGTGGTTAAACCCACTGCCAGCGTAGTGTCGAGTCTTTAGAGTCCCACACAGTGGGTATTCGCCTTTGGGCAAAACAGAGTAGAGGTCGCATGGTTTTGCGACAGGGTTCGTTCTCATCCGCGCACTTGTGCACGTTTGGAGTCCGGACGGATTTTACTGGCTGGCTGTGGTTTGAGTCAGATACCGGTATATGTTTTGGGGTTGCTTTTATCTCTCAGTATTCATGTTTCTCGGAACAAGAATGCAGGTGTGTATGCACAGTTTTTGAGGAGGAGGAAGATGACTTTCATTAGGGTTTCGGAACGGGTGCGTATGCACAGTTGACAGTCGTCTTTTTCCAAACCCTAATGGATTTATGTTTTATCAATTAATAATATTAATAAAATGAAAAGTGTCATGGTGGTTTTTTTGTTGACTTGTTGACCATGGTTGACTTGTTGACCATGGTTGAAGATTTGACCATCATCATTACAAAAGCAAGATGCTTTTTGATTCTTGCAAAACCATTTAATGTTTGTAATGATAATGGTCATTCTAAAACTTTCCATCAACCTTTTCATTATCATTATTATTATTATTTGATAATTCTTTTTCTTTTGCATTATGGTTGCAAGAAAGAAAAGGAGAGCTCATTATCTCATTTTTGCTTCTCTCTCCTCACTTCATCTTCTTCTTCCTCTAGCAAAAGAGAACCCTTCTCATGTGTTGAGAATCCCTCTCTTTAAAAAGAAAAGCACCTCTTAGACACTCTCTACTCACTCTAGGATCAAGGGTTTAGCAAGCCGGAGATTCTAGTTCACTCCAAGTTCGAGAAAGAGCCCAAAGGTTGAACCCTCGAGGTGGATCCATCTTCGACGGAAGAAGGCGACAAGAAGAGAACCATCAACCTCTACAAAAGTTTGAAGAAGAAGGAGTTCAAGTTTAGGTATAACCATCTTCATCCGAGTAGCTAAATCTCTTTAGCAAGTTTGCTAGTTTAGTTTAGACACGATCCCGACCTTGTTTAGTCCATGTTGCCTCTTGCGATAAAAATTTGTTTTTTATACCGTTTCCGCCTCCCCGTAAGCACCGGGGGTCGCAACGTGGACTTACATTTACCGTGACCGTTTAGGGAACAAAAATTTTATAAACTGACTCTAGAACAACCCGATAACCCGGATCTATCATAAACCTAAAGCTAGGAAACATAAAAGGAGTTAGAATGGTTATACCGAATGATCCGTGTCCTTCGGTCTTTAACCATCTTCCTAAACTCCTAGAGGCCTCCATGATCAAGCTTGATGGTCGGTCTCCTTCAGTCCAAGATGATCCACCTGAGGATTTGTAGTTCGAGCTCCTACCTCAATAACCGAGGTAACTAGGGTACCTAGTTCGCTAAACTAGATAGCCTAAAAGATGTAGAGTCTAATGATAGATTAATATGCCTCCAAACATCCGAGATTTCTCAACACATGAGACTTTTAGGATGGAGGTAGAAGAAGAAAGCAAGAGAGGATAAGAGTGTTGTGTGAAGCAACCACCATCAAAATGGCTAAATGTTGTGAACAATATCAAGCCTCACTAAATATCTCACAACACAAATATCAAGCATGCCACAATAGTAACTCATGAGTCACCACATGAGTCACCAAGTGAGTCATGCTTCATTTAAAGCCAATAACACCTCACCCTCCACCTCATTAACCATTTAACTAAATGGTTAAAACTAAATGAGGTGTCTTCTTCTAGAAGCACCTTCTAATAAATTACAAGAATGCCCCTCATCCGTATATACATACCCGTATTCGTTTTTCGAAAAATACGAATACAAAGAGACGAAAATAATCCAACAATCAAATAATAGAATCCGGCTTAAACCAAAGCCAACTGGTATAATCCGTCTGAATCATGATACGTGCACATGTGCACGTATATGATCGAACCCTGCCGTAAAACCATACGGCCTCTACATCGTTTCGCCCGAAACAGGAAAACCCTCTGTGTGGGGCTCTAAAGACTCATCAATACGCCGGCAGTGGGTTTAACCATAAGCATGCCAGCGGCACTAGCTGTACGTAACGGCTACTCAGGTAGTGAGCGAAAATAAGACCGAAGAGCAAACTCATCCGAACCCCTACTGAGCATGTCTGTGACAATCTCCGTACAGTCCAGTCTGTTCGACTAAGAGTATCGCATATCGTGTCTAGGGGGTGGATAAAGTCAGACCCCTAATAACGCGACATTCGTGTCGGTATGAAGCCCATCACCAACTAAGAAACTACTGATCCAAATGAGTAATTCTCGTCTACCTAGGCCGAGCATTTCTGGTGATGGCCACCCGTGCACAACGCGACATCAACCCCCAATACCGGGAGAGACGAATCCCCGACGATCTGCTCACTACCTCCATGTAGATTGGGACCGTACCTAACTAAAACCTATTTGCACGACTCCTTTGAGCCGTGGTATGGTAGCAATCAAAGTACAGTGGGAACTCACACGAGACAAATGACGAACTCAGGTCGACAGACTAACCTGTACACATGTCACCTGGAAACTGCTATCTGACAATAGATATAATACCAACTAGCAGGTTCCCGACGAGTCCGTCCAGTGTACTCATAACCCAATGAACACATATATACTATCTTAGGTGACAAACTGACACCAATGGCTTGTGAGACCGACTACCGCCCCTCGTCGAGCTCTCGATAAGTATACACCAGTCTACCCCGGAGTATCCATGCCCAATCTCGATACTCCCGCAACTAGGGACATTTAAGAATGTGCTTATAGACCACCCAGCTCCCACATATATGATCGCCATCATAATGGTGGTAGTCAAGCAAGAATCATATAGGCTCTATCAACATGTAATAGTGATCTATAATACCACATAAAGCATGTACATGATGATAAAGAAAAACCAGATAGCATACTATCATCTTGCGTAAGATTGTTCTACCCGTATAGGTCCTCCCTCAATCATCACAATCGCATGTCTGCAAGCGGGGTGCCTTACCCGCTTGCCATGGAGTCACTCTCTCCAAGGATTCTTGTCCAAAGACCGATGAAGAGAGAGCTCGCATGAGCATTATACCCTATGCTTCGGCAGTAGGATCTATAATATATGCGATGTTATGTACACGCCCAGATGTAGCTTATGCACTTAGTGTTGTAAGCAGGTATCAATCCAGCCCAGGGGAGAACCACTGGACAGCTGTGAAGAACATTCTTAAGTACTTACGAAGGACTAAAGAATTGTTCTTGGTGTATGGTAATACAGATCTCCAAATGGAAGCCTTTACCGATTCGAGCTTCCAGAGCGATAAGGATGACAGCAAATCTATCTCAGGGTTTGTATTTACCCTCAATGGAGGGGCAGTGAGTTGGAAGAGTTCCAAACAAGATACCGTTGCAGACTCTACGATGGAAGCTGAGTACATTGCTGCAAATGATGCTGCCAAGGAAGCCGTCTGGATGAAGAAGATCATCTCGGAGCTCGGAGTAGTTCCAACCATTATTGATCCAATACCTTTGTATTGTGATAATAATGGGGCCAGGTAGCCCAGATCCCATCAGCGGTCCAGACACATCCTGAGGCGTTTTCATTTGATCCGGGAGATTGTAGATCGCCGCGAGATCGAGATTAGGAGAGTAGACACAAAGGATAGCGCCGCGGATCCATTCACCAAGGCCCTCCCTCAGCCGCAGCATGAGCGAATTTTTGAGATGTTGGGTATGAGATACGCTAATAACTGGCCTTAGTGCAAGTGGGAGATTGTTGAATATATGTATGCCCTAGAGGCCATTATATGATAGTGGATGTATCTATACATGTATATATATATATTCAGTATGCATTCTTGCTCGACATGATAGTATGCTATCTGGTTCTTCTTTATCTGACATGTTGTTTTGATCATGCTTTTATTCATTCATACATGCTGATAAAGCCCTGAGGATATCGGCTTGACTACTCTGATTATGATGGAGATCATACTAGTGGGACATCTGTAGTCTATAAGCATATCCTGAAAAGTCCCTAGTCGTAGGTATATCAAGACGGGGCATTGATATACCAGAGTAAACTAGCGTATACGATACTAGACCCATACGATGGGCGATGGATGTTCCCACATTCATCGATGTTTGACATCAAGATCATATACGGGTGCTCAGTGGTGACTGGGTACACTGGACGGACTCATCGAGAACTCCTATATGGAATTATATCTATCGTCGGATAGCAGTTCTCAGGTGACACTGGTACAGGTTAGTCTGTAGACCCGAGATCGTCATAGAGTCTTGTGTGTTCTCCCACTGTATTTTGATTGCCACCCTACCACGGCTCTACCGAGTCGTGCAAACAGGTGGCCGTTGGGTACAGTCCCGAGACACACGAAGGCAATGAGCGATAGGAGGGGTTTCGTCTCTCCCGGTATTGGGAGTTGATGCTGTGCTGTGCCCGACTGGTTGTATCAGTAAGTCCCTGGCCAGGGCTGCTGAGATTTGCTGATAAGTGTTATCAGTAGTTTCTCGATCTGTTATAGACCATTCACCGGCACGACTTATTGAGTTATTGGGGTCGACGTGACCATCCCTAGGCTCGATATGCAGCATATCTGACGAAGAGACCGGACCGTACGGTTGTGTTGCCGGTTGGCTCGACGGGAGTTGTAGCAGGTTCGCTTATTTTCTTCTGATCGCTCAATACCCGGGTGGCCGTTACGTTTAGCTGACCGCTTGCGGCTTGGGGGTACTTGATATGATCATCACCTTCTACCGGCGTATTGACGAGTCTTAGAGTCCCACACAGGAGTTACCTAGTCCAGGCGAAACGTTGTGGTGCGCGTATGCGATATGCGCATGGACCCGATTAAAATGCGCGTATATGATACCGTACATTAATCGGGCGGCTTGCTTTTGGTGGGGTCATATGTGATATGGCCGGATTGATAAATCAAGTGTTGATTTATCATTTAACCATTAGTTTTCTCACTTAAAACCTTTTCTTGGATGATGGATGTGTGCATGCATGTATGTTTTTCTTTCTTTCTTTCTTACTAGTTTCATGCACATATGGATGTGCATACTTACATACATACATACACCCATCTATCATGGTTGTTTATATATGGAATAAGATGGCAATATAAGACTCACACCATGGTTGAATATATGGATTATTATTTGATTAATTTTTTAAAACAAAATAGAAAAGATAAGGATAATTCTTGCTTGCTTCTACATTCTTCTTTAAACCTAACCATTCTTACCTACCTCTAACCTTGAGTTATCCTTCTCTTTGTGTTCTAAAACTCAAGTTAAATAATGTCTCCATCATTTAACCATGGTTCATAGTGAGAAGAAATAAAATATATAAAGATATATTTCATTTCTTTTCATGGTGATCATTCTACTCTTGTTAAAAAAGAAAGCCTCCATCTTCTTCCTCCTTCACCATTTGCTCTCTAGTTTTTTTTTTCTAGTGAGTAAAACACACATAAAGAAAGGTTTTTAAAGTGAGAATCTAAACCAAAACATCATTCTACACAAGTTTAACCAACTTGTTTAGAGTGTTCTCTTCGATTCTCATCTTGATTATCGAAGTTGCGAGCTTGGACGAGGAACTCCGGGTGGATCGTCGTGGACGTGAGAGGACTTCAAGAGGACCTTCTTCCAACACCCAAGAGACCAAGGAGTTTAGCAAAAGGGAGCTACAAAGGTTGTAGTCTCGAAACCCTAATTTTATTAGCTTTAAGTTTTGTAACCCTAATTTTCTAGGATCGATTCCTTTGCATGCTTGTTTAGCACCATCAAAATCCGAACTTTGAGACATGTGATGCTTCAAAACTCTACATAGGGTGCTAGGCATGCCTTTCACTCATTTCTCTGTAGATTACCGATCTCTCAATCCATCGGCTCGTCGGCCCGGTCCGGTATACTAACGGAAACAATCCGCTCTAGTACTCCTCTGGTCCTCTCACGGCCAATTAGCACGACCACTCATCAAGCAGCACGTCTCTGGCGTCGACCTCTGGTCCTATGAATATTTGTCACACATCTGATCCTCGGTGCAAATCTCATTGTAGCAGTGTCCTGGAAAGAACCTGCTCAGGGTCTCTTCCGATCTTGCCTATGCCGAACTGTACGGAGGCTATCATCTTTTATTATATCTCTTTCTTGTTCCGGAACGGCTGCATACTCATCACGACTCCTCCTGGAAGATATATCCATTTACAACGCCTCTACATGCGTATCACATCTGTGATATCAGTGGAGTGGAACGTCCTCTCGTCACGATCTCGTACGAACCTCTTACTCCATTTTTCTCCAATGTCGACTGATTCGGACTCGTATCCTCGTGGCTGCATGGACTGCGCTCCAACGGCTATACTCGTATCTGGAGTCTCCCAAGTAATGTATCCCATCAGATGATATCCGAATGATGTCGAACTTTTCGATAGATTCGTCGAGGTTCCATAATCCCCCAAGAGGTCAACATCTTGGGTACAGTTTAATAGTATCGAATATATGCCACAGCATCTATGGACCAGCCGTAGAAGGGCAAACCCAAGCCTCACTAATGGCACCGCTGAACGGCTGTAAACCTTAAGGTTCATCGGCGTTCCATGGTCATTATGTCGAGTTAGGGTTTCATTCTTCTAGAGGGTCCGTAGAATTACTTGCATTGTTTTCCGGATACTTTAAACTTGGAAAATGGGTTCCCGGCATTCGATCGTCTATATCGACTCTCAACATATCAGCGTGAAGTCGTCTCTAGCTGGAATCAATCAATCTGATGACCTCGTATCGGGGTAGACAATGAATCACATGTCCTAGTCTTTCATCTTTGGTGACTAGCGATCTTCTATCATATCTTGAAGTATAATTCGTGCGGCATTAACTTCAAACATCTGGGGCAAAAAAAATTCATTTTCCGAAGTCGCTGGCTCATTCGTCCGCACGCTGAACAGTGCCTCAATCATCGAAAAAATCTGTGCCTTGACGGTCATCACAATCTGGCTGGCTTCTTACGGTAGCCCAATCCGCTGGTGCTGATCTGCACGTCCGAGAAATCTCGTAAAGGCGATCCATCAAACGCTCATAGCGCGAAAACACAATAAAATGACGCCTCTATGCAATCGTATGTCCATGGAATCATGCCCTGGTCGGTCCTCGTCCGTGACGAGCTCGTGCTGACCGCAACTCTAGCCGTAGCTCTCCACGCCCGTACAACCGTGATAACAAAACCATAAACTGGTACCAATGAGGATAGATGATAGGAATGAATATAATACTGTGCAAAGAAATGTACATCCTAAGGCTTCTTAAGCGGAGTATCGTATCGTAAGTATGCCGCGGAACATACACACGGTACGTCACTCTACTTGAGTCACCTACTCGATCAACCAAGGGTCATCTTACACTCCAAAGGTAAAAACTAACGCTCTGATACCTACTTTGTCACGGCCCGAAAAGTACCGAGCGTGACTGGTGCTTAAATTACGAAACGTCTCAAGACGTACGTAATCTAAGACAAAACCCAGAAATCAAAACCAAGTAAAGCAGTAGAGTGAAGGAAAAACCAATTTTAAAGCAAGGAGTTTAACAACATAAGCCGAAATATACATTTTTAAAATGTCAAGTCTTTTCTGACAATTTCGGCAGAGTTTCCTATGTAAATCTGACCCCAAACGGGTACAAAACCTGATAAAACATATATAATGAATAAAGGCATCAACAAGCGGGAGCTAGTTCTTCGTCAATAGACGGCCACAACAACGCAAGCAATATAATATACAACGCTGAAGGGCGAGAATCAAAACTCAAAAGGAAACTCAAAACATCAAGAAAACCCATAATAATACAACGCGCGACTCTAAGGTCAAAAGAATAAACACTGGTCTTCTATCTCTATCAAATATACAAGTCTGGTTGATGGAGTTTCACTAGATACAACTGAAATAACAAATACATAATGGTGGTCCTGACGCAAAAGAAACCACCTACCAAGGCAATCACCCGGAAGGAACAATGTGCCAACAAAGCCGCAACGAAACCTGTACGGCAAAACCTGCAAGGAACTGTGGCACAACGGGGGTGAGTTGCCAACTCGTGAGTAGAAAACATCACAGAGCAGAAATCGCATGTATGACGCAACCTAGGTCATATCAAGTAATATCCTCAAATAAATATCCTGATCCATCTACATACAAGTGCAATATTACGTGCTCGTGTCAGTACCTCAGATAGCAACATATCAGATATATGATGTATGAATGCATGACGAATGGAAACAGGATACATCATGAAATCAACTAAGAAATCAGTGTCAAGCATCGACACAAAACATAAATCTCAGTATCTCAATATCTCAGTATCCCAATATCTCAAATCTCAAAATCTCAGTGTCTCAAATCCCAATATCTCAATATCTCAATATACAGGGCTCCGTCAGTCCGGATCGGCCCATATCATCAAATCACACGACCACGGACGGTATCCTCCGGATACCCGTCGCGCCAGGTAAACTCACCGGCAGGTAGTACTCCCCTGCCAGGCTCATCGTCTACAACTCGAGCTTATTGCCCCGGGGTACCTTACCGGGCTCACCATGTACCCGAGACGGTTCATCCCCTCCTCGCAACGGGTCTCGAAAACCAACAGCAATCATGAAAATTCATGGTGGACGACTCATACATCATGAGAAGACCGCAACTTGCATTTTAAAAAGAGGGAGAGAGAGAATTTTATATATATTCTTGCGGTTCTCCCCCAAATCCAGAAATCTCATGGAAATCCGAAATCCCAGAATCAAGAGTAAGTAAACAGTGAATATCGGCATAAATCTCCATAATACTGCATGACCAATAAATATATGAATGCATCTGATATCATGCAATGAATGCAATAGTTAAACTAGCATATGGGAGCTATAACATGTTGCGACTATCAGCTAGCAAGCTAGGTCAATGAAATGGTATTTTCTAAAGTGTACGTGACATGGAAATTACCGATGAAGATGTGTGTGAGCCGCCAAGCGAGTGTACGTGGAGCATACGCGTCATCGATAATGGTGCTGGTGTCCTAACAACATAGTTTCATAATCACTAAGTACACAATAACATGCAATGAGGCGATAACAATATAATAAGGCAAATGAATAGTAAATGCAACAATAATATGCGGAACATGAATAATAACGTAACAATAAAGAATCTACTTTACTATACATGTGTTATATTGTTTGACGTTTGGAATAATACGAATCGTGGTGTTTTGAAAATGAGGACTACGGTGTTTTTAAGGAAAAAGACGCCCTTTGGAGTATCCGTAGAATCCCTTGTCCTGTCTTTAAAATGCATACGATTCGTTAGTTTTGAAATAGGTATGAATCGAGTCTAGTCTAACATCTACAAATAAACTACAGGACTGAGCTAACAGGCTAATCGAAAAGGGTAAGGAAACCACCTAAGTCTGAGTCGATATATATATAGATATATAATAGTCGGTGATCCTGCCTCAATAGTATCCCATACGATACACTGTATAATATGACATTCTCGAGTCAAGAGTGTGGATCTATCATCAATATATAGCTCGTACGGTAAATCTATCGTACGGCATCCCAATCTGAGTATAGGTCAACTATCATATCAATCTCATCATTTATCCGGTATCCTTATCATCACAAATCGTGAACTGGGGGTACTGATCTAAGTCCAGTACAATACTGATACCATTTACGTATATATATGCGTATGTATGAAACACATCGCCTACCGATCCGCTATCATCACATGTCGCATCTCATAATACGATCCATATCACATCACCGATCTCGTGGCATCAAGTCCAATCTCATCGACTCATCTCTAACTATCATCCACTATCATCATATCCATGTATAGCTATACGTATATATATATATAGTCCCATACCTTTGTGTGTGTGTATACATATGTATCCCCATATACGCACAAGTAATGATAATAATGCATGCAAGGGTGTGGGTGCGTGTGTGCAAACCTATTCTATGGTTCGCGACTAAGAAACCAACTAAATCCTTTCTTCAATTCTGGCTAACACTAAACCCATGATCTCCTAAAGTTTTTCATGCTAAGGTTCCTATCACACAATAACATATAAAAGTGTGTGTTTGTATATATATATATATATCACATCCCATCATTTCTCACAACTTTGCGGGGGTGCTATACACCATCCACCCGACTTCCCCCGTAGATATAATCTGCTCACCTCGATCTTCGCTTTCTGCAGTCGATGACGCTATGCTCATCCTCGTCGTCTCGAAGTCCACGTGGTGGTACCTACATATCATATATAGCATCCTAAACGAAATCACACGCGAAAACCAAAATGTCGCACGAATCACCCATAGGTCAAAACCTATGGCCTACATCTCGCAATTCAACCAAATAACCCTCGATATAGACGTACAAACGTCAAGTGATCGAATACAAAACCAATACCATAACTTAGATTCAAAAACATCACAAAACATAAGGCAGCAACCTTGAAAACATGCTCCAGATTTTAGTTGAGGGGAAAACAAGGTAAGCAAACAACATTAGGGTGATATATAGGCTGTATATGACCTACTGAAGCAACCAGGACCCCAAATTCAACTAAGTAGCCGGCCACACCTAGCAAATATCCGGCTAGATCGGTTTCACAGGGGATTTGGGGTGTCAAACTAGCTGAGGGGTCTCCTATGGTCTTAATTTTGTCACTAGAGTTGTTTATTTTTCTCGTAAAATTCCCAGGTCATCCCTGATATCCCTGCACCCTCTATTACCTCAAAAACCGACATGGAAGTTTTCTCTTTTCAGTATTTGGGTTTGTTTCGCGCTGGCCTGGGTTTCTAACATCATAGGGGGTTTAGGGTCACCACTAAGGCATATTAGCACTAACACAACTCAAAATCCCATATAACTTCTTCTAGGAAATTTCAATGTTCACTAAATCGCACAACTAAACACATATATGGGTTAAAGTGAAAGATAAACTACACTAAGAGTGAAGGGATTACCTCATTTGGCACTCATGAATCCCCTAGAGCACCAAAATCAAATTTTTCTTTGTCCAAAGTGTAGCTTGTGAGCTTGTGTATGTTTTTAATGAAGTGGGGATGGAGTTTTGATGAAGATTTGATGGTGTTTTGAGGGTTTAGAGGTGGAGGGAGAGGGAGTGTTGCCATGGGAGAGGGAGGGGAAAGAAAGATGAAGAAAATAATGAAGAGGGAAGAGAATGGCCCAAGTCAACCAAGACCCCTCACCCTCTCTTTCCCTCTCATGCCCAAACCTCTTTGACTTTTCTTTTTTCTTGTTTTCTTTATCTTTTCTTTTCTTATCATTATCTTTTGTTTTCTTTTCTTTTTCTAAAACAAAACCATGCAAGAGAAGGAAAAAGCAATGACAAAATGAAACAAGTGTCAAAATGTGACATGGTGCATGTTTTGCAGAAACAAGTTTAATACGCGATTAGCGATATTTAATCGCGATTAGCACTAAATAGTGTATAATTAATCATAAAAACTTATAATTTGCATAGATCACATAAAGCACCCTCATTTCAGTAATTTCCATAACTTTCCAAATTTCCCCCAAATTTATCGGTATTTAATTTTACCACCTTATTATAATATTCAATATAATTATTATTTAATTATAAAAATTCCCAAAAATAATATTTTATTTTCCTGAAATGTTACAATCTTCCCCCCCTTAAAGAAATTCGGTCCCCGAATTTAAATTTAAACCCCTCAAATACTAAAACATTTCAGTAAAAATTCCAAGTCGTCGGGGCTCCGAAATCATCAATACATAAAACACATCATAGCGCAATGCATACGCATGAACAATGAGCAGATAACTCCAAATCAAAACTCCGTCAAGCATCCCACAATCATCGGAGTCATGGCAAAGACATCAATGTCAAAGCCCAAAACGAAACCAATCATGATATACATCAAAACCATACATGTAAATATCAAAACTATACATGTAAACATCAGAAAGAAATGCATGCCAAACCTTTCATGCCATTGTGCGATGTGCGTATCGCGGCACAGTGGCAGACGTCTATTGTAAGAAAATAACTATATATATATATATATACATATCCTTTGTTTAATATGTACGTCCCGCCGTTTTGAAATGATTTAGATGGGTTTCCTTTATAAAATGTTTCGTGTCATCTCAGACACGTAGGTAAATACTGAGACTATAGCTCTCTTTTTGGAAATCCCTTCGATAGCTATCAATGCATGCAAAACATATCCAGGTACTGTCCTCTGGCTAGTCCTGCTCAGTAAGAAAACAAATAGTAAATATCATAAAAACGCACTGCTCCATAAGAATCAATCTCGAAATGTGCATATGAATGCTACGTGCGTATGGTGCGCACGGAAATCAAATTCCATGAATGTGCCATACATGTGCTCAGAACCAACATCTAAGTGCAACAGGTGTGCATGAAAGCATTTGTCCAATGCAACGGGTGTGCACGACAACAATATCAGGTGCATCTGATATGCACAAAGAAACCCGATTTAGTGCATCTGGTGTGCACCAAAATCGTATCTCATATCATGCGCCCAACATGCGCGAAAATCCAAATCAGATGCATCCATCATGCACGAATAAAATCTAAATCATGTGCATCCAACATGCACGAAATCACGAATCCAATGTCAAGCGTCGAACATGCGCAAAATCCAATCCAAGCGTGTCAAACATGCGCAAGAATCCAATCAGGTGCATAAGGTGCACAAAACAAATATCGAGTATCACAATCGAAATCGACGGTATACAACATATTTCAATCAAAATCCAAATCAGGTATACCGTGGTATATAATCTCACAATCATGTGCATCAGCGTGCACAAAAGCAAATCAAAATACTAAAAGTGCATGAAAACTATGCCGAAAGCATAAGTCAAATCATATGCATACCATGGGCATGAAATCAACATCAACATCTCGGATGATATCAAATCAAAATCAAGTGCAACTGTGGTGCACAAAATCTCAATCCAGTGCAACTAACATGCACGAATGGAAGTCCCAATCGAGTGCATCCGGAGCGCACAAAACCAAATCCAGTGCATCCAGTGCACGAAATACTAAATACAGTGCATCCGGTGCACAAAATACAAATATAGTGCATTCAGTACACAAAATACAAATCGGGTGCAACAAGTGCACGGAGATGCATCAATAACTCAAATGCGTATAAAAAGCAACACCGAGTGTACCAAGGTGTATAAAATCATAAACGCGTGCAACTACGTGCACAAAACACGTATCAATGCACTGCAAGCACATGTAAGTTATACCGAGTGCAAAAACCAAATCAAGTGCATACCATATACACAAAAATCAAATCAACTGTAGGAAATCCACGAAATCATAAACATGTGCAGCCAAGGCACAAACCGATATCAAGTGCAATAAATACGCACAAATCACAAAGCAACACAACGGTGTACAAAAACATATCTCAAGTGTAATAACTATGCACAAAAACGTAAATACCCAGTAGGTGCAGCCATGGTGCACGAAAACAATACCATAAAACCCAATCATCAAAACTCAAATCCAAGCGATAAAAGCGTGATACTCGGATCACCACGCAAATCGTAATGAAAGACACTAAGGTACACCTCCTACAACGTCGAAAAGTGTCGGTACATTCAAAACTAGCAGAGCAAGAACATCCGCTACCTCCTGCTCACGGTCTGGCGTCTTCTGTCTCTGGGTCCTCATTTCTCTGTAGATTACCGATCTCTCAATCCATCGGCTCGTCGGCCCGGTCCGGTATACTAACGGAAACAATCCGCTCTAGTACTCCTCTGGTCCTCTCACGGCCAATTAGCACGACCATTCATCAAGCAGCATGTCTCTGGCGTCGGCCTCTGGTCCTCTGAATATTCGTCACACATCTGATCCTCGGTGCAAATCTCATTGCAGCAGTGTCCTGGAAAGAACCTGCTCAGGGTCTCTTCCGATCTCGCCTATGCCGAACTGTACGGAGGCTATCATCTTTTACTATATCTCTTTCTTGTTCCGGAACGGCTGCATACTCATCACGACTCCTCCTGGAAGATATATCCATTTACAACGCCTCTGAATACTTATCATATCTGTGATATCAGCGGAGTGGAACGTCCTCTCGTCACGATCTCATACGAACCTCTTACTCCACTTTTCTCCAATGTTGACTGATTCGGACTCATATCCTCGTGGCTGCATGGACTGCGCTCCAACGGCTATACTCGTATCTGGAGTCTCCCAAGTATTGTATCCCATCACATGATATCCAAATGATGTCGAACTTTTCGATCGATTCGTCGAGGTTCCATATTCCTCCAAGAGGTCAACATCTTGGGTACAGTTTAATAGTATCGAATATATGCCACAGCACCTATGGACCAACCGTAGAAGGGCAAACCCAAGCCTCACTAATGGCACTGCTGAACTGCCGCAAACCTTAAGGTTCATCGGCGTTCTATGGTCATTATGTCGAGTTAGGGTTTCATTCTTCTAGAGGGTCCGTAGAATTACTTGCATTGTTTTCCGAATACTTTAAACTTGGAAAATGGGTTCCCAGCATTCGATCGTCTATATCGACTCTCAACGTATCAGCATGAAGTCGTCTCTAGCTGGAATCAATCAATCTGATGACCTCGTATCGGGATAGACAATGAATCACATGTCCTAGTCTTTCATCTTTGGTGACTAGCGATCTTCTATCATATCTCGAAGTATAACTCATGCGGCATTAACTTCAAACATCTGGGGAAAAAAAATTTCATTTTCCGAAGTCGCTGGCTCATCTGTCCGCATGCTGAACAGTGCCTCAATCATCAAAATAATCTATGCCTTGACGGTCATCACAATCTGGCTGGCCTCTTACGGTAGCCCAATCCGCTGGTGCTGATCTGCACATCCGAGAAATCTCGTAAAGGCGATTCATCAAACGCTCATGGTGCGAAAACACAATGAAATGACGCCTCTATGCAATCGTATGTCTATGGAATCATGCCCTGGTCGGTCCTCGTCCGTGACGAGCTCGTGCTGACCGCAACTCTAGCCGTAGCTTTCCACGCCCGTACAACCGTGATAACAAAACCATAAACTGGTACCGATGAGGATAGATCATAGGAATGAATATAATACTGTGCAAAGAAATGTACATCCTAAGGCTTCTTAAGCGGAGTATCGTATCGTAAGTATGCCGCGGAACATACACACGGTATGTCACTCTACATGAGTCATCTACTCTATCAACCAAGGGTCATCATGTTGGGTTCCTAGGCACTCTTGTGAAGGTTCATAAGGCATCAAACATACCCGGATTAAATTTTAGACGTGCCGAACAACCCAAAGCCGGGATCTTTGCTAGATTATTAGGGTTTAATATGCAAGATGATAACTTTTATCTAAGTGTGAGGGATTACAACCTTTGTAGTCCGCTCCTTCACTTCACAAGCTCCGAGTAGAAGTCCCTTTGCCGCGATCCACGATCTCCCGGACTCATGAGAGGCTCCACGACTCGAACGATCCATGCTAGCTCGAAGTATTCCAAATCTCCGATGATCTACCTTGAAGTTGCTACGACTCAAGCTTTCTCACTCAAAAGAGAAGAACACACTAATCCCATGGGCTAGATGAGATGAGGATGAGAGAGTAGTAATTTTGCTTTCTTTTTATATCATTTTCTCATTTTATTTCATCACTTTAGGATTTTCAAGAGAACTTATCAAGAAGGAAGAAGATGATAATGGAAAATATATTCCTTAGATTAAAAAACCTTTTGTGATGAATAGAAAGTAATATATGATTGATTTGTAAACCATGGTCAAGGATGATAGGATAAGAATGAGTAGAGAAAGAACTAGGGTTAGGGTTTGGTTAGGTTAAAAGAATGTGTCATTCTAAATATCTTAAGAATGACAAAAGAAGAAAGCTTCTAAAAGGAACTTGAAGCATCCAACCCTAATCAAACCTTAACCTCAATTAATCATCCTTAAATATGTTTAACAATTAATCATATCATGTCACAATAATATATATCACATATATATTATATATTTGCAACAAAAGAAAATAATACAATTAACATATATCGCATATATATCAATGTATCATCCACTGAGAAAATGAAATAATAAAGCGAGCCAATATTAGATAATGTAATACAATATATCATATATATTATTATACATTAAATCATCGAATCAACACTTGAATCGATGATCCGGCTATATCGAATATTACCGACTAATATATCATGTACCGATTCATCGAATCAACACTTGATCCGATGTCCTGGTTCATATCTAAATATCGCGAGAATATAATACGCTATCCCATATCGCATTATTCTCGGTCCTGCACATATCACATATGTGCCTCTACTCCGTTTCTCCTGAGCCAAGAAACCTCTGTGTAGGACTCTAAAGAATCGTCAATACGCCGGTAGCAGGTGATGATCATATCAAACACCCACAAGCTGCAAGCGGTCAGCTAAACGTAACAGCCACCCAGGTATTGAGCGATCAAAAGATCAAAAAGCTAGCCTGTGCGTTCTCCTGTGAATCCGATCAGTAACACTCCCGTACAGTCCGGTCTGTTCGTCTGATATGTCGCATATCAAGTCTAGGGGTGGTATACGTCAGACCCCAGTAACCGATAAGTCGTGTCAATGTGTGGCTCATAACGGGTCGAGAAACTACTAGTAACACTTACCAGTAAATCTCTATATCAGCCCTGGCCAGGGACTTCCAGTTATAGCCAATCGAACACAGCACAACATCAACTCCCTATACCGGGAGAGACGAATCCCCTCCTATCGCTCATTGCCTCCATGTGATTCGGGACTGTACCCAAAAGCCACCGTTTTGCACGCCCTCTTGGACGTGGTAAGGTGGAAATCAAAGCACAGTGGGAATCACACAAGACTCTATGACGATCTCGGGTCTTCAGACTACCCTGTACCTGTGTCACCGGAGAACTGCCATCTGACGTGTGGTATATCACCATTTGGGAGTTCTCGGCGAGTCCGTCCAGTGTACCCAGTCTCCACTGAGCACCCGTACACCATCTCTAATGTCTAACACCGATGGATATGGGATCATCCATCGCCCATCATATGGGTCAAGATGCGTATACACTAGTCTACTCTGGTGTATCGATGCCCTGTCTCGATATACCCTCGACTAGGAACAGTTATAGGATGTACTCATCGACTACCGTGGCCCCACTAGTATGATCTCATCATAGTCCCAGCAGTCGAGTACAGATCCTAAGGGCTTTATCAACATGTGAGAGTAAAACAGTAAACCAATACAAGTCAACATGTTAGGATAAAGTGAAACCAAATAGCATACTATCATGACGAGCAAGAAAGTCATCTCTATATATAACCAAGCATCCATTATAATATACATCATATGTACAACAATGGCCTCTAGGGCATATACATAACTAACAATCTCCCACTTGCACTAAGGCCACCTGCTGTAGTATCGCATACCTAGCATCCCGAATAATCTCTCAAACTGTATCTGGGGAATAGCCTTCGTGAATGGATCCGCAGTGTTTTCCTTCGTATCTACTCTCCTGACCTCGATCTCCCGGCGATCAACTATCTCCCTGATCAGGTGATACCGCCTCAGAATATGTCTGGACTTCTGATGGGACCTGGGTTCCTTGGCCAAAGCCACAGCTCCATTGTTATCGCAATACAGAGGTATTGGATGCTCAATGGATGGAACCACACCAAGTTCACTAATGAACTTCTTGATCCAGACAGCCTCTTTGGCAGCATCGTTGGCAGCGATGTATTCAGCCTCCATCGTCGAGTCTGCAACGGTATCCTGTTTGGAACTCTTCCAACATACCGCCCCTCCATTGAGGGTAAAGACAAAACCCGAATGCGACTTAGAGTCGTCCTTATCACTTTGGAAGCTGGAATCGGTAAAGGACTCCACCTGGAGTTCTCCGTTACCATACACCAAGAACATCTCCTTAGTCCTTCGTAAGTACTTGAGAATGTTCTTCACTGCTGTCCAATGACTCTCTCCAGGATCTGCTTGATACCGACTCACTACACTTAGTGAGTATGCTACATCGGGTCTGGTACATAGCATCGCATACATGATAGAGCCTACTGCCGAAGCATAGGGTATCCCTTGCATGCGAGCTCTCTCCAAATCAGTCTTGGGAGACATCTCTTTGGAGAGAGTGAGTCCAGAGATCGTGGGTTGGTTCCCACGCTTGGATTCTTCCATACTAAACCTCTTTAGTATGGTGTCAATGTACCTGGATTGGGACAATCCCAATATCCGTTTAGATCTATCTCTATAGATCATGATTCCCAATATACAGGAGGCATCACCTAGATCTTTCATTGAGAATCTCTGTGATAAGAAAAGCTTGACTGATTGCAGCATAGGAATATCATTTCCTATCAAGAGTATGTCATCCACGTACAATACGAGGAAGACAACCTTACCCTCTGCTGCGTTCTTATAGATACAAGGTTCATCTATATTTTTGATGAAGTCAAACTCTTTGACTACAACATCAAAACAGATGTTCCAACTCCGCGATGCTTGCTTTAACCCATAAATGGATTTAAGCAGCTTGCACACCTTTCCGCTGCTCCCACTATCTACGAAGCCCTCTGGCTGAGTCATGTACACGCACTCTTCTAAATCACCGTTTAGAAAGGCGGTCTTAACATCCATTTGCCAGATTTCGTAGTCATGGTATGCAGCAATGGCAAGTAAGATCCGGATGGACTTAAGCATAGCCACTGGAGAAAAGGTTTCGTCATAATCCACACATGGACGTTAACGAAAACCCTTTGCTTCAAGTCTAGGTTTGAAAGTCTCAACTTTTCCATCTACACCAAATTTCCTTTTAAAAATCCACTTGCTCCCAATGGGTTTTACCCCTTCATGAGCATTTTCTAAAATCCATACTTTATTGGTGTACATGGATTCCATCTCAGATCGCATTGCATCCAGCCATTTCACAGAGTCACCACTCGTGATGGTCTGTTCGAAACTAGTGGGGTCATCATCATCCATGATGCAATCCTCGCTTCCACCATCAATGAGAAAACCGTAGTATCTCTCAGGTGGACGAGAAACCCTACTAGATCGGCGGAGAGGCTGGGGTTCGTCGGGTACTATTGAATCTTCTGGTTCCATCAAATCATCAGTTGCGGTTTGTGGTGCTGGAACCTCTTCCAGTTCTACCTCTCTGCCACATATTTCTTTTGCAAGAAATTCCCTTTCCAAAAAGGTGGCATGTTGAGCAACAAACACTTTTTGTTCCTCAGCGTGGTAGAAAAAATATCCTTGAGAATTCTTTGGATATCCCACAAATTTGCAAAGGACTGATCGTGCCTCGAGTTTGTCCGGATTTTGTCTTTTGACATAGGCCGGACAACCCCATATCATAATTCGTTTAAAATATGGTCTCTTCCCGCTCCATATCTCATATGGTGTGGTAGGTACAGATTTAGACGGAACTAGATTCAATATGTATATGTCTGTCTCAAGCGCATACCCCCAGAAGGAAATAGGTAACTCAGCATCGCTCATCATAGATCGCACCATATCTAATAGGGTCTGATTCCTTCGTTCCGATACACCGTTGTGCTGTGGTGTATAAGGAGGAGTAAGCTGAGAGAGAATCCCATTCTCTTTTAGATAATCTAAAAACTCACCGCTTAAGTATTCACCTCCTCGATCAGATCGAAGAATCTTAATACTTTTGCCCGTTTGGTTCTCTACTTCGTGCTTATATTCTCTGAATTTCTCAAAAGCTTCAGACTTGTGTTTCATCAGAAACACATGTCCGTATCTAGAGAGATCGTCAGTGAATGTAATGAAGTAGGCGGAACCGTGCCTAGCATGCGTAGACATGGGACCACATACATCACTATGTATTAGTCCTAAGAGTTCAGTAACTCTTTCTCCGTGTCCACTAAACGGAGCTTTGGTCATTTTTCCTTTGAGACATGAATGGCAAGTATCATAAGATGATAATTCGAACGGATTCAAATAACCATCTTTATGTAACTTAGCTAGTCGTGTCGCATTGATATGACCAAGTCTACAATGCCACAAGAAGAATTCGTTCATTTCTGAACTTTTCCTCTTGTGTGTGTTTTGTATATTCAGGACTGTATTCTGATTTAGAATGAATATGCCATTATGTAACGAGCCTGATGCAATCAACTTTTGATCTAGGAATATGTTCATAACATTATCCTTTACTACAAAATTATATCCTTCTTTACTTAATAAAGAAACTGATATAATGTTGCACATCATGTTCGGTATATAATAACACTCATTCAGAATCAGTGTATTACGACTTGGTAATACAAGGTGATATTCGCCAACTGCTTTGGCTACAACACTTGCACCGTTCCCTACTTGAACGGAATGATCACCTTTTCCCAGTTCTCTACCTTTACGTAGCCCATGTAACTGTTTACATATGTGGGATCCTGATCCGGTATCTAATACCCAGGACGTAGGGTGAACTGAGAAACAGTTCTCAATAACTAACACACCTGAAGAAGATGCATCAACATGCAAGCTCTATTGGGCGGCGTGAGAATCCAGATATTCTCTTGTTTCCTGTTCAGTCTTATAACTCTTATAAGAAAGAACGGGTCCAACGTTCCCTTGCTCAGTACAATAATCGGGTTTAGTCAATACATCAATATTATTATCTTGATTATGGCCTGACATGGTCGCTACCTGGAGAGAGAGAGAAGAAAACACTTTAGCGTATGCTCTTGCAAGATTAGATTGGTTATTATCTTATCTAATCAGGATGTCTCCCACTGTTTTTATCAAATCTATCTTAAAACCCAAAAAGGTAAGATTAGCCGGGATTAATTACACCCTACAATTTCGTCAATCTTTCAGCCAGATCAGTGTCGGTACTTTGAGGGAGGTTCCCCGTGCTTTCGCACGGACCTAATTAAAGTAAACCTCGTTTTCCCAGAGGCGTAACCTCGTTAACACTTTTCTAGACACCTACTTGAATTACTAATTGTCCTGTGTAAAACTCTCCCAGGAGTAACTCTTACTCGCAGTGGGTATCGGGATCCAACTATCTCATAGGAGGTATGCAATCTCATTGCAAATTTCAACACTTGAAATTCCCGATAATATTTTGCCCCTAGCTATCTATGACCTTGACTAAGTCAACAAACCATAAATCGCAAGTCAAGTTCAACCCGTACATTTCTTGATTGAATTAAACCCACCCGTACGACCCTTGACTGAGTCAACAAGGCCGTGCGAATACCCTAATCCAATCACATCTCATGTTTTTAGCAGATAAACACTACTTAGCTACCGTACACTACACCTTGACTAAGTCAACAAACATAGCACGAATACTAAATAATATCTATCTGAAATGACGGAGGGCTACGCAGGTTTTTTCCATAAAAACCATGAGCGTAATGAACTTGATATCTGTTGGAGATAGTGCCCTCAGAGTCAATTATTGGATCACAGGCACGTGATTGCAATGATTGAGGGAGGACCTGTCCCAGTAGGACAGTCTTACTCGAGATGATAGTATGCTATCTGGTTTATCTTTATCATCGTGTACTGCTTTAGGTGACCTGACATGTCGCTATTACACGTTGATAGAGCCCCTAGGATTCTTGCTTGACTACCAGCAGTATGATGGCGATCATATACGTGAGAGCTGGCGGTCTATAAGCACATCCTTAAAAGGTCCCTAGTCTTGGGAGTTTCGAGACAGGGCATCGATTCTCCAGAGTAGACTAGTGTATACAGTCGAGACCCCGACGAGGGGCGGTTGCCGGTCTCATAAGACACTGGTGTCAGTTGATTCACCTAAGATGTATACAGGTGCTCATTGGGTTATGAGTACACCGGACAGGACTCGCCGGGAACATGCTTGTTGGTCTTATACCTGACATCAGATAGCAGTTCCCTGGTGACATGTGTACAGGTTAGTTCATCGACCTGAGGATCGTCATTTGTCTCATGTGAGTTCCCACTGTGCTTTGATTACTACCCTACCACGGCTCAAAGGAGTCATGCAAACAGGTTTTAGTTGGGTACAGTCCCGAGCCACATGGAGGCAGTGAGCGGATCTTCAGGGGTTCGTCTCTCCCGGTATTGGGGGTGAGGTCGCGCTGTGTCTAGGAGAGCCATTACGCAAAGCCCTCCGCCGAGGCAGGAGATTTACTGGTAGGTATTCCAGTAGTATCTCAGGGCGTTCTGGGCTACACTCCGACACGACTTGTACCGCTTTTGGGGGTCTGACTTTTACCAACCCCCTAGGCCCGCCATGCGATGCTCATAGACGAACGGACCGGACTGTACGGATATTGTCACTGACAGGCTCAGTAGGGTGTCAGGATGAGTTCGCTCATCGACGTCCCTTTTGGTCAATAGCTGGTGGCCCGTCACGTATTGGCTTATACCTCTGACGTGCTAGTGGTTAAATCCACAGCCATAGTATTGACGAGTCTTGAGAGTCCACCACACTTACAGTTACTCAAGCTTTCGGGCGAAACGCTGTAGAGGCCGTTTGGAGATATGGCAGGGTTCGATCTGAAACGTGCGGTATTGCACGGATCAGGATCGATCGGATATTACTAGCCGGCTTTGGCTTAAGCCGGTCCTAGTTTAGTACAGTGTAGATTTTGTCTCATTGCATTTGTATCCGGACGGAATACAGATGCGGGTGTGTATGCACAGTATCGGGGTTTTCCTGTAATTTATTATGGGACCAGTTTTCTGGAGTTGCCAGTTTGCATTCCGTTCCGGCCGGTTTTCCTTTGTTCTTTCCCGGCCGGACTTTCTGATGGAGGGGGTAATTTGCAGTTTTGCAAATTACATTTGAGAAGGGGGTTTCTTGCATATGTATTTATTATGATAGCATCTTTAGATACCATTCTTTTCCTTCATCATTTCATGCTTTATTAAGATTAGAAATGAGTTGAAAGATGATGTGAGATTGTTATGATGAGGTTTAGGATATGGTTACCACTTGCTTTTACTACCCTCACCTCCCTCTTGCTTAGGTTGGTTTTTCCTCCACCATTTTCTCACTTGATGAAAACAAGCCACACTTGAGAGAAGAAGAGAGAAGAAGAAGAGAGAGTTTCATTTTGAGCTTGAGGGATTTTTCTTGATCTCATTTCATGCTAGGAAAAATGCAAGCACCATTTTTCCTTATCTAGTTTCCTCCATCAAGGCAACATAACCCCAAAGAGACAAGCATCATCTACACTACATTCTACAGCACACCTTGGGCACGTCGACTAGCCAGCTTCGTGCCCGAGTTGCCTCGGTATTAAGGTGGGAGCCCGTAAAAGACGCAGGCGATGTGGTGCCCTTTCCGGCGAGGAGGCGACGATATGGAGACAAGACTTTCCGCAGGAGATCGGGACGATGAAGTGAAGACCGGAGGACTCGGATCACTTGGTATACTTCTCTTCCCATCTCTTGTTAGCTAGCATTAGGTTAATGGTTAACGATCCGGGTATATTGTCCGCGGTAGCGCCAGTTTCCAAGTAAGGAAAATTTTTGATTCCGCATTTTGGCCTCGGATAGACGGCCAGGGCGCTGCCGTGGCGCAACATGGTATCAGAGCCACGCCATTAACCTTGCTTAGCTTGTTCTAATGCGTTTTACTTATCCGATCGACCAAAATTCCAAAAACCGTGTTTTTCCTTCACATCAGTTTCTGTCGAAATTTTTTGGACTCTAAAAATTTTTCAGGTGATTGCAGAATGATGTACAGAGAATCCTAAGAACACTGGAAAAATTTGGAAGCCCAATTCTTCCCTACGACCGCGGAACCGCGGCCTTAACCCCTCTTTGGCCGCGGTTCCGCCGCAGGAAGTTGGGATCATTCCACCAAGTTTTTGCAGTGGGCTTTTGGGCTTCAGATAGGGGTTTTGGAATATTAAAATTGGGCCCAGAATTTCTGTAAGTGCTACAGTATTACTTGGGGGCCCACTTGCTAATTTTTGGTCGATTGGATATTTTAAACACATTATTTCACAGTATTTACATTATATCTGCGACCGTGAATATCACTTGATCGGTAAATCCTGTCTAACTGCTATAGCCCGGTTAGACGGATTTGCGAACGTGATTTTCACGTTGTTGTTCTATGTTTATGCTGTGATGTTGCGGATCGGTCGTGGGGATAGCCTGGATGCAATGTTAGTACAGTTTTGTTTTATATGTACATTTGATATTGCGGGGCGAGCGTCCGACATGTGGACTGCCGTCACTGCCTGATTGTATTATTCTTTTGGGGCACGGCCTGGTTGCGGTCGATGTACCAGTTGTATGTATATTTTACTTTCTGTACTAGGATTACCCCGCGGAGGGGTGCACGGATAGCCGGGTTCTAGAGGGCAACGGGCCCGCATCTCATGGCATTGAGACGGAGGGGGCTTCACTCTAGGATTGGCGGGCTATTCGCCGCACTCGTAGGGGGTACAGGTTGACCCAGGAGGGGTGCCCAAGTTGCCGAATTCCGTGAAGTGCTGGGTGGTCCATTCTCGGTACTGAAGGGGGCTGCCTCGCTTCAGGTTTTGGCGGGTGACTTGCCGCGCCCGTAGGGGTCTAGGTTTTCATTGCACAGGCTATCCACACGACCAGGGGAACG
Source organism: Agapanthus africanus (assembly GCA_030015575.1). Classification (NCBI taxonomy): domain Eukaryota; kingdom Viridiplantae; phylum Streptophyta; class Magnoliopsida; order Asparagales; family Amaryllidaceae; genus Agapanthus; species Agapanthus africanus. The sequence continues at coordinate 335,371,902 of JASDDO010000031.1, forward strand.
TCGGGTTTCAGCAGCGGCTCTGTGAAACCCGGGGATCCCAGATATCTGTATTGTTCTGTGATGCTGTACATTTCTGTGATGTTGCATTTTATCACGCCTTGAGGGAAGATTATATATTGGTATATATATTAGTAGATGTTGTATATGTTTTGCATCCGCGCTAGTCCAGTCCCCGCTCTGTCGTTAGTTAAGTAACCTAACGAGTGATGACGGGACCCAGTGGCGAATGCGGATGGCATATACGTATATTATTATTTTCGTTCTTTATTGGTGTGATCAATTGATGGGACTGCGTTGATTCGGATCAATGCAAGATAAACAAACATATTCTGATGTTGTTGGAACACTTTTTCAAAAAGCTGTTATTGCAAGGACGTTCACTTTTGTTTTGCATCGTGGTATTCATTTGGAATATCCTGCTCCTCAGTCAACGAGGCAAGGGCCGAGATCCCTTCACCGGGAGTGACCCCTTGGACAGAAGTTTGCGTCAGGGCATTAACTTCACTATAGCCGATTACTTTTGCTTTGCATCGTGGTATTCAGTTGGAATATCCTGCACCCCATTCTACGGGGAAAGAGCCGGGATCCCTTCACCGGGAGTGACCTCTTTAGCAAAGGTTTTCGTCACTATATTTTTATAAAAAGTTATCCGGTTCCTTCAACGATATCAAGTTCATTACGTTAAAGGTTTTTCGCCAAAAACCAGCCGTAGCCCTCCGTCATTTCAGATTAGTATTGCTTAGTATTCGCGCTACGTTTGTCGTTGCTATTCGCCGAGGCGTAGTGTGCGGTAGCTCTGTAATGCTTTCTGTCGTATGGATATGTGGATTGGTTTGGACAGTCGTACGACTTTGTTGATTATTCGTCAAGGGTCGTGCGGGTGGGTTTAACGCAATCAAGATAATGACGGGTTGAACTTGACTAGGACCTTTTGATTTGTTGATTATTCGTCAAGGTCACTTGGGTCCTAGGGGTAAAAATCACATCGGGAGTTTCAAAAGAACTGAAACTTGCCAGGCATGCGCATACCTTCTGGAGTGTGGTGACTTGAGTGGATTCCGTCAAGTTATCATGAGATGATAGTTGGATCCCGATTCACACTGATGAGTTAGTTTACTCCTCGGGTAACCCCGACTAATTCTTCTTTCAGGTTTGGAGGAGAATTTGAGATACAGTGGGAGGTTTCCAGATTAGACAAAGTGATAACCATTCTGATCTAGGTTAGAGTGCACGCTGAGTGTTTCTTTTCTCTCTCTCTTTGGCAGCGACCATTGACCCGACCCTGGACTATGACTCAGTGACCAAGTTGACCGAACTTTCTTAACACAGGCTTTTGGATTGTCAGAGTTGCAAACCTCATTGCCACTCCTACTTTTACCCTTTTCTCCAGGACACCCCGTATTACTACGAACGTCCACTTCCATTGGACAAAACCATCGTATGGTTATATACGAACTCGAAGGACTTCGAGGATGGTTTCTGGTTCTGGAGAAAACGATTAGGATTATTCAGTTGTCTTTTCCTTTTACCTTCTCTCAGGTTGCGAGTACTCCTTGGTTTAGGAGATAGTACACCTATTACGCAAATTGGATAGTCTTCTTCCAAACCTTAGGCTGGTGTCGACCGGTAGGGAATGAAGAAAACCAATTAGCATAACGATGGTGTGCAGAAGGTATTAAGTTAAGACAAAGCAAGGGATTAGTAAGAGGGCAAAGTAAATTGCGACTGCTATTCACGACCGAACCAAGTATTTTTCCGCCAATCCTAAATCACCTTTGTATTTCTCCAGGACACTCCGTATCACTACGAAGATCCACAGTTTATTTGGATACTCCATCGTATGGTTATATACGAACTCGAAAGGAACTTGTTCCAGTTCGGGGATGGATTCTGGTCTAGGAGAAATAAGAATACGGTTTATTCGGTTGTCTTTTATCTTCACCTTCTCTCGCTTTACGAGTGCTCCTAGGATTAGGACAGTACACCCTTTATGCTTATTGGATAGTCTTCTTCCAAACCATAGGCTGGTGCCGAACGGTAGGGAAGGAAGAAAACCATTTGGCCTAAGGGGTGTGCAGAAGGTAATGACTAAAGACATATAAAGGGATTGGGAGAGGTGGCAAAGAATTATACGGTTATAGTTGTGAATCTGGATAATGGTAGAGGCATTACTAGGAATACCAGGATACCCCATCGAAACATTTCAATGTTTCAGTTTCACTGTGTAATGTTAAAAGAAAACTGATTTCCCGATTGGACACTTGCTCCAGGGTATGTATTTACCAGGTTTGATTCTCACATCTGTATGGCTTTACAGATGATGAGTGGGAGTAAGTTATTGGGAATAGGGTAATCATCCTCATTATATCGGGATTCGTTGTAATCGGTGATATTTGAGGAGATCATCTGGGCTGTTTGCCGGTCGGCAAATATTTGGTTTTGAATATCCGCTGTTGTGCACCAATTTCAAATTGATATATCTGTACGTCTATTTTCATAGAGTGAGATATACCTTTTGATATTATGTTGATGACATTTACCTATATCAGTGGATGGTTAGGTAAGGAGCATTAAACAGCGGTGTAATTCTTCATAACCATAGTACAGTTTTCAACCTACGACACACAGTGAATGAGTTATCAAACTCAGCGGACTTATACAGAGTATTGTATGTTGTCCAGTGTCCATTAGGACAGAGGGGTTGGTCCTCATGCTATATTCTGTTTACTTTTAACTTCTCTAGTTCTTAGACATGTGTTTCGTAGAAACACAGGGTCTAAGTTTTGAGGAGTTATAGGTATTGAATAGAGTAGAGAACCAGGTGTAGCAAGTATCGGGATTCTTCAAAGTGATCGAAGATGTAGATACTTGTGTATGGTGTTCAGTTGATAGTAATGATTAAGAGAACTAGCTTCTCTTTCAGGTTACTCATAATTGGAAACATTCCTAAGTTGAGTAACGCTGATCGGCCTCCTTCCATTTAGTTGACATGCACTGGAGACAGCTGCATGATTTGAATCTGGTTCCAATTAAATCAGTGCCTCTGTTTCTATATTGGATATAGAACAGCTCATATCTTGACATTGTTAAGGTACGGGGAGTTGTCCGGCTTATGCTTAAAACCAGACTCTGGATAACTCAAGGCACGTTTCTGTAATGGCTGTTTGCGGGTTGACCCAGGCTATGACGAGGGTTGATTTTCTACCATCTGGCAGATCAATAGAAATATTGTTCTAGACTCGCCACAGTTTTATTAAAAATCGATTTTTCAAAAACAGTAGTGGGAGTATGGTAGAACTGGAAGTGATTCCAGAACCGCAAACGATTACTGAAGATTTGATAAGGAACCTAAAGATTCAATCTGTTTTGACATTCCATTGGACACTCCGCAGATATGATGGGTAACCTCAGGCACTCGAGAGGTACTTCGGTATGCTCAAGGACGGTGGCAGGGAGGTTCTTGTTTACCCAGACTTACCATTGCTGTTGTTCCAGACTGTGAGACCCGGCAGGAGGATGAGTATAGCGTCGTTCTAAACTAGCTTTAGAAGTGCACGTCTATATGACTCTGGCAGAGCGTTGTCGTAGTCAGTGGGAGCAGCGGAAGCATTGGTGGTCATCAGGCTTATGTCTATTTATAGACTAAAGCAGTTACAGCGGAGATAGGTCATCTATTTCTGATGTGACAGTCATAGGTTTGACTTCATCAGAATAAGGGATGGATCTGTTAAGAAGGCAGTAGGGTGTGATGTCATGGTATTTGGATGACATACACAGAGTAGGAAGTGATATTCCTATACTACGATCGGTTATACTTTGGTTGTCACACAGTGTTTTCTCCACACAGGACTTGGATATTATATCAGACATACTGGTTACTAGATCTATGTTTTTAGATCTAGATTTGGGTGGTTTCCCAATCAGGGTACCTTGACAGCATTCTAAGAGTATTTAGAATGGACTGTTGGAGATGGTGCCCTCAGAGTCAATTATTGGATCACAGGCACGTGATTGCAATGATTGAGGGAGGACCTATCCCGGTAGGACAGTCTTACTCGGGATGATAGTATGCTATCTGGTTTACCTTTATCATCGTGCACTGCTTTAGGTGACCGGACATGTCGCTATTGCACGTTGATAGAGCCCCTAGGATTCTTGCTTGACTACCGGCAGTATGAGGGCGATCATATACGTGGGAGCTGGTAGTCTATAAGCACATCCTTAAAAGGTCCCTAGTCGTAGGAGTTTCGAGACAGGGCATCGATACTCCAGAGTAGACTAGTGTATACAGTCGAGACCCCGACGAGGGGCGGTGGCCGGTCTCACAAGCCACTGGTGTCAGTTGGTTCACCTAAGGTGTATACAGGTGCTCATTGGGTTATGAGTACACCGGACAGGACTCGCCGGGAACATGCTAGTTGGTCTTATACCTGACGTCAGATAGCAGTTCCCTGGTGACATGTGTACAGGTTAGTTCATCGACCTGGGGATCGTCATTTGTCTCGTGTGAGTTCCCACTGTGCTTTGATTACTACCCTACCACGGCTCAAAGGAGTCGTGCAAACAGGTTTTAGTTGGGTACAGTCCCGAGCCACATGGAGGCAGTGAGCGGATCTTCGGGGGTTCGTCTCTCCCGGTATTGGGGGTGAGGTCGCGCTGTGTCTAGGAGAGCCATTACACAAAGACCTTGGCCAAGGCATGAGATTTATTGGTAGGTATTCCAGTAGTATCTCAGGGTGTTCTGGGCTACACTCCGACACGACTTGTACCGCTTTTGGGGGTCTGACTTTTACCAACCCCCTAGGCCCGCCATGCGATGCTCATAGACGAACGGACCGGACTGTACGGATATTGTCACTGACAGGCTCAGTTGGGTGTCGGGGTGAGCTTCCTCATCGACGTCCCTTTTGGTCAATAGCTGGTGGCCCGTCACGTATTGGCTTATACCTCTGACGTGCTAGTGGTTAAATCCACAGCCATAGTATTGACGAGTCTTTAGAGTCCACCACACTTTCAGTTACTCAAGCTTTCGGGCGAAACGCTGTAGAGGCCGTATGGAGATATGGCAGGGTCCGATCAGATACGTGCGGTATTGCACGAATCAGGATCGGACGGTTTGTACTAGTGGCCGTATGGTTATATGGCAGCGTTCGATCAGATACGTGCGGTATTGCACGGATCAGGATCGGACGGATCTTACTAGCCGGCTTTGGTTTAAGCTGGTCCTAGTTTAGTACAGTGTAGATTTTGTCTCTTTGCATTTGTATCCGGACGGAATACAGATGCGGGTGTGTATGCACAGTATAGGAGTTTTCCTGTAATTTATTACGGGACCAGTTTTCTGGAGTTGCCAGTTTGCTTTCCGTTCCGGCCGGTTTTCCTTTGTTCTTTTCCGGCCGGACTTTTCTGATGGAGGGTGTTATTTGCAAGAATGCAAATAACACTTTGTGGAGGTTTTATTTGCATAAGGGTTGATATGATAAGCATCTTTGCTTTTCATGTATTTATGAGATTAGAATGGATTTGAGATGGATTTGAGGTTGATGTAAAGTTTAGTGATGATTATGTTTGGATGTGGTCACCCTCCTCCCTTTTACTACACTCACCTCCCTCTTGCTTCATATTGTTATCCTCCACCATTTCTAAGTGAGAGAGAGATTATTATCATGGTTGAGAAAAGAAAGAGAGAAAGAAAAGAGAAGAAGAGAGTTTCATCTTCATCCTTGAGAGTGTTTCATTTTCTTGATCTCATTTCATGTTAAGAAAAATGCAAGCACCATTTTTCTAGTCTTGTTTCCTCCATCATCCACAAATAGCAACCAACCCCAAAAGTGAGACATACACTTTACACTACACTTCCTACAGCAAATCTTGGACGCGTCGATTCGCCAGCTTCGCGCCCGAGTTGCCTCGGTATTGAGGTGGGAGCCCGTAAAAGCTACAGGCGATGTGGTGCCCTGTCCGACGAGGAGGAGACGGACGGAGATCCCGCGAGGAGATCGGAGTGGAGATGAAGACCGGAGGACTCGGATCAGTCGGTACATCTCTAACCTTTCCTCTTGTTTGCTTAGACTAGATTAATGGCACGATCCGGGGTTTAGTGCGCGGTGGTGCCGGTTTGCTAAGTCCGCAAAATTAAAGTTTATCGCCGTTTCCGCGTTTGGCCGTCGGATTGACGGCCGGGGCGCCGCCGTGCACTTACAGTGGTATCAGAGCCTCGCCATTAACATAGTCTAGCTTGGTGTAATGTGTTTTTCTGTTTCGATCGATCGAATGTTCCAAAACTGCATTTTAGTTCGCATCAGTTTCTGTTGAAAATTTTTGGTCTCGAAAAATTTTTCAGGTTGTAAAATATTGATGTACTGGAAAATCTAAGAGCTCTGTAAAAATTCGACGAAGTAACTCCACAGTTGGAGCGCGGAAGCGCCGCGAAAACCACCTTCCCGCCGCCCTTCCGCCGCACACTGTGGAGATCACTTCAACAATTTTTTACAGAGGCCTTCTGGGCTTAAAATATGGGTTTTGGAATGTTAAAGTTGGGCCAATTATTTCTGTGAGTGCTACAGTTTTCTTTGGGGCCCACTTGTTAACTGTTTGATCAATCGGAAAATTTTAAACACATTTTTCACAGTATTTACATTATATCTGCGACCGTGAATGTCACTCGATCGGTAAATCCGGTCTAACTGCTATAGCCCGGTTAGACGGATTTGCGAACGTGATTTTCACGTTGATGTTCTATGTTTATGCTGTGATGTTGCGGATCGGTCGTGGGGGATAGCCTGGATGCAATGCTAGTACAGTTGTGGTGGTATTATGTACATTTGATATTGCGGGGCGAGCGGTCCATGTGGACTGCCGTCACTGCCTGTTTGTATTATTATTTTGGGGCACGACCTGGTTGCGGTCGATGTACCCGTTGTATGTATATTTTACTTTCTGTACTAGGATTACCCCGCGGTGGGGTGCACGGATAGCCGGGTTCTAGAGGGCAACAAGCCCGCATCTCATGGCATTGAGACGGAGGGGGCTTCACTCTGGGATTGGCGGGCTATTCGCCACACTCGTAGGGGGTACAGGTTGACCCAGGAGGGGTGCCCAAGTTGCCGGATTCCGTGAAGTGCTGGGTGGTCCATTCACGGAGCTGAAGGGGGCTGCCTCGCTTCAGGTTTTGGCGGGTGACTTGTCGCGCCCGTAGGGGTCTAGGATTTCATTGCACAGGCTATCCACACGACCAGGGGAACGTCGGGTTTCAGTAGTGGCTCTGTGAAACCCGGGGATCCCAGATATCTGTATTGTTCTGTGATGCTGTACATTTCTGTGATGTTGCATTTCTTTTCACGCCTTGAGCGAAATATAATATATTGGTATATATATTAGTAGATGTTGTATATGTTTTTCATCCGCGCTAGTCCAGTCCCCGCTCTGTCGTTAGTAAGCTAACCTAACGGGTAATGACGGGACCCAGTGGCGAATGCGGATGGCATATACGTACATCAGTATATTTTCGTTCTTTATGGTGTGATCAATTGATGGGACTGCATTGATTCGGATCAATGCAAGTTTAAAAACAAACCTAATCTGATGTTGTTGGAACACTTTTCAAAAAGCTGTTATTGCAAGGACGTTCACTTTTGTTTTGCATCGTGGTATTCATTTGGAATATCTTGCTCCTCAGTCGACGAGGCAAGGGCCGAGATCCCTTCACCGGGAGTGACCCCTTGGACAGAAGTTTGCGTCAGGGCATTAACTTCACTATAGCCGATTACTTTTGCTTTGCATCGCGGTATTCATTTGGAATATCCTGCACCCCATTCTACGGGGAAAGAGCCGAGATCCCTTCACCGGGAGTGACCTCTTTAGCAACGATTTTCGTCACTATATTTTTAAAAAGCTATCCATTCCTTCGACGATATCAAGTTCTTTACGTTAAAGGTTTTCGCCAGAAACCATTCGTAGCCCTCCGTCGTTTCATATGGGTGGTCAATAGTATTCAAGCTGTGTATGTTGGCCAAAGTCAAGGCACAGTGTTTGGTAGCTGTTGGTTATTCATATGCAGCATAGATAGATGCGTTGGTTTGGGACAGTCGTACTGCCATTTTGGCCAAAGTCAAGGGTAGGTACGGGTGGATTCAAATTAACCTGGAGAATGACGGGTTGAACTTGACATGTGACTTATGATATGTTGGCCAAAGTCAAGGTCATAAGAGCATGGGGTAAAAATCATATCGGGAGTTTCAAAAGAACTGAAACTTGCCAGATATGCGCATACCTTCTGGAGTGTGATACCGTGAGCGGATTCCGTCATGTTGTCATGCGATGATAGTTGGATCCCGATTCCCACTGATGAGTTGGTTTACTCCTCGGGTGACCCCGACTAATTCTTCTTTCAGGTTTGGAGGAGAATTTGAGGTACAGTGGGAGGTTTCCAGATTAGATAAATTGGTAACCATTCTGATCTAGGATAGAGTGCACGCTGAGTGTTTCTTTTCTCTCTCTCTCTCTGGCAGCGACCATTGACCCGACCCTAAGACAATGACTCAGTGACCAAAGTTGACCGAACCTTCTTAACACTGGCTTTTGGATTGTCAGAGTTGCAAACCTCATTGCCACTCCTACTTTTACCCTTTTCTCCAGGACACCCCGTATTACTACGAACGTCCACTTCCATTGGACAAAACCATCGTATGGTTAGATACGAACTCGAAGGGATTTATTCGAGGATGGTTTCCGGTTCTGGAGAAAACGGATAGGACTATTCAGTTGTCTTTTCTTTTCACCCTCTCTCAGTTTGCGAGTACTCCTTGGTTTAGGAGTAGTACACCTATTACGCAAATTGGATAGTCTTCTTCCAAACCATAGGCTGGTGCCGACCGGTAGGGAAGGAAGAAAGCCAATTAGCCTAAACGGTGTACAGAAGGTATTAAGTTAAGACAAAGCAAGGGATTAGTAAGAGGGCAAAGTAAATTGCAACAGATATTCACGACCAAACCATGTATTCCTTCGCCAATCCTAAATCACCTTTGTATTTCTCCAGGACACTCCGTATCATTACGAAGATCCCATTTTATTGGATAATCCATCATATGGTTATATACAAACTCGAAAGGAACTCGTTCCAGTTCGGGGATGGATCCTGGTTCAGGAGAAATAGGAATAAAGTACATTCAGGTGTCTTTTATCTTCACCTTCTCTCACGATGCGAGTGCTCCTAGGATTAGGACAGTACACCCTTTATGCTTTTTGGATAGTCTTCTTCCAAACCATAGGCTGGTGCCGAACGGTAGGGAAGGAAGAAAACCATTTGGCCTAAAGGGGTGTACAGAAGGTAAAGACTAAAGACATATGAAGGGATTTGGAGAGGTGGCAAAGAACCATACGGTTACAGTCGTGAATCTGGAAGAGGCATTACTAGGAATACCGGGATACCCCATCGAAACATTTCAATGTTTCAGTCTCACTGTGTAATGTTAAAAGAAAACTGATTTCCCGATTAGATACTTACTCCAGGGTATGTATTTACCAGGTTTGATTCTCACATCTGTATGGTTTTACAGATGATGAGTGGGAGTAAGTTATTGGGAATTGGGTGATCGTCCTCATTATATCGGGATTCGTTGGAATCAGTGATATTTGAGGAAATCACCTGGGCTGTTTGCCGGTCGGCAAATATTTGGTTTTGAATATCCGCTGTTATGCACCAATTTCAAATCGATATATCTGTACGTCTATTTTCATAGAGTGAGATATACCTTTTTGAAATTATGTCTGTGACATTTACCTATATCAGTGGATGGTTAGGTAAGGAGCATTAAACAGTGGTGTAATTCTTCTTGACCATAAGTACAGTTTTCAACCTACGACACACAGTGAATGAGTTATCAGACTCAAGGGACTTATACAGAGTATTGTATGTTGTCCAGGGTCCATCAGGACAGAGGGTTGGTCCTCATACTATATTCGGTTTACTTATGACTTCTCTAGTTTTTAGACAGGTGTTTCGTTGAAACACAGGTTCCGAATTTTGAGAAGTTGTAGGTATTTGAATAGAGTAGAGAATCAGGTGTAGCAAGTATCAGGATTCTTCAAAGAGATCAAAGATGTAGATACTTGTGCATGGTATTCAGTTGATAGTAATAATTAAGAGAACTTGTTTCTCTTTCGGGTTACTCATAATTGGAAGCATTCCTAAGTTGAGTAACGATGATCGGCCTCTCTCCATTTAGTTGACATGCACTGGAGACAGCTGCATGATTTGAATCTGGTTAAATTAAATCAGTGCCTCTGGTTCTATATTGGATATAGTACAGTTCATATCTTAACATTGTTAAGGTACGGGGAGTTGTCCGGCTTATGATTAAAACCAGATTCTGGATAACTCAAGGCACGTTTCTGTAATGGCTGTTTGTGGGTTGACCCAGGCTATGACGAGGGTTGACTTTCTACCATCTGGAAGATCAATAGAAATATTGTTCAAGACTCGCCATAGTTTTATTAAAAATGGATTTTTTCAAAAACAGCAGTGGGAGTATGGTAGAACTGGAAGTGATTCCAGAACCGCAAACGATTACTGAAGATTTGATAAGGAACCTAAAGATTCAATCTGATTTGACATTCTATTGGCCACTCCGCAGATAAGGTGGGTAACTTCAGGCACCCGAGAGGTACTTCGGTAGCCTCAAGGACGGTGACAGGGAAGTTCTTGTTTACCCACACTTGCCATTGTTGTTGTTCCAGGCCGCGAGACCCGGTGGGAGGATGAGTATAGCGTCGTTCTAAACTATCTTAAGAAGTGTACGTCTATATGACTCTGCCAGAGGGTTGTCGTAGTCAGTGGGAGCAGCGGAAGCATTGGTGGACATCAGGCTTATGTCTATTTATAGACTAAAGCAGATGTAGCGGAGATAGATCATCTATTTCTGATGTGACAGTCATAGGTTTGACGTCATCAGAATAGGGGATGGATCTGTTGAGAAGGTAGTAGAAAGGAAACTCCTATACTGCGATCGGTTATACTTTGGTCGTCACACAGTGGTTTCTCCACAAAGGACTTGGACATTATATCAAACATACTGGTTACTAGATCTATGGTTTTAGATCTAGATTTGGGTGGTTTCCCAATCAGGGTACTTTGACAGCATTCTAAGAGTATTTAGAATGGACGACTCCTGGCACGGTAGCATACCTGCAGGTAATGGAGTCACCCTCTCTAAAGGTGTCTTATAGACTAAAGTAGAGAGGGATGTGCATGATTGGCAGATCACTTGCTTAGGCAATTGAGTCAATCATGAGATGTCAAGTACCACACCAGATGTTGTTCTTGCAGTAGGTGCAATAAGTTGATATTGATCCAATCCTGGAGAAGCAATCGGGAGCAGTTTTAGAACATAAGTGAATGTTCTAGGGATATGATAACGACAGCCTCATTCGGGAGACAGTTATCATTCCAGGCTTCCAAGGTGACATGGACGACAAGGAGGTTGTCAGAGTTATAGTTTTTCCCTCTGACCAGGGGTAGTATTTTGGACAGGTGGTCCAAGGAAATACTGAGGGTGGCATGGCGCAGGATACTGATTAAGTTCAGTTGACGATACAGTCTAAGAAGTTTGGATTTGGAGTTCATTTATAAGCTCGGTCCCATCAGACATCCAGACATTCTAAGACAGGTATTGCTCATTTCGGGAGATGGTTTTCTCCGCGAACATGAGATATAAAGAGACATAGAAAGAAACATCAAGGTGGATCCACTCACTGAGGCTATTCCTCGAACGCAATAGTTTCACAAACGGGATTTATGAGACTGACAAGTAGAGGAGTTGGGTGTTCGGTATCACACGGGCTGTGAGTATGCGACATCGCAATTATTAGCCTTGAGTGCAAGTGGGAGATTGTTGGAGATGGTGCCCTCAGAGTCAATTATTGGATCACAGGCACGTGATTGCAATGATTGAGGGAGGACCTATCCCGGTAGGACAGTCTTACTCGGGATGATAGTATGCTATCTGGTTTACCTTTATCATCGTGCACTGCTTTAGGTGACCGGACATGTCGCTATTGCACGTTGATAGAGCCCCTAGGATTCTTGCTTGACTACCGGCAGTATGAGGGCGATCATATACGTGGGAGCTGGTAGTCTATAAGCACATCCTTAAAAGGTCCCTAGTCGTAGGAGTTTCAAGACAGGGCATCGATACTCCAGAGTAGACTAGTGTATACAGTCGAGACCCCGACGAGGGGCGGTGGCCGGTCTCACAAGCCACTGGTGTCAGTTGGTTCACCTAAGGTGTATACAGGTGCTCATTGGGTTATGAGTACACCGGACAGGACTCGCCGGGAACATGCTAGTTGGTCTTATACCTGACGTCAGATAGCAGTTCCCTGGTGACATGTGTACAGGTTAGTTCATCGACCTGGGGATCGTCATTTGTCTCGTGTGAGTTCCCACTGTGCTTTGATTACTACCCTACCACGGCTCAAAGGAGTTGTGCAAACAGGTTTTAGTTGGGTACAGTCCCGAGCCACATGGAGGCAGTGAGCGGATCTTCGGGGGTTCGTCTCTCCCGGTATTGGGGGTGAGGTCGCGCTGTGTCTAGGAGAGCCATTACACAAAGACCTTGGCCAAGGCAGGAGATTTACTGGTAGGTATTCCAGTAGTATCTCAGGGTGTTCTGGGCTACACTCCGACACGACTTGTACCGCTTTTGGGGGTCTGACTTTTACCAACCCCCTAGGCCCGCCATGCGATGCTCATAGACGAACGGACCGGACTGTACGGATATTGTCACTGACAGGCTCAGTTGGGTGTCGGGGTGAGCTTCCTCATCGACGTCCTTTTGGTCAATAGCTGGTGGCCCGTCACGTATTGGCTTATACCTCTGACGTGCTAGTGGTTAAATCCACAGCCATAGTATTGACGAGTCTTTAGAGTCCACCACACTTTCAGTTACTCAAGCTTTCGGGCGAAACGCTGTAGAGGCCGTATGGAGATATGGCAGGGTCCGATCAGATACGTGCGGTATTGCACGAATCAGGATCGGACGGTTTGTACTAGTGGCCGTATGGTTATATGGCAGCGTTCGATCAGATACGTGCGGTATTGCACGGATCAGGATCGGACGGATCTTACTAGCCGGCTTTGGTTTAAGCTGGTCCTAGTTTAGTACAGTGTAGATTTTGTCTCTTTGCATTTGTATCCGGACGGAATACAGATGCGGGTGTGTATGCACAGTATAGGAGTTTTCCTGTAATTTATTACGGGACCAGTTTTCTGGAGTTGCCAGTTTGCTTTCCGTTCCGGCCGGTTTTCCTTTGTTCTTTTCCGGCCGGACTTTTCTGATGGAGGGTGTTATTTGCAAGAATGCAAATAACACTTTGTGGAGGTTTTATTTGCATAAGGGTTGATATGATAAGCATCTTTGCTTTTCATGTATTTATGAGATTAGAATGGATTTGAGATGGATTTGAGGTTGATGTAAAGTTTAGTGATGATTATGTTTGGATGTGGTCACCCTCCTCCCTTTTACTACACTCACCTCCCTCTTGCTTCATATTGTTATCCTCCACCATTTCTAAGTGAGAGAGAGATTATTATCATGGTTGAGAAAAGAAAGAGAGAAAGAAAAGAGAAGAAGAGAGTTTCATCTTCATCCTTGAGAGTGTTTCATTTTCTTGATCTCATTTCATGTTAAGAAAAATGCAAGCACCATTTTTCTAGTCTTGTTTCCTCCATCATCCACAAATGGCAACCAACCCCAAAAGTGAGACATACACTTTACACTACACTTCCTACAGCAAATCTTGGACGCGTCGATTCGCCAGCTTCGCGCCCGAGTTGCCTCGGTATTGAGGTGGGAGCCCGTAAAAGCTACAGGCGATGTGGTGCCCTGTCCGACGAGGAGGAGACGGACGGAGATCCCGCGAGGAGATCGGAGTGGAGATGAAGACCGGAGGACTCGGATCAGTCGGTACATCTCTAACCTTTCCTCTTGTTTGCTTAGACTAGATTAATGGCACGATCCGGGGTTTAGTGCGCGGTGGTGCCGGTTTGCTAAGTCCGCAAAATTAAAGTTTATCGCCGTTTCCGCGTTTGGCCGTCGGATTGACGGCCGGGGCGCCGCCGTGCACTTACATGGACGACTCCTGGCACGGTAGTGTACCTGCAGGTGATGGAGTCACCCTCTCTAAAGGTGTCTTACAGACTAAAGGGGAGAGGGATGTGCATGTAGGCAGATCACTTGCTCAGGCAATTCAGTCAATCATGAGATGTCAAGTACCACACCCGATGTTGTTCTTGCACTAGATGCAATAAGTTGACATTGATCCAATCCTGGAGAAACAGTCGGAAGCGTTTTTAGATCATAAGTGAATGTTCTAGGGATATGATAACGGCCGCCTTATTTAGGAGACGGTTATCATTCCAGGCTTCCAAGGTGACATGGACGACAAGGAGGTTGTCAGAGTTATAGTTTTTCTCCTTCTGACGAGGGGCGGTATTTTGGACAGGTGGTCCAAGGCGATACTGAGGGAGGCATGGCGCTGGGTACTGATTAAGTTCAGTTATCGATACAGTCTAAGAAGTTTGGATTTGGAGTTCATTTATGAGCTAAGTCCCATCAGATATCCAGACATACTCTAAGACAGGTATTGCTCATTTCGGGAGATGGTTTTCTCCGCGAACTTGAGATATAGAGAGACATAGAAAGAAACTTCTCTGCGGATCCACTCACTAAGGCTATTCCTCGAACGTAATAGTTTCGCAAACGGGTTTTGTGAGACTGACTAGTAGAGGAGTTGGGTGTTCGGTATCACACGGGCTGTGAGTATGCGACATCGCAATAATTAGCCTTGAGTGCAAGTGGGAGATTGTTGGAGATAGTGCCCTCAGAGTCAATTATTGGATCACAGGCACGTGATTGCAATGATTGAGGGAGGACCTATACCAGTAGGACAGTCTTACTCGAGATGATAGTATGCTATCTGGTTTATCTTTATCATCGTGTACTGCTTTAGGTGACCTGACATGTCGCTATTACACGTTGATAGAGCCCCTAGGATTCTTGCTTGACTACCAGCAGTATGATGGCGATCATATACGTGAGAGCTGGCGGTCTATAAGCACATCCTTAAAAGGTCCCTAGTCGTGGGAGTTTCGAGACAGGGCATCGATACTCCAGAGTAGACTGGTGTATACAGTCGAGACCCCGACAAGGGGCAGTGGCCGGTCTCATAAGCCACTGGTGTCAGTTGATTCACCTAAGATGTATACAGGTGTTCATTGGGTTATGAGTACACCGGACAGGACTCGCCGGGAACATGCTAGTTGGTCTTATACCTGACGTCAGATAGCAGTTCCCTGGTGACATGTGTACAGGTTAGTTCATCGACCTGAGGATCGTCATTTGTCTCATGTGAGTTCCCACTGTGCTTTGATTACTACCCTACCACGGCTCAAAGGAGTCATGCAAACAGGTTTTAGTTGGGTACAGTCCCGAGCCACATGGAGGCAATGAGCGGATCTTCAGGGGTTCGTCTCTCCCGGTATTAGGGGTGAGGTCGCGCTGTGTCTAGGAGAGCCATTACACAAAGCCCTCGGCCGAGGCAGGAGATTTACTAGTAGGTATTCCAGTAGTATCTCAGGGCGTTCTGGGCTACACTCCGACACGACTTGTACCGCTTTTGGGGGTCTGACTTTTACCAACCCCCTAGGCCCGCCATGCGATGCTCATAGACGAACGGACCGGACTGTACGGATATTGTCACTGACAGGCTCAGTAGGGTGTCAGGATGAGTTCGCTTATCGACGTCCCTTTTGGTCAATAGCTGGTGGCCCGTCACGTATTGGCTTATACCTCTGACGTGCTAGTGGTTAAATCCACAGCCATAGTCTTGACGAGTCTTTAGAGTCCACCACACTTACAGTTACTCAAGCTTTCGGGCGAAACGTTGTAGAGGCCGTATGGAGATATGGCAGGGTTCGATCTGAAACGTGCGGTATTGCACGGATCAGGATCGATCGGATATTACTAGCCGGCTTTGGCTTAAGCCGGTCCTAGTTTAGTACAGTGTAGATTTTGTCTCATTGCATTTGTATCCGGACGGAATACGGATGCGGGTGTGTATGCACAGCATCGGGGTTTTCCTGTAATTTATTATGGGACCAGTTTTCTGGAGTTGCCAGTTTGCATTCCTTTCCGGCCGGTTTTCCTTTGTTCTTTCCCGGCCGGGCTTTTCTGATGGAGGGGGTAATTTGCAGTTTTGCAAATTACATTTGAGAAGGGGGTTTCTTGCATATGTATATATTATGATAGCATCTTTAGATACCATTCTTTTCCTTCATCATTTCATGCTTTATTAAGATTAGAAATGAGTTGAAAGATGATGTGAGATTGTTATGATGAGGTTTAGAATATGGTTACCACTTGCTTTTACTACCCTCACCTCCCTCTTGCTTAGGTTGGTTTTTCCTCCACCATTTTCTCACTTGATGAAAATAAGCCACACTTGAGAGAAGAAGAGAGAAGAAGAAGAGAGAGTTTCATTTTGAGCTTGAGGGATTTTTCTTGATCTCATTTCATTCTAGGAAAAATGCAGGCACCATTTTTCCTTATCTAGTTTCCTCCATCAAGGCAACATAACCCCAAAAAGACAAGCATCATCTACACTACATTCTACAGCACACCTTGGGCACGTCGACTAGCCAGCTTCGTGCCCGAGTTGCCTCGGTATTGAGGTGGGAGCCCGTAAAAGACGCAGGCGATGTGGTGCCCTTTTCGGCGAGGAGGCGACGATATGGAGACAAGACTTTCCGCAGGAGATCGGGACGATGAAGAGAAGACCGGAGGACTTGGATCACTTGGTATACTTCTCTTCCCATCTCTTGTTAGCTAGCATTAGGTTAATGGTTAACGATCCGGGTATATTGTCCGCGGTAGCGCCAGTTTCCAAGTAAGGAAAATTTTTGATTCCGCATTTTGGCCTCGGATAGACGGCCGGGGCGCTGCCGTGGCGCAACAATATCGTCGTAGAATCATGTAGTTTTTGAAAAGGAGTGTTTTGAGGCTTTTCTTAGTTTCGCTAAAGGGGTCACTCCCGGTGAAGGGATCGTCGGCCCTTTCCTCATCGAATAAGGTGCAGGATATATCATATATACCGCTGTGCAAAGCAAAACACTAAAAGCAATCAAAAGACAAACCGCGTTTTGTAGCATCTGCCAGTTTTGCTAAAGGAGTCACTCCCGGTGAAGGGATCTCGGTCCTTTCCTCATCGAATAAGGTGCAGGATATATCATATATATCACTGTGCAAAGCAAAACTGTAGCTACCCTTTTTATAAAGTTTTGATTCTACAACATCTTTAGGTTTCTTTTCTTTTATTAATCTCATTAATAAAAATCCCATCAGCTTATGCTTCCTAAGCATCACAGAAGAAACGAAAGCAGTAATATTTATATATCAGCATATATATATAGTATAAGCATTCGTCTCAGGAAGTAATATGATCTCATCACAGAACATTGCAGCAGAAGAACATATATGAAATATTGGATATACTAGGACGTCCGTGTTTTCAATACGAGCCTGTATAAAACACAGATTCCACGGTCGCGACGAATAGCCAAACCCACATCCCAAGACCCTTACGAGAGCGGCAAGTAACACTGTCAATTCTAGGGTTAGGAGACCCGGTCTCGACTCCTCGAGATGGTCTCCCACTGGACCCTAGAACCCGGTTACTTGTGCTCCCCTCCTTGGGTCTACCTAATGCGGAAAAGTAAATAATATACACTGGTGACATCAACCGCAACCTGGAAGTGCCCCAAATAAAAGAATATTACATTACAATTGAATTTTACATGAATGAAAATAAAAACCCTCATCTCACATAAAACCCCCGGCTATTCTGATCGCGACGATCCAATATAACATATCACAGCAACACATAATATCTCATATCATCAACGTAAGTAAATATGTGCATCCCGATTGTCGTTGACATATAGCAACGAAACCGGCGATATCACATATTACACTTATGGTCACAGAAAAGATAGTGTAAAACTACAATATTTGGAATCCACAATCACTTTAGACATCGTAAATCCGAAATATCACATACTCCGCATTTCATGCCTAACTCTATGAATTCCACATATTGTATCACATTCCAGATAAATAGACAGTATTAAACTTTCCGAACAGATAATCAAACACCCGAAATTTCCCAAAGTGCTCAACTCTTGAGCGGAGTTCAAATAATCCCAGAATATGTCACAGTACCGGTGATCCAGCCGTAGAAGGGTCAAGCCAACGCCTCACATGTGGCACGCCGTACTGTCCCAAACCCGAAGGTTCAAAAGGCAGTTCAAGACGGTCACATAATCGAGTTAAGGTTTGTTTTCTTCTAGAGGGTCCACCGCTTAACTTGTACAATTTTTCCGAAAGATTTAAACCCGATAAAAATTCAACGCTTGAAAGTTTGCCGTACCGGGAAATAATAAGTTAATGATATCCGTTCAAATAATTTAACAGTTTCTAAATATCCGGAAAGAAATACGAACCTAAAAATTCCGATCGAATCTAATATTACCAAATAAACCCCAGATTTAAACAATACTGGAATCACTGTTAAAAATATCCAGAAACATCAACAAGTACCTACGGACATTACCATAAAATCCACGTGTCGCAAATCTACTGTTCCGCCGCGGAACCGCCGCGCAAGGCATGCTTGTGCCGCTGTTCTGCCGCCGTTTAGTCGAATTAGGGGCTTGGGTTTTATGGTAATTCTTAGAATTCCCTGCTGATTTTTTTAAATATTTTTAATTCAGAAAAATCCCAAAATTTAAAAAATTTCCAGAGAGGGGTCTTTTTGCGTCGTTTCGGGTTCGATCGGAGTTTTAACTTCGTAAACACATCGCCTAATGCTCTAGCTAGGCTTTGATACCACTGTTGGGTTCCTAGGCACTCTTGTGAAGGATCATAAGGCATCAAACATGCCCGGATTAAATTTTAGTCGTGTCGAACAACCCAAAGCCGGGATCTTTGCTAGATTATTAGGGTTTAATATGCAAGATGATAACTTTTATCTAAGTGTGAGGGATTACAACCTTTGTAGTCCGCTCCTTCACTTCACAAGCTCCGAGTAGAACTCCCTTTGCTGCGATCCACGATCTCCCGGACTCATGAGAGGCTCCACGACTCGAACGATCCATGCTAGCTCGAAGTATTCCAAATCTCCGATGATCTACCTTGAAGTTGCTACGACTCAAGCTTTCTCACTCAAAAGAGAAGAACACACTAATCCCATGGGCTAGATGAGATGAGGATGAGAGAGTAGTAATTTTGTTTTCTTTTTATATCATTTTCTCATTTTATTTCATCACTTTAGGATTTTCAAGAGAGCTTATCAAGAAGGAAGAAGATGATAATGGAAAATATATTCCTTAGATTAAAAAACCTTTTGTGATGAATAGAAAGTAATATATGATTGATTTGTAAACCATGGTCAAGGATGATAGGATAAGAATGAGTAGAGAAACAACTAGGGTTAGGGTTTGGTTAGGTTAAAAGAATGTGTCATTCTAAATATCTTAAGAATGACAAAAGAAGAAAGCTTCTAGAAGGAACTTGAAGCATCCAACCCTAATAAAACCTTAACCTCAATTAATCATCCTTAAACATGTTTAAAAATTAATCATATCATGTCACAATAATATATATCACATATATATTATATATTTGCAACAAAAGAAAATAATACAATTAACATATATCGCATATATATCAATGTATCATCCACTGAGAAAATGAAATAATAAAGCGAGCCAATATTAGATAATGTAATACAATATATCATATATATTATTATACATTAAATCATCGAATCAACACTTGAATCGATGATCCGGCTATATCGAATATTACCGACTAATATATCATGTACCGATTCATCGAATCAACACTTGATCCGATGTCCCGGTTCATATCTAAATATCGCGAGAATATAATACGCTATCACATATCGCATTATTCTCGGTCCTGCACATATCACATATGTGCCTCTACTCCGTTTCGCCTGAGCCAAGATACCTCTGTGTAGGACTCTAAAGAATCGTCAATACGCCGGTAGCAGGTGATGATCATATCAAACACCCACAAGCTGCAAGCGGTCAGCTAAACGTAACAGCCACCCAGGTATTGAGCGATCAGAAGATCAACAAGCTAGCCTGTGCGTTCTCCTGTGAATCCGATCAGTAACACTCCCGTACAGTCCGGTCTGTTCGTCTGATATGTCGCATATCAAGTCTAGGGGTGGTATACGTCAGACCCCAGTAACCGATAAGTCGTGTCGATGTGTGGCTCATAACGGGTCGAGAAACTACTAGTAACACTTACCAGTAAATCTCTATATCAGCCCTGGCCAGGGACTTCCAGTTATAGCCAATCGAACACAGCACAACATCAACTTCCTATACCGGGAGAGACGAATCCCCTCCTATCGCTCATTGCCTCCATGTGATTCGGGACTGTACCCAAAAGCCACCGTTTTGCACGCCCTCTTGGACGTGGTACGGTGGAAATCAAAGCACAGTGGGAATCACACAAGACTCTATGACGATCTCGGGTCTTCAAACTACCCTGTACCTGTGTCACCGGAGAACTGCCATCTGACGTGTGGTATATCACCATCTGGGAGTTCTCGGCGAGTCCGTCCAGTGTACCCAGTCTCCACTGAGCACCCGTACACCATCTCTGATGTATAACACCGATGGATATGGGATCATCCATCGCCCATCATATGGGTCAAGATGCGTATACGCAAGTCTACTCTGGTTTATCGATGCCCTGTCTCGATATACCCTCGACTAGGAACAGTTATAGGATGTACTCATCGAATATCGTGGCCCCACTAGTATGATCTCATCATAGTCCCAGTAGTCGAGTACAGATCCTAAGGGCTTTATCAACATATGAGAGTAAAACAGTAAACCAATACAAGTCAACATGTTAGGATAAAGTGAAACCAAATAGCATACTATCATGACGAGCAAGAAAGTCATCTCTATATATAACCAAGCATCCATTATAATATACATCATATGTACAACAATGGCCTCTAGGGCATATACATAACTAACACATCCTACACTCCGAAGGTAAAACCTAACCCTCTGATACCAACTTTGTCACGACCCGAAAAGTACCGAGCGTGACTGGTGCTTAAATTACGAAACGTCTCAAGGCGTACGTAATCTAAGTAAGACAAAACCCAGAAATCAAAACCAAGTAAAGCAGTAGAGTGAAGGAAAAACCGATTTTAAAGCAAAGAGTTTAACAACATAAGCCGAAATATGCATTTTTAAAATGTCAAGTCTTTTCTGACAATTTCGGCAGAGTTTCCTATGTAAATACTGACCCCAAACGGGTACAAAACCTGATAAAACATATATAATGAATAAAGGCATCCCAAGCGGGAGCTAGTTCTTCGTCAATCGACGGCCACAGCCACACAAGCAATATAATATACAATGCTGAAGGGCGAGGATCAAAACTCAAAAGGAAACTCAAAACATCAAGAAAACCCATAATAATACAACGCGCGACTCTAAGGTCGAAAGAATAAACATTGGTCTTCTATCTCTATTAAATATACAAGTCTGGTTGATGGAGTTTTACTAGATACAACTGAAATAACAAATACACAATGGTGGTCCTGATGCAAAAGAAACCACCTACCAAGGCAATCACCCGGAAGGAACAATGTGCCAGCAAAGCCGCAACGAAACCTGTACGGAAAAACCTGCAAGGAACTGTGGCACAACGGGGGTGAGTTGCCAAATCGTGAGTAGAAAACATCACAGAGCAGAAATCCCATGTATGACGCAACCTAGGTCATATCAAGTAATATTCTCAAATAAATATCCTGATCCATCTACATATAAGTGCAATATTACGTGCTCATGTCAGTGCCTCAGATAGCAACATATCAGATATATGATATATGAATGCATGATGAATGGAAACAGAATACATCATGAAATCAACTAAGAAATCAGTGTCAAGCATCGACACAAAATATAAATCTCAGTTTCTCAATATCTCAGTATCCCAATATCTCAAATCTCAAAATCTCAGTGTCTCAAATCCCAATATCTCAATATCTCAATATACAGGGTTCCGTCAGTCCGGATCGGCCCATATCATCAAATCACCCGACCACGGACGGTATCCTCCGGATACCCGCCGCGCCAGGTAAACTCACCGGTAGGTAGTACTCCCCTGCCAGGCTCATCGTCTACAACTCGAGCTTATTGCCCCGGGGTACCTTACCGGGCCCACCATGTACCCGAGACGGTTCATCCTCTCCTCGCAACGGGCCTCGAAAACCAACAGCAATCATGAAAATTCATGGTGGACGACTCATACATCATGAGAAAACCGCAACTTGCATTTTAAAAAGAAGGAGAGATAGAATTTTATATATATTCTTGCGGTTTTCCCCCAAATCCAGAAATCTCATGGAAATCCGAAATCCAAGAATCAAGAGTAAGTAAAAAGTGAATATCGGCATAAATCTCCATAATACTGCATGACCAATAAATATATGAATGCATCTGATATCATGCAATGAATGCAATAGTTAAACTAGCATATGGGAGCTATAACATGTTGCGACTATCAACTAGCAAGCTAGGTCAATGAAATGGTATTTTCTAAAGTGTACGTGACATGGCAATTACCGATGAAGATGTGTGTGAGCCGGCAAGCGAGTGTACGTGGAGCATACGCGTCATCGATAATGGTGCTGGTGTCCTAACAACATAGTTTCATAATCACTAAGTACACAATAACATGCAATGAGGCGATAACAACATAATAAGGCAAATGAATAGTAAATGCAACAATAATATGCGGAACATGAATAATAACGTAACAATAAAGAATCTACCTTTCTATACATGTGTTATACTGTTTGCCGTTTGGAATAATACGAATCGTGGTGTTTTGAAAATGAGGGCTACTGTGTTTTTAAGGGAAAAAATGCCCTTTGGAGTATCCATAGAATCGCTTGTCCTGTCTTTTAAATGCATACGATTCGTTAGTTTTGAAATAGGTATGAATCGAATCTAGTCTAACATCTACAAATAAACTACAGGACTGAGCTAACAGGCTAATCGAAAAGGGTAAGGAAACCACCTAAGTCTGAGTCGATATATATATATATATATATATATATATATATATAATAGTCGGTGATCCCGCCTCAATAGTATCCCATACGATACACTGTATAATATGACATTCTCGAGTCAAGAGTGCGGATCTATCATCAATATATAGCTCGTACGGTAAATCCATCGTACGGCATCCCAATCTGAGTACAGGTCAACTTTCACATCAATCTCATCATTTATCTGGTATCCTTATCATCACAAATCGTGAACTGGGGGTACTGATCTAAGTCTAGTACAATACTGATACCATCTACGTATATATATGCGTATGTATGAAACACATCGCCTACCGATCCGCTATCATCACATGTCGCATCTCATAATACGATCCATATCACATCACCGATCTCGTGGCATCAAGCCCAATCTCATCGACTCATCTCTAACTATCATCCACTATCCTCATATCCATGTATAGGTATACGTATATATATATATAGTCCCATACCTATGTGTGTATATATACATATGTATCCCCATATACGCACAAGTAATGATAATAATGCATGCAAGGGTGTAGGTGCGTGTATGCAAACCTATTCTATGGTTCGCGACTAAGAAACCAACTAAATCCTTTCTTCAATTCTGGCTAACACTAAACCCATGATCTCCTAAAGTTTTTCTTGCTAAGGTTTCTATCACACAATAACATATAAAAGTATATATATATATATATCACATCACATCATTTCTCACAACTTTGCGGGGGTGCTATACGCCATCCACCCGACTTCCCCCGTAGATATAATCTACTCACCTCGATCTTCGCTTTCTGGAGTCGATGACGCTACGCTCATCCTAGTCGTCTCGAAGTCCACGTGGTGGTACCTATATATCATATATAGCATCCTAAACGAAATCACACGCGAAAACCAAAATGTCGCACGAATCACCCATAGGTCAAAACCTATGGTCTACATCTCGCAATTCAACCAAATAACCCTCGATATAGACGTACAAACGCCAAGTGATCGAATACAAAACCAATACCAAAACTTAGATTCAAAAACATCACAAAACATAAGGCAGCAACCTTGAAAACATGCTCCAGATTTTAGTTCAGGGGAAAACCAGGTAAGCAAACAATACTAGGGTGATCTAAAGGCTGTATATGACCTACTGAAGCAACCAGGACCCCAAATTCAAATAAATGGCTGGCCACACCTAGCAAATATCCGGCCAGATCGGTTTCACAGGGGATTTGGGGTGTCGAACTTGCAGGGGGGTCTCCTATGGTCTTAATTTTGTCAGTAGAGTTGTTTATTTTTCTCGTAAAATTCCCAGGTCATCCCAGATTTCCCTGCACCCTCTATTACCTCACAAACTGACATGGAAGTTTTCTTTTTTCAGTATTTGGGTTTGTTTCGCGCTGGCCTGGGTTTCTAACATCAGAGAGGGGTTTAGGGTCACCACTAAGGCTTATTAGCACTAACACAACTCAAAATCCCATATAACTTCTTCTACGAAATTTCAATGTTCACTAAATCGCACAAAATCACAACTAAACACATATATGGGTTAAAGTGAAAGAAAAACTACACTAAGAGTGAAGGAATTACCTCATTTGGCACTCATGAATCCCTTAGAGAACCAAAATCAAATTTTTCTTTGTCCAAAGTGTAGCTTGTGAGCTTGTGTATGTTTTTAATGAAGTGGGGATGGAGTTTTGATGAAGATTTGATGGTGTTTTGAGGGTTTAGAGGTGGAGGGAGAGGGAGCGCTGCCATGGGAGAGGGAGGGGAAAGAAAGATGAAGAAAATAATGAAGAGGGAAGAGAATGGCCCAAGTCAACCAAGACCCCTCACCCTCTCTTTCTCTCTCATGCCCATACCTCTTTGACTTTTCTTTTTTCTTGTTTTCTTTATCGTTTCTTTTCTTATCATTATCTTTTGTTTTCTTTTCTTTTTCTAAAACAAAACCATGCAAGAGAAGGAAAAAGCCATGACAAAATGAAACAAGTGTCAAAATGTGACATGGTGCATGTTTTGCACAAAACAAGCTTAATGCGCGATTAGCGATATTTAATCGCGATTAGCACTAAATAGTGTATAATTAATCATAAAAACTTATAATTTGCATAGATCAAATAAAGCACCCTCATTTCAGTAATTTCCATAATTTTCCAAATTTTCCCCAAATTTACGGGTATTTAATTTTACCGCCTTATTAAAATATTCAATATAATTATTATTTAATTATAAAAATTCCCAAAAATAATATTTTATTTTCCTGAAATGTTACACCACAGAAGTATGAACACGTTTCCTCCTCCTTTGGCCGGCGAGCTGGGACATCATGGTGATGTCGCCGGTTTTGTGTTGGGAATTGGTGACGAGGTTTTGCTTGTAGCTCACTTACCCTACAACTTATCCTTTATACTTGCTTGTGTAGTCCAAATTTACCTGAGTCAAAATCTGGGATAGTTTTCCTAAGTTGCTGCTTAAGGTTTTGCGATATGTGAAATCTTGGTTTTTGGATTTTATATTTGAATTCGTGATTTTGGTATTTGAGATTCGGAATGCGTCGTTGGATGTTTTTACGTCAACGGACGAAGGTTGTTTGGTTGATTTTGCATGCGAAACTATAGGTTCTAACCTATAGGCAATCCATGTGCCGTATCGGTTTTCGGATATTAATTGTGTTTGCGTTTCAATATGTATTGATTGTAGGTAATTCGCGTGGACTTCCGAGACGATGAAGCACATCGACTTCAGCTAAGCGAGGAGAATTGCGGTGAGTAGATTTATATCGGGTGGATGGCGTATAGCACCCCCGCAAATCATAAATGAAAACCAATATATATATTAGAGTTGTAGAAAACCTATATAGGATTCACGGATAGGATAGCTAATGATGATTGATATGATAAGTATGAATCGAAATAGAACAAGTGTGAGTTGATAGTAGCTTAATATGAGATCGAGATCGATACGACTCGAGATTTATAAGATATAACGTATATGAACGATATCATTATGAGGTTGATACAAACGTGAACTGAGAGATATGTGTATGATATATCTATATTGATGAGACGAATGAGTGATGTGACATACGAGACTTTAGATCCGTACCCTCTATATTGTATAGGATGATAGATTACCTATCCCGTTTGTTGTTATCGTACAATGAATTATCGTACGAGATATATTGTATAGGATGATAGATTCCCTATTCTGTTAATGTCACCGTACGATGGATTGCCGTACGAGAGGTGTTTTGCCGGATGATTGATCCGTGCTTGTGATTTGAGAATATTGATAGAGGATTATTTCTATATCGGATGTTATGAGGCGTGATCGCCAATATAGAGATAATACATGAACTAAACCTAATTCCAAACCAACAAATCGTATGCATCTTTAAATGAAAACCACAAGGGACGTTACGGATTTTCAAATGATGTTTTTTTTCTTAAAATACTGTAGCCCCCACTTTCAAAACTACGATTCGTAACCTTTAAGTGACCGTATAGTTCATAAGTAGATAGTTATACCTATTGATTGTTCATGCTATGTAGAATATTATCCCTAGTGATTTACATACCTTGTTCCAGTAATAAATGTTATATGATATCATTTGCTAGTACACCTGCACCATTACCGTTGATGCGCATGTTACACTTGCACAGATTTGCCGGCTCACACACATTCTTCATCGATAATTGCTATGTCACTTACACTGTAGAACTGCCACATCATGATATGATTCGTAACTGTGTAGTATATTCATTGTTCTGTACCATCACTTAACATGCTTGCATGATATAACTGATATGCTCATATTACTACTCTATGTTGCATACATCGTACCTTGTGGTTATATGCTTGCATGATATACCGATATACTCATATTATTACTCTATGTTGCATATGTCGTACTTTATGGTTATATGCATTGAGATGCAGTTTTCATGAGATTTCTGGATTTGAGAACCGTGGTTATATTTCGAAGGAAATGATGTATTGTTTTAAAAACCCGGTTTCTCATGATATAATATTTCGATGCGTCCACCATGAGTTTCTCGGTTCTAAGATAGGTTTTCGAGACCCGATTCGAGGAGATGGATGATCTGTTTGCGGGTACATGGTGGACCCGGTATGGTACTCTTGCCCCGGGGTACCTCCCGGGCCCCACCATGTACCCGCAGACGGTGCCTCCCGCTCCTCGAATCGGGTATATAATCAGAACCGACAAATCTCATGGTGGATGCTGATCATATCATCAAGGGAAACTAGGTTTTTCAAATAATGCATAATTTCATGAAGTACCACGGTCCCCAAATCAAGAAAACATCATGAAAAATCCATATCTTAATGCGAAAATCCATGAATATAATATATGCAACAGAAAACTGTAATGTAAGCATATAAAGGAAAAGCCGCTATTTAACTGCAACAAGTCAAATATAAATATATGCGGTTCCTAATTTCTCCAATTCTAAATAACATCAAGTAAAGATAAACATGTAGTTATAACCAGATATGTGTGTAAACATGAAGGTATAGCAAGGTATATGTATCTACCTATCAGTAATGATGTAATATATCCTCCGGGTATAAGTGAAGTATGTATGCAAGGTATACATGTAGTTATGTCATTATATGTGTATGTACCTATCACTAATGGTACAATACCCTATAGGTATACATGTAACTAGCATGTAAGTATGTCAAGGCATATATGTAAGCATATAGATATACAGGTATGCTATAAGTCATATGCGTAAAGAAATATGAATCAATGTCTCAATGTCCCTAACCAAACAATATCATATCTATAAGTGGGTTGTGCATGACATGGCAATTATTGACGGTGTGTGTGGCATACAATCAGTGCTCGTGCAACATGAATCGTCAATGATATGTGCAGTGTCCTAAGGATACTAGTCCAAGCACAACAATATCTAAGCAATAGGGTAAATGCGCAATTCTAAATATGACATAGAATATGCTACAGAAATAACATCTCTAGCCCAGACGCATAACGCCATGCGGGCGATTCCACTGTAGATGTTAAATCTACTCACCAACGCTCCTGGCTAAGTAAACCCTACCACTCGTCTTTCCCTGTCCGCAGCGTCCGAAGTCCCCGCCTGCGAACCTAAAATTTCACAAACACGTCACATAAGCGAAATAGCCTATATCGACGAAAAGACAACGAAACGCAATGAAAACGGCCAGAAAATTACACTGCGCACTTAGCGCACCTAACGCGCACGACATTGGTCAAAAACCCTAACCAGGGTCGCCAAACTACGAAACACCCAGTCTAGATTCCGATCGTCCCGATCGCGCATTCAGAACACAAAAATAAACGTGGACTCAATATAAATAACGTTGCAACGTCAAAAGAAACCCACGCCTAAAAGTTACCGAAATCTAGTAAGCAGTACTTATCTTTTTAGCACAAAGCTACAAGTTTTACCAAAACTATAATTTACAAACATCTTCGAATAGCAAGGTTAAACCATTTTTATATTTTTAAACTTGCTTAATTAAGTTTTAGCAAAAACCTAGTAAGCAAAAACCCTTAATTAGACAAAGTAGTAATTAATTGTAGTGATGATTTCCAAGAATTTTTATTTAGAAAAAATTTCCCGATTTACGCGCATATTACCGGCTTAAATAATATTTTATTTGGGAAAAATTCTATCTGAACCAAAACCTCCCAAATACCCCCAAAGTTCGCGCACAAGCTTTATTTTATCTAAAAAAAAGTGCCGGCAAGCTTCTACGGGCGTTTGATCGAAATCGGGTTAAAACGGAAAATACCGACAATTTTGCCCTAAAACGGGAAAAATCCACAAAATGATTTCTGAAACGTTACACATACATACATACATATATATACTATGTTTTCATGATGTTTCGAGTGTCGATATTGGACATTCTTGTTCCATGATATTGAGTTGTGTCATTGATGGACACGTGGATGTTATCCACTTATATACAGGCGTATGATGTCGGATGTTTATTTATATATGCTAAGAGCATAGACTTGATTGTGGACATATATGCATTTGTGATCACCCTAGATATTATAGTATTACCTTCAGGATATAGTGACCTAGGAAATCGTTATTTTATTCGATTTCTACTTGTTGATGTTTTCTACTCACGAGTTGGCAACTCACCTCTGTTGTGCCACAGTTCTTGCAGGTTTGACCGCTTGGGATCAGTTGCGGTATTGCTGGCACACAGCTTCATCCAGGGTGTTTGCTTTGGTAGGTTGGACACATGTTGGATCGTGCTCACTCTCGTATTGTTATATTCCGTTGTATCTAGATAAACTCCATCACATAAGAACATATCAGAAACTAGAACTGTATATTGGTAGACTTAGAAAGACTTGGGTTTGTGCGAGACTTATAGCGATGGGTTGTGTTCGCGTCTTGAGTTTGATGTCTTGCTTTATTGTTCTTTCTGGGTTGATCTTCGTCGTTAGGCGTCGTATACGTATTACTTGCGTGGTTGTGTTTCTGCCAGTTGGCGTAGAGCTAGCTCGCGCTTGGGGATGCCTATATATTGTTGTATATTAGGTTTTTGGATCAAAATATACAAGGGAGGTGCTGTCCAAATTTTTGAAAAGACAAAATATGATTCATTATACCTTATTTCAAAACGGCACTCCAATATAAAAAAAGGTTTAGATTTTCTGGGCTTCGGCTTACTTAATTTACGTTACGCCTGTAGACGTGGCGTGATTTAAGTGTCGGTCACGAACTAAATTTCGGGTCGTGACATGAGCGATCAGAAGATCAATAAGAGAGCTTGTTCATACTCCCGTGAATCCAATAAGTAACACTACCGTACAATCAGGTCTCTTCGTCTGATATGTCGAATATCTAGTCTGGGGGTAGCAAACGTCAGACCCCAATAACTTGATAAGTCGTGCCGATGTGAGGCTCATAACGGGTCGAGAAACTACTGATAAAACTTACCAGTAAATCTCAATATCAGCCCTGCCCAGGGACTTCCCGTTATAGCCAATCGAGTACAGCGCAACATCAACCCCCAATACCGGGAGAGACGAAACCCCGCATATCGCTCATTGCCTCTATGTGACTCTGGACTGTACCCAAAAACCACCATTTTGCATGCTCTCTTGAATGTGGGAAGGTGGAAATCAAAGCACAGTGGGAATCACACAAGACTTTATGACGATCTCGGGTCTACAGACTAACTTGTACCAGTGCCACCAGAGAACTGCTATCTGACGTTATGTATAATACCATCTAGGAGTTCTCGGCGAGTCATGTTCAGTGTAACCAGCCTCCACTGAGCACCCGTATACCATCTTTGATGTCAAACACCAATGGATATAGGATCATCCATCGCCCATCAAATGGGTCAAGAAGTGTATACGCTAGTCTACTCTGGAATATCGATGCCCCGTCTCGATACACTCTCGACTAGGAATAATTAAAGGATGTACTTGTGGACTACCCTGGCCCCACTAGTATGATCTGCATCATAGTCCTGATAGTCAAGTACACATCCTAAGGGCTTTATCAACATGTAACAGAGAGACAGTATAAGTATACTGTAAGTGCACGGCAGCGCCCCGGCCGTCAATCCGACGCCGGAATGAGGAAACGAAACTTTTACAGAACTTGTAAACCGGCACTACCGCTCACTTTAAACCCGGATCGGGCCATTAACCTAATGCTAGCAAACTAGAGAATGGGTAGAATGCTATACCGAGCGATCCGTGTCCTTCGGTCTTCGGCCTCCATCCCGATCTCCTCACGGAATCTCCGATCTTCATCTTCTCGTCGGAAAGGGAACCACATCGCCGGGTTCTTTTACGGGCTCCCACCTCTGGTCCTAGACCCCTACAGGTGCGGCAAGTTACCCACCAAAACCTGAAGCGAGGTAGTCCCCACAACATAGTGAATGGAACACCCGGCACTTCACGAAATCCTGTAAATTGAGCACCCCTCCTTGGGTCAACCTGTACCGCCTACGAGTGCGGCGAATAGTCTGCCAATTCTAGAGTGAGATCCCTTTGCCTCTCAAAGCCATGAGATACGGACCCGTTGCCCTCCAGAACCTGGCTATCCGTGCACTCCTTCACGGGATAAAACTAGTACAGAAATAAAAATATGTACAACGGGTACATCGACCTTAACCCGGTCGTGCCCCAAAAGATTATTATACAAACAGGCAGTGTCGGCAGTCCACATGTTGGACGCTCGCCCCGCAATATCAAATGTATAAATAAATCCAAACTGCACTATCATTGCACCCTGCTATCCACCACGAAAAATCCGCAACATTACAGCACAACACAGAACATCAACACGAATGTCACGTTCGCAAATCTGTCTAAAAGAGCTATAGCAATTAGTCGCAATTTACCGCTCGAATGACATTCCCGGTCGGAGATATAAAGTAAGTACTGAATGCTAACACGTTTAAATTTCGATCGAAAAAATATCCCAAAGTGGGCCCCAAAAACATCTGCTGTACAGTAACAAAAACTGGGCCCAAAAGAATAGTACCAAAATCCACAATTTCAAAAACAAAGCTCTCTGGAAAAAGTTGGAACACTGTTCCCACAATAGCGCCGCGGTTCCGCGGTCAAACCCTAGGTTTGACAGCGGATCCGCGGTGGTATTGTGGGATCACGTGCCCATATTTTTCCATAATGCTTAGAAAAGCCTGCTTGTTTTGCTGTGATGCTCAAAATAATTTTAAGACCCTTTTAAAAATCGACAGAAACTTTAGTGCTGAAAAATGTGATTTTCGAAATTCCGTTCGATCGATATTTTAAACGCGTTAGCACAAGTTAGTAAAGCTTAATGGTGAGGCTCTGATACCACTGTAAGTCCACGGTAGCGCCCCGGCCGTCTAACGGACGCCAAATGAGGAACAAAAACTTTTAACAACTGGCGCTATCGCGTACTATAACCCGGATCTGCCATTAAAGCTAAACTAACAAAGTACAAAGTGGGTAGAAGAGTTATACCGAACGATCCGAGTCCTTCGGTATTCAACCATCATCCCACGCTTTGTTGCGGCTGCTCCGATCTCCTGAATCTCCAGTCTTCTCGTCCAGGTGGCACCACGTCAACGGATCTTTAAACGGGCTCCCGCCTCTGAACCAAGGCAACTCGGTCGTCAAGTTTGCTAAAAGAGACGACCAAGATGAAGTAGAGAATGAGTAGAACACTTTGTCTTGCTTCGTCCAAAGTCACGGAAGAACGGTTAATGAAGTTGCCTTTTGGAATCGGGTGAAATGAGAAATGAGGCTATCTAATTTCCATGAGTCCAAAACAATATCAATCTTTTTCTAAGCAACCATGATCCCTCTCTCACTCATGGGCCGGCCATATATAGGATAGGGGGTGAGTGTAGGAGGAGGTTGTGGTGACCACAAAGCAAAAGAAAGAATGAGTCACAATAACACCTAGTATGAACATATTTAATACAAAAGATGAATCACTAACCTTGTCATCTAAAACATTAAATGAACATTTAAAGCACTAATGACTCACTAGCCTAGTCACCATCCTAGTCACCATCTAGAAGCTTCCATACTCATATTAAGAAAAGATAAATCCGCATTTAACCGAATGTTAAATACGGCTGATGGAAAACTGGAAACTGACAACTTCCAAAAGTGATCCTGAAACGAATTTCAGGATAACCTCGTATCAGTATAAACATACCCGCATTTGTATTACGACCGAATACAAATGCAACTGAGACAAAGATATTATATCTACACAGCATAATACTCAGATCCGGCTTAAACCAAAGCCGACCAGTATTATCTACCCGAAATATGACACGTGCGAAAACGCACGTGCATTTTCCGAACCCTGCCATAAAACCATACGGCCTCTACAACGTTTCGCCCGAACTTGGGAAAGTGTCTGTGGGGGACTCTAATGACTCATCAACATACTGGCACTGGGTATAACCACTAGCACGTCAGAGGTACTGGCTGTACGTAACGGTTTGCCTATGTATTGATTGGAAGGGAAGCTGACGAGCGAACTCATCCATAAACCCTACTGAGCCTAACAGTTACAATATACATACAGTCCGGTCCGTTCGTCTATGAGTATCGCATAATTGACTAGGGGGCTGGTAACGTCGGACCCCCATTAGCGGTATAAGTCGTGTCAGAGAGTGGCCCAGAACACCCTGAGATACTACCGGAGTACCTACCAGTAAATCTCCTGCCTCGGCCGAGGGCTATGTGTAATGGCTCTCCTAGACACAGCGCGATCTCACCCCCAATACCGGGAGAGACGAATCCCCTGCCGATCCGCTCACTTGCCTCCATGTGGCTCGGGACTGTACCAAAAAAAGACCTGTTTGCACGACTCCTTTGAGCCGTGGTAGGGTAGAAATCAAAGCACAGTGGGAACTCACACGAGACAAATGACGACCTCAGGTCGATGAACTAACCTGTACACATGTCACCAGGAAACTGCTATCTGACGCTAGGTATAATACCAACTAGCAGGTTCCCGGCGAGTCATGTCCGGTATACTCATAACCCAATGAGCACCTGTATACATCTTAGGTGAACAAACTGACACCAATGGCTTGTGAGACCGGCCACCGCCCCTCGTCGGGGTCTCGACTGTATACACTAGTCTACTTTGGAGGATCGATGCCCTGTCTCGAAACTCCCATGACTAGGGACACTATAAGGTGTAAGTCGATGTAGTACACCCCAGTACTTGTGGGGCGGCGGAATTTTCAAAAACGATCATGTTTAAAGAACGAACATCGACTAACCGCTTGAATCGAAGCTAAACTATAAATAACCGTACACAAAGAGTTTCTTATCAATTGTGTTTAGGGATTATACCTAATGAAACCGGTCCTTCGTCTTTGTGTCCTCCTTTGTTCTCCTCGACCTTCTCTAGGTAGTAGACGATCCACCCGAGAGCAAAACACCAAGCTACACCTCTAACTTGAGGTAACTAATCTACTTTGATTGCTAATCAAAGAAGAAAGGATGATATAGAGTGAAGGTAATGGATGTTTAAGTCTAACTAATCCTTTGATCTCAACACATGAGGATTAAGGATTAGGGTTTGAAGATGAGAGCTTGAGGAGAGAGAATGTGAGATGAGTTAATGAGATGAGATTGAGTGTATCATAATATATTATGAAGCATTCTTATTTTAGAATAATGAATAATAGAAATGAATAAGCATGCTTCATAAATGAAAAGAGGTGATTCAGTAAGCATGTGTCATTATCATTTATGGTGCAATAATGATAATGATGAATCACTCTCATGACTCACAATCTTATCCAAAGTAACCTCCTTAGTCACATCTTCTAGAAGCTTCTCGTACAATTACGTGAACGCCCCTCCAATCCGCAAAAATACGGAAAAACTTTAGACTGTAAAAATCCAATAACCGGATACCAGTAACTGGCTTAAACCAAAGCCGACTGGTAAAAACTGTCCGAAAGTCGTACGTGCGTAATCGTACGTATGCGTCCGAACCCTTGTCGTAAAACCATACGACCTCTATATCGTTTCGCCTGGAATAGGAAACTCTCTGTGTGGGACTCTAGAGACTCGACTACTACGCTGGCAGTGGGTTTAACCACAGACCGCAAGCGGCACTAGCTGTACGTAACGGTCCCCAGGTAGTTGTCGATAAGAAGGCCGATGAGAAAACCCTTCCGAACTCCTACTGAGTCTGATGTGACAATCTCCATACAGTCCGGTCCGTTCGTCCAAGACTATCGCATATCGGGCCTAGGGGGCGGCAAGCGTCAGTCCCCTAATAGCGGTATAAGTCGTGTCGGAGCGAAGCCCATTACACCCTGAGAAACTACTGGAACCTACCAGCAAATCTCGCTTGCCCTGGCCAGGGACTTTGCGTAATGGCTCTCTGACACAGCACGATATCTACTCCCAATACCGGGAGGGACGATTCCTTTCTAACCGCCACTGCCTCCAAGTGCTCGGGACTGCACCCAACTGCTACCTGTTTGCACGACTCCTTTGAGCCGTGGTAGGGTAGCAATCTAAGAACAGTGGGACACACTCGAGGCGAAGTAGCAGTGTCAAGTCTGCGGACTACGCTGTACTCATGTCACCTGGGAACTGTTCACTGACGACTGGTATCAAACCAACCAACAGTTCCTTGTGAGTCCTGTCCGGTGTACCCGTAACCTAACGAGCACCTGCATACTATCTCCAGTACGACGTACTGACGGCTGTGGGACAGACCATCTCCCCAACTGGGATGAGAAGCGTACACACTAGTCTACTCCGGAGTAACGATGCTCTGTCTCGATAATCCAATGACCAGGGACCTGAATAAGGATGTGCTTGTAGACTACCCAGCCCCCACTAGTGTGACTGCCATCACAACGCTGGTAGACAAGCAAGATCCTAAGAGCTCTATCAATACGTACACTCACATATTAAGATAGAAAAACCAAGTAGCATACTACCATGTTTAGCAAGACTGTTATATACATGTGAATATCCCAAGCTTCCATTAAGTAATATACAAGCTAGTATGATACAGTAATGGCCTTCTAGGGCATAAACACTAACAATCTCCCACTTGCACTAGGGCCATGTACTGGCATATCGTAGACCAATGATCTCGAGTAGCCTCTCGAACTGAATTTGAGGAAGGGCCTTAGTGAGTGGATCAGCAATGTTATCCTCCGTATTTACTCTCTTTACCTCGATCTCCCGGCGATCTACGATCTCCCTAATCAGGTGATACCGCCTTAAGATGTGTCTGGACTGCTGATGGAACCTTGGTTCCTTCGCTAAAGCTATAGCTCCGTTGTTGTCGCAATACAGAGGTATTGGACCAACACTGGTAGGAACCACCTGAAGTTCTGTGAGGAACTTCTTCATCCAGACAGCTTCTTTTGCGGCATCGCAAGCAGCTATGTACTCCGCTTCCATCGTTGAGTCAGCAACGGTGTCCTGCTTGGAACTCTTCCAACAGACCGCCCCTCCATTGAGGGTAAAGACATAACCCGACATGGACTTGGAGTCATCCTTGTCACTCTGGAAGCCGGAATCAGCATAGGCCTCCATCTTGAGGTCCTTTCCGCCGTAAACCAAGAACATCTCCTTAGTCCTCCTCAGGTACTTGAGAATGTTCTTTACTGCTATCCAGTGATTCTCCCCTGGGTTTGCCTGATACCGGCTTACAACGCTCAATGCGTATGCTACATCTGGTCTGGTACATAACATCGCATACATTATAGAGCCTACCGCAGAAGCGTAGGGTATAATCGACATGCGTTCCCTTTCCAAATCAGTCTTGGGAGACATCTCTTTAGAGAGGGTGATTCCGTGACAAGCCGGTAGGTTACCGCGCTTAGAATCTTCCATACTGAATCTTTTCAATATGGTGTCTATGTACCTGGACTGTGAAAGTCCCAATATCCTCTTTGATCTATCACGATAGATCTGGATCCCCAGAATGTAGGTGGCATCACCCAGGTCCTTCATGGAGAATTTCTGTGACAAGAATCTTTTGACTGACTGTAGCATAGGAATATCATTTCCTATTAGGAGAATGTCATCCACGTACAAGACGAGGAATACAACAACTCTCCCTACAATCTTACTGTATATGCATGGTTCATCTGGATTTTTGATAAAGTCGAATTCTTTGACAGTATCATCAAAACAGATGTTCCAACTCCGCGATGCCTGCTTTAGTCCATAAATGGATTTAAGCAGCTTGCATACTTTACCGCTGCTCCCACTCTGAATGAATCCCTCTGGCTGATCCATATAGACGCTCTCTTCTAAATTTCCATTTAGAAAGGCCGTCTTAACGTCCATCTGCCAGATTTCATAATCGTGGAAGGCAGCAATAGCAAGAAGGACCCGAATGGATTTCAGCATAGCTACAGGAGAAAAGGTTTCATCATAGTCCAAACCAGGTCTTTGACGGAAACCCTTTGCAACAAGTCTAGCTTTATAGGTTTCAACCTGTCCATCTACACCAATCTTCTTTCTGAAGATCCACTTGCATCCTACGGGTTTCACCCCATCTGGAGCAGTGTCCAAAGTCCATACTTTGTTAGTGTACATGGACTCCATTTCGGTCCGCATTGCATCCAGCCATTTTACCGAGTCACCGCTCTGAATGGCTTGCTGTAAGCTAGTAGGGTCGTCATTATCAATGACGCAATCTTCTCTATCCCCGTCTATGAGAAAACCGTAGTATCTCTCGGGCGGATGAGACTGCCTACTACTTCTGCGGATAGGCGCTGGTATGTCCCTTTCTTCTGAAACTTCTTGTTCTACCAAACTTTCAGTAACAGCTTGTGGTTCTGGAATTTCTTCCAGTTCTACTGCGCTCCCACTCTTCTGATTTTCTAAAAATTCAGTTTCTAAGAAGCGGGCATGACGAGAAACAAAAACCTTTTGTTCCTCTGCGTAGTAGAAATAATATCCCTTAGAGTTCTTTGGATATCCCACAAGCTTACACCCTACTGAGCGTGCCTCGAGCTTGTCCGGATGCTGCTTTTTTACAAAAGCTGGACATCCCCATGTCTTCAGGTACTGAAGATGGGGTTTCTTCCCACTCCACATCTGATATGGGGTGGTAGGCACAGTCTTGGTGGGAACCTTGTTCAAAAGATATGCCGCTGATTCTAGCGCATAACCCCAGAATGATCGGGGTAACTCAGCCTTACTCATCATGGAACGAACCATATCTAATAGGGTTCGATTCCTCCTTTCCGATACACCGTTGTGTTGTGGTGTGTATGGAGGAGTAAGCTGAGAGAGAATCCCTTTCTCTTTTAAGTAACCCAGGAACTCGGCACTTAAGTATTCACCACCTCGATCAGATCTCAGCGTCTTAATACTTTTGCCTGTTTGGTTTTCCACTTCATTCTTGTATTCTTGGAATTTCTCAAAGGCCTCGGATTTATGCTTCATCAAGAAGATATGTCCATACCTAGAGAAATCATCCGTAAAAGTAATGAAGTAGGAATAACCACCTCGCGCATGTGTAGACATTGGACCGCACACGTCACTTTGTACGAGTCCTAAGAGCTCGCTCGCTCTTACTCCGTGTCCAGAAAACGGAGTCTGTCATCTTTCCCATGAGACAAGATTCACAAGTGGCATAAGATTGATATTCGAACGGATTCAAATATCCTTCTCTATGTAACTTTGTTAACCGTGTTTCATTGATGTGACCTAGTCTACAATGCCATAAGAAAGCCTGATTCACTTCTGGAGACTTTGTGACCTAGTCTACAATGCCATAAGAAAGCCTGATTCACTTCTGGAGACTTTCTTTTAAGTGTGTTCTGGACATTGAAAACCTGAGCTTGATTCAATACGTATATACCGTCATCTAATGTACCGGACCCAATCAGAACTTGATTTAGGTGGATGTGAACTACATCGCTTACGAATGTAAAGTCATATCCCTCTCTTGAAAGTGAGGACACTGATATGATATTACAAGTCAAACTAGGTACATACAGACAGCTACGTAGAATCAATATCTGCCCACTTGTCAAACCCAGGCGATATTCTCCTACGGATTCAGCATCCACGCTCATTCCGTTTGCAACTCTGAGAGACAAATCACCTATCCTTATAACTTTACGGTTTCTCAAAGCATGTAACGAATTACAGATATGAGATCCTGCTCCGGTATCTAGTACCCAGGAAGTAGAGTTAATTGACAAACAGTTCTCAATTACAAACACACTTGAGGCTGAAGCCACAACATGCTTCGAATCCTGGCTACTGGCTTCCAAAGCCCTGCAATCCTTCTGCCAATGTCCATTCCCATAACAATAGGAATATCCCTCCTTACCTATACCAAGTCCCAAAGCTGTTTCTCTTCCCTTTCCTCCTACTTTGCTGACACCGTATATCGGCTTTGTGGAGGTCTTCTTCTTTTCACCCTTTGCTTTCGCCTTGGATGAAGAGGAAGAAGGTCCCCTATTAAGCAGAGCTTGTGTCTCCCTGGTTTCTTTCAGGGTGTAAGTAGAGGGTAGGGACTGTGGAAATAAGTCAGTATATGACCTGTTTCCCAACGTGGTCTGCAGGTCCTTAAGCTCATCAATATAGCTAGTCATCGTAAGGACGTCGTCCCTTACAGATGACACGTCAGCCGACCTCGCTTGAATCAATTCGTTCGAGGCCTCATATCTTGCGATATGAGATTGCTCTCCATATAAATCTTTGTTATGGAGAAAGATGGAACAAGAGTCCATCTTCTCGTGCTGCTTCTAGTATCTACCATCAACTGAAGCCAACACGAGGCACTTGGCTTTCGCTTTATTCTTTTCCTTTGTCTGACGGATATCCATATCCGCGACGGTGGAAACTGGACCTGGGACGGTGGGATCTTGAGTAGTAATAGGGTGGTCCAGCTTGTCATAGGCAATGGTCATCTGGACAGACCTTTGCCAGTCAAATAAGTCAGATTCAGTCATCTTGTTATCTAGATGTAACCTAGTCATGGTCACAAGGTCGCTGCAATGAGAGAGAGAGAAGAAAACACTTTAGCATGATGCTCTTGCAAGTTTAGATTGGTTTTTAATTTATCTAAACTGGATGGCTCCCACTGTTTCTCGAATCCTTCCTCAAACCATAAAAGAAGAATTAGCCAGGACTATTCTCACCGTACAATACTTGCTTAACCGTTCAGCCAGGCCAGTGTCGATACTTCGAGGGAGGTTTTCCAACGCTTTCGCGAAGTTCCTTAATTAAATAACCTCTTTTCTCTGGGGGTGTAACCCCGCTGATACCTTTCTGGACACCTACTAGGTTTATAGCATTGATCGTTAAATGACGAATATCCTGATAAGTAGCATATACTCACAGTAGGATCGGGATCCAAATATCATCGTCTGATAATGTTGTAGGAATGCTACCAACATCATCAAACTCAAAATGGTATGCATCTCTTTGCAAATTTCAGTTTCTTTAGAAATTCCCGATATACATTTTTGCCCCATGTTCTTATGACCTTGACGAAAGCCAACAAATCATAAAACACATGTCAAGTTCTGCCCATCATTATCTTGTTAATTTGAACCCACCCGTATATACCCTTGACGAAAGCCAACAAGGTTATACGACTGTCCCAAACCAACTCATCTATCTATGCAACA
The DNA here is from genome assembly GCA_030015575.1 of Agapanthus africanus. Taxonomy (NCBI): domain Eukaryota; kingdom Viridiplantae; phylum Streptophyta; class Magnoliopsida; order Asparagales; family Amaryllidaceae; genus Agapanthus; species Agapanthus africanus. The sequence continues at coordinate 335,412,255 of JASDDO010000031.1, forward strand.
AATGAATACCCCACCAGCTACCAAACACTATGCCTTGACGAAAGCCAACAAGCATAGCTTGAATACTACTGACCATCCATAAGAAATGACGGAGGGCTACGACTGGTTTTGGCGAAACCGTGAACGTAGTGAACTTGATATAACCGAAGGAACCTGATAGCTTTTAAAAGGAGTGGTTAAATCTCCGCATTTAAAAATATCTGTTTTAAAAATAACCGAGTGGTTTCTTTTAAATTGTTCCAACGATTTAAACTTGGTTTATTTTCTTTGCATTATAGATAATGCGTCCCATCATTAACCTATCATTGCAGAAAACAACGAAAATACAACGTCCTCTTATGCCATCCGCATTCGCCACGGGGTCCCGTCATCACCCGTTAGGTTACTTAACTAACGACAGAGCGGGGGCTGGGCTAGCGCGGGTGTAAAACATAAGTGACGTCTAAATAGCTATCATAAATATAGATATTTTACATTCGTCTGACGCAATGATATACATTCCAGAACACAGATAAACAATATTGGATTTGCAAGCAATCTGTATTTCTTTTGAGCCTGCAAGAAAAGACAGATTACACAGTTGTGATGAATAGCCGTTACCCCACCCTCGACCCCTACGGGTACGGCAAACTACCCACCCGGCAGTTTGTGTACCCCACCTTGGGTCAGTCCTAGGAGCAAAAACAGTAAAATGAAATAATACAACGGTGGCTACAACCGCAACCTGGATGTGCCCCGCAAAATAATATTACAACAAATTACATTTACAACAAATGAATTAAATAATAACCCATTGCAAAAACCCCGGCTATACACCACAACAGTCCAATACAGTTTATATGCACAAACAGATATAACCATTTCAGAAATGTGCAACCCCCTGCCAACCGACATACTAGCAGTTGGTGGAGGTTTACGAACACATTTATCAATCACAGATATAATCCAACATGCAAATACTGTACAATTTCGATCGACTAAACATCTTTAATATTGCTCCAAAAACTGCTCTGTAAACTGGAGACCTGAGCAAAATTAAAATATTCCAGAAAATCCCAAATATTACACAGAAGCAACAGAAGAAAAATTGGTTCCTGACTCGCCAACTCGGCGGCGGAACCGCGGCGACTCAGTAGGGTGAGGCCGCGGTTCCGCGGCGAGTTAGACGATTCAGGCGACTGTTTTTCTTGGGTGTTCTACTGTGGTCATTTCAAGCTTTCTGCACTCACCTGAAAAATTTTTGGACATCATTTTAAATTCGACAGAAACTGAATTTTTCGGGACTTTCCGGTTTCGTTTTTTTTCGTTCGAAATTCGTACAAATTTGCAATTAAGTTATTTAGTGTTTAGCGAGGCTCTGATACCACTGTAAGTCGATGTAGTACACCCCAGTACTTGTGGGGCGGAGGAATTTTCAAAAACGATCATGTTTAAAGAACGAACATCGACTAACCGCTTGAATCGAAGCTAAACTATAAATAACCGTACACAAAGAGTTTCTTATCAATTGTGTTTAGGGATTATACCTAATGAAACCGGTCCTTCGTCTTTGTGTCCTCCTTTGTTCTCCTCGACCTTCTCTAGGTAGTAGACGATCCACCCGAGAGCAAAACACCAAGCTACACCTCTAACTTGAGGTAACTAATCTACTTTGATTGCTAATCAAAGAAGAAAGGATGATATAGAGTGAAGGTAATGGATGTTTAATTCTAACTAATCCTTTGATCTCAACACATGAGGATTAAGGATTAGGGTTTGAAGATGAGAGCTTGAGGAGAGAGAATGTGAGATGAGTTAATGAGATGAGATTGAGTGTATCATAATATATTATAAAGCATTCTTATTTTAGAATAATGAATAATAGAAATAAATAAGTATGCTTCATAAATGAAAAGAGGTGATTCATTAAGCATGTGTCATTATCATTTATGGTGCAATAATGATAATGATGAATCACTCTCATGACTCACAATCTTATCCAAAGTAACCTCCTTAGTCACATCTTCTAGAAGCTTCTCGTACAATTACGAGAACGCCCCTCCAATCCGCAAAAATACGGAAAAACTTTAGACTGTAAAAATCCAATAACCGGATACCAGTAACTGGCTTAAACCAAAGCCGACTGGTAAAAACTGTCCGAAAGTCGTACGTGCGTAAACGCACGTATGCGTCCGAACCCTTGTCGTAAAACCATACGACATCTATATCGTTTCGCCTGGAATAGGAAACTCTCTGTGTGGGACTCTAGAGACTCGACTACTACGCTGGCAGTGGGTTTAACCACAGACCGCAAGCGGCACTAGCTGTACGTAACGGTCCCCAGGTAGTTGTCGATAAGAAGGCCGATGAGAAAACCCATCCGAACTCCTACTGAGTCTGATGTGACAATCTCCATACAGTCAGGTCCGTTCATCCAAGACTATCGCATATCGGGCCTAGGGGGGCGGCAAGCGTCAGTCCCCTAATAGCGGTATAAGTCGTGTCGGAGCGAAGCCCATTACACCCTGAGAAACTACTGGAACCTACCAGCAAATCTCGCTTGCCCTGGCCAGGGACTTTGCGTAATAGCTCTCTGACACAGCACGATATCTACTCCCAATACCGGGAGGGACGAATCCTTTCTAACCGCCACTGCCTCCAAGTGCTCGGGACTGCACCCAACTGCTACCTGTTTGCAAGACTCCTTTGAGCCGTGGTAGGGTAGCAATCTAAGAACAGTGGGACACACTCGAGGTGAAGTAGCAGTGTCAAGTCTGCGGACTACGCTGTACTCATCTCACCTGGGAACTGTTCACTGACGACTGGTATCAAACCAACCAACAGTTCCCTGTGAGTCCTGTCCGGTGTACCCGTAACCTAACGAGCACCTGCATACTATCTCCAGTACGACGTACTGACGGCTGTGGGACAGACCATCTCCCCAACTGGGATTAGAAGCGTACACACTAGTCTACTCCGGAGTATCGATGCTCTGTCTCGATAATCCAACGACCAGGGACCTGAATAAGGATGTGCTTGTAGACTACCTAGCCCCCACTAGTGTGACTGCCATCACAACGCTGGTAGACAAGCAAGATCCTAAGAGCTCTATCAATACGTACACTCACATATTAAGATAGAAAAACCAAGTAGCATACTACCATGTTTAGCAAGACTGTTATATACATGTGAATATCCCAAGCTTCCATTAAGTAATATACAAGCTAGTATGATACAGTAATGGCCTTCTAGGGCATAAACACTAACATAAGGATGTGCTTACAGACCCCAGTTCCCACGTATATGATCGCCATCATACTGCTGGTAGTCAAGCAAGAATCCTATGGACTCTATCAATATGCAATAGCGAACTAAAGCATGTATACGATGATAAAGACAAACCAGATAGCATATTATCATTTCGAGCAAGACTGTCGTATCGGTATTGGTCCTGCTTCAATCATTGCAATCACGTACCTGCGATCCAATAATTGACTTTGAGGGAACTATCTCCAACAATTTAATGCTAAACAAATGATCACAAGAAAAGCATCATAAGATGCTAGATGTATCATGAAGCCACATTTATAAATGACGCCCTCCACTAATCAAATTTGCACACTTGCAAATAAGCCCCCTCCATCAGAAAAATCCGGCCATGAAGGAACAAAGGAAAACTGGCCGGAACGGAATACAAACTGGCAACTTCAGAAAACTGATCCCGTAATATATTACAGGAAAACCCCGCGACTGTATATACATACCCGCATTTGTATTCCGACCGAATACAAATGCAATGAGACAAAATCTACACTGTACAATACTAGGATCCGGCTTAAACCAAAGCCTGCTAGTATTATCCGTCCGATCATGATCCGTGCAATACCGCACGTATATGATCGAACCCTGCCATATCTCCATACGGCCTCTACAGCGTTTCGCCCGAAACTTGAGAAACTGTCTATGGGGGACTCTAAAGACTCGTCAATACTTTGGTTGTGGATTTAACCACTAGCACGTCAGAGGTATTAGCCATACGTAACGGGCTACCAGGTATTGACCAAAAGGGACGTCGATGAGCGAACTCATCCTGACACCCTACTGAGCCTGTCAGTGACAATATCCGTACAGTCCGGTCTGTTCGTCTATGAGCATCGCATGGCGGGCTTAGGGGGTTGGTAAAAGTCAGACCCCAAAAGCGGTACAAGTCGTGTCGGAGTGTAGCCCAGAACACCCTGAGATACTACTGGAATACCTACCAGTAAATTTTTTCCTTGGCCAAGAACTTCTTGTAATGGCTCTCCTAGACACAGCGTGACCTCACCCCCAATACTGGGAGAGACGAACCCGTGCAGATCCACTCACTGCCTCCATGTAGCTCGGGACTGTACCCAACTAAAACCTGTTTGCACGACTCCTTTGAGCCGTGGTAGGGTAGTAATCAAAGCACAGTGGGAACTCACACGAAACAAATGACAATCTCAGGTCGATGAACTAACCTGTACACATGTCACCAGGGAACTGCTATCTGACGTCAGGTATAAGACCAACTAGCATGTTCCCGGCGAGTCCTGTCTGGTGTACTCATAACCCAATGAGCACCGGTATACATCTTAGGTGAACCAACTGACACCAGTGGCTTGTGAGACCGGCCACCGCCCCTCGTCGGGGTCTTGACTGTATACACTAGTCTACTCTGGAGTACCGATGCCCTGTCTCGAAAACTCCCACGACTAGGGACCTTTTAAGGATGTGTTTATAGACCCCAGCTCCCACGTATATGATCGCCATCATACTGCCGGCCGTCAAGCAAGAATCCTAAGGGCTCTATCAACGCGCAATAGTGACCAGTAAGGTCACCTAAAGCAGTACACGATGATAAAGATAAACCAGATAGCATACTATCATCTTGAGTAAGACTGTCCTACCGGTATAGGTCCTCCCTCAATCATTGCAATCATGTGCCTGTGATCCAATAATTGAATCTGAGGGCACTATCTCCAACAATCTCCCACTTGCACTCAAGGCTAATTATTGCGATGTCGCATACTCACAGCCCGTGTGATACCGAACACCCAACTCCTCTACTAGTCAGTCTCACAAAGCTCGTTTGCGAAACTATTGCGTTCGAGGAATAGCCTCAGTGAGTGGATCCGCTGTGATGTTTCTGTCTATGTCTCTCTTTATCTCAAGTTCGCGGAGAAAAATGAGCAATACCTGTCTTAGAATATGTTTGGATGTCTGATGGGACCTAGTTCATAAGTGAACTCCAAATCCAAACTTCTTAGACTGTATCGTCGACTGAACTTAATCAGTGTCTTGCGCCATGCCTCCCTCAGTATCCGCCTGGACCACATGTCCAATGTACTGCCCCTCATCAGAGGGAAAACCATAACTCTGACAGCCACTCTGTCATCCAGGTCACCTTGGAAGACTGGAATGATAACTGTCTCCCGAAGGAGGATGCCATTATCATATCTCTAGAACATTCACTTATGTTCTAAAACTGCTTCCGATCGTTTCTCCAGGACTGGATTAATATCAACATATTGCATCTAATGCAAAAACAACGTCTGGTGTGGTACTTGACATCTCATGATTGACTCAATTGCCTAAGCAAGTGATCTGCCAATCATGCACATCCCTATCCCCTTTAGTCTGTAAGACACCTTTAGAGAGGGTGACTCCATCACCTGCAGGTACACTACCGTGCCAGGAGTCGTCCATTCTAAATACCTTTAGAATGCGGTCAAAGTACCCTGATTGGGACACTTCCCAAATCTAGATCTAAAACCATAGATCCAGTAACCAGAATGTCTGATATGAAATCCATGTCCTTTGTGGAGAAACCACTGTATAACAACCAAAGTATAACCGATCGTAGTATAGGAACTTCACTTCCTTCTCTGTGTATGTCATCCAAATACCAGGACATCACACCCTACTACCTTCTTAACAGATCCATCCCCTATTCTGATGAAGTCAAACCTATGACTGTCACATCAGAAATAGATGATCTATCTCCGCAATTTCTGCTTTAGTCTATAAATAGACATAAGCCACTTGTCCACCATGCTTCCGCTGCTCCCACTGACTACGACAACCCTCTGGCAGAGTCATATACACGTGCACTTCTAAAGCTAGTTTAGAACGACGCTATACTCATCCTCCTGCCAGGTCTCACAGTCTGGAATAACAGCATTGGCAAGTCAGGGTAAACAAGAACCTCCATGTCACCGTCCTTGAGCATACCGAAGTACCTCTCGAGTGCTTGAGGTTACCCACCATATCTGCTGAGTGGCAAATGGAATGTCAATCCAGATTGAATCTTTAGGTTCTTATCAAATTTTCAGTAATCGTTTGCGGTTCTGGAATCACTTCCAGTTCTACCATACTCCTACTACTGTTTTCTGAAAAAATCCATTTTATTAAAACTGTGGCGAGTCAAGAACAATATCACTATTGATCTTCCAGATGGTAGAAAATCAACCCTCGTCATAGCCTGGGTCAATTCACAAACAGCCATTACAGAAACGTGCCTTGAGTTATCCAGAGTCTGGTTTTAAGCATAAGCTGGACAACTCCCCGTACCTTAACAATGTCAAGATATGAACTGTTCTATATCCAATATAGAAACAGAGGCACTGATTTAATTGAACCAGATTCAAATCATGCAGCTGTCTCCAGTGCATGTCAAGTAAATGGAGAGAGGCCGATCAGCGTTACTCAACTTAGGAGTGCTTCCAATTATGAGTAACCTGAAAGAGAAGCAAGTTCTCTTAATCATTACTATCAACTGAGTACCACACACAAGTATTTACATCTTCGATCACCTTGAAGAATCCTGATACTTGCAATACCTGGTTCTCTACTCTATTCTTATACCTATAACTTCTCAAAACTCAGACCCTGCATTTCTACGAAACACATGTCTAAAAACTGGAGAAGTCATAAGTAAACCGAATATAGTACAAAGACCAACCCCTCTGTCCTAATGGACACTGGACAACATACAATAATCTGTATAAGTCCCTTGAGTCTGATAACTCATCCCTGTGTGTCGTAGGTTGAAAATTGTACTTATGGTTAAGAAGAATTACACCGCCATTTAATGCTCCTTATGTAACCATCCACTGATATAGGTAAATGTCATAGACATAATTTCAAAAAGGTATATCTCACTCTGTAAAAATAGACGTACAGATATATCAATTTGAAATTGGTGCATAACAACGGATATTCAAAACCAAATATTTGTCATCCGGCAAACAACCCAGGTGACTTCCTCAAATATCGACAATTACAACGAATTCCGATATAATGAGGATGATCACCTATTTCCCAATAACTTACTCCCACTCATCATCTGCAAAACCATACAGATGTGAGAATCATACCTGGTAAATACATACCGTAGAGAAATGGCTAATTGGGAAATCAGTTTTCTTTTAACAATACACAGTGAAACTGAAACATTGAAATGTTTCGTAAGGGTATCCGAGTATTCCTAGTAATGCCTCTTCCTTTATCAGATTCACAACTGTAACCGTATATTTCTTTGCCATCTCTCCAAATCCCTTTATATGTCTTTAATCATTACCTTCTGTACACCCCTTTAGGCCAAATGGTTTTCTTCCTTCCCTACCGTTCGGCACCAGCCTATGGTTTGGAAGAAGACTATCCAATAAGCATAATGGGTGTACTGTCCTAATCCTAGGAGCACTCGCAATGCGAGAGAAGGTGAAGATAAAAGACAACTGAATAAAACCTTATTCCTATTTATCCAGAACCAGAATCCATCCCCGAACTGGAACAAGTTCCTTTCGAGTTCGTATATAACCATACGATGGAGTATCTAAATAAATGTGGATCTTCGTAGTGATACGGAGTGTTCTGGAGAAATACAAAGGTGAAGTGGGAGTGGTAATGAAATACTTGGTTTGGTCGTGAATAGCAGTCGCAATTTACTTTGCCCTCTTACTAATCCCTTTATTTGTCTTAACTTAATACCTTCTGCACACCACAATTAGGCTAATCGGCTTTCTTCATTCCCTACCGTTCGGCACCAGCCTAAGGTTTGGAAGAAGACTATCCGATAGGCGTAACGGGTGTGCTATCTCCTAAACCAAGGAGTACTCGCAACCTGAGAGAAGGTAAAAGGAAAAGACAACTGAATAGTCCTATTCGCTTTCTTCAGAACCGGAAACCATCCTCGAATAAATTCCTTCGAGTTCGTATATAACCATACAATGGTTTTATCCAATGGAAGTGGACGTTCGTAGTAATACGGGGTGTCCTGGAGAAAAGGGTAAAAGTAGGAGTGGCAATGAGGTATGCAACTCTGACATTCCAAAAGCCAGTGTTTTAAGAAGGTTCGGTTAATCTTGGTCACTGAGTCATAGTCAAAGGTCGGGTCATGGTCGCTGCCAAAGAGAGAGAGAGAAAAGAAACACTCAGCGTGCACTCTAACCTAGATCAGAATGGTTATCACTTTATCTAATCAGGAAACCTCCCACTGTAACGTCAAATTCTCCTCCAAACCTGAAAGAAGAATTAGTCGGGATCACCCGAGGAGTAAACCAACTCATCGGTGGGAATTGGGATCCAACTATCATCGCATGATAACGTGACGGAATCCGCTCACGTTATCACACTCCAGAAGGTATGCGCATATCTGGCAAGTTTCAGTTTCTTTAGAAACTCCCGATGTGATTTTTACCCCATGCTCTTATGACCTTGACGAAGGCCAACATATCATAAGTCACATGCCAAATTCTACCCGTCATTATCCAGGTTGATTTGAACCCACCCGTACCAACCCTTGACTTTGTCCAACAAGGCAGTACAATTGTCCCAAACCAACGCATCTATCTATGCTGCAGAAAAGTAACAAATAGCTACCATACATTATGCCTTGACGAAGGCCAACATACATAGCGTGAATACTAAGTGCTACCTTTCTGAAATGACGGAGGGCTACGAATGATTTTTGGCGAAAAACCTTTAACGTAATGAACTTGATATCATTGAAGGAACCGGATAGCTTTTTATAAAAATATAGTGACGAAAACCTTTGCTAAAGAGGTCACTGCCGGTGAAGAGATCTCGGCTCTTTCCCCGTAGAATGAGGTGCAGGATATTCCAACTGAATACCACGATGCAAAGCAAAAGTAATCGACTATAGTGAAGTTATTGCCCTGACGCAAACTTCTGTCCAAGGGGTCACTCCCGGTGAAGGGATCTCGGCCCTTGCCTCGTCGACTGAGGTGCAGGATATTCCAACCGAATACCACTGTGCAAAACAAAAGAGAACGTCCATGCAATAACAGCTTTTTTTTGAAAAATGTTCCAACAACATCAGAATAGGTTTGTTTTGCTTGCATTGATCCGACTCAATGCAGTCCCATCAATTGATCGCACCAATAAAGAACGAAAATACGATGTACGTAGATGCCATCCGCATTCGCCACTGGGTCCCGTCATCACTCATTAGGTTACTTAACTAACGACAAAGCGGGGACTGGACTAGCGCGGATGCAAAACATATACAGCATCTACTAGTATATATATCAATATATAATATTCGCTCAAGGCGTGATAAAATGCAACATCACAGAAATGTAATAAGTATCACAGAACAATACAGATATCTGGGATCCCCGGGTTTCATAGAGCCGCTACTGAAACCCGACGTTCTCCTTGTCGTGTGGATAGCCTGTGCAATGAAATCCTAGACCCCTACGAGCGCGGCAAGTCACCCGCCAAAACCTGAAGCGAGGCAGCCCCCTTCAGGAATGTGAATGGACCACCCAGCACTTCACGGAATCCAGTAACTTGGGCACCCCTCCTTGGGTAAACCTGTACCCCCTACGAGTGCCGTGAACAGCCCGCCAATTCTAGAGTGAAGCCCCCTCCGTCTCAAAGCCATGAGATGCGGGCCCGTTGCCCTCTAGAACACGGCTATCCGTGCACCCCACCTTGGGGTAATCCTAGTACAGAAAGTAAAATATATACAACGGGTACATCGACCTCAGCCCGGTCGTGCCCCAAAAGAATAATATAAAAACAGGCAGTAACGGCAGTCCACATGTCGGACGCTCGCCCCGAAATATCAAATGTGTAAGTCGATGTAGTACACCCCAATACTTGTGGGGAGGCGGAATTTTCAAAAACGAACTTGTTTAGTGAACGAACATCGACTAACCGCTTGAATCGAAGCTAAACTATAAATAACCAAACACAAAGTGTTTCTAAACTACTGTGTTTAGGGATTATACCTAATGAACCAACTCCTTCGTCTTTACGATCTCCTTGTTCTCCTCGGCCTTCTCTAGGTAGTAGACGATCCACCCGAGAGCAAAACTCCAAGCTAAACCTCTAAACTTGAGGCAACTAACCTTCTTGGATTGCTAATCAAAGAAGCTAGGATGAAATAGAGTGATGGTTATGGATTGTTTAGTCTAACTAATCCTTTGATCTCAACTCATGAGGTGTAAGGATTAGGGTTTGAAGATGAGAGCTTGAGGAGAGAGAAGATGATAATAATAATGAAATGAGAATAGTAAGTTATCATAATATAAATGAAGCATTCTCATTTATCAACAAAAGAAAATAAGTGATGAATAAGCATGCTTCACAAATATCTAATGGTGATTCATTAGCATGACTCATTAAGCATTTATCATGCATTAATGATATGCATGGATCACCCTCATGACTCACTAAACTCATTTAATGCAAATGACACATAACCCTCCTTAGTCACCATCTTCCAGAAGCTTCTCGTACAATTACGAGAACGCCCCTCCAATCCGCAAAAATACGGAAAAACTTTAGACTGTAAAAATCCAATAACCGGATACCGGTAACTGGCTTAAACCAAAGCCGACTGGTAAAAATTGTCCGAAAGTCGTACGCGCGTAAACGCACGTATGTGTCCGAACACTTGTCGTAAAACCATACGACGTCTATATCGTTTCGCCTGGAATAGGAAACTCTCTGTGTGGGACTCTAGAGACTCGACTACTACGCTGGCAGTGGGTTTAACCACAGACCGCAAGCGGCACTAGCTGTACGTAACGGTCCCCGGGTAGTTGTCGATAAGAAGGTGTTCCCCTCCGAATGGCGGCCAAGACATGGGCTGTCTCGCCTGAAATTCGGAGCAGATGCTAATTGGTGCTATCCTTCCACCTCTCCGAAGATGCCAATTCGATCCATGGCGCCATATATCGGAGGTCTAGACGGATGCGTCCGATGTAGCAGACTTCGTCAGATTCCCCCTCGTTCGAGGGGTTTTTGATTGTGGGGACGCTCTTCCCTGCAGGCGCAAGCCCCTGCAGTTAATTACGCTACCGCTTTGCGGTAACAACTTTCTCCTTCTCCAGATGGTCACTTCGTGTCGTGTGTTCTTGTTTTATGTTTCATTGCCCGTGGATCGTTTACGGAGACTGAGTTATGTTGTCGCCCGTAGAACATGGACTGGTCCAAATCCGCATTATCTTAAATTTGGGTTTGGGGGTTTGGTTTGAGGATACGTCAGCCATACTTGAGGCTAAGATCGACTCAAACGTTTGTTAAGGACACGTTAGTCTAACTTTGTGACTAAGATCAACTCAACGGGATCGTTTAGATCCGACAAAGGAGTGTTTGAACTCCATTGTTCCAATCATCGTCTATGTGGCCGTCAGGACCCGTCACCTCTCTGACGACGTTGAGGGATTTCAACGACGGATGTCAGAGGAGTTCAGAGATGTACCCTCGAGCCAGAGTTAATTAGGGGGGATTCGTAGTCCAGTCTGCTTGAAGGTTTAAGGACGCGTTAGCCATTTTTGAGGCTAAGATCAACTTAAACAGGACCGTTTAGATCCGACGAAAGAGCATATGGAGGCTCTATGGTTCTAGTTTAAGGACATTGCGGTCCATGGGTAGTTTAAGGACATTGCGGTCCGTGGGTAGTTTAAGGACATTGCGGTCCGTGGGTAGTTTAAGGACATTGCGGTCCATGGGTAGTTTAAGGACATTGCGGTCCATTGGTAGTTTAAAGACATCTCGGTCGAGGTTAAGGACGTCATAGTCCATGGGTTTAAGGACTCCACAGTCCGGTATGTGCTCTGGATGCTTCACACGGGTTCACTGCCGTGCTAGGCGAGGACCAGGCTCCGCTCTGGATGCTTCACACGGGTTCATTGCCGTGCTAGGCGAGGACCAGGATCCGCTCTGGACGTTTTCCGCGGGGTCAAAGAGTGACGTTATCCACGTTCCACGTAACCAGGAATTTTGTATTATGCATGGGTTTAAGGACCCCACAGTCCATATCATGAATGGTCTTCGGGACCCGTCACCTCTTTGAAGACATTGAGGGATTACAATGCCAAGTATCAAAGGAGTGAAGAGATGTACCCTAGAACCGGGATGGATTAAATAGTCCTTGGCCCAATTTGGGTCAAGACTGATCAATTATGTTATGAGCCTACCGGCCCAGTTAATCACAAATTGAGGACTTATGGCCAGCTTGGGCTAAGTCCAGTCAGGTCTGGAATATTGACTCTTTGTTGGTCCATTGAGGGAGAATGTTTGCCTCTATCCCCTTTAGCCAATTGGGCCAAAGCCTAGTGTTAAACACTTCAGAGCAATCAGTGTTGAACACTGGGAATAAGGTTGTTGAGTTAGTGTTCAACACTAAGAGATAATTGGTGTTAAACACCAGCAATAAGGCTTTTTCAAATTAGTGTTAAACACTAAAACGGATCAGTGTTGAATCCTGCCAATAAGGCTTTTTAATCAGCATTGAATGCTAAGGCCCGACAGTGTTTTAACACTGGGCTTGAGAGTTTTAATTTTAGTGTTAAACACTAAGGCAAGAAGGGTCACGTGGCAGCACGTGAGGGCGCCCTCCCTTCATTTGTTCCGCTGAAATTATCATTTCCTTCATAGCATCACGTGCCGTCACGTGATGGGCATTCAAATGCCTTTGTGTTAAGGCTTCTGCTGAGGGTCACATGGGTCACGTGGGGTGCTGCCTCAAAGGGGCTTTCTGTAGGGGTTTTGGGGGGTCACGTGGTAGCACGTGACCCTGCCTCTATGTAGTTTGTAGAGGATCTGTTGATCTTTCTTTTCAGGAATTAAATTCCTCTGGCTTTAATTTTCAAAGGAATTAAATTCCTACTCGTTTATGTGAAGAATTGAATAGGGTTAAACCCTAATAAAAAACTTTTTAAGGAATCAAACTTCCGTTTCCCGTCAGATTATGATTAAGGGACTTAAATTCCCATTGTTTCAACAGAACTAAATTCTTAATTAGGGTTAAACCCTGCTCCTTTTTATTTTGAAGGAATTAAATTCCCATAACACACGGTCAAGCCCTACTTTTATCTTAGAGGAATTAAATTCCTATAGTTCTGTGAGAATTAAATTCTCATGCTTGCATTCTTTCTCTATGTTTTGGATCTGCATGGCAGGATCTCAACCCATTGAGAATTAAATTCTCAACCTTAAGGGGAGATGTGCACTTTGCAGATCCTCTATCAAAGAGAGAAGAAATTTGCTCTTCTGTTTTATATATTAGAGTTAAACTCTATAGAGAATTAAATTCTCTTTCTTTCAAAAGGCTTCCCCTTTCTTACCTAGGGTTTTTGCAGAAGATCCGAGTCTTTTCAAAGTATCAAAGCTCTCCTCCTTTTTTCTTTTCTCTTCTCTGCGCATGTATGTCCTTTTTGTGTCTCTTGGCTCCTATTTATAGGAGAAGCAGCTGAATCAGTTAGTTTTGTGACGAATCTTCATTGAGAGATTTGATTTGCATCCTTCATTCGTTTTGGACCTTTGGATTATTAGGTGAATTTTATTCACCGTTGGATTTCAAATCCAGAGATTCTCCCTTGTTATTTTGGTTAGATTTAAGGGGGAAATCTTTCCAAACCCGAGATTTTCCATAAATAAATGACTTCTGAACCTTTAATTTGATTGGATGCGTATAGTTGCGTTCCTTTGGAAAGATTTGCATTTCTCTCAGAATTTAATTCTGTTGACAAAAAGGGCTTTGAAAGCCGGTCACGTGTGACCACATGACCCATGGTCACGTGTGAGCACGTGACCCCCTTCGGAATGAGCCTTTTCCTTTCTTCTGATTGTTGCTTAAGCGTCACGTGCCACCACGTGACTCTTGGTCACGTGTGAGCACGTGACCCTTGTTTGAACTCTCTTTCCTTGGTTCGTCTGGAGAACGAGTCTACTGTCTTGAACGTCACGTGCCAACACGTGACCCTGGTCACGTGGAAGCACGTGACCTCTTCTGAATCCTTTTTCTTGACTTGATCAGAGAACTTGTGTGTCTTCGACGCTTGCATTTAAATGTCACGTGTCGCCACGTGTCCCTGGTCACGTGGGAGCACGTGACTCTTTCTGAAGCCCATTTTCTTCAGCGTAGTCAGGAGACTGAACTCGACTTGATGATGCTTTTTAGGTGTCACGTGCCAACACGTGACCGCTAGTCACGTGTAAGCACGTGACTCTCCTCTGAAGCTTTTCCCAGAAGCTTTCCTGACTTTAAATCAGGAAACAAATGCCCCCACAGCGTTGTTCTCACGTGTCTGCACATGAGTGCAACGCTGTCACCTCTTGTGACCGTTGGATTCCTCTAGGGATCTGGGGAGACGAAGCGTTTCTATCATCTTCTATAAATACCTTCGTCCCTTCATAGGAGCCTTCGCTTTGTTCGTCTTCCTCTCCTGAGACCTTCTTCTTTGAGAATTTAATTCTCGTTTCCAGAGCTTAGTTCTCTGTTTTCAAAATTTTCCAGAGTTTAACTCTGTCAACGGATCCCTTTTCCTCAGGTAACAATGTTGAACGGCCAGAGCGCCTTCGTCCTTAAAAGAACTCTTTGGATTTTAACTCCGTGTTAAGGGTTTCACAAAGAACCCAAGTTTTTTCATAAGAACAGGAAACCACCTGACTTTCGAACTGTAGATCTCTTAGGGTTTAGGTGATCTTTAGGGGGACGATGACAGCGTTTCAACTCCCTGGACTTTAATTCCATCAAAATTATTCCTGGGAATTCAATTCCCTTTTTCCTGATAAGGAATTTAATTCTTATGAAGAACTCAGTTTCTTCACCCAGAGGCTCCTTGGGGTCTCTTGGCCCGAGGCTGTTCTTCTGGTAATTAATGAAATGGCGGTTTTGTAATGATTTTCGTGACTTTTATTTCAGGTATCATGGACGCCCATCTGTATCGTCTTGACGAAATCATTTCATACGGGAATATTCGTGCACTGGGCCGCAGTCAGAACCAGGAATTCACTGATGCTCAGTGCGCCGAGATCATGGGCCGCTTCGACGAGTACAATCACAGGCTACTCCCCCGTCGCTCTTCTCTTCTGAGGCTGATCGTGCTGGCGATCCGGGAGGCGCTTCCCCTCTTTTGCGCCGGCATACCGCTCGGGGACTTAGACATTGCCGAGGATAAGGTGCATTCAGTGTACCTTATGGGCTTGATCTCAAAGAGGAGGCGGGATGATCTCATTGATCTCCTTCATCAGCTTTTTCAACAATCAGCCATATTGGGCGCCTACCGGAGGGTAGAGGACATCCGCGGGGATCCCGATGCTTGTGACCGTGAGAGAAAGCATACTCGGGAGGTTCGAAATGCTTGGAAGGTCTTGGATAAAGTTAATTTCAATTTTCTCAATCCATGCCCCGCGTCTGAAGCCTTACCATTGTAAAAGTTTTTCTTTTATTTTGTATCGCCTTCTTGAAGTCTGGATGATAAGCTTTATTATGCCTCTGTGTGTTTGCATATTTTTTCTGAAATCTTATTATTCTGTTACTATTGTCGCTCGTGCTTTAATACGCAGGGTACCACTCCATATTCTTTCTTTTAAATGCACAGTAGGTTTGGGTCTCACGTGTTCTACACGTGAGATCTTCTGATGGGATTGTTTACAAAATTTTCCATGCCGCCTTTTTAGCGCGCATTATCAGATGCATAAAAGGAGCCTTGGAAATAGTTATTTCTCCTTGATTTTCGATGCCTTTCCTTTTTGGGCCTTGGAAACATCTTTCGCATGCAAGATTTTCCGCGCATAGCACTTAATGCACTTCTTTATATTCTTGAGGCCATAGCCTATTTTCTCTTCACAGAGAAATTCATTTCCATATCGACGTGATTTAATTTGAGGAGTATCTGAGCGCTATGGCCTGCAACCGCCCACACGCTCGTCGACAGCCATGGGAAGTGCCTATCGAGGAGATGATCCCCCGCTTTGCCGCTCGGTTGGTGAATCCCCTCCTTACCGACAACGAATGCGACTCAGCCGTGCATGAACTCTCGATCCGTAGAGGGTCTCCTCTCCCGATGGGTTCTCTCTGGCTCCGGATGATTCTCGCGGCTGTGCTGGCCGACATCCCTCCTCACCCAGTAGAGATGACCCTGGCGATGCTTGATGCGGCGGAAGAGAAGCTCGAGGGCTTTCATGAAGCTTGCCTGATTACTCAGGCTTTGAAGGATTGCTCAATTCATATGCTGGGCCAGATCAAGGCCCGGCGAGCTATTATGTCTGCTTTCGCGGACGAACACGGCGCCAATCGGTGGGGAGCGACTCCTCGTGAGAACCGTCGCTTCGATGTGCTGGAGAGAGCAGAGAGAGAGATGGAGAATTTTGTCCTTTGCTTCGTTAACCCCTGTGCCGTTGATCCCACGTTTGGTGACCTTTTTTGTTAGCGTAGAGCATTTTTAAATTAGTCTCTCCTTTTTTACGCCTTATGCGGAACTTCGACGTAGGCTTGGTACTAGTATGTATGTTTCTGCTTGCATAAATAAACTTTGGATTCTTCTCATGAGAACTTTCTTTAATTGCAAATGCTATCATCACTTTCCTGCACATCAGACCTTTTTTGGGCATTATGAATGTTCATGCAATTGCGAACGCTATTATTATTTTTTTGAATACTCATATGATTGCGAACGCATGCTCGAAATGTGTCGGAAATCTTTCTTGTTGCCTTTCGCGTCAGGTGATATGAGCGCGTTTTAGATCGACTATTCCCGTCGGCTGAAAGCCCTTTTATACGGTCTTGTAAATGTCGTGTTTGCAAGGCCGTGGTCACGAAAGCGAGCTTACGTGGTCACGTAGCGAACATATCGTTATGCGAGAAAAAGGGCTCGACCGTAAATTTTCGGAGAGGGAGCTAGCCTCCAAGGCGTTGAGCGAGCTTCAGACTAGCCTTACAGCGAAAGCCAACAAAGCGTATGACCTTTGGCGAGTACTTCAGGAGTCCATCAAGGAGGTGGTAGCTCTTGATAAAGCCTCCATGTTTACTCGCGAGAGGGTTGAGGCTCACAAGGCCACTGAAAAAGAGCTTGAAGCCCGGCTTGCTTCATATCAGGCCCAACAAGCTCAGGCGGAGGCTCGCCTTCTGGAGATCTTGCGTCATGAGGCCGTGGCTCAGCAACAAAACGACGAGCTGCTAAAATTGCTACACCGGCCACCAGCTTAAGGACTGTATCTTTTCTTCCCTTTTTGTACCTACTCATTGATAAGAGTATCTTCATTTTTGTTTCTTGAATTGTACCTTGTACCCTTTTTGGTTTATGAATAAAAGATACATTTTTCTTTTCAATGGTGTGTCTCCTTTTTATTGAATGCATTCTGCGGGTATCCTATCTTGATTTCCTTGCAGGACAGCAATGGCTCGGGATTCAGGGTTAAGATCTGTTTCCTGAGACTTTTACATTTTATGAGCCACGAGGGTCTCATAAAGAGCTTTTCTCCCAGTCGTGAGGACTTGTAAGCGCCGGATGCGGTTACCCTTGTCCGTGTTCTACGAAGTCAGGGGTTTCTCCAGATATTGTAGTTTAACGACGTCGCGGTCAAGGTTAAGGACCTCATAGTCCGTGGATTTAAGGACTCCACAGTCCGATGTTAGTTTTAAGACATCACGGTCAAGGTTAAGGACCTCATAGTCCGTGGGTTTAGGGACCCCACAGTCCGATGTTAGTTTTAAGACATCACGGTCAAGGTTAAGGACCTCATAGTCCGTGGATTTAGGGACTCCACAGTCCGACGTTTGGTTGCAGGGACCCGCCACCTCTTTGAAGACGTTGAGGAATTACAACGCCAGGCATCAAAGGAGTGAAGAGATGTACCCTTGAACCGAGGCAAAGATTTGTAAGGAATAGGGGTGGTTGATTGTTAGTTTTAAGACATCGCGGTCGAGGTTAAGGACGTCATAGTCCGTGGATTTTAAGGACTCCACAGTCCGGTGTTTGCTCTGGATGCTTCACACGGGTTCACTGCCGTGCTTGGTGAGGACCAGGCTCCGCTCTGGGCGTTTTCCGTGGGGTCAAAGAGTGACGTTGTCCACGTTCCACGTAACCAGGAATTTTGCACTAGATGCTTCACACGGGTTCACTGCCGCGTTAGGCGAGGACTAGGCTCCGCTCTGGATGCTTCGCACGGGTTCACTGCCATGCTCTGCGAGGACCAGGATCCGCTCTGGACGTTTTCCACGGGGTCAAAGAGTGACGTTATCCGCTTTCCACGTAACCAGGAAGTTTGCACTAGATGCTTCACACGGGTTCACTGCCGCGTTAGGCGAGGACTAGGCTCCGCTCTGGATGCTTCGCACGGGTTCACTGCCATGCTCTGCGAGGACCAGGATCCGCTCTGGACGTTTTCCACGGGGTCAAAGAGTGACGTTATCCGCTTTCCACGTAACCAGGAAGTTTGCACTAGATGCTTCACACGGGTTCACTGCCGCGTTAGGCGAGGACTAGGCTCCGCTCTGGATGCTTCGCACGGGTTCACTGCCATGCTCTGCGAGGACCAGGATCCGCTCTGGACGTTTTCCACGGGGTCAAAGAGTGACGTTATCCGCTTTCCACGTAACCAGGAAGTTTGCACTAGATGCTTCACACGGGTTCACTGCCGCGTTAGGCGAGGACTAGGCTCCGCTCTGGATGCTTCGCACGGGTTCACTGCCATGCTCTGCGAGGACCAGGATCCGCTCTGGACGTTTTCCACGGGGTCAAAGAGTGACGTTATCCGCTTTCCACGTAACCAGGAAGTTTGCACTAGATGCTTCACACGAGTTCACTGCCGCGTTAGGAGAGGACTAGGCTCCGCTCTGGATGCTTCGCACGGGTTCACTGCCATGCTCTGCGAGGACCAGGATCCGCTCTGGACGTTTTCCACGGGGTCAAAGAGTGACGTTATCCGCTTTCCACGTAACCAGGAAGTTTGCTGATTGTATCCGCATTTCACGGGATGGGGGTTGACTCTTGGCGATATGTGTCGCCGAGCCATGGAACTTGGGGTTGCCGCTGTTCCGTTTCGCTCGATGTTGTGTCGTCGAGACAATGAAGCTAGGAATTTGGCCTTCGCTTCATTTGCTGGTATCGCGTCTGCTGTATCGAGACGAATGCCACGGTGGTGATCACTAAGTTATCTGTGAACCGCCGAGATTTTGCTTGCTTCTTTTTATTGCAAGTTGTCCCATCTTTTCGGCTATTTTGTCATGCATGTGTGGCTTGCTAGTTTTTTCGCGGCAAGCTCGGATTTTTTTTGGATACCGGTTTCGGCATCAGCACCGCTACAACTGGAATGTTTACCAGGAGCGAATCATCATTTGCCTCTGTCGACGTTTGAACAAAGGTGGCTTAGCAAACAGGGTTAAGGGTCCTGTCAACCAAGGCTTTTGACTTCATGAGTCGTAAGGGTCTCACAGAGGTGTTTCTCCCTACAAGTCGTGAGGATCTTGCAGGTGTGTTTTCTTCTTAAGAATCGTGGGGATCCTTAAGTGCATGTTCTCTTGTAAGTCGTAAGGATCTTACAAAGAGGATTTTCCCCTTATAAGTCGAGAGGACTTGCAAGGGTTGTTCACCATATGGATATATCCCCAGTCACGGGTGGGACTTTGTTAGGGAAATGTTTATTCGCGCCCGTGGATTGTATACAAGGGTCAGTTCGAGCCACTTGTAGGGCAATGTCGGAGGTTGTGGAGGATTTGCTTAAGAACAGGTTTAGGTCTCTGTAACTTAAGACTTTCAAATCTTATGAGCCGTGAGGGTCCCATAAGAGAGTTCTCCTTACGAGTCGTGAGGATCTCGTAAGTGTATTTTCTCCTTAGGAATCGTGAGGATCCCTAAGTGTGTTGCTCCTTTGTGAGTCGTAAGGATCTCACGCAGGTGATTTCTCCTTACAAGGTCGAGAGGACCCTATAAGTGTCTTTGAACGAGGTTGCGCCTTTTCGAGTTTTCACAAACACTCGCCGGTAGTCCTGCTGTTTTTACTCACGGAGCCCTTTCGGGTTTTCATCCGTGCCCATTTTGCTTGTGGACATACCGTTTTTTTTTATTTTATGTATTATTTTTTTTTCTCTTTTTTTTTATCTCGTCAGCCTAAGGATGCTGCGGTAGTAGTTTAGGGACGTTTCGGTCCGTCGTTAGTTTAAGGACGTTTCGGTCCGTCGCTAGTTTAAGGACGTTTCGGTCCGTTGATAGTTTAAGGACGTTTCGGTCAGTCGCTAGTTTAAGGACGTTTCGGTCCGTCGTTAGTTTAAAGACGTTTCGGTCCACCGTTAGTTTAAAGACGTTTCGGTCTGTTGATAGTTTAAGGACATTTCGGTCCGTTCATAGTTTAAAGACGTTTCGGTCCCTTGTTAGTTTAAGGACGTTTCGGTCCGTTGATAGTTTAAGGACGTTTCGGTCCGTCGTTATGGGAGGGTCAGCTACTGCTTGTAAAGTCTGAGCCTAGGAAGATAGCGAGCGGACATAGTCGTCGTCATCTACCATTGACCCAGGCTGTGGCTTACTAAGCATAGTATTTCTTCAAGAAGCGGCCATTTATTGGCCTGAAAGGCCTTTCACCATGCATGTCCACGAGTAGATAGGCTCCACCCTGGTAAACCTGGTCTATGATGTACGGGCCTTCATAGTTTGGCTCGAATTTTCCCCGCTTGGCACGATTGGGGATCATAGGTCTTTTGACTACCAGCACGAGTTCGCCTTGGCGGAATGCCCTTGGCCTGGTCAATCTTTCGTACGAGCGCGTCATCTTTACTTTGTAGGCTTCTAGATGTTGTTGCGCTATGAGTCGGGTTTCGTCGAGGGCATCAAGCTCCTCAAGTCGAAGGTGAGCATTTTCTTCGTCGGTCAGTTCGTGGTGGACTGCCACTCGTAGAGAGGGTAACTCTATCTCGAGGGGGAGTACTGCTTCCGTCCCAAATACCAACGCGTATGGCGTTGTGTTTGTGGCCGTCTTGAATGTAGTTCGATAAGCCCAAAGGGCTTCTTGCAGCCTCTCGTGCCAGTCTCTCTTATTCCGGGAAACGGTCTTTTTTATGATCTTTGTCAAGGTCTTATTGAAGGCCTCGGCCAGACCGTTGGCTCGTGGGTTGTAAACTGAAGAATACCTCCAGTCTATATTGTGCTGCTGCGCGAAGCGGCTAATCTTATGGCTTCTGTAGGCTGGCCCGTTATCGGAGATAATCCGCCGTGGGGTTCCAAACCGATAGATGACGTGCGTCTTGAAGAAATGGAGGATATTCTCCGTCTTCACTTCCCTCAATGGTACTGCCTCTGCCCATTTGGAGAAGTAATCAGTAGTCGCCAGGATAAAACGATGTCCCCGAGATGATGCCGGCTCAATGGGGCCGACTATGTCAGTTCCCCACATTTCGAATAGCCAGCTGGCCACCGTTGGGTGTAGCGGATTCGGATGTTGGTGGATAAAGTCTCCATGAATCTGGCACGAGTGGCATTGCTTCGCATACTCGAGGCAGTCCTGGATCATCGTGGGCCAGTAGTAGCCCATCCGTTTAATTTTTAACTTCATCTTTGGGCCTGCTTGATGAGAGCCGCAAAGCCCGTCGTGGACTTCCTGAACGACTTTTTCTGCTTCGTCAGGTCCCAAGCATCTCAGCCATAGAGAATCAAGCGATCTCTTGTATAGAGTATCGTTGACGAAAGCGAAAGATAGAGCTCGTTTCATGAGCTGATGTCTCGAGGACGCTTCTTTGGGTATGCGGCGGGACTTAAAGTAGTCTATGAAGACTTCCCTCCAGTCCTCGGCCTTCTCATGGTCCTTTATTTGTAGGGTCATCTGCTCAGTCGCTCTCTTTTCTTTGCATGATTCCGGAGATATTTCTGCCGGGGCGAGCACTCGACGGCTTTGTACCACGATTCTGACGTCATCGAGGTTCTCGTCAGCCAGTTCTTTAGCGAGTTTGGCCAACGCGTCTGCTTTGCTGTTTTCCGCGCGCGGTATATTTTCAAACGTATAGGAGGGGATCTGGGTCAACAGTTGTTGCACCTTTTCGCCGTACTTCACCAGCTCCGGTTTGCACGTTTGGTAGTCACCATTTACTTGACTAACGACCAGCTGAGAATCCCCATATATGAGGAGGTCTTCAATTCCCATGTCAATGGCAAGCTCGAGGCCTGCTATCAGGGCTTCATATTCAGCTTCATTGTTTGTCCTCGGCTCTGTTAAGGAGAAGGCGAAGCGCATTATCCCTCCTTGTGGAGTCGCAAAGATGAGGCCTATCCCTGACTTGATCATTGGGATACCTTGTTTCTGTTTCTTTATAGAGGACGCTCCATCGAAATAGAGTTCCCATCGGGTGCTTCCACCGCTAATCGCATCAAATGCATGCTCGTCCGGCAAGTCACAATTCAAAGGAGAATCGGCCGGTATCGGGTGCTCAGCGAGGAAATCGGCAATGGCCTGGCCCTTCACTGCCTTGAGAGGTTGATATGTTATCGAGAACTCCATCAAGAGCAGGGCCCATTTAGCGAGTCGTCCCGTCAATATGGCTTTTGACATCAAGTATTTAAGGGGGTCCACCTTTGAGATGAGGCAGACTTCGTGTGCCAACGCATAGTGCCTGAGCTTTGTTATCGCGAAGATCAATGCCAAGCAATGTTTTTCAATGGGGGAGTAATTGCTTTCTGCCCCGAGTAGGACTCGACTTAAGTAGTAAAGTGCTCTCTCTTTCCCCTGATCGTTCTCTTGCGCCCATAGTGCGCCCAAGGAACCTTCGAGGGCGGTTGTATAAAGAATGAGGGGTTTTCCCTTGACCGGCGCGGCCAATACCGGCGGGTTCTGCAGGTACTGCTTGATCTCGTCTAGCGCACCTTGGCATTTTTGATCCCAGACGAATGGGGTTCCCTTCTTCATCAGGTGACTGTAGGGGCGGCATTTGCCTGAAAGATTTGCGATAAATCGCCAGATGTATGCGAGCTTCCCTTGGAGAGACCGCAACTGTTTGAGGGTTCTTGGCGGAGGCATTTCCATGATCGCTTTAATCTTTGACGGATCTATCTCAATACCTCGGTGTCGGATGACGAATCCCAGGAATTTTCCCGAGGAGACTCCAAACGCGCATTTGAGGGGATTCATCTTCAAATTATATTGCCGAAGGCGTTGAAATACAGTCTCTAGATGCTTTAAGTGATCTTCGTATGACATACTCTTTACTACGAGGTCGTCGATATAGCACTCGACGATGTCATGTATGAGGTCGTCGAAGATCTTTGTCATGGCCCTTTGATAGGTAGCGCCGGCATTCTTTAGACCGAAGGGCATAACCCTGTAGCAAAATACACCCAAAGGGGTCCGGAAAGCGGTGTGCTTCTGGTCTTCGGGATGCATTTTTATCTGATTGTATCCTGAAGAACCGTCCATAAAGGAGAAGATCTCGTGAGTAGACGTGTTATCTATCATTAGCTCGGTTACCGGCACCGGGAAATCATCCTTTGGACAGGCTTTGTTGAGATCCCTGAAATCCACGCATATACGTACCGTCCCATTCTTCTTCATCACCGGGACGATATTGGCGATCCAATCGGGATATTGGACTTCTTGGATAAATCCAGAATCGATCAGCTTCTTGACTTCGGCGTTGATACTCATCTCAAGCTCGAGTCGCATCCTTCTTGGCGCCTGCTTGACTGGCTTGATATCTGGGGATATTGCTAATTTATGCACAGCGACCTCCGGATCTAAACCTGGCATCTCGGAGTAGTTCCACGCGAAGCAGTCTTTATGCCGTAGAAGCACGTTCTTTAACGCGGCCACCCTTTCTTCAGAGAGTAGCTCGCTGACAAATGTTGGTCGCGGGTCCTCTGCCGATCCCAACTCAATCTTCCTGAGGTTATCTGCAGTAGTATGTATACCGTCTTCCAGTTCTTTCGGAGCGGGCGGGAATTCTGAGATAACCTTATCATCGCTGTTTTCAAAGCACCGGGGAGGGTTGTCTATCGTAATCGTATAACAGGTGCGAATCCACTCCCGGGGCCGAGGCGGATCCGGCTCCGCTCTTGCGGCCTTGGGCTCGTGCTTTCGTGGCGGCGTTACCCTCCAGCTGTTGGATAAAGCGAATCTGCCCCGTCGGTACTGGTCCTCGACCCAGTTCTTGAAGGTGAAGCAGTCTTCGGTAGGATGTCCTATGGCTTGGTGATAAGAGCAATAGCCCGAGCGAGAGGCCTTATTAGCTTGTTTAGGGTGTCTAGACTCTGGAAGCGTGATCATCTGATGTTTTAGGGCGAGCTTGAGTAACCTTTCCGTCTTGTCTCGGGGGAAGGAGTACGCTCGACTCATCTTTTCTATGAAGGACGAATCCGAGCTGTGCAGTACTCGATCTCGTAACCCTCTAATCCTGCGTCGTTGTTGTCGGCTCTTTTTTTTTTTGCTTCTCGACTTATTTCCGTCTCCGCGTCGGGCCTTTCGCATGATGGGTTGACAAGGATGAGCATTCTTGCCTTTCGCAGCCTGTTGAAATAGACGTTGCGTCCTGGCCTTCTCGTAGATGGCCATTTCGTGGTTGGGGACTTCCCGACCTTTCTGACCCACTTTCCTGATAGGCTTGTCCATTCGTTCTAGAAATGACGGACTTGGCGCCTCAATCGCGTGGTCTGGTTTTGATGAGGGGTTGGCATCTCCTGACAGGACGTCCTCTTCTTCATCAAAGGTATATATAGCGTAGCTGTTTTGAGCCCGTTCTCGTTTTCCGGTTCTCGCGTATCCAAGCCCGAGTGTCTCCATTTTCCCGTTGGGCAATTTGCGTTGGGTTCCAGGGACATCCCAAATCTTGTTGTAGAACCGAGCCTGTCGAACAGTTTGCTTTAAGGGTACTCGTTGGCGCTTCAATAGCTTCTTTAATCCATCTGTATAGTATCTGGGCAGACGGATGGGTTGGAGTCTGTCGCATGCAGCATCTGCGCCATGCCAGATCTCTTTCTCTACTTTCGACTCTGAGGATCGATAGAATAGGATCATCTTCTCACCCTTTCGCCTGGGGGGGACGCAAAACGTTTGCAGCTCTTGCACACTGTGAGCTTGAAGCGTGTCGAGGTCCTTGTAGTGTTCTCGCGGTACCATGGTGATTTGCAAGTTATGGTTATCGCCAGGAGGTGCTTGTATTGAAAGCCGATTGGAGAATACGGCATTGACCTCATCTTCCAAATCACTTCCGAAGACCAGTATGGGGATGGGCGTCCTCCGGTTGTTGCGTTGAGCTGGCCCCGTATAAACTATCTCTTCTTCTTCTTCGGTATCGCTTCCGAAAACAGGGATGGTGGCGGCGGCCTTGTTCTCCGAGTCGTGACACCTTTCTGTATCTTCAAAGTCTGGCAAAAAGTATTTCGCATCCTCGTATTTGCGGACTTCGTTCACGGAAAATGGGTTCAGCTCACCCGTTACAGTATACTCGAAACCATCTTTAAAGTACTTCATACACTGATGTTGTGTAGAAGGGACGATGTTGTACTCGTGTAACCAAGGACGGCCGAGCAAGGCATTGTAACAGGTCTTCGCGTCAATGACATGGAATTTGATGTCTGTGACGAGAAGCCCGAAGCGTAACGTTAGTATCACAGATCCAAGAGTCCGTGACGATTGTGAATCGAAACCGGAGATAGTAATTTTGTCCCGAGCGAGATGCTGCACACTCATGCAGATTTCCTTCAACACCCGAACATTAAGGAGATTAACAGAGGATCCGTTATCCACCAGGATCTTGCCTATCTTGATGTCATGGCAGTACCCAGAGACATATAGGGGACGGTTATGGTCGCACGTCCCGAGAAGGAGGTCTTCATCACCAAAAGTGACGTCGGCCGTATGCACTTCTTCCAGTTCGTCCTTCATCTTTTCGGTGGCGAGAAAGGCTTGGAATTGCTCAGGTTCTTGTAGTGCCTTAATTAGTGAGTCCCGTGCTTCTTTTGATAATAGGAGGGCGTCGAGAATGCTAAGCTGAGAAGGTAGCTTCCTTAGATGCGCGAGGATGTTATAGTCCACTTTACTCCTCCTAGGAGGGTCTTTGGCAGCCAGTTCTTTCGCGACTTGGTCATCCAAAGTGATATCTTCAGTGACCTTTTCCTTTCCCTTATCTTTTCTGTTCGTAGGCCCGAGATTCTTTTCCGGGAGCGTGCGACTGCGCAGCTGAGTGTTTCCGCAGGCTTCTGATTCTTCATCTTTCCTTAGCGCGGATTCTTCAAAGAGAGGGCCCAGAGTCACTTCTTCGTCAGAGTCGCTCCCAAAGGTGAGGACTTGCGACCCCTCGGCATGAGCCATATAACAGTTGCCAGTAATTCTGTTGGGCCCGTCAACGGCGCTTCTTTGCTCCCGACGGCTCTTGCGTTTCATGCGTTTGAAATGTTGCCGACGAGCAACATATCCTTGCCACCATATCTTAAAGGCGTCGCACTCCTCTGTGGGGTGTGAGACTTTCCGATGATATGCGCAGTAATCGGGGTGCTTCTCCGCCCCATTGTGTGTGTTTCCTTCTGAGGGTGGTAACCTCATTCCCATTGACATGGCTTTGGCGAACCTTTTCCTCGTCTTGAATATCTTCCTGTCCATCTCGGATGCCTTTCGCTCTGGCAGGGGTAGTTCAACTCCTTCGTTCAGTTGCCCGCATTTGGTTCCTCCTGATGCTGCCATCTCACGCTCCTGGTCTGCTTTACTTTTTAGACGAATCTCGTCTAGGAAGGCATTGATCATATCAGTTGTCAGCGTCGCACGCTTTGGTTCGGGTTCCGCCTTCAGCTTCTTAGTGCTAGGAGTTTTCTCATCATTGGTAAACGAGTGGGAGATCATGTTGCAACTTGCCGCATATCCCTCGGATTCATCCGACGAGTTCTCTCCATCATCGTCCTCTTGAAAGATGTGGCTGAGGAACTCTTGCAGTGTGACAGGAGTTCGCGCCTTCTGATTATATTCTTCCAGCGCGTCGATTTGCTTCTGCAAGTTTGTTCGCTCGTCTCCAAGCTTCGCGGGCTTCTTGGATTTCTTCTTCTTTTTCTTCGAAGCTTTTGACGGCTGGGCGTGAGTATTTGGGCCCTTATCAGCAGTCTTCGTAGTTGCGTGGGGCTTCACTGCTCCTTCGATAATTCGAGGTTCAAGAGGGTCCTTCCATTCGATTGCAGGGCACGCGTGAAGGTCTCTCAGCATCCTTTTGGTCTTCGTTGATAGCACGACCTCCCATGGAATTTCTTCGATAAAGGAGCAGGTTGCCCCCGATGTGTCCGTCTTCTTAGGAGTATGTGGTTGTGGCGGGTTCACCTTCCACTTTTCGGACAGTACAAACTTCCCCTGGAGGTATTGATCTTCGATCCATCCTTTGAAGACGAAGCAATCTTCAATCGGATGGCTTACCGTCTGATGGTAAGGGCAATAGTTGGGGTTGTTCACCTCGGTGGGTTGTGGCGGTCGCCTTGGATTCGGGGGGTTAATAAGCCTGTTGCGTATTGCCAGCTCAAATAACCGTCTCGTCTTGTCTCGTGGGAACGAGTAGGGACGCTTCATCTTTTCATTATAATACCGGCGTCTTTCTTCCAGTTGATCTGCCGATTTCGGGGCGTCAGGTTGCTGTTGGGCATTCGCGACAAAGGTTGCTCTTCCTTTACCCTTATCATTCCGAGGTTCCGACTTCGGGGGAGGTGGCCTATGACCCATCTGGTCCATCTGAGCCAACTTGTCGATTAAAGCCTGGAATGTGGTTGGCTTAAAGAACATCATAAACTGGGAGATGGTTGCGTGGGGGTCTAAAGTTCCCACGAACATACCCACTGCGGGTGCTTCCTCAATGCGTTGTTCGCATCTCGACCACAAATTCCGCCAGCGTACGGCGTACTGGACCCAGGTTTCGCCCTGTTTTACCCTGGCGTTAATAAGTGCAGTTATTGGAGTGCGTTCGCTGGCACTTGCAAATCGCTGAGTGAACAACAGCTCCATTTCAGCGAACGTTTTGATGGAATCGTTCGGGAGTTCTGAATACCATTCGAACGCTGTTTCTGATAAGCTGCCAACGAACTGACGGAGTAACAGTTTATCGTCACCGCCGGTGTTACCGCAGAGGGCCCGGAACTGGGCGACGTGTTGATGAGGATTGTCGGTCCCCTTATACACATGGAATTTCGGTATCGTATAGCCTTGCGGGTACTTGATTTGATCGTACCAGCTTGGATACGGCCGCCCTGTTTTCACGACTTGACCAGCTGCCTCAGTCGCATGATGGTCCCGGATTTGCTGGGCTATGTAGTCGGCTAAGTCAGCCTTAGAGATCGTCTCTTCCTTGGCCGTTGAGAGGGCTGGTGGTGGATTTGACGTTTCTCCTCGGTCATCTTCCAGAACGATTGGGGGATCTTCAATGGGTGGGTCCTGTTGGATCATCATTCCTATCATATCTTGGAAGAGAAGGCCCATGCGCTGTATATTAGCCGCTTGTTCCGCAGCCTCTTTGTCCTTTTTCTCCAATGTCCGGCGAAGGAACTCAGCGTCAGTTTCCTCCTCTCGGCGTGCGTCTGAGGATGTTTCCGGGCTTTCTTTTGGCCCAGTAAGTGCAGCCATAGCACTCATCATTTCCTGCAACTTTTGTTGTTGTTCTTGGGCTCTCGTTACGGATCGGGTCAGCGGTCGGTGGCCCGTAGAGGTGCGGCTCTCCTCCTTTCCAGAGACCATGTAAACAGTGTGCACCACCGTGCCCCCAGACTTAGGGTGTCTGGGCTCATTGCTTTTAGCCGTCGTTGCATGTTGAGGGATCTTCTCTGGCTCCCTCCTTTTATGAGCCATGGAGGTTGAGGGGGCCATCGAAGTGGGCGTCCAGACAGCCTTTTGGGGTTTCGCCTGGTGACCAGCCTTCATTTGGATTTTCAGCTTTTTA
Source organism: Agapanthus africanus (assembly GCA_030015575.1). Taxonomy (NCBI): domain Eukaryota; kingdom Viridiplantae; phylum Streptophyta; class Magnoliopsida; order Asparagales; family Amaryllidaceae; genus Agapanthus; species Agapanthus africanus. The sequence goes on from JASDDO010000031.1 coordinate 335,441,389, forward strand.
TGCTGGCGGGAGAAGTTTGGATCGATGATTGAGTCTCGGGCCTGCCGCCAAACCTTATAGATTTTGGAAGACAGCCGTTGAGGAGATCGGGGCTGTTCTGATTCTATTTCCACAACCTTTTCTGCGGAGGGAGGAGACCTCTTCAGCACTGCAGTAGAGGAGTTCCTTCGCACCTTATTTAGCATTTCGAAGCTGTTCCCAGTTGGAACAGCAGCATTAACTTCTGCCACCGGGGCTGGTGGAGTCAATCCGGAGGGGGAGTTGCCCCCGGCTTTCCTTATTCGGCGCCAATGACGACGCCGAGCACGTCGAGCAGATGGCGTAGGGTCAGATATAAAAATGGTTTCGTCTTGCCCCCTGTGTGGGTGGGGGGTCGTTGTTGGTGTTAGCCTGTCAAAGGCCGATGTCCTTTGTGCAACGGGAGCGGGAGCTGAAGCCGTTAATCTGGTAAAGACCGACTTTTTGGCCGGGGAAGCTGCCTTGGCGATTTCGGAGGCATGAGCGGCCGTTTTCTTAGGAGCAGCCTTCTCTGCGACGAATTTGCAGGATTTCTGGCCCAATCTAGAAAAGACTGAGGCGCTTACATCGGACGACTCGGTGAGAGGAGCCGTGGCAGGGGTGAGACGATCAAAGACCGACTTCTTGAGGGCTTCCTTTGTCAGCACTGGCGCCGTGAAGCTGGATGGTGGGAGTATAGTCCCAAAGAACAATCCGGTGGTGGCCTGAGTCACCTGGTCCGCCGGCATTGTGAACAACGAAGCAGCTTGGGGTCCATAGGCTATACCTCCCGGCGAGGCAAAGCGTTGGTCGCAATTGCAGCTTGAGCAGTTGGAGTATTTCGCGGAAGTAGCAGCCATCGATCCTTTGTTTTCTGCAATAGGCAAGGCGCCAATTCTTAGTATCTTGAAACCCAAGGGCAACTGTTAGCGAACCGCGATTGGTTCGCGAATCACGACACACGAAGTGTGGAGTGGAAAGAGGAAAAGGTCCCACCGGGCGTGCCAGAATCTGTTCCCCTCCGAATGGCGGCCAAGACATGGGCTGTCTCGCCTGAAATTCGGAGCAGATGCTAATTGGTGCTATCCGTCCACCTCTCCGAAGATGCCAATTCGATCCATGGCGCCATATATCGGAGGTCTAGACGGATGCGTCCGATGTAGCAGACTTCGTCAGATTCCCCCTCGTTCGAGGGGTTTTTGATTGTGGGGACGCTCTTCCCTGCAGGCGCAAGCCCCTGCAGTTAATTACGCTACCGCTTTGCGGTAACAACTTTCTCCTTCTCCAGATGGTCACTTCGTGTCGTGTGTTCTTGTTTTATGTTTCATTGCCCGTGGATCGTTTACGGAGACTGAGTTATGTTGTCGCCCGTAGGGCATGGACTGGTCCAAATCCGCATTATCTTAAATTTGGGTTTGGGGGTTTGGTTTGAGGATACGTCAGCCATACTTGAGGCTAAGATCGACTCAAACGTTTGTTAAGGACACGTTAGTCTAACTTTGTGACTAAGATCAACTCAACGGGATCGTTTAGATCCGACAAAGGAGTGTTTGAACTCCATTGTTCCAATCATCGTCTATGTGGCCGTCAGGACCCGTCACCTCTCTGACGACGTTGAGGGATTTCAACGACGGATGTCAGAGGAGTTCAGAGATGTACCCTCGAGCCAGAGTTAATTAGGGGGGATTCGTAGTCCAGTCTGCTTGAAGGTTTAAGGACGCGTTAGCCATTTTTGAGGCTAAGATCAACTTAAACAGGACCGTTTAGATCCGACGAAAGAGCATATGGAGGCTCTATGGTTCTAGTTTAAGGACATTGCGGTCCATGGGTAGTTTAAGGACATTGCGGTCCGTGGGTAGTTTCAGGACATTGCGGTCCGTGGGTAGTTTAAGGACATTGCGGTCCATGGGTAGTTTAAGGACATTGCGGTCCATTGGTAGTTTAAAGACATCTCGGTCGAGGTTAAGGACGTCATAGTCCATGGGTTTAAGGACTCCACAGTCCGGTATGTACTCTGGATGCTTCACACGGGTTCACTGCCGTGCTAGGCGAGGACCAGGCTCCGCTCTGGATGCTTCACACGGGTTCATTGCCGTGCTAGGCGAGGACCAGGATCCGCTCTGGACGTTTTCCGCGGGGTCAAAGAGTGACGTTATCCACGTTCCACATAACCAGGTATTTTGTATTATGCATGGGTTTAAGGACCCCACAGTCCATATCATGAATGGTCTTCGGGACCCGTCACCTCTTTGAAGACATTGAGGGATTACAATGCCAAGTATCAAAGGAGTGAAGAGATGTACCCTAGAACCGGGATGGATTAAATAGTCCTTGGCCCAATTTGGGTCAAGACTGATCAATTATGTTATGAGCCTACCGGCCCAGTTAATCACAAATTGAGGACTTATGGCCAGCTTGGGCTAAGTCCAGTCAGGTCTGGAATATTGACTCTTTGTTGGTCCATTGAGGGAGAATGTTTGCCTCTATCCCCTTTAGCCAATTGGGCCAAAGCCTAGTGTTAAACACTTCAGAGCAATCAGTGTTGAACACTGGGAATAAGGTTGTTGAGTTAGTGTTCAACACTAAGAGATAATTGGTGTTAAACACCAGCAATAAGGCTTTTTCAAATTAGTGTTAAACACTAAAACGGATCAATGTTGAATCCTGCCAATAAGGCTTTTTAATCAGCATTGAATGCTAAGGCCCGACAGTGTTTTAACACTGGGCTTGAGAGTTTTAATTTTAGTGTTAAACACTAAGGCAAGAAGGGTCACGTGGTAGCACGTGAGGGCGCCCTCCCTTCATTTGTTCCGCTGAAATTATCATTTCCTTCATAGCATCACGTGCCGTCACGTGATGGGCATTCAAATGCCTTTGTGTTAAGGCTTCTGCTGAGGGTCACGTGGGTCACGTGGGGTGCTGCCTCAAAGGGGCTTTCTGTAGGGGTTTTGGGGGGTCACGTGGTAGCACGTGACCCTGCCTCTATGTAGTTTGTAGAGGATCTGTTGATCTTTCTTTTCAGGAATTAAATTCCTCTGGCTTTAATTTTCAAAGGAATTAAATTCCTACTCGTTTATGTGAAGAATTGAATAGGGTTAAACCCTAATAAAAAACTTTTTAAGGAATCAAACTTCCGTTTCCCGTCAGATTATGATTAAGGGACTTAAATTCCCATTGTTTCAACAGAACTAAATTCTTAATTAGGGTTAAACCCTGCTCCTTTTTATTTTGAAGGAATTAAATTCCCATAACACAGGGTCAAGCCCTACTTTTATCTTAGAGGAATTAAATTCCTATAGTTCTGTGAGAATTAAATTCTCATGCTTGCATTCTTTCTCTATGTTTTGGATCTGCATGGCAGGATCTCAACCCATTGAGAATTAAATTCTCAACCTTAAGGGGAGATGTGCACTTTGCAGATCCTCTATCAAAGAGAGAAGAAATTTGCTCTTCTGTTTTATATATTAGAGTTAAACTCTATAGAGAATTAAATTCTCTTTCTTTCAAAAGGCTTCCCCTTTCTTACCTAGGGTTTTTGCAGAAGATCCGAGTCTTTTCAAAGTATCAAAGCTCTCTTCCTTTTTTCTTTTCTCTTCTCTGCGCATGTATGTCCTTTTTGTGTCTCTTGGCTCCTATTTATAGGAGAAGCAGCTGAATCAGTTAGTTTTGTGACGAATCTTCATTGAGAGATTTGATTTGCATCCTTCATTAGTTTTGGACCTTTGGATTATTAGGTGAATTTTATTCACCGTTGGATTTCAAATCCAGAGATTCTCCCTTGTTATTTTGGTTAGATTTAAGGGGGAAATCTTTCCAAACCCGAGATTTTCCATAAATAAATGACTTCTGAACCTTTAATTTGATTGGATGCGTATAGTTGCGTTCCTTTGGAAAGATTTGCATTTCTCTCAGAATTTAATTCTGTTGACAAAAAGGGCTTTGAAAGCCGGTCACGTGTGACCACGTGACCCATGGTCACGTGTGAGCACGTGACCCCCTTCGGAATGAGCCTTTTCCTTTCTTCTGATTGTTGCTTAAGCGTCACGTGCCACCACGTGACTCTTGGTCACGTGTGAGCACGTGACCCTTGTTTGAACTCTCTTTCCTTGGTTCGTCTGGAGAACGAGTCTACTGTCTTGAACGTCACGTGCCAACACGTGACCCTGGTCACGTGGAAGCACGTGACCTCTTCTGAATCCTTTTTCTTGACTTGATCAGAGAACTTGTGTGTCTTCGACGCTTGCATTTAAATGTCACGTGTCGCCACGTGTCCCTGGTCACGTGGGAGCACGTGACTCTTTCTGAAGCCCATTTTCTTCAGCGTAGTCAGGAGACTGAACTCGACTTGATGATGCTTTTTAGGTGTCACGTGCCAACACGTGACCGCTAGTCACGTGTAAGCACGTGACTCTCCTCTGAAGCTTTTCCCAGAAGCTTTCCTGACTTTAAATCAGGAAACAGAAGGCCGATGAGGAAACCCATCCGAACTCCTACTGAGTCTGATGTGACAATCTCCATACAGTCCGGTCCGTTCGTCCAAGACTATCGCATATCGGGCCTAGGGGGCGGCAAGCGTCAGTCCCCTAATAGCGGTATAAGTCGTGTCGGAGGGAAGCCCATTACACCCTGAGAAACTACTGGAACCTACCAGCAAATCTCGCTTTCCCTGGCCAGGGACTTTGCGTAATGGCTCTCTGACACAGCACGATATCTACTCCCAATGCCGGGAGGGACGAATCCTGTCTAACCGCCACTGCCTCCAAGTGCTCGGGACTGCACCCAACCGCTACCTGTTTGCACGACTCCTTTGAGCCGTGGTAGGGTAGCAATCTAAGAACAGTGGGACACACTCGAGGCGAAGTAGCAGTGTCAAGTCTGCAGACTACGCTGTACTCATGTCACCTGGGAACTGTTCACTGACGACTGGTATCAAACCAACCAACAGTTCCCTGTGAGTCATGTCCGGTGTACCCGTAACCTAACGAGCACCTGTATACTATCTCCAGTACGACGTACTGACGGCTGTGGGACAGACCATCTCCCCAACTGGGATGAGAAGCGTACACACCAGTCTACTCCGGAGTATCGATGCTCTGTCTCGATAATCCAACGACCAGGGACCTGAATAAGGATGTGCTTGTAGACTACCCAGCCCCCACTAGTGTGACTGCCATCACAACGCTGGTAGACAAGGAAGATCCTAAGAGCTCTATCAATACGTACACTCACATATTAAGATAGAAAAACCAAGTAGCATACTACCATGTTTAGCAAGACTGTTATATACATGTGAATATCCCAAGCTTCCATTAAGTAATATACAAACTAGTATGATACAGTAATGGCCTTCTAGGGCATAAACACTAACAATCTCCCACTTGCACTAGGGCCATGTACTGGCATATCGTAGACCAATGATCTCGAGTAGCCTCTCGAACTGAATCTGAGGAAGGGCCTTTGTGAATGGATCAGCAATGTTCTCTTCTGAAGCAACTCTCCGAACCTCGATCTCCTGACGATCAATGATCTCCCTGATCAGGTGATACCGCCTCAAGATGTGTCTGGACTTCTGATGGGACCTTGGTTCCTTCGCTAAAGCTATACCTCCGTTGTTGTCGCAATACAGAGGTATTGGATCAACTATGGTAGGAACTACCTGAAGTTCTGTTAGGAACTTCTTCATCCAGACTGCTTCTTTTGCGGCATCGCAAGCAGCTATATACTCCGCTTCCATCGTCGAGTCAGCAACGGTGTCCTGCTTGGAGCTCCTCCAGCACACCGCCCCTCCATTGAGGGTAAAGACTTAACCCGACATGGACTTGGAATCGTCCTTATCACTCTGGAAGCCGGAATCAGGAAAGGCCTCCAACCTGAGGTCTTTTCCGCCGTAAACCAAGAACATCTCCTTAGTCATCCTCAGGTACTTGAGAATGTTCTTTACTGCTATCCAGTGTTTCTCCCCTGGGTCTGACTGATACCGGCTTACCACGCTTAGTGCGTAAGCTACATCTGGTCTGGTACACAACATCGCATACATTATAGAGCCTACCGCAGAAGCGTAGGGTATAATAGACATGCGTTCCCTTTCCAAATCAGTCTTGGGAGACATCTCTTTGGAGAGGGTGATTCCGTGACAAGCCGGTAGATTACCGCGCTTAGAATCTTCCATACTGAATCTTTTAAGTACAGTGTCGATATACCTGGACTGCGAAAGTCCCAACATCCTCTTGGATCTATCACGATAGATCCGGATCCCCAGAATGTAAGAGGCATCACCCAGGTCTTTCATGGAGAACCTGTGTGACAAGAATCCTTTGACAGATTGTAGCATAGGAATGTCATTTCCTATCAATAGAATGTCATCCACGTACAAGACGAGGAATACGACACTTCTAGCTACAACTTTACTATATATGCACGGCTCATCTGGATTTTTGATAAAGTCATATTCTTTGACTGTCTCATCAAAACAGATGTTCCAACTCCGCGATGCCTGCTTTAGTCCATAAATAGACATAAGCAGCTTGCATACTTTCCCGCTGCTCCCACTCTGATTGAAACCCTCTGGCTGATCCATATAGACGCTCTCTTCTAAATTTCCATTCAGAAAAGCCGTCTTTACGTCCATCTGCCAAATTTCATAATCATAGAAGGCAGCAATAGCAAGAAGGACCCGAATGGATTTGAGCATAGCCACTGGAGAAAAAGTTTCGTCATAGTCCAAACCAGGTCTTTGACGAAAACCCTTTGCAACAAGTCTAGCCTTATAGGTTTCCACCTGTCCATCTACACCAATCTTTTTCTTGAAGATCCATTTGCATCCTATGGGTTTTACCCCATCTGGAGCAAAGTCCAAAGTCCATACTTTGTTGGTGTACATGGACTCCATTTCGGTCCGCATTGCATCTAGCCATCGTACCGAGTCGCCGCTCTGGATGGCCTGCTGGAAGTCAGTAGGTTCATCATCATCTATGATGCAATCCTCTCTATCCCCATCTATGAGAAAACCGTAGTATCTCTCAGGCGGATGAGACGGCCTACTACTCCTGCGGAGGGGTGCGGGAATGTTCTGTTCTTCTTGAACTTCTGGTTCTACCAGACTTTCAGTAGCAGCTTGTGGTTCTGGAATTTCTTCCAGTTCTATTTCGCTCCCACTCTTCTGATTTTCTAAAAATTCAGTTTCTAAGAAGTGGGCATGACGAGAAACAAAAACCTTTTGTTCCTCAGCGTAATAGAAATAATATCCCTTGGAGTTCTTTGGATATCCCACAAGCTTACACTGTACTGAACGTGCCTCGAGCTTGTCCACATGCTGCTTTTTTACAAAAGCTGGACACCCCCATGTTCTAAAATGTTTTAGACAGGGTTTCTTCCCACTCCACATCTGATATGGTGTGGTAGGCACAGTCTTGGTTGGAACCTGGTTCAAAAGATATGCCGCTGATTCTAGTGCATAACCCCAGAAAGATCGCGGTAACTCAGCATTACTCATCATGGATCGTACCATATCCAATAGGGTTCGATTCCGTCTCTCCGATACACCGTTGTGCTGTGGAGTGTATGGAGGAGTAAGCTGAGAGAGAATTCCTTTCTCTTTTAGGTAACCTAGGAACTCGGCACTTAAGTATTCTCCACCTCTATCAGATCTCAGTGTCTTAATACTTTTGCCTGTTTGGTTTTCCGCTTCACTCTTGTATTCCAGGAATTTCTCAAAGGCCTCTGATTTATGCTTCATTAAGAAAACATATCCATACCTAGAGAAATCATCTGTAAAAGTAATGAAGTAGGAATAACCACCTCTCGCATGTGTAGACATTGGACCACATACATCGCTGTGTATGAGCCCTAAGAGCTCGCTCACTCTTACTCCTTGTCCAGTGAATGGAGTCTTTGTCATCTTTCCTTTGAGACAAGATTGACAAGTGTCATAAGTTTGATATTCGAACGTGTCCAAATATCCTTCTCTATGCAACTTAGTCAACCTTCTCTCATTGATGTGACCCAGTCTACAATGCCATAAGAAAACTTTATTTAAATCTGGAGACTTTCTTTTTAGTGTGTTCTGAACATTGAAAATTTGGAGTTGGTTTAAAACATATATGCCGTTATTTAATGTACCTGACCCAATCAAACCATGATTAAGGTGGATGTTGACAACATCTCTTACAAACGTGAAATCATAACCTTTATTTGATAACAAGGAAACTGATATGATATTACACGTTAAGCTTGGTACAAAATAACAGTTATGTAAAACCAAAATGTGTCCACTTGTCAATCCTAGGTGATAGTCCCCGACGGACGCAGCTCCCACGCTAGCTCCGTTAGCAACCTTTAGGGTCATATCACCTTCCTTCAGCACTCTACGGTTTCTCAGTGCCTGCAATGAATTGCAAATATGAGATCCTGATCCGGTATCCAATACCCAGGAAGTAGAGTTGATCGACAGACAATTCTCAATTACAAACACACCTGAAGTCGAAGCCACAGCTTGCTTCGGTTCCTGGTTCTTGGCGTTCCACGCCTTGCAATCCTTCTTCCAGTGCCCTTTCCTGTGACAATGGAAGCACTCATCCTGACCAACTATCGGTACTGCTTTCTTTTTCTTTCCCTTCCCTCCCACCTTACTAACACCTCCTTTAGGTCTGGGTGCGGCCTTCTTCTTCCTTCCTTTGGCCCTAGCCTTGGACCCGGAAGAAGATGTACCGCCAACAAACATAGCGGGTGTTTCCCTTGCCTTCTGCAAAGTGTCCTCTGCACTCCTTAACATGTTCAGGAGTTCCGCAAGTTCAACTTCTTTTCCTTGAAGATTGAAGTTGAGGATAAACTGGGCGTAGGTGGGAGGAAGGGACTGGAGAATAAGGTCTGTATAGAGCTCATTATCCAAAGTCGTCCCAAGGTCTGCGAGCTCTTCAATATAGCCGATCATCTTTAGGACATGTTCACCTACCGATGACCCGACAGCCAACCTCGCTCGAAACAAGTTCTTAGAGGTCTCGTATCTTGCTATACGAGATTGCTCTCCATAAAGTTCCTTTGTATGGAGAAATATGCCATCTAGGGACATATCCTCGTGCCTCCTCTGATGTTCATTGTTCATCGAGGCAAGCACGATGCACTTGGCTCTCGCGCAATCTAAATCCCAGGTTTTGCGGATTTCCTTATCCGCATTGCTGGATTTGGGACCAGGGACAGCAGGTGCCGTAGCGGTGAGGACGTACCCCAGTTTGTCATAGGTCAAAGCCATTTTGACATTCCGCAGCCAATCTTTATAGTTTGGCCCCGTCAGTATATTTTTCTCTAAAAGTAACTTAAGTCCAGTCATTTTCAGGGTCGCTACAATTAGGAGAGAGAGAAGAAAACTCTTTAGCATGATGCTCTTGCAAGTTTAGAGTGGTTTTTAGTTTATCTAAACTGGATGGCTCCCACTGTTTCTCGAATCCTTCCTCAAACTATAAAAGAAGAATTAGCCAGGACTATTCTCACCGTACAATACTTGCTTAACCATTCAGCCAGGCTGGTGTCGATACTTCGAGGGAGGTTTTCCAACGCTTTCGCGAAGTTCCTTAATTAAATAACCTCTTTTCTCTGGGGGCGTAACCCCGCTGACACTTTTCTGGACACCTACTAGGTTTATAGCATTGATCGTTAAGTGACGAATATCCTGATAAGTAGCATATACTCATAGTAGGATCGGGATCCAAATATCATCGTATGATAATGTTGAAGGAATCCTACCAACATTCATCAAACTCCAAATGGTATGCATCTCTTTGCAAATTTCAGTTTCTTTAGAAATTCCCGATATGGATTTTTGCCCCATGCTCTTATGATCTTGACTAAGGGCCAACAAATCATAAGTCACATGTCAAGTTCTGCCCATCATTATCCTGTTGATTTGAACCCATCCGTATACTCTTGACTAAGGGCCAAACAAAGTAATACGACTGTCCCAAACCAACTCATCTATCTATGCAACAAATGAATACCCCAGCAGCTACCAATCACTATGTCTTGACTAAGGGCCAAACAAACATAGCTTGAATACTACTGACCATTCATAAGAAATGACGGAGGGCTACGACTGGTTTTGGCGAAACCGTGAACGTAGTGAACTTGATATAACCGAAGGAACCTGATAGCTTTTAAAAGGAGTGGTTAAATCTCCGTATTTAAAAATATCTGTTTTAAAAATAACCGAGTGGTTTCTTTTAAATTGTTCCAACGATTTAAACTTGGTTTATTTTCTTTGCATTATAGATAATGCGTCCCATCATTAACCTATCATTGCAGAAAACAACGAAAATACAACGTCCTCTTATGCCATCCGCATTCGCCACGGGGTCCCGTCATCACCCGTTAGGTTACTTAACTAACGACAGAGCGGGGGCTAGGCTAGCGCGGGTGTAAAACATAAGTGACGTCTAAATAGCTATCATATATATAGATATTTTACATTCGTCTGACGCAATGATATTCATTCCAGAACACAGATAAACTTTATTGGATTTGCAAGCAATCTGTATTTCTTTTGAGCCTGCAAGAAAAGACAGATTACACAGTTGTGATGAATAGCCGTTACCCCACCCTCGACCCCTACGGGTACGGCAAACTACCCACCCGGCAGTTTGTGTACCCCACCTTGGGTCAGTCCTAGGAGCAAAAACAGTAAAATGAAATAATACAACGGTGGCTACAACCGCAACCTGGATGTGCCCCGCAAAAATAATATTACAACAAATTACATTTACAACAAATGAATTAAACAATAACCCATTGCTAAACCCCGGCTAAACACCACAACAGTCCAATACAGTTTATATGCACAAACAGATATAACCATTTCAGAAATGTGCAACCCCCTGCCAACTGACATACTAGCAGTTAGGGGAGGTTTACGAACACATTAAACAATCACAGATATAATCCAATATGCAAATACTGTACAATTTCGATCGATTAAACATCTTTAATATTGCTCCAAAAACTGCTCTGTTAAACTGAAACCTGAGCAAAATTAAAATATTCCAGAAAATCCCAAATATTACACAGAAGCAACAGAAGAAAATTGGCTCCTGACTCGCCAACTCGGCGGCGGAACCGCGGCGACTCAGTAGGGTGAGGCCGCGGTTCCGCGGCGAGTTAGACGATTCAGGCGACTGTTTTTCTTGGGTGTTCTTATAATGTCTTGTCAAACTTTCTGAACGAACCTGAAAAATTTTTGGACATCGTTTTAAATTCGACAGAAACTTAATTTTTCGGGACTTTCCGGTTTCGTTTTTTCCGTTCGAAATTCGTACAAATTTGCAATTAAGTTATTTATTATTTAGCGAGGCTCTGATACCACTGTAAGTCAGTCAGCCACCCCATCCAATGGGGTCGCCGTGGCACCAACGGGTCCCTCAGCCGCTACTTTTTACGCATGCCCCCTCGCGAGGACTACAACCCACCGGAACACCTTCCGGTCTCGGGACACCCTGGGGGTAAGAGCCTATGCTTCGCCACACTGTCACACAGTGAGAACCCCCCATAGGTCGACATCCAATGCCTAGTAGCTCTGATACCACTGTAAGTCGATGTAGTACACCCCAATACTTGTGGGGAGGCGGAATTTTCAAAAACAAACTTGTTTAGTGAACGAACATCGACTAACCGCTTGAATCGAAGCTAAACTATAAATAACCAAACACAAAGTGTTTCTAAACTACTGTGTTTAGGGATTATACCTAATGAACCAACTCCTTCGTCTTTACGATCTCCTTGTTCTCCTCGGCCTTCTCTAGGTAGTAGACGATCCACCCGAGAGCAAAACTCCAAGCTAAACCTCTAAACTTGAGGCAACTAACCTTCTTGGATTGCTAATCAAAGAAGCTAGGATGAAATAGAGTGATGGTTATGGATTGTTTAGTCTAACTAATCCTTTGATCTCAACTCATGAGGTGTAAGGATTAGGGTTTGAAGATGAGAGCTTGAGGAGAGAGAAGATGATAATAATAATGAAATGAGAATAGTAAGTTATCATAATATAAATGAAGCATTCTCATTTATCAACAAAAGAAAATAAGTGATGAATAAGCATGCTTCACAAATATCTAATGGTGATTCATTAGCATGACTCATTAAGCATTTATCATGCATTAATGATATGCATGAATCACCCTCATGACTCACTAAACTCATTTAATGCAAATGACACATAACCCTCCTTAGTCACCATCTTCTAGAAGCTTCTCGTACAATTACGAGAACGCCCCTCCAATCCGCAAAAATACGGAAAAACTTTAGACTGTAAAAATCCAATAACCGGATACCGGTAACTGGCTTAAACCAAAGCCGACTGGAGAAGTAAGTGCACGGCAGCGCCCCGGCCGTCAATCCGACGCCGGAATGAGGAAACGAAACTTTTACAGAACTTGTAAACTGGCACTACCGCGCACTTTAAACCTGGATCGGGCCATTAACCTAATGCTAGCAAACTAAAGAATGGGTAGAATGCTATACCGAGCGTGTTGGAGATAGTGCCCTCAGAGTCAATTATTGGATCACAGGCACGTGATTGCAATGATTGAGGGAGGACCTATCCCAGGAGGACAGTCTTACTCAAGATGATAGTATGCTATCTGGTTTATCTTTATCATCGTGTACTGCTTTAGGTGACCTGACAGGTCGCTATTAAACGTTGGTAGAGCCCCTAGGATTCTTGCTTGACTACCAGCAGTATGAGGGCGATCATATACGTGGGAGCTGCTAGTCTATAAGCACATCCTTAAAAGGTCCCTAGTCGTGGGAGTTTCGAGACAGGGCATCGATACTCCAGAGTAGACTAGTGTATACAGTCGAGACCCCGACGAGGGACGGTGGCCGGTCTCACAAGCCATTGGTGTCAGTTGGATCACCTAAGATGTATACAGGTGCTCATTGGGTTATGAGTACACCGGACAGGACTCGCCGGGAACATGCTAGTTGGTCTTATACCTGACGTCAGATAGCAGTTCCATGGTGACATGTGTACAGGTTAGTTCATCGACCTGGAGATCGTCATTTGTCTCGTATGAGTTCCCACTGTACTTTGATTACTACCCTACCACGCTCAATGGAGACGTGCAAACAGGTTTTAGTTGGGTACAGTCCCGAGCCACATGGAGGCAGTGAGCGGATCTTCAGGGGTTCGTCTCTCCCGGTATTGGGGAAAAGGTCGCGCTGTGTCTAGGAGAGCCATTACACAAAGCCCTCGGCCGAGGCAGGAGATTTACTGGTAGGTATTCCAGTAGTATCTCAGGGTGTTCTGGGCTTCACTCCGACACGACTTATACCGCTTTTGGGGGTCTGACTTTTACCAACCCCCTAGGCCCGCCATGCGATGCTCATAGACGAACGGACCGGACTGTACGGATATTGTCACTGACAGGCTCAGTAGGGTGTCAGGATGAGTTCGCTCATCGATGTCCCTTTTGGTCAATACCTGGTAGCCCGTTACGTATTGGCTTATACCTCTGACGTGCTAGTGGTTAAATCCACAACCAAGGTGTTGATGAGTCTTTAGAGTTCCCCACATTCAGTTACTCAAGTTTCGGGCGAAACGCTGTAGAGGCCGTATGGAGATATGGCAGGGTCCGATCAGATACGTGCGGTATTGCACGGATCAGGATCGGACGGTTAGTACTAGAGGCCGTATGGTTATATGGCAGGGTTCGATCAGATACGTGCGGTATTGCACGGATCAGGATCGGACGGATATTACTAGCCGGCTTTGGTTTAAGCCGGATCCTAGTATAGTACAGTGTAGATTTTGTCTCATTGCATTTGTATTTCGGTCGGAATACAGATGCGGGTGTGTATACACAGTATCGGGGTTTTCCTGTAATTTATTACGGGATCAGTTTTCTGGAGTTGCCAGTTTGCTTTCCGTTTCGGCCAATTTCATTTGTATCGTTCATTGGCCGAAGATTGGTGGAGGAGGGCTTATTTGCATTTGTGCAAATAAGCAATTTGGAAGGGGGTCTTTGCATATTCTTGTATCATGATAATTTCTCCACCATTTGACTTCTTCTTCTTCTCATCATGGCTTGACTTTTGGGTCATCATGGTTGTTGATGATTAGCTTGTTGGAGTGTTGGTTTTGGTGCAATCATGGTTGTTGATGTGGTTGGTGGAGTATGGATTTGTTTGTGATGATTGTTTCTTATCACCATTCTTTTCTCTCTTGCATTATGTTAGTGGTTCCATCATCCATACACCACACTCTCCATTCTCACTCTCCCCTCACTTGGATGGCCGGCCAATCCCTCATGGGGATGTCCAAATTTTTGATGTGGGAATTGTTGTTCTTTTCATGCCACAAAATTCCCAAGTTCATCAAAAATTCCACTAGTTCAATTCCTCCACCATTATGGCAACCTCCATGAACCCCAATATGAGACATGGTTCTACACACATTCTACAGCAAACCTTGGGCACGTCGGCTCGCTAACTTCGTGCCCGAGTTGCCTCGGTATAGAGGCGGGAGCCCGTAAAAGAAGCAGGCGACGTGGTGCCCTTCCGGCGACGAGGTGGAGACTGGAGCTTCCGCGGGAGATCGGGACGATGACGAGAAGACCGGAGGACATGGATCACTCGGTATATCTCTCTTCCCCATCTAGTAGTTAGCTAGGACTAGTTAATGGTACGATCCGGGTTTTAGTGCGCGGTGGTGCCGGTTCAAGAAAATTTAAAGTTAGCCATCCCTTCCGCATTTGGCCTCGGGATGGAGGCCGGGGCGCCGCTGTGCACTTACAAATATCGGACGCTCGCCCCGAAAAGAATAATATACAAACAGGCAGTAACGGCAGTCCACATGTCGGACGCTCGCCCCGAAATATCAAATGTACATATACAATCAAACTGTACTACCATTGCATCCAGGCTATCCACCATGACAAATCCGCAACATCACAGCACAACACAGAACATCAACGTGAATGTCACGTTCGCAAATCCGTCTAAAAGGGCTATAGCAGTTAGACAGGATTTACCGATCAAGTGACATTCACGGTCGCAGATATAATGTAAATACTGTGAACTAACATGTTTAAAATTTTCGATCGAATAAATATTCCCGAAGTGGGCCCCAAGCATAACTGTATCACTCAAAGAAAATCTGGGCCCAAACAGAATATACCAAAAACCCCATTTCCAAGTCCAAGACTCTCTGTAAAAATTTGGTGCTACAAGGAGTCACTATGGCCGCGGAACCGCGGCCAATGCATGGGTTTGGCCGCGTTTCCGCGGTGGAACAGTAAAGTTAAGCCACCAAATTTTTGCAGCACTCTTAGAATTGCCTGCACGTATTTCTGCAACGCTCCAAATAATTTTTCGAGCCAAAAACAATTCGACAGAAACTGATGCAAAAGGAAACGCGGTTTTTGAAAATTTGTTCGATCGAACTTGTAAACACGTTAGAGCAAGCTAGACAAGGTTAATGACATGTCTCGGATACCAGTGTAAGTGCACGGCAGCGCCCCGGCCGTCAATCCGACGCCGGAATGAGGAAACGAAATTTTTACAGAACTTGTAAACTGGCACTACTGCGCACTTTAAACCTGGATCGGGCCATTAACCTAATGCTAGCAAACTAGAGAATGGGTAGAATGCTATACCGAGCGATCCGTGTCCTTCGGTCTTCGGCCTCCATCCCGATCTCCTCGCGGAATCTCCGATCTTCATCTTCTCGTCGGAAAGGGCACCACATCGCCGGGTTATTTTACGGGCTCCCACCTCTGGACCGAGGCAACTCGGGCACGAAGTTGGCGAGCCGACGTGTCCAAGAATGCTGTAGGCTAGTGTAGAGTGGTTTGTCTCAATGGGGTAGTTGAAGTTGTCATAATGTAGTAGAGGAGAGAATGAACTTTGGAGAATGATGGTGTATTTTGTTGCAAGCCAAAATGTGAGATGAATAAAAATTTCCCACCACAAAATGAACCTCTCCCCTCACCCATGAATGTGGTCGGCCTCTCTAGAATGAGGAGGAAAAAATCAAAGGAATAAAGCATCATAAGATGCTAGAAGTATCATGAAGCCACATTTATAAATGACACCCTCCACTAATCAAATTTGCACACTTGCAAATAAGCCCCCTCCATCAGAAAAATCCGGCCATGAAGGAACAAAGGAAAACTGGCCGGAACGGAATACAAACTGGCAACTTCAGAAAACTGATTCCGTAATAAATTACAGGAAAACCCCGCGACTGTATATACATACCCGCATTTGTATTCCGACCGAATACAAATGCAATGAGACAAAATCTACACTGTACAATACTAGGATCCGGCTTAAACCAAAGCCTGCTACTATTATCCGTCCGATCATGATCCGTGCAATACCGCACGTATATGATCGAACCCTGCCATATCTCCATACGGCCTCTACAGCGTTTCGCCCGAAACTTGAGAAACTGTCTGTTGGGGACTCTAAAGACTCGTCAATACTTTGGTTGTGGATTTAACCACTAGCACGTCAGAGGTATTAGCCATACGTAACGGGCTACCAGGTATTGAACAAAAAGGACGTCGATGAGCGAACTCATCCTGACACCCTACTGAGCCTGTCGGTGACAATATCCGTACAGTCCGGTCCGTTCGTCTATGAGCATCGCATGGCGGGCCTAGAGGGTTGGTAAAAGTCAGACCCTCAAAAGCGGTACAAGTCGTGTCGGAGTGTAGCCCAGAACACCCTGAGATACTACTGGAATACCTACCAGTAAATCTCCTGCCTTGGCCAAGGACTTCGTGTAATGGCTCTCCTAAACACAGCGCGACCTCACCCCCAATACCGGGAGAGACGAACCCCTGCAGATCCGCTCACTGCCTCCATGTGGCTCGGGACTGTACCCAACTAAAACCTGTTTGCACGACTCCTTTGAGCCGTGGTAGGGTAGTAATCAAAGCACAGTGGGATCTCACACGAGACAAATGACGATCTCAGGTCGATGAACTAACCTGTACACATGTCACAAGGGAACTGCTATCTGACGTCAGGTATAAGACCAACTAGCATGTTCCCGGCGAGTCCTGTCCGGTGTACTCATAACCCAATGAGCACCTGTATACATCTTAGGTGAACCAACTGACACCAGTGGCTTGTGAGACCGGCCACCGTCCCTCGTCGGGGTCTCGACTGTATACACTAGTCTACTCTGGAGTATCGATGCCCTGTCTCGAAAACTCCCACGACTAGGGACCTTTTAAGGATGTGCTTATAGACCCCAGCTCACACGTCTATGATCGCCATCATACTGCTGGCCGTCAAGCAAGAATCCTAAGGGCTCTATCAACGCGCAATAGTGACCTGTAAGGTCACCTAAAGCAGTACACGATGATAAAGATAAACCAGATAGCATACTATCATCTTGAGTAAGACTGTCCTACCGGTATAGGTCCTCCCTCAATCATTGCAATCACATGCATGTGATCCAATAATTGACTCTGAGGGCACTATCTCCAACATATACATATTAAGATAAAGAGTAACCAGATAGCATACTATCATGTCGAGCAACAAAGTCCTCTCTATATATGTTCAAGCATCCACTATAATATACAATCATGTACAATAATGGCCTTTAGGGCATACTTAAAACTAACACCTACCACGGCTTAAAGGAGTCATGCAAACAGGTTTTAGTTGGGTACAGTCCCAAGCCACATGGAGGAAGTGAGCGGATCGTCGGGGATTCATCTCTCCCGGTGTTGGGGCTAGATGCCGTGCTGTGCACCGGTGACCATCACCAGAAATCCTTGGTCAAGATGGACGAGAATTACTGATTTGGATCAGTAGTTTCTCAGTGGGTGATGGGCTTTACACCGACACGAAATATCGCGTTATTAGAAGTTTGACTTTATCCACCCCCTTAGACCCAGAATGCGATACTCTTAGACAAACAGACCGGACTATACGGAGATTGTCACAGACAGGCGCAGTAGGGGTATGGATGAATTTGCTCGTTGGCCTTCCTTTTACTCAATACCTGGATGGCCATTACGTACAGGTAGTGCCGCCGACGTGCTTATGGTTAAACCAACTACCAGTATATTGACGAATCTTTAGAGTCCCACACAGAGAGTTTTCCCGGTTCAGGCAATATGATATAATTGAAGTATGTTGGTACATACAGGTGTCCGATTAAATATATGTACAGGCTACACGGACTTTGATCGGACAGTTGATAATACTAGCGGTTTAGGATTAAGCCGGATTATTAAATCAAGTTTTGATTTAATAATTTATATGTGTGTGTGTGTGTGTGTATTCTAGTATTATTGTTCATTATTCATTTTCTCTGTTGGCTATTCGTATTTTTATACGAATACGCGTATATGTATTTCAATACGTATATAGGGTTGTATTTCGTATTTATACGGAATTTGTTTTAGAAGATGGACACCTCATTTGTGAATATTCATTTATGAATATTCATGAAATGAGGTGGAGGGTGAAGTAGCATAGGGCATGGTTGAAGTCATGTAGAGACGAATGAGCTTCATTTGTTTATTCACTAATTGGTAATGATATTTTATTTTGCATGGTTGTAAAAATAATGAAGTCAGTCCACTCTTTTCTCTTTTTCATTCATTCTCTCAATTTTCTTGACTTGTTCATGGCTATCTTTCCTCACCCCCTCCTCCTTCTTCTTGAGATGCTCACTTGAGCTTAGATTTGAAAGAAAAAGACAGCGGAAAATTCCTACATCCCCACTCTCCATTCCTATCGAGCTTGGAGTGTCGGTTACTTTACTAAGTGAAGCCGGAATTTGGCTCGGTTCCCTCGAGTGGATCAGCTTCGGCGAAAGAGGACCGGCTTGCAAACGCGACCCGAAACTCTTGAGAGCATGCTAGAGTCCAATCCAATTGGAGCAAATGAAGACGCTACAAAGATTGTGATTTCTATCTTTATGTGCTTGCTAGTTTAGGTGTTTGGTTCGATTCTTGAGTTTTAATTTCTAGTGTCACGAAAATTTTTGTTTTCGAATTCCGTATTGACCGCAGGTTAACGGCGAGGGCACTAGAAACTTTTTTATTCAGCATGTATGACATTTCTCGAAGGTTCTCTTCTATCAGTATCATGCCAATAAGAAAAACTATTTAAAGAGTTACACGACATACTTAGAGTCGTCTGCCGAAAATCTGCTCTTTCGTGTTTAATTAAATGTCTTTTTAGATAGGTGGTTCCACCTGAAATGGTACAAGTAATATCTGCTTGGCAATAAGTACAAACTGCTCGCTCTCCTTTACCTGCAACTGTTTGTACTATAAAATATTTCCAAACATCATAAGTTTTAGCTCTTTTATCTTTAGGGGCAGAAGCTCTCGCTTCAGGAACAGTAGGAGCATGAATGTCTTCAAGGACATGACTTTGTGACGTAGCAGGGATCTCATAATTAGAAAATTAATAGTTAGGAGAATAAGAATCTAAATTAGTTTGTAGCATATTAGTTAATCTCCGTCTCTCTTGTGAATCCATATCAATTTGAAATGAACGTCTCCGTAAAAATGAAGCACCCCTGTTACCTTGTGAAGATAAGCTTGACATTCTTAATTAAAAATATTAGTAAGACAGAACGAGAGATGATAAAAAATATACGATAAAAATATATAATCAATACAAAAAACCTATGATTCCAAATAGCAGAATCAAATTAGTACAACCGAAGTGAAGATTGAGACCGCGGAAATGAAGATTGCATGATTTCAATTTTAACCGTAAACTTCTTGGAAATTAAAGAGAGTGATTGAGAGATTGAAAATTTTGTTGTTATGAATTGTGAGAAGAATGAGAAGTGTAGATAGGTATTTATAGAGTTTTGGATTAGGGGTATAGAAATGTATAATTTTGAGTGAGAGCATTTTAGATAATTTTACAACCTCCACTTTAATTCAAATCCCCCCTATTAAAAAAAACCACTTCATTCAGACCCCACAAGGACCAGCCTCCACCCCCAACTCCCCAGGACAAACGACGAAATTCAAATTCAAATGACCGGTTTGGCCTGGGCCCAGGCCGCCAGCAGCTAGTCCGGCCCGGCCCGGGCTAAGGAAATGGTCGGGCCGACCCGAGCCCGCCGCATGGCTTTCGAACCAAGCCAGCCCACGGGAGGCCTGGCCCGTTGGACACGTGGTGGTATCAAGTGTTGTGATATTTTTGCTTCTGGTGTGCTGATATGAGCACTTACCAGTCACGTGACACTATTAAATATGGTGTCTCCGGACGTAGCAGATCAATTAGGACGGGGAGGATGGTGGCGCGCCACAAGACCATAACCATCAATGCTCTATGGGATGGTGGATTTTGCTTTATTTTACTTGTGAGGGATTTGTTATTAATATTGTCATGCAGGGGATTACTTCTATTCTCTTGCTTTGTTCTTTTTTTATTTTCATGAGCAGTTTTGTTAAAACTTTCCTTTAATGATAACAAAACTTTCGCTTTCATTTAATAAACGAAAGCTTGATATAAAAAGAACTATGAGTCAGTTACCCACTAAATGTTACAGCATGTTGATCCAAACCTTTTCTCTAAAATCCTCGCACACCAAATGCTCGAAGAAATGCAACAAAAAAGTGTGGGGGGGGGAAGGGGAGGAGAACAGTTTTTGTTAGATACCCAGATTAATTAACAAACTACACAACAAAAACAAACAAAACAAATGCTCGAATAAATGCCTCAAACAGATAAAAGAGTACCACATTCACATTAGTTTCATAGTTGCAAGATACATATAACAACCTGGATAATTATACACTGACATTATTCACATCGACTATATCAGGAGGATACAACCTATTAATTAAACTCAACGACTCACCGAACCTCCTTAGCCTTGGTTCAAGCATGCACAGCACCATTTCCTCCTCCCTCAAGAAGCATCTGGTCAAAATGCCAAACACCTGCAAAAAGGATCATCACGAACCTGAAAATTAACATCATGTTTTGAGAAAGAGCAATTGAGAGTGGAGGAAGTCTGGAGGACGCTACCATGTCCTTTGCCAACCCTTCGAAGTTGAGCGACGTATTCAGAGATTTTCTTTATGGCCTCCACCTGTTATTATAAAGGAGCCGAGTACAGATTTATCTTTCTATACATCGAATGAAAGCAAAATCTCTACAGAAGCAGAAATATAAGGACATGCGTAACCAATTTGTACAGTACCATTCAATGTAGATCATGAAGCAATGAATAGTTTAGAAGATTACTGTACCAAACACTGTCGCTTCAAGGGGGGTGTTTTTTCGTTTGAATTTTCAAAAATGCAATTTTAAAAGACCTTCAATTAACAAATGTGCATAACCATCATTCAATTCTCATTCTGATGCAATGCCTAGCGTTTACAGCACAGGGTGTTCATTATTTGATTGTGTGAGCGGGTTGTTTACATGCGCAATAAACGGAGCGAATAGAATATATATTTCTCCCTTGAAGCAAGTATCTTTCCTCGATTCGAGAGATTTTCTTGGATTTCCTCCATCCACTTTGCCAGTTTAGCCCCATTTGATGTAAGTTTGGCCAATGTCAGAAAAAATAAAACAAAACCTTTTTAAAAAACCTTAATATCCAACTAATTGAGCAATTTTCCAACTATGCGGGGTTAAATTTATCAACTCTTTTTACCCGTCTTCTTTAAGAAGAATTACATTTTCTCCCAATGCAAGACTTTCCCATTTTCCTTCTTTATCTTCCCCAAAACTTCCATCCATGTTCACTTCAGCTCTAAATCATTAAGGTCATAAGTTAATTTTCTCTCCACATAGTATCAAAACTGTTGGGAACAAGTTGATCCACGGAACAATGCTCGCGAAAAACCAATCACGCAATAATAAAAAACCACGCAATTAAAGAAAGACAAATTAATAAGTGCGAGAATAAATAAGAAATCAAAACGCAAACGAGAGAGGATTTGTTGACGAGTTTCACCCACCGTATGAATAGTCCCCGGCAGAGTGGAATTTGCAAACGTTCATTGGAATCCTTGAATTAATTACAAGCACAAGCAACCCTTGGAGGTTTCTCTCAAATCTCTCAAGATCTCACAAAACCTTTTTAGTGTTATATGCCCTAGAGGCCATTATTGTATAGTACTAGTTTGTATATTACATTTTGGAAGCTTGGGATATACACAGATTTTATGACAGTCTTGCTCAATATGATAGTATGTTACTTGGTTTGTTTATATCTTAATATGTGTGTATGTTTCTTTTAACGTATCGCTAATATATATTGGTAGAGCCCTTAGGATCTTTGTTTGATTACCAGCGTTGTGATGGCAGTCACATTAGTGGGGGCTGTGTAATCTATAAGCACATCCTTATACAGGTCCCTAGTCGTAAGATTATCGAAACAGGGCATCGATACTCCAGAGTAGACTAGTATATACGTTTCTCATCCCAGCAGGGGAGATGGTCTGTCCCACGGCCATTAGTACGTCGTACTGGAGATAATATGCAGGTGCTCATTGGGTTATGAGTTACACTGCACGGACTCTTGGGGAACTGTTGGTTGGTACTATACCTATCGTTAGGTAGCAGTTCCCAGGTGACATAAGTACAGTATAGTCCGTTGACTTGACACTGCTATTGCGCCTCGAATGTGTTCCCACTGTTCTTTAATTACTACCCTACCACTGCTCTGATGAGTCGTGCAAACAGGTAATAGTTGGATGCAGTACCGAAGCACTTGGAGGCAGTGGCGGTTAGATATGATTCGTCTTTCCCGGTGTTGGGGGTTGATGCCGCGCTGTGATTCAGAAAGCCATTACACAAAGTCCCTGGCCAAGGCAAACGAGATTTACTGGTAGGTACTCCAGTAGTTTCTCAAGGTGTTTTGGGCTACACTCCGACACGACTTATTGCTCTATTAGAGATCTGACGTTTACCGCCCCCTAGGCTCAATATGCGATACTCTTAGACGAACAGACTGGACTGTATGGAGATTGTCACAGATAGGCTTAGTAAAAGTTCAGATGAGTTTGCTCATCGGCCTCCTTATCGACAGATACATGGGTAGCCGTTACGTGCAACTAGTACCGCTGACGGCTTATGGTTAAACCCACTGCCAGCATAGTGTCGAATCTTTAGAGTCCCACACAGAGTGTTTCCCTTCTTTGGGCGAAACGATATAGAGCTCGTATGGTTTTACGACAGGGTTTGAACATATACGTGTACTTGTGCACGTATGATGTTCGGACGGATTATACTAGTGGGCTTTGGTTTAAACCAGATCCTAGTATTAGATTATTAGATTAGTTTCGTCTCATTGTATTCGTGTTTCTCGAAATACGAATACGGATATGTATATACAGATGAGGGACATTCTTGTAATTCTCTCAAGATTGCTTTTAGAAGAAGACACCTCATTAGGGTTTTTATTATTTGATTAAAACAATTATGAGGTGGAGGAAATGAATTGTTATTTTTTATATGATAATTAAAGCATGGCTACTTGGTTTGACTATTGAGGCATGGTTTGACTTAGATATTTTGTGAGATATTTTTGTGGGATTAGATATTTTGTGTGAGATATTTTTTTGAACATGCTTATAGTCATATCAAAAGCCATATTCTATTATCATTATCAAAAACACTTACTCTTTCCTCAAGCTCTCTCTCTTCTTCTTCCTCTCAACCCTTATTGTCTCATGTGTTGAGAATCCTAAAATTAGTAAGACTTAGCTATCCAAAATCACTCTCTACTAACTCTAGGCTACTTAGATTAGCATACTAAATATCCTAGTTACCTTATCTGAAAGGTAGAAACTCAAGGTAGACACTCTTGGGTGGATCTTCTTCGACTTGAAGAGGCCGACGAGGAGGCACGATCCCTACACACTCCAAGGAGCTCACAAGAAGGAATAGTAGCTTGAGGTATTGTTGGATATAGTGCCCTAAAAGTCAATTATTGGATCGCAGGCACGTGATTGCGATGATTGAGGGAGGACCTATATCGATAGAACTGTCTTACTCGAGATGATAGTATGCTATCTGGTTTGTCTTTATCATCATGTACATGTTGATAGAGCTCATAGGATACTTGCTTGACTACCAGCATTATGATGGCGATCATATACGTGGGAGCTGGGGGTCTATAAGCGCATCCTTAAATGTCCCTAGTCGTAGGAGTTTCGAGACTGGGCATCGATACTCCAGAGTAGACTAGTGTATACTGATCGAGACCCCGACGAGAGGCGGTGGCCAGGTCTCACAATCCATTGGTGTTAGTTTGTTCACCTAAGATAGTATACAGGTGCTCATTGGGTTATGAGTACACTGAACGGACTCGCCGAGAACCTGCTGGTTGGTATTATACCTATTGTCAGATAGCAGTTCCCAGATGACATGTGTACAAGTTAGTCTGTCGACCTGAGATCGTCATTTTTCTCGTGTGAGTTCCCATTGTGCTTTGATTACTACCCTACCACGGCTCAAAGAAGTCGTGCAAACAGGTTTTAGTTGGTTACAGTCCCGAGCCACATGGAGGTAGTGAGCGGATTGTCGGGGATTCGTCTCTCCCGGTATTGGGGGTTGATGTCGCACAGTGCATGGGTGGCCATCATCAGAAAACCTTGGCCAAGGTAATCGAGAATCACTGATCTAGGATCAGTAGTTTCTCAGGTGGTGATGGTTTCATACCGACACGAATTATCGCGTTGTTAGGGGTCTGACTTTATCCATCTCTCTAGACCCGATATGCGATACTCTTAGACGAACAGACCGGACTGTACGGATATTGTCACTGTTAGGCTCAATAGGGTTCCTGGATGAGTTCGCTCATCGGCTTCCCTTTCGCTTAATACCTCGGCAGCCGTTACGCACAGCTAGTGCCACTGACGTGCTTGTGGTTAAATCCACAGCCAGCGTATTGGTGAGTCATTAGAGTCCCCCAACAGAAAGTTTCCCAAGTTCGGGCGAAACGTTGTAGAGGCTGTATGGTTTTATGGCAGGGTTCGATCATATACGTACACTTGTGCACGGATCATGATCGGACGGATCAAACTAGTGGGCTTTGGTTTAAGCCGGATCCTAGTATTTGATATGTTGGATTACTTTAGTCTCATTGCATTCGCATTCAGTCGGAATGCGGATGCATGTATGTGTTAGTGTATATGCCCTATAGGCCATTACTGTATCATACTGGATTGTATATTACTTGATGGAAGCTTGGGATATTCACCTTGTATTGACATTCTTGCTCAAAATGGTAGTATGCTACTTGGTTTGTTTCTGCTTTAATGTGTGCATGTGTTTCTTTTAGCATATCGCCTTTACACATTAGTGGAGCCCTTAGGATCTTTGCTTGATTACCAGCGTTGTGATGGCAGTCACACTCGTGGGGGATGGGTAATTTATAAGCACATCCTTATGCAAGTCCCTAGTCGCAGGACTATCGAGACAGGGCATCGATACTCCGGAGTAGACTAGCGTATGCGCTTCTTATCCCAGCTTAGGAGACGGTCTGTCCCACAGCCGTCAGTACGTCGTACTTGGGATAGTATGGGGGTGCTCGTTAGGTTACGAGTACACTGGACAAGACTCATCGGGAACTGTTGGTTGCTATTATACATATCGTCAGTTATCAGTTCCCAGGTGACATGAGTACAGCTTAGTCCGTTGACTTGACACTGTCACTTCGCCTCGAGTGTGTTCCCACTGTACTTTGATTACTACCCTACCACGGCTCAAAAGAGTCGTGCAAACAGATAGTTTTTGGGTGCAGTCCCGAAGCACTTGGAGGCAGTGACGGTTAGACAGGATTCGTCTCTTCCGGTATTGGGGGTTGATATCGCGCTGTCTAGGAGAGCCATTACACAAAGTCCCTGGCCAGGGCAAGCGAGATAGACTAGTAGGTTCCCAGTGTTATCTCAGGTGTTCTGGGCTACACTCCGGCACGACTTGTACCGCTAGTAGGGGACTGACGTTTACCGCCCCCTAGGCCCGCCATGCGATGTTCTTAGACGAACAGACCGGACTGTACGGAGACTGTCACATTCAGGCTTAGTAGGAGTTCAGATGGAGTTTACCTCGTCAGTCTTCTTATCGGCATCTACCTGGGGACCGTTACGTACAGCTAGTGCCGCTTGCGGTCTGTGGTTAAACCCACTGCCAGCGTAGTGTCGAGTCTTTAGAGTCCCACACAGAGGGTTATTCGCCTTTAGGCAAAATGAGTAGAGGTCGCATGGTATTGCGACAGGGTTCGTTCACATCCGTGCACTTGTGCACGTTTGGTGTCCGGACAGCTTATACTAGCGGGCTTTGGTTTAAGCCGGATCCTAGTATATGATTTGGGATTTGTTTTATCTCATTGTATTCGTGTCCCTCGGTACACGGATACGGGTGTTTATGCACAGTTGACTGAGACAGAGGCAGAGGACTTTAATTAGGATTGATGACTATTGTCATTTTCTTAACCCTAATGTTTTGTGTGAATTATGATTTATTAATAATTAGTTAATTATAATTGTGCATGGTTAGGGTTGTTGACCATTTGACTATACTTGACTTGTTGACCTAGGTTGACAAGTTGACCATCATCATTCCATATGAAAGATGCTCTTTGATCCTTGCAAAAGCATTTAATGTGAAATGATAATGGTCATTTCTTGATTAACCATGACAATTATCTTGACTAATTATCTATTATTCATAAATCACATATATGTGAGAAGGGTGGTATTATGCTTCTCACTTTATCATTTCCATTCTCTCTCCTCCTCTTCCTCTCTCTCTAGCTCTCCCCTCTCATGTGTTAAGAACCATTTGAGCTTGAGATATTCCCTCCAAAAACACTCTCTACTCTTTCTAAGGTCCTAGGTCTAGCACACCAAGCACCTTAGTTACTTCTAGTTTGAGGTTGGAGCCAAAGGTTGAGACCCTCAGGTGGATCTTTCTTCGGCAAGAGAAGCGACAAGGAGAACCCTTTCTTTCACTCCAAGGAGCAAGGAGAGAAGGACTTGAAGCCCTAGGTATAACCCACTTTCCGAGTAGCTAAACTCTTTAGCTTTGTTAGTTAGTTTTGTTTAGCAAAAATCCCTCCTTTACATAGTCCATGTTGCCTAGAGTTGTAAAAATCGAATTTTTCATAACGTTTCCGCCTCCCCGCAAGCACCGGAGTGGGCAACGTGGACTTACAGTATGTATATACAGGTGAGGAGTATCCTTGTGATCCGTCACGAGTTTACTTTAGATGTTGCCATTCTCTTTTTGGATTAAACATTTTGGTTTAAATATTTTGTGGTGGACATTGTGAGTGGAAATCATCACGAAGAGCAATTAATGTGGCATGTGCATGGGTGATGACTCATGGCCTTAGTTTTTGTGCTATGTTAACATTTTTGATTGATTATTGTGTTGAAATGATATGAGGAGAGAGAGGACAGCCACTGGGCTTGGGTTTTGCTCTTGAGATTTTATTCTAGTGCTCTCTCATTTTTCATACAACACAATAAGCAAGAAACCTCTTCATCTCTAGCTCACATCTCCCACCATGGCTTCATCTTCAACCTCCATCCATACAATCTCATGTGTTGAGAATCAATGGATGTTTAGAGACAAAGTTATCACACACATTCTCTACTTCATCTTGGACATGTCGGCTACCAAACTTCATGTCCGAGTTGCTTCGGTTTGAAGCAGGAGCCCGTAAAAAGACTTCTTAACGTGGTGCCCTTTCGACGAGAAGACCGGAGATCGAGCGAGATTGGAGATGCCGCAAGAAGCTAAGGATGGTGGCTAAAAACCGAAGGACACGGATCGATCGGTATAGCCATTCTAACTTCTTTGTAGATTGCTAGTTAACGGTTAATGGAACGATCCGGGTTTTTGGTTATGGTAGCGCCAAGTTTTGAAAAGTTTTTGTTCCGTATTTGGCCTCGGAAAGACGGCCGGGGCGCTGCCGTAACCCAATATGGTAACAGAGCCACGCCATTAACCCTTAGTAGCTTGTTTTAACATGTTTAAAATATCAATCGAACGAAATTTCCAAAACCGCATTTCCATTCATGAAGTTTCTGTCGAATTTTTAAACTGGTCGAAAAATTATTTTCAGTGTCAGAAAATCGTACAGGCTTTTCTAAGACTCCTGAAGAAATTTGAAAGCACGATCCCATCATTACGCCGCGAAACCGCGACAGAACTGGCATGTTTGCCGCGGATCTGCGGTGGAAATGTAGGCTCAGAGCTTCATTTTTCTTCTGGATGTCTTTCATATGGAATTATGGTTTCTGGAATATTTTGTTTTGGCCCAGATTTGTTTGAGTGCTGGGTTTTGCACTTGGGGCCCACTTCGGGAAATTTTGCCGATCGAAATTTTAAATATGATAGTTCACAGTACTTACATTACTATCTGCGACCGTGAATGTCATTCGAGCGGTAAATCATGTCTAATTGCTATAGCTCTTTTAGACGGATTTGCGAACGTGACATTCACGTTGATATTCTGTGTTGTGCTGTGATGTTGCGGATTTGTCATGGTGGATAGCTTGGGTGCAATGTTAGTACAGTTTAGTTTTATTTCTATATTTGATATCATGGGGCGAGCGTCCGACATGTGGACCGCCGTCACTGACTGTTTGTATATTATTCTTTTGGGGCACGACAGGGTTGAGATCAATGTACCCGTTGTACATATTTTCTTTTCTGTACTAGGATTACCCTGCGGTGGAGTGCACGGATAGCCGGGTTCTAAAGGGCAACGGGCCCGCATCTCATAGCTTTGAGACGGAGGGGGCTTCACTCTAGAATTGGCGGGCTATTCGCCGCACTCGTAGGAGGTATAGGTTGATCCAAGGAGGGGTGCACAAGTTACCGGATTCCGTGAAGTGCTGGGCGGACCATTAACTTTGCTGAAGGGGGCTGCCTCGCTTCTGGTTTTGGCGGGTAACTTACCGTGCTCGTAGGGGTCTAGGTATTCATTGCACAGGCTATCCGCACGACCAGGGGAACGTTGGGTTTCAGTTGCGGCTCAAAGGAAACCCGGAGCTCCTAGATTATCTGTATTGTTCTGTGATGCTTATTACTTTTCTGTGATGTTGCATTTATCACGCCTGGAGCGATTATTATATATTTATATATACTAGTAGATGTTGTATATGTTTTGCACCCGCGCTAGTCCAGTCCCCGCTCTGTCGTTAGTTAAGTAACCTAACGGGTGATGACGGGACCCAGTGGCGAATGCGGATGGCATATACGCACATCATATTTTCGTTTTTTTCTGGTGTGATTAATTGATGGGACTGCATTGATTCAGATCAATGCAAGGAAAACAAATCTATTCGATGTTGTTGGAACAATTTTCAAAAAGCTGTTATTACTAGGGCGTTTTCTTTTGTTTTGCACAGTGGTATTAGGTTATGAATATCCAGCACCTCATTCGACGAGGAAAGGGCCGAGATCCCTTCATCGGGAGTGACCCCTTGGACAGAGGTTTGCGTTTGGATAATAACTTCATTATAGTCAATTACTTCTTGCTTTGCATCGCGGTATTCAGTTGGAATATCTTGCACCTCATTCTACGAGAAAAGAGCCGAGATCCTTTCACCGGGAGTGACCTCTTTAGCAAAGGTTTTCGCTACTATATATTTATAAAACCACTTGGATTTCTTCAACGATATCAAGTTCATTACGTTAAAGGTTTTTTGTCAAAAACCAGCCGTAGCCCTCCATCATTTCATATTAGTATTGCTTAGTATTCGTGCTACGTATGTCGTGCTTAGCCGAGGCGTAGTGTTCGGTAGCTATGTAGTGCTTTTCTGTTGCATGGATATGCGATTGGTTAGGACAGTCGTGCGGTCATTTTGGCTCAGTCAAGGACTCGTGCGGGTGGGTCTAATGCAATCAAGATAATGACGGGTTAAACTTGACTAGGATCCTTTGATATGTTGGCTCAGTCAAGGTCACTTGGTTCCTAGGGGTAAAAACACACATCGGGAGTTTCTAAAGAAACTGAAACTTGCCAGGCATGCGCATACCTTCTGGAGTGTGGTGACTTGAGTGAATTCCATCAAGTTATCATGCGATAATAGTTGGATCATGATTCCCACTGATGAGTTGGTTTACTCCTCGGATAATTCCGACTAATTCTTCTTTCAGGTTTGGAGAAGAATTTGAGGATACAGTGGGAAACATCCTGATTAGATAAAGTGATTAAACATTCTGATTTAGGTTAGAGTGCACGCAGAGTGTTTCTTTTCTCTCTCTCTCTCTTTGGCTGCGACCATGGCCCGATCCTAGACTATAACTCAGTAACCAAGTTAACCGAACTTTCTTAAAACACTGGTTTTTGGATTGTCTGAGTTGCATACATCATTGTCACTTCTTCTTTTACCCTTTGAGTTTCTCCAGAACACCCCGTATTATTACGAACATCCACTTCTATTGGATAAATCCATCGTATGGTTATATACGAACTCGGAGGAATTTTTTCGAGGATGGATTCTGGTTCTGGAGAGAATGAATAAGACTATTCAGTTGTCTTTTCCTTTTACCTTCTCTCAAGTTGTGAGGGCTCCTAGGATTAAGAGAGGGTACACCTATTACACTTATTGGATAGTCTTCTTCCAAACCATAGGCAGGTGTCGAAAGGTAGGGAATGGAGAAAGCCAATTAGCCTAAGTTGAGAGTACAGAGGGTAATAAGTAAAGACAAAATAAAGGGATTAGAAAGATGGCAAAGTAAATTGCGACTGCTATCATTCACGACCAAACCACATATTTCATCGCCACTCCTACTTCAGCTGTATTTCTCCAGAACACCCCGTATCACTACAAACATCCACTTCCATTGGATAAATCCATCGTATGGTTATATACGAACTCGAAAGAACTTGTTCCAGTTCGGAGATGGATTCTGGTTCAGGAGAATTAGGAATAAGGTTTATTCAGTTGTCTTTCATCATCACCTTCTCTCAGGTTGTGAGTACTCCTAGGATTAGGAGAGTACACATATTATGCTTATTGGATAGTCTTCTTCCAAATCATAGGCTGGTGCCGATCGGTAGGGAATAAAGAAAACCATTGAGCCTGAGGGGGTGTACAGAAGATAATGAGTAAAGACAAATAAAGAGATTTGGAGAGGTGGCAAGGAAATATACGGTAAACAGTCATGAATCTGATAATGGAAGAGGCATTACTAAGAATAGCAGGATACCCCTTTGAAACATTTTCATGTTTCAGTTTCACTGTGCGTTGTTAATATAAAACCGATTTTCCAATTAGACCCTTACTCCAGGGTATGTATTTACCAGGTATGATTCTCACATCTGTATGGTTTTACAGATGATGAGTGGGAGTAGGTTATTGGGAATTAGGTGATCATCCTCATTATATCGGAATTCGTTGTAATTGGTGATATATGAGGTAGTCGCCTGGGTTTTTTGTCGGACGGCAAATATTTGGTTTTGGATGTCCGTTGTTATGCACCAATTCCAAACTGATATATCTGTACGTTTATTTTATAAAGTGAGATAACTTTTTGAAATTACATTTACCTATATCAGTTGATGGTTAGGTAAGGAGCATTCAACAGCGGTGTAATTCTTCATAACCACAGTACAGTTTTCAACCTACGACGTACAGGGTTTGAGTTATTCAACTCAGGGGACTTATACAAAGTATTGTATATTGTCCAGTGTCCATTAGGACAGAGGGGTTGGTCCTTGTGCTATATTCTGTTTACTTGTGACTTCTCTAGTTTTTTGACAAGTGTTTCGTAGAAATACAAGGTTTAAATTTTGAGAAGTTATAGGTACAAGAATAAAGTAGAGAACCATGTGTTGCAAGTATCGGGATTCTTCAAAGTAATCAAATATGTAGATACTTGTGTTTGGTATTCAGTTGATAGTAATTGTTTTAAGAAACTTGTTTCTCTTTCAGGTTACTCATAATTGGATGCACTCCTAAGTTGAGTAATGCTGATCAGCCTCTCTTCGTTTAGTTGATATGCACTGGAGACAGCCGCATGATTTTGAACCTGTTTCCAATTAAATTAGTGCTTTTGTTTCTATATTAGATGTATATAGAATCAATTTATATCTTGACGATGTTAAGGTATATGGAATTATCCGGCTAATGCTTAAAACCAGAATCCGGATAAACTCAAGGCACGTCTCTGTAATGGTTGTTTGTGGGTTAACCCGGATTTTGACGAGGGTTAAGTTTCTACCATCTGGAAGATCGATAGTGATATTGTTCTTGACTCGCCACAGTTTTATTAAAATGGATTTTTTCAGAAAACAGTAGTGGGAGTATGGTAGAACTGGAACTGATTCCAGAACTGCAAACGATTACTGAAAATTTAATAGGATCTAAACATTCAATCAGGTTTTGACATTCATTAGCCACTCCGCAGATATGGTGGGTAACCTCAAGCACCCGAGAGGTACTTTGGTATTCTCAAAGACGGTGACAGGGAGGTTCTTGTTTACCCAGACTTGCCATTACTGTTATTCCAGACTATGAGATCCGGCAGGAGGATGAGTATAGCGTCGTTCTAAACTAGCTTTAGAAATGCATGTGTATATGATTCTGTCAGAGGGTTGTCGTAGTCAGTGGGAGTAGCGGAAGCATAGTGGACAAATAGCTTATATCTATTTATAGACTAAAGCAGATATAGCGGAAATAGATCATCTAATTTTGATGTGACAGTCATGGGCTTTAACTTCATCAAAATAGGAGATGGGTCTGTTAAGAAGGTAGTAGGGTGTGATATCCTGGTATTTGGATGACATACACAAAGTAGGAAGTGAAATTCCTATACTACGATCGGTTATACTGTGGTTGTCACACAGTGGTTTCTCCACATAGGATATGGATATAATATTAGGCATTCTGGTTACTAGGTTTATGGCTTTAGATCTGGATTTGGGTAGTTTCCCAATCTGGGTATTTAGACAGTATTCTAAAGGTGCTTTAGAATAGTCGACTTCTAGCATGGTGGTGTACTTGCAGGTGATGGAGTTACCCTCTCTAAAGGTGTCTTACAGACTGAAGGGGAGAGGGATGTGCATGATTGGCATATCACTTGCTTAGGCAATTGAGTCAATCATGAGATGTCAAGTACCACACCAGATGTTGCTTTTACACTAGCTGCAATAATTTTATATTGATCCAATCATGGAGAAACATTCGAAAGCAGTTTTAGAACATAAGTGAATGTTCTAAGGATTTGATAACGGCAGCCTCCTTCGGGAGACGGTTATCATTCCAAGCTTTCAAGGTGACCTGAATGATAAAGTGACTGTCTGAGTTATAGTTTTCCCTCTGACGAGAGGCAGTATTTTGGACAGGTGGTCCAAGCGGATACTGAGGGAGGTGTGGCGCAGGATACTGATTCAATTCAGTTGACGATACAGTCTAAGAAGTTTACTGGATTTGGAGTTCATTTATGAACTGGGTCCCATCAGAGATCCAGACATATTCTAAGACAGGTATTGCTCATTTTGGGAGATGGCTTTTCTCCGCAAACTTAAGATTAAGAGAGACATTGAAAGAAACATCAGGGCGGATCCACTCACTTAGGCTATTTCTCGAACACAATAGTTTTACAAATGAGCTTTGCGAGACTAATTAGTAGAGAAGTTGGGTGTTCGGTATCACACGAGCTGTAAGTATGCGACATCGCAATAACTAGCCTTAAGTGCAAGTGGGAGATTGTTGGATATAGTGCCCTCAAAGTCAATTATTGGATCGCAGGCACGTGATTGCAATGATTGAAGGAGGACCTATACCGATAAAACTGTCTTATTCGAGATGATAGTATGCTATCTGATTTGTCTTTATCATCATGTACATGTTGATAGAGCCCATAGGATACTTGCTTGACTACCAGCATTATGATGGCGATCATATACGTGGGAGCTGGGGGTCTATAAACGCATCCTTAAATATCCCTAGTCATGGGAGTTTCGAGACTGGGCATCGATACTCCAGAGTAAACTAGTGTATACTGATCGAGACCCCGACGAGGGGCGGTAGCCAGGTCTCACAAGCCATTGGTGTTAGTTTGTTCACCTAAGATAGTATACAGGTGCCCATTGGGTTATGAGTAAACTGGACGGACTCGCCGGGAACATGCTAGTTGGTATTATACCTATTGTCAGATAGCAGTTCCCAGGTGACATGTGTACAGGTTAGTTTGTCGACCTGAGATCGTCATTTGTCTCGTGTGAGTCCCCACTACGCTTTGATTACTACCCTACCACGGCTCAAAGGAGTCGTGTAAAGAGGTTATAGTTGGGTACAGTCCCGAGCCACGTCGGGGATTCGTCTCTCCCGGTATTGGGGGTTGATGTCGCACAGTGCACGGATGGTCATCACCAGAAAACCTTGGCCAAGGTAGTCGAGAATCACTGATCTAGGATCAGTAGTTTCTCAGGTGGTGATGGGTTTCATACCGACACGAATTATCGCGTTGTTAGGAGTCTGACTTTATCCATCCCCCTAGACCCGATATGTGATACTCTTAGACCAACAGACCGGACTGTACGGATATTGTCGTTGTTAGGCTCAGTAGGGTTCATGGATGAGTTCGCTCATCGGCTTCCCTTTCGCTTAATACCTCGGCAGCCGTTACGCACAGCTAGTGCCACTGACGTGCTTGTGGTTAAATCCACAGCCAGCGTATTGATGAGTCATTAGAGTCTCCCCACAGAAAGTTTCGCAAGTTCGGGCGAAACGTTGTAGAGGCCGTATGGTTTTATGGCAGGGTTCGATCATATACGTACACTTGTGCACGGATCATGATCGGACGGATCATACTAGTGGGCTTTGGTTTAAGCCGGATCCTAGTATTAGATTTGTTGGATTACTTTAGTCTTATTGCATTCGCATTCAGTCGGAATGCGGATGCAGGTATGTATATGTAAGTCTACGTTAGCGCCCCGGCCGTCTACAGACGCCAAATGCGGAACAAAAACTTTTTAACTGGCGCTATCGTATACTTTAACCTGGATCTGCCATTATTGCTAAACTAACAAACTGTAAAGAGTGTAGAAAGGTTATACCGAACGATCCGAGTCCTTCGTTCTTTAACCATCATCCCACGCTCCGTTGCGGCTGCTCCGATCTCGTCGATCTCCGATTTGCTCTTCCAGGTGGCACCACGTCAACGATTCTTTAAACGGGCTCCCGCCTCTGACTCGAGGCAACTCGGTCGTCAAGTTTGCTAAAAGAGACGACCAAGAATGATGTAGAATATGAGTAGAATACTTTGTCTCACTTCGTCCAAAACCGTGGACGATCGGTTAATGAAGTTGCCACTCGGATCGGGTGATGGAATGAAAAAGGCTATGAAATTTCCATGCACCCTAAACCATATTCTTTTCTCTCAAGAATGAAAATTAATCTCTCTCTCTTCTCTCAAAGGGGCCGGCCACTTTTATGCAAAGAGGGAGGTGATGGTAGGAGCAATCAAGGAGGTGACCTTAAACAAGAAGCTTATCCTCATCATAAATGAAAAGCATGACTCACTAAGAAACATTGAATCTAAAACCCTTAGTCATCAAGCATTAATGGCATCATTAATGCACTAATGACTCACCAATCCATGTCACCCTCTCTAGAACCATCTAGAACACTGACTCACCTCATCTCAAGAAAAGATAAATCCGTCTTTAACCGAATGTTAAAAGACGGCTGATAGAAAACTGGAAACTGGCAACTTCCAAAGGCGATCCTGAAACGACTTTCAGGATAACCCCGTAACTGTATAAATATACCCGTATTTGTATTACGACCGAATACAAATGCAACTGAGACAGATATTATTTCTACTCAATATAATACTCGGATCCAGCTTAAACCAAAGCCGACCAGTATTATATGTCCGAAAAATAACACGTGCGTAAACGCACGTGCATTTTCCAAACCCTGCCATAAAACCATACGGCCTCTACAACGTTTCGCCCGAACATGGGAAACTGTCTGTGGGGGACTCTAATGACTCGTCAGTACCCTGGCAGTGGGTTTAACCACAAACCGTCAGCGGCACTAGCTATGCGTAACGGCTGCC
This sequence comes from Agapanthus africanus, assembly GCA_030015575.1. NCBI lineage: Eukaryota > Viridiplantae > Streptophyta > Magnoliopsida > Asparagales > Amaryllidaceae > Agapanthus > Agapanthus africanus. The sequence continues at coordinate 335,477,413 of JASDDO010000031.1, forward strand.
CATGGACTGACCTCAAGGGAGGCCGATAAGCGAACTCATCCGGAAACCCTACTGAGCCTAACAGTGACAATTTATATACAGTCCGGTCCGTTCGTCTATGAGTATCGCATATCTGCCTAGGGGGCTAGTAACGTCAGACCCCCAATAGCAGTATAAGTCGTGTCAGAGTGTAGCCCAATAACACCCTGAGATACTACTGGAGTACCTACCAGTAAATCTCCTGCCACGGCCGTGGGCTGTGTAATGGCTCTCCTAGACACAGCACGACCTCGCCCCCAATACCAGGAGAGACGAATCCCCTGCCGATCCGCTCACGTGCCTCCATATGGCTCGAGACTGTACCCAAAAACTACCTGTTTGCACGACTCCTTTGAGCCGTGGTAGGGTAGAAATCAAAGCACAGTGGGAACTCACACGAGACAAATGACGACCTCAGGTCGATGAACTAACCTGTACACATGTCACCAGGGAACTGCTATCTGACGATATGTATAATACCAACTAGCAGGTTCCCGGCGAGTCCTGTCCGGTGTACTCATAACCCAATGAGCACCTGTATACATCTTAGGTGATCCAACTGACACCAGTGGCTTGTGAGACCGGCCACCGCCCTTCGTCGGGGTCTCGACTGTATACACTAGTCTACTCCGGAGTATCGATGCCCTGTCTCGAAACTCCCACGACTAAGGACAACAATTAAGGATATGCGTATAAACTATCCAACTCTCACGTATATGATCGCCATCATACTGTTGGTAGTAAAGCAAGATCCTAAGGGCTCTATCAAAGTGTAACATGTAATCAGTCACCTGAACATGTGCACGACTGATAAAGACAAACCAGATAGCATATTATCATCTTGAGTAAGACTGTCCTACCGGTATAGGTCCTCCGCAATCATTGCAATCACGTACCTGCGATCCAATAATTGACTCTGAGAGCACTATCTCCAACAATCTCCCACTTGCACTTAAGGCTAATTATTGCGATGTCGACTACTCACAGCCCGTGTGAAACCGAACATCCAACTCCTCAACTAATCAATTTCATAAAGCCCGTTTGTAAAACTATTGTGTTCGAGAAATAGCCTCAGTGAGTGGATCCGCCTAGATATTTCTTTCTATATCTCTCTTAATCTCAAATTCGCGGAGAAAGCCATCTCCCGAATTGAGTAATACCTGTCTTAGAATATGTCTGGATATCTGATGGGACCAAGTTCATAAATGAACTCCAAATCCAAACTTCTTAGACTGTATCGATCAATGAACCTAATCAGTATCCAGCACCAAGCTTCCCACAGTATCCTCTTGGACCACCTGTCCATAATACTGTCCCTCGTCAGAGGAAAAACTATAACTCTGACAATCACTCTGTCTACTATGTCACCTTTGAAGCCTGGAAATAACCGTCTCCCGAAGGAGGCTGCCGTTATCAAATCCGTATAACATGTACTTATGTTCTAAAACCGCTTCTTTATGTTTCTCCAGGATTGGATTAATACAAACTTATTGCATCTAGTGCAAAAACAACATTTTGTGTGGTACTTGACATCTCATGATTGACTCAATTGCCTAAGCAAGTGATCTGCCAATCATGCACATCCCTCTCCCCTTTAGTCTGTAAGACATCTTTAGAGAGGGTGACTCCATCACCTGCAGGTACACCACCATGTTAGGAGTCATCTATTCTAAAAACCATTAGAATATTGTCAAAGTACCCACATTGGGAAACTACCCAAATCCAGATCTAAAACCAAAGATCCAGAAACCAGAATGTCAAATATTATATCCATATCCTGTCTGGAGAAACAAGTTTGTGATGACCACAGTACAACCGATCGTAGTATAGGAATTTTACTTCCTACTCTGTGTATGTCATCCAAATACCATGACATCACACCCTACTACCTTCTTAACAGATCCATCCCTTATTCTGATTGAAGTCAAACCCATGACTGTCACATCAAAATTAGATGATCTTTCTCCGCTATAACTGCTCAAGTCTATAAATAGATATGAGCATCTTGCCCACTATGCTTCCGATGCTCCCACTGACTACGACAACCCTCCTACCGGATCTCATAGCCTGGAACAGTAGTGTCAAGTCTGGGTAAATAAGAACCTCCCTGTCACCGTCCTTGAGGCTACCGGAGTACCTCTCGGGTGTCTGAGGTTACCCACCATATCTGCGGAGTGGCTATTGGAATGTCAAATCTGATTGAATATATAGGTCCTATTAAATTTTCCGTAATCGTTTGCGGTTCTGGAATCGCTTCCAGTTCTACCATACTCCCACTACTGTTTTCTGAAAAAATCGATTTTACTAAAACTGTGGCGAGTCAAGAACAATATCACTATTGATCTTCCAAATGGTAGAATATCAACCCTCGTCATAGCCTCAACCCACAAACAGCCATTACAGAAACGTGCCCTGAGTTATCCAGAGTCTGGTTTTAAGCATAAACTGGACAACTCCCCGTACCTTAACATCTTTTAAGGTATGAACCATTCTATATCCAATATAGAAACTTTGGCACTTATTTAATTGGAACCATATTCAAATCATGCAGCTGTCTCCAGTGCATATCAATGTAACGTTTTGGAAATCGTTATGCGATTTCGTCCGTTTTAGGGTAAGTTTGTCGGTATTTTCCGTTTTTACCCGACTGTGAACAAACGACCATATAGACTTGCCAGCACCTAGATTAGCTAAAATAAAGCTAGTGCGCGAACTTTGGGAGTATATGGGACGTTTTGGTTCAATTTGGTTTTTTCCAATTTTTAATATTATTTTAATGCGGTATTTAAATTTTGGGAAAATTTCTGTAGCAATCTTTTCTTTAAAACTTCTAAGTTAAAGATCCTTCTCACTTCACCTAGGGATTTTATTGTGTGGCCTAGGATTTAAGTTAGGAAATTAAAAGAAAAAGAAAAGAAAAGATAAAGGAGATGCATGCATGAGAGAGTGGGTGTGTGTGTATGCATTTATGTTGCAATAAATGAGGGAAATTGCTTGGAAATTCCTCACAACTCCACCTCCTCATCACTTGGCCGAATTTCCCTTATCCCCTACTGCCCTTGCACAAATCCTTTATCATATTTTATCAATCAAAACTCACTAAATCCTCAAAATTCTGAAACCTATCACAAAATAGCTAAAACTTGGGATTTTTCTTGATCTTGATCACTTGGAGAGGGGAAAGCTTGGAACTTGAGAGCAAAGTTGTTAGGTATATCCCCTATACTGTTAATTTGTAGTTTTTGTGTGATTTTGATCGTTAAATTCTGCGTAGAACGTAGTTTATATCGTTTGAGGCGATATCGGGTTTTTAGTGTCTTTTTAGTGATATTGATATCTGCTGTGACCTAGGAGTTTTAGTGATGAAATCAACAACTTTAGAGGAGTGTGCAGGCTGACCTGAGGCACCACCTAGGAGACGGGGACCATCCCACCGGCCGGGGCCGGCGAGACTTGAGGAAGGGGCCGGCGACGCCGGCCGACTTGGTGAGTTTTGGGGTGGGGTTTCTGTGGTAGTTGTCTGCTATGGTTTTGGGTTGTTTGGTACTGTTGATTTTATTAGTTGATGCAGTATGCAAAATCTGGGATCGATTACCTATAATCGTGTGTTTTGAGTTCGCGTGATACGTGTTGCGACACGAGTCGTGTGTCGTGCTGCGATGTGCTCAGTTTGGGTTTAGGTATCGTTTCGTGTGTTTGCGCTAGACGTGTATTCGTGTGTTGGTTTAGTGCGTTGATACGTTTTATATTACGTAGTTTTACGTTATTGAGATTGCTTCTGAGTTGTTCGCTTTATTCTTGTATTTGTGATATTATAGCGTCGCAAGCGGGGACATCAGACGCTGCGAACAAAGGGAAGCAGGTGGTCGGATCTTCATAGCTGGAGACCACAGGGTGAGTAGATTTAACATCTACGGGGAATCGCCCGTATGGCGCTACGCGTCGGGGCTAGATATGATATAATATTAGCCGTATGATCATTTGCTTATATAGAGATATTGCATGATTCATGTTGCATATAGTTACTCATGCTTAGTACTGTACCTGCTGTACACTACACTATTATCGACAGTCCATGTTGCACGAGCACCAATGATATGCTACACACACCCTGTCGGTAATTGCCATGACACTCACAATACAAATGCTTATTGTATACCTTGCTATTAGTTAGCAACATTAAACAGTTATATTTGTGCGACAATGCTTATTACATAGAACATACCTGTATACCTACATGCTCATATGTATACCATGCTATATTACTCGTTCGCACATATACCTTGCTATTGTTATATGATCAGTTTTTATAGCATATATATCAGTGGTATGGGACGCTGTATATATATGTATTCTGGATTTGGATTTACATGATTTGTATTGCATATATATCGGTGGTATGGGACGCTGTATATATATGTATTCTGGATTTGGCGATTTGTTTCGTGATATGCTCATATTGATGTTTTATGTTGCATATGCTACTTTTTATGGATTTATGCATTTGAGATGAGATATGGGAAATTAAGGTGTCGATGTTGGGCACTTAATTTCCGAGAGATATATGGGATTTGACAGACCGATACGTGGAAACGCAAGTATCGAGGTGGATACTTGGTTTTCGAGGAACGTATGAATATGAGAAAGACCGATACGTGGAAACGCAAGTATCGAGGTGGATACTTGGTTTTCGAGGAACGTATGAATATCAGAAAGACCGATACGTGGAAACGCAAGTATCGAGATTGGATACTTGGTTTTCGAGGAACGTATGGATATCAGTATTTATGTGTCGATGATAGGCACTGGTTTTTATGATGTTTTTGAGTGTCGATGTTTGACACTCAGGTTTCTTTGAGATGTACAGGATTTGAGGGCCGATTTGAGGGCCGATCTGAGTATTTTGGGATTTGGGTGTTGCTGAGTTACACCGTGTTTTTCCATGCTTATGATTTGTGCATGAGATTATTTACTATCCCGCACTCAGTATTCACTTGATATGGATATTATGATAGTTGCATATTCATATTGTCATACTCATGCTATCAGTTCACATGTTATTGATCATTGCTGTTAGTGCATACTTGCGATTACTGTATGATGTTATTTACTATTCACGAGTTGGCAACTCACCCCCGTTGTGCCACAGTGTTTTGCAGGACTTACCCTCTGAGTAGTCGCGGCAGGGCAGCTTATCATCACTACTTTTGGGATACCGCTACCTTGGCAGTGAGGCCGTTGCATTATAGGTGGGTTTGCGGTTATCCGTTGTACATTGTATATTTTGGTTGGATCTAGTATTCTCCATCTACCCTTGTTGTATATGACTTAGAGACGACTTGTGAGATATCAGTGTTGTATATTGGTTTTGGGAACCGTGCTCGTAGTAGCAGGTTATTTTGGAGATGTTTACTTCTTGATATAGTCGTTCTCTTGATATTTCTTCGCTTTGGCGTCGTATACTTGTTGTGGTGATTGTCTCCGCCGGTGGGCGTGATTTTTCTCCCACTTGGGATGATTTATATATTATCTGTGTTGTACCCGTTTACGGGGCCAGTTTTACAAAGGAGATGCTGCCGAAATTTTTATGAAAGAAAACTAGAGTTAGAGATTTTAAATGGCGACTCCTAACACTTTTAAATATTGTTTTCTCCGTTGATCCAATTTTGGGTGGTTTAGATTTCTGGGTTTTCGGCTTACTTAAGTTACGTACGCCTGTAGACGTTACGTAGTTTAAGTGCCGGTTACGGGCCGAATTGCGGGTCGTGACAAAGTTGGTATCAGAGCGTTAGGTTTTACCTATCGGAGTCTAGGATGACCTTGGTATGATGGAGTAGGTAGCTTAAGCAGAGTGACGTAGCGTGTGTATGTTCCGCGGCATACTTACGACACGGTACTCCGCCTAAGTGACCTTAGGACTTGTTGATTGATATTCCTTCCGTGATTGATATACATCTTGTGATTCGATTTCCGTTTCCTTATCGAATCTTGTTTCAATTTATAGCCCATATGTCGCCGAAGACTACGAGGGCTCAGAGAGCGGCCGCGAGGGCCGAGGTCAGAGTTGACTCGCCTGAGGCGAGGACTGACCAGGGTGGTACGCCTGTTGTACCGGAGTATATTGCTATGATTGGAGCTGGTATGCAGGATCTGCGCCAGATTGTGGGGACTTTGGTAGAGACCATCCGAGCGCAGGGGCAGGCAGTTGTTCCACCCGCTGCGGAGGCTACGATGGTACCTACGGTTCCGATAGTCGCAGTTGCAGCTCCGGGGGTTATTGCTGTGTCGTTGATGGATTTCATGAGGTTGAGACCTCCGGTTTTTACGGGCACAGATGTTACTGAGGATCCGCAGTCGTTTATCGACCGGATGGCCAGGATTTGTCGCTCACTCCGATGTTCCGACGAGAGATGGGTAGAGTTTGCCAGTTTTCGTCTGGAGGGCATGGCCCAGAAGTGGTGTGAGTCGTTGGAGAGAGGCAGAGCCGCTGGTCTTGCTCCTATGACCTGGGCTGAGTTTGTGACGTCGTTTCTTGTTCGTTTTCTTCCACCGAGCGTCAGGGATGCGCGAGCGCGCAGATTTGAGTCTTTACGTCAGACGCCGGGGATGACGGTGTCGGATTATGATGTATTGTTTACTGAGCTGTCGATATATGCTCCATACCTGGTGGCGACTGAGGAAATGAGGGTGAAGAGGTTTGTTCGAGGCCTACTTGCCCAGATATTCTTAGCCATCAGCATTCAGCATTGTGACACGTATGCGGCAGCGGTGGATGCAGCTCTTTCGGTAGAGGAGCGTCTAGCTGAGTCATCAGTCGCTCCGGGACCGAAGAGAGTTCGCATAGGTGACTCGGCAGCGAGGCAGACGTTTAGACGTCGAGACAGTTTCCGTTCGGATGGTGGCGGTTCGGGACGAGGTAGACTTTATGGTTCTTACCCTCAGGATGATCGGCAGTTTGCTTCGGGATGCTACCGGTGCGGTAGTTTGGGTCATCGGATTCGAGATTGTACGGAGCCGCGTGTGAACGAGCCAGCTGTACCGCAGGTTACCTTACCACCTTCTCCACCTCAGAGAGCGTTGCCTCTTGTTCCTGTAGTTGCGCCGCGTCAGACTCCTGTTCAGCGAGGTCGTGGTCGCGGAGGTTTTGTACCGAGAGGACGAGGTGGTAGAGGCAGAGGACAGCCAGTAGCCGGTAGAGGTCAGGCTAGGGTTTTTGCCTTGACTCACCAGAACGCTCAGACGTCCAATGCCGTGGTTTCAGGTACTCTTTCTGTATGTTCTTATGATGCGCATGTTCTTTTTGATCCGGGATCCACGCATTCGTATGTTTCTACGCACTTCGTGCCGAGGTTAGGCCGAGAGTCGTGTTTGCTGGATCAGCCGCTGATCGTGACTACTCCTGTGGGAGAGTCGTTTGTTGCGCGTTTTGTGTTTCGATCTTGTGTCGTCCATATTGGTGACAGAGATCTGCCCGTCGACTTGATCCTTCTGGAGATGTTGGACTTCGACGTTTTGTTGGGCATGGATTGGCTAGCTACTTGCTATGCGTCCGTGGACTGCCGCGAGAAGACAGTGAGATTTTGTTTTCCCGGCGAGTCAGTGTTGGTTGTGCAGGGGGACCGTAGTGCCGTCCCTCACAGCTTGATTTCTGTTTTGTGCGCTAGTCGGCTTTTGAGGAGGGGATGTCGGGGATTCTTGGCGTTCATTCATGATACTGGAGCCACAGTGGAGTTGCTGGACCAGGTTTCTACCGTGCGAGAGTTTCCCGATGTTTTTCCCGATGAGTTACCTGGGTTGCCGCCAGAGCGCGATATTGAGTTTTGCATTGATCTGATTCCTGGCACGGAGCCTATTTCTATACCGCCTTATCGGATGGCTCCGGTAGAGCTTAGAGAGCTTAAAGATCAATTGCAAGAGTTGCTTGATTTGGGACTTGTGCATCCGAGTGTTTCGCCGTGGGGAGCTCCTGTTCTGTTCGTCAAGAAGAAGGACGGCAGTTTGAGGCTATGTGTGGATTATCGTCAGTTGAACCGTGTTACGGTGCGGAACAAGTATCCTTTACCCCGCATTGACGATTTATTCGATCAGCTCCAGGGTGCGAAACATTTTTCGAAGATTGATTTGCGTTCGGGTTATCATCAGTTGCGGGTTCGGGATGATGACATTCCGAAGACTGCTTTTCGTACACGCTATGGGCATTATGAGTTTTTGGTGATGTCGTTCGGACTCACCAATGCGCCAGCAGCGTTCATGGATCTGATGAACCGGATTTTCAGGCCGTTCCTCGACCAGTTCATTATCGTGTTTATTGATGACATACTGGTTTACTCTAGGAGTCGAGAGGAGCATGAGCAGCACTTGGGGATTACTTTGCGGATATTGAGAGAGCACCAGCTGTATGCTAAATTCTCAAAGTGCGCGTTTTAGCTTGATCGAGTGGACTTCCTGGGTCATGTGGTGACTAGTGATGGGATTCTTGTGGACCCGAGGAAGATCGAGGCTGTACAGCTTTGGCCCAGACCTGTATCGGTGACTGAGGTCCGCAGCTTTTTGGGCTTAGCTGGTTATTATCGCCGTTTTGTGCAGGATTTTTCGAGTATCGCTGCACCGCTGACTGGACTGACCCGGAAGGGGGTTCCTTTTCTCTGGACTGATGCGTGCGAGCAGAGTTTTCAGCAGTTGAAGACTCGGTTGACGACAGCACCAGTTCTTTCTTTACCTTCTGGATCGGGAGGATACGTTGTGTATTGTGATGCTTCTCGAGTGGGGCTCGGCTGTGTTTTGATGCAGCATGATAGGGTGATTGCATATGCTTCCAGGCAGTTGAAGAAGCACGAGCAGAATTACCCCACTCACGATCTTGAGATGGCTGCGGTAGTTTTTGCGTTGAAGATCTGGAGGCACTACTTGTATGGGGAGTCGTGTCAGATCTTCACGGATCACAAGAGTCTGAAGTACATCTTCCAGCAGAGAGATCTGAACCTGAGACAGCGCCGATGGATGGAGCTAGTGAAGGATTATGATTGTGAGATCCTTTATCACCCGGGCAGGGCGAATGTGGTAGCCGATGCTTTGAGTCGTAGGCCCGTGGGTAGCTTGTCCCAGCTGAGCGCCGTTCGGTACCAGTCTTCTGCAGATTGGCAGCTCTTGTGTGATAGTAGAGTTCAGTTCGAGTTCACCTCCACTGGGGGACAGTTTGCTCATGTCCGCGCCCGTCCTCTACTTGTTGATCGTATTCGTGAGGCGCAACCCAGTGATGCTCGTTTGTCTGAGATTCTTGAGCTTGTTCGACGAGGTACAGTTTCGGAGTTCACGATTGATGACCAGGGTGTGCTACGATGCGGGACTCGCTTGTGTGTACCGGATGTTGATGGGTTGAGACGCGAGATCCTAGAGCAGGCACATCAGTCGGCTTTTAGCGTTCATCCAGGTTCCACCAAGATGTACCGAGACTTGAGAGACTACTACTGGTGGGAAGGGATGAAGCGCGACATTTCGGACTTCGTTTCGAGGTGCCTGACTTGTCAGCAAGTCAAGGCTGAGCATCAGAGACCGGCTGGAGAGTTGCAGCCTTTACCCATTCCGGAGTGGAAATGGGAGCAGATTTCCATGGACTTTATTGTGGGTCTACCCAGGACCAGTAGAGGGTATGACTCCATTTGGGTTATTGTAGACCGGTTGACGAAAGCGGCTCACTTCCTTCCAGTGAAGACCACTTTCGGCTATACTCAGTACGCTCAGCTTTATATAGATGAGATTGTGCGTTTGCACGGTGTTCCCACATGCATAGTATCCGACAGAGGTACCCAGTTTACTAGCCGTCTATGGCAGAAGCTTCAGGAAGCTTTGGGTACCAGATTGAGTTTTAGCACCGCTTTTCATCCGCAGACAGATGGTCAGACGGAGCGGACTATTCAGACTCTGGAGGATATGCTCCGTGCATGTGTGCTTGATTTTGGGGGCAGTTGGGATCGTCACTTGCCGTTGATTGAGTTCTCCTATAATAATAGCTTTCAGGAGACTATTCAGATGGCACCTTTTGAGGCTTTATATGGTAGGAAGTGTCGATCGCCAGTCTGTTGGACCGAGCTTAGTGAGAGTTTGGTGTTGGGACCCCAGCTTGTTCAGGAGACTACGGAGAAGATCCAGCTGATTCAGGACAGGATGAGAGCAGCCCAGTGCAGGCAGAAGTCTTATGCCGACCGTCGTCGTCGCAGACTTGAGTTCGCAGTGGGAGATCATGTATTCCTGAAGATTTCTCCGATGAAGGGCGTTATGCGATTTGGGAAGAGAGGGAAGCTCAGTCCCAGATTTGTAGGTCCTTTCGAGATCCTCGAGCGAGTGGGTTCGGTTGCTTATCGTTTAGCGCTCCCGCCTAGTTTTCCAGATGTTCACCCCGTTTTTCATGTGTCGATGCTTCGAAGATACCTTCATGATCCTTCTCATATGATTCAGCACGAGACCGTTCAGCTTGAGCGTGATCTTTCGTTCACCGAGCAGCCGATAGTTATTTTGGATCGGCAGGTGAAGAAACTTCGGTCTAGGGACTTGCCTTCTGTAAAGGTTCTGTGGCGTAGTCCGACTGGTGAGGAGATCACTTGGGAGATCGAGAGTGAGATGCGGAAGAGATTCCCCCATCTTTTTGAAGGTACGTTTTAGTATGAAATTGTAATTCGGGGACCGAATTTCTATAAGGGGGGAGATTGTAACGTTTTGGAAATCGTTATGCGATTTCGTCCGTTTTAGGGTAAGTTTGTCGGTATTTTCAGTTTTTACCCGACTGTGAACAAATGACCATATAGACTTGCCAGCACCTAGATTAGCTAAAATAAAGCTAGTGCGCGAACTTTGGGAGTATATGGGACGTTTTGGTTCAATTTGGTTTTTCCCAATTTTTAATATTATTTTAATGCGGTATTTAAATTTTGGGAAAATTTCTGTAGCAATCTTTTCTTTAAAACTTCTAAGTTAAAGATCCTTCTCACTTCACCTAGGGATTTTATTGTGTGGCCTAGGATTTAAGTTAGGAAATTAAAAGAAAAAGAAAAGAAAAGATAAAGGAGATGCATGCATGAGAGAGTGGGTGTGTGTGTATGCATTTATGTTGCAATAAATGAGGGAAATTGCTTGGAAATTCCTCACAACTCCACCTCCTCATCACTTGGCCGAATTTCCCTTATCCCCTACTGCCCTTGCACAAATCCTTTATCATATTTTATCAATCAAAACTCACTAAATCCTCAAAATTCTGAAACCTATCACAAAATAGCTAAAACTTGGGATTTTTCTTGATCTTGATCACTTGGAGAGGGGAAAGCTTGGAACTTGAGAGCAAAGTTGTTAGGTATATCCCCTATACTGTTAATTTGTAGTTTTTGTGTGATTTTGATCGTTAAATTCTGCGTAGAACGTAGTTTATATCGTTTGAGGCGATATCGGGTTTTTAGTGTCTTTTTAGTGATATTGATATCTGCTGTGACCTAGGAGTTTTAGTGATGAAATCAACAACTTTAGAGGAGTGTGCAGGCTGACCTGAGGCACCACCTAGGAGACGGGGACCATCCCACCGGCCGGGGCCGGCGAGACTTGAGGAAGGGGCCGGCGACGCCGGCCGACTTGGTGAGTTTTGGGGTGGGGTTTCTGTGGTAGTTGTCTGCTATGGTTTTGGGTTGTTTGGTACTGTTGATTTTATTAGTTGATGCAGTATGCAAAATCTGGGATCGATTACCTATAATCGTGTGTTTTGAGTTCGCGTGATACGTGTTGCGACACGAGTCGTGTGTCGTGCTGCGATGTGCTCAGTTTGGGTTTAGGTATCGTTTCGTGTGTTTGCGCTAGACGTGTATTCGTGTGTTGGTTTAGTGCGTTGATACGTTTTATATTACGTAGTTTTACGTTATTGAGATTGCTTCTGAGTTGTTCGCTTTATTCTTGTATTTGTGATATTATAGCGTCGCAAGCGGGGACATCAGACGCTGCGAACAAAGGGAAGCAGGTGGTCGGATCTTCATAGCTGGAGACCACAGGGTGAGTAGATTTAACATCTACGGGGAATCGCCCGTATGGCGCTACGCGTCGGGGCTAGATATGATATAATATTAGCCGTATGATCATTTGCTTATATAGAGATATTGCATGATTCATGTTGCATATAGTTACTCATGCTTAGTACTGTACCTGCTGTACACTACACTATTATCGACAGTCCATGTTGCACGAGCACCAATGATATGCTACACACACCCTGTCGGTAATTGCCATGACACTCACAATACAAATGCTTATTGTATACCTTGCTATTAGTTAGCAACATTAAACAGTTATATTTGTGCGACAATGCTTATTACATAGAACATACCTGTATACCTACATGCTCATATGTATACCATGCTATATTACTCGTTCGCACATATACCTTGCTATTGTTATATGATCAGTTTTTATAGCATATATATCAGTGGTATGGGACGCTGTATATATATGTATTCTGGATTTGGATTTACATGATTTGTATTGCATATATATCGGTGGTATGGGACGCTGTATATATATGTATTCTGGATTTGGCGATTTGTTTCGTGATATGCTCATATTGATGTTTTATGTTGCATATGCTACTTTTTATGGATTTATGTATTTGAGATGAGATATGGGAAATTAAGGTGTCGATGTTGGGCACTTAATTTCCGAGAGATATATGGGATTTGACAGACCGATACGTGGAAACGCAAGTATCGAGATGGATACTTGGTTTTCGAGGAACGTATGAATATGAGAAAGACCGATACGTGGAAACGCAAGTATCGAGGTGGATACTTGGTTTTCGAGGAACGTATGAATATCAGAAAGACCGATACGTGGAAACGCAAGTATCGAGATTGGATACTTGGTTTTCGAGGAACGTATGGATATCAGTATTTATGTGTCGATGATAGGCACTGATTTTTATGATGTTTTTGAGTGTCGATGTTTGACACTCAGGTTTCTTTGAGATGTACAGGATTTGAGGGCCGATTTGAGGGCCGATCTGAGTATTTTGGGATTTGGGTGTTGCTGAGTTACACCGTGTTTTTCCATGCTTATGATTTGTGCATGAGATTATTTACTATCCCGCACTCAGTATTCACTTGATATGGATATCATGATAGTTGCATATTCATATTGTCATACTCATGCTATCAGTTCACATGTTATTGATCATTGCTGTTAGTGCATACTTGCGATTACTGTATGATGTTATTTACTATTCACGAGTTGGCAACTCACCCCCGTTGTGCCACAGTGTTTTGCAGGACTTACCCTCTGAGTAGTCGCGGCAGGGCAGCTTATCATCACTACTTTTGGGATACCGCTACCTTGGCAGTGAGGCCGTTGCATTATAGGTGGGTTTGCGGTTATCCGTTGTACATTGTATATTTTGGTTGGATCTAGTATTCTCCATCTACCCTTGTTGTATATGACTTAGAGACGACTTGTGAGATATCAGTGTTGTATATTGGTTTTGGGAACCGTGCTCGTAGTAGCAGGTTATTTTGGAGATGTTTACTTCTTGATATAGTCGTTCTCTTGATATTTCTTCGCTTTGGCGTCGTATACTTGTTGTGGTGATTGTCTCCGCCGGTGGGCGTGATTTTTCTCCCACTTGGGATGATTTATATATTATCTGTGTTGTACCCGTTTACGGGGCCAGTTTTACAAAGGAGGTGCTGCCGAAATTTTTATGAAAGAAAACTAGAGTTAGAGATTTTAAATGGCGACTCCTAACACTTTTAAATATTGTTTTCTCTGTTGATCCAGTTTTGGGTGGTTTAGATTTCTGGGTTTTCGGCTTACTTAAGTTACGTACGCCTGTAGACGTTACGTAGTTTAAGTGCCGGTTACGGGCCGAATTGCGGGTCGTGACAATCAACTTAATGGAAAAAAGCTAATCAGCATTACTCAACTTAGGAATCCATCCAATTATGAGTAACCTGAAAGAGAAACACGTTTCTCAAAACCATCACTATCGTCTGAATACCAATCACAAGAATCTACATCTTCGATCTCTTTGAAGAATTCCGATACTTATGACACCCGGTTCTCTACTTTATTCTTATACCCACAACTTCTCAAAACTTAGACCTTGTATTTCTACGAAACACTTGTCTAAATAGAGAAGTCATAAGTAAATAGAACATAGTACGAGGACCTACCCCTTTGTCCTGATGGACACTGGACAACATACAATACTTTGTATAAGTTCGCTGAGTTGAATAACTCAAAACCTGTGCGTCGTAGGTTGAAAACTGTACCCTGGTGATTTCCTTAAATATCACCAATTACAACGAATTCCAATATAATGAGGATGATCACCTAATTCCCAATAACTTACTCCCACTCATCATCTGTAAAACCATACAGATATGAGAATGAAACCTGGTAAATACATACCCTGGAGTAAGTATCTAATCGAGAAAACAGTTTTCCTTTAACAATACACTGAAACATGAAAATGTTTCGTAGGGGTATCTTGGTATTCCTAGCAATGCCTCTTCCATAATCCAATTCATAACTTCAACCGTATATCTCTTTGCCATCTCTCCAAATCTCTTTATTTGTCTTTAGTCGTTACCTTCTGTACACCATCGTTAGGCTAAATGGTTTTCTTCCTTCTCTACCATTCGGCACCAGCCTATGGTTTGGAAGAAGACTATCCAGTAAACATAATAGGTGTACCCTCCTAAACCAAGGAGTACTCGTATCTTGAGAGAAGGTGATGATAAAAAACAACTGAATAATACCTTATTCCTTTAAAGGTGAAATAGGAGTGGCGATGAAGTGCGCGGTTTGGTCGTGAATGATATCAGTCGCAATTTACTTTGCCCTCTTTCTAATCCCTTTATTTTGTCTTAACATATTACCTTCTGCACACCCTGCTTAGGCTAATTGGTTTTCTTTATTCCCTACCTTTCGGCACCTGCCTATGGTTTGGAATAAGACTATCCAATAAGCGTAATAGGTGTACTCTCCTAAACCAAGGAGCCCTCGCAACCTGAGAGAAGGTGATAATAAAAGACAACTGAATAAACCAATTCTATTTCTCCTGAACCTGGATCCATCCTCGAAGAAGTCCCTTCGAGTTCGTATATAACCATACGATGGATCTATCCAATGAAAGTGGTTATCCGTAGTAATACGGGTGTTCTGAGAAATTCAAAGGGTAAAAGAAGGAGTGGCAATGACTTATGCAACTCAGACAATCCAAAAGCCAGTATTTTAAGAAGGTTCGGTCAACTTGGTCACTGGGTCATAGTCTAGGGTCGGTCAAAGGTCGATGCCAAAGAGAGAGAGAAAAGAAACACTCTGCGTGCACTCTAACCTAGATCAGAATGGTTATCACTTTATCTAATCCGGAAACCTCCCACTGTACTGTCAAATTCTCCTCCAAACCTAAAAGAAGAATCAATCGGGATCACCCGAAGAGTAAATCAACTCATCAGTGGGAATCGGGATCCAACTCTCATCGCATGATAACGTGATGGAATGCATCCACGTTACTCATACTCCAGAAGGTATGCGCATACTTGGCAAGTTTCAGTTTCTTTAGAAACTCCCGATATGATTTTTGCCCCATGCTCTTATAACCTTGGCTTTGGTCAAAATGTCATAAGTCGCATGCCAAGTTCTACCCGTCACTATCTTGTCAATTTGAACCCACCCGCATATGCCCCTGGCTTTGGCCAAATGGCAGAACGACTGTCCCAAACCAACCCATCTATCTATGCAACAAATGAATACCCAGCAGCTACCAAACACTATGCCTTAACTTTGGCTAAAATGCATAGCTTGAATACTACTGAATACCCAAACGAAGTGACGGAGGGCTACGGCTGGTTTTTGGCGAAAAACCTTTAACGTAACGAACTTGATATCGCTGAAGGAACCTGATAGCTTTTTTAAAATATAGTGACGAAAACCTTTTGCTAAAGAGGTCACTCCCGGTAAAGGGATCTCGGCTCTTTCCTCGTGGAATGAGGTGCAGGATATTCCACTGAATACCGCGGTGCAAAGCAACTTGTGATCGACTATAGTGAAGTTATTACCCTGACGCAAACTTCTGCCCAAGGGGTCAGTCCCGGTGAAGGGATATCGGCCCTTGCCCCGTCGAATGAGGTGCAGGATATTCCACTGAATACCGCTATGCAAAACAAAAGGAAACGTCTTTGCAATAACACTTTTTAAATTTGTTCCAACAACTGTAAACAGGTTTGCTTTTACTTTGCATTGATCAGAATCAACGCAGTCTCATCAAGTAATCACACCAGAAAAGAACGAAAATAAAATGTACGTATATGCCATCCGCATTCGTCACTGGGTCCCGTCATCACCCGTTAGGTTACTTAACTAACGACAGAGCGGGGACTGGACTAGCGCGGGTGTAAAACATATACAACATCTAATAGTATATAAACCAATATACAATAATCGCTCCAGGCGTGATAATCTGCAACATTACAGAAAAGTAATAAGCATCACAGAACAATACAGATAATCTGGGATCCCCGGGTTTCACAGAGCCGCTGCTGAAACCCGACGTTCCCCTGTCGTGTGGATAGCCTGTGCAATAAAACCTAGACCCCTACGGGTGCGGCAAGTTACCCGCCAAAACCTGAAGCAAGGCAGCCCCCTACAGCAAAGTGAATGGACCACCCAGCACTTCACGGACTCCGGTAATCTTGGGCACCCCTCCTCGGGTCAACCTGTACCCTCTACAAGTGCGGCGAATAGTCTGCCAATTCTAGAGTGAGGCCCCTCTGCCTCTCAAAGCCATGAGATGCGGACCCGTTGCCCCCAGAACCCGGCTATCCGTGCACTCCGTCGCGGGGCAAAACCTAGTACAGTAATGAAAAATAGTACAACAGGTACATCGACCGCAACCTGGTCGTGTCCCAAAAGAATATTATACAACAGGCAGTGACGGCAGTCCACATGTTGGACGCTCGCCCCGCAATATCAAATGTACAAATATATCCAAACTACACTATCATTGCACACTGCTATCCACCACGACAAATCCGCAACATCACAGCACAACACAGAACATCAACGCGAATGTCACGTTCGCAAACCCGTCGAAAAGAACTATAGCAATCAGACGCGGTTTACCGATCAAATGACATTCCCGGTCGAAGATATAATGTAAGCACTGTAAACTAACGTGTTTAAATTTCGATCGACTAAATATCACGAAGTGGGCCCCACGAACAACTGGTGAACAGTAACAAAATCTCGGCCTAAAAGATATATACCAAAAACCCCAAATTCCAACAGGGAAAACACTGTGAAATTTGGTGCACTGATTCAATAGAACGGCCGCGGATGCGCGGCCAAACCATGGGTTTGGCCGCGATTCCGCGGCAGTTTGGTGGAATCACGTGCTCAAATTTGGTCGGTGTGCTTCTAAAACCCTGCACAACTTTCTGTGATATGTAGAATAATTTTAGGACATCATTTAAAATCGACAGAAACTGTGAAGCTTGAAAATTGTGTTTTTCGATATCCGGTTAGATCGATATTTTAAACGCGTTAGCACAAGTTAGTAAAGCAAAATGGTGAGGCTCTGATACCAATGTAAGTCTACGTTAGCGTCCCGGCCGTCTACAGACGCCAAATGCGGAACAAAAACTTTTTAACTGGCGCTATCGTATACTTTAACCCGGATTTGCCATTATTGCTAAACTAACAAACTGTAAAGAGTGTAGAAAGGTTATACCGAACGATCCGAGTCCTTCGTTCTTTAACCATCATCCCACGCTCCGTTGCGGCTGCTCCGATCTCGTCGATCTCCGATTTGCTCGTCCAGGTGGCACCACGTCAACGATTTTTTAAACGGGCTCCCGCCTCTGACTCGAGGCAACTCGGTCGTCAAGTTTGCTAAAAGAGACGACCAAGAATGATGTAGAATATGAGTAGAATACTTTGTCTCACTTCGTCCAAAACCGTGGACGATCGGTTAATGAAGTTGCCACTCGGATCGGGTGATGGAATGAAAAAGGCTATGAAATTTCCATGCACCCTAAACTACAGTCTTTTCTCTCAAGAATGAAAATTAATCTCTCTCTCTTCTCTCAAGGGGGCCGTCCACTTTTATGCAAAGAGGGAGGTGATGGTAGGAGCAATCAAGGAGGTGACCTTAAACAAGAAGCTTATCCTCATCACAAATGAAAAGCATGACTCACTAAGAAACATTGAATCTAAAACCCTTAGTCATCAAACATTAATGGCACCATTAATGCACTAATGACTCACCAATCCATGTCACCCTCTCTAGAACCATCTAGAACACTGACTCACCTCATCTCAAGAAAAGATAAATCCGTCTTTAACCGAATGTTAAAAGACGGCTGATAGAAAACTGGAAACTGGCAACTTCCAAAAGCGATCCTGAAACGACTTTCAGGAAACTCCGTAACTGTATAAATATACCCGCATTTGTATTACGACCGAATAAAAATGCAACTGAGACAGATATTATTTCTACTCAATATAATACTCGGATCCGGCTTAAACAAAAGCCGACCAGTATTATCTGTCCGAAAAATAACACGTGCGTAAACGCACGTGCATTTTCCGAACCCTGCCATAAAGCCATACGGCCTCTACAACGTTTCGCCCGAACTTGGGAAACTGTCTGTGGGGGACTCTAATGACTCGTCAGTACCCTGGCAGTGGGTTTAACCACAAACCGTCAGCGGCACTAGCTATGCGTAACGCCTGCCCATGGACTGACCTCAAGGGAGGCCGATAAGCGAACTCATCCGGAAACCCTACTGAGCCTAACGGTGACAATTTATATACAGTCCGGTCCGTTCGTCTATGAGTATCGCATATCTGCCTAGGGGGCTAATAACGTCAGACCCCCAATAGCAGTATAAGTCGTGTCGGAGTGTAGCCCAATAACACCCTGAGATAATACTGGAGTACCTACCAGTAAATCTCCTGCCACGGCCGTGGGCTTTGTGTAATGGCTCTCCTAGACACAGCACGACCTCGCCCCCAATACCGGGAGAGACGAATCCCCTGCCGATCCGCTCACGTGCCTCCATATGGCTCGGGACTGTACCCAAAAACTACCTGTTTGCACGACTCCTTTGAGCCGTGGTATGGTAGAAATCAAAGCACAGTGGGAACTCACACGAGACAAATGACGACCTCAGGTCGATGAACTAACCTGTACACATGTCACCAGGGAACTGCTATCTGACGATATGTATAATACCAACTAGCAGGTTCCCGGCGAGTCCTGTCCGGTGTACTCATAACCCAATGAGCACCTATATACATCTTAGGTGATCCAACTGACACCAGTGGCTTGTGAGACCGGCCACCGCCCCTCGTCGGGGTCTCGACTGTATACACTAGTCTACTCCGGAGTATCGATGCCCTGTCTCGAAACTCCCACGACTAGGGACAACAATTAAGGATATGTGTATAAACTACCCAACTCTCACGTATATGATCGCCATCATACTGTTGGTAGTAAAGCAAGATCCTAAGGGCTCTATCAAAGTGTAACATGTAATCAGTCACCTGAACATGTGCACGACTGATAAAGACAAACCAGATAGCATACTATCATCTTGAGTAAGACTGTCCTACCGGTATAGGTCTTCCGCAATCATTGCAATCACGTACCTGCGATCCAATAATTGACTCTGAGGGCACTATCTCCAACAGTATATACAGGTGAGGGGTATCCTTGTGATTCGTCACGAGTTTATTTTAGATGTTGCCATTCTCTTTTTGGATTAAACATTTTGGTTTAAATGTTTTGTGGTGGAAATTGTGAGTGGAAATCATCATGAAGAGCAATTAATGTGGCATGTGCATGGGTGGTGACTCGTGGTCTTATTTTTTGTGCTATGTCAACATTTTTGATTGATTATTGTGTTGAAATGATATAAGGAGAGAGAGAGGACAGCCACTAGGCTTGGGTTTTGCTCTTGAGATTTTATTCTAGTGCTCTCTCATTTTTCATACAACACAATAAGCAAGCAACCTCTTCATCTTCATCTTATTCTCTAGCTCACATCTCCCACCATGGCTTCATCTTCAACCTCCATCCATACAATCTCATGTGTTGAGAATCAATGGATGTTTAGAGACAAAGTAATCACACACATTCTCTACTTTATCGTGGACATGTCGTCTAGTAAACTTCATGTCCGAGTTGCTTCGGTTTGAAGCGGGAGCCCGTAAAAAGACTTCTTGACGTGGTGCCCTTTCGACGAGGAGACCGGAGATCGAGCGAGATCGGAGATGCCGCGATGAGCTAAGGATGGTGGCTAAAGACCGAGGACACGGATCGATCGGTATAGCCATTCTAACTTCTTTGTAGATTGCTAGTTAACGGTTATTGGAACGATCCGGGTTTTTAGTTATGGTAGCGCCAAGTTTTGAAAAGTTTTTGTTCCGCATTTGTCCTCGGAAAGACGGCCGGGACGCTGCCGTAACCCAACAGGTATAACTCTCTTACATTGTAGTTAAACCTCATACTTTGTTAGCTAGTTAGGGTTTTTTTATCGATCTCGATGTTACCGATGCATATAAAAATCGTGTTTTGCAAACTCCGCCTCCCCGCGAACACGTGAGGTGCGTGGTATCGACTTACAGTGGTATCAGAGCCAACTAAACCATAACTAACTTGTTAGCAAAATGTTAGAAATTCGATCAAAAAAGAAATCCAAGAATCACGTCCAATTTGCACGTTTTCTGTCGATTTTAATTATTGGCCCAAAAATCTTTTTAGGGGCTGTAAAAATACGCGCAGGGTATTCTTAGAAAACACAAGAAATTTAGGCCTCTGAATAGGTAAGACTACTGCGGAACCGCGGCAGAACAGAGCGTTCTGCCGCCGTTCCGCGACCGAGTCAACCCCGACTTAGTCCAAAATTCTTCTGTTTTTCTATATTAGGGATTTGTGATATTTGGGATATTTTGTTTCTGCCCAGGATCTTTGTGTGTACAGTGTTGTACTTGGGGTAGATTCAAATTCGGTAATCAATCGAAATTCGAAGTACTTTGGCTAATTGGATCTTCTGTTTGATATATGTGTTCGTAAACTTCAGCTAATTGCTATACGTCGGTTAATTTGGGATTGCACATATCTGTGTTGATTGGTTTGTGTATATGAACTTGTTGGATCGTCGTGGATGAATAGCCGAAGATGTGAGATGAGAGTTTCTTTCATTCAAATGTAAATTGTAATTTGATGTAATATTTTCCCACGGGGCACATCCGGGTTGAGGTTGTAGCCACCGTTGTATTATTTCATTTACTGTTTTTTGCTCCTAGGATAGACCCAAGGTGGGATGCACAAACTACCGGGTTCTTTGAAGTGCCGAATGGCCTACTCATTTTACTGAGGGAGGTTACTTCACTTCAGGAATTTGGCGGGTAGTTTGCCGCACCCTTAGGGGTCTAGGGCGGGGTTTGGCTATTTATCACGACCATGGAATCCGTCTTTCGTTACAGGCGTAAACGAAACACGGAATTCCTAGTATATCCAATATGTTCATCTGTGATCTGAAATATCTATTATTACGTGAAACGAATGGATATTATTATATATATTATATAATAGACGTTGCTTATGTTTTGCATCCGCGCTAGTCCAGCCCCCAGCTCTGGTGTTAGTTAAGTAACCTAACGGTGTAAGACGGAGCCCAGTGGCGAATGCGGATGGCATAAGCGTATGTCATATTTTCGTTTCTTTCTGCAATGGTAGGTTAATTGATGGGACTGCACATTAATGCAAAGCAAACAAACCAAACCTGAATCGTTGGAACACTTTTAAAACCACTCGGTTTTTTTTCAAAAAGCGAAATTTTAAATGCGGAGCCTAAACCACTCCTTTTAAAAGCTATCAGGTTGCTTCGATTATATCAAGTTCACTACGTTCACGGTTTCGCCAAAACCATTCGTAGCCCTCCGTTATTTCAGTTGGGTATTCAGTAGTATTCAAGCTATGTATTTTGACCTTCGCCAAGACATAAGAATTGGTAGCTGCTGAATATTTATCTGTAGCATAGATAGATGCGTTGGTTTGGGACAGTCGTACTACAATTTTGGCCTTCATCAAGAGTATGTACGGATGGATTCAAATTAACCTGGACAATGACGGATAGAACTTGATATGTGACTTATGATATGTTGGACTTTGTCAAGGTCATAAAAGCATGGGGCAAAAATCCACATCGGGAGTTTCTAAAGCTGAAACTTGCTGGTGTTGCATACCATTTGGAGTGTGATAATTTTGGTAGGATTCCTTCGACTTTATCACACAATGATATTTGGATCTCGATCCTAGTGTGAGCATATGCTACTTCTCAGGAGATTTTTTCACTTAACGATCAATGTTATAAATCAAGTAGGTGTCTAGAACGGTGTTAGCGGGGCTACGCCTCCATGGAAAAGAGGTTATTTAATTAAGGAACTTCGCGTAAGCGTTGTAAAATCTCCCTTGAAGTATCGAAACTAGCCTGGCCGAAAGGTTAAGCAAGAATTGTATGGTGAGATTAATCCTGACTAATTTTTCTTTTATGGTTTGAGGAATGATTTGAGAAACAGTGGGAGCCATCCTGTTTAGATAAACAAAACCAATCTAAACTTGCAAGAGCATCATGCTAAAGTGTTTCTTCTCTCTCCTAATTGCAGCGACCAAGATGACCGGCCTTAAGTTACTTTTAGATAAAAACATATTGACGAGGCCAAATTATAATTGGCTCAGGAATGTCAAGATGGCCATCACATATGACAAACTGGGCTATCTTCTTACTACTAAAGCCTCCGCCGTCCCAGATCCAGATTCCAGCATCGCGGATAAGAAGATCCATAAGATCTGGGAAATTGACAATGTGAAAGCAAAATACCTCGTGCTAGCCTCTATGGACAATAAACACCAGAGGTGACACGAGAATATGGATCTTGAATCCATATTCCTCCATACCAAGGAATTATATGGAGAGCAATCTCGTATCACAAGATACAAGGCCTTGAAGAAACTATTTCAAGCGAGGTTGGCTATCGAGTCATCTGTAGGGGACCACGTTCTTAAGATATTCAGCTTGATTGAAGAGCTCGCGGACCTAGGGACCACGTTGGAGATCGAGCTGTATACAGACTTGATTCTACAGTCCCTCCCCTCTACCTACGCCCAGTTTATCTTGAATTTTAATATTCAAGAGAAGGAAGTTACACTTCCAGAACTTCTCAACATGTTGAGGAGCGCTGAGGGCACCCTGCAGAAGTCCAGGAAGACTGAAAGTCAACCCTAGCACCATCATGAGGTTTTAGTAGCATCAAGCATGCCAAATTTTAATTTTTATTAGGTGCTAAGTCAGACCATACAAGATCTTTGCTAGAATATTAGGGTTTGCTATGATGATGTGAACTAGAGAAAGTGAAAGATGGCTATACCCTCGTAAATCGAGTCCTTCACTTCACACACTCCGTGTAGTAGTCCCGTGACTCCACTAGGCTCCACTCGAGGCTTTGGACGAGCTTCTTCCGATGACCTTCGTGCCGAAGATGATCCACGCGAAGTCCCTCCACCTCAAACTACCTATATACTAAACTCTTTAGCGTAGTAAACACGCTACACTCGATCGCTAGTCAAGTGTAGGATGGTGAAGTAGGGGATGTTAAAAGCTCACAAGTTTGTGTTCAAGCTTCATGGTTCACATCACATGTGAGGGTTGAAGCTTGAACTATAGCAATTGAGGAAGAAGAAGCTAAAAAGCAACCATGGGAGCAACTCATGAAAATGGGCAAGTGTTGAGAATGAGCAAAGAATGAATGGCAACACTTGACCCCCACTCATTCAATCATGGAATTTTGCAATATAAAATTGCAACCATGCTTGAATAGTGAGTCAAGATGAATAAACAAATATAAATCTCATGCTTGCAACCATGCTCTCATTTTCCACCTCATTTCTATTTTCACAAAATAGAATTTTATGCCATGCTTCATTATATATATAATGGAAGAATAATTAGTGAGCTAATGGTATTAGTTAAGATATAATTATATCAAATATAATATATATCACATTATTAAATCAACACTTGATTTAATAATCCGGTTATATCATGTATGACCGACTAATATCATTTATCTGTATATCACATTATCAAACCAACACTTGATTCGAAAATCTGGTTATATCACATATAACCGAACCGATAATAGATAACTGCCAGATTACAATACGGTATCACATACATGTATTTAATCAGGTCCACACACATATCACATATGTGTCCTACTTCGTTTCGCTTGAATCAGGAAACTTATGTATGGGACTCTAAAGACTCGTCAATACGCCAGCAGTAGGTAATGATCACATCAGTCACCCACAAGCCGTCAGCGGTACTAGCTGGACGTAACGTCTACCCGGGTATTGAGCGATGTGAAGATCAACAAGCAAGCTCGTCCATAGTCTCCATGAAGCCTATCAGTAACACTACCGTACAGTCCGGTCTCTTCGTCTGATATGCCGCATATCAGACGAAGGGGTGGTAAACGTCAGTCCCCAATAACGTGATAAGTCATGTCGATGTCTGGCCTATAACGGTTCGAGAAACTACTGATAACACTTATCAGTAAATCTCGGCAGCAGCCCTGACCAGGGACTTCCAGTTATAGCCAATCGAGCATAGCGCAACATCAACCCCCAATACCGAGAGAGACGAAACCCCTCCTATTGCTCATTGCCTCCATGCGACTCGGGACTGTACCCAAAATCCACCTGTTTGCACCTCTCCTTTTAGCGTGGTAGGGAGGAAATCAAAGCACAGTGGGAGCCGCACAACTCTATGACGATCTCGGGTCTACAGACTAACCTATACCAATGTCACCGGAGGACTGCTATCTGACGATAGGTATACTACCACATAGGAGTCCTCGGTGAGTCATTCGGTGTACCCATTCTCCAATGAGAACCTGTGTACAATCTTTAATATCACACACCAATGGTTGTGGGATCAACCATCGCGCTCTAAGGGACAAGAAACGTACACACTAGTCTGCTCTGGAATATCGATGCCCTAGTCTCGATATTCCCACGACTAGGAACTGATTAAAGGATGTACTTTTGGACCACCATGGCCCCATTAATATGATCTCATCATAATCCTGGTAGTCAAGTACATATCATAAGGGCTTTATCAACTTGTAAGAGACAGACAGTATAAATACCGGTCTATATGTTAAGATAAAGATAACCTGATAGCATACTATCATGTCGAGCAAGAAAATCTTATATATATATATATATATATATATATATATATATATATATATATATATATATATGTCCAAGCATCCACTATATCATCAATAATGGCCTCTAGGGCATACATATTCTTAACAATCTCCCACTTGGACTAAGGCCAGTTGTTGTAGTATCTTATATACCCAACGTCCCAAAAGTCTCTCGAATAGTATTTGGGGGATGGCCTCGGTGAGTGGATCCGCTGTGTTATCCTCTGTGTCAACTCTCCTGACCTCGATCTCCCGGAGATCAACTATCTAAGAATATGTCCGGATCACAGACGAGACCGAGGTTCCTAGGCCAAAGCCACAGCTCCATTGTCATCACAATACACAGGTATTGGATGATCAATGGTAGGAACTTAGTTCATCTCATGGACTCTATTCATCCAGACAACCTCTTTGGCAGCATCGTTGGTAGCAATGTAATTAGCCTCTATCAACGAGTCTGCTATGGTATATAGCTTGGAACCCTTCCAACATACCTTCCCTCCACTGAGGGTAAAGACAAAACCTGAGACTGACTTTCAGTCGTCCTTATCACTCTGGAAGCTCGAATCGGTAAAGAACTCCATCTGGAGTTCGCCGTTACCATACACCAAGAACATCTCTTTAGTCATTCTCAAGCACTTAAGAATGTTCTTCAGTCATCCAGTGGTTTTCCCAAAGATTTTTTCGATACTTATTCACTACACCTAGTGAGTAGGATACATCTGGTCTGGTACATAACATCGCATACATGATTGACCCGTCTGCCAAAGCATAGGGTATCCCTTGTATGCGAGCCCTCTCCAAATCAGTCTCGAGAGATATCACTTTGGAGAGAGTGATTCCTTAACAAGCGGGTACATTACCACGCTTAGAATCATCCATACTAAACCCCTTTAGCATGGTATCTATGTATATGGATTGGGACAATCCCAAATCCATTTAGATCTATCTCTATAGATCTATATCCCCAGGATGTAGCAGACATCAGTTAGATCTTTCATGGAGAACCTGTGTGATAAGAGGTGCTTGACCGAGTGTAGCATAGGAACACCCTTTCCTATCAAGAGTATGTCATCCGCGTACAATACGAGGAAGACAACCATACTCTTTACAACCTTCTTATTTATACATGGTTCATCTACCTTTTTGATGAAGTCAAACTCTTTGACAGCTTCATTAAACCAGATGGTCCATCTCCGCGATGCCTGTTTTAACCCGTAGATGGATTTAAGCAGCTTGCACATGCTTCTGCTGCTCCCACTGTCTATGAAGCCCTCTGGCAGTGTCATATACACGCTCTCTTCTAAATCACGAATTAGAAAAGCGGTTTTTACGTGCAGTCTGCCAGATATCGTAGTCGTGGTATGCATCAATGGCAAGTAGGATCCTGATGGACTTAAGCTTAGCGACAAGTCTAGCTTTGAAAGTCTCTACTTTTCCATCTACACCAAATTATCTTTCTCAAAGATTCTCTTGCTCCCGATGGGTTTTACCCCTTCAGGAGAAACATCCAAAGTCAATACTTTGTTGGTGTACATGGATTCCATCTCAGATCGCATAGCATCCTGCCATTTCACATAGTCTCCACTTATGATGGCCTGCTCGAAACCAGTTGGTTCATCATCTACATGATGCAATCCTTGCTCCCACCATCTACGAGAAAACCGTAATATCTCACAGGTGGATGAGGAACCCAGCAAGATCTGCGGAGTGGCTGCAGTTCGTCGAGGACTATTGAATCCTCCGGTTCCATCAAATCGTCGGTTATAGTTTGTATTGCTGGAACTTCTTCCAGTTCTACCTCTTTGCCACTAATTTTTTTGACAAGAAATTCCTTTTCTAAAAAGGTGGCATGTCGAGAAACAAAACATCTTTTGTTCCTCGGTGTGGTAGAAGATACACCCTCGCAAATGATTGGGATATCCTACAAACTTGCACAGAACTGATCTTGCCTCGAGCTTGTCCGGATTTTGCTTTTCAATATAGGGCGGACAACCCCATATCTTAACCCGTTTAAGAGATGGTCTCTTTCCATTCCATATATGGAGTGGTAAGCAACGGATTTGATCGGTACTCTATTCAATAGGTATGCATCTTTTCAAGTGCATGTCCCTGAAAGGAAATAGGCAACTCAGCAGTACTCATCATAGAGCGCACTATATCTTATAGGGTGCAATTCCTCCATTCCGATATACCGTTGTGCTGTGGTGTATACGGAGGAGTAAACTGAGAGAGAATCTCATTCTCTTTTTAAATAGTCTCGGAATTCCGTACTCCAGTATTCTTCTCCCCGATCATATCGATGGATTTGAATAGCTTTACCCATCTGGTTCTCAACTTCGTACTTATATTCCTTGAAATTCTCAAAAGATTCAGTTTTGTGTTTCAACAAGAACACATGTCCGTGTCTTGAGAGAACATCGGTGAAATGTAATAAAGTACGTGGAACCATCCCTGGCTTGTGTAGACATAGGACCGCATACATCACCATGTATCTGTCCAAGAGTTCAGTAGCTCTTTCTTCGTTTCCAGTAAACGGAGATTTGGTCACCTAGTCTTTAAGACATGACTGGCAAGTTTCATAAGATGTAAATTCGAACGGATTCAAATATGCATCCTTATGGAACTTAAGCTAGTATTGTTTCATCGACATGACCTAGTCTACAATGCCACAAGAAGATTTCGTTCATTTCTGAACTATTCCTCTTGTGTGTTATGTACGTTTGGAACTGTAGTTTGATTCAGAACGTATGCACTATTATACAACATACCTTACCAAATCAACATTTGATTTAAGAAAATATTCACAATATTATTGGTACGAAATAACAGTCGCTAAGAATCAATGTATTACCAGTTAGTAACACCAGGTGATATCTGCCAACTACTTTGGCTGCAACAATTGCACCAGTCTCTACTACTAGAGACATATCACCTTTTTCCAGTTCTCCACCTGTCTATAGCCCATGTAACAAATTACATGTATGGGATCCTGATCCGGTATCCAATACCTAGGACGTAGAGGTAACTGAGAAACAGTTCTTGGTTGCGAACACACCCGAAGACTATGCATCAACATACTTATTCTTCGTTTGGGTGGCGTGGGAATCCGAATATTCCCCTATTTCTTGTTCAGACTTATGACAATCATAAGATAGAGCGGAACCTAGCCTAGTATAATAAGTAGGTTCGGTCAATACATCCATATTATTATCCTGATTAAGGCATTTCATTGGTCGCTACCAGAAGAGAGAGAGAAGGATAATCACTTTGTGTGCGCTCTTTGCAAGATCTGTTTGGTTTTTATCTAATCAGTATGGCTCCCACTGTTTTTATCAAATCTTCCTTCAAACGCTAAAAGGTAAGATTAGCCGGGATTAATTACACCCTACATATTCACCAATCGTTCGGCCAGACAGGTATCGGTACTCCGAGGGAGGTTCCCCGTGCTTTCGCACGGACCTAATTAAAATAAACCTCGTTTCCCTAGAGGCATAACCCCGTTGACACCTTTCTAGACACTTACTGGATTAGCTAATTGTAAAGTGCAAAATTCTCTCAGGAGTAACTCTTTACTCGCAGTGGGTATCGGGATCCAACTATCTCAAAGAAGGTATGCAATCTCATTGCAAATTTCAACACTTGAAATTCCTGATAATGGTTTTTACCACTAGCTTCCTATGACCTTGACGAAGGCCAACAAACCATAGGCCGCTAGTCAAGTTCAACCCGTTCATTTCTTGATTGAATTAAACCCACCCGCACGACCCTTGACGAAGGCCAAAAAAGCCGCGTGACTACCCTAATCCAATCGCATCACATGCTAGCAGATAAGCACTAATCAGCTACCGCACACTACGCCTTGACGAAGGCCAACAAACGTAGAACGAATACTAAAATAGTACTTATTTGAAATGACGGAGGCTACGCAGGTTTTTTAAGAAAATCACGAGCGTAATGAACTTGATATCATTGTAGAATCTGGTGATTTAGAAAAGGAGTGTTTTTTAGGCTTTTGTAGCTTCGCTAAAGAGGTCACTCCCGGTGAAGGGATCTCGGCTCTTTCCTCATCAAATGAGGTGCAGGATATTCAGGAATACCATTATACAAAGCAAGAACTAGAGAAGCTATCATAAACAAAACCGAGTGGGTTGTAGCATTTGCTAGTTTCGCTAAAGAGGTCATTCCTGGTGAAAAGATCTCGGCTCTTTCCTCATCGAATGAGGTGCTGGATATTCATCAAGGAATACCGTTATGCAAAGCAAAAACTAGAGCTATCCTTTTTGAAATTTTGATTCTACAGCATCTTTAGGTTTCTTTCTTTTCATTAATCTCATTAATGAATTCCCATCATCTAATGTTTCCTAAACATTACAGAAAAGTGAAACGAAAATAGAACGTACGTTTATGCCATCTGCATTCACCACGGGGCCCGATCATGCATCGTTAGGTTACTTAACTACCGGCAGAGCGGGGGCTGGACTACCGCGGGTGCAAAACATAAGCAACGTTTATTATATATCATATATATAATATTACATTCGTCCCACGCAGTTATATGATCAACATCACAGAATCAAGTAGCAGAAGCAACATATTAAATATTGGATATACTAAGATGTCCGTGTTTTAAATTTAGCCAGTAATGTAAAACACGGATTCCACGGTCGTGATAAATAGCCAAACCCACATCCCTAGACACCTACGAGAGCGGCAAGTAACCCTACCAATTGTAGAGTTAGGAGACATGGTCTCAACTCCTTGAGATGGTCTCCCACTGGACTCTAGAACCCGGTTACTTGTGCTCCCCGCCTTAGGTCTATCCTAATGCGGAAAAGTAAATAATATACAACAGTGACAACATCCTCAACCCGGAAGCGCCCCAATAAAAGAATATTACATACAGATTTTACATGAATGAAAATAAAAACTCTCATCTCACATATAACCCCCGGCTATTCTTTCACGACGATCCAATAAATCATATCAACAACAACACATGATATCGCATATCATCAACGTAAACAAATATGCGTATCCCTAAAACTTGTTGACATATAGCAACGAGATTGGGATACCCCACATATTACACTTACAGTCGCAGAAAAGAAAACAGAAAACTACAATAATTAGAATCCGCAATATTCTTAGACATCATAAACCCGGAATATCTCATATTCCGGATTTCATGCCTATCTTTATAAAACTTGTATTTTAGTCTCAAATTGAAAACTCTTTTCAATTGGTTGTCGGATAATTCAACAAGATTCCCGACTTAGTGATCGCGTACAATACGCAATTGCGACAGAGTTTTGATCCGAATCAAAACTTCGTGGCAATCGATCAATTGAGACTAAACGGTTAGGTATACAATATACTAACTAGTTTTCATAAAACTAATTAATCTGGATTCTAATAATTGTATCACACATCACAAAGCTTGTAAAGTAACCGCGACATTACAATTCCGCAAGCAATTAGCAAATTAAACCAATTTTTCCAAGACATGAAAAATCCAGTGAGCTAAAGTTCCAAAACCGATCGTTTTAAGCCAATCCGGGAGTCGAAACGAACTCGAAACCCGCCCGAATTTTCGCAGAGGCGAAGATCCCAAAATTAACTATCGAATGAGGGGCCTCGGAGGGTACCCACCCCCGGGGGCAACCTCGAAATGGCCCCTAGGGGAAGGCAGACCCGAGAGCACCCAGTTGGGGTGGTCTCGGGTCACCCACCCCCAAAGCCACCTTGTGGTGGTCTTGGGGTGTGGGTCCGACCTCTGGTACCCCCGGGTGTGCCCGGGGTCCGCACGCTCCACCTCGCGGCTTCTCGGTTCAAACTGTGAGCCTGTGGGGTGTGCAAACAACTCAAAACATCATTTTGGAAACTGTTTTTATCGGCAGTTTTTGCGCGACAAAAACGACGGATTTCTAACGTCGCCACAAGTTACTATAATGTTCTTTCTTGGCTCTGAGACCATGAAAGTCGACCCTAGCACCACCATGAGGTTTTAGTAGCATCAAGCATGCCAAATATTAATTTTTATTAGGTGCTAAGTTAGACTATACAAGATTTTTGCTAGAATATTAGGATTTGCTATGATGATATGAACAACTAGAGCAAGTGAAAGATGGCTATACTCTCGTAGATCGAGTCCTTCACTTCACATGCTCCATGTAGTAGTCCCGCGACTCCACTAGGCTCCACTTGAGGCTTTGGACGAGCTTCCTCCGATGACCTTCGTGCCGAAGATGATCCACGCGAAGTCCCTCTACCTCAAGCTACCTCTACACTAAACTCTTTAGCGTAGTAAACACGCTACACTCGATCGCTAGTCAAGTGTAGGATGGTGAAGTAGGGGATGTTAAAAGCTCACAAGTTTGTGTTCAAGCTTCATGGTTCACATCACATGTGAGGGTTGAAGCTTGAACTATAGCAATTGAGGAAGAAGAAGAAGCTAAAGAGCAACCATGGGAGCAACTCATGAAAATAGCTAAGTGTTGAATGAGCAAAGAATGAATGGCAACACTTGACCCCCACTCATTCAAGCATGGAATTTTGCAATATAAAATTGCAACCATGCTTGAATAGTGAGTCAAGATGAATAAACAAATATAAATCCCATGCTTGCAACCATGCTCTCATTTTCCACCTCATTTCTATTTTCACAAAAAAGAATTTTATGCCATGCTTCATTATTATATATATATATATATATATATATATATATATATATATATATATATATATATATATATATATATAATGGAAGAATAATTAGTGAGCTAATGATATTAGTTAAGATATAATTATATTAAATATAATATATATCACATTATTAAATCAACACTTAATTTAATAATCCGGTTATATCACATATGACCGACTAATATCATTTGTCTGTATATCACATTATCAAATCAACACTTGATTCGACAATCTGGTTATATCATATATAACCTACCGATAACAGATACTGCCAGATTACAATACGATATCACATACATGTATTTAATCAGGACCACACATATATCACATATGTGTCTTACTTCGTTTCGCTTGAATCAGGGAACTTCTGTGTGGGACTCTAATACTCATTTCGCTTGAAGGAAGAATGTTTCTTCTGTCATGAGAAGGATCATTAGAAGAAAGATTGCAGGGCTTGGAAAGCCCAGAACCAGGGTGTGAAGCAGGTTGTGGCTTTAGCTTCAAGTGTGTTTGTGATTGAAAATTGTCTGTCAATCACCTTTTTCTATTTTCCACCTCATTTCTATTTTCACAAAAAAGAATTTTATGCCATGCTTCATTATATATATATATATATATATATATATATATATAAAGGAAGAATAATTAGTGAGCTAATGATATTAGTTAAGATATAATTATATCAAATATAATATATATCACATTATTAAATCAACACTTGATTTAATAATCCGGTTATATCACATATGACCGACTAATATCATTTGTCTGTATATCACATTATCAAATCAACACTTGATTCGACAATCTGGTTATATCACATATAACCGACCGATAACAGATAACTGCCAGATTACAATACGGTATCACATACATGTATTTAATCAGGACCACACATATATCGCATATGTGTCATACTTCATTTCACTTGAACCAGGGAACTTCTGTGTCGGACTCTAATACTCGTTTCTCTTGAAGGAAGAATGTTTCTTCTGTCATAAGAAGGGTCATTGGAAGAAAGATTGCAGAGCCTGGAAAGCCCAAAACCAGGGTGCGAAACAGGTTGTGGCATTAGCTTCAAGTGTGTTTGTGATTGAAAATTGTCTGGCAATCAACCCTACTACCTGGGTATTGGATACCGGATCAGGATCTCATATCTGTAATTCTTTGCAGACAATGAGAAACCGTAGAGTTTTGAATGCGGATGATATGACCCTCAGGGTTGCTAACAGAGCAAGCGTGTATGCTGTGTCCGTAGGGGAATATCACTTAGAATTGACAAGTGGACGTGTTTTGGTTTTGCGCAACTGTTTTTATGTACCTAGTTTGACTTGTAATATCATTTATGTATCTTTGTTATCTAAAGAAGGTTATGATTTTACATTTGTAAGCGATGTCGTATACATCCACCTTAATCATGTTTTGATTGGATCGGGTACACTAAACAACGGTATATACGTATTAAACCAACTACAAGTTTTCAATGTCCAGAACACACACAAAAGAATGTCTCCAGAATTAAATCAAGCTTTCTTATGGCATTGTAGACTGGGTCACATCAACGAAACACGGTTAACCAAGTTACACAAAGAGAGATATTTGGATCCGTTCGAATATCAGTCTTATACAACTTGTCAATCATGTCTCAAAGGAAAGATGACAAAGACTCCGTTCACTGGACACGAAGTAAGAACGAGCGAGCTCTTAGGACTCATACACAGCGACGTGTTTGGTCCAATGTCTACACATGCAAGAAATGGTTATTCCTATTTCATTACTTTTATGGATGATTTCTCTAGGTATGAACATGTCTTCTTGATGAAAGATAAATCCGAGGCCTTTGAAAAATTCCGAGAATATAAGAATGAAGTAGAAAAATAAACCGGAAAAAGTATCAAGACACTGAGATCTGATCGAGGTGATGAATACTTGAGTGCCGAGTTCCTGGATTACCTAAAAGAGAATGGAATTCTCTCTCAGCTTACTTCTCCATACACGCCAGAACACAACGGTGTATCGGAGAGACGGAACCGAACCTTATTGTATATGATACGTTCCATGATGAGTAACGCTGAGTTACCGCGATCATTCTGGGTCTATGTACTAGAATCAGCTGCATATCTTTTGAACAAGATTCCTATCAAGACTGTACCTACCACACCATATCAGATGTGGAATGGGAAGAAACCCTATCTTCAGTATCTGAAGATATAGGAATGTCCAGTTTTTGTCAAAAAGCAGCATGCAGACAAGCTCGAGGCACGCTCAGTACTGTGTAAGTTTGTGGGATACCCAAAGAACTCCAGGGGTATCTTTTCTATTACGCAGAGAAACAAAAGGTTTTTGTTTCTCGTCATGCCCATTTCTTGGAAACTCAATTTTTAAAAAAAGAGATAAGTAGGAGCGCAAGAGAACTGGAAGAAATTCTAGAACCACAAGCTATTACTGAAAGCATAGTGGAATCAGAAGTTTCAAAAGAACACGACATCCCTGTGCCACTCCGCAGGAGTAGTAGGCAGTCTCATTCGCCCGAGAGATACTACGGTTTTCTCGTGGACGGGGATAGAGAGGATTACATTATTGACAATGATGAGCCAACTAGCTTCCAGCAAGCTATTCAGAGCAGAGACTCCGTAAAATGGTTGGATGCAATGCGGACCGAGATGGAGTCCATGTACACCAACAAAGTATGGACTTTGGACATTGCTCCAGAAGGGGGTAAAACTCGTAGGCTGCAAATGGATCTTCAGAAAGAAGATTGGTGTAGATGGACAGGTTGAAACCTATAAGGCTAGACTTGTTGCAAAAGGTTTTCGTCAAAGACCGGGGTTGGACTATGATGGATCTTTTTCTCCAGTGGCTATGCTCAAATCCATTCGGATCCTTCTTGCCATTGCTGCCTTCCACGATTATGTGATTTGGCAGATGGACGTAAAGACCGCTTTTCTAAATGGAAATTTGGAAGAGTGCGTCTATATGGATCAGCCATAGAGTTTCATTCAGAGTGGGAGCAGCAAGAAAGTGTGCAAGTTGCTTAAATCCGTTTATGGATTAAATCAGGCATCGCGGAGTTAGAACATCTGTTTTGATGAGACGGTCAAAGAATTTGACTTTATCAAAAATCCAGATGAACCATGTATTTATAGTAAGATTGTAGCAAGAACTGATGTATTCCTCGTCTTGTACGTGGATGACATTCTCTTGATAGGAAATGACATTCCTATGCTACAATCTGTCAAAGGATTCTTGTCACAAAGGTTCTCCATAAAAGACCTGGGTGATGCCTCTTACAATCTGAGGATCCAGATCTATCGTGATAGATCTAAGAGGATGTTAGGACTTTCACAGTCCAGGTACATCAACACAATACTTAAAATATTCGGTATGGAAGATTCGAAGCGTGGTAATCTACCGGCTTGTCACGGAATCACCCTCTCCAAAGAGATGTCTCCCAAGAATGATTTGGAAAGGGATCGCATGTCAGCTATACCCTACGCTTCTGCGGTAGGCTCTATAATGTATGTGATATTGTGTACCAGACCAGATGTTGCTTACGCACTAAACATGGTAAGCCGGTATCGGTCAAACCCTGAGAAGAAGCACTGGATAGCAATAAAGAACATTCTCAAGTACCTGAGAAGGGCTAATGGGATGTTCTTGGTGTACAACGGAAAAGACCTCCAGATCGAGGCCTTAGCTGACTCCAGTTTCCAGAGTGACAAGGATGACTCCAAGTCCATGTCGGGTTATGTCTTTACCCTCAATAGAGGGGCGATCTGTTGGAAGAGCTCCAAACAGGACACCGTTGCTGACTCGACGATTGAAGCGGAGTATATCGCCGCATGTGATGCCGCAAAAGAAGCAATCTGGATGAGGAAGTTCTTAACAGAACTTCAGGTGGTTTCGTCCATTGTTGATCCAATACCTCTGTATTGTGACAACGGGGCCATAGCTTTAGCGAAGGAACCCAGGTCCCATCAGAAGTCCAGACATATCTTGAGACGGTATCACATGATCAGGGAGATCGTGGATCGCCGGGAGATCGAGATGCAGAGAGTTGCTACGGAGAACAACACTGCAGATCCATTCACAAAGGTCATCCCTCAGACGCGGTTCGAGAGGCTATTGGAGATAATATGTCTGCGATACGCCAACACATGGCCTTAGTACAAGTGGAAGATTGTTAGTGTTATATGCCCTAGAGGCCATTATTGTATAGTACTAGTTTGTATATTACATTTTGGAAGCTTAGGATATACACAGATTTTATGACAGTCTTGCTCAATATGGCAGTATGCTACTTGGTTTGTTTCTATCTTAATATGTGTATATGTTTCTTTTAACGTATCGCTAATACATATTGGTATAGCTCTTAGGATCTTTGCTTGATTACCAGCGTTGTGATGGCAGTCACACTAGTGGGGGCTGGGTAATCTATAAGCACATCCTTATACAGGTCCCTAGTCGTAAGATTTTCGAAACAGGGCATCGATACTCCAGAGTAGACTAGTATATACGTTTCTCATCCCAGCAGGGGAGATGGTCTGTCCCACGGCCATTAGTACGTCGTACTGGAGATAATATGCAGGTGCTCATTGGGTTATGAGTTACACTGGACGGACTCGTGGGGAACTGTTGGTACTATACCTATCGTTAGGTGGCAGTTCCCAGGTGACATAAGTACGGTACCGTTGACTTGACACTGCTATTGCGCCTCGAGTGTGTTCCCACTGTTCTTTAATTACTACCCTACCGCGGCTCTGATGAGTCGTGCAAACAGGTAATAGTTGGATGCAGTGCCGAAGCACTTGGAGGCAGTGGCGGTTAGATATGATTCGTCTTTCCCGGTGTTGGGGGTTGATGTCACGCTGTGATTCAGAAAGCCATTATACAAAGTCCCTGGCCAGGACAAGCGAGATTTACTGGTAGGTACTCCAGTAGTTTCTCATGGTGTTTTGGACTACACTCCGACACGACTTATTGCGCCATTAGGCGTCTGACGTTTACCGTCACCTAGGCCCGATATGCGATACTCTTAGACGAACAAACCGGACTGTACAAAGATTGCCGTAGATAGGCTCAGTAGAAGTTCGGATGAGTTTGCCCATCGGTCTTCTTATCGACAGATACCTGGATAGCCGTTACGTACAGCTAGTAACGCTGATGGCTTGCGGTTAAACCCATTGCCAGTATAGTGTCGAGTCTTTAAAGTCCCACACAGAGGGTTTCCCTGCTTCGGGCAAAACGATGTAGATGTCGTATG
This sequence comes from Agapanthus africanus, assembly GCA_030015575.1. Lineage (NCBI taxonomy): Eukaryota > Viridiplantae > Streptophyta > Magnoliopsida > Asparagales > Amaryllidaceae > Agapanthus > Agapanthus africanus. The sequence continues at coordinate 335,514,704 of JASDDO010000031.1, forward strand.
GTTTTACGACAGAGTTCGAAAATATACGTGTACTTGTGCACGTATGATGTTCGGACGGTTTATACTAGTGGGCTTTGGTTTAAGACAGATCCTAGTATTAGATTATTGGATTAGTTTCGTCTCTTTGTATTCGTGTTTCTCGGAATATGGATATGGGTATGTATATACGGATGATAGGCATTCTTGTAATTCTCTCAAGATTGCTTTTAGAAGGAGACATCTCATTAGGGTTTTTATTATTTGATTAAAACAATTATGAGATGAAGGAAATGAATTGTTATTTTTATATGATAATTGAAGCATGGCTACTTGGTTTGACTATTGAGGCATGGATTGACTTAGATATTTTGTGAGATATTTTTGTAGCATAGATATTTTGTGTGAGATATTTTTTTGAGCATGCTTATAGTCATATCAAGAGCCATATTCTATTATCATTACCAAAAACACTTTCTCTTTCCTCAAGCTCTCTCTTCTTCTTCCTCTCAACCCTTATTGTCTCAATTGTTGAGAATTCTAGTGTTAGTGAGACTTAGCTATCCAAAATCACTCTCTACTCACTCTAGGCTACTTATTAGCACACTAAATATCCTAGTTACCTTATCTTAGAGGTAGAAGCTCAAGGTAGACACTCTCGGGTGGATCTTCATCGACTCGAGAAGGCCGACGAGAAGGCACGATCCCTACACACTCCAAGAAGCTCACAAGAAGAAGGACTAGTAGCTTGAGGTATAACTCTCTTACAAAGTAGTTAAACCTCATAGTTTGTTAGCTAGTTAGGGTTTAGTATCGATCCTGGAGTTTATTCGACATTATGATGCATATAAAAATCGTTTTTTTGCAAACTCAGTGTCCCCGCGAACACGTGGGGTGCGTGGCATCGACTTGCAAACCTAACCATCACCCTCTTAATACCATGATCACTCTCTACTAATTAATTTTGGCAGCATAGAGTACATATGAGTGGTCCTATTTTATAGGCAAGCCTTAATCCTATAAAAAAGATAAGAGATAAATCTAAATTTATCAAAACGGATATGCTGCAGATTTGCCGTCGACAGACGTCTAACCCATACTTGGGCAGACGTCAGTCTCCAATCTGTATCCTTTCGTTTTCCTTGTTCAGACATCTGTCATGTCCCTAGACGTTTGTTCTAAAGCCTCGGGTTGGGCTTCATTTGCTTCACCAGATGTCTGAACCACACTTGGTTAGATATTTGGCCTTCAGTCTCGGGTCAGGGCTTGATCTTCTGCAGACATGTACCGTGCTGGCCTTCAGACATCTGTCTTTGCTCTGTGTTTCTGACATTTTATGTCCAGACGTTTGCCCTTGTCTTTGGCAGACGTCTGACCTGATGCATTCTTCACAATTTCTAACGATCTCCCACTTGAAGATACTTCAACCATGATTCTCAACTCTAGTGGACTTTACATGACTTCTCTCCACCCTCTCCTTATCAGATTTTTATAGAGAGGTTCACCAAATCGTAACAAAGCTCCAGCTTGTCTTTGTCTACGACTTTAGGGAACATATCCGCCGGATTCTTTTCTACCGCGATCTTTGGAATGTCAACCCGCCTTCTTCAACCGTAATGCGAATGAAATGATACCGCACTTTGATGTGCTTCGTCCGAGAGTTATATACCGCGTTCTTTGCCAAATGTATCGCGTTTTGACCGTTGCTCTAAAAGGTGTTAGTCTTGCTTCTTGCTCAATTCTTCAAGTAACCCTTACAACTATATCATCTCCTTACTGGATTTTATGATCGCCGCGTATTCAGCTTCCGTAGTCGACAATGCCATCACTTTCTGTAATTGAGAGACCCAACTCACCGATGTTCTTCCAACAGTAAACACGTACCCCGTATGCTCTTCCCGCTATCTCGATCATCCGAGTAGTCCGTAACCTTGCACTTTTAGAGAGTCACTCCCGAAACATAAGTATTGATTTGATGTACCCCTTAGATACCTCAACATCCACTTCACTGCATTCCAATGCTTCTTACCCAGGTTTTGCATATACCTGCTAACAACTTCCACTACATGTGCAATATCAGGTCTCGTGCTTACCATCGCATACATCAAACTCCTCACCGCAAATGCATAAGGCATGCTCGTCATCTCATCTATTTTCTTTTGATTTGTTGGGCACAACCCCTTACTGAGTTTGAAATGTTTCGCTAAGGGCGTAGTTACCGGCTTTGACTTGTCCATATTGAACCACTTCGAAACCTTTTCAATGTAGTCCCTTTGCGATAACCACAACTTTCGCTGCTTCCTATCTCTCACGATCTTCATAACCAAGATTTGCTTTGCCGCTCCCAAATCCTTCATGAAGAATTTTTCAGCCATCTTCTTCAAACTTTGAATCATCTCGAAATTCGGACTAGCTACTAGCATATCAACGTATAGTGATAGAATAATAAAGTCGTCGTCCTTAAAAATTTGAACATAAAAGCAATGATCTGATTCACAGTGCACAAATTCTGTCTCCAGCATAAATTGACCGGACTTGAGATACCAATGTCTAAAAGCTTGCTTAAGGTCGTACAAACTCTTCCGCGGTTTATACACCATAGTTTCTTTCCCCTTCACTTCGTATCCCGGTGGCTGAATCATATAGATCTCCTCTAAGTCTCCATAAAGGAACACGGTCTTGACATCCAGCTGCTCTAAGTGCAAGTCCTCCACTGCCACGATACTAAGAACATCCGAATAGATGTAATCTTTACAACAAGGGAAAATATTTCTTAATAGTCAATACCTTGCTTTTGTGTGTAACTTTTGACTACCAAACGAACCTTATACCGCTTCACACCATCAGTCTTATCTTTAATACTATACACCTATCTGTTTAGCAACGCTTTACGACCCTTGGGTAGCTTTACTAGTTCCCACGTACGGTTCTTCTTCAAAGAATCCATCTTCTCGTCCATAGTTTGCTCCTACTGCTTTCTAGAACCGTCGCTTCTTGCTTCTTTAAGGGATTCAAGCTCTTCCGAATCTGTGTACATCAAGAAGTCAGTAACAAGTCTATCAGGTAGCCTCCTATCTTGCAAAGATCTCCTCAGAACTGGTACATCTGGTTGCTGAACATAGTCACCATCATGTTCTTGAACCTGATCCTGCACTACAGCTTCGTCCAAATTCTGATCTACACTTGTAGACACCTGATTGCTCTCTTGAATTCCATCTAGCTCGACGAACTCATGTACTGCACCTTCTTTAGCTTGCTTTTCTTCTTTGTACAAGTGTTGCTCGTCAAAGACGATGTTCCGATTTCGTATTACCTTCTTATTTGCATAGTCCCACATCCGATATTCGAACTCGTCTATGTTGGGTTATGCCAGCGCCCTGGCCATTTACCGTGACCGTTTGGGGAACAAATATTTTATAAACTGACGCTAGAACAACCCGATAACCCGGATCTACCATAAACCTAAAGCTAGGAAACATAAAAGGAGTTAGAATGGTTATACCGAATGATCCGTGTCCTTCGGTCTTTAACCATCTTCCTAAACTCCTAGAGGCCTCCATGATCAAGCTTGATGGTCGGTCTCCTTCAGTCCAAGATGATCCACCTGAGGATTTGTAGTTCGAGCTCCTACCTCAATAACCGAGGTAACTAGGGTACCTAGTTCGCTAAACTAGATAACCTAAAAGATGTAGAGTCTAATGATAGATTAATATGCCTCCAAACATCCGAGATTTCTCAACACATGAGACTTTTAGGATGGAGGTAGAAGAAGAAAGCAAGAGAGGATGAGAGTGTTGTGTGAAGCAACCACCATCAAAATGGCTAAATGTTGTGAACAATATCAAGCCTCACAAAATATCTCACAACACAAATATCAAGCATGCCACAATAGTAACTCATGAGTCACCACATTAGTCACCAAGTGAGTCATGCTTCATTTAAAGCCAATAACACCTCACCTTCCACCTCATTAACCATTTAACTAAATGGTTAAAACTAAATGAGGTGTCTTCTTCTAGAAGCACCTTCTAATAAATTACAAGAATGCCCCTCATCCGTATATACATACCCGTATTTGTATTCCGAAAAATACGAATACAAAGAGACGAAAATAATCCAACAATCAAATAATAGAATCCGGCTTAAACCAAAGCCAACTGGTATAATCCGTCTGAATCATGATACGTGCACATGTGCACGTATATGATCGAACCCTGTCGTAAAACCATACGGCCTCTACATCGTTTCGCCCGAAACAGGAAAACCCTCTGTGTGGGGCTCTAAAGACTCATCAATACGCCGGCAGTGGGTTTAACCATAAGCATGCCAGCGGCACTAGCTGTACGTAACGGCTACTCAGGTAGTGAGCGAAAGGAAGACCGACGAGCAAACTCATCCGAACCCCTACTGAGCCTGTCTGTGACAATCTCCGTACAGTCCAGTCTGTTCGACTAAGAGTATCGCATATCGTGTCTAGGGGGTGGATAAAGTCAGACCCCTAATAACGCGACATTCATGTCGGTATGAAGCCCATCACCAACTAAGAAACTACTGATCCAAATGAGTAATTCTCGTCTACCTAGGCCGAGCATTTCTGGTGATGGCCACCCGTGCACAACGCGACATCAACCCCCAATACCGGGAGAGACGAATCCCCGACGATCTGCTCACTACCTCCATGTGGATTGAGACCGTACCTAACTAAAACCTATTTGCACGACTCCTTTGAGCCGTGGTAAGGTAGCAATCAAAGTACAGTGGGAACTCACACGAGACAAATGACGAAATCAGGTCGACAGACTAACCTGTACACATGTCACCTGGAAACTGCTATCTGAAAATAGGTATAATACCAACTAGCAGGTTCCCGACGAGTCCGTCCAGTGTACTCATAACCCAATGAACACATGTATACTATCTTAGGTGACAAACTGACACCAATGGCTTGTGAGACCGACTACCGCCCCTCGTCGAGCTCTCGATAAGTATACACCAGTCTACTCTGGAGTATCCATGCCCAATCTCGATACTCCCGCAACTAGGGACATTTAAGAATGTGCTTATAGACCACCAAGCTCCCACATATATGATCGCCATCATAATGGTGGTAGTCAAGCAAGAATCATATGGGCTCTATCAACATGTAATAGTGATCTATAATACCACATAAAGCATGTACATGATGATAAAGAAAAACCAGATAGCATACTATCATTTTGAGTAAGATTGTTCTACCCGTATAGGTCCTCCCTCAATCATCACAATCGCATGTCTGCGATTCAATAATTGACTTGAGGGCACTATAGACAACAATCTCCCACTTGCACTTAGAGGATGATTATTGCGGTGTCGCATACTCACAGCCCGTGTGATACCGAACACCCAACTTCTCTACTAATCAGTTTCGCAAAGCCCATTTGTGAAACTATTGTGTTCGAGAAATAGCCTCAGTGAGTAGATCCGCTCCATTGTTTCTTTCTTTATCTCTCTATATCTCAACTTCGCGGAGAAAGACCATCTCCCGAAATGAGCAATATCTGTCTTAGAATTTGTCTGGATATCTGATGGAACCCATTTCATAAATGAACTCCAAATCCAACAAACTTCTTAGACCGTATCAACCACTGAATTTAATCAGTATCATACGCCATGTCTTCTTCAGTATCCGCTTGGACCACCTATCCAATATACTATTCATCATAAGAAGGGAAACTATAACTCTGACAGCCTATCTGTCATTCAGGTCACCTTGAAAGTCTGAAATGATAACCGCCTCCCGAAAGAAGCTTCTGTTACCATATACTAAGAGCATCCACTTATGTTCATAACTGCTTCCCAATGTTTCTCCAGGATTGGATTAATATATATGCTTATTGCAGCTAGTACAAAATCAATATCTGGTGTAGTACTTGACATCTCATGATTGACTCAATTGCCTAAGCAAGTGATATATCAATCATACAAATCTCTCTCATCATCAGTCTAGAAGATATCTCTTTAGAGAGGGTGACTTCATCACTTGCAGGTATACCACCATGCCAGGAGTCGTCCATTCTAAAACACTTTTAGAATAATGTCAAAGTATCCAAATTGGGACACTTCCCAAATTTAGATCTAAAACCATAAATCTAGTTATCAGAATCCCTGATATTTTATCCATATCCTATGTGGAGAAACACCTTATGACAACCACAGTATAACCGATTTTAGTATAGGAAGATCTCTTCCTATCAAGTGCATGTCACCCAAATATCAGGACATCACTCGCTACTACCTTCTTATCAGATCCACCTCTTATTCTGATGAAGTCAAACTTTATGACTGTCATATCAAAAATAGATGATCTATCTCCGTTATACCTGCTTTAGTCTATAAATAGACATAAGCTACATGCCCACTATGCTTCCGCTGCTCCCACTGACTACAACAATCCTCTGGCGGAGTCATATACCCGTGCACTTCTAAAGTTAATTTAGAACGGCATTATACTCATCCTTCTGCCGGATCTCATAGTCTAGAACAGCAATAGTGATAAGTTTAGGTAATCATAAACCTCCCTGTCGCCGTCTTTGAGGAGAGAGAAGTACCTCTTGGGTGCCTGAGCTTACCCACCATTTCTACGGAGTGGCTAATAGATCGTCGAATACAATTGAATCCTCAGGTTCTATTAAATTTTCACTAATCGTTTGTGGTTCTGCAATTACTTCCGGTTCTACCATACTCCCACTAATATTTTCTGAAAAGAATACATTTTACTAAAACTGGTGGCGAGACAAGAATAAATATAACTATTGATCTTCCAGTTGGTAGAGTGTTAACCCTCGTCAAAGCCCGGGATAACCTACAAACTGCCATTACCGAAACGTGCCTTGAGTTTATCCAGATTCTGATTTTAAGTATAAGCCGGACAACTCCATATACCTTAACATCGTTAAGATATGAATCCATTCTATATCCACTATAGAAACAGACACTAATTTAATTGGAACCAGATTCAAAAATCATGCAGCTGTTTCCAGTGCATATCAACTAAATGGAAGGAGGCCGAGCAGCATTACTCATCAAGGAATACACCCACGTACGTTAACCCGAAAGAGAAGCAAGTTCTCAAAACCATTACTTACGACGGAATACCTAGCACAAGTATCTACATCTTCGATCACCTTGAAGAATCCTGATACTTGCAACATATAGTTCTCTAATTTATTCTTATACCTATAACTTCTCAATATTTGGATCCTGTATTTCAACGAAATACTAGTCTAAAACTAGAGAAGTCAAAAGCAAACAGAATATAGTACGAGTATCAACCCCTTTGTCCTAATGGACATCGGACAACATACAATACTTTGTATAAGTCCTCTGAGCAACTCAAACCCTGTGCGTCGTAGGTTGAAAACTATGCTATGGTTAAGAAGAATTACACCGTTGTGTAAGTCAACGGTAGCGCTCCGGCCGTCCAACAGACGCCAAATGCGGAACAAAAACTTTTTACAACTGGCGCTAACGCGTACTATAACCCGGATCTGCCATTAAAGCTAAACTAACAAACTACAAAGTGGGTAGAAATGTTATACCGAATGATCCGAGTCCTTCGGTCTTCAACCATCATCACACGCTTTGTTGCGGCTGCTCCGATCTCCTGAAACTCCAGTCTTGTCGTCCAGGTGGCACCACATCGACGGATCTTTAAACGGGCTCCCGCCTCTGAACCGAGGCAACTCGGTCGTCAAGTTTGCTAAAAAAGACGACCAAGATGATGTAGAGAATGAGTAGAACACTTTGTCTCACTTCGTCCAAAGTCATGGACGAACGGTTAATGAAGTTGTCTTTTATGGAATCGGGTAAATGGGAAATGAGTAGATTAATTTCCATGAACCATAATCTTTTTTCTCTCAAATGAACAATATCTATTCTCACAAGAGAATGGCCGGCCTCATATAGGAGGAGGGGTAAGTGTAGGAGAGAGAGGGAGGTGACCATTAGCATAAATGAGAAGATGAGTCATATAACCTTGTCACCAAAAACCATTAATGAACTAATGAATCATCTTAACCTAGTCATCAAAGCATTTAATGCACATTTAAAGCAACCATGAGTCACTAATCCTAGTCATCATCTAGAAACTTCTAGAAGCATGACCCACCCTCATGACTCACCCAAATGACGAAAAGATAAATCCGTATTTAACCGAATGTTAAATACGGGTGATAGAAAACTGGAAACTGGCAACTTCCAAAAGCGATCCTGAAACGAATTTCAGGATAACCCCGTATCATTATAAACATACCCGCATTTGTATTACGACCGAATACAAATGCAACTGAGACAAAGATATTATATCTACACAGTATAATACTTGGATCCGGCTTTAAACCAAAGCCTACCAGTATTATCTGCCCGAAATATGACACGTGCGTAAACGCACGTGCATTTTCCGAACCTTGCCATAAAACCATACGGCCTCTACAACGTTTCACCCGAACTTGGGAAACGGTCTGTGGGGGACTCTAATGACACATCAACACACTGGCACTGGGTATAACCTCTAGCACGTCAGAGATACTAGCTGTACGTAACGGTTGCCTATGTATTGATTGGAAGGGAAGCTGACGAGCGAACTCATCCATAAACCCTACTGAGCCTGACAGTGACAATATACATACAGTCCGGTCCGTTCGTCTAAAGAGTATCGCATATCGAGTCTAGGGGTGGATAAAGTCAGACCTCTAATAGCGCGATAAATCGTGTCGGCATGAAGCCCATCACCATCTAAGAAACTACTGATCCAAATCAGTAATTCTCCACTACCTCGGCCGAGGATTTCTAGTGATGGCCACCCGTGCACTGTGCGACATCAACCCCCAATACCGGGAGAGACGAATCCCCGACGATCCGCTCACTGCCTCCATGTGGCTCGGGACTGTACCCAAAAAATACCTGTTTGCACGTCTCCTTTGAGCGTGGTAGGGTAGGAATCAAAGCACAGTGGGAACTCACACGAGACAAATGACGATCTCAGGTAGACAAACTAACATGTACATATGTCACCTGGGAACTGCTATCTGACGATATGTATAATACGAACTAGCATGTTCCCGGCGAGTCTTGTCCGGTGTACTCATAACCTAATGAGCAATGTATACATTTTAGGTGAACCAACTGACACCAATGGCTTGTGAGACCGGCCATTGCCCCTCGTCGGGGTCTCGACTGTATACACTAGTCTACTCTGGAGTATCGATGCCCTGTCTTGAAACTCCCACGACTAGGGACACTTTAAGGATGTGCTTATAGACCCCAGCTCCCACGTATATGATCACCATCATACTGCTGGCTATCAAGCAGAATCCTATGGGCCCTATCATCATGCAATAGTGAACTAAAGCATGTATACGATGATAAAGACAAACCAGATAGCATACTATCATCTCGAGCAAGACTGTCATATCGGTATAGGTCCTGCCTCAATCATTGCAATCACGTACCTGCAATCCAATAATTGACTTTGAGGGCACTATCTCCAACAATCTCCCACTTGCACTTAAGGCTAATTATTGCGATGTCGCACCCACAGCCCGTGTGATACCGAACATCCAACTCCTCTACTAATCAGTTTCACAAAGCTAGTTTGTAAAACTCTTGTGTTCGAGAAATAGCCTCAGTGAGTGGATCCGCCCTGATGTTTCTTTCTATGTCTCTCTTAATCTCAAGTTCGCGGAGAAAGCCATCTCCCGAATCGAGTAATTCCTGTCTTAGAATGTCTGAATATCTGATGGGACCTAGTTCATAAATGAACTCAAAATCCAAACTTCTTAGACTTTATTGATAACTGAACCTAATCAGTATCCAGCACCATACCTCCCACAGTATCCTCTTGGACCACCTGTCCATAATACTGTCCCTCGTCAGAGGGAAAACTATAACTCTGACAATCACTCTGTCATCCATGTCACTTTTGAAGCCTGGAATGATAACCGTCTCCCGAAGGAGGCTGCCGTCATCAAATCCGTAGAACAAGCACTTATGTTCTAAAACGGCTTCCTTATGTTTCTCCAGAATTGGATTAATAAAAACTTATTGCATCTAGTGCAAAAACAACATCTGGTGTGGTACTTGACATCTCATGATTGACTCAATTGCCTAAGCAAGTGATCTGCCAATTATGCACATCCCTCTCTCCTTTAGTCTCTAAGACACCTTTAGAGAGGATGACTCCATCACCTGCAGGTACACCACCATGCCAGGAGTCATCTAATCTAAAATACCATTAGAACATTGTCAAAGTACCCATATTGGGAAACTACCCAAACCTAGATCTAAAACCATAGATCTAGTAACCAGAATGTCAGATATTATATCCATATCCTGTCTGGAGAAACAAGTGTGTGATGACCACAGTACAACCGATCGTAGTATAGGAATTTTACTTCCTACTCTGTGTATGTCATCCAAATACCAGGACATCACACCCTACTACCTTCTTAACAGATCCATCCTCTATTCTGATAAAGTCAAAGCCATGACTCTTATCTCCGCTATATCTGCTCAAGCCTATAAATAGACATAAGCTACTTGCCCACTATGCTTCCTCTGCTCACACTGACCACAACAACCCTCTGGCAGAATAATATATACGTGTACGTCTAAAACTAGTTTAGAACGATACTATACATATCCTCCTGCCGGGTCTCATAGTCTGGAACAACAGTAGTGTCAAGTCTGGGTAATCAAGAACCTCCCTGTCACCGTCCTTGAGGGTACCGAAGTACCTCTCTGGTGTCTGAGGTTACCCACCATATCTGCGGAGTGGCTATTGGAATGTTAAACCTGATTGAATATATATGTTCTATTATATTTTCCGTAATCGTTTGCGGTTCTGGAATCACTTCTAGTTCTACCATACTCCCACTACTGTTTTCTGAAAAAATCCATTTTTACTAAAACTGTGGCGAGTCTAGAACAATATCACCATTGATCTTCCAGATGGTAGAAATGTCAACCCCTCGTCAAAGCCAGGGTCAACCCACAAACTGCCATTACAGAAACGTGCCTTGAGTTATCCAGTGTCTGATTTTAAGCATAAACTGAACAGCTCCCCGTATCTTAACATCGTTAAGATATGAACCATTCTATATACAATATAGAAATAGATGCACTAATTTAATTGGAACCAGATTCAAATCTTGCAGCTGTCTCCAGTGCATATCATCTTAATGGAGAGAGGCTAATCAGCATTACTCAACTTAGGAATACATCCAATTATGAGTAACCTGAAAAAGAAACAAGTTTCTCAAAACCATTACTATCAACTGAATACTAGTCACAAGAATCTACATCTTCAATCTCTTTGAAGAATCCCGATACTTGCGACACCTGGTTCTCTACTTTATTCTTATACCCACAACTTCTCAAAACTTAGACATTGTATTTCTACGAAACACTTATCTAAAAACTAGAGAAGTCACAAGTAAACAGAACATAGTATGAGGACCTACCCCTATGTCCTGACGGACACTGGACAACATACAATACTCTGTAGAAGTCCGCTGAGTTTAAATAACTCAAAACCTGTACATCGTAGGTTGAAAACTGTACCCAGGCGATTTCCTCAAATATCACCAATTACAACGAATTCCGATATAATGAGGATGATCACCTTATTCCCAATAACTTACTCCCACTCATCATCTGTAAAACCATACAGATATGAGAATGAAACCTGGTAAATACATACCCTGGAGTAAGTATCTAATCGGGAAATCAGTTTTCCTTTAACAATGCACTTGAAACATGAAAATGTTTCGTAGGGGTATCCTGGTATTCTTAGTAATGCCTCTTCCATAATCCAATTCATGACTTTAATTGTATATCTCTTTGCCATCTCTCCAAATCCCTTTATTTGTCTTTAGTCTTTACCTTCTGTACACCATCGTTAAGCTAAATGGTTTTCTTCCTTCCCTACCGTTCGGCACCAGCCTATGATTTGGAAGAAGACTATCCAGCAAGCATAATAGGTGTACTCTCCTAAACCAAGGAGTACTCGCAACTTGAGAGAAGGTGATGATAAAAGACAACTGAATAATACCTTATTCTATTTCTCCCGAATTAGGGGAAAAAAAACAAAGCTGAAAAAGGAGTGGCGATGAAGTACGCGGTTTGGTCGTGAATGATAACAGTCGCAATTTACTTTGCCCTCTTTCTAATCCCTTTATTTTGTCTTTAGTTATTACCTTCTGCACACCCTATTTAGGCTAATTGGTTTTCTTCATTCCCTACCTTTCGGCACCTGCCTATGGTTTGGAATAAGACTATCCAGTAAGCATAATAGGTGTACCTGTAACACTTTGAATTTCCGTTAGAATGTTTTTCGTGATAATTAGTAATTGTACGTGTTATTATATATGTGTACATAGGATTATTAGTTATTTTAGTCGGGTTTACTAATTATATTTAGTCGTGTTAGCAAATTGGAAAATTTTCCTTTGCAGTGTACACTTGCACACTTAGCCATTTTTGAGACCTAGGTTTAAAGTGTTAGCCAATTCTTTTCTTGCATGGTTCACTTTATTTCCATCACTTTAATCAAGCTAAAACCTTTTTTTAAAAGTGCAAATCCTAATAAAAAAAATGAGGTATGGGTGTTAGGTAAGAATTGGACTTTTGTTGACCTTCTCTCTCTCTCTTCTCCTCACTTCTGAATTCTGCAGCTTCCAGCAGAAAAACCCTATCATTTTCTTCTTCTTCTTTTCATTTCCTTTTGATCCCCAAACAAAACCCTACACAAATCAACACATTTCCTTCACAAAACCATGGGAAAAGGGGCTTTTTGGGGTGTTTGAAGGCAAATCTGCACACTTGAGGGAAGAGCTGGGACTTTTGGTGTTTTATAAGGTTTTCAGAAGGTATTAACTCATGTTAGCACTCCTTTTCTTTAAACTTGTAGTATTCTTTAGCAAAAATCTCATTTTTGTGCATTTTTAGTGATATTAAAGGATTTTTGTGATTCACATGTTAGGTTAGGGTTTTGTTAGTTTGGTTAGCTCTATTATGTGTTATTAGAGCTATTTTAGGCCAGGTTTGTTTCAGTTTGCACAGAAATACCATAAAGTTCCATTTTAGTGCAAAAAGTGTGGATTTTAACTTGATTTAAAGCTCTGTAGGATCTGCTACTACCCGAGATGTTTCAGAGCAAAACTAGATATTTCTGTAGCATGTATGGGGGTATAGAGTGCACACACCAAACCTGGGAGCCCACCCCCTACCCAGGCCGCCGAAATATTCTTTCTGGCCGCAATTTGCGGCCAGATGAGTGAGTTGGGGTTTGGGGTTTGGGACACAGGAGTCTGCTGTTATGTGTAGTATTTTGGTGTATATAGTTTTACAATATCATTTCTGTATCAAAATCTGGAGGTGAATACCTATTTTCCCGTATTTTAATCTTCGTGACACGCGTGATATGTGTGTATGGGTTTGGGTTTCTGCGTATCGCGACGCGTCGGAGTGGCTTCAGGCGAGTAATCACACGTTTTAGCGTATCGCGCACACGCGCGCTTGGTTCACGACACGAGTTACTAGTTCGGCTTTAATGTCGTGTTTGTGTGACTTCAAGCTTATGTGTGATATATTGTGTAATTCTAGGTTCGCAGGCGAATACGGCGGACGCCGCGTAGAAGGGGAAACAAGTCGTTGGCTCTACCTAGCGAGAGACTACGGTGAGTAGATTTAACATCTACGGGGATATCGCCCGCATGGCGTTCTACGTCAGGGCTGATAGGACCTTATAGCTGCATTTACATACATTGACTGTTCATGGCTACTATTTAATGCATACTGCATTCCCTGCTATATGGATATAAACTAGAATTGATATAACACCGCACCATTACTAACGGTCCATGTTGCACGAGCACTATCCTGCATGTTACACACACACCGTTAGTAATTGCCATGACACTCACACTGTAGAATTTCCATGATCATTATGCTGTAGCTCATCTTTTATGTGACTAGACATGATATTCATACTTGATGCACATATCACCTCACATTGACTTGCATATTGGTTTGGATTACATGTGATTTCTGGATTTGGGAACCGTGGCTATTTCAAATATGTAATCATTTAAAAACCCGATTCCCTTGATATGATATTTCGGTGCGTCCACCATGTGTTTCCTCGGTGCTAGAGTGATATATGTGAACTCGAATCGAGGAGCTAATTGAGGCCGATTACGGGTACATGGTGGACCCGGTATGGTACCCCGGGGCGAGAACTGTTTCGATGTGTAGTAGACGGTGATCCTGGCAGAGGGACTACTACCTACCGGTGATTTGTTGGACCTGGCAGTTATCCGGAGGATACTGACCAGAGTTGATAGATGGATGCGGGATGATCCGTACTGCCGGGGCCGAGGGCCGATACCGCAGACGGGGCCCGTGGGCTGACCCGGACTGACGGGGCCCGATGGATGAGGATTTGCGTGTCGATGCTGGACACGAGTACTTATGATATTTGGGTGCCGATGTTGGGCACTCGTGATTCTCAGAGATTTACAGGATTAGAGGGCCGATGAGAGTGCCGGCGCCTGAGCTATTTGGGGGATCTGGGTGCATTAATGGACACCGATTATATATTCCACGTTGACATTCCGTGTAGATGTTATATTGCCCATGCTCAGCATTTATTATTGTACATCATCATGTAGTTATATTACCTGATAGAGCACTTGCATGATTATTGCACATACTGCTTATCACATATTGATATCATCTGTTGGCATATGATAGAGTAGCGCAGTACGTGCATGCTCGCGATTACCTTTATATGTTATCTCTATTCACGAGTTGGCAACCCACCCCCGTTGTGCCACAGTGTTTGCAGGTTGCCCTTCGGAGTAGTCCCGGCAGGCTGCGTTTTGCATCTTTTGACACAGATACCCCCATAGTTGGTGTACTAGCTCTTTTGCTGATAGGTGGGTTTTGTGCGGTATCTGTTTATCTTTCAGTTATGTATATTGTTGTATCTAGTATTCTCCATCTACCATGTATGTATTTGACTTAGAGACAGTGTGAGGACGATGATGTATATTATTTGTATTCTGGTGTCGAGCTCGTTGTGAGCCGACTGTACTTGCAGTTTATTCTATCTGTGATGTTCCCACTTGTGGATCTTGACCTTCGCTACGGCGTCGTATATTGCTATCTTGGTGATTGTTTACTTAGATTTCTTAACATGTTAGTAAGTGTTTTCATTTAAAACTTAAAACATTCCATACTTTTACTGGTTTGATTTCTGGGTTTTCGGTTCACTTAGTCGCGTTACGCCTGTAGACGTTACGTGGTTAAGTGCCGGTCACGGGCCAAACTTTGGGTCGTGACAGTACCCTCCTAAACCAAGGAGCCCTCGCAACCAGAGAGAAGGTGATAATAAAAGACAACTGAATAAACCAATTCTATTTCTCCTGAACCTGGATCCATCCTCGAAGAAGTCTCTTCGAGTTCGTATATAACCATACGATGGATCTATCCAATGGAAGTGGATGTCCGTAGTAGTACGGGGTGTTCTGAGAAATGCAAAGGGTAAAAGAAGGAGCGGCAATGACTTATGCAACTTAGACAATACAAAAGCCAGTATTTTAAGAAGGTTCGGTCAACTTGGTTATTGAGTCATAGTCTAGGGTCGGTCAAAAGTCGCTGCCAAAGAGAGAGAGAAAAGAAACACTCTGCGTGCACTCTAACCTAGATCAGAATGGTTATCACTTTATCCAATCAGGAAACCTCCCACTGTAATCTCAAATTCTCCTCCAAACCTGAAAGAAGAATTAGTTGGGATCACCCGAAGAGTAAACCAACTCATCAGTGAGAATCGGGATCCAACTATCATCGCATGATAACTTGATGGAAGCCACTCACGTTATCACACTCCAGAAGGTATGCGCATACTTGGCAAGTTTCTTTATGTTTGAAACTCCCGATATGATTTTTGCCCCATACTCTTATGACCTTGGCTTTGGTCAAAATGTCATAAGTCGCATGACAAGTTCTACCCGTCACTATCCATGTCAATTTGAACCCACCCGCACATGCCTTTGACTTTGGCCAAAATGGCAGAACGACTGTCCCAAACCAACTCATCTATCTATGCAACAAATGAATACCCAGCAGCTACCAAACACTATGCCTTGACTTTGGCCAAAATACATAGCTTGAATACTACTGAATACCCAAAAGAAATGACGGAGGGCTACGGCTGGTTTTTGGCGAAAAAACCTTTAACGTAATGAACTTAATCTCGTTGAAGGAACCTGATAGCTTTTTATAAAAATATAGTGGCGAAAACCTTTTGCTAAAGAGGTCACTCCCGGTGAAGGGATCTCGGCTCTTTCCTCGTGGAATGAGGTGCAGGATATTCTAACTAAATACCGCGATGCAAAGCAATTTGTAATCGACTATATTGAAGTTATTACCCTGACGTAAACTTCTGCCCAAGGGGTCACTCCCGGTGAAGGGATCTCGGCCCTTGCCTCGTCGAATGAGGTGCAGGATATTCCAACTGAATACCGCTCTACAAAACAAAAGGAAACATCTTTGTAATAACACATTTTAAAATTTGTTCCAACAACATTAAATATAGGTTTGTTTTACTTTGCATTGATCAGAATCAACGCAGTCCCATCAATCAATCACACCAGAAAAGAACGAAAATATAATGTACGTATATGCCATCAGCATTCGTCACTGGGTCCCGTCATCACCCGTTAGGTTACTTAACTAACGATAGAGCGGGGGCTGGACTAGCGCGGGTGTAAAACATATACAACATCTAATAGTATATATACCAATATACAATAATCGCTTCAGGCGTGATAATATGCAACATTACAGAAAAGTAATAAGCATCACAGAACAATACAGATAATCTGGGATCCCTGGGTTTCACAGAGCCGCTACTTGAACCCGACGTTCCCCTGGTCGTGTGGATAGCCTGTGCAATGAAACCTAGACCCCTACGGGTGCGGCAAGTTACCCGCCAAAACCTGAAGCGAGGCAGCCCCTTGCAGCAAATGACTGGATCACCCGGTACTTCACGGAATCCGGTAACTTGAGCACCCCTCCTTGGGTCAACCTGTACCCCCTACGAGTGCGGCGAATAGTCTGCCAATTCTAGAGTGAGGCCCCTTTGCCTCTCAAAGCCATGAGATACGGACCCGTTGCCCTCCAGAACCCGGCTATCCGTGCACTCCGTCGCGGGGTAAACCTAATACATAAATAAAAATATATACAACGGGTATATCGACCTCAGCCCGGTCGTGTCCCAAAAGAATATTATACAAACAGGCAGTGACGGCAGTCCATATGTTGGACGCTCGCCCCGCAATATCAAATGTACAAATTAATTCAAACTGCACTACCATTGCACCCTGCTATCCACCACGACATATCCGCAACATTACAGCACAACACAGAACATCAACGCAGAAAATCCGTCTAAAAGGACTATAGCAATTAGACGCAATTTACCGCTCAAATGACATTCCCGGTCGGAGATATAAAGTAAGTACCGTAAACTAACACGTTTAAATTTCGATCGACAAAATTTCCCAAAGTGGGCCCCACAAACATCTGCTCTACAGTAACAAAATATGGGCCCAAAAGAAATATTCCAGAAACCACAATTTAAGGTGTAAAACCCACTGTACAAATTTAGACCACTGGTCCCACATACTGGCCGCGGATGCGCGGTCAAACCCTAGGTTTGACCGCGGATCCGCGGTGGTACTGTAGGATCACGTAACCAAATTTTCACAGTGTGCTTAAAAAACCCTGCACAACTTTCTGTGATATGCAAAATAATTTTTAGACCTGATTTAAAATCGACAGAAACCGTGATCTGAAAAAATGTAGTTTTCGAAATTCGGTTCGATCGATATTTTAAACGCGTTAGCACAAGTTAGTACAGCTTAATGGTGAGGCTCTGATACCACTGTAAGTCCACGGTAGCGCCCCGGCCGTCCAACAGACCCCAAATGCGGAACAAAAACTTTTTACAACTGGCGTTATCGCGTACTATAACCCGGATTTGCCATTAAAGCTAAACTAACAAACTACAAAGTGGGTAGAAATGTTATACCGAATAATCCGAGTCCTTCGGTCTTCAACCATCATCCCACGCTTTGTTGCGGCTGCTCCGATCTCCTGAAACTCCAGTCTCGTCGTCCAGGTAGCACCACGTAGACGAATCTTTAAACGGGCTCCCGCCTCTGAACCGAGGCAACTCGGTCGTCAAGTTTGCTAAAAAGACGACCAAGATGATGTAGAGAATGAGTAGAACACTTTGTCTCACTTCGTCCAAAGTCATGGACGAACGGTTAATAAAGTTGCCTTTTATGGAATCGGGTGAATGGGAAATGAGTAGATTAATTTCCATGAACCATAATCTTTTTTCTCTCAAATGAACAACCTCTATTCTCACAAGAGAATGGCCGGCCTCATATAGGAGGAGGGGTGAGTGTAGGAGAGAGAGGGAGGTGACCATTAGCATAAATGAGAAGATGAGTCATATAACCTTGTCACCAAAAACCATTAATGAACTAATGAATCATCTTAACCTAGTCATCAAAGCATTTAATGCACATTTAAAGCAACCATGGGTCACTAATCCTAGTCATCATCTAGAAACTTCTAGAAGCATGACCCACCCTCATGACTCACCCAAGTGACGAAAAGATAAATCCGTATTTAACCGAATGTTAAATACGGGTGATAGAAAACTGGAAACTGGCAACTTCCAAAAGCGATCCTGAAACGAATTTCAGGATAACCCCGTATCATTATAAACATACCCGCATTTGTATTACGACCGAATACAAATGCAACTGAGACAAAGATATTATATCTACACAGTATAATACTTGGATCCGGCTTTAAACCAAAGCCTACCAGTATTATCTGCCCGAAATATGACACGTGCGTAAACGCACGTGCATTTTCCGAACCTTTCCATAAAACCATACGGCCTCTACAACGTTTCGCCCGAACTTGGGAAACGGTCTGTGGGGGACTCTAATGACTCGTCAACACACTGGCACTGGGTATAACCTTTAGCACGTCAGAGGTATTAGCTGTACGTAACGGTTGCCTATGTATTGATTGGAAGGGAAGCTGACGAGCGAACTCATCCATAAACCCTAC
Organism: Agapanthus africanus; assembly: GCA_030015575.1. Classification (NCBI taxonomy): domain Eukaryota; kingdom Viridiplantae; phylum Streptophyta; class Magnoliopsida; order Asparagales; family Amaryllidaceae; genus Agapanthus; species Agapanthus africanus. The sequence continues at coordinate 335,533,874 of JASDDO010000031.1, forward strand.
TGAGCCTGACAGTGACAATATACATACAGTCCGGTCCGTTCGTCTAAAAAGTATCGCATATCGAGTCTAGGGGGTGGATAAAGTCAGACACCTAATAACGCGATAAATCGTGTCGGCATGAAGCCCATCACCATCTGAGAAACTACTGACCCAAATCAGTAATTCTCCACTACCTCGGCCGAGGATTTCTAGTGATGGCCACCCGTGCACTGTGCGACATCAACCCCCAATACCGGGAGAGACGAATCCCCGACGATCCGCTCACTGCCTCCATGTGGCTCGGGACTGTACCCAAAAAATACCTGTTTGCACGTCTCCTTTGAGCGTGGTAGGGTAGGAATCAAAGCACAGTGGGAACTCACACGAGACAAATGACGATCTCAGGTTGACAAACTAACATGTACACATGTCACCTGGGAACTGCTATCTGACGATATGTATAATACCAACTAGCATGTTCCCGGCGAGTCCTGTCCGGTGTACTCATAACCTAATGAGCACCTGTATACATCTTAGGTGAACCAACTGACACCAATGGCTTGTGAGACCGGCCATTGCCCCTCGTCGGGGTCTCGACTGTATACACTAGTCTACTCTGGAGTATCGATGCCCTGTCTCGAAACTCCCACGACTAGGGACACTTTAAGGATGTGCTTATAAACCCCAGCTCCCATGTATATGATCACCATCATACTGCTGGCTGTCAAGCAGAATCCTATGGGCTCTATCATCATGCAATAGTGAACTAAAACATGTATACGATGATAAAGACAAACCAGATAGCATACTATCATCTCGAGCAAGACTGTCATATCGGTATAGGTCCTGCCTCAATCATTGCAATCACGTACCTGCGATCCAATAATTGACTTTGAGGGCACTATCTCCAACACGTTGTTGAATGCACCTTACCAACCTTCAACTGATATAGGTAAATGCCATAGACATAATTTCAAAAGGTTATATCTCACTTTATAAAATAAATGTAAAGATATATTAGTTTGAAATTGGTGCATAACATCGGATATTCAAAACCAAAAATTTGCCGTCAGGCAAAACCCAGGTGATTTCCTCAAATATCACCAATTACAAAGAATTCCGATATGTATTGAGGATCTTATCACCCAATTCCCAATATCTTACACCCACTCAGCAATTGCAATGCCATACAGATGTGAGAATCAAATCTGATAAATACATACCCTGAAGTCAGAATCTAATTAGGAAAACAGTTTTCAATTAATACCGCACAGTAAAACTGAAACATGAAAATGTTTAGAAGCGGTATCCGGATATTCCTAATGTCTCTTCCACTATCCAGATTCATGACTGTAACCATGTATTTACTTGCTCTCACTCCAATCCCTTTATATGTCTTTACTTATTATCTTCTGTACACCACACTTAGGCTAAATTGTTTTCTTCCTTCCCTACCTTTCGGCACCAGCCTATGGTTTGAAAGAAGACTATCCAATAAGCGTAATAGGTGTACTCTTCTAATACTAGGAGCCCTCGCAACCTGAGAGAAAATAAAGATAAATGACAACCGAATAATCTTATTCAATTTCTCCAGAACCGGAAACCATTCTCGAACTGAAACAAGTTTCTTCGAGTTCGTATGTAACTATACGATGGCATATCCAAGCAATATAGATCATCATAGTGATACGGAATGTTCCGGAGAAATGCAAAGGGGAAGTAGGAGTGGCGATGATATACGAGGCTTCGTCGTGAATGATAACAGTCGCGATTTCCTTTGCTCTCTTTCTAATCCATTTATATGTCTTTACTTATTACCTTCTGTACACTACACTTAGCCTAATTGGTTTTCTTCCTTCTCTACCTTTCGGCACCTGCTTAAAGTTTGGATGAAGAATATCCAATAAGCGTAATAGGTGTACCCTCCTAATGTCAGGAGCCCTCGCAACCTGAGAGAAGGTAAAGATAAAAGACAACTGATTAATCCTATTCTATTTCTCCAAAATCGGAAACCATCCTCGAACCAAAATAAGTTTCTTTGAGTTCGTATGTAACTATACGATGGCATATCCAATAAATATGGATCTTCATAGTGATACGGAATGTTCTGGAGAAATACAAAGGGAAAGTAGGAGCGGCAGTGATATATGCGACTATGACAATCCAAAAGCCAAAGTTTTTAAAGAAGGTTCGGTTAACTTGGTTCACGAGTTTTTAGTCTAGGGTCGGGTCATGGTCGCTGCCAAAGGGAGAGAAAAGAAACACTCAGCACGCACTCTAACCTAGATTAGAATGGTTAATCACTTTATCTAATCAGTATGGCTCCCACTGTTTCCTCAAATTCTCCTTCAAACCCTAAAAAGAGAATTAGTCGGGATCATCTGAAAATCATCCGAGAAGTAACACCTACTCATCAGTGGGAATCAGGATCCAACTAGCATCGCATGATAACTTGATGGAAGCCACTCAAGTCACCACACTTCAGAAGGTATGCACATGCCTAGCAAGTTTCCTGTATATTTGAAACTCCCGATGTGGTTTTTACCTCTAGGACCTAAGTGACCTTGACACTGTCAACAAATCAAAGAGTCCTAGTCAAGTTCAACCCATCATTATCTTGATTGCATTAAACCCACCCGCACGAGCCCTTGACACAGTCAACAAGGCGCACGACTGTCATAACCAATCGCATTGCATGCTACAAACAAGCATTATTCAGCTACCGCACACTACGCCTTGACACAGTCAACAAACGCAGCACGAATACTAAGTAGTACTTGTAGGAAATGACGGAGGGTTATGACTGGTTTTTGGTGAAAAACCTTTAACGTAATGAACTTGATATCGTTGAAGGAACCGAGTGGTTTTACAAATATATAGAACTTTTGCTAAAGAGGTCACTCACAGTGAAGGGATCTCGGCTCTTTCTTCATCGAATGAGGTGCAGGATATTCCAAACTGAATACCACTGTGCAAAACAAAAGAATCGACTCTAGTGAAGTTATTACGATGACGCAAACTTTTGCTCAAGAGATCACACCCGATGAAGGGATCTCGGCTCTTGCTTGTCGAATGAGGTGCAGGATATTCCCAATCGAATACCGCTGTGCAAAGCAAAAGAATCGTCTGTAATATCTGTTTTCAAAAAACTTGGTTCCAACATCATATAGGTTTATTTTTCCTTGCATTAATCAAAATTAATGAAGTCCCATCAATTAAACCATATCACACCAGAAAAATGAACGAAAATATAATGTACGTATATGCCATCCGCATTCGCCACGAGGTCCCGTCATGCAGCGTTAGGTTACTTAACTAACGGCAGAGCAGGGGCTGGACTAACGCGGATGCAAAACATAAACATCTACTAGGATATATATATAAATATATAACATTCGTCCCATGCATGATATAAGCAACATCAAAGAATCTCAGCAAGCAACACAGAATGGTGGATAATCTTGGAGCCCGTTTCCTGTCGTGTGGATAGCATGTGCAATGTAAACCTGGACCCCTACGAGCGCGGCAAGTTATCCGTCAATCCCAGAAGTGAGGCAACCCCAATCAATAAAGTGAATGGGCCTCCCAGCACTTCACGGGATCCGGTAACTTGAGCGCCCCTCCATGGGTCATCCTATACCCCCTACGAGTGCAACGAAGAGCCTGCCAATTTTAGAGTAAAGCCCATTCCTTCTCAACACCATAAAATGCGGGCCCGTTGGCCTCTAGAACCCGACTACTCGAGCACTCTATCGCGGGGTAATCCTAGTACAGAAAAAGAAAATAATATGTACAAGGATGACATCGACCTCAATCCAGTCGTGCCCCAAACAAATAATATACAACCTGGCAGATGTCAGTCCACATGTCGGACGCTCGCCCCGCAATATCAAATGTACAAATGAATCTCAACTGTACTACTACCATTGCACCGCAAGCTATCCACCACGACAATCCAACCACAATCTCAGCACAACACAGAACATCAACGTGAATGTCATGTTCGCAAACCCGTCTAATAGAACACATAGCAGTTAGATGAGTTATACCCCTCTAATTACATTCACGGTCGCAGATAGTAATGTATGTACTGAAAATTGATAAACGGTGTAAAAAATAGCGACTTCGAAATACTCCGTATTGCCCCCAAACCAAATACATAATATATAATCTGGGCAAAAACAAACAATACCCAAAACACAATATTCAAGATCCCAGAACACCCAAAAAAATTCAAGACCCAAGTCCCCTACAAAACCGGCGACACCGGAAAAATGCCCGTTCTCGCCGACCATGTTTAGGAATTTGGGGCTCGTTTTTGACATGTGTTCTAATTGTCACAATAGTAGTCTTCTGTAATTGTTTAAAAAAATCTGAAGACTAAAAATTTGGCACAAACTTGAATATAATCCGTATTGTTTTGGAGTTGTTTCGATTTCGTTACTTTAAACATCGTTTAAACTGCTAGTTTAGGGTTTATGGGTTGGCTCTGATACCATGTTGGGTTATGCCTGTGCCCTGGTCATCTACCATGACCGTTTACGGAACAAAATTTTTATAAACCGGCGCTAGAACAACCCGATAACCCGGATCTACCATAAACATAAAGCAAGCAAACATAAAAGGAGTTAGAATGGTTATACCGAATGATCTATGTCCTTCAGTCTTTAACCATCTTCCTAAGCTCCTAAAGGCCTCCATGATCAAGCTTAATCGTTGGTCTCCCTCTGTCAAAGATGATCCACTTGAGGATTTGTAGTTCGAGCTCCTACCTCAATAGCCGAGATAGGTAGGGTACCCAGTTCGCTAAACTAGATAACCTAAAGGATGTAGAGTCTAATATGATGGATTAATATGCCTCCAAACACCCTATGTTTCTCAACACATTAGACTTTTAGGATGGAGGTAGAAGAAGAAAGCAAGAGAGGATGAGAGTGTTGTGTGAAGCAACCACCATCAAAATGGCTAAGTGTTGTGAACAATATCAAGCCTCATAAAATATCTCACAACACAAATATCAAGCATGCCACTATAGTAACCCATGAGTTACCCCATGGGTCACCAAGTGAGTCATGCTTCATTTAAATCAAATAACACCTCACCCTCCACCTCATTAACCATTTAACTAAGTGGGGTGTCTTCTTCTAGAAGCGCCTTATAATAAATTACAAGAATACCCATCATCCGTATATACATATCCGTATCTGTATTCCGAAACATACGAATACAAAGAGACGAAAATAATCCAACAATCAAATACTAGAATCCGGTTTAAACCAAAGTCAACTGGTATAATCCGTCTGAATCATGATACGTGCATAAGTGCACGTATATGATCGAACCCTGCCGTAAAACCATACGGTCTCTACATCGTTTCGCCCGAAGCAGGGAAACCCTCTGTGTGGGACTCTAAAAACTCGTCAATACGCTGGCAGTGAGTTTAACCACAAGCATGTCAGCGGCACTAGCTGTACGTAACGGCTGCTCAGTTTTTGAGCGAAAAGAAGGCCGACGAGCAAACTCATCTGAATCCCTACCGAGCCTGTCCGTGACAATCTCCGTACAGTCCGGTCTGTTCGTTTAAGAGTATCGCATATCGTGTCTAGGGGTGAATAAAGTCAGACCCCTAGTAACGCGACATTTCGTGTCGGTATGAAGCTCATCACCAACTGAGAAACTACCGATCCAAATCAGTAATTCTCGTCTACCTTGGCCAAGGATTTCTGGTGATGGCCACCTGTACACAACGCGACATCAACCCCCAATACCGGGAGAGACGAATCCCAACGATCCGCTCACTGCCTCCATGTAGCTCGGGACTGTACCCAACTAAAACATGTTTGCACGACTCCTTTGAGCCGTGGTAGGGTAGTAATCAAAGCACAGTGGGAACTCACACGAGACAAATGACGATCTCAGGTCGACAGACTAACCTTTACACATGTCACCTGGAAACTGCTATCTGAAAATAGGTATAATACCAACTAGCAGGTTCCGGCGAGTCCGTCCAGTGTACTCATAACCCAATGAGCACTTGTATACTATCTTAGGTGACAAACGACACCAATGGCTTGTGAGACCTAGCCACCGCCCCTCGTCGAGGTCTCGATAAGTATACACTAGTCTACTCCGGAGTATCGATGCCCAGTCTCGTTACTCCCGCGACTAGGGATATTTAAGGATGTGCTTATAGACCACCCAGCTCCCACGTATATGATCGCCATCATAATGCTGGTAGTCAAGCAAGAATTGTATGGGCTCTATCAATTGTAATAGTGCTCTGTAATATCGCATAAAGCATGTACATGATGATAAAGACAAACCAGATAGCATACTATCATCTTGAGTAAGACTGTTCTACCCGTATAGGTCCTCCCTCAATCATCACAATCGCGTGCCTGGGATTCAATAATTGACTTGAGGGCACTATAGCCAACAGTCTCCACCATAGCCGATGAAAGAACACTTCGGAGACTTTGAGTCAAGCTTACTCCTTTCTGTTTTATCAATCAAAGAATACACAATGCAACCAAAAACTTTAAGGTGCATATAATTAACCGGTTTACCTGACCAAATTTCTTCCGGAATGCCTCCGTTGAGCGCACTCACCGGCTTTCTATCGATCAAATACACAACATTGACCGCTGTTGCCTATAGGAACTTTGGCATATCCGTATCCAAGGTCATGCTTCACACTCGTTCTAGAATCGTTCTATTTATCCTTTCAACGATGCCATTTTGTTATGGCGTCTCCGGTATCGTCTTCAACCAACGAATACCCTTCTGTAAACAAAACTCCTCGAATTCATGTGTGCCGTATTCCCTTCCATTATCGAATCTAAGACATTTTACCTTAGTCCCCGTTTGGTTCTCTACATTCGCAATCCAATGTTTGAAGATACCAAACACATCGGATTTCTTTCTCATCGCATACACCCATGTTTTCGGGCTTGCATCGTCGATGAACGTCACGAAATACCGATTACCTCCATAACAATCCACCGAGGCCGGACTCCATACGTCTGTATGCACCATCTCCAGCTTTTTGGTCTTCTTAGCAACGCCTTCAATTTGAAATCTGAGCGTAGTTTGCTTCCCGCAAACGCAACTCTCACAAAACCCCAACTCCACCTTTTCCAGCCCCGAAAGAAGCCCTTTACCTTAAAGAATTTTCATGTTCTTCTCACCAAGGTGCCCCAATCGCTTGTGGCACTCCGAATCTACCTCCGAACCTGTCGCTAGTGCATCTGAACCTGTCGCTAGTGCATCCGAACCTGTCGCTAGTGCAACCGAACCCCCACTGCTCCCACTAAACACAACAAACTGCTCGGCTTGCCCCTTACGACCACCAACGATCCTTTGGTAATTTTCTATTGAGAATTCCCAAATATCGTACTATACCTTTCGTTGTCTAAACGACTTATAGAAATCAGGTTTTTCTTCAAATCTGGTATATCTCGCGCGCTATTCAGCTTGATTTGATCTCCCAACGGTTGCAAGATGATCGTTCCTTTACCAACGATCCTACACGGCTGACCATTTCCCTCCATCACATGTCCAAGATCGCTTTGAATATACACGCTGAAGTGATGCAACCCTGAAGTGTGATGAAAAGGTGCGTCTGAATCTAAGAACCAAGTATCCGCCTTTGTGTTCTCTTTCGCCGATAGACAAAGAACTTGTTCTTCTTGTTCTTGTGTAGACACCACATTTGCTTCCTTTTCATCCCCTTCTCATTTGAGCCTTTTTTGGAGATTTGCAATCCCTTTTCCTGTGACCCTTCTTCCTACAATTCCAACATGCACCTTGGATTTTTCCTTGTGATTTTCCTCCGTTTTTATACTTTTCTTTCTTCCCTTTTCCCCTATCCATCGCCCTACTACGATTCTCCACTGTAAGTGCAGAAGTTCCTAAACTCTCACTCACAATTTTTCTCCTCATCTCATCACTTAATATGCTGCTTACATCATTATTAAACGTAAGAGTCTCTGAGAAAGAGTTGCTAACCGCCATTACGAGGTTCTCCCAACTGAGTGGTAACGAACAAAGAAATAGTAGGGCTCGAATCTCATCTTCAAACGTATTTGAAACAGACTCTAATTGGCTCGTCACATTGTTGAAATCATTTAAGTGTTGCCATTTTCATGTTGAAAAGTTTCTTCATCAGAAAGATTTTGTTTGAAGTCGAAAGCTTCTCATACAACTTGGCTACGCCGTCGTTAGCCCCATGGTTGTCCTCGTCTTTGAGATATCAAAGGTAACGTGCGGAGTCAACGATAACCTATTTGTTGCAAAGGATTTCCTATCCAAAAGGTTTCACGCCTCATCGGCCATCTTCTCGAGCTTCTCGCCTATCAACGGAAGATACATATTCTATTGATATAAGTAGTTCTCTATCTGCATGCGCCACCAACCATAATTGTAATCATTGAACTTTTCGATCCTCATCTTATTCTCGACCATCTTTCGCTCTACCGTCGCAGCAAACACAATTTTCCCCTTAGATCTGAACAAACACCTTCAAAACGACGATCTAAAAAAGTGGGGAAGAGGACCCTAATCGTTACCCACTATTAACATAGATCATAGAATTGAAGAACTCTAGGTTCCTTAACCACACTCTAATACCAGTTGTTGGTATCAAACGTCAAACCCTAGGCTCTCATACTAGTTGTTGGTATCAGATAAACGCAACTCCAGCTTTGATACCGGTTGTTAGGAACAAGTTGATCCGCGAAACAATACTCGCGACAAACTAATCACGCAATAATCAACAACCATGCAATTAATGAAAAACAAATTAATAAGTGCGAGAACAAATAAGAAATCAAAATGCAAATATGAGAAGATTTGTTAACAAGGTTCATCCACCGTATGGCTAGTTCTCGACATAGCGGAATCTGCAAACGTCTGTTAGAATTTTTGAATCAATTACAAGCACGAGCAACCCTATGAGATTTCTCTCAAATCTCTCTAGATCTCACAAACCCTAGCTGTCACTCTCCCAATACATTGATCTCTTTCTACTAATTAATTTTGGCGACATAAAATACATATGAGATGTCCCCTTTTAAAGGCAAGCCCTAATCCTATAAATAACAAGAGATAAATATAAATTTAGCAAAACAGATTCGCTGCAGATTTGCCGTCGACAGACGTCTTACCCACACTTGGGCTGACCCACTTGGGTAGACGTTTGTCTCCAATTTGTATCCCTTCGTTTTCCTTGTTCAGACGTCTGTCGTGTCCCTAAATACTAAAGTCTTGGGTTGGGTTTCATTTGGTTCACCCGACATCTGAACCACACTTGGTCAGACATTTAGCCTTCAGTCTCGAGTTGGGGCTTGATCTTCTGCAGACGTCTGCCATGCTGGCCTTCAGACGTCTGTCATTGCTCTGTGTTTCTGACATGCTATGTCCAGACGTCTGTCCTTATCTTTGGCAGACGTATGACCTGACGCATTCTTCACAATTTCTAACAAAAACCGCTTCATATGGTATATGCTTATTTGAACTTCACATCAAGCCAATTCCAACCGAATACATATCTTATAAATGCATAATCAAATAATACTACATACATCAAAAACAATTTGCAGTCTATTTAAGCTGCAGTATTTTTTTCTTTAATCAAATTAAATTTGACCTTTTTTTCTTTAATCAAATTAAATTTGACCTTGAGATAAATTTCCATACTACATGAAGCATTTTAAATCATATTAGAATATATATTCCCGTTGCAAATTATAGATGGAAACAGAAAATTCATTTTTTGCAAACCTATGAGATGGACGGCATGTTGATTACTAAATTACAATAGCACTTAAGTAGAAAAACGAGATTGTAATGGAAGATAAATCAGCAGAGAAAGTAACAATTGTTACCTGCTCCCCAAGAAAGTTATTATCAACAAAATCCACCATATTAACATCATTGCAACCTTCGGCCACCTGCTCGCCGAATCACATGTAAAAAAAAAAGAAATTTTAAAACAAATTGCCCCAAAAGAAGAAAGTGATCAGTCTTATCTATAGCAAACACTTTTCTTACATTTCGTAGATTTATAAGCTTTTCATTTGTCAGCTTTTCAAGGGACAAAGCAAGTTCCATTGCTGAATTAAGAAAACATCAGTGCGTTAAAAATTTATTGCAGAAAGGATGCAGCATATATAGCCAAAGAACCTGTACAGAGCGATAACTTCTTAGGGAATTAAGGCTAAAATCCATTAATTACGTATCGCAACTTAAAATTTATAATAAACAAGCATGGTCACCGATAGACTTGTAAAAGAAATTTAATTTAGTTTTTTAACAGGAATCTAAGTACCCTATTCTCGTTCGAAGTGTGGACTCCTACTTTAACTCAGCTGCATAATGCCTAAATTATAAGCTTTTGTAAATATTCTAATTTTAACAAGGCATGAGGATTTTACAGAATAATTCATACCAACTTTGTGATCCCAATTATTAATAAAACAGTCTATACTTCTTGGCATTCACATGGAGACCAAGCCAAGTGTTATCTTACAATACTTATGTGATATCTGCGATAAATGTTTACAAGGATGCATCTCAAGCTTAGAAATATAATACTCAAAAGGGCTGATAAATATATATACTGATGAATAAGAACATAAGAATAAAATCTCGTTAAAGTCAAAATGAAATAAGAAAAAGATCTATTGTGCATTGAATAAGTTCTTCTTGAATGTACACACATTTATATGAATGTTTATATGTGTTAACTAGTATATTGATTTGATATACATTATTAGGTTAGCTTGTGAACATTGTTATCCCACATCCAATATTAGCTTTAACCTTTTTGGCAAAGTGATTCTTGACTCTATGCAAACGGACCATAAAATGGTATTAACAGACTAACTCACCATACAAGGCATCTCCTTTATCAGGATGATCAAACTCACTCAAGGGCATCAATATTGATTGCAGCTTCACTCTTCCACCACGCTTGTTCTAAAAATTAATAGAAAGTAAGCAGAAGATCCTTGTGTTAATTCGTCCCAAATATAGAGATAACTTCATAATTCAATACAAGCTCGAGTGACAAAACCTGGTACTCCATAAATATCTCTGCATGTTCTCGCTCCTCTTCACTAGAATCTTTGAAAAATCTAAAATATTTTTTTTGCAACAAAGCAATGAGATGTAAGAAATGGAAAGGAGGGAATAGGAGTATGACAGATATCCATTGCTTACTGTGCAAGGCCTCGTAGAGCAACATTGTCCCGGTCAAAGTATGCATACATAGCATGATAGATGTAAGAAATGTTGTATTCAACACTGCAGTTTCATGGCGAAAGAACAAAGTAACAATTAGAACATGAATTTTTGAACTTGTTTAGTGACAAAACTTAGTTAAAGATTGGTGCAGCCCTGATTTGGGTTGCTGCACTTTTAGGCTGAATTTAGGAGCTTGAAGGAATTAAACGATAACAATGAAAATTTGTCAAACTAGGGTTTTATTAATCGAAATCTTCCTTACAATTTCAGAACGAGTCCTTTAATAGACTTACAATCGAAATCAAAACTAATTTGCTAACAAAATAAAAATTGCTTAAAATAGAAACTGCTAAAAATAGAAAGTTGCTAAAATTCGAAATTAATTATTGGATTACGTCCCAAATTGATTCCCAACATTGTCTGTCAAATCTTAACCGATTTTGGAGTTGATTTTATTCCTTAAGTCAAAGTTCGTAACGAATCTTTGATCGAGGTTTTCGGGGCCCTAAACGATGGATTTTCACAACTCCGAGATACGTCAATGATGCCTGTGGCATATTCATTGATCCAGATAATTTTGCGAGATCTTAAATTTGGCTCGTCAAACGCGCGAGTCGGACAAGATTTGCCAGTTCGGGTTCTCGGGTTGAACGAGACGTGAGTTGTTTTGGAACGGTCGGGCTGCTCCATGTAGGCTAGAGCTGCATCATCCACCCTGTCATAAAAAGAGCTCGGCCTCGAGCCGTGTTCCTCGGAACAGCTTCCGTCCCCCGCATACGGAATCAAGTGCTTGACGTTGAATATGTATGAGGTCTTCAAATGACTAGGCAACTTCAATTGATACACGTTGTCGCTTATCTTCTTGAGAATCTCAAAAGGACATACCTTCCTGTTGCTCAATTTATTATACTCACCTACTGAGTAGCGGTCTTTGGTGAGGATGGCCAAAACGAAGTCGCCTTCTTCTAACACTACGTGACCACGATGCTTGTTCGCAGCTGCTTCGTATTTGGAATTGACAGCGTCAATCTGCTGTCGAACTTGATCATGAATGTTTTTCAGGTGCTCGGTCATGTTTTCAGCTTTAACATTGGGATGCCCCATATGAGGGATTTGCGCTAAGTCGAGGACGCTAGTGAGATTACTTCGATACACGATCTCAAATGGACCTCTCTTTGTCATGCACCTAATAGAACGGTTGTAAGCAAACTCAGCTAGTGCAAGAACAAGGTCCCACTTCTTTGGGTTGTCTCCAACTAGGCTACAGGGAAGATTACTAGGCTACAGGGAAGATTACCGAAGCTTCTGTTGACCATTTCAGTTTAGCTATCTGTTTCTGGACGATACGCGCTGCTAAAACACAGTTTAGTGCCTAGGTTCCCCATAGGTCTTCCAAAAATGGCTCATGAACTTGGTGTCTCTATCCGATGTGATAGATTTGGGCACCCCATGAAGGCGCACGATTTCATTGAAGTATAGGTCATCGATCCGAGATGCGTCCATAGTATTCTTGTAGGCCAGAAAATGCGCCATCTTCGAGAACCGATCGACCACGACACAGACTGAGTCCATACTCTTTTGAGTTCGGGGTAGGCTTAGGACAAAGTCCATGCTGACGTATTCCCATGGTGCTGCTGGAACTGGGAGCGGGGTGTACAAACCCGTGTTCGTAGCAGTCCCCTTGGACACTTGGCAAATATGGCAGCATTCTCCGAAACGTATCACATCTCATTTCATGTTAGGCCAGCAGTAGTCACGAGAAATAAGGGCCAGGAGTTTGCGCGCCCAAAATGGCTCTCGTTATGAAGCTTCTCTACAATCTTTTCTCGCAGCGAACACTCTGGGATGCAGAGTGTTCGGTCCTCGAAAAAGATAGTCATCCATTAGCCCATAGCATGTCTTACGTTGCCCGGGTCCATATTGAGGTTGCTTCGATGCTCTATGAATAAGACCGAAAAATGGATCCGCGGGGTATAGTTTGCGAAAGGTATCGAACCCCACAACCCGAGCTGCATTATGGAGAGTAAGGTCGCTTTTCTGCTCAAAACATCGGCTACTCGATTGTCGACCCCCACAATGTGTTTGAAGAAGAAGATGAACTGTTGATATATTCAACCAATCGACCATATCGATAATTCAGATTATGCGACCCATTAATATACTTGAGCGCTTCATGATCAGAATGAATGATGAACTCATGCTGCAATAAACATTGCTCCCAATGTTACAAGGCTTGGACGATGGCATAGAACTCGGCGTCGTAAGTGTTGTACTTGGCCCTGAGCCATTTAGTTTTTCGCTGAAGAAGGCCACTGGTCGCTTTTCTTGACTGGGTACGCACTGATACCCACCCCCGATGCATCACATGCCACCTCGAATATTTTGTCAAAATCTGGCAAAGCCAGCACATGGGCAATAGTTAGTTTCTCTTTGATGGCGTCGAATGCTTTCTGAGCTTCGTTGCTCCAATAGAAAGGTACCGCGACTTGAGACAGTCTGTGATTGGGGCTATTACCCCGCTGAAATTTGATACAAAACGACGGTCGAAGGAAACGAGACCGTGGAAACTCCAGGCTTCATGAATGTTTCTCGGCGCAGGCCAATCTCGAACTGCTTGTACTTTAGATGAGTCTGCATGCACCCCTCACTGGAGACTATGAAACCCCAAAATATGACTTGATCTGCCATGAAGTGGCACTTTCTCAGATGGGCATACAGTTGTTGTTGCCTTAACACCTCGAGAACATTTCTCAGATCCTGCAAGCGAGTCTCACGAGAAAGACTATAAATAAGGATATCGTCAAAGTATACAATCACGCACCTTCCAAAGAATGGCTGTAGAAGGTGGTTCATGACCTTCATGAATATGCTTGAGGGTATTGGACAGACCAAATGGCATCACCAACCATTCATAAAGCCCATCCTATGTCTTCAACACGGTCTTCCATTTGTCCGCCATTCGGATGCAGATTTGGTGATACCCACTGTTTAAGTCTATCTTCGAAAAGACCTTGGCACCCGCAAGTTGATCGAGTATGTCGTCGAGTCGCGGTATTGGGAAGCGATACTTTGCAGAGATTTTGTTGATGTTACGGCTATCGATGCACATGCGCCATGATCCGTCCTTCTTGGGAGTCAAAAGAAGGGATGGTACGGCGTTAGGACTCATGCTGGGTTGCATAAATCCTTTCTTCGATAGTTCTTCCACCTTCCTCCTCAGATCCTGGTGTTCTCTCGGATTCATACGGTATGCTGGTCTGTTGAAGATGTTTGTGTCAGGAACAAGGTCGATACAATGTTGTATGTCCTTCATCGGTGGGAGATTGTTGGGAAGATCTTCCAGGAATGTCTGCGTAATCCCGCAACAATGGCTTGACCATATCAAGAACTTCTGAGGGTTCAGATTCATCACGGGCTTCTGCGCTCACCAGGGCATAGATAACCCCGGGTTCTTGTGCCTCCTCTTCGAACGGACACGCCTCATTGGTAAGAGTTATCTTGGTAAAAAGACTGCTTCCCTCCTCTGATACGGGTTTGGGCCCAGCCTCTTCCCTCATAGGCCGGAGCACAAATTTCTGGCCATCTTTCATAAAAATATAGGTGTTCTGCTGCCCATCATGCACTATCTTCCGATCATATTACCATGGCCACCCGAGTAGTAGATGGCATGCGTCTATGGTCATGATTCACACCAAGCTTCATCAAAGTACTTGTTCCTAATAGAGAAGGAAACCAAGCAACATGAATCTACAATCACTTCGCTACTAGTGAAGTTTGTACGGATGGGCATGTTTATGGGTAACTAGGATGAGCTTCTTGACCACCTTCTTAGATATGAGGTTCTCACAACTTCCTCCATCGATGATGACCTTGAAGACTTTCTCTTTGATGGTACATGTGTAGAAGACATTGGTCTGTAGCCAGTGCTCTTTCTCCTCTTGTCTAGATGCGAGAAGGGTTCTCTGGACAACAAAGGTGGTGTGAGTCCCATCGCCGTCCAACGAGAACTCCTTTTAGCCTTCGTCTTCGTCCTCGCTAACTTGATCTTGATCAAGTTCTCCCTCATCTTCATCATTGAACATCCACTACTTGCCTTTGTTCAAGCGTTTAGGGCAATTTGCGGTGCCATACCCTGGTTCTCTACAATCAAAATAACGGAAGTTGGACTTTACGACTGTAAAGCCTGTGTTCGGACCAGCTGTTGTTGGCATGGCTATTGTTGGGGCTGTAGAGCGGTTGCTCACATCTTCTCGGTAATAGGTTCTTCTCCTGCCTCGAGACTGTTTCTTGGCAATTAAAGCATGCCGACACGCCTCGGAGAGCTTGAATAGTGGATGAAGGATTAGCTCATCCTAGATCGATTGACGGAGTCCCCCAAGGTAGCGGGTTACTCGTTGCTCCTCGGTCTCTTCCAGATCGTTACGAGTGATCAACAGATGAAACTCTTCTGTGTAGACGTCAACAGATTGAGTCCCTTGCCGCAATTGTTATAGTCGCTGGTATATGGTTTGGGTGTAGTTGAACGGTAGCAATTTTTTTTATTTCTCCTTCATCTTTTCCAAGTCGCTGGTATATGCTAGACCAATTTCGTCATCTTGATCCGAATCGGTAGCCCGTCGCCTCTGGAGACGTGCTTGTTCTATTCTCAACGCCTCGATCTGCCTCATCAACTCCATGTTCTGCCTTCATAGGTCATCTACTATGACTTCCCATAGTTACTCATTCGCGAAAGATGCCTCCATTTTCTAACATCACATCTTTTTGACTCTCACGATCACCGCGTCCTCCACGACCCCCACAATTTCCATGCATGACCATTGGATGTTGTCGACGAGTATCGAACGTTGTTCATTGATACCACTTGGTGCAGCCCTGATTTGGGATGTTGCACTTTTATACTGAATTTAGAGGATGTTGAAGGAATCAAACGATAACAATGGCAATTTGCCAAACCAGGATTTTATTAATCGAAATCCGCCTTACAATTTCAGAACGAGTCCTTTAATAGACTTACAATCGAAATCGAAACTAATTTGCTAATCAAATAAAAACCGCTAAAAATAGAAATTTGCTAAAATTCGAAACTAATTATTGGAATGCGTCCCAAATTGATTCTCGATGCTGTATGTCAAATCTTAACCGATTCCGAAGCTGATTTTATCCATTAATTTGAAAGTCATTTGTAAGGAATCTTTGACCGCGATTTCTGGGGCAATAAACAATGGATTTTCGCGATTCCAAGATATATCAATGCAATGCCTGTGGCATATCTATTGACATAGACGATTTTGCGAGATCTTCAATTTAGCTGTTCAAACGCGCGATTCGGACAAGATTTGACAGTTCGGGTTCTAGGATTGAACTAGACGCGACTTGCTTTGGAACGGTCGAACCGCTCCATGTAGGCCGGGGCTATTGCAATTTGCAATATCACAGTAAGAAAATAAAGAAAAATATATAAGAAATATCCTTTCCATGTTTCACGGTTTGGCAGGTAGCAATTAGAATGTTATACACATAATGGAAGCAAGGCAGAAACAGAAAAATCAAATATGGTCCTTTCCTATATTGCACAAATGGGTGAACCATTCCAGTAAAAATTTAGAGAACGTCGTCTCGTCTCTTCATAAAGATAGATGTAAAGCAATTTCAATTGCCAAGTTCAACAAAGACCATCACATACCTATCTGAAAGATAACTGGATAACAAAAATCAATTCTGCTGAATTAAATAAAAAATAAAGGGTCAATAAGTAGACCTTTTAATATATGCATAATGAATTACCATTAAAAATAGTTTAAAAGGGGGGAATAATTAATCTTAAGGTCCGTGATTGTGCATACTACAATTCTTCTTTGACTCAAACGCCAAAATTATATTTAAGACACTTTATCTTGCTATCTTAGTTAGGAAGATGATTGTGGTGATAATGAAGATAAATATGGGTTGAGCGATTCAAACAATTAATACTAGGAAATAAATGTAGTGCATAACAAATCTTCTGATAATTTAACAACAAAAAATACAAAAAGAAACCATCAAATTAATCAAAATCAACATGATTTCTTAGAACCTCATACTAATTATATCAGAACAAGTTCAAATTGAAAACCTTTATTCAAAGCCTGGTTTTACTTAAATCAAAAGAGTGGCAAAAATGGGGGTTCCGCAAAGTCTATGGACGTTTGGCATCACAGTCTTGAAACCAAGGTTTCCTTTAAAGATAGGATTCTTGAAACTTGCCAATTGCGACTTCAGTCTTTTTGGCTTCGTTTGGCAGTAGGATTACGGTTTCCAAAACCATGTTTCATGAGGTTTTGAGGCTGAACTCAAAATAGTGTAACCGAGGCCGGTATGTGGCTCAAAACCCCAATTTTTTTAGACTCCAAAGGGGCAGAAGTTTCGTAAAGTTGCATACCGTTCTTTTTTTAAAACCCTGCATTTTACCCCATGACTATGTTGCCAAAAGATCCTCAGAATTGCAAAACCTCCATTTTTACGAAACTGCAGACCACGGTTTAGATTTAACTTAAACCAAACCAGGATGTCCGAAACCTGACTGCCAAACTGGGCCTTTGTATAGTTTATAAAAATGAGCTTTCAAGACCTTAAAACTTTTTAAAGCCACGTTGGAATACTCCACCAAAACCATGGTTTCGGAAGGTAACCCCTGTTGAATCAAGTGTAATAATAAACCCTTCAAACATCAATTATTTTGGGTCTCTGTCATGTCATCTCGATGTCACTTTCATGATGAGGGGAATCTCTCTACATTGTAACAAAATTAACCAAGATTCCTACAAACCCATCACAATCAAAACAGAAAACACCCAAAAAAAAATTCGAACTTTTCACAAAGCCAAAATAAACAAAGATGAAAGGGAACCCACTTGATCTGTTCATTGATAGCTCCCTCGCAGTCGTCGGAATACTTCTGGCGAGCAAGAGACTGATCAGGGAACGATGGAACCAGGTTGAGCTCTTGATGATGCTGAAGCTCCTCAAAGGGTTGAAAGATGACCCCTGTTATTGGGCTAATCCCACTGGATTCTGATCCAGCCGCAGCCATGGCTACAATGGGAGTATTTTTGGATGGTGGTTCTGAGGGGAAATGAAAAGAATAGGAGTTGGGTTTGTTGAGAGAGGTGAGAGGAGAGAGATTGGTGATGGGGGAGCGAAGAGAGAGAAAATGAGAAACCATGACTCGTGAGAGAGAAAAAGAAGAGATGAGAGAGAGGGAGAAGGGGTTTTAGTGTCATGAAGAGTCCATGGTTTTACTTAAAAGACCTTGTAGAAAATGTTTTGTAGGTTATATGTCAATTTAAAGTTAGTGCTTTGCTTTTGTTGATGTCAATTGGTGTTGGGATGAAGCTGAAGCATCAATATAACAATTCTCATTAATGTGGAGTGAGAATTTTATAGTATCCTTATCCAGTTATCCTCAACTGAATGGTTTAATATAAGTTCGAATCCAAATTTAATACTTATAAATTTATAGGTATAATTTTTTAGATAGCAGTATAAATAATGTTAAGCAGCAGAGCTACTGTTTCCTCTAGCAATTTTTTCTTCAACAACCGATCCTATCATTGTAGAATCGGTCTTGATGATTATGATAAATAACTTAGTTAAGAAAACCCTCCGATATATTCATATAGGCTTAAATGATCTTAGGCTTAAATGATCTTAGCCGACACGGAAATGGACGAGGGATAGAAGTCAAGATATACATCCAAGGTAGGTTTTGGTTGTAATAAGAGGTTTAACGAGGGCTTGTATGCATATAAAAGTCATGCAGGGGGGCGCGTGGCTGCCACCCACAATTTCAGCGTGTGTTCGTTGCATCCGGAGGAATCAGCATGCATATCGGCACCGCTTCTCTTTCTCTCTCTGTGAAACGTTACAATAATTTTCCATATTATGATATTAGAGTACTAATATTAAACAACATATAATAACACAACATATGATATATACACAGTCAGCTGGGCCCTACTAATTCTTCTGTTAGTTCATTGATATTTGTCATGAGACCGAACAAAAATGGCTGGAGTACTTAGGAGCTCTGAGCAAACAAAATATCCGAGTATTATTCATTCCTATTCTTTTCTTATTTTGGATGGATCTATCTCCCTAGTTTTGAAAAGCAACGGGTTTAGATTCTTGGCCCAAAAAAATTTATGAAAAACTCTCTAAACTTAAAAATTCTTGTGTTTTAATATTTATAATACATTTACAATTATTTTATACCAATATTGCATTTTCAGGTAAATTACTATATTTACCTTTTAAAATATTATAGTTATATTTCAAAGTACTACATTTATATTATAAAATACTACATTTATATTAAAATAGGTCAAATGTAATGGATATAGTAATTTTACTAAAAAATGCAACAGTTTCATGTGAAATGTAGTATCTCAACACAAATTTAGTATTTTATAATATAAATGTAGTGCTTTAAAAGATAACTATAGTACTTTATAAGATAAATGTAGTAGTTTACCTGAAAGGACAGTATTGGCATAAAACAATGGTAAATGTAATATAGAGACTAAAATACAAGAATGTTTAAATTTAGGAAGTTTTTCACAACTTTTTTTGGGCTGGGGATCTAAATCTATTGTTTTTCAAAGCAAGGGAATTAGACCACTTTTCCCTTTCTTTCCCCTTTCTTTTGGCTAAATGATATTAAATACCCAATATTTCATCCAATTAGCAAAGTTATGCATGTATTGTAATATCTAACATACAAGTACCTATTTTTTCCCTCCTTAAACACTCTACTATCTGCCTCGGATTAGAATATTGCTATTTTGATTGTACATGACTATCTAGTAAGTAATTCGAACACTTTGCCCTTGTAGCATGTTGAAATACTTTAGAATATATTGTTATAAGGTACACCATATCTGAAAGTTCCTAATACCCTTACCGCTACAACCGCGGCCGATGCGGATCGAAAAACAAAAATTTTACATGAAGCACTAGAAACTAATTCCTAGCGATCGTTCAAAACACCAAACTAGAAAACTTAGCATGCAAGGTTTAGAGATTACACCTTTGATGCGTATCCACCCAATCATGGAATGCCCCTCCAAGCCCCGCGTAAGCCGTCGGGAATGAGCTTGAGAGGCGTCCGCCCTTACCGAAGATGATCCATTCAAGGGCACTATATCCAACAATCTCCCACTTGCCGAAGATGATTACAACCTAGTGAAGCAACCAACGCTCCAAGCTTAATAGAAATGGAGTGTGGGGATGTAGGATTTTTCCACTATCATTTTCTCTCATAACTCAAAACTCAAGAGAGCAATGAAGAAGGAGGAGAAGGAGGATGAAGAGCTAATCATGTAAATGAGCTAAATATGTGAGTGTATGAGAGAATGGCTACCTTTTAATTTTCCACCATAAAAATAAATATAACATAACAATTTCAAATTAAAATAAAGTAGCTCATTCCTCTCTACCATGCTTACAACCAAACCGAAAGCCACATTATTTCCTATTGATTTTCTAAAAGAAAATCAAATAATGAGGTGTCCTCCTTCTAGAATCCGTATAAATACAGAATACAATCCGGTATACGTATCGAAATAAATATACGTGTATCCGTATAAAAATACGAACAACTAAGAGAGAGAAAATGAACAGTGAACATAATACTAATATCTATATATATATATATATATATATATATATATATATATATATATATATATATATAAACTATTAAATCAATACTTGATTTAATAATCCGGCTAGTATTATCAACCATCCGATTAAAGTTCGTATAGCAAGTACATGTATTTAATCGAACCCCTGCACGTATCAATATACGACATCTTCATCATATCACATGAACCGGGAAAACCCTCTATATGAGACTCTAAAGACCCGACAATACGCTGGTAGTGATTTACTGGATAAATCCAAAACCACAAACATATCAGCGGCACTAGCTGTATGTAACGGCTATCCAAGTATATGCCGAAAGAGAGGTCGACAATCAAGTCCGTCTGCACCCTACTGAGCCTAAATATGACAATCTTCGTACAGTCTGGTCTCTTCGTCTAAGAGTATCGCATACTGGGTCTATGAGATGGATAACGTCAGACCCCTAATAACCCGATAAGCTGTGCCGGAGTCAAGCTTATCACCAACCGAGAAACTATTGAACCCCTATCAGTAAATCTCATCCACCGTGACCATGAATTTATGGAGAATGCCAACCGAACACAGCGCAATATCGACTCCTAATACCAGGAGAGACGAATCCCTGACAATCGCTCACTGTCTCCATATGGCTCGGGACTGTACCCAACTAAAACATGTTTACATGACTCTTTTGAGCAATAGCAGGGTGGTACTCTAAGTACAGTAGAGACATATGACGATCTCAGGTCAAAGGACTAATCTGTACTCATACCACTAGAGAACTGCTATCTGACGATAGGTATAATATCATCTAGAAGTTCTCGGCAAGTCCGTCTAGTGTACTCACCTCCAGTGAGCACCTATATACTATCGTAGGTGACACAACGCCAATGGCTTGTGAAACCGTCTACCGCCCCTCGTCTGGGTCTTAAAATGTATACTCTAGTCTACTCTGGAATATTGATGCCCAGTCTCGATACTCCCTCTGTTAGAATTCTTAGCGTCCTTGCTGCTGCTACTGAGGCCTATACATAATGAAAAACAAAAAAATGTAGAGGCGCTAGAAACTTTAAACCCTAGAATATTAACCAAACACATGAACTAGAAAATAACAAGGAGGTTTTAAATGCTATGGAAAGAAGGTTATACCAAAGTCATCGAGTCATTCAGTCTTCACCTCTCTTCCTTAGCTCCTCGTGTTAGTTGTATATATGCCATAGAGGCCATTAGTATACATGAGATGTATATTATAGTGGATGATGGGACATAAATAGGGAGGACTTTCTTACTCGACATGATAGTACGCTATCTGGTTGCTCTTTATCTTAACATGTACACTTACTGTCTCTCTGTTACATGTTGATAAAGCCCTCAGGATATGTACTTGACTACCAGGATTATGATGCAGATCATACTAGTGGGGCCTGGGCAGTCCATGAGTTTATCCTTCAATTGTTCCTAGTCGAGAGAATATCGAAACAGGGCATCGTTATTCCAGAGTAGACTAGCGTATACGCTTCTGGACCCATATGATGGGCGATGGATGATCCCATATCCATTGTTGTTGACATCAGAGATCGTATACGGGTGCTCAGTGGAGACTGGGTACACTGAACGGACTCGCCAAGAACTTCTAGATGGTATTATACCTCATGTCAGATAGCAGTTCTCTGGTGACACTGTATAGGTTAATCTGTCGACCCGAGATTGTCATAGAGACTTGTGTGTCTCCCACTGTGTTTTGATTTCCACCCTACCATGGCTCTACTGAATCGTGCAAACAGGTGGTTTTTGGGTATAAGCCCGAGTCACATGGAGGCAATGAGCGATAGGAGGGGATTCGTCTCTCCCGGTATCAGGGGTTGATGTTGCGCTATGCTCGATTGGCCATAACTGGAAATCTCTGGCCAGGGTAGATGAGATTTACCGGTAAGTGTTATCAGTAGTTTCTCGACCCGTTATGGACCTTGTATCAGCATGACTTATCAAGCATTGGGGTCTGACGTTTACCACCCCTAGGCGAGATATGCGACATATCAGACGAAGAGACCGGACTGTACGGTAGTGTTACTGATTGGATTCGCAGGAGTATGAGCAGACTTACTTGTTGATCTTCTGATCGCTCGATACCCGGGTAGCCGTTACGTTTAGCTGGCCTCTTGTGGCTTGTGGGTGTTTGATATGATCATCACCTACTACCGGCGTATTGACGAGTCTTTAGTGTCCTACACAGAGGTTTCCTGGCTTAAGCGAAACGGAGTAGGAGCACATATGAGATATGTGCGGGACCGAGATTAATACGTGTATGTGATACCGTATTCTATTCTCACGATTTGTGTTATCGGTCGGTTATATGTGATATAGTCGGGTTATCGAATCATGTGTTGATTTGATAAAATGATACATATTATATTAGTCGGTTATATGTGATATAGCCGGATTATTAAATCAAGTGTTGATTTAATAATTTAATGTATAATTATATATTTATATATTAAATTACATTAACTAATATATGCTCACTTAAGTATTTATTTTTCTCACTTATTATACATTTAACATATATGTGATATATGTTTATTGTATAGTTTTCTTTTGTTCACAAATTATATATGTGATATATAATATTGTGACATGCAAGGTTATACATGCAACTTGGGTGTATGAGAATCATACCATGCTATATGATAATGGTTAGGTTTTATTTATCTTATTAATTCAAAATTAGTGGAAATTAGTCATGCTTGGAAGTTTGGAGAAGCTTGAAGCATCTCTGACCAAGTCCACTTGTTTTGTTTTATCTAAGATATTTATTAACCTAACTCCAATCAATTAGTCATGGTTTATTCTCTACAAGGGTTAGCCATGACATATACTAACCCATGGTTGCATTTCTAACCTCAGTCTCATTCTCTTCATCACTTGATTATCTTCTTCTTCATTTGATTCTAGCTCTCTTGATCTTGAGAAAGTGATGAAATATTGTAAGAAAAATAAATCTAAAGTGAGCCCATTTCCTACTTTACCATCCTCTACTATTAGCCATTTAGTTTAGGGTGTTCTCTTCACAAAGTTCATCACCTAGTGAAGAGGTAGCTTGGGTTTGTGTCTCCTCGACGTAGATCATCTTCGGCCTCGAAGATTTCGAGCAAGCTTGTTCATTTCTCTAAGCGAACCCATACTAGAGTTCGGGAGATCACCACTCGCAGCGAAGGGACTGCTACACGGAAAGAAGTGAAGGACCAGTCTACAAAGGTTGTATTCCTCATTCGCTTAGTGTAATGGTAGATTACATGCTTTATTTTGTCTATTCACTCTAGCTAGATCCTAAGTTAGGATTCATTAGCACTATAGAATTTTTGAAATTGGCATGCTTGATACTGTGAAAACACGGTAGGGTGCTGAGGAACCCCAACAGTGGTATCAGAGCCGGGCTAGGGTATTAGACGATATTTGTTAGATTACGAAACCGAAACTACTCCGAAACATGAAACATACAAACCCAGTTTCTATCGATTTTTATATGGTCTCTAAAATTTTTTTAAGCAACTGCAGAATGTTGTATGAGACACAACATGAACACTACTAAAATTTGAGCCCAATTCCTCGGAAAATGGCCGGCCACATTGAGCTAAAAACCGGTGAGTTCGGCCCATTTATGGAATTTTTGCCTCAAATTTCGGTGGTGTTCCAGGCTCTAGGGTTTGGTGTTTCACGTGTTGTTTATTTTTTCTAAGATTACATGTGATGTGGTCTTACTGTGTAAGCAATTCGAAGTGTTTCATATTCGTAGTTTAACATTATTTTCGGGTTTTCATATGTTATCTAGGCGAAGTTAAAAAGTTCGAACGAATGTCAAAAATCCAATTTTCCAAGTTTAAGGTATTCGGAAAATCATGCAAGCGATTCTGTGGACCCTCTAGAAGAATGAAACCTTAACTCGATATAATGACCATGGAACCGCTTTCGAACCTTAGGCTTTGCGGTAGTTCCGCGGTGCTATTAATGAGGCTTTGGTTTTCCCTTCTACGGTTGGTCCATACGTGTTGTGGCATGTTCTAGGTATTTTTGAACTGTGCTCAAATGTTGAGCTCTCGGGGAATTGTGGGACTTTGATTAATCGATCGAAAAGTTTAACGCCATCCGGATATTTGTGATGGGATACAATACTTGGAATCTACAACATTTGAATTTTATGAATCTAGCAATTTAGTCCCATTTGATCCGTTGCCACGGAATTTTGATATGGATCAAAAGTCCGTCGCAATCACGTAGCGTACGCGGATACTCGCCGGGTAACCTTACTAGATAGCCATGCCCCATAACCCCGACCAAGTGACTGTAGGAGAACTCCGTTGCCAAAAGCATCCGTCCGGATGCTCACGGCCGCGGTGTTCTGCCTGAGTGCACTTCGTCGACGGCATCGGGGGTATGGCCGTCTACTAAAGTTTCCGACAAGCATTCGATCAGGATGTCGGGAATCTTGTTGAATTGACCGACTTGATATTGAAAAGTGTTTTCGATATCGAGACTAAAATGCGAGGTCTATAATTGTTAGGCATGCGATATCTAAGAAATTCATATTGTTGGGCATGAAATTCGCTATATGAGATATTACGGGTTTATGATGTCTATGGTGGTTGCGAATTCCAACTGTTGTAGTTTTCATTTTCTTTTCTGCTACCATAAGTGTAATATGTGGTGTATCGCTGGTTTTGTTGCTATACGTCAACGAGAATTGGGATACACATATTTACTTACGTTGATAACATGTGATGTTATGTGTTGCTGTGATATGTTATATTGGATCGTCGTGTTTGAATAGCCGGTTTTTTTTTTATGTGAGATGGGAGTTTTTCATTTTCATTCATGTAAAAACTTGTATGTAATATTCTTTTATTGGGGCACTTCCGGGTTGAGGAAGATGTCACCGTTGATGTATATTATTTACTTTTCCGCATTAGGATAGACCCAAGGAATGGAGCACAAGTAACCGGGTTCTAGAGTCCAGTGGGAGGCCATCTTGAGGAGTCGAGTCCGGGTTTCCTAACTCTAGAGTTGGTAGGGTTACTTGCCGCTCTCATAGGGGTCTTGGGATGTGGGAGTGGCTATTCATTACGACCGTGGAATTCGTGTTTTATACAGGCTTAAATTAAAACCCGGAAATCCTAGTATATCCAATATTTCATATGTTGTCTTCTGCTGCAGATATTCTGTGATGTGATCACTTTATATTCTGATATGGATACATTATATTATATATGAGATATATAATAGATGTTGCTTATGTTTTTCACCCACGCTAGCCCTGTCCCGCTCTGCCGTTAGTTACCTAACCTAACGGTGAACGACGGGACTTCGTGGCGAATGCGGATGGCATAAGCGTACGTTGTATTTATCTGTGATACTTAGGTAACTTAAATGATGGGACATTCATTAATGAGATTATTGAAAGAAAATAAACCTAAAGATGTTGTAGAATCGAATTTGAAACCCACTCGGTTTTTTACGAAAAAGCGAAGTTTCAAAATACGGAGCTTAAGCCACTCCTTTTAAAACCATCTGATTCTACAACGATATCAAGTTCAAAGCGTTAAAGATTTTTATAAAAACCATCCGCAACCCTCCATCATTTTAGGAGTAGAGTACATAGTATTCGTGTTGCGTATATTGATTATAGTCAAGGTGTGGTGTACGTTAGCTAAGTGATGTCTTCCTACACAGCATATGATGCGATTAGTTAGGACATTCATGTGATTATGTTGATTATAGTCAAGGGTCATATGGGTGGGTCTAATTAATCACGAAATGATGGGTAGAACTTGACTAGTGCTTGTTGATTATAGTCAAAGTCATAAGTGCTAGGGGTAAAAACCATTATCGGGTGTTTCAAGTGTTGAAATTTACAATGAGATTGCATACCTTCTATATGATAGTTGGATCCTGATACCTACTGCGAGTAATTGTTACTCCTGAGAGAGTTTTGCACTTTACAATTAGCTGATCAAGTATGTGTCTAGAAAGATGTCAACAGGGTTACGGCCCTGGGAAAATGAGGTTTATTTTAATTAGGTCCGTGCGAAAGCACGGGGAACCTCCCTCAAAGAACCAGCACTGGCCTGGCTAAAAGATTGGCGAACTTGTAGGGTGTAATTAATCCCGGCTAGTCTTTCCTTTTAAGGTTTGAAGGAAGATTTGATAAAAACAGTGGGAGCCATCCCGATTAGATAATATATATAACCAATCTAATCTTGCAAGAGCGCACGCAGAGTGTTTTCTTCTCTCTCTATCTCTCTCCAGGTAGCGATCATGTCACACCTTAATCAAAATAATAATATGGATGTATTGACCGAACCCGCTTGTTATACTGTACTGGGGAACGTTGGTCCCGCCCAAACTTATAATTGTTATAAGACCGAGCAGGTAATAGGGGAATACCAGGATTCCCATGCCGCCCAAACGAAGAAAGTGCATGTTGATGCATCTTCTTCGGGTGTGTTCATTACAGAGAACTATTTCTCAGTATCCTCTGCATCCTGAATATTAGATACCGGATCAGGATCCTGCATATGTAATCTGTTACCTGGGCTACGGATAGGAAGAGAACTGAGAATAGGTTGATATGTCTCTAACTATAGAGAATGGTGCAATTGTTGCAGCCAAATCAGTTGGCAAATATCACCTTGTATTACCAAATACATTGATTCTGAACGAATGTTATTAGATACCGAACCTGATATGCAACATTATATCAGTCTCTTTATTTAATAAAGAAGGATATAATTTTGTATTGTTGGATAATGTTTTGAACATTTCCTATATCAAGAGTTGATCAGTTCAGGCGCGTTATCTAATAGCATATACGTTCTAAATCAAACCACATTTCTTAACGTACAGAACACACACAAGAGGAAGAGTTCAGAAATGAATGAATCCTACTTATGGCATTGTAGACTAGATCATATCAATGCGACCCGACTAGCTAAGTTACACTAAGATGTGTATTTAAATCAGTTTGAATTTACGTCTTATGAAACTTGTCAGTCATGTCACAAAGATGAGATGACCATAGCTCCGTTTACTTAAAACAGAGAAAGGGTTAGTAAACTCTTGGGACTGATACATGATGATGTATGTGGTCCCCTGTCTACACATGCCAGGACTGGTTCTTTGTACTTCATTATATTCACTGATGATCTCTTAGGATTCGGAAATGTGTTCCTGTTGAAACACAAGCCTGAAGTTTTTGAGAAATTCAATGAATATAAATCCAAAGTAGAGAACCAAATATGGGTATAAGTATTTAAGTCCTTTGATATGATCAGGGAGGAGAACACTTGAGGACGGAAATCCTGGACTATTCTAAAGGAGAATGAGATTCTCTCTCAGCATTACTCTTCCGTATACACCACAGCATAACGGTGTATCGGGGCGGAGCA
Source organism: Agapanthus africanus (assembly GCA_030015575.1). Lineage (NCBI taxonomy): Eukaryota > Viridiplantae > Streptophyta > Magnoliopsida > Asparagales > Amaryllidaceae > Agapanthus > Agapanthus africanus. The sequence goes on from JASDDO010000031.1 coordinate 335,562,196, forward strand.
ACCACACCCTATTAGATATGGTGTGCTCTATGATGAGTACTACTGAGTTGCCTATTTCCATTTTGGGGTAATGCGCTTAAGGAAGTTGCATACCTATTGAATTGGGTTCCAATCAAATCAGTGCCTACTACTCCATATGAGATATGGTATGGGAAGAGCCCATCTCTTAAGCATGTTAAGATTTGGGTTGTCCGGCCTATGTCTAAAAGCAAAATCCGGACAAGCTCAAGGCAAGGTCGGTTCTGTGGAAGTTTGTTGGATATCCCAAGCATTCGCAAGGGAATATCTTCTACCACACCGAGAAACAAAAGGTGTTTTATTTCTCAGCATGCCACCTTTTTAGGAAAAGGAATTTTTTAAAGAAGAAATTTGTGGTCATGAGGTAGAACTGGAATTAGTTCCGGCTATATAAACTACCGCTGATGATTTGGTAGAACCAGATGATTCAATAGTTCCCAACAAACCTCAGCCTCTCCGCCGATCTAGTAGGGTTCCTCATCCGCCTGAGAGATACTTCGGTTTTCTCGATGACAGTGGGAGCGAGGATTGCATCATGGTGATGATGACCTAACTAGTTTCGAGCAGGCCATCATGAGTGGGGACTCTGTAAGAATAGCTGGATGCTAAGCGATCTGAGATGGAATCTATGTACACCAACAAAGTATGGACTTTGGATGCATCATCTGAAGGATTAAAACCCCATTAGGAGCAAGTATATCTTGAGAAGATTACTTGGTGTAGATGGAAAAGTTGAGACTTTCAAAGCTCTACTTGTTGCAAAAGGTTCTCGTCATCGACCAGGCGTGGATAATAATGAAACCTTTTCTCCAGTGACTATGCTTAAGTCCATCCGGATCCTACTAGCCATTGCTACATACCATGACTACAATATCTGGTGGTTGGGTGTCATTACTACTTTTCTAAATAGTGATTAAGAAGAGAGCATCTATAAGTACACAGCCAGAAGGCTTCGTAGACAGTGGGAGCAGCGGAAACGTGTGCAAGTTGCTTTATGCGTTAAAGCAGGCATCGCGGAGTTGGAATATCTGTTTTGATGTGATAGTCAAAGCGTTTGACTTCATCAAAATAGTAGATGAACCTTGTATACACAAAAATGTAGTTGAAAGTAAGGTGGTCATCCTCGTATTGTACGTGGATTACATACTCTTGATAGGGAAGGTGTTTCCTATGCTACGCTCGGTCAATCTCCTCTTATCACATTGATTCTCCATGAAGGATCTAAGTGATACCTCCTAAATCCTGGGTTTTAGATCTATGAGATAGATCTAAGTGGATGTTAGAATTCTCACTAGGTGTAGTGAGATGGTATCAAATGATCCTGGGGAGAATCACTGGACAGCTTTGGAGAACCTTCTTAGGTACTTGAGAAGCACTAAAGAAATGTTCTTGAAGTTTGGTAACGGTGAACTCCAGTGGGATTCCTTTACTGACTCGAGCTTCCAGAGTGATAAGGTCGATGTCAGACAGTCACAGGCTTTGTCTTTACCCTAGAAGTGGGGCGGTATGTTGGAAGAATTCCAAGCTAGATACCGGGGAAACTAGACGATAAAGGCTGGATACATCACTATCAACGATCCTACCAAAGAGACAGTCTGGGTGTATATTTGTTCATGAGATGAACTAGGTTCCTACCATTGTGTGACAATGGAGGTGTGGTTTTGGCCTAGGAACCCCGGTCCCATCAGTGACCCAGACATATTCTAAGGCATAATCACATGATCATGGAGATGGTTGATCTCCAGAGGATCGAGGTCAGGAGAGTTGACGCGGAGGATAACACAGCGGATCCACTCATAAAAGCCTTTCCTGCGAGAGACTTTTATAGGACGTTGGGTATGACATACTACAACAACTGGTGCAAGTGGGAGATTTTTAGTTGTATGTATGCCCTAGATGCCATTATTGTACATGGGATATATATTATAGTGGATGCTGGGACATATATAGGGATGCCTTTCTTGATCGACATGATAGTATGCTATCTGGTTGCTCTTTATCTTAACATGTACACTTACCGTCTCTCTATTACATGTTGATAAAGCCCTTAGGATGTGTACTTGACTACCAGAATTATGATGCAGATCATACTAGTGGGGCCTGGGCAGTCCATGAGTTCATCCTTCAATTGTTCCTAGTCGAGGGAATATCGAGACATGGCATCGATATTACAGAGTAGACTAGAGTATACGCTTCTCGACTCATATGATGGGCGATGGATGATCCCATATCCATTGGTGTTTGACATCAGAGATCGTATACGGGTGCTCAGTGGAGATTGGGTACACTGAACGGACTAGCCGAGAACTCCTAGATGGTATTATACCTCACGTCAGATAGCAGTTCTCTGGTGACACTGTACAGGTTAGTCTGTCGATCCGAGATCGTCATAGAGTCTTGTGTGTCTCCCACTGTGCTTTGATTTCCAACCTACCACGGCTCTACTGAGGCATGCAAACAGGTGGTTTTTGGGTACAATCCCGAGTCACATGGAGGCAATGAGCGATAGGAGGGGATTCGTCTCTCCTGGTATTAGGGGTTGATGTTGCGCTATGCTCGATTGGCCATAACTGGAAATCCCTGGCCAGGGTAGATGAGATTTACTGGTAAGTGTTATCAGTAATTTCTCGACCTGTTATGGACCTTGCATCGGCATGACTTATCAAGCTATTGGGGTTTGACGTTTACCACCCCTAGACGAGATATGCGACATATCAGACGAAGAGACCGGACTGTACAGTAGTGTTACTGATTGGATTCGCAGGAGTATGAGCAAGATTGCTCGTTGATCTTCTGATCGCTCAATACCCGGGTAGCCATTATGTTTAGAAGGCCTCTTGCGGCTTGTGGGTGTTTGATATGATCATCACCTACTGCCAGCGTATTAACGAATCTTTAGAGCCCTACACAGAGGTTTCCTGGCTCAAGCGAAACGGAGTATGAGCACATATGAGATATGTGCGGGACCGAGATTAATACGTGTATGTGATACCGTATTCTATTCTCGCGATTTGTGTCATCGGTCGGTTATATGCGATATAGTCGGGTTATCGAATCAAGTGTTGATTCGATAAAATGATACATATTATATTAGTCAGTTATATGTGATATAGCCAGATTATTAAATCAAGTGTTGATTTAATAATTTAATGTATAATTATATATTTATATATTAAATTATATTAACTAATATATGCTCACTTAAGTATTTATTTTTTCTCACTTATTATACATTTAACATATATGTGATATATGTTTATTGTATAGTTTTCTTTTGTTCACAAATTATATATGTGATATATAATATTGTGACATGCAAGGTTATACATGCAACTTGGGTGTATGAGAATCATACCATGCTATATGATAATGGTTAGGTTTTATTTATCTTTTTAATTAAAAATTAGTGGAAATTAGTCATGCTTGGAAGCTTGGAGAAGCTTGAAGCATCTTGACCAAGTCCACTCGTTTTGTTTCATCTAAGATATTTATTAACCTAACCCCAATCAATTAGCCATGGTTTATTCTCTACAAGGGTTAGCCATGACTGTTGGATATAGTGCCCTCAAAGTCAATTATTGGATCGCAGGCACGTGATTACAATGATTGAGGGAGGACCTATGCCGGTAGGACAGTCTTACTCGTGATGATAGTATGCTATCTGGTTTATCTTTATCATCGTGTACAACTTTAGGTGACCTTACAGATCACTATTACACATTGATAGAGCCCTCAGGATTCTTACTTGACTACCAGCAGTATGATGGCGATCATATACGTGGGAGCTGGGGTCTATAAGCACATCCTTAAAAGGTCCCTAGTCGAGGGAGTTTCGAGACAGGGCATCGATACTCTAGAGTAGACTAGTGTATACGGATCGAGACCCCGACGAGGGGCGGTGGCTGGTCTCATACGCCATTGGTATCAGTTGGTTCACCTAAGACGTATACAGGTGCTCATTGGGTTATGAGTACACCGGACAAGACTCGCCGGGAACATGCTAGTTGGTTTTATACCTAGCGTCAGATAGCAGTTCCCTGGTGACATGTGTACATGTTAGTTCATCGACCTGAGATCGTTATTTGTCTCGTGTGAGTTCCCACTGTGCTTTGATTACTACCCTACCATGGCTCAAAGGAGTCGTGCAAACAGGTTTTAGTTGGGTACAGTCCCGAGCCACATGGAGGCAGTGAGCGGATCGGCAGGGGTTTCGTCTCTCCCGGTATTGGGGGTGAGATCGCGCTGTGTCTAGGAGAGCCATTACACGAAGTCCTTGGCCAAGGCAGGAGATTTACTGGTAGGTATTCCAGTAGTATCTCAGGGTGTTCTGGGCTACACTCCGACACGACTTGTACCGCTTTTGGGGGTCTGACTTTTACCAACCCCCTAGGCCTGACATGCGATACTCATAGACGAACGGACCGGACTGTACGGATATTATCACTGACAGGCTCAGTAGGGTGTCAGGATGAGTCCGCTCATTGACCTCCTTTTTGGTCAATACCTGGTAGCCCGTTACGTACGGCTAGTACCACTGACGTGCTAGTGGTTAAATCCAAAGCCAAAGTATTGACGAGTCTTTAGAGCCCCCCCATAGACAGTTTCTCAAGTTTCGGGCGAAACGTTGTAGAGGCCGTATGGTATTATGGCAGGGTTCGATCATATACGTGCAGTCATGCACGGATTATGATCGGACGGATCATACTAGTGGGTTTTGGTTTAAGCCGGATCCTAGTATTAGATTTGTTGGATTACTTTAGTCTCATCGTATTCGCATGCAGTCGGAATGCGGATGCAGGTATGTATATACAGGTGAGGGGTATCCTTGTGATCCATCACGAGTTTACTTTAGATGTTGCCGTATCTTTTTGTTGGATTAAACATTTGGGTTAATGTTTACTTTGGTGGAAATTGTAAGCTTAATTCATGATGAGGTGCATTAAATATGACATGGACAAGGGTGGTGACTCATGGTCTTATTCTTTGAGCCATGTCATCTTTAGTGATTGATTAGAGTGTTGAAATGAGAGATAGCGAGAGAAAGGGCAGCCATGTATATGGGTGAGCTCTTGTGATTATCTATGCAAGCTCTCATTTTTCTTCATCTCAACACAATAATAGAAAATGCCTCTTCTTCTTCTTCTTCCTCTAGCTCACCATTTCCACCAATGGCATCATCTTCAACCTCCATCCATACACTCTCATGTGTTGAGAATCAATGGATGCTTGAGACAAAGTGATCACACACATTCTCTACATCGCCTTGGACACGTCGGCTAGCAAACTTTGTGTCCGAGTTGATTCGGATGAAGCGGGAGCCCGTAAAAGGATTCGAAGATGTGGTGCCCTTTCCGACGAGGAGACCGGAGATCGGAGATGCCGCGAGGAGCTTGGGAAGGTGGCCAAAGACCGAAGGACACGGATCGATCGGTATATCCTTTCTAACCCTTCTCTAGTTTGCTAGTTTCTGTTAATGGTTCGATCCGGGGTGAAAGTATACGATAGCGCCAGTTTCAAGTTTAAGAAAAAGTTTTCGTTTCCGCATTTTGGCCTCGGATTGACGGCCGGGGCGCTACCGTAGACTTACATGGTATCAGAGCCACGCCATTAACCTTTACTAGCTTGTTCTAACGTATTTAAAACATCGATCGAACAAAATTTCCGAAACCGCATTTCCAATACTAAAGTTTCTGTCGAATTTATTTTGTCGTCGAAAAATTATTTTGTGTGTTTCAGAAAATCAGGCAGGCTTTTTTGAGATCACTGTAGAAATTTGGTAGAGTGATCCCACAAGAGCTCCGCGGAACCGCGGCCTTACCCACGTTTTGGCCGCGGTTCCTCCGCCGTTCTGGGGCTTCATTCCACCATTTTTCTTCAGGTGGTCTTTCTCTTGGAATTGTGGTTTCTGGAATTTTTGGTTTAGGCCCAGATTATTTTGAGTGCAGCAGTTGTGCTTGGGGCCCACTTCGGGAAATTTTGTCGATCGAAAATTTTAAACAAGTTAGTTCACAGTGCTTACTTTATATCTCCGACCGTGAATGTCATTCGAGCGGTAAATCTTGTCTAATTGCTATAGATCTTTTAGACGCATTTGCGAACGTGACATTCATGTTGATGTTCTGTGTTGTGCTGTGATGTTGCGGATTGTCGTGGTGGATAGCTTGGTGCAATGTTAGTACAGTTTTGTTATATTTGTACATTTGATATTGCGGGGCGAGCGTCCGACATGTGGACTGCCGTCACTGCCTGTTTGTATATTATTCTTTTGGGGCACGACCGGGCTGAGGTCGATTTACCCGTTGTATATATTTTACTTTCTGTACTAGGATTATCCCGTGGTGGGGTGCATGTATCCGGGTTCTAGAGGGCAACGGGCCCGCATCTTATGGCTTTAAGACGGAGGGGGCTTCACTCTAGAATTTGTGGGCTATTCGCCGCACTCGTAGGGGTACAGGTTGACCCAATGAGTGGTGCTCAAGTTACCGGATTCCGTGAAGTGCTGCGTGGTCCATTCACTTTGTTGAAGGGGGCTGCCTCGCTTCAGGTTTTGGCGGGTAACTTGCCGTACCCGTAGGGGTCTAGGATTTCATTGCACAGGCTATCCACACGACCAGGGGAACGTCGGGTTTCACTTGCGGCTCAAAGGAAACCCGGGGATCCCAGATTATCTGTATTGTTCTGTGATGCTTATTACTCTCTGTGATGTTGCATTTATCACGCCTGAAGAGATTATTATATATTGCTATATATATACTAGTAGATGTTGTATATGTTTTACATCCGCGCTTGTCCAGTCCCCGCTCTGTCGTTAGTTAAGTAACCTAACGGGTGATGACGGGACCCAGTGGCGAATGCGGATGGCATATACGTACATCATATTTTCGTCCTTTTGTGGTGTGATTAATTGATGGGACTGCATTGATTCGGATCAATGCAAGCTAAACAAACCTGTTTGATGTTGTTGGAACATTTTTCAAAAAGCTGTTATTGCAAGGACGTTTTCTTTTGTTTTACACAGTGGTATTCGGTTATGAATATCCAGCACCTCAGTCGACGAGGCAAGGGCCGAGATCCCTTCACCGGGAGTGACCCCTTGGACAGAAGTTTGCGTCAGGGTAATAACTGTAGGGTTCCTAGGCACGCTAATGAGGTCTCACAAGGCATCAACCATGCCAATTTCAAATTTTACAAGTGCCGAGAAACCCTAATGCGATCGTTGACTAGAATTTTAGGCGATACAAGAAGCTAGTTAACAACTTAACTAAAAGAAAGAGGCTACAACCTTTGTAGATCCGGTCCTCCACCTCCATGGCTCCGTGATGAAGTCCCTTCGCTGTCCATATCGGATCCCGGACTCTGGCGTCGGCTTTATCGGAGAAATGGGCGGGCTAGGTCGTCGGCTTCGATGCCGAAGATGATCTACGTCAAGGCAACTCAAGATCAAACTCCAACTTCACCAAGTCATGAAACTTGTGAAGAAAACACCCTATACTACTTGGCAAGAGGTAGAGGATGAAGAAATAGGAGGTGGGTTCACTTTAGAATTGGATTTCTCACTCATTTGCTCAAGTTGCCATTGATGGAGGCAAGCTTTTCTTCTTGAAGAAGAAGAAGAAGAAGAGAAAGAATATGTTACCGGAAATCCCTGGCCAGGGTTGCTGAGATTTACTGGTAAGTGTTACCTGTAGTTTCTCGAACTGTTATAGACCTCATATCGACACGACTTATCGAGCTATTGGGGTCTGACGTTTACCACCCCTAGGCAAGATATACGACATATCAGACGACGAGACCGGACTGTACGGTAAGTGTTACTGGTTGGATTCACAGGAGTGTGAGCGGGCTTGCTCGTCGATCTTCTGATCGCTCAATACCCGGGTGGCCGTTACGTTTAGCAGACCGCTTGCGGCTTGTGGGTGTTTGATATGATCATCACCTGCTGCCGGCGTATTGACGAGTCTTTAGAGTCCTACACAGAGGTTTCCTGGCTCAAGCGAAACGAAATAGGAGCGCATATGAGATATGTGCGGGACCGAGAATAATGCGTGTATGTGATACCGTATTCCATTCTCGCGATGAATGTATCGATTGGTTGTATACGATATAACCTAGTTAACGATTCAAGGATTGATTCGATAAGCCGATACATTGGATATTAGTCGGTTATATGAGATATGACCGGATCGTTAAATCAAGTGTTGATTTAATGATTTAATACGTAATTATATATTTGATATATTACTTTGCATTAACTAGTATTGGTTCACTTTAAATGGACTTTCTCACTTGATGTGCACATTGTATATGTGATATACTTTTGTACATTTGATTGTATCATGTTTGATGATACATGATTGTTTGGGTGTATGATAAGATTAAACCATGGTTAGGGTTTTGATTTTATTTATTTATTCATTTATTTATTTATTTCTTTTTGGCAAAAGAAAAGAAAATGGTGGCTTATTTTGTATTGTAATAGAAGCTTCATGAAGCTTTGACTAAGTGACCATTTTGTCTTCATGCTTAACCCTAACCATTCACACTAACCATGGTTTATTCTCTACACCTAACTATGGTTGCTATATGATAAGTATTGATTTTATTTTCTATTTTGAAAAGAAATTATCATATTCTTTCTCTTCTTCTTCTTCTTCTTCAAGAAGAAAAGCTTGCCTCCATCAATGGCAACTTGAGCAAATGAGTGAGAAATCCAATTCTAAAGTGAACCCACCTCCTATTTCTTCATCCTCTACCTCTTGCCAAGTAGTATAGGGTGTTTTCTTCACAAGTTTCATGACTTGGTGAAGTTGGAGTTTGATCTTGAGTTGCCTCGACGTAGATCATCTTCGGCATCGAAGCCGACGACCTAGCCTGCCCATTTCTCCGATAAAGCCGACGCCAGAGTCCGGGATCCGATATGGACAGCGAGGGGACTTCATCACGGAGCCATGGAGGTGGAGGACCGGATCTACAAAGGTTGTAGCCTCTTTCTTTTAGTTATGTTGTTAACTAGCTTCTTGTATCGCCTAAAATTCTAGTCAACGATCGCATTAGGCTTTCTCGGCACTTGTAAAATTTGAAATTGGCATGGTTGATGCCTTGTGAGACCTCATTAGCGTGCCTAGGAACCCTACAGTGGTATCAGAGCTTAGCTAGAGCCTTAGGCGATGCGTAGACGGAGTTTGAAGTCCGATCGACCCGAAACCCTAACTCTAAAATGCTCTCTGGAAATTTTTTGAAAATTTGGATTTTTGTGAATTAAAAATTGCTAAAAAATTCAGCAGGGTCTTATTTGAATTACTGTGAAATTCGAGGGGCTGATTCATCTAAAGCGCGGCGGAACCGCGGCACAAGCATGGCTTGTGCGGCGGTTCCGCGGCCATTTTGTCACATTAATTTATGAATTTTGCACAGTAATTCATGTTTTCAGGTGCTGAGTTTTATGGGAATTTTTAATATTTACTCAACAGTTGAGTTTTCTGGGGTAGTGTTGGGACTTCGTAGATTCGATCGGATTTTCTAATTTTGTCTATGTATTTTCCGGATAATTTTTGAATATGTTAAAAATTTCGACCGGATATAAATACCCAATTTTTTCCCTGTCGGGAAATTTCCAAGTGTTGGATTTTTCCGTGGTTTAAAGACGTTCTGAGTAGTGCAAGTAACGCGATGGACCCTCTAGAAGACAACAAACCTTAACTCGATTATGTGACCGTCTTGAACTGCCCTTTGAACCTTCGGGTTTGGGGCAGTACGGCGTGCCACATGTGAGGTGTTGGCTTGACCCTTCTACGGCTGGACCGTTGGTACTGAGGCACGAAGTGAATGTTTTTAAACTTATTTCATGTGTTGAGCTGTTTCGGGAAAACTTGGGTGTTCGATTGTTCGATCAGAAAGTTTAACATTTTCTATTTATCCGGAATGTGATACAATAATTGGAAATCACAATAAGTTATGAGATAACTGAATGAATGTTATAAATCTAGCGGTTTAGTCTCACTTGATCGGTTGCCACGGAATTTTGATGCGATCAAAAGTCCGTCGCAATCACGTAGCGTACGCGGATACTCGCCGGGTAAACTTAATAGACAGCTACACCCCATAGCCCCGACCAAGTGACTGTAGGAGAACCCCGTCGCCGAAAGCATCCGTTCGGGTGCTCGCGGCAGCGGTGTTCCGCCTTAGTGCACTTCGTCGACGGTATCAGGGGTGCGGCCGTCTACTAAAGTTTGCGACGAGCATTCGATCAGGATGTCGGGAATCTTGTTGAATTGCCCGACTTGATATTGAAAAGAGTTTTCGATAATGAGACTAAAATGCGGGGTTTATAATTGTTAGGCATGCGATGTCTAAGGAATTCATTTGATTAGGCATGCGATGTCTAAAGAGGTTGTGGATTCCAACTGTTGTAGTTTTACACTTTCTTTTCTGTGACCGTAAGTGTAATATTTGGTATCGCCGGTTTCGTTGCTATATGTCAACGACAATTGGGATACGCATGTTTACTTACGTTGATGACATGTGATGTTATGTGTTGCTGGATATGTTATATTGGATCGTCGTGTTTGAATAGCCGGGGGTTTTTATGTGAGATGAGTGTTTTTCATTTTCATTCATGTAAAAACTTGTATGTAATATTCTTTTATTGGGGCACTTCCAGGTTGCGGAAGATGTCACCGTTTGTATATTATTTACTTTTCCGCACTAGGATAGACCCAAGGAGGAGGGCACAAGTAACCGGGTTCTGGAGTCCAGTGGGAGACCAACTCGAGGAGTCGAGTCCGGGTCTCCTAACTCTAGAATTGGTAGGGTTGCTTGCCGCTCTCGTAGGGGTCTAGGGGTGTGGGTTTGGCTATTCATCGCGACCGTGGAATCCGTGTTTTATACTGGCTAGTATTGAAAACACGGACGTCCTAGTATATCCAATGTTTCATATGATTCTTCTGTTGCGATATCTGTGATGTGATCATGTGATGTTCTGTGATAAATACTGTATATAGTATATATGATATATTATATAGACGTTACTTATGTTTTACACCCACGCTAGCCCTGCCCTGCTCTGCCGTTAGTTACCAAACCTAACAGTGCACGAGGGGATATCGAGGCGAACACGGATGGCATAAGTGAACGTCGTATTTATCTGTGATGTTTAGGTACTTAAATGATGGGACTTAATTAATGTGATTAATGAAATAAAAGAAACCTAAGATGTTGTGGAATCGAATTTCAAAAATAAAACAGGTAGCTACAGTTCTTGCTTTGCATCGCGGTGTTCCTTGTAGAACATCCTGCACCTTATTCGATAAGGAAAGTGTCACGACCCAAGAATGGCCCGTGACGGCCCTAATACTACGCAACGCCTAAAGACGCAATGTAGTAAAAGAAAGCCAAAATCCAGAAATCTAAACCATAAAAAAAACGGAAAAGATAATATAAGTTTGAAAACACTGAAATCGCAACCCAAATTCTTTGAAAGTCTTACTTTCTTTCTTTAAAATTTTAGGAACACCCATTTGTAGAAACCAGCCACAATGAATACAACAGAAAATAATAACAGTAGAGATAGAAGCTGTATATACATAAGACCTCAAATCCACAATGAAACATCTAACGTCCTCACCAAGTCTCTATGTCAATAATACAATAGCTGATGGAGAGCACAAAATACAACGAATATACAATATGAAATACAGATAACCGTCTAACCCACCTAAGCAAAAGTACTGTGAGCTGATGCGGTATCTGTAGCAAAAGGTGGTAGCTGGATAGCTGAATAGGGGAATAGCCTGCCTCGACTACTCTGGGGAAAAACCTGAAACACCTGTGGCACAACGGGGGTGAGTTGCCAACTCGTGAATAGTATAAAACATATACAGGTAATCGCAGGAATGTACGTACAGCATGAATCTAAGATATGCGATTACATATTAATATATCATGCAAATGCTGAAATAAGGAGAGTACACTAGCAGGTACAATCAATATGTGAAGCAATGACGGCATGATAGTAGTATGCAATGTCTATGCAATAGAGATATGAGAAAGCACATATGCAACTATCATAGGGGTACACTACAAGTACTACCAATATATGAATCTGTGCATAAGATAGGTAATGGTGAGGTATAGGGTGGAATATGTCATTTCCCACGGAAACCTGACGTCGTGGTAGGATCACAATCCATCAAGATACTCCAATCCCAAATCCTCAAACCGGCCCCCACATTGGGCTGTCACAATATAAAAGTCTCATATCACCTCAATGTACAATATCGAGTAATCTCCTACATCCCGAATGTACAAATCACCAATCACATAGGTATATCCAATGTCCAAATCCCAATGAATCACCTAGTATCCCAAGTCCAATCTCAAGTAAGAATCTAACATCCTAAAGATATATATATGAACAGAAATAAATATGATGGGGCAATACACATATATTAGCGTCCCATACCACTAATATTGGTGTAAGGGTATATATAACAGCGGCTAAATCCCCTGTTATATATACAAAAAGGGGGTTAAAGAAATATCATGAAACCGTGTGCCAAACATCGGCACAGAAATCCTCGTATATGGGGCTCCGTCAGTCCGGATCAGCCCACGGGGTCCGTCTGCAGTGTCGGCCCTCGGCCTCGACAGTACAGGTCATCCCGCATCCATCTCTCTACTCTGGCCAGTAGCCTCCAGACAACTGCCAGGTCCAAACAATCACCGGTCGGTACTCACCCGCCTCCAGGCTCAATCGGCAAACCCATCGATCTTCTTGCCGAGGGGAACCATACCGGGCCCCACCATGTACTCTCATACGGCAACCACACATCGTATGGAGCATAGAATCAGCACCGATAAAACTCATGGGGGACGCTCGAAATATCATATCAAGGAAACCGGGTTGTTACATGTATGTATAATTTCATGAACTCCAGCGGTTCCCAAATCCCGAAAACATCATATGAAATCCAGATAAACAATGCATAAATACAGGAATAGATGTATGCGATATATCTAAATGCGAGCAGGTAAACACAAGTATATAGCTGAACCAGATGTATGCGAAATCATGATAAGGTACAGCTAGGTAACATCAGTAAATGTGAATATGCGACAACAACTGGATATGTATCTAACATACAGGTGTAGCAAAGTATAGGTATCTACCTATACGAACTGATGTCGTATACCTCCCTGGGTATAGTAACATATGTAGGAAATCCCTCCCGGTATAGGTAAAATATGTAGGAGGTATACCTGTAGCTGTATCGTAAGTGAAAATATACCTATCACTAAAGGTATGATACACTATAGGTATACCGATAAACTAGATGTCAAGTGTGGTAAGCAATGGTAGCTATAAGGGGTAGTGTGTGACATGGCAACTATTGACGGTGTGTGTGTAGCATGCAATCCGTGCTCGTGCAACATAAACCGTCAATAATGTGTGCAGTGTCCTACGGCTGCTAGTCACAGTATATAGCTATATCTAGGAAATGCAGTAAGGCGCAATTCTACAATGACGTAGAATGTGCGACAGGAAATTGAATTCTAGCCCAGACGCATAACGCTATGCGGGCGATTCCCCTGTAGATGTTATATCTACTCACCTAAACTCCACGCTGGGTGAATCCTATCACCTGCTCCCCTGTAGCCGTGTCCGTAGCTCCTGCCTGCAAACCTGTAAATATAACATGAAAATCACATATAAGCCACATATCTCGCGAAACGCGATATCGAAACGAAACGAGAAACTCGCGTCGCGAACTAAGTGCGCGTGTGCACGATACGCTGAATCGTGTGTGTACGCGTCTAGAAACCATCGCGACACGCTGGATCACCGAACCCACTCACGTATCGCGCGTATCGCGCAAACACAACGGACACCAAAAACGATATATTGTCCCAGATTTTCCTGCAGGTAGAATATTACAAAACTAGACATACCAACACACTACACAACACTGCAGACTACCCCAGACAAAACCCCAACACCCAAACCCCTAACCTGGCCGCAAATTGCGGCCAGAATCCCAAAATTGGCGGCCGAGAATGAGAGTGGGGGTCTCGTTTTCTGGTGGTGTTATCTAAACCTAGCAAGCATGCTCCAGTTTCCTCAATTTTTACCTGAAGGCATCGGGTCAATAGCAGATTCCAGATGTCCAAAATATCACTTAAAAACGACAATTTGCACCAAATAGAAACCTTATGGTATTTTAGTGTAATTCGGGGTTAAACTTAGTTAAGTGACCCTAGCAACACTAAATTAACCTAAGGTAGCTAACACAATTAACAATTCACCACAATATCACACAAATCACTAAAACTAGCATTAAACTAGCTAATTAACACTAATCGACACCAAACCACGCACAAGCTAGCAAATTAGTAAATTGGGTTAAGGAAATATACCCAAAAGGATCACAAGAAGCAGGAGAAGGAGTGTGAGGAGCTGCTCCAAGCTGCTGGAGCTCAAGCTGCTGCTGCTGTTGCCTCTGAAGCTGCTGCTGCTTGCTATTGGTGTGCTGCTGCTTTTGCTGCAGAGGATGATGATGGCTGCTGTCACTGCTGCTGTTGTTGTTATTGTTGTCTCCTCCTTGTGCTGGGGCTGCTGCTGTTATTGTTGTTGTGGTTGCTTGCTTTGCTGCCACTGATGCTGCTGCCTCTTCTGCTGCTGCTGTGAGAGTGCTGTGTGTGTATGAGAGAGAGAGTGTGAGAGAAAGAAAATGAGGAGAGAAAATGAGAGCTAGGCCAACCCCTCTCTTCCTTTCTCTTCCCACAATAAATGAGCATGGCATGAGCCATGTTGCCCCATGCTTTCCCCCCCTCTCTCTCTCCCTAAAGTCAACAATTCAACCAAAGAAAATAAAACCCTTATTAAAATTCATTTTCATTAAAACAACCATGCACTTAAACAACCCAAAACACCTAAACCAAACTTAACACTAGATTAAGAAATGGTTAAACCTCAATTTACATCCTAGTTTACATGCACAAGTGTGTGTGTGCCTAATAAAATTCTAATAAAACACACAATAATTAGGATAAAATATTTAAAACTTATTTTGGTAAACTTTTTATTAAAAACCACATTTTAAA
The DNA here is from genome assembly GCA_030015575.1 of Agapanthus africanus. NCBI lineage: Eukaryota > Viridiplantae > Streptophyta > Magnoliopsida > Asparagales > Amaryllidaceae > Agapanthus > Agapanthus africanus. Next base: position 335,577,313 of record JASDDO010000031.1, read on the forward strand.
ATATAATTAGCTACAAAACACATTCTAAGGTGTTACAATCTCCCCCCCTTAAAAGAAATTCGTCCCCGAATTTAAAACTTATACTGTTACCTGTGCCTTCAAAAGAAGATTGAAATCCTCAAGTCTTGCTCGCAGCCTTCCAAGTGACTACCTCACTATACGGCTACGTCTAAGAAAACCCTTCACAGATGGCAAGATCTTTGACCGACGCTTCTCCGCCTGTCGAGCCATTAACACACCTGGCTGCTGGTGAACGAAAGATCGCGTCCAGCTAAAAGGTCTGGTGCAAACATGTGAGAAAGGTCAAGAAGGTAATTGTAAAGTATCATCACAAGGAATACGGGTGAAAATCCAATAATCTGGGCGGAAGTGCCAAGTTAAAGGCAACGAAACTAACTCGCTAATAGAATCTCAGAAGGACCTAAACCCTGGGATAAGCTTCCCAGAATCCAACACGTCATTCGTCGGAAAGTCCATAGGAATCCATGACTTGCCACTGCGCACTCAAGCCTGCGACCAACACAGTCGCATAAGACATCTGTTTGCAATGGACAGTTCTCATCCTGACCTGAACACAACTGGACTAACTCCGAATTCTCTAGACATAGCTGGGGTCCAAAATCCTACCTTCGCAGAGTCAGAAAACAACAGGCTGGCGATCGACACGACCTAACCCCTAAGCCTAAGGGTGGCCAATTAGAGCGTCTCCTGATAACAGCTATCGAAGGAGAACCCTAACGATGGCGAGTGACGATCCCAAGCTGCTGACGACCAAACAAAACAACAACACACAACTTAAACAAAACAACTGAGCAAACTGAGTATAACCGGATGACAAGAATCCGAATGGAGTTACACCCTAACCAAAAATTAGGTGGAAACCATAACGAAATTCGTGGAGATCTGCTCCCATTCCTGCTTCGGAACGGTAAAAGGTTGCAAGACTCCAGCCGGCCTTAGATGCTCGACCCAAAGCACACAACAAGACAGACACTTGAAACGAAACCTGAAACTTCTCTTTACATCCCTGTCCACTCGTAACTATCTCACAAGTCACGCCCAAGCTGGTGGAACTTGAATGCATAGAGGGGGTTGACAGATGCGCATGTTCTAGGATTATACGTCTCTACCCGATGAAACCAGGTACACAAACGCGTCCCTAACTTAGCACATCATTGTCACAATCAAGGTCTCTGAATCATTACCCAGCCGAATATGCTCAAGTATCTCTGACGTACGAGCTTCGACGGGCAGTGTCTCGCGAAAACGATTTTAGGAAAGTGGTCGGGCGCGGACATGAGCAAGCTGTCCCCTCCGTAGAGGCGAACTAAGCTATACTCAACGATCACATAAGAACTGCAAATCTGCAGAAGACTAACACAACAATCCAAATCTGCTGCAGGAAGATGTACATTAAGCTCTGGTGGTTCGTGGAAAATCTGACACGACTCTCAAACAAGAAGTGTCTCCAAATCTCCAACGCAAAACCACTGCGGCCATCTCCAGATCATGAGTGGAACATCCTCCTCGTACTTCCTCCAAATGTAGGGAAAGCAAAAACGATATCTCTATAGTGTCACCTCAGTACACCCTCGAGCCCACTCAAGAAACATTACAGTTAAACAACAAGGTCGCCCGAACCAGAAGCAAAGAAAGACTGATGCAGTTGTTAACTGAATCTTCAACTACTGAAAACTCCGTACACATGCCTCAGTTCAAAGAAAAGAAACCTCCTTTTGGTCAATCCAGTCGACGGTGCAGCACTACTCTGGCAATCCTGCATGAAACGGCGGTAAAAACCCTGCTAAGCCCAACAATCCGCGGATCTCCGTCCTACACACAAGTCTGGGCCTAAGCTGTACGGCCACGATTTCCCTCTGAACCATACGGAACCGTCTCCCGTAACTACAAGACCTAGGAGTCAACACAAACAAGCCTGAAGAAACACTCCGAGAATTTAGCAAACTGCTGGTACTCTCCCAGTATCTGCATAACAAATCCTCGAGTGCTACTACTGTCCCTCAAGACACATTAAATAGACCAGAGTGTCGTAAATAACACAACAAAAACTGGCCGAGGAACGGCCTGCAGAAATCTGGTTCATCATATCTACGAATGCTGCTAGGGCGACAGTGAATCCAACGACTCACAAAAACACACAAAGCCCGTAGCACGCACAAGTCAGTCTTCGGGATGCCATCACCCCGAATCCGCGATAATGATGACCTGATCCCAAACACACTTAGAAAATGTCTCGCACTCTGGAGCTGATCGGAGGAAATCGTCACGGCGAGATGAAGGATACCTTTCCGCATCGCAAGCCGGTTCAATTGACGATCCGTCGATACACAACCTCAAACTGCCGTCTTCCTCCTGGACGAACAGAATTAGGAGTTTCCAAAAGCGAAACACTCGGACGCACAAAACTTCCCAAACCAAAACTCTGCAGCTGATCCTTTAAGCTCCCTCAGCTTTGCCGGCTCATCTGGAACAACGTCGGAAAAACTCTCGCACGAAAGGAACCCGGTCCAACAATCCCACGGTGGCGCCGGTATCACGAATGAACGTCAAGAATCCACGACATCTCCTCAGTAGCCGACTAGTTAAAAAGGCTGAATTCAAGCTGTGAGAGGCGGCACAACTATCCACCTGCACAACAAGAACTGACTTGCCCGGGAAAACAAAACCTAACTTATTTCCACACGGTAGTCCACAGACGCCTAACACGTAGTTAACCAATCCGTGCCCAGGAGAACGTCAAATCCAACATCTCTAGAAGGATCAAAACGACGGACGAATTCTCTATCTCCTATCCGCTTGGCACAAAACTGAAATACGTGTCGCGCAACAAAAGGATCGCTGACAGAAGTTAAAACAACTACGACTAATCTACCCAACCACAGTACAAACAAGAAACAACAAATACACCAAGAGAAAATAAAATATAACTCAAGGGTACCTGAAAACTCCACATTGAACGTCTGCGCGTCCCGATGAGTAGAAGCAAACTCCTGTGTCTGCTCTCTACTCGCAGTTAGATGAACCCCTCTGGTATACTGAGCCCTCTGAGCAAATCTTCCACGTCCACGGCCTCTCTGAAAACGATCATGACGAGGTGCTAAGGAACAATCCCTGACGAAGTGCTGAAGGCTCCCGCATCGAAAACATCCACGTGCTGACTGCTGACCATCCTGGGAATGAGAGCTGAACGACTGTCCTCGTCCTAAGCCTCTGTTACACCCGCTACGGCCGCGAAATCTGTCTCGACGACTAAACCTCTGTCTCTGGGCTGGTACGCTGGTACGAGTCCTCCACTGTCCTGGAACTCTCTGAGCCTCTGAAATAGGTGCCTCGTCAACTGGGGCTGCAACCACTGGTGCTATGTAGGTGACGGACTGCTGCATGCTGATCGTAAGGGACAGCTGAGTAACAGGGGTGACAACCTCCTGTCGTAGCTCCCGAACGACGTCAACTAAAGAACTCATCGTCTGGCGGAACTCCTGCATCTCTACCAAAAGTCTATCCATAGTATAAGTCGTAGGCTGATCCGTCTGCACCTGTGCAACTAGAGTGCCATCCTGGTCAGTACTCGTCTCACCCGAGCTAACTCTGACTTCGGCCCTCGCTGCATCGCTCTGAGTCCCCATAGTCATCGGCGGCAAGGCTATAAATAGATATAAGATGAGATTCGATGAGAATGAGGAAATCGGATCTCAAAGATATGAATCATCAAGGAAGGAATGTCAAGCAATTTTGTACTTAGGTCACTTAAGGCAAGGTACCGCGCTGTGAGTATGCTGCAGACATACACACACTACGTTACTCTGCTTAGGCTACATACTCCATCGTACTAAGGTCATCCTACACTCCGAAAGGTAAAACCTAACGCTCTGATACCAACTTTGTCACGACCCAAGAATGGCCCGTGACGGCCCTAATACTACGCAACGCCTAAAGACGCAACGTAGTAAAAGAAAGCCAAAACCCAGAAATCTAAACCATAAAAAAAACGGAAAAGATAATATAAGTTTGAAAACACTGAAATCGCAACCCAAATTCTTTGAAAGTCTTACTTTCTTTCTTTAAAATTTTAGGAACACCCATTTGTAGAAACTAGCCACAATGAATACAACAGAAAATAATAACAGTAGAGATAGAAGCTGTATATACATAAGACCTCAAATCCACAATGAAACATCTAACGTCCTTACCAAGTCTCTATGTCAATAATACAATAGCTGATGGAGAGCACAAAATACAACGAATATACAATATGAAATACAGATAACCGTCTAACCCACCTAAGCAAAAGTACTGTGAGCTGATGCGGTATCTGTAGCAAAAGGTGGTAGCTGGATAGCTGAATAGGGGAATAGCCTGCCTCGACTACTCTGGGGAAAAACCTGAAACACCTGTGGCACAACGGGGGTGAGTTGCCAACTCGTGAATAGTATAAAACATATACAGGTAATCGCAGGAATGTACGTACAGCATGAATCTAAGATATGCGATTACATATTAATATATCATGCAAATGCTGAAATAAGGAGAGTACACTAGCAGGTACAATCAATATGTGAAGCAATGACGGCATGATAGTAGTATGCAATGTCTATGCAATAGAGATATGAGAAAGCACATATGCAACTATCATAGGGGTACACTACAAGTACTACCAATATATGAATCTGTGCATAAGATAGGTAATGGTGAGGTATAGGGTGGAATATGTCATTTCCCACGGAAACCTGACGTCGTGGTAGGATCACAATCCATCAAGATACTCCAATCCCAAATCCTCAAACCGGCCCCCACATTGGGCTGTCACAATATAAAAGTCTCATATCACCTCAATGTACAATATCGAGTAATCTCATACATCCCGAATGTACAAATCACCAATCACATAGGTATATCCAATGTCCAAATCCCAATGAATCACCTAGTATCCCAAGTCCAATCTCAAGTAAGAATCTAACATCCTAAAGATATATATATGTACAGAAATAAATATGATGGGGCAATACACATATATTAGCGTCCCATACCACTAATATTGGTGTAAGGGTATATATAACAGCGGCTAAATCCCCTGTTATATATACAAAAAGGGGGTTAAAGAAATATCATGAAACCGTGTGCCAAACATCGGCACAGAAATCCTCGTATATGGGGCTCCGTCAGTCCGGATCAGCCCACGGGGTCTGTCTGCAGTGTCGGCCCTCGGCCTCGACAGTACAGATCATCCCGCATCCATCTCTCTACTCTGGCCAGTAGCCTCCAGACAACTGCCAGGTCCAAACAATCACCGGTAGGTACTCACCCGCCTCCAGGCTCAATCGGCAAACCCATCGATCTTCTTGCCGAGGGGAACCATACCGGGCCCCACCATGTACTCTCATACGGCAACCACACATCGTATGGAGCATAGAATCAGCACCGATAAAACTCATGGGGGACGCTCGAAATATCATATCAAGGAAACCGGGTTGTTACATGTATGCATAATTTCATGAACTCCCGCGGTTCCCAAATCCCGAAAACATCATATGAAATCCAGATAAACAATGCATAAATACAGGAATAGATGTATGCGATATATCTAAATGCGAGCAGGTAAACACAAGTATATAGCTGAACCAGATGTATGCGAAATCATGATAAGGTACAGCTAGGTAACATCAGTAAATATGAATATGCGACAACAACTGGATATGTATCTAACATACAGGTGTAGCAAAGTATAGGTATCTACCTATACGAACTGATGTCGTATACCCCCCTGGGTATAGTAACATATGTAGGAAATCCCTCCCGGTATAGGTAAAATATGTAGGAGGTATACCTGTAGCTGTATCGTAAGTGAAAATATACCTATCACTAAAGGTATGATACACTATAGGTATACCGATAAACTAGATGTCAAGTGTGGTAAGCAAGGGTAGCTATAAGGGGTAGTGTGTGACATGGCAACTATTGACGGTGTGTGTGTAGCATGCAATCCGTGCTCGTGCAACATAAACCGTCAATAATGTGTGCAGTGTCCTACGGCTGCTAGTCACAGTATATAGCTATATCTAGGAAATGCAGTAAGGCGCAATTCTACAATGACGTAGAATGTGCGACAGGAAATTGAATCCTAGCCCAGACGCATAACGCCATGCGGGCGATTCCCCTGTAGATGTTATATCTACTCACCTAAACTCCACGCTGGGTGAATCCTATCACCTGCTCCCCTGTAGCCGTGTCCGTAGCTCCTGCCTGCAAACCTGTAAATATAACATGAAAATCACATATAAGCCACATATCTCGCGAAACGCGATATCGAAACGAAACGAGAAACTCGCGTCGCGAACTAAGCGCGCGTGTGCACGATACGCTGAATCGTGTGTGTACGCGTCTAGAAACCATCGCGACACGCCGCGATACGCTGGATCACCGAACCCACTCACGTATCGCGCGTATCGCGCAAACACAACGGACACCAAAAACGATATATTGTCCCAGATTTTCCTACAGGTAGAATATTACAAAACTAGACATACCAACACACTACACAACACTGCAGACTACCCCAGACAAAACCCCAACACCCAAACCCCTAACCTGGCCGCAAATTGCGGCCAGAATCCCAAAATTGGCGGCCGAGAATGAGAGTGGGGGTCTCGTTTTCTGGTGGTGTTATCTAAACCTAGCAAGCATGCTCCAGTTTCCTCAATTTTTACCTGAAGGCATCGGGTCAATAGCAGATTCCAGATGTCCAAAATATCACTTAAAAACGACAATTTGCACCAAATAGAAACCTTATGGTATTTTAGTGTAATTCGGGGTTAAACTTAGTTAAGTGACCCTAACAACACTAAATTAACCTAAGGTAGCTAACACAATTAACAATTCACCACAATATCACACAAATCACTAAAACTAGCATTAAACTAGCTAATTAACACTAATCGACACCAAACCACGCACAAGCTAGCAAATTAGTAAATTGGGTTAAGGAAATATACCCAAAAGGATCATAAGAAGCAGGAGAAGGAGTGTGAGGAGCTGCTCCAAGTTGCTGGAGCTCAAGCTGCTGCTGCTGTTGCCTCTGAAGCTGCTGCTGCTTGCTATTGGTGTGCTGCTGCTTTTGCTGCAGAGGATGATGATGGCTGCTGTCACTGCTGTTGTTGTTGTTATTGTTGTCTCCTCCTTGTGCTGGGGCTGCTGCTGTTATTGTTGTTGTGGTTGCTTGCTTTGCTGCCACTGATGCTGCTGCCTCTTCTGCTGCTGCTGTGAGAGTGCTGTGTGTGTGTGTGAGAGAGAGTGTGAGAGAAAGAAAATGAGGAGAGAAAATGAGAGCTAGGCCAACCCCTCTCTTCCTTTCTTTTCCCACAATAAATGAGCATGGCATGAGCCATGTTGCCCCATGCTTTCCCTCTCTCTCTCTCTCCCCAAAGTCAACAATTCAACCAAAGAAAATAAAACCCTTATTAAAATTCATTTTCATTAAAACAACCATGCACTTAAACAACCCAAAACACCTAAACCAAACTTAACACTAGATTAAGAAATGGTTAAACCTCAATTTACATCCTAGTTTACATGCACAAGTGTGTGTGTGCCTAATAAAATTCTAATAAAATACACATTAATTAGGATAAAATATTTAAAACTTATTTTGGTAAACTTTTTATTAAAAACCATATTTTAAAATATAATTAGCTACAAAACACATTCTAAGGTGTTACAGAAAGGACCGAGATCCCTTCACCGGGAGTGACTCCTTTAGCAATAACTGGCAGATGATACAACTCACGGTTTGTCTTTTGATTGCTTCTATAGTTTCTGCTTTGCACAGTGATATATATGATATATCCCGCACCTTATTCGATGATGAAAGGACCGACAATCCCTTCACCGGGAGTGACTCCTTTAGCAAAACTAGAAAAAGCCTCAAAAACACTCCATTTCAAAATTCATTCGATCCTACAACAATATCAAGTTCATTACGCAATAGGTTTTCAGAAAAACCTGTCGTAGCCCTCCGTCATTTCAGATAAGTAGTAGTTAGTATTCGTGCTGCGTTTGTTGGCCTTTGTCAAGGCGTAGTGTGCGGTAGCTAACTGGTGCTTATCTGCTTATGCATATGATGCAGATTGGGTTAGGATAATCGTGCGACCTTGTTGGCCTTTGTCAAGGGTCATGCGGGTGGGTTTAATTCAATCAAGAAATGACGGGTTGAACTTGACTAGCATCCTATGGTTTGTTGGCCTTTGTCAAGGTCATAGGAGGTTAGGGGAAAAATATTATCGGGAATTTCAAGTGTTGAAATTTGCAATGAGATTGCATACCTTATATGAGATAGTTGGATCCCGATACCCGCTGCGAGTAAGAGTTACTCCTGGGAGAGTTTTACACATTACAATTAGCCGATCAAGTAGGTGTCTAGAAAGGTGTCAACGGGGTTACGCCTCTAGGAAAACGAGGTTTACATTAATTAGGTTCGTGCGAAAGCACGGGGGACCTCCCTCAAAGTACCGACGCTGGCATGGCTGAAAGATTGGCGAACTTGTAGCGTGTAATTAATCCCAGCTAGTCTTTCCTTTTAGGGTTTGAAGGAAGATTTGATAAAAACAGTGGGAGCCATCCTGATTAGATAAAATAATAACCAATCTGATCTTGCAAGAGCATATGCTGAGTGTTTTCTTCTCTCTCTCTCCAGGTAGCGACCATATCACGCCTTAATCAAGATAATAAAACGGATATATTGACCGAACCCGCTTGTTATACTGAGCTGGGGAACGTTGGTCCCGCTCCAACTTATAATTGTTATAAGACAGAGCAGGAATTTGGGGATTACCAGAATTCCCGTGCCGCCCAAACGAAGAAAGTGCATGCTGATGCATCATCTTCGGGTGTGTTCATTATATAGAACTGTTTCTCAGTGTCCTTTACGTCATGGGTATATGATACCGGATCAGGATCCTGCATATGTAATATGTTACATAGGGCTACAGATAGGTAGAGAACTGAGAACGGGTGATAAGTTTCATGAGGCAGAAAACGGGGCAAGTGTTGCAGCCAAATCTTTGGTCACTGTCACCCTGTATTACCAATACATTGATTCTGAACGAATGTTATTAGATACCGAACCTAATATACAAAATCATATCAGTCTCTTTATTAGTAAAGAAAGGATATAATTTTGTATTGTTAGATAATGTTTTGAACATTTCCTATATCAAAAGTTGATCGATTCAGGCACGTTATCTAAAAGCATTGATGTTCTAAATCAAACTACAGTTCTTTAGTATACGGAACACACACAAGAGGAAGAGTTCAGAAATGAACGGATCCTTCTTGAGGTATTGTAGACTAGGTCATATCAATGCGACCCGACTAGCTAAGTTGCACAAAGATGCATACTTAAATCTGTTTGAATTTACATCTTGTGAAAACTTGCCGGTCATGTCACAAAGATAAGATGACCACAACTCTGTTTATTGGAAACAAAGAAAGAGTTAGAGAACTTTTGGGATGATACATGTTGATGTATGAAGGTCCCCAGTCTACACATGCTAAGACCGGTTCTTTGTATTTCATTACATTCTCTGATAATCTCTCAAGATTCAGACATATGTTCCTGTTGAAACACAAGTCCGAACCTTTTGAGATATTCACAGAATATAAGTTAGAAGTAGAGAACCAAAACGGGTATAAGTATTATGTCCTTTGATGTGATCAGGGAGGAGAATACTTGAGCACGTAAATCCTGGATTATTCTAAAGGAGAATGAGATTCTCTCTCAGCATTACTCCTCCGTATACACCATAGCACGATGGTATATCGGGGTGGAGCAATCACTCCCTATATGATAAGGTGTGCTCTATGATGAGTACTACTGAGTTACCTATTTCCTTTTGGGAGTTATGCACTTATGAAGTTGCATACCTATTGAATAGGGTTCCAATCAAATCAGTTGCCTACCGCTTCATATTGTAAGTGCACGGCGGCGCCCCGGCCGTCAATCCGACGGCCAAATGCGGAAGCGGTGATAAACTTTAAATTTTACTTGAACTGGCAAACCGCCGCGCACTAATACCCGGATCGAACCACTAACTAGTCCTAGCTATCTACAAGAAAGGGAAGAGAGATATACCGACAGATCCGAGTCCTCCGGTCTTCTCGTCGTCGTCCCGATCTCCTGCGGAATGTGCCGTCTCCTCCTCGTCGCCGGAAGTGCACCACATCGCCTACTTCTTTTACGGGCTCCCACCTCAATGCCGAGGCAACTCGGGCACGAAGCTGGCTAGTCGACGTGCCCAAGATTTGCTGTAGAAAATCTAGTGAGCAAGTCTCATTTTTGGGGTTCATGGAGATCCCTTTGTGGTGGAGGAATAATACAAGAACTATGTGGAGGGACTTTGGGGATTTTGGAACATGAAATGAGCAAAACCCCACTCCACAAAAATTTGGACAACCCACCTCCCATATGGCCGGCCACTACAATGGGGAAGAGAGAATGAGAATGGAGAGAGTCTTCCCAAAAAAGAGAGAGTGGAAGGCTATCATGCAAAAGGAAATCATGAAAGAATAAGGTCACAATCACACCCACTCTCAACTACTCACCAACAACCATGATAGTACCAAAACCAACACTCCATCAAGCTAATGATCACTTCCAAAAGTTATGCCATCATGAAGATAGAAGTCAAAGGTCAAAAGAATGGTGCACCATCATGATACAAGGAAATATGCAAAGACCACCTCCACAAAATGCTTATTCGCAACAATGCAAATAAGCCCTCCTCCACCAATCTTCGGCCAATGAACGATACAAAGGAAATCGGCCGAAACGAAAAGCAAACTGGCAACTCCAGAAAACTGGTCCCGTAATAAATTATAGGAAAACCCCGATACTGTGCATACACACCCGCATTTGTATTCCGACCGAAATACAAAATGCAATGAGACAAAATCTCCACTGTACTATACTAGGATCCGGCTTAAACCAAAGCCGGCTAGTAATATCCGTTCGATCCTGATCCGTGCAATACCGCACGTATCTGATCGAACTCTGCCACATAACCATACGGCCAGTAGTACAAACTGTCCGATCCTGATCCGTGCAATACCGCACGTATCTGATCGGACCTTGCCATATCTCCATACGGCCTCTACAACTTTTCGCCCGAAAGCTGAGTAACTGAATGTGGGGGACTCTAAAGACTCGTCAACACCTTGGTTGTGGATTTAACCACTAGCACGTCAGAGGTTTAAGCCAATACGTAACGGGCTACCAGGTATTGACTAAAAGGGACGTCTGTGAGCGAACTCAGCCCGACAACCCTACTGAGCCTGTCAGTGACAATATCCGTACAGTCCGGTCCGTTCGTCTATGAGAATCGCATGGCGGGCCTAGGGGGTTGGTAAAAGTCAGACCCCCAAAAGCGGTACAAGTCGTGTCGGAGTGTAGCCCAGAACACCCTGAGATACTACTGGAATACCTACCAGTAAATCTCCTTGCCTCGGCCGAGGGCTTCGTGTAATGGCTCTCCTAGACACAGCGCGACCTCACCCCCAATACCGGGAGAGACGAACCCCTGAAGATACGCTCACCGCCTCCATGTGGCTCGGGACTGTACCCAACTAAAACCTGTTTGCACGACTCCTTTGAGCCGTGGTAGGGTAGTAATCAAAGTACAGTGGGAACTCACACAAGACAAATGACGATCCCCAGGTCGATGAACTAACCTGCACACATGTCACCAGGGAACTGCCATCTGACGTCTGGTATATGACCAACTGGCATGTTCCCGGCGAGTCCTGTCCGGTGTACTCATAACCCAATGAGCACCTGTATACATCTTAGGTGATCCAACTGACACCAGTGGCTTATGAGACCGGCCACCACCCCTCGTCGGGGTCTCGACTGTATACACTAGTCTACTCTGGAGTATCGATGCCCTGTCTCGAAACTCACACGACTAGGGACCATTTAAGGATATGCTTATAGACCCCCAGCTCCCACTTATATGATCGCCCTCATACTGCTGGTTGTCAAGCAAGAATCCTAGGGGCTCTATCAACGTGTAATAGCGACTTGTCAGGTCACCTAAAGCAGTACACGATGATAAAGGTAAACCAGATAGCATACTATCATCACGAGTAAGACTGTCCTATCGGGATAGGTCCTCCATCAATCATTGCAATCACGTGCCTGTGATCGAATAATTGAATCTCAGGGCACTATCTCCAACAATCTCCCACTTGCACTCAAGGCTAATTATTGCGATGTCGCATACTCACAGCACGTGTGATACCGAACACCCAACTCCTCTACTAGTCAGTCTCACAAAGCTCGCTTGCGAAACTATTGCGTTCGAGGAATAGCCTTAGTGAGTGGATCCGCCTTGATGTCTCTTTCTATGTCTCTCTATATCTCAAGTTCGCGGAGAAACCCATCTCCCGAAAAGAGCAATACCTGTCTTAGAATGCGTCTGGATGTCTGATGAGACATAGCTCATAAATGAACTCCAAATCCAAACTTCTTAGACTGTATCGTCAACTGAACTTAATCAGTATCCTGCGCCATGCCACCCTCAGTATTGCCTTGGACCACCTGTCCAAAATACTGCCCTTCGTCAGAAGGAAAACTATAACTCTGACAACCTCCTTGTCGTCCAGGTCACCTTGGAAACCTGGAATGATAACTGTCTCCCGAATGAGGCTGTCGCTATCATATCCCTAGAACATCCACTTATGTTCTAAAACTGCTTCCGACTGTTTCTCCAGGGTTGGATTAAATGTCAACTTATTGCATCTAGTGCAAGAACAACATCTGGTGTGGTACTTGACATCTCACGATTGACTCAATTGCCTGAGCAAGTGATCTGCCAATCATGCACGTCCCTCTCCCCTTCAGTCTGTAAGACACCTTTGGAGAGGGTGACTCCATTACCTGCAGGTACACTACCGTGCCAGGAGTCGTCCATTCTAAATACTCTTAGAATGCTGTCTAAGTACCCTGATTGGGAAACCACCCAAATCTAGATCTAAAACCATAGATCTAGTAACCAGTATGTCTGACATAAAATCCATTTCCTTTGTGGAGAAAATACTGTGTGACGACCAAAGTATAACCGATTGTAGTGTAGGAATATCACTTCCTACTCTGTGTATGTCATCCAAATACCATGACATCACACCCTACTACCTTCTCAACAGATCCATCCCCTATTCTGATGAAGTCAAACCTATGACTGTCACATCAGAAATTGATGATCTATCTCCGCTATATCTGCTTTAGTCTATAAATAGACATAAGCTACCTGTCCACCAATGCTTCCGCTGCTCCCACTGACTACGACAACCCTCTGGCAGAGTCATATACACGTACACTTCTGAAGCCAGTTCAGAACGACGCTATACTCATCCTCCTGCCGGGTCTTGCAGCCTGGAACAGCAGCAATGGCAAGTGTGGGTAAACAAGAACCTCCCTGCCACCGTCCTTGAGGCTACCGGAGTATCTCTCGGGTGCCTGTGGTTACCCACCTTATCTGCGGAGTGGCCAATGGAATGTCAATCCAGATTGAATCTTTAGGTTCCTTATCAAATCTTCAGTAATCGTTTGTGGTTCTGGAATCACTTCCAGTTCTACCATACTCCCACTACTGTTTTCTGAAAAAATCCATTTTTAATAAAACTGTGGTGAGTCTAGAACAATATTGCTATTGTTCATCCAGATGGTAGAAAGTCAACCCTCGTCATAGCCTGGGTCAACCCACAAACAGCCATTACAGAAACGTGCCTTGAGTTGTCCAGTGTCTGGTTTTAAGCATAAAACGGACAACTCCCCATACCTTAACACCGTTAAGATATGAACTGTTCTATATCCAATATAGAAACAGAGGCACTGATTTAATTGAACCAGATTCAAATCATGCAGCTGTCTCCAGTGCATGTCAACTAAATGGAAGGAGGCCGATCAGCGTTACTCAACTTAGGAATGCTTCCAATTATGAATAACCTGAAAGAGAAGCAAGATCTCTTAATCATTACTATCAACTGAATACCATGCACAAGTATCTACATCTTCGATCTCTTTGAAGAATCCCGATACTTGCTACACCTGGTTCTCTACTCTATTCAAATACCTACAACTTCTCAAAATTCGGACCCTGTGTTTCCACGAAACACCTGTCTAAAAACTAGAGAAGTCATAAGTAAACCGAATATAGTACGAGGACCTACCCCTTTGTCCTGATGGACCCTGGACAACATACAATACTCTGTATAAGTCCCTTGAGTCTGATAACTCATTCACTGTGTGTCGTAGGTTGAAAACTGTACTTATGGTTAAGAAGAATTACACCGCTGTTTAATGCTCCTTACCTAACCATCCACTGATATAGGTAAATGTCGTAGACATAATTTCAAAAAGGTATATCTCACTCTATAAAAATAGACGTACAGATATATCAATTTGAAGTTGGTGCATAACAGCGGATATTCAAAACCAAATATTTGCCGACCGGCAAACAGCCCAGGTGATCTCCTCAAATATCAACGATTACAATGAATCCCGATATAACGAGGATGATCACCCAATTCCCAATAACTTACTCCCACTCATCATCTGTAAAAGCATACATATGTGAGAATCATATCTGGTAAATACATACCCTGGAGTAAGTATCTAATCGGGAAATCAGTTTTCTTTTAACATTACACAGTGAAACTGAAACAATGGAATGTTTCGATGGGGTATCCTGGTATTCCTAGTAATGCCTCTTCCAGATTCACGACTGTAACCGTATAATTCTTTGCCACCTCACCAAATCCCTTCATATGTCTTTAGTCATTACCTTCTGCACACCCCTTTAGGCCAAATGGTTTTCTTCCTTCCCTACCGTTCGGCACCAGCCTATGGTTTGGAAGAAGACTATCCAATAAGCATAATGGGTGTACTGTCCTAATCCTAGGAACACTCGCAATGCGAGAGAAGGTGAGGATAAAAGACAACCGAATGAACTTAATTCCTATTTCTCTTGAACCAGAATCCATCCCCGAACTGGAACAAGTTCCTTTCGAGTTCGTATATAACCATACGATGGAGTATCCATTAAACTGTGGATCTTCGTAGTGATACGGAGTGTTCTGGAGAAATACAAAGGTGATTTAGGATTGGCGAAGGAATACTTGGTTTGGTCTTGAATATCTGTTGCAATTTACTTTGCCCTCTTACTAATCCCTTGCTTTGTCTTAACTCAATACCTTCTGTACACCATCGTTAGGCTAATTGGTTTTCTTCATTCCCTACCGGTTGGCACCAGCCTAAGGTTTGGAAGAAGACTATCCAATTTGCGTAATAGGTGTACTACTCCTAAACCAAGGAGTACTCGCAACCTGAGAGAAGGTAAAAGAAAAAAACAACTGAATAGTCCTATCCGTTTTCTCCAGAACCGGAAACCATCCTCGAATAAATCCCTTCGAGTTCGTATCTAACCATACGATGGTTTTGTCCAATGGAAGTGGACGTTCGTAGTAATACGGGGTGTCCTGGAGAAAAAGGGTAAAAGTAGGAGTGGCAATGAGGTTCGCAACTCTGACAATCCAAAAGCCAGTGTTAAGAAGGTTCAGTCAACTTGGTCACTGAGTCAAAGTCTTAGGGTCGGGTCAATGGTCGCTGCCAAAGAGAGAGAGAAAAGAAACACTCAGCTTGCACTCTAACCTAGATCAGAATGGTAACCAATTTATCTAATATGGAAACCTCCCACTGTACCGTCAAATTCTCCTCCAAACCTAAAAGAAGAATTAGTCGGGGTCACCCGAGGAGTAAACTAACTCATCAGTGGGAATCGGGATCCAACTATCATCGCATGATAACGTGACGGAATCCGCTCACGGTGTCACACTCCAGAAGGTATGCGCATATCTGGCAAGTTTCAGTTCTTTTGAAACTCCCGATGTGATTTTTACCCCATGCTCTTATGACCTTGACGAAGGTCAACAAATCATAAGTCACATGTCAAGTTCTACCCGTCATTCTCCAGGTTAATTTGAATCCACCCGTACAAGCCCTTGACGAAGGTCAACAAGGCTATATGACTGTCCCAAACCAACGCATCTATCTATGCTGCAGAAAGGTAACAAGCAGCTACCATACACTATGCCTTGACGAAGGTCAACAAACATAGCATGAATACTACGTGCTACCCGTCTGAAACGACGGAGGGCTACGAATGGTTTCTGGCGAAAACCTTTAACGTAAAGAATTTGATATCATTGAAGGAACTGATAGCTTTTTAAAATATAGTGACGAAAACCGTTGCTAAAGAGGTCACTCTCGGTGAAGGGATCTCGGCTCTTTCCCCGTAGAATGGGGTGCAGGATATTCCATCCGAATACCACGGTGCAAAGCAAAAGTAATCGGCTATAGTGAAGTTAATGCCCTGACGCAAACTCTTTGTCCAAGGGGTCACTCCCGGCGAAGGGATCTCGGCCCTTGCCTCGTCGACTGAGGAGCAGGATATTCCATCCGAATACCACGATGCAAAACAAAAGTGAACGTCCTTGCAATAACAGCTTTTTGAAAAAGTATTCCAACAACATCAGATTAGGTTTGTTTTTAACTTGCATTGATCCGAATCAACGCAGTCCCATCAATTGATCACACCAAAAAGAACGAAAATATACTGATGTACGTATATGCCATCCGCATTCGCCACTGGGTCCCGTCATTACCCGTTAGGTTAGCTAACTAACGACAGAGCGGGGACTGGACTAGCGCGGATGCAAAACATATACAACATCTACTAATATATATACCAATATATTATATTTCGCTCAAGGCGTGAAAAGAAATGCAACATCACAGAAATATACAGCATCACAGAACAATACAGATATCTGGGATCCCCGGGTTTCACAGAGCCACTGCTGAAACCCAACGTTCCCCTGGTCGTGTGGATAGCCTGTACAATGAAATCCTAGACCCCTACGGGCGCGGCAAGTCACCCGCCAAAACCTGAAGCGATGCAGCCCCCATCAGTACCGTGAATGGACCACCCAGCACTTCACGGAATCCGGCAACTTGGGCACCCCTCCTGGGTTAACCTGTACCCCCTACGAGTGCGGCGAATAGCCCGCCAATCCTAGAGTGAAGCCCCCTCCGTCTCAATGCCATGAGATGCGGGCTTGTTGCCCTCTGGAACCCGGCTATCCGTGCACCCCGCCGCGGGGTAATCCTAGTACAGAAAGTAAAATATACACACAACGGGTACATCGACCGCAACCTGGTCGTGCCCCAAAATAATAATACAATCAGGCAGTGACGACAGTCCACATGTCGGACGCTCGCCCCGCAATATCAAATGTACATAATACAACCACAACTGTACTAGCATTGCATCCAGGCTATCCCCCACGACCGATCCGCAACATCACAGCAAAAACAGAACATCAACGTGAAAGTCACGTTCGCAAATCCGTCTAACCGGGCTATAGCAGTTAGACCGGATTTACCGATCGAGTGACATTCACGGTCGCAGATATAATGTAAATACTGTGAAATAATGTGTTTAAAATATCCGATCGATCAAACTTTAACAAGTGGGCCCCCAAACAATACTGTAGTACTCACAGAAATTATGGGCCCAAAATTAATATTCCAAAACCCCATATTTTAAGCCCAGAAAGCCTCTGTAAAAAATTGGTGCAGGGATCCCCACAGTGTGCGGCGGAACAGCGGCGGGAAGGGGGTATTTGCGGCGGTTCCGCGCTCCCACTGTGGATTCACTTCATCGAATTTTTACAGAGCTCTTAGATTTTCCAGTACATCAATATTTTACAACCTGAAAAATTTTTCGAGACCAAAAAATTTCAACAGAAACTGATGCTAACAAAAATGTAGATTTTGGAGTTTTGGTCGATCGGAAATGCAAAACACATTAAACCAAGCTAGACTAAGTTAATGGCGAGGCTCTGATACCACTGTAAGTGCACGGCGGCGCCCCGGCCGTCAATCCGACGGCCAAATGCGGAAGCGGTGATAAACTTTAAATTTTACTTGAACTGGCAAACCGCCGCGCACTAATACCCGGATCGAACCACTAACTAGTCCTAGCTATCTACAAGAAAGGGAAGAGAGATATACCGACAGATCCGAGTCCTCCGGTCTTCTCGTCGTCGTCCCGATCTCCTGCGGAATGTGCCGTCTCCTCCTCGTCGCCGGAAGTGCACCACATCGCCTACTTCTTTTACGGGCTCCCACCTCAATGCCGAGGCAACTCGGGCACGAAGCTGGCTAGTCGACGTGCCCAAGATTTGCTGTAGAAAATCTAGTGAGCAAGTCTCATTTTTGGGGTTCATGGAGATGCCTTTGTGGTGGAGGAATGATACAAGAACTATGTGGAGGGACTTTGGGGATTTTGGAACATGAAATGAGCAAAACTCCACACCACAAAAATTTGGACAGCCCACCTCCCATATGGCCGGCCACTACAATGGGGAAGAGAGAATGAGAATGGAGAGAGTCTTCCCAAAAAAGAGAGAGTGGAAGGCTATCATGCAAAAGGAAATCATGAAAGAATAAGGTCACAATCACACCCACTCTCAACTACTCACCAACAACCATGATAGTACCAAAACCAACACTCCATCAAGCTAATGATCACTTCCAAAAGTCATGCCATCATGAAGATAGAAGTCAAAGGTCAAAAGAATGGTGCACCATCATGATACAAGGAAATATGCAAAGACCACCTCCACAAAATGCTTATTCGCAACAATGCAAATAAGCCCTCCTCCACCAATCTTCGGCCAATGAACGATACAAAGGAAATCGGCCGAAACGGAAAGCAAACTGGCAACTCCAGAAAACTGGTCCCGTAATAAATTACAGGAAAACCCCGATACTGTGCATACACACCCGCATTTGTATTCCGACCGAAATACAAAATGCAATGAGACAAAATCTCCACTGTACTATACTAGGATCCGGCTTAAACCAAAGCCGGCTAGTAATATCCGTTCGATCCTGATCCGTGCAATACCGCACGTATCTGATCGAACTCTGCCACATAACCATACGGCCAGTAGTACAAACTGTCCGATCCTGATCCGTGCAATACCGCACGTATCTGATCGGACCTTGCCATATCTCCATACGGCCTCTACAACTTTTCGCCCGAAAGCTGAGTAACTGAATGTGGGGGACTCTAAAGACTCGTCAACACCTTGGTTGTGGATTTAACCACTAGCACGTCAGAGGTATAAGCCAATACGTAACGGGCTACCAGGTATTGACTAAAAGGGACGTCTGTGAGCGAACTCAGCCCGACAACCCTACTGAGCCTGTCAGTGACAATATTCGTACAGTCCGGTCCATTCGTCTATGAGAATCGCATGGAGGGCCTAGGGGGTTGGTAAAAGTCAGACCCCCAAAAGCGGTACAAGTCGTGTCGGAGTGTAGCCCAGAACACCCTGAGATACTACTGGAATACCTACCAGTAAATCTCCTTGCCTCGGCCGAGGGCTTCGTGTAATGGCTCTCCTAGACACAGCGCGACCTCACCCCCAATACCGGGAGAGACGAACCCCTGAATATACGCTCACCGCCTCCATGTGGCTCGGGACTGTACCCAACTAAAACCTGTTTGCACGACTCCTTTGAGCCGCGGTAGGGTAGTAATCAAAGTACAGTGGGAACTCACACAAGACAAATGACGATCCCCAGGTCGATGAACTAACCTGCACACATGTCACCAGGGAACTGCCATCTGACGTCTGGTATATGACCAACTGGCATGTTACCGGCGAGTCCTGTCCGGTGTACTCATAACCCAATGAGCACCTGTATACATCTTAGGTGATCCAACTGACACCAGTGGCTTGTGAGACCGGCCATCGCCCCTCGTCGGGGTCTCGACTGTATACACTAGTCTACTCTGGAGTATCGATGCCCTGTCTCGAAACTCACACGACTAGGGACCGTTTAAGGATATGCTTATAGACCCCCAGCTCCCACTTATATGATCGCCCTCATACTGCTGGTTGTCAAGCAAGAATCCTAGGGGCTCTATCAACGTGTAATAGCGACTTGTCAGGTCACCTAAAGCAGTACACGATGATAAAGGTAAACCAGATAGCATACTATCATCACGAGTAAGACTGTCCTATCGGGATAGGTCCTCCATCAATCATTGCAATCACGTGCCTGTGATCGAATAATTGAATCTGAGGGCACTATCTCCAACACATATGTGATATGGAAAGGGAATAGCCCATATCTTAAGTTGGTTAAGATTTGGAGTTGTCCGGGCTATGTCTAAAAGCATAATCCGGACAAGCTCGAGGCAAGGTCAGTTTTGTAGAACTGGATATACAAATTGTAACTGATGATTTGACAGAACCAAAGGATTCAATAGTAACCAACGAACCTCAGCCTCTCCGTCGATCTAGTAGGGTTCCTCACCCACCTGAGAGATACTTCTGTTTCTCTATGACAGTGGGAGCGAGGATTGCATCATGAGATGATGACCCAACTAGTTTCGAGCTGGCCATCAAGAGTAGGGACTCTGTAAGAATGGCTGGATGCTTAGCGATCTGAGATGGAATACTTATACACCAACAAAGTATGGCCTTTAGTTGCTATATCTGAAGGGTTAAATCCCCATCAGGAGCAAGTATATCTTGAGAAGATTACTTGGTGTAGATGGAAAAGTTGAGACTTTCAAAGCTAGACTTGTTAAAAGTTTTCGTCATCAACCAGGCGTGGATAATGGTGAAACCTTTTCAAGTAGCTATTCTTAAGTCCATCCAGATCCTACTTGCCACGGCTACATACCATGATTACGATATCTGGCGGTTGGGTGTCATGACTGCTTTTCTAAATAATGATTTAGAATAGAACGTTTATAAGTACACAGCCATATGACTTCGTAAACAGTGGGAGCAGCGGAAACGTGTGCAAGATGTTTTATGTGATAAAGCAGGCATCGCGGAGTTGGAACATCTGTTTTGTTGAGTTGGTCAAAGAGTTTGACATCATCAAAATGGTAGATGAACCTTGTATATACAAAAAGGTAGTAGGTGGTATGGTGGTGATCCTCGTAGAGTACGTGGATGACATACTCTTGATAAGGAAGGAGTTTCCTATGCTACGCTCGGTCAATCTCCACTTATCACAAGGATTCTCCATAAAGGTATCAATTGATCTAGGGGAGAATCACTGGAAAGGTTCTAGGGTGATAAAGACGACTGAATGTCAGTCGCAGGCATTGTCTTTACCCTCAGTAAAGGGACGGTATGTTGGAAGAGTTCCAAGCTAGATACCGTGGCATACTAAACGATAAAGGCTGGATACATCGCTACTTAAGATGCTACCAAAGAGGCAGTCTGGGTGAATATTAGTTCATGAGATGAACTTCGTTCCTCCCATTGTGTATCAATGGAGTTGTGGCTTATGCCAAGGAACACCCGTCCTATCAGTGATCCAGACACATTCTAAGGAAGTATCACCTGATCATGGAGATGGCTGATCTCCAAGGTGATCGAGGTTAGGAGAGCAGACTCAGAGGATAACACGGCGGATCCACTCACGAAGGCCTATTCCCAGAGAGAGATTTTTATGGGATGGTTGAGTATGAGATACTACAACCACTACTACAGATGGCCCTAGTGCAAGTGGGAGATTGTTAGTTATATGTATGCCCTAGAGGCCATTACTGTACATAGGATGTATATTGTAGTGGATGCTTGGACATATATAGGGAGGACTTTCTTGCCCGACATGATAGTATGCTATCTGGTTATTCTTTACCTTAACGTGTATACTGGATGTCTCTCTATTACATGTTGGTAAAGCCCTTAGGATGTGTAGTTGACTACCTGGACTATGATGCAGATCATACTAGTGGGGACATGGTAGTCGATAAGTACATCCTTCAAGGTCCCTAGTCGTGGGTGTATCGAGACGGGGCATCGATATACCAGAGTAGACTAGCGTATACCTTCTCGACTCATACAGATGGGCGATGGATGATCCCATATCCATTGGTGTTTGACATCAGAGATTATATACGGGTGCTCAGTGGAGACTGGGTACACTGGACGGACTCGCCGAGAACTCCCAGATGGTATTATACCTTACGTCAGATGGCAGTTCTCTGGTGACACTGGTACAGAGTAGTCTGTTGACCCGAGATCGCCATAGAGTCTTGTGTGATTCCCACTGTGCTTTGATTCCCACCTTACCACATCCAAGAGGGCGTGCAAAACGGTGGTTTTTGGGTACAGTCCCGAATCACATGGAGGCAATGAGCGATAGGAGGGGATTCGTCTCTCCCGGTATAGGGAGTTGATGTTGCGCTGTGTTCGATTGGCTATAACCGGAAATCCCTGGCCAGGGTTGCTGAGATTTACTGGTAAGTGTTACCTGTAGTTTCTCAGCAACCCTATCCAGGGATTTCCGGTTATAGCCAATCGAACACAGCGCAACATCAACTCCCTATACCGGGAGAGACGAATCCCCTCCTATCGCTCATTGCCTCCATGTGATTCGGGACTGTACCCAAAAAACACCGTTTTGCACGCCCTCTTGGACGTGGTAAGGTGGAAATCAAAGCACAGTGGGAATCACACAAGACTCTATGACGATCTCGGGTCAACAGACTACTCTGTACCAGTGTCACCAGAGAACTGCCATCTGACGTAAGGTATAATACCATCTGGGAGTTCTCGGCGAGTCCGTCCAGTGTACCCAGTCTCCACTGAGCACCCGTATATAATCTCTGATGTCAAACACCAATGGATATGGGATCATCCATCGCCCATCTGTATGGGTCGAGAATGTATACGCTAGTCTACTCTGGTATATCGATGCCCCGTCTCGATACACCCACGACTAGGGACCTTGAAGGATGTACTTATCGAATACCATGTCCCCACTAGTATGATCTGCATCATAGTCCAGGTAGTCAAGTACACATCCTAAGGGCTTTACCAACATGTAACAGAGAGACATCCAGTATACACGTTAAGGTAAAGAGTAACCAGATAGCATACTATCATGTCGAGCAAGAAAGTCCTCCCTATATATGTCCAAGCATCCACTACAATATACATCCTATGTACAGTAATGGCCTCTAGGGCATACATATAACTAACAATAACTTCACTATAGCCGATTGCCTTTTTGCTTTGCATCGTGGTATTCAGTTGGAATATCTTACACCTCATTCTACGGGGAAAGAGCCGAGATCCCTTCACCAGGAGTGACCTCTTTAGCAAAGGTTTTCGCCACTATATTTTTATAAAAACCTATCCGGTTTCTTCAACGATATCAAGTTCATTACGTTAAAGGTTTTTCGCCCAAAACCATTCGTAGCCCTCCGTCATTTCAGACGGGTAGCACTTAGTATTCATGCTATGTTTGTTGGCCAAAGTCAAGGCATAATGTATGGTAGCTATTTGTTACTTTTCTATTGCATAGATAGATGTGTTGGTTTGGGACAGCCGTACTGCTTTGTTGGCCAAAGTCAAGGGTAGGTACGGGTGGGTTCAAATTAACCTGGATAATGACGGGTAGAACTTGACATGTGACTTATGATTTGTTGGCCAAAGTTAAGGTCATAAGAGCGTGGGGTAAAAATCACATCGGGAGTTTCTAAAGAAACTGAAACTTGCCAGGCATGCGCATACCTTCTGGAGTGTGATAACGTGAGTGGATTCCATCACATTATCATGTGATGATAGTTGGATCCCGATTCCCACTGATGAGTTGGTTTACTCCTCGGGTGATCCCGACTAATTCTTCTTTGAGGTTTGGAGGAGAATTTGAGGATACAGTGGGAGGTTTCCTGATTAGATAATTTGATAACCATTCTGATCTAGGTTAGAGTGCACGCAGAGTGTTTCTTTTCTCTCTCTCTTTGGTAGCGACCATGGCCCGACCCTAGACTATGACTCAGTAACCAAGTTAACCGAACCTTCTTAAAACACTGGCTTTTGGATTGTCTGAGTTGCATGCCTCATTGCCACTCCTGCTTTTACCCTTTTTCTCCGGAACATTTCGTATCACTACGAACGTCCACTTCCATTGGATAAAACCATCGTATGGTTATTGATTGAATTGATTTCCGATTGTGTGTGTAAATCAAATGATCCCCGGAAACGGCGCCATTTGATTGAATGAATTTCTCGTTGTGTCGGTTTATAGAAAATTATATAGAAATCACAACAAAAAATATTTGACCGCAATCAATAACGGTGTCGATTGTAGCGCGTTAGTAAGTGCAGATTGTCCACAGGGAAAGTGTAATCGTTCGTGTTTCGATTTAGATGAGTTAAAACTTTAAAGAAAAGAAAACAAACAATTCATGATTTGTAAAATTGAATTTCAAGAATTAGAAAATCTAGATCTAATAACAAGAAAACATTAAAATCAAGAAGTGTCAATTTGTGATGATTTCCAAACAAACAATCAAGATTCGAAGTGTGGCTCGTAGGAGTAGATCGGATCTATAGATGAGATAAGATCTAATGATTTCATATTCTTATCCATTAACGAATTGATACTAGATCGATGACGATTTATCGAGGTTAAGGATCTTGCGAAGAAACTAGGGTTTCCTCATCTCATCCTTTGTCCTTTCGATGAATCTCATCCACAAACTAGCTTCTAGTAAATCAAATGATCGATCGTTGATCTCTAGTTTCGAGTGAACACAATCAAGAAAGCATCGTCTCGAAACTAGGTCATCGATCATTCGATTCACAAGAATTTACAAACGTTATAGGATTTAAGAATTGTAAAAGAATCTAAATCATCATCATTCTATCGATCGTCTCGACTCCTTTACGAGCAGAGTTTTACTCAAACATTATCATAAAGCAAACATTCAAGAATTAGATTGAATCATAATGCTCGAATTCAAAAGATAAGCAAGATAAAAGAATTGTCACCTTTATTTATATCAACAATTAGTTACAACTCTCAAGAACTACAAGAGGAAAGAACTTGATCGTTGAATTTAGCGTCGCTCGGCTCCTTGAGTCGCGGATCGGCTTGGATCACTTGCTCCGATGAAGATCGGCTTCGCTCTCTAAAGGATCTAGGCTTCTTGCTTTGATTGAACTCGGAATTCTTGATCTTGGATTGGAATTGGAATTAGGGTTAGGGTTTTGAGGCACAAGTTGTGTCACTCAACTTGTGGGTGGAAGAGGAAGAGAGAAGAACCACCAACTAATGATTAATGAACTAATGAACAACCTTCAACCCTAGATCTAGGCTCCCTTTTATAGACCTCACAACCCTAGATCTAGAATTCAAAATTTGAATTTCCCTCCAAAAGTTTGTTAAAGAGAGGCTTCTAGAAATAGTTAGTTGGAAGGAGCTTCTAGAAATGGTTTGTTAGGCCGAGCCTTCTAGATGAAGCCACGTGGAGAATCTGGAGTCTTCTGGAAGCTTGGGCCGTTATTGGAGACACGTGGAAGAAATTGCATGCACTGATCCCTTCAAAATGTCGCGGATCCGCGGCGGGAGCGCCCATTTACCGCGGATCCGCGGTCTATTGGAGCCTTCACTGCTTCAAACTTTGTGTGCTGCTTCCTTTTGACTTCAGGATATATTTCTTATATGCTGAATTTTATATTTCTCTCTAGATTGCTACCAGCTCTCAAGTCATTGAGTTGGCGTAATTTTTTATCAGCACTATGACAATTTTTGGCCTTTCTTCTGGAATTTCCTGCACAGTCTCCGAAACAAGTGTTGCGCAATACAAGGATGATGCGATGCCATGAGAAATAGTGAATTTCCTTTAAAGTGCCGGTTTTAAAGTATAACACATTCAATCTGTTATTTTACAACTGTTTTGCTAATATGTGCAATATGAATACCGAACACTTCTAGATGAGTGCAAATGATAGGGAAATTGTCGTGTTAAAAATGCAATATTTTCGACTGATCAGTTATATACGAACTCGAAGGAAGTTGTTCCAGATTCGAGGATGGTTTCCGGTTCTGGAGTAAATGAATAGGACTATTCAATTGTCTTTTCCTTTTACCTTCTCTCACCTTGCGAGTGCTCCTTGGATTAGGACGGTACACCTATTACGCTAATTGGATAGTCTTCATCCAAACCATAAGCAGGTGCCGAAAGGTAGGGCATGAGGAAAACCATTTAGCCTAAAAGGTATACAGAAGGTATTAAATAAAGACAAATAAAAAGGATTAGTAAGAGGGCAAAGTAAATTGCGACTGCTATTCACGACCAAACCAAGTATTTCATCGCCACTCCTACTTCACCTTTGTATTTCTCCGGAACACCCCGTATCACTACGAAGATCCACAGTTTATTGGATAATCCATCGTATGGTTATACACGAACTCGAAGGAACCTGTTCCAGTTCGGGGATGGATTCTGGTTCAAGAGAAATAGGAATAAGGTTTATTCAGTTGTCTTTTATCTTTACCATCTCTCGCGTTGCGAGTGCTCCTAGGATTAGGAGAGTACACCCATTATGCTTATTGGATAGTCTTCTTCCAAACCATAGGCTGGTGTCACGCCCCGCTTCCCAGAGTACGCTAAGATAGGCACGTGACATAGCCAACCATGCTACCTGTAGATAGGAAAAATCCCTCCACAGTCACATTACAGCTGTAGAGATATCAAGAACAGGAAGTAAACTAAACTATCTAGTACATGTCCATGAGCCAGAATAAACGAGTCAAGAAATAATATAATATGCGGAAGCAAAAGATCCAATAAGTAACCACCTGGAAAGTAAAACTGGACACCAACAGGATCCTCACTGCTCGGTCTAACAGCAGCAGTACTCCTGATCAACCTGCGACAAAGGTGGAGGATCTAGGCCATGCAAAACCCAGACGTCAGTGCGTCATAACATCAAGCAATAATATAAATAGGGGTAGCAAGCATGCAAGTATGATCATGAACGGTAAAACAGGTAAAACAACAATATAAATAAGGACAGTGACGGGTAGTGTGCAGTGAGTAATCTAAACCGGTCGACTGTGTTAACTACTCTCAAGACTTTGAAATCAATTTGATGAATTATCGATGTAACTCAATAGTATCCCGTGCGTGCCCGGGATCACGGTGAAGGTTCTCGGGCTGAAACCGAGACATGCCGCTAGGCACTAAAAGGAAAAGGGGTAACGATGAATGATGTCAACAGCATCATTCCAAGGCTGGCCTAGCCTCTAAAAAGGTGGTGGGTAACGATGGATGATGTCAGCAGCATCATCCCAAGGCTGGCCTAGCCTCTAAAACTGATCAGTAATGGTATCGAACTGCTGAGTTACAAGTCAGGTTTCATCATTGATTTCCCAAAACCCTAAAGTTGTGTATTCAAGTCAAGTATTGATAAATCTAGAGCTAATGCCAACACAGGATCAGCAGGTAAAGGTTTGTCTGGATAGACAACAGGAAATGTCCGTAGGGATAATAGGTCAGGTTTGTTGGCATTAGTAACAAGATCAGGTTACAGGTAAAGCTATGGTGCATCAGGTCAAGTCAGGTAGTATATAGGTATCATGTCATGTCAAGAGGTGCACGGTGCCATGTCGTGTCAAGTAGTAGGTGTAACAAGTCATGTCAGGGGTGCAAAAAATGGCATATGGGTGCTCATAATCAAACTAACATAAGCATGGGTATACAAAACAAGCATGGGATACTAATGGAACAATAAAATGGAACATTGTAATGTGATATGCAATCAGGTACAGATTAAGGCATATAGATGCACAGTTATGATTAGGGTTAAAGTTAAAGTTCCAATACTAATTAAACTTCAATTTATCAAATGTGGAATGTTAATATTTCAATGTTATACATTCAAGTGATCTAGGGATGCAATAATATGTATACTAAACGAGATGGATGCAAACGGGTGTTTGAAAGGTTATAAACTATTTAAATGGTACTATAGGCTATGAAACCAAGCACTATGATATAAATATGGACGTGGGCACACAATATTGTAATCTAACATGCAACCAGGTATGTTTTCATAATTAACTCTAAAAATGATATAAACGGGATACCCAATGGTAAAATGTAATATAGGGCACTAAATTCAAACTTTATGATTAATATGTATCTAAATAAATATGAAATAATATAGATAGCATGTAGCAAGTTTTACTTGCCTGAACGGATTTCAAAGCGGTATGTGCAACACGTCGGATATCGGGGAAAACGTCGCGATGTGTCCACGCGAGCACAGAACAGAACCAGGTACGGCAATAACACGACCGCGTTGTTAAGGAACGTCCTCAGGACCCCCGGATCAACAGCGACGGGCAAGGCTCCGTCGATCATCGGAAAACAAGAATCCAAGAAGTAAAGAGAAGAAAAGAAAGGAAGAAGAAGAAATGAGAAGAAGAAGGAGAAGGGAGAAGAAGGGTGCCTCTGGGGTTTGGATCACAGGCGAGGACAGTGAGGGTGACGACGGCAATGGGTCTCCGGCGATCACCGGAAGAACGGATCAAGAAATTTAAAGAAAAGAAAAAGAAGAAGGGAAGAAGAAGAGAAGAAGAAGAGAGGGAGGAATTGGTTGCTCTGGGGTTGTAGGAGTGCAGGGGGAGGAGAAGGGGACGACGACGACGAGGGGTCGCCGGCGTGAGGGTGTGCGGCGATGGATTTCCGGCAAGGACAACTAGGGTTAGTCTCGGGTGCAAGGTGAAGGTGAGGTTTTGGGGAGAAGGGAAGAGGAGAGGGGGAGGAAGAGATGGTGGTGGTGATTAGGGAATGGTCGTCGGGTGATCAGAGCTCCGGCGAGGAAGGTTAGGGTCCTGGGTTGATGGTTGCAGTGGGTGATGGGTTCGGTTTAAGTTGCAGGGGAGAAAGAGGTGAGGATGTTGTTGAGGAGGTGAAGACGAGGGTGAGGGAGGTGGCGGCGTTGGCTGCGATGGTGATGACGAGGAGGAGGCAAGGTTAGGGTTTAGGTTTCGTTCCCACGGGAACGAGCACGAGAGAGAATAGAGAGAGGAACGTGTATGGGTTAATTAATAAGGGTAAAAATAATTTATGTATATGTTCACAGAGAGAGAGGGGGGAGAGAGATAGAGAGAGAGAGTCACAAGAGAGAGAGTCAGGAGAGAGGGAGAGAGAGTCCAGAGAGAGAGAATCAGTTATGATAAAGATTTATTATAATAAAATATATTTGGTTTGTTTTAAAGATTGTTAACAGTTTGAAAATATTAGAATATAATATTAGTCCGTTTTGAGATTTGGCAAAATATGAACTTACTCCAAAACATGCCCGGATCGGGTCTAAAAATTCAGTTTTAAAATATGAAAAATATATGCGACTTTCAAAATTCAAAATGAATGCTCAGGTAACGAAAAAGCATACCCCCAAGAATGGATGTATGTACATGCGCGTAGCCATCCAAACACGTCCGTTTCACTGAACGGGACGAGAACAAGATGCGTGGATGCTACCACGGGGCTAGGGGTATCAAGCAGTCTATGTTAACTATTTTTAAAATATTTTCTTTGACTTTATTTGTTTTATTAAAAAAATGTAAAAGCCAGATATAAATGCAAGCATGCAAGATATGCAACAAGAAAATGCACGGATCCACAACTAGCAGGGATATCTCAAAGACAAGAATCAAGGCGGTTTCCCGCAAGCGGGTCGGGTCACGAATACAATGCAGATGTCAAAAAAATACTATTTGCACCCAAAACACAACAAAACAAGAAACAACCATAATAAAGAAATACTCAGAAAAAGAACTGGTATAAATGAACTAGGGTGTTACATTATACCCAACTACAAAAAGAATTTCGTCCTCGAAATTCCAAGAACAAGAAAGGATAAACAATCAAGAATTGCAAGAATAGACGTGGAAACTTCTGTCGGATTTCATCTTCTCGTTCCCCAAGTTGATTCTCCATGTGAGCGATTACCCCAAGAAACAAATACAAGAGGGATAACTTTGTTCTTAAGAACCTTATCTCTTCGATCCACAATCGACATCGGTCGCTCCTCAAAAGTCAAATCTTCTCGTATAGTCAGCTCCGAATGATCCAACACATGCGTTTTCATCTCAAACATACTTACGGAGTTGAGATACGTGAAACACGTCATGAACATTCGCCAAGGATTTCGGTAACGCCAATCGATACGCCACTACTCCAACACGCTCCAAAATCTGAAAAGGCCCAATCGAGGACTAAGCTTGCCTCGACTTCCAAAACGAATCACCGCTCTAGTCGGTGATATCTTCAAGAATACCAAATCACCAACAGTGAACTCTAGAGGTCTTCTCGATGTATCTGCCCAACTCTTTTGTCGGTCTTGTGCTGCTTTCATATGATTCCAGATAGTGTTAACCTTCTCAACTGTTTGCACGATCAAATCCGGTCCCAACAATATTCGTTCTCCAATATCGTCCCAACAGACAGGCGAACGACACTTGCGACCATATAAAGCTTCGAATGGAGCCATCTGAATAGTCGCCTGGAAACTGTTGTTGTATGAAAACTCCACCAAGTGCAGATGATCGATCCTCCCATGAACCCTTGAAGTCTAACATGCAAGCTCTCAACATGTCTTCAAGAGTTTGGATCGTCCTCTCCGATTAGCCATCTGTCTGAGGATGATAAGCTGTGCTAAACTTCAATCGAGTCCCCAAACTTTCCTGTAAGCTCCTCCAGAAGTGTGATAAGAAACGAGTGTCATGGTCGGACACGATGCTCACCGGTACTCCATGTAATCTTACAATCTCCTGCATGTACCGTTCTGCCAACGCTTCTGTTGATTGACCAACTTGAAAAGGATGAATGTGCTGCCTTGGTCAATCGATCAACAATCACCCAAACTGCACTGTTGCCCTTTGGACTCCGCGGTAAAGCTGTCACGAAGTCCATGGTTATATGTTCCCACTTCCACCGAGGAATCGGAAGTGGTTGCAATAAACCAGCAACCCTTTGATGTTCAGCCTTAACTTGCTGACACACCAAGCACTTCGCTACAAAGCGGGCAATCTCCCGTTTCATGCCTTCCCACCAGAAATGCTGTCGTGAATCTCGGTACATCTTCGTGCCTCCTGGATGTACGAAATATGCGGAACTGTGCGCCTCCTTCATAACCTCTTCGCGAATATCTCCTTTTGGCACCCACAAACGACTACGATATCGCAACGAACCATCTTCATGAATCAGTAAGTCCGTTCGAAGTCCAGCTTCAACTTGTTCCCGAAACTTTTGCAATCTTGGGTCCTGCAATTGCGCTGCTTTAATGTTCTCAATCAACGACGACTGTAGTTGCAGCTGTATCAACTGTCCTGAAGAATGCGGTAGCACAATCTCCAAATCAAATCTTCGAAAGTCTTTAATAAGTTCCTTCTGTGCAGTCAACACCTGAATTGCTGGCAACCGACTAAGCGCATCCACCACAACATTAACTTTTCCCAGATGGTATTTAAGATTAAGATCGTAGTCAGCCATCAGCTCCAACCATCTACGCTGCCTCATATTAAGCTCCTTCTGCGTGAACACATACTTTAGGCTTTTGTGATCGGTAAAAACCTCGACCCTTTTCGCCCAATAAGTAGTGTCTCCAAATCTTCAAAGCAAAAATCACAGCTGCTAGCTCCAAGTCATGAGTTGGGTAATTCTTCTCATGGGTCTTCAACTGTCTTGATGCGTAGGCTATAACCTTCCCATGCTGCATCAAAACACATCACAATCCTTTCCCAGATGCGTCGCGGTGAATCACCAATCCTCTGGAACTGTCTGGTATGGTTAAAACAAGTGCGGTTATCAACCTCTGCTTCAACGCCTCACAAGCTGACGCACAGTTATCCGTCCACACAAATGGTACTTCTTTGCGCGTAAGCTTGGTCAAAGGCTCCGCTATACGAGCGAAATTCTCCACGAACCCTCTTGTAATACCCGACAAATCCAAGAAAGCTTCTTATTTCTGCAACGTTCTTCGAAATCAGCCAATCTCGAACTGCTGCAATCTTTTCGGGATCAACGGCGATCCCATCTCCAGACACGACATGCCCCAAGAACTTCACTTCTTCAAGCCAAAACTCGCACTTGCTCATCTTTGCATACAATCTTTCTTGCCTCAATGTCTGCAGTGCGATCTTCAAGTGTTCTGTATGCTCTTCAATACTCTTCGAGTAGACCAGAATATCATCAATGAACACCACTATAAACTGGTCCAAGAATGGTGGAAAGATTCGGTTCATCAAGTCCATAAATATCGTCGTTGCATTCGTTACTCCGAAGGGCATCACTAAATACTCATAATGTCCAGACCGAGTTCGGAACGCAGTCTTGCAAATATCTTCTGTTTTAACTCGGACCTGATGATATCCGGATCGCAAATCCAGCTTCGAGAATACCCTCGCGCCACTAAGCTGCTCAAATAATTCGCCAATGCGAGGGATCGGGTACTTGTTCATAGTCACCCGGACTAATTCTCGATAATCGATGCACATCCTCCTTGTGCCATCTTTCTTCTTGACTAGAAGAACTGGAGCTCCCCAAGGCGAGTTACTGCTTCGACTCCAACCCTTCTCAAGTAATTCAGCAACCTGCTTCCTGACGTCTTCCAACACCACTGGTGCCATCGGATAATACGCCTTTGAGATTGGCTCTGCACCAGGAACAAGATCAATTGCAAACTCTACATCTCATTTTGCGGTAAACCCGAGATGTCCTCGAACACGTCCATGAACTCTCGAAATACAGCTGACGCTTCCTCCTTATCAACTTCCATTGACGAAAGAACACTGTTTGTCGGCCTAGCCCTAAACTCGACTAGCCCGACAGAACCGCTTCCTCCAGCAAAACAAACTTCGGATGTCCGGAAATCTGGAAAATCACTTCCTTTGTCCTACAATCAATGTGAGCGTGGACAGTGCCGAGAAAATCCATTCCCAAGACAACAACAAACAAAAGGATGCACCAGAATTGGGTAATTCTAATGCGGGAAGGACATGAACAAGTAGGATACCTGAAACGATTTCACCTAAAGCCAAACACTGAAGAAGATGAGCACGGTAAACAGGATTCAAGCTTGCGATAAAACATGATCTGGAAAGCTAGGGAAGCAAGGCAATATAACGACCATGGAACAAAGAAGTGAATCAAGACCAGGACTCCAAGTTACTTAAATAGAGTACCGCATTGTAACCATGCTGCAGTTCATGGGTACAATTACATAACTCCACTCAAGTCGCCCAAATCCTAGTATCAGAATCAAGAAACAGGGAGAAACAATAGAGAACCAAAAAGGTTTCAAGTCGAGATGCAAAGTGGTTTGCATATCGTCAAGGCGAAGGATAAAAGAAAGATATGATTCAAGAATCATGATAGCAATGTGGCATGACATGTTCCTAATCACGAGTATTCTGATTCGTGTATTGGGTCCAATACCCAACTACAAAAGAATCAAACTCGATTAACCTATATCCTATGGCTCTGATACCAAAAGAACCATGTCACGCCCCGCTTCCCAGAGTACGCTAAGATAGGCACGTGACATAGCCAACCATGCTACCTGTGGATAGGAAAAATCCCTCCACAATCACATTATGCTGTAGAGATATCAAGAACAGGAAGTAAACTAAACTATCTAGTACATGTCTATAAGACAGAATAAATGAGTCAAGAAATAATATAATATGAGGAAGCAAAAGATCCAATAAGTAACCACCTGGAAAGTAAAACTGGACACCAACAGGATCCTCACTGCTCGGTCTAACAACAGCAGTACTCCTGATCAACCTGCGACAAAGGTGGAGGATCTGGGCCTTGCAAAACCCAGACGTCAGTGCGTAATAACATCAAGCAATAATATAAATAGGGGTAGCAAGCATGCAAGTATGATCATGAACGGTAAAACAGGTAAAACAACAATATAAATAAGGACAGTGACGGGTAGTGTGCAGTGAGTAATCTAAACCGGTCGACTGTGTTAACTACTCTCAAGACTTTGAAATCAATTTGATGAATCATCGATGTAACTCAATAGTATCCCGTGCGTGCCCGGGATCACGGTGAAGATTCTCGGGCTGAAACCGAGACATGCCGCTAGGCACTAAAAGGAAAAGGGGTAACGATGAATGATGTCAACAACATCATTCCAAGGCTGGCCTAGCCTCTAAAAAGGTGGTGGGTAACGATGGATGATGTCAGCAGCATCATCCCAAGGCTGGCCTAGCCTCTAAAACTGATCAGTAATGGTATCGAACTGCCGAGTTACAAGTCAGGTTTCATCATTGATTTCCCAAAACCCTAAAGTTGTGTATTCAAGTCAAGTATTGATAAATCTAGAGCTAATGCCAATACAGGATCAGCAGGTAAAGGTTTGTCTGGATAGACAACAGGAAATGTCCGTAGGGACAACAGGTCAGGTTTGTTGGCATTGGTAACAAGATCAGGTAACAGGTAAAGCCATGGTACATCAGGTCAAGTCAGGTAGTATATAGGTATCATGTCATGTCAAGAGGTGCACGGTGCCATGTCGTGTCAAGTAGTAGGTGTAACAAGTCATGTCAGGGGTGCAAAAAATGTCATGTGGGTGCTCATAATCAAACTAACATAAGCATGGGTATACAAAATAAGCATGGGATACTAATGGAACAATAAAATGGAACATTGTAATGTGATATGCAATCAGGTACAGATTAAGGCATATAGATGCACAGTTATGATTAGGGTTAAAGTTAAAGTTCCAATACTAATTAAACTTCAATTTATCAAATGTGGAATGTTAATATTTCAATGTTATACATTCAAGTGATCTAGGGATGCAATAATATGTATACTAAACGAGATGGATGCAAACGGGTGTTTGAAAGGTTATAAACTATTTAAATGGTACTATGGGCCATGCAATCAAGCACTATGATATAAATATGGACGTGGGCACACAATATTGTAATCTAACATGCAACCAAGTATGTTTTCATAATTAACTCTAAAAATGATATAAACGGGACACCGAATGGTAAAATGTAATATAGGGCACTAAATTCAAACTTCATGATTAATATGTATCTAAATAAATATGAAATAATATAGATAGCATGTAGCAAGTTTTACTTGCCTGAACGGATCTCAAAGCGGTATGTGCAACACGTCGGATATCGGGGAAAACGTCGCTATGTGTCCACGCGAGCACAGAACAGAACCAGGTACAGCAATAACACGCCCGCGTTGTCAGGGAACGTCCTCAGGACCCCCGGATCAACAGCGACGGGCAAGGCTCCATCGATCATCGGAAAACAAGAATCCAAGAAGTAAAGAGAAGAAAAGAAAGGAAGAAGAAGAAATGAGAAGAAGAAGAAGAAGGAGAAGGGAGAAGAAGGGTGCCTCTGGGGTTTGGATCACAGGCGAGGACAGTGAGGGTGACGTCGGCAACGGGTCTCCAGCGATCACCGGAAGAACGGATCAAGAAATTTAAAGAAAAGAAAAAGAAGAAGGGAAGAAGAAGGGAAGAAGAAGAGATGGAGGAATTGGTTGCTCTGGGGTTGTAGGAGTGCAGGGGGAGGAGAAGGGGACGACGACGACGAGGGGTCGCCAGCGTGAGGGTGTGCGGCGATGGCTTTCCGGCAAGGACAGCTAGGGTTAGGCTCGGGTGCAAGGTGAAGGTGAGGTTTTGGGGAGAAGGGAAGAGGAGAGGGGGAGGAAGAGATGGTGGTGGTGATTAGGGAATGGTCGTCGGGTGATCGGAGCTCCGACGAGGAAGGTTAGGGTCCTGGGTTGATGGTTGCAGTGGGTGATGGGTTCGGTTTAAGTTGCAGGGGAGAAAGAGGTGAGGATGTGGTTGAGGAGGTGAAGACGAGGGAGAGGGAGGTGGCAGCGTTGGCTGCGATGGTGATGACGACGAGGAGGCAAGGTTAGGGTTTGGGTTTCGTTCCCGTGGGCACGAGCATGAGAGAGAATAGAGAGAGGAACGTGTATGGGTTAATTAATAAGGGTAAAAATAATTTATGTATATGTGCACAGAGAGAGAGAAAGAGATGGGGAGTGATAGAGATAGAGAGAGAGTCACGAGAGAGAGAGAGAGTCAGGAGAGAGAGAATCGGTTACGATAAAGATGTATTATAATAAAATATATTTGGTTTGTTTTAATGATTGTTAACAGTTTGAAAATATTAGAATATAATATTAGTCCGTTTTGAGATTTGGCAAAATATGAACTTACTCCAAAACATGTCGGGGTCGGATCTAAAAATTCAGTTTTAAAATATGAAAAATATATGCGACTTTCAAAATTCAAAATGAATGCTCGGCTAACGAAAAAACATACCCCCAAGAACGGATGCACGTACGTGGGCGTAGCCATCCAAACACGTCCGTTTCACTGAACGGGACGAGAACAAAATGCGCGGATGCTACCACGAGGTTAGGGGTATCAAACAGGCTATGTTAACTATTTTTAAAATATTTTCTTTGACTTTATTTGTTTTATTAAAAAAAATGTAAAAGCCATATATAAATGCAAGCATGCAAGATATGCAACTAGAAAATGCACGGATCCACAATTAGCAGGGATATCTCAAAGACAAGAATCAAGACGGTTTCCCGCAAGCGGGTCGGGTCACGGATACAATGCAGATGTCAAAAAAAATACTATTTGCACCCAAAACACAACGAAATAAGAAACAACCATAATAAAGAAATACTCAGAAAAAGAACTGGTATAAATGAACTAGGGTGTTACAGCTGGTGCCGAACGGTAGGGAAGGAAGAAAACCATTTGGCGTAAAGGTGGTATACAGAAGGTAATGACTAAAGACAAATAAAGGGATTTGGAGAGATGGCAAAAAAATATACGGTTGCAGTTGTGAATCTGATAATGGAAGAGGCATTACTAGGAATACCCGGATACCCCTTCGAAACATTTACATGTTTCAGTTTCACTGTGCATTGTTAGTAGAAAACTGATTTCCCAATTAGGTACTTACCCCAGGGTATTTATTTACCAGGTATGATTCTCACATCTGTATGGTTTTACCGATGATGAGTGGGAGTAAATTATTGGGAATTGGGTGATCATCCTCATTATATCGGGATTCGTTGTAATTGGTGATATTTGAGGAAATCACCTCGGTTGTTTGCCGGACGGCAAATATTTGGTTTTGAATATCCGTTGTTATGCACCAATTTCAAATTGATATATCTGTACGTTTATTTTTATAAAGTGAGATATAACTTTTTGAAATTATGTCCATGACATTTACTTATATCAGTGGATGGTTAGGTAAGGAGCATTAAACAGCGGTGTAATTCTTCTTAACCATAAGTACAGTTTTCAACCTACGACACACAGGGAATGATTTATTAG
This sequence comes from Agapanthus africanus, assembly GCA_030015575.1. NCBI lineage: Eukaryota > Viridiplantae > Streptophyta > Magnoliopsida > Asparagales > Amaryllidaceae > Agapanthus > Agapanthus africanus. The sequence continues at coordinate 335,614,645 of JASDDO010000031.1, forward strand.
ACTCAGGGGACTTATACAGAGTATTGTATGTTGTCCAGTGTCCATTAGGACAGAGGGGTTGGTCCTCGTACTATATTCTGTTTACTTGTGACTTCTCTAGTTCTTGGACTTGTGTTTCATAGAAATACAAGATTCAAGTTTTGAGAAGTTATAGGTATATGAATAAAGTAGAGAACCAAGTATTGCAAGTATCAGGATTCTTCAAGGTGATCGAAGATGTAGATACTTGTGTATGGTATTCAGTTGATAGTAATGATTATGAGAACTTGCTTCTCTTTCAGGTTACTCATATCTGGATGTATTCCTAAGTTGAGTAATGCTGATTGGCCTCTCTCCATTTAGTTGACATACACTAGAGACAACTGCATGATTTGAATCTGGTTCCAATTAAATAAGTGCCTCTGTTTCTATATTGGATATAGAATAGTTCATATCTTAACAATGTTAAGGTACAGGGAGTTGTCCGGCTTATGCTTAAAACCAAACTCTGGATAACTCAAGGCGCGTTTCTGTAATGGTTGTTTATGGGTTAGCCCGGGCTATGACGAGGGTTGACTTTCTACCATCTGGAAGATCAATAGTGATATTGTTCTTGACTCGCCACAGTTTTGATAAAAATGGATTTTTTTTTTCAGAAAACAGCAGTGGGAGTATGGTAGAACTGGAAGTGACTCCAGAACCGCAAACGATTACTGAGAATTTAATAGGACCTAAAGATTCAATCTGGTTTGACATTCCATTGGCCACTCCGCAGATATGGTGGGTAACCTCAGGCACTCGAGAGGTACTTCGGTATGCTCAAAGACGGTGACAGGGAGGTTCTTGTTTACCCAGACTTGCCATTGCTGCTGTTCCAGACTATGAGACCCGGCAGGAGGATGAGTATAGCGTCTTTCTAAACTAGCTTTAGAAGTGCACGTGTATATGACTCTGCCAGAGGGTTGTCGTAGTCAGTGGGAGCAGCGGAAGCATAGTGGACAAGTAGCTTATGTCTATTTATGGACTAAAGCAGATAAAGCGTAGATAGATCATCTATTTCTGATGTGACAGTCATAGGTTTGACTTCATCAGAATAAGGGATGGATCTGTTAAGAAAGTAGTAGGGTGTGATGTCCTGGTATTTGGATGACATACACAGAGTAGGAAGTGAAATTCCTATACTGCGATCGGTTATACTTTGGTTGTCACACAGTGGTTTCTCCACATAGGATATAGATATAATATCAGACATTCTGGTTACTAGATCTATAGTTTTAGATCTGGATTTGGGTAGTATCCCAATCTGGATACTTAGACAGCATTCTAAAGGTGTTTTAGAATGGATGACTCCTGGCACGGTAAGATACCTGCAGGTGATGGAGTCACCCTCTCTAAAGCTGTCTTACAGACTAAAGGGAAGAGGGATGTGCATGATTGGAAGATCACTTGCTTAGGCAATTGAGTTGATCATGAGATATCAAGTACCACACAAGATGTTGTTTTTGCACGAGATACAATAAGTTGATATTAATCCAATCCTGGAAAAACATTCAGAAGCAGTTTTAGAACATAAGTGGATGTTATAGGGATATGATAACGACAGCCTCCTTCGGGAGACGGTTATCACTCCAGGCTTCCAAGGTGACATGGATGACAGAATGACTGTCAGAGTTATAGTTTTCCCTCTGACAAGGGGCAGTAGTTTGGACAGCTGGTCCAAGCAGATACTGAGGGAGGCGTGGTGCAGGATACTGATGAAGTTCAGTTGACGGTACAGTCTAAGAAGTTTGGATTTGGAGTTCATTTATGAACTGGGTCCCATCAGATATCCAAACATATTCTAAGACAGGCATTGCTCATTTCGGAAGATGGCATTCTCCGTGAACTTGAGATAAAGAGAGACATAGAAAGAAACATCAGGGCGGATCCACTCACTGAGGCTATTCCTCGAACACAATAGTTTTACAAACGAGCTTTGTGAAACTGATCAGTAGAGGAGTTGGGTGTTCGGTATCACACGGGCTGTGAGTATGCGACATCGCAATAATTAGCCTTGAGTGCAAGTGGGAGATTTTTGGATATAGTGCCCTCAAAGTCAATTATTGGATCGCAGGTACATGATTGCAATGATGAGGGAGGACCTATGCCGGTAGGACAGTCTTACTCGTGATGATAGTATGCTATATGGTTTATTTTTATCATCGTGTACAGCTTTAAGTGACCTTACAGATCACTATTACACATTGATAGAGCCCTCAGGATTCTTTCTTGACTACCAGCAGTATGATGGCGATCATATACGTGGGAGCTGGGGTCTATAAGCACATCCTTAAAAGGTCCCTAGTCGAGGGAGTTTCGAGACAGAGCATCGATACTCCAGAGTAGACTAGTGTATACGGATCGAGACCCCGACGAGGGGCGGTGGCTGGTCTCACAAGCCATTGGTGTCAGTTGGTTCATCTAAGACGTATATAGGTGCTCATTGGGTTATGAGTACACCGGACAGGACTCGCCGGGAACATGCTAGTTAGTTTTATACCTAGCGTCAGATAGCAGTTCCCTGGTGACATGTGTACATGTTAGTTCATCGACATGAGATCGTCATTTGTCTCGTGTGAGTTCTACTGTGCTTTGATTACTACCCTACCACGGCTCAAAAGAGTCGTGCAAACAGGTTTTAGTTGGGTACAGTCCCCAGCCACATGGAGGCAGTGAGCGGATCGGCAGGGGTTTCGTCTCTCCCGGTATTGGGGGTGGGATCGCGTTGTGTCTAGGAGAGCCATTACACGAAGTCCTTGGCCAAGGCAGGAGATTTACTGGTAGGTATTCCAGTAGTATCTCAGGGTGTTTTGGGCTACACTCCGACACGACTTGTACCTCTTTTGAGGGTCTGACTTTTACCAACCCCCTAGGCCTGACATGCGATACTCATAGACGAACGGACCGGACTGTACGGATATTGTCACTGACAAGCTCAGTAGGGTGTCAGGATGAGTCCGCTCATCAACCTCCCTTTTGGTCAATACCTGGTAGCCCGTTATGTACGGCTAGTACCACTGACGTGCTAGTGGTTAAATCCACAGCCAAAGTATTGACGAGTCTTTAGAGTCCTCCCACAGACAGTTTCTCAAGTTTCGGACGAAACGTTGTAGAGGCCGTATGGTATTATGGCAGGGTTCGATGATACACGTGCAGTCGTGCACGGATCATGATCGGACGGATCATACTAGTGGGCTTTGGTTTAAGCCAGATCCTAGTATTAGATTTGTTGGATTACTTTAGTCTCATCGTATTCGCATTCAGTCGGAATGTGGATGCAGGTATGCATATATAGGTGAGGGGTATCTTTGTGATCCATCTTGAGTTTACTTTAGATGTTGCCGTATCTTTTTGTTGGATTAAACATTTGGGCTAATGTTTACTTTGGTGGAAATTGTGAGCTTAATTCATGATGAGGTGCATTAAATATGACATGGACAAGGGTGGTGACTCATGGTCTTATTCTTTGAGCCATGTCATCTTTAGTGATTGATTAGAGTGTTGAAATGAGAGATAGCGAGAGAAAGGGCAGCCATGTATATGGGTGAGCTCTTGTGATTATCTATGCAAGCTCTCATTTTTCTTTATCTCAACACAATAATAGAAAATGCCTCTTCTTCTTCTTCTTCCTCTAGCTCACCATTTCCACCAATGGCATCATCTTCAACCTCCATCCATACACTTTCATGTGTTGAGAATCAATGGATGCTTGAGACAAAGTGATCACACACATTCTCTACATCGCTTTGGACATGTCGGCTAGCAAACTTCGTGTCCGAGTTGCTTCGGATGAAGCGGGAGCCCATAAAAGGATTCGAAGATGTGGTGCCCTTTCCGACGAGGAGACCGGAGATCGGAGATGCCGCGAGGAGCTTGGGAAGGTGGCCAAAGACCGAAGGACACAGATCGATCGGTATAGCCTTTCTAACCCTTCTCTAGTTTGCTAGTTTCTGTTAATGGTTCGATCCGGGGTGAAAGTATACGATAGCGCCAGTTTCAAGTTTAAGAAAAAGTTTTCGTTTCCGCATTTTGGCTTCGGATTGATGGCCGGGGCGCTACCGTAGACTTACAATGACATATACTAACCCATGGTTGCATTTCTAACCTCACTGTCATTCTCTTCATCGCTTGATCATCTTCTTCTTCATTTGATTCTAGCTCTCTTGATCTTGAGAAAGTGATTAAATATTGTGAGAAAAATAAATTTAAAGTGAGCCCATTTTCTACTTCACCATCCACTACTATTAGCCATTTAGTTTAGGGTGTTCTCTTCACAAAGTTCATCACCTAGTGAAGAGGTAGCTTGGGTTTGAGTCTCCTTGACGTAGATCATCTTCGGCCTCGAAGACTTCGAGCAAGCTTGTTCATTTCTCTAAGGGAACCTATACTAAAGTTCGGGAGATCACCACTCGCAGCGAAGGGACTACTACACGGAGCTTTAGAAGTGAAGGATCGATCTACAAAGATTGTATTTCTCATTCACTTAGTGTAATGGTAGATTGCATGCTTTATTTTGTCTATTCACTCTAGCTAGATCCTAGGTTAGGGTTCATTAGCACTCTAGAATTTTTGAAATTGGCATGCTGATGCTGTGAAATCCCGGTAGGGTGCTGAGGAACCCCAACACCTCGGAGTCTCCGTGATCGAACTTGATCGCCAATTTTCCCTCTGTCGAAGATGATCCATCCGAGGGATTTGGTTCAAGACTCTAGCTCCACACTAAAAATCAAGTGGAGAAACTAAATGTCCTAACTTGCTACACTAGGATGTCTAGAGATGTAGTGAGTTGTTCTAGTATTTTTCTATCTCTCTTCCACCCTTGATTCTCAACACATGAGAGTGTAGGGAGGAATAAGAAAGAGGAGCTCAAGAAAGGGAGAAAGAAAAAGAATGGTGGAATGAAAAAATATCACACCCAAAATAATGCAAGCATGGTTTTGATAAAAGGATTTTTGCAATATTAAAAAACAACCATTCTTGAATAGTGTAAACAAATGAATTAACAAGTCATTTGTCTACCCTATTCACCCATGCCTCCCACCATTCTCAAGCCATCTCACCCCTCCACCTCATTTTCAATTTCCATAAATGGAAATATGGCGTCCTCCATATAGAATCTATAAGTCGATGTCACACACCCCACATGGTTTATGGGGAGGCGGAATTTACAAAAAATGATTTTAAGACAAGTAGCATCGACTATACATCCATGATCGTTCAGAAACCCTAAGTAGCTAAACACATAGAGCTTCTAAACTACTATGATAGTGTTTTACACCTCCTAAATACAAGTCCTTCGGGTCTTCTTCTCCTTTTCTTGAGCTCCTAGAAGGTGCGGATCAAGCTCGGTCATCAGTCTTCTCGTGTCGAAGACGATCCACCCGAGAGTCTATGGTTCAAGCTCCAACCTCAAGAATGATGTAACTAAAGTACCTAGTTTGCTAATCTATATAGCTTAGGAGATGTAAAGAGTTAATTGGACTAATTTATCTCAAAGAACCCTAGGATTCACAACACATGTGAGGGTTAGGGTTTGAGGAAGAAGGAAGAGAGCAATGGAGAGAGAAATGAGAAGAATAGAATGATCAAGTGAATGAGCAAGTGAAGAATGGATAAATCTTTTTCCAAATCAAGCATGCCTTATTTTCCATAGAAAAATGTAGCCATGCTTGAATAGTAAGTGCAAATGAATAAACTAAAGAATTAGCCATGCTTCAAACCATGCTATAAATATCTCCATTTTCCACCTCATTATCTATTTTCCAAAAATAGATATGTGCAAAAATGAGGTGTCTCCTTTTAGAAGCACTTCTTGTAAAATTACAAGAATGCCCTCACCGTATATACATACCCGTATTCGTACTACAAAAAATACAAATACAAAGAGATAAAGATAATCCAATAATATAATACTAGAATGCGGCTTAATCATAAGCCCACTAATATTATCCGTCCGAACAACATCTGTGCATCTAGTACACGTATGTGATCAGAACCCTGCATGTAAAACCATACGGCCTTTACATCGTTTTTCCTAAACCAGGGAAACCCTCTGTGTGGGACTCTAAAGACTCGTCAGTACGCTGGCAATGGGTTTAACCACAAGTCCATCAGTGGCACTAGCTGTACGTAATGGCTACCCAGATACCTGTTGAAAAGAAGGCTGACGAGCGAACTCATTTGAACCCCTACTGAGCCTGTCCGTGACAATCTCCGTATAATCCGGTCTTTTCGTCTAAGAGTATCGCATGTCAAGCCTAGGGGGTAGTAAACGTTAAACCCCTAATAGCGCAATAAGTCGTATCGGTGTAGAGCCAAATACACCCTGAGAAACTACCTACTAGTAAATCTTACTTGCCCTGGCCAGGGACTTTATGTATTGGCTAACCGTACACAGCTGTCACGACCCGAGAATTCGACTCGTGACCGGCACTTAACCACGCAACGTCTACAGGCGCAACGCGGCTAAGTAAGCCGAACCCAGAAATCAAAACCAATAAATATAGAGTGATTTAAAACATTTTGTAAAAAAGCAATAGTACATGTCTAAAAAACTTCCATTTATTTAGTAGAAATCCTTTTTAAGTTCAAAAGTTATGAGTTTTATGATTTTGGTAACATTTCCTTTTTAAAACATTAGCCCCGAAAGTCGGGTAAAAGTAAGGTGTAGCAGAAATAACAAGTGACATGAATAAAGCATCACAATATGATATACGACGCCGTAGCGAAGAATACACAGTAAAACAAGGACAATATCATAAAAGATGAGACTGCATAAAGTAACGTCGGCTCACATGCGAGCTCGACACCAGAATATAAAACCATACATATCGTCCCCTCAACTGTCTCTAAGTCAATACAGAAAGGTAGATGGAGAGTACTAGATACATCAATATACAACTGAAAGATAACAGATACCGTACAAAACCCACCTATCAGCAAGAGGCTATCTCTGCTCAAAAAGGGTATCTGTGCCAAAAGATGCGGAAACAGCCAGCCGTGACTACTCCCAAGGGCAACCTGCAAACACTGTGGCACAACGGGGGTGAGTTGCCAACTCGTGAATAGAGATAACATATAAAGGTGATCGCAAGCATGCACATATAGCGTGGCCCTACTAATGCCAGTAGATGATATCAATGCATGTCAACAGTGGATACAATAGTAATGCATGTACTCTAACCGATAAATGCCACAGGATGAGATGTATAGTAATCAATACTGAGTATGGGATAAATAATATCTACATGGATCATGTCAACATGGAAAACAATGATCGGTGCCTCAAACTGCACCCAAATCCCACCTATACTCAGGCGCCGGCACACCCATCGGCCCTCAAATCCTGTATATCTCGGAGGAATCACGAGTGCCCAACATCGGCACCCAAAATATCATAAAATACCCGTGTCCAGCATCGACACGTAAATCCTCGAATATCGGGCGCCGTCAGTCCGGACCGGCCCTACGGGGTCCGCCTGCGGCATCGGCCCTCGGCCCCGGCAGTACGGATCATCCCGCATCCATCACTCGACTCTGGTCAGTATCCTCCGGACAACTGCCAGGTCCAACCAATCACCGGTAGGTACTCGCCCGCCTCCAGGCTCAATCGGCAAATCCCATCGATCATCTCGCCGAGGGGAACCATACCGGGCCCACTACAAACCCGCAAACGGAACATCCACTCCTCGAATCGGGTTTCAAGCACACGTCTCAGCACCGAGAAAACGCGTGGTGGACACACCAAAATATCATATCACGAGGTACCGGGTTTTCAAAATAATGCATCTTTTCTTAAATATTTCCACGGTCCTCAAAACCAGAAATCACATGAAAATCCATCATCAATAAGTCAATCCAATGCGAGGTACAATATAATCAATCCATGGCAGGTATATAAGGGAAAGCCGCTTTTTATTTAAAATAGTTTCCGTTTTTAAAGATGTCATGCGGCTCCCAAATGTCCAGGAAATCATAATCAATCACATGTACGATGAACTACAGCAATAATACAACAGTATAATCATGGCAGTTCTACAGTGAGTGTGGCATGGCAATTACTAACGGTGTGTGTGTAGCATGTAAATAGTGCCCGTGCAACATAAACCGTTAGTAATAGTGCGGTGTTCTATCAGTTCTAAGTAATATATATATCAACACAGCAGGGAGTGCAATATGCGATGACAGTCTATGGGATGCATGCAACACATAATAATAAAGTCCTATCAGCCCTGACGCATAACGCCATGTGGGCGATATCCCCGTAGATGTGAAATCTACTCACCGTGTCTCGCGCTAAGTGTATCCAACCACTTGCTTGCCCTTCTTTGCAGCGTCCGTCTCACTGGCCTGCGAACCTAAAATCACATAACATATGCCACACATAAGCTTAATTCACAAAAACGCGACATTATAATCCAACAAGAAACCCGTGTCGCGAACCAATCGCGCGTGTGCGCGATACGCTAAAACATGTGATCACGCGCCACGAAACTACCCCGACGCGCCGCGATACGCAGAAACCCAAACCTACTCACGTATCGCGCGTGTCGCGAAGGTTTAGAAAACGGCAAAATAGGTATTTGGTCCCAGATTTTTCTACAGAACCAAACTCCCAAAAATATATATACCAAAACACTACACACAGTAGCAAACACCCACTGGACCAAACCCTAACCCAAACCCAACCCATCTGGCCGCAATTGGCGGCCAGAATGAGGAAATTGGCGGCCTACTGTAGCTGTATGGGGGTCGGGTTTCACCTGTGGTATCAGTACTACTCCACTATACTACAGTCTTCCCAAAATCATTCTGCACTCACCGAGTCAATAGCAGTTCCAGAAAAGTTTCACTTTTGCACAAATACGACATTTGCATCAAATATGAAATCTGGTGGTATTTTAGTGTAATAGGGGTTCGACTAAGTTTACATGGTCTCACTAACTCACTAGCAAGCTCCTGAAATCCTAACACATCACCTTAACACAAAGTTCCTACTAAACATCCCAAATCATACTAAAACGCACCAATATCCATTAACCGATGCAAATCTACACTAACTAAGCTAACTAGGGATCAAGTTAGGAAATATACCTCACACTCGACCCTAGGGAGCTGCAGGAAGAAGAAGAAGTGAAGGGAAGAGGCTGTGGTTGCTGCTGCTGTGCTTGCTGTTCCCTGTTGCTGCTGCTACTGTTCCCTGCTGCTGATGCTGCCTCTTGCTGCTGCTGTTCTCATGCTGCTGCTGCTGGGATTTTCTTCAGTTGCTTGCTTCTGCTGCTGGTGCTGGGCTGAGGTAAGTGTGTGTGTGTGCGTGTTTGTGAGTGTTTGAGAGAATAAGAAATGAGAGAGGCAAACAAATCATTCACCCAAAAGTCACCCCTCCTCTCTCTCTCTCCTCATTTAATGCAAGCATGGCTTGAGCCATGATGCACCCCCTCTCTCTCTCACACAAGTCAACACTCTCTCAACAATTTGAATTAAAGTAACCTTTTACTTAACCAATTTAAAACCCATTTAAGAATCCATAAGACTTAATCCTATAATTAACCCACCATGGTTAATAATTATGGTATTTACTTCATTTAAAAACCCTAGTTTACATGCACATGTGTGTGCAAGCCTAGGAAAATTTTGGAAAAATAATTATTAAATTAGGAAAAATATTTAAAACACAATTTGGTAAACTTTTTATTAAAAATCATTATTTAATTATAATTATACACTAACCCTTATCCTAAGGTGTTACAATCTCTCCCCCTTAAAGAAATTCGTCCCCGAATTTCAAAAATCTAACTAAGGTTACCTTCAAAAAGATGGGGATACGTCTTCATCATCTCGCTTTCAGTCTCCCAAGTAACCTCCTCACGGTTCTGACCACGCCAAAGTACTTTAACTGATGGAATCTCCTTCGATCTCAATTTCTTCACTTGTCGATCCAAGATCATCACCGGCTGCTCTGCATAGGAAAGATCACGCTCTAGCTGGATCGTCGGATACTGAATCGCATGCGAAGGATCATGAAGATATCTGCAGAGCATCGAGACATGGAATACGGGGTGCACATCTGGAAAGCTGGGCGGAAGGGCTAACCGGTAAGCCACTGCACCGACACGCTCGAGGATCTCGAAGGGGCCCACATACCTGGGACTGAGTTTCCCCTTCTTCCCAAACCTCATCACACCTTTCATTAGGGAGACCCTCAAGAAAACATGATCACCAACAGAAAACTCAAGTCTGCGTCGTCGACGGTCTGCATAAGCCCTCTGCCTACTCTGCGCTGCTCTCATCCTATCGCGAATCAACTGGATCTTCGCTGTCGTCTCCTCAATGATCTGTGGTCCTAAGATACTGCTCTCACTGAGTTCTGTCCAACAAGCAGGCGACCTGCATCTCCTCCCATAAAGAGCCTCAAACGGTGCCATTTGAATGGTCTCCTGGTAGCTGTTATTGTAGGAGAACTCTACTAAGGGCAGATGATGATCCCAGCTACCTCCGAAATCTAATACACAAGCTCTGAGCATGTCCTCGAGAGTCTGAATGGTCCGCTCTGACTGTCCGTCGGTCTGCGGATGAAATGCCGTGCTGAAACTCAAGCGAGTGCCCAAAGCCTCCTGAAGCCTCTGCCATAATCTACTGGTAAACTGGGTGCCTCTGTCGGACACAATGCACGTCGGGACTCCATGTAGTCGCACTATCTCGTCAATATAGATCTGGGCATACTGAGTAAATCCGAAAGTCGTCTTCACCGGTAGGAAGTGAGCCGCTTTCGTCAAACGATCCACGATCACCCAGATGGAGTCATACCCCCGACTAGTCCTGGGTAGACCCACCACGAAATCCATCGAAATCTGTTCCCATTTCCACTCCGGAATGGGTAACGGCTGTAACTCTCCCGCGGGCCTCTGGTGCTCAGCCTTGACTTGCTGACAAGTCAGGCATCTCGATACAAAATCTGCAATGTCCCTCTTCATTCCGTCCCACCAGTAAACATCTCTCATATCATGATACATCTTGGTGGAACCGGGATGGACGCTATATACCGATCGATGTGCCTCCTCAAGAATCTCACGTCTCAGCCCTCCAGCATCTGGTACGCACAGTCTGACTCCAAATCGTAGTACTCCCTGATCATCGATCACGAACTCGGAAAATCTACCCTGTCCAATCTGTGCCATGATCTCTGAACATCGGTCATCACTGAGCTGTGCCTCACGTATACGATCGATCAACTGTGGGCGTGCACGGACATGCGCTATCTGTCCTCCAATCGACGTGAACTCGAACTGTATTCGACTGTCGCATAATATCTGCCAGTCTGCCGATGACTACTCCTGCACTGCGCTCAAACAAGATAAACTACTCCCGGGCCTCCTGCTCAAAGCATCCGCCACCACATTTGCCTTGCCCGGGTGATATAAGATCTCGCAGTCGTAATCCTTCACTAACTCCATCCATCGACGCTGTCGAAGGTTCAGGTCCCGCTGCTGGAATATGTATTTCAGACTCTTGTGATCCGTAAATATCTGGCACGACTCGCCGTATAGGTAATGTCGCCAGATCTTAAGTGCGAAGACCACTGCTGCCATCTCCAAATCATGAGTGGGGTAGTTCTGCTCGTGCTTCTTCAATTGTCGCGAGGCATACGCGGTCACCCTATCATGCTGCATCAGAACGCATCCCAATCCCACTCGAGAAGCATCACAAAAGACCACAAATCCGCGCGATCCGGAAGGTAAAGATAACACCGGTGCCGTCGTCAGCCGTGTCCGTAACTGCTGAAAGCTGTGCTCGCACTCCTCCGTCCAAATGAAAGGAACTCCCTTCCGGGTCAACCCGGTCAACGGTGTAGCAATACGGGAGAAGTCCTGCACAAAACGCCTGTAGTAACCGGCCAATCCCAAAAAGCTGCGAATCTCCGTCACCGATGTGGGTCTGGGCCAACGCTGAACGGCCTCGATCTTCCTCGGGTCTACACATATACCGTCTCGTGAAATCACGTGCCCCAAGAAATCTACGCTGTCCAGCCAAAAAGCACACTTGGAGAATTTCGCATAAAGCTGGTGCTCCCTCAATGTCTGCAATGTAATCCGCAGGTGCTGCTCGTGCTCCTCACTACTCCGGGAATACACCAAGATATCGTCGATGAAGACTATAATGAACAGATCCAAGTAAGGCCGGAAAATGCGGTTCATCAAGTCCATGAAGGCTGCTGGCGCATTGGTGAGTCCGAACGACATCACCAAAAACTCGTAATGGCCGTAGCGCGTACGGAAGGCTGTCCGGGGAATGTCCTCCTGTCGAACCCGTAGCTGATGATAGCCCGATCGCAAATCGATCCTCGAAAAGTACCCTGCCCCCTGAAGCTGGTCGAACAAATCGTCGATACGCGGCAAAGGATACCTGTTCCGCACTGTCACCCTGTTCAGCTGGCGGTAGTCGATACAAAGACGCAAACTGCCATCCTTCTTCTTGACGAACAGGACTGGAGCACCCCACGGGGAAACACTGGGTCGAATAAGTCCTTTGTCCAGCAAATCTTGCAACTGTTCCTTCAACTCTCGAAGTTCCGCCGGGGCCATTCGATAGGGCGGTATAGAAATAGGCCCCGAACCAGGAACCAAATCGATACAGAAAGAAATGTCGCGCTCGGGCGGCAACCCAGGAAGCTCGTCAGGGAACACATCAGGAAACTCGCTAACAACCGGAACCTGATCCAATGGAACCTCTGTAGCGCGAGCATCGCGAACATAAGCGAGAAATCCCTGACATCCCTTCCTCAAAAGCTGTCCAGCACGAAAAGAAGAAATCACACTGTGAGGGGCGGCACCACGGTCCCCCAACACAACAAAAACCGACTCGCCGGGGAAACAGAATCTAACTGTCTTCTCACGGCAGTCCACCGAAGCATAGCACGTGGCTAACCAATCCATGCCCAAAAGAACGTCGAAGTCCAACATCTCCAGAAGGATCAAGTCGACAGGCAACTCTCTCTCGCCAATACAGACGATACAGGATCGGAACACGTGCCTAGCAACAAACGACTCTCCCACAGGAGTAGTCACCACAAGCGGCTGATCAAGTAAGCCGGACTCTCTACCCAAACTCGGCACAAAGTGTGTGGATACGTACGAGTGTGTGGATCCGGGATCGAACAGTACATGTGCATCAACTGAACATACAGGAAGGATACCTGAAACCACTGCATTGGACGCCTGCGCGTCCTGATGTGTCAAAGCAAAAACCCTCGCCTGTCCACCACCTGTTACTGACTGACCTCGGCCTCGGTCATCTCGTCCTCTCTGAGCAACTCCTCCACGCCCACGACCTCTCTGTACATAGGTCTGGCGCGGAGCAACGGTAGGCGCAACGGGCAACGCCCTCTGGGGTGGTGAAGGTGGTAAGGTAACATGCGGTGCTGCCGCCTCCCTCCGGTGTGTCTCTGGACAATCTCGAACGAGGTGAAGTAGGCTGCCACATCTGTAGCAACCCCGCGGCGACTGCTGACCTTCCTGGGGATACGAACTAAACATCCGACCTCGTCCCGAATCTCTGCTACTCCTCGTACCGGAACGATACCTGTCGCGGCGTCTGAATGACTGCCTCCGTGCGAAAATACTGGTACGAACTCTCTTCGGCTCTGGAAGTGCCGAAGTCTCAACAAGGTGCTCCTCGACCACTAGGGCTGCGTCTACAGCTGCTGCATAGGTCTCGTAGTGCTGCGCGCTGATCGCGAGGAACACTGGTGAAAGCAAGCCTCGAACAAATCTCCGGACTCGCAGCTCCTCGGTGGCCACTAAATGTGGGGCGTAGACTGCTAGCTCTGTAAACAGTACGTCATACTCTGCCACTGTCATCCCTGGCGTCTGGCGCAAGGACTCAAATCTGCGTGCTCGAGCATCCCTAACACTCCGGGGAAGGAAACGGGCTAGAAATATAGTCACGAACTCCGTCCAGGTCATAGGAGGAAGACCTGCTGCTCTGCCCTTCTCCACTGAATCACACCACTTCTGCGCAAGACCTTCCAGGCGAAAGCTCGCGAACTCAACCCATCTCGCATCTGCACATTTGAGGGAACGGCATATCCTGGCCATCCTGTCTATGAAAGACTGTGGGTCCTCGGCTGTATCGGTACCTGTGAATACTGGAGGCTTCAGCCTCATGAACTCTGATAGCGATACTGTAATCACCTCCGTGGCTGCAGGGGCAACTGGCTGTGCGGTAGGCACCATCGCGGTCTCTGGAACTGGTGGAGCTACCTCTGGTCGCTGCGCTCGAAGCGTCTCAACTAGCGATCCTATCATCTGGCGCATCTCCTGCATACCAGCCCCTAACGAGGCGATCTGCTCTGTCACGGCAGGAACAGCCTGCTCGGGTACAACCGGCGTACTGCCCGGATCAGTCCTCGTCTCGGACGAGTCAACACGAATCTCGGCCCTCGCGGCCGCTCTCTGTGCCCTCGTAGTCTTAGGCGGCATAATGGCCGAAAGAAAATTTGGATCCGATAAGAACACGGAAATCTAATCACAAGAATATAAGGAGGGATCAAATCAATAAGTCCTAAGGTCGCGTAAGCGGAGTACCGTGTCGTGAGTATGCCGCGGAACATACGCACGCTACGCTACCCTGCTGCAGCTACCTACTCCATCATACCAGGATCATCCTACACTCCGAAGGTAAAACCTACGCTCTGATACCAACTTTGTCACGACCCGAGAATTCGACTCGTGACCGGCACTTAACCACGCAACGTCTACAGGCGCAACGCGGCTAAGTAAGCCGAACCCAGAAATCAAAACCAATAAATATAGAGTGATTTAAAACATTTTGTAAAAAAGCAATAGTACATGTCTAAAAAACTTCCATTTATTTAGTAGAAATCCTTTTTAAGTTCAAAAGTTATGAGTTTTATGATTTTGGTAATATTTCCTTTTTAAAACATTAGCCCCGAAAGTCGGGTAAAAGTAAGGTGTAGCAGAAATAACAAGTGACATGAATAAAGCATCACAATATGATATACGACGCCGTAGCGAAGAATACACAGTAAAACAAGGACAATATCATAAAAGATGAGACTGCATAAAGTAACGTCGGCTCACATGCGAGCTCGACACCAGAATATAAAACCATACATATCGTCCTCTCAACTGTCTCTAAGTCAATACAGAAAGGTAGATGGAGAGTACTAGATACATCAATATACAACTGAAAGATAACAGATACCGTACAAAACCCACCTATCAGCAAGAGGCTATCTCTGCTCAAAAAGGGTATCTGTGCCAAAAGATGCGGAAACAGCCAGCCGTGACTACTCCCAAGGGCAACCTGCAAACACTGTGGCACAACGGGGGTGAGTTGCCAACTCGTGAATAGAGATAACATATAAAGGTGATCGCAAGCATGCACATATAGCGTGGCCCTACTAATGCCAGCAGATGATATCAATGCATGTCAACAGTGGATACAATAGTAATGCATGTACTCTAACCGGTAAATGCCACAGGATGAGATGTATAGTAATCAATACTGAGTATGGGATAAATAATATCTACATGGACCATGTCAACATGGAAAACAATGATCGGTGCCTCAAACTGCACCCAAATCCCACCTATACTCAGGCGCCGGCACACCCATCGGCCCTCAAATCCTGTATATCTCGGAGGAATCACGAGTGCCCAACATCGGCACCCAAAATATCATAAAATACCCGTGTCCAGCATCGACACGTAAATCCTCGAATATCGGGCGCCGTCAGTCCGGACCGGCCCCACGGGGTCCGCCTGCGGCATCGGCCCTCGGCCCCGGCAGTACGGATCATCCCGCATCCATCACTCGACTCTGGTCAGTATCCTCCGGACAACTGCCAGGTCCAACCAATCACCGGTAGGTACTCGCCCGCCTCCAGGCTCAATCGGCAAATCCCATCGATCATCTCGCCGAGGGGAACCATACCGGGCCCACCACGAACCCGCAAACGGAACATCCACTCCTCGAATCGGGTTTCAAGCACACGTCTCAGCACCGAGAAAACGCGTGGTGGACACACCAAAATATCATATCACGAGGTACCGGGTTTTCAAAATAATGCATCTTTTCTTAAATATTTCCACGGTCCTCAAAACCAGAAATCACATGAAAATCCATCATCAATAAGTCAATCCAATGCGAGGTACAATATAATCAATCCATGGCAGGTATATAAGGGAAAGCCGCTTTTTCTTTAAAATAGTTTCCGTTTTTAAAGATGTCATGCGGCTCCCAAATGTCCAGGAAATCATAATCAATCACATGTACGATGAACTACAGCAATAATACAACAGTATAATCATGGCAGTTCTACAGTGAGTGTGGCATGGCAATTACTAACGGTGTGTGTGTAGCATGTAAATAGTGCCCGTGCAACCTAAACCGTTAGTAATAGTGCGGTGTTCTATCAGTTCTAAGCAATATATATATCAACACAGCAGGGAGTGCAATATGCGATGACAGTCTATGGGATGCATGCAACACATAATAATAAAGTCCTATCAGCCCTGACGCATAACGCCATGCGGGCGATATCCCCGTAGATGTGAAATCTACTCACTGTGTCTCGCGCTAAGTGTATCCAACCACTTGCTTGCCCTTCTTTGCAGCGTCCGTCTCACTGGCCTGCGAACCTAAAATCACATAACATATGCCACACATAAGCTTAATTCACAAAAACGCGACATTATAATCCAACAAGAAACCCGTGTCGCGAACCAATCGCGCGTGTGCGCGATACGCTAAAACGTGTGATCACGCGCCACGAAACTACCCCGACGCGCCGCGATACGCAGAAACCCAAACCTACTCTCGTATCGCGCGTGTCGCGAAGGTTTAGAAAACGGCAAAATAGGTATTTGGTCCCAGATTTTTCTACAGAACCAAACTCCCCAAAATATATATACCAAAACACTACACACAGTAGCAGACACCCACTGGACCAAACCCTAACCCAAACCCTACCCATCTGGCCACAATTGGCGGCCAGAATGAGGAAATTGGCGGCCTACTGTAGCTGTATGGGGGTCGGGTTTCACCTGTGGTATCAGTACTACTCCACTATACTACAGTCTTCCCAAAATCATTCTGCACTCACCGAGTCAATAGCAGTTCCAGAAAAGTTTCACTTTTGCACAAATACGACATTTGCATCAAATATGAAATCTGGTGGTATTTTAGTGTAATAGGGGTTCGACTAAGTTTACATGGTCTCACTAACTCACTAGCAAGCTCCTGAAATCCTAACACATCACCTTAACACAAAGTTCCTACTAAACATCCCAAATCACACTAAAACGCACCAATATCCATTAACCGATGCAAATCTACACTAACTAAGCTAACTAGGGATCAAGTTAGGAAATATATCTCACACTCGACCCTAGGGAGCTGCAGGAAGAAGAAGAAGTGAAGGGAAGAGGCTGTGGTTGCTGCTGCTGTGCTTGCTGTTCCCTGTTGCTGCTGCTACTGTTCCCTGCTGCTGATGCTGCCTCTTGCTGCTGCTGTTCTCATGCTGCTGCTGCTGGGATTTTCTTCAGTTGCTTGCTTCTGCTGCTGGTGCTGGGCTGAGGTAAGTGTGTGTGTGTGTTTGTGAGTGTTTGAGAGAATAAGAAATGAGAGAGGCAAACAAATCATTCACCCAAAAGTCACCCCTCCTCTCTCTCTCTCCTCATTTAATGCAAGCATGGCTTGAGCCATGATGCACCCTCTCTCTCTCTCTCACACAAGTCAACACTCTCTCAACAATTTGAATTAAAGTAACCTTTTACTTAACCAATTTAAAACCCATTTAAGAATCCATAAGACTTAATCCTATAATTAACCCACCATGGTTAATAATTATGGTATTTACTTCATTTAAAAACCCTAGTTTACATGCACATGTGTGTGCAAGCCTAGGAAAATTTTGGAAAAATAATTATTAAATTAGGAAAAATATTTAAAACACAATTTGGTAAACTTTTTATTAAAAATCATTATTTAATTATAATTATACACTAACCCTTATCCTAAGGTGTTACAACAGCGCGATATCAACTCCCAATACCGGGAGAGAAGAATCCTTTCTATCCCCTACTGCCTCCAAATGCTTCGGAACTGCACCCAACTACTACCTGTTTGCATAGGATAGTAATCAAAGTACAGTGGGAACACACTTGAGATGAATAGTGATGTCAAGTTAACGGACTAACCTATACTCATGTCACTGGGGAAGTGCTAACTAACGATAGGTATAATACCAACCATCAGTTCCCAGCAAGTCCGTCCAGTGTAACTCATAACCCAATGAGTACCTGTATACTATCTCTGGTACCGTATACCAATCACTGCGGGACAGTCCACCTTCCCTGACTGGGATAAGAAGCATATACACTAGTCTACTCTGGAGTATTGATGCTCTGTCTCGATAATCCTACGACTAGGGACAAGTTTAAGGATGTGCTTATAGAATACCCATCCCCCACTAGTGTGACTGCCATCACAACGCTGGTAGTCAAGCAAAGATCTGAAAGGCTCTATCGACATGTATTAGCAATATGTTAAAAGAAATATATGTACATTTTAAGATAGAATCAAACCAGATAGCACACTATCATATTGAGCAATTATATTTGTGTATATTCTAAGCTTCCAAAATGTATTATACAATCCAGTACTATACAATAATGGCCTCTAGGGCATATATCACTAATAATCTCCCACTTGCATTAAGGCCATGTATTGGCATATCGCAGACCTAGCATCTTGAATAGCCTCTCGAACTGCGTCTGAGGGATTACCTTTATGAGTATATCTGCAGTGTTTTTCTCCGTGTCTACTCTCTGCACCTCGATCAACCTGATCAGGTGATACCGCCTCACGATATGTCTGGACTTCTGATGGGACCTTGGTTCCTTCGCTAAAATTATAGCCCCGCTGTTGTCACAATACAAAGGTATTGAATCAACAATGGATGGAACTGCTTAAAGTTCTGTAATGAACTTCCTCATCCAGACTGCTTCTTTCGCGGCGTCATATGCAGCGATATATCCTGCCTCCATCGTCAAGTCAGCTACGGTATCCTACTTGGAGCTCTTCCAACAGACCGCCGCTCCATTGAGGGTGAAGATATAACCCGATATAGATTTGGAGTCATCCTTGTCACTCTGGAAGCAGAAGTCAGCGAAGGCCTCGATCTGGAGGTCTTTACTGTCGTACACCCAGAACATCTCCTTAGTCCTTCTCAAATACTTGAGAATGTTCTTAATTGCTATCCAGTGCTTCTCCCCAAAGTTTGACTGATACCTGCTTAGCACGCTCAGTGTGTAAGCAATATCTGGTCTGGTACACAACATCACATACTGTCACGCCCCGCTTTCCAGAGTACGCTAAGATGGGCACGTGACATAGCCAACCATGCTACCTGTGGATAGGAAAATTCCTTCCACAGTCACATTACGGCTGCAGAAATATCAAGAACAGGAAAATAAACTAACTATCTAGTACATGTCCATAAGCCAGAGTAACGAGTCAAGAAATAATAATATGCGGAAGCCAAAAGATACAATGAAAGAAACACCTGGAAAGCAATTACATACCGACAGGAACTTCACCGCTCGGTCTAACCGCGACAATACTCCTGATCAGTCTGTAACAAGGTAGAAGAATCTGGGCCATGCAAAATCCAGACGTCAGCGCGTCATGTCATCAAGTAATAAAATACAAACAGGGTAACAGGCAATGCAAATATAATCATGAATGAAAAGCAGGTGTAACAGTAATGTAAATCAGGGCAGTGAAGGGTAATGTGCAGTGAGTAAACTAAACTGTTCTATTGGGTTATCTATTCTAAAGTCTTTGAAATCAATTTGATGAATCATCGATGTAACTCAATAGTATCCCGTGCGTATCCGGGACCACGGTCAAGATTCTCGGGCTGAATCCGAGACATGCCGCTAGGCACTAAAACAGGAAATATGTACAGATGAATGATGTCAGCAGCATCATTCCAAGGCTGGCCTAGCCTCTAAAACTGATCAGTAAAGGTAGTACACTGTCGAGTTACAAGTCAGGTTTCATCATTGATTTCCCCATACCCCCCAAGTTATATGTGTATGTCAAGTTAGGTATTCAGTAATCAAGAACTAATGCCAACACAGGATCAGGTAAGAGCAGGTTTGTCTGGATAGACAACAGGAACGGTCCGTGAGGACTACATGTCAGGTTTGTTGGCATTAGACACAAGATCAGGTAACAGGTCAAGTCAAGTAGTGTACGGTACCATGTCGGGTCAAGTAATATGTGTGTAACAAGTCAGGCCAGGGTGTAAAAGATAACATGTGGGTGCTCATAAACGGCTAGCATCATCATGGTTATAAGTAATCAAGCATGGTAATCTACAACATAATCTAAGCAATGAATTAAACAATAAAGCAGATTCAATTAATTAGCAGTACAGTTATCAGTTGTGGTTCAGAGACGGTTTCAACATTATATGAATACAGGGTGACATTCATGGCCGTTAAATCATATTAACCAATATTAAGAATTTCCAGGGATGCAATAATCTATAAATAGGTTCACTGGATGAAGTCACAGCTAAAACTGGTTTAGATGCGCACAAATGTCCGATGGATTAAAACTATAGAAAGATACCATAGGCTATGTCAAAAATGTGATTAAACATATGATTGTGGTTATGAGATTTAACATTTAAATGTGATCATGTATGCAATAATTACCTTTCAAGTTCTAGATCTAAAATAATATAAACCGCTGCAAACGGAACATCGAAATGATATAAAACGATGCATGTACTATATTTAAACTACAGGTATTAGAATATGTATAAAATGATTTAAATAGCATGTAGCAAGGTTAACTTGCCTCGACAGATCAGGAAACGGGTATACGGAACGTCACACGTCGGCGGGAAAAGTCGCGACGCGCGCACGGTACACGGAACGGATCCAAGCAACGCAAGAGGGTGATCACGCAGGTAAGGTACGTCCTCTGGGTCGTCTGGAACTGCAGCGACGGTCATGGCTCCGGCAATCGCTGAAATCCAGAATTCAAGAACGGGAAAAGAAAAGAAAAGAAGAAAAGGAAGAAGAAGGGAGAAGGAACAAGAACAAAAATTGTCGCAGATAGCCTCTAGATATCAAGGTACATATTAAATGATGGCATCCACATCCCTCATATATACTTGATGTGGGTATGACAAAGGTACAATTGATCACATGTATTAAACTTAATAAGCTCTAGTAATTAAGCATCAATTATGATGAAACGAACGAAGTTAAGGAAACAAAGGAGAAAGAAAATTAATCACAAAAGGTTCGGTTCAGACAAATCAATTTTCAGGTTTATTAAGATTAATCCATCTGAAGCTCTCTCATACCAGAAGACTTAACCATATAAGCATAGAATAGTTGGTCATTTCGGTCCATTTCCTTTTACGCTGCTTAGCTTGTGGCTGAGAAAAACAAAGAATGCAAGAATTTTATAAAACTAAGAACACATAATTCCAAGTAAACAGTCGCATGAGGCACAAAGGCTAAAAGGCATCAACATGCTAGTATGCTACAGCCCTCAAGATTATAGTATCATAGGATCGAGGATCTACAGTATACCATGGTCCAAAGAGCTCTCAAGAAAAGCTACCACAATCTGTCTCTATCAATCTGGAAGTCAAGAAAAGGATCATATAATATGATCAAAATAATGAAATATCGGTATAGCATTCGTATGAGTAAGGCTGAGGGGAGGATTGATTGTGCTGAGTGAGATTGATGAGGGAGATGAGGGTAAAGCGATGGAGATGATGGCGAGGTGGTCGCCGTTGGTGGGCGACGGCGAGGCAGGTGAAGGGTGATGGGTTCGAAGGAGAATGGTGCTGGGTTTCTTGGGTGGTTCGAGGATTGGTCGGGGAAGGAGAGAGAGGAGAGGAGGAAAACGAGGAGGTGGAGACGGGTCGGCGGCGAGAGGTGATGCGACGAGCGAAGCGGTGAGGGCATGGGTTCGAGCGCGCGAGGCGGGAAAAGTAGGAGATGAAGAAGAAGAGAGAGAGAGAGAAGAACGTGCACATGGGGAAATATTTTAAGAGGTGAAAGATATATAAATATAATATATATGCAGCTTATAGAGAGGGTGAGGTTAGGATTTGATTATTAAAATATATATTCGAATCTTAAAAAAATATGCAGCTAGAGACAGAGAGGGAGATTTGTGATCTGTGAATGAAAAAAAAAGGATAGTATATTTAAAAAATATTTTTAGTTTAAAATATAAAACTTATAACAGTAGAATATAATAAGGATATAATAATCATCCGTTTTGAGGTTTTGGCAAATACAAACTTATTCCAAAACACGCCCGGGTCGGGTCAAAAATTCAGATTTAAAATATGAAAAATATATGCAACGTCCAAATTTCAAAATGAATGCCCAGGTAACAAAAATGCATACCCCCAAGAACGGATGCACGTACGTGCGCGTAGCCATCCAAACACGTCCGTTTCACTGATCGGGACGAGAACAAAATGCGCGGATGCTACCACGGGGTTAGGGGTATCATGCAGGCTATGAAATGTATTTTTTAAAAATATTTTACATGACTAAAATGTTATATGGTAAAAGAAGCCAGTATGCGATAAAGTTGAAAATGCACAAGTCTACGTAACAAGTCAGGGTGATTCATAAATATGAATCAAACAAGTTTCAAGCAAGCGGGTCGGGTCGAATGCAATGTAAAATGTAAAATACCATTCGCACCCAAAAATACGTTAAATCAAGAAATACCACGAGTAAGAAATATGAGAACTGGAATTGGTATAAATGAACTCGGGTGTTACATTATACCCAACTACAAAAGAATTTCGTCCTCGAAATTTCAAGAACAAGAAAGGATAAACAATCAAGAAACTACAAGGATAAATAGGAAAACTTCTGTCGGACTTCATCTTCTCGTTCCCAAGTTGACTGTCCATGCGTGCGACTACCCCAAGAAACAAGTACAAAAGGGATAACCTTGCTCTTAAGAACATTTTCCCTTCGATCCACGATTTCAACGGTCGCTCCTCAAAAGTTAAGTCTTCTCGTACCGTCAGCTCCGAATGATCCAACACATGTGTTTCATCTCGAACATACCTACGGAGTTGAGATACGTGAAACACATCGTGCACATTCGCCAAGGACTGCGGTAACGCCAAACGATACGCTACTTCACCAACACGCTCCAAGATCTTAAAAGGTCCAACGAATCGAGGACTAAACTTTCCTCGGCTTCTGTAACGGATCACCCCTCCAGTCGGTGACATCTCCAAGAATACTAAATCACCAACAGCGAACTCTAGAAGTCTTCTCGATGTAACCGCCCAACTCTTTAGTCGGTCTTGTGCTGCTTTCACATGATTCCGTATAGTATAAACCTTCTCAACTGTCTGCACAACCAAATCTGGTCCCAACAATCTTCGTTCACCGACACGTCCCAACAAACAGGTGAATGACATTTGCGACCACATAAAGCTTCGAATGGAGCCATCCAAAAGTCGCCTGGAAACTGTTGTTGTAAGAAAACTCCACCAAGTATAGGTGATCCTCCCATGAACCCTTGAGGTCTAACATGCAAGATCTCAACATGTCTTGGAGAATGTGGATCGCTTCTTCCGACTGGCCATCTGTTAGAGGGCGATAAGTTGTGCTAAACTTCAATCGAGTCCCCAAACTTTCCCGTAAGCTCCTCCAGAAGTGCGATAAGAATCGGATGTCACGGTCGGACACAATTCTCACCGGTACTCCATGCAATCTTACATTCTCCTGCATGTAACATTCTGCCAACGCTTCCGTTGATTGACCAACTCGAAAGGGATGAATGAGCTGCCTTGGTCAAACAGTCAACGATCACCCACTACATTGTTGCCTTTCGGACTCCTTGGTAGAGCCGTCACGAAAATCCGTGGTTATACGTTCACACTTCCATTGAGGAATCGGAAGTGGTCGCAATAAACCAGCAACCCGTTGATGTTCAGCCTTAACTTGCTGACACACCAAGCACTTTTGCCACAAAACGGCAATTTCCCGTTTCATGCCTTCCCACCAGAAATGCTGTTGTATATATTGGTACATCTTCGTGCCTCCAGGATGTACGGAACATGCGGAACTGTGCGCCTCCTTCATAACTTCTTCGCGAATATCTCCTTTTTGCACACACAAACGGCTACCATATCGCAATAAACCATCTTCATGAATTAACAAGTCCGTTCGAAGTCCAGCTTCAACCGGTTCTCAAACCTTTGCAATCTTGGGTTTTCGACTGCGCTGCTTTAATACTCTCGATCCATGACAACTGTACTAGTGGCTGCATCAACTGTCCCGTAGAATGCGGTAGCACAACCTCCAAATCAAATCTTCGAAAGTTTTCAACGAGTTCCCTCTGCGTAATCAACATCTGAATTGCCGGTATCCGACTGAGTATCCGGTACAACGCTAACCTTTCCCGGATGGTACTTAAGATCGAATTCGTAGTCATCCATCAGCTTCAACCATCTTCGCTGTCTCACAACTAGCTCCTTCTGAGCGAACACGTACTTTAGGCTTTTGTGATTAGTGAAAATTTCGACCCTTTCGTCCAAAGTAGTGACTCGAAATCTTCAAAGCGAGAATCACAGATGCTAGCTCCAAATCATGAGTTGGGTAATTTGTCTCATGGGTCTTCAACTGTCTCGATGCGTAGGCTATAACCTTCCCATGCTGTATCGAACCACATCCCAAACCTTTCCCAGATGCGTCGCTGTGAAACACCAATCCTCTGGAACCGTCTAGTATGGTTAAAACAAAAGCGGTTATCATATCTTGCTCCAACGCCTCAAAGGCTGACGCACACTTATCTATCCACACAAATGGTAATTTCTTATGCGTAAGCTTGGACAGAGGCTCAGCCAAACGAGCAGAATTCTTCACGAACCTTCTATAGTATCCTACAAGTCCAAGAAACTTCTGATCTGTGCAACGTTCTTCGGAATCGGCCGGTCTTGAACTGCTGCAATCATCTCGGGATCAACGGCGATTCCATCACCGGATACGACATGTCCCAAAACTTCACATCTTCAATCCAAAACTCGCACTTGCTCATCTTTGCATACAATCATTTTTGCCTCCAAGTCTGCAGTGCGATCTTCAAGTGTTTTGCATGCTCTTCAATGCTCCTCGAGTAGACCAGAATATCTTCCATGACCATTACTAGAACTGGTCCAAGAATGGTGAAAAGATTCGGTTCATCAAGTCCATAAATATTGCCGGTGTATTCGTTACTCCGAAGGGCATCACTAATACTCGTAATGTCCATACTAAGTTCGGGACACAGTCTTGCAGATATCTTCTGATTTAACTCGGACCTGATGATATCCGAACCGCAAATCCAGCTTCGAGAATACCCTCGCGCCACTAAGCTGCTCAAACACTTCGCCAATGCGAGGGATCGGGTACTTGTTCATAATAATCACTCGGTTTAATTCTCGATAATCAATGCACGCCTTCCCTGTGTCATCTTTCTTCTTTACTAGAAGAACTGGAGCTTCCCCAGTTAATTTGCTGCGGCGAAACCAACCCTTCATAAGTAATTCAGCAACCTACTTCCTGACTTCTTCCAACTCCACTGGTGCCATCAGGTAACATGCCCTTTGAGATTGGCGCTGCACCAGGAACAAGCTCAACTGCAAACTCCACGTCTCGGCTCGGCAGTAAACCTGATATATCTTCACAGTTCCATGAAACTCTCAAATATAGCCGGCGCTTCTTCCTTAACCACTGCCATTTACGAAAGAACCTTGTTTGTCGGCCTAGCCCTAACTCGACTGGCCCGACAGAACTGCTTCTTCCAGCAAAACAACTTCCGAATGTCCGGGAATCTGGAGAATCACCTTCCCTTCCTTACAATCAATATGAGCGTGAAAAGTGCCGCGAAATCCCATTCCCAAGACAACAACAAACAAGGAAAAGCACCAGGATTGAATAATCCTAACGTGGGGAGGAACAAGAACGAGTAAGATACCAAGATGACTTCATCCGAAGTCAAGATACTGAAGAGGGTTAACCACGGTAAACATGATTCAAGATGGCGATGAAACAATAACTGGTAAGCAATGAAACCGAGAGGAACAAGGTAGTACAATGATCAAGGAACATGGAAGTGAATCAAGACCAGGACTCCAAGTTACTTAAATAGAGTACCGCATTGTTGTTAGTGTTTATGCCCTAGAAGGCCATTACTGTATCATACTAGTTTGTATATTACTTAATGGAAGCTTGGGATATTCACATGTATATAACAGTCTTGCTAAACATGGTAGTATGCTACTTGGTTTTTCTATCTTAATATGTGAGTATACGTATTGATAGAGCTCTTAGGATCTTGTTTGACTACCAGCGTTGTGATGGCAGTCACACTAGTGGGGGCTGGGTAGTCTACAAGCACATCCTTATTCAGGTCCCTGGTCGTTGGATTATCGAGACAGAGCATCGATACTCCGGAGTAGACTGGTGTGTACGCTTCTCATCCCAGTTGGGGAGATGGTCTGTCCCACAGCCGTCAGTACGTCGTACTGGAGATAGTATACAGGTGCTCGTTAGGTTACGGGTACACCGGACAGGACTCACAGGGAACTGTTGGTTGGTTGTATACCAGTCGTCAGTGAACAGTTCCCAGGTGACATGAGTACAGCATAGTCCGCAGACTTGACACTGCTACTTCGCCTTGAGTGTGTCCCACTGTTCTTAGATTGCTACCCTACCACGGCTCAAAGGAGTCGTGCAAACAGGTAGCAGTTGGGTGCAGTCCCGAGCACTTGGAGGCAGTGGCGGTTAGACAGGATTCGTCCCTCCCGGTATTGGGAGTTGATATCGCGCTGTGTCAGAGATCCATTACGCAAAGTCCCTGGCCAGGGCAAGCGAGATTTGCTGGTAGGTTCCAGTAGTTTCTCAGGGTGTAATGGGCTTCCCTCCGACACGACTTATACCGCTATTAGGGGACTGACGCTTGCCGCCCCCTAGGCCCGATATGCGATAGTCTTGGACGAACGGACCGGACTGTATGGAGATTGTCACATCAGACTCAGTAGGAGTTCGGATGGGTTCCCTCATCGGCCTTCTTATCGACATCTACCTGGGGACCGTTACGTACAGCTAGTGCCGCTTGCGGTCTGTGGTTAAACCCACTGCCAGCGTAGTAGTCGAGTCTCTAGAGTCCCACACAGAGAGTTTCCCTACTCCAGGCGAAACGATATAGAGGTCGTATGGTTTTACGACAAGGGTTCGGACGCATACGTGCGTTTACGCGCGTACGACTTTCGGACAGTTTTTACCAGTCGGCTTTGGTTTAAGCCAGTTACTGGTATCCGGTTATTGGATTTATACAGTCTAAAGTTTTTCCGTATTTTTGCGGAAAGGAGGGGCGTTCTCGTAATTGTGCGAGAAGCTTCTAGAAGGTGGTGACTAAGGAGGTTTAGGTGTCATATGCATTAAATGGGTTTAGTGAGTCATGAGAGTGATTCATACATATCATTAATGCATAATAAATGCTTAATGAGTCATGGTTATGAATCACCATTAGATATTTATGAAACTTGATTATTCATCATTTGTTTTTCTTTTATTGATGAATTTTAAAGTTTCATATATATTATGATAACTTACTATTCTCACTTGATAATTATTATCATCTTCTCTCTCCTCAAGCTCTCCCTCTTCAAACACTAATCCTCCCCTCTCATGAGTTGAGTACAAGGATTAGCAAAACTAATTAATCCATAACCCTCTCTATATTACACCTAGCTTCTTTGATTAGCACTTAGAGAAGTTTAGTTGCCTCAAGTTTAGAGGCTAAGCTTGGAGTAAAGCTCTCGGGTGGGTCGTCTACTACTTCGAGAAGGCTGAGGAGGAGGTGGAGTTCGCAAAGACGAAGGACACGATTCTTTAGGTATAATCCCTAAACATAGTAGCATAGAAACTCTATGTTTTATGTTAGTTATCGTTTAGCTTCGATTCAAGCGGTTAGTCGATGTTTGTTCACTAAACAAGTTCGTTTTTGAAAATTCCGCCTCCCCACAAGTAGTGGGGTGTTGTACATCGACTTACAGTGGTATCAGAGCCTCGCTAAATAATAAATAACTTACTTGCAAATTTGTATGAATTTCGAACGGAAAAAACGAAACCGGAAAAGCCCGAAAATATCAGTTTCTGTCGATTTTTAAATGAAGTCCAAAAATTTTTCAGGCATGTTCAGAAAGCTTAAAAAGACAGTAGAAGAACACCCAAGAAAATTGGGCACATGATTCGGCTAAAGAGCCGCGGAAACGCGGCGGATCCCACCTATCCCGCCGCGGTTCCGCCGCCGAGTTGCCGAGTCATGAACCCAATTTTCCTTTGTTGGTTCTGTGTGATATTTGGGATTTTCTGGAATATTTAATTTTTGCTCAGGTTTCAGATTTGCAGAGCAGTATTGGAGCAAAATTAAAAGAGTTTAATCGATCGAAATTATACAGTATTTGCTTGTTGGATTATATCTGTGATTGTATAATGTGTTCGTAAACCTCCCCTAACTGCTAGTATGTCAGTTGGCAGGGGGTTGCACATTTCTGAAATGGATTTTATCTGTTTGTGCATATGAACTGTGTTGGACTGTTGTGATGTATAGCCGGGGTTATGTGATGGGTTATCATTTAATTCATTTGATGTAAATGTAATTTGTTGTAATATTATTTTGCGGGGCACATCCAGGTTGCGGTTGTAGCCACCGTTGTATTATTTCATTTTACTGTTTTTGCTCCTAGGACAGACCCAAGGTGGGGTGCACAAACTGCCGGGGGGGGAGTTTGCCGCACCCGTAGGGGTCGTGGGTAGGGTAATGGCTATTCATCACAACTGTGTAATCTGTATTTTGTTGCAGGCTCAAAACAAACACGGATTGCTTGCAAATCCACTTAAGTTCATCTGTGATCTGGAATGAATATCATTGCGTCAGACGAATGTAAAATATCTATATATATGATAGCTATTTAGACGTCACTTATATTTTACACCCGCGCTAGCCCAGCCCCCGCTCTGTCGTTAGTTAAGTAACCTAACGGGTAATGACGGGACCCCGTGGCGAATGCGGATGGCATAAGAGGACGTTGTATTTTCGTTGTTTTCTGCAATGATAGGTTAATGATGGGACGCATTATCTATAATGCAAAGAAAATAAACCAAAGTTTTAATCGTTGGAACAATTTAAAAGAAACCACTCGGTTAATTTTAAAACAGATATTTTTAAATACGGAGCCTTAACCACTCCTTTTAAAAGCTATCAGGTTCCGTCGGTTATATCAAGTTCACTACGTTCACGGTTTCGCCAAAACCATTCGTAGCCCTCCGTCATTTCATTTGGGTATTCAGTAGTATTCAAGCTATGCAATTTGGCCAAAGTCAAGGCATATTGTTTGGTAGCTGCTGGGTTTTCATTTGTTGCATAAGATAGATGAGTTGGTTTGGGACAGTCGTATTACCATTTGACCAAAGTCAGGGGTATATACGGATGGGTTCAAATTGACAAGGTAATGACGGGTAGAACTTGACATGTGACTTATGATACTTTGACCAAAGCCAAGGTCATAAGAGCATGGGGCAAAAACTTATATCGGGAATTTCTAAAGAAACTGAAATTTGCAAAGAGATGCATACCATTTTGAGTTTGATGAATGTTGGTAGCATTCCTACAACATTATCAGACGATGATATTTGGATCCCGATCCTACTGTGAGTATATGCTACTTATCAGGATATTCGTCACTTAACGATCAATGTTATAAACCTAGTAGGTGTCCAGAAAGGTGTCAGCGGGGTTACGCCCCCAGAGAAAAGAGGTTATTTAATTAAGAAACTTCGCGAAAGCGTTGGAAAACCTCCCTCGAAGTATCGACACTGGCCTGGCTGAACGGTTAAGCAAGTATTGTACGGTGAGAATAGTCCTGGCTAATTCTTCTTTTATGGTTTGAGGAAGGATTCGAGAAACAGTGAGAGCCATCCAGTTTAGATAAACTAAAAACCACTCTAAAATTGCAAGAGCATCATGCTAAAGAGTTTTCTTCTCTCTCTCCTAATTGCAGCGACCCTGAAAATGACTGGACTTAAGTTACTTTTAGAGAAAAATATACTGACAGGGCCAAACTATAAAGATTGGCTGCGGAATGTCAAAATGGCTTTGACCTATGACAAACTGGGGTACGTCCTCACCGCTACGGCACCTGCTGTCCCTGGTCCCAAATCCAGCAATGCGGATAAGGAAATCCGCAAAACCTGGGATTTAGATTGCGCGAAAGCCAAGTGCATCGTGCTTGCCTCGATGAACAATGAACATCAGAGGAGGCACGAGGATATGGACCTTGATGGCATATTTCTCCATACAAAGGAACTTTATGGAGAGCAATCTCGTATAGCAAGATACGAGACCTAAAAGAACTTGTTTCGAGCGAGGTTGGCTGTCGGGTCATCGGTAGGAGAACATGTCCTAAAGATGATCGGCTATATAGAAGAGCTCGCAGACCTTGGGACGACTTTGGATAATGAGCTCTATACAGACCTTATTCTCCAGTCCCTTCCTTCCACCTACGCCCAGTTTATCCTGAACTTCAACATTCAAAGAAAAGAAGTTGAACTTCCGGAACTCCTGAACATGTTAAGGAGTGCAGAGGGCACCTTGAAGAATACAAGGGAAACACCCGCTATGTTTGTTGGCGGTACATCTTCTTCCGGGTCCAAGGCTAGGGCCAAAGGAAGGAAGAAGAAGACCGCACCCAGACCTAGAGGAGGTGTTAGTAAGGTGGGAAGGAAGGGAAAGAAAAAGCTTGCGGTACCGGTAGTTGGCCAGGATGAGTGCTTCCATTGTCACAGGAAAGGGAACTGGAAGAAGGATTGCAAGGCATGGAACGCCAAGAACCAGGAACCGAAGCAAGCTGTGGCTTCGACTTCAGGTGTGTTTTAATTGAGAATTGTCTGTCGATCAACTCTACTTCCTGGGTATTGGATACCGGATCAGGATCTCATATTTGCAATTCATTGCAGGCACTGAGAAACCGTAGAGTGCTGAAGGAAGGTGATATGACCCTAAAGGTTGCTAACGGAGCTAGCGTGGGAGCTGCGTCCGTCGGGGATTATCACCTAGGATTGACGAGTGGACACATTTTGGTTTTACATAACTGTTATTTTGTACCAAGCTTAACGTGTAATATCATATCAGTTTTCTTGTTATCAAATAAAGGTTATGATTTCACGTTTGTAAGAGATGTTGTTAACATCCACCTTAATCATGGTTTGATTGGGTCCGGTACATTAAATAACGGTATATATGTTTTAAACCAACTCCAAATTTTCAATGTCCAGAACACACTAAAAAGAAAGTCTCCAGATTTAAATAAAGCTTTCTTATGGCATTGTAGACTGGGTCACATCAATGAGAGAAGGTTGACTAAGTTGCATAGAGAAGGATATTTGGACTCGTTCGAATATCAAACTTATGACACTTGTCAATCTTATCTCAAAGGAAAGATGACAAAGACTCCATTTACTGGACAAGGAGTAAGAGCGAGCGAGCTCTTAGGACTCATACACAGCGATGTATGTGGTCCAATGTCTACACATGCGAGAGGTGGTTATTCCTACTTCATTACTTTTACAGATGATTTCTCTAGGTATGGATATGTTTTCTTAATGAAGCATAAATCCGAGGCCTTTGAGAAATTCCTGGAATACAAGAGTGAAGCGGAAAACCAAACAGGCAAAAGTATTAAGACACTGAGATCTGATCGAGGTGGAGAATACTTAAGTGCCGAGTTCCTAGGTTACCTAAAAGAGAAAGGAATTCTCTCTCAGCTTACTCCTCCATACACTCCACAGCACAACGGTGTATCGGAGAGACGGAATCGAACCCTATTGGGTATGGTACGATCCATGATGAGTAATGCTGAGTTACCGCGATCTTTCTGGGGTTATGCGCTAGAATCAGCGGCATATCTTTTGAACCAGGTTCCAACCAAGACTGTGCCTACCACACCATATCAGATGTGGAGTGGGAAGAAACCCTGTCTAAAACATTTTAGGACATGGGGGTGTCCAGCTTTTGTAAAAAAGCAGCATTCGGACAAGCTCGAGGCACGCTCAGTACAGTGTAAGCTTGTGGGATATCCAAAGAACTCCAAGGGATATTATTTCTATTACGCAGAGGAACAAAAGGTTTTTGTTTCTCGTCATGCCCACTTCTTAGAAACTGAATTTTTAGAAAATCAGAAGAGTGGGAGCGCAGTAGAACTGGAAGAAATTCCAGAACCACAAGATGCTACTGAAAGCTTGGTAGAACCAGAGGTTCAAGAAGAACAGAACATTCCCGCACCCCTCCGCAGGAGTAGTAGGCCGTCTCATCCGCCTGAGAGATACTACGGTTTTCTCATAGATGGGGATAGAGAGGATTGCATCATAGATGATGATGAACCTACTGACTTCCAGCAGGCCATCCAGAGCGGCGACTCGGTACGATGGCTAGATGCAATGCGGACCGAAATGGAGTCCATGTACACCAACAAAGTATGGACTTTGGACTTTGCTCCAGATGGGGTAAAACCCATAGGATGCAAATGGATCTTCAAGAAAAAGATTGGTGTAGATGGACAGGTGGAAACCTATAAGGCTAGACTTGTTGCAAAGGGTTTTCGTCAAAGACCTGGTTTGGACTATGACGAAACCTTTTCTCCAGTGGCTATGCTCAAATCCATTCGGGTCCTTCTTGCTATTGCTGCCTTCCATGATTATGAAATCTGGCAGATGGACGTAAAGACGGCTTTTCTGAATGGAAATTTAGAAGATAGCGTCTATATGGATCAGCCAGAGGGTTTCAATCAGAGTGGGAGCAGCGGGAAAGTATGCAAGCTGCTTAAGTCCATTTATGGACTAAAGCAGGTATCGCGGAGTTGGAACATCTGTTTTGATGAGACAGTCAAAGAATATGACTTTATCAAAAATCCAGATGAACCGTGCATATATAGTAAAGTTGTAGCCAGAAGTGTCGTATTCCTCGTCTTGTACGTGGATGACATTCTATTGATAGGAAATGACATTCCTATGCTACAATCTGTCAAAGGATTCTTGTCACACAGGTTCTCCATGAAATACCTGGGTGATGCCTCTTACATTCTGGGGATCCGGATCTATCGTGATAGATCCAAGAGGATGTTGGGACTTTCGCAGTCCAGGTATATCGACACTGTACTGAAAAGATTCAGTATGGAAGATTCTAAGCGCGGTAATCTACCGGCTTGTCACGGAATCACCCTCTCCAAAGAGATGTCTCCCAAGACTGATTTGGAAAGGGAACGCATGTCTATTATACCCTACGCTTCTGCGGTAGGCTCTATAATGTATGCGATGTTGTGTACCAGAACAGATGTAGCTTACGCACTAAGCGTGGTAAGCCGGTATCAGTCAGACCCAGGGGAGAAGCACTGGATAGCAGTAAAGAACATTCTCAAGTACTTGAGAAGGACTAAGGAGATGTTTTTGGTTTACGGCGGAAAAAACCTCAGGTTGGAGGCCTTTGCTGATTCCGGCTTCCAGAGTGATAAGGACGATTCCAAGTCCATGTCGGGTTATGTCTTTACCCTCAATGGAGGGGCGGTGTGCTGGAAGAGCTCCAAGCAGGACACCGTTGCTGACTCGACGATGGAAGCGGAGTATATAGCTGCTTGCGATGCCGCAAAAGAAGCAGTCTGGATGAAGAAGTTCCTAACAGAACTTCAGGGGTTCCTACCATAGTTGATCCAATACCTCTGTATTGCGACAACAACGGAGCTATAGCTTTAGCGAAGGAACCAAGGTCCCATCAGAAGTCCAGACACATCTTGAGGCGGTATCACCTGATCAGGGAGATCATTGATCGTCAGGAGATCGAGGTTCGGAGAGTTGCTTCAGAAGAGAACATTGCTGATCCATTCACGAAGGCCCTACCTCAGATTCAGTTCGAGAGGCTACTCGAGATCATTGGTCTTCGATATGCCAGTACATGGCCCTAGTGCAAGTAGGAGATTGTTAGTGTTTATGCCCTAGAAGTCCATTACTGTATCAAACTAGTTTGTATATTACTTAATGGAAGCTTGGGATATTCACATGTATATAACAGTCTTGCTAAACATGGTAGTATGCTACTTGGTTTTTCTATCTTAATATGTGAGTATACGTATTGATAGAGCTCTTAGGATCTTGCTTGACTACCAGCGTTGTGATGGCAGTCACACTAGTGGGGGCTGGGTAGTCTACAAGCACATCCTTATTCAGGTCCCTGGTCGTTGGATTATCGAGACAGAGCATCGATACTCCGGAGTAGACTGGTGTGTACGCTTCTCATCCCAGTTGGGGAGATGGTCTGTCCCACAGCCGTCAGTATGTCGTACTGGAGATAGTATACAGGTGCTCGTTAGGTTACGGGTACACCGGACAGGACTCACAGGGAACTGTTGGTTGGTTTTATACCAGTCGTCAGTGAACAGTTCCCAGGTGATATGAGTACAGCATAGTCCGCAGACTTGACACTGCTACTTCGCCTCGAGTGTGTCCCACTGTTCTTAGATTGCTACCCTACCACGGCTCAAAGGAGTCGTGCAAACAGGTAGCAGTTGGGTGCAGTCCCGAGCACTTGGAGGCAGTGGCGGTTAGACAGGATTCGTCCCTCCCGGTATTGGGAGTTGATATCGCGCTGTGTCAGAGAGCCATTACGCAAAGTCCCTGGCCAGGGCAAGCGAGATTTGCTGGTAGGTTCCAGTAGTTTCTCAGGGTGTAATGGGCTTCCCTCCGACACGACTTATACCGCTATTAGGGGACTGACGCTTGCCGCCCCCTAGGCCCGATATGCGATAGTCTTGGACGAACGGACCGGACTGTATGGAGATTGTCACATCAGACTCAGTAGGAGTTCGGATGGGTTCCCTCATCGGCTTTCTTATCGACATCTACCTGGGGACCGATACGTACAGCTAGTGCCGCTTGCGGTCTGTGGTTAAACCCACTGCCAGCGTAGTAGTCGAGTCTCTAGAGTCCCACACAGAGAGTTTCCCTACTCCCGGCGAAACGATATAGAGGTCGTATGGTTTTACGACAAGGGTTCGAACGCATACGTGCGTTTACGCGTGTACGACTTTCGGACAGTTTTTACCAGTCGGCTTTGGTTTAAGCCAGTTACTGGTATCCGGTTATTGGATTTATACAGTCTAAAGTTTTTCCGTATTTTTGCGGAAAGGAGGGGCGTTCTCGTAATTGTGCGAGAAGCTTCTAGAAGGTGGTGACTAAGGAGGTTTAGGTGTCATATGCATTAAATGGGTT
Source organism: Agapanthus africanus (assembly GCA_030015575.1). Lineage (NCBI taxonomy): Eukaryota > Viridiplantae > Streptophyta > Magnoliopsida > Asparagales > Amaryllidaceae > Agapanthus > Agapanthus africanus. The sequence continues at coordinate 335,650,065 of JASDDO010000031.1, forward strand.
TAGTGAGTCATGAGAGTGATTCATACATATCATTAATGCATAATAAATGCTTAATGAGTCATGGTTATGAATCACCATTAGATATTTATGAAACTTGATTATTCATCATTTGTTTTTCTTTTATTGATGAATTTTAAAGTTTCATATATATTATGATAACTTACTATTCTCACTTGATAATTATTATCATCTTCTCTCTCCTCAAGCTCTCCCTCTTCAAACACTAATCCTCCCCTCTCATGAGTTGAGTACAAGGATTAGCAAGACTAATTAATCCATAACCCTCTCTATATTACACCTAGCTTCTTTGACTAGCACTTAGAGAAGTTTAGTTGCCTCAAGTTTAGAGGTTAAGCTTGGAGTAAAGCTCTCGGGTGGATCGTCTACTACTTCGAGAAGGCCGAGGAGGAGGTGGAGTTCGCAAAGACGAAGGACACGATTCGTTAGGTATAATCCCTAAACATAGTAGCATAGAAACTCTATGTTTTAAGTTAGTTATCGTTTAGCTTCGATTCAAGCGGTTAGTCGATGTTTGTTCACTAAACAAGTTCGTTTTTGAAAATTCCGCCTCCCCACAAGTAGTGGGGTGTTGTACATCGACTTACAATTGTAACCATGCTGCAGTTCATGGGTACAATTACATAACTCCCCCCAAGTCGCCGAAATCCTAGTATCAGAATCAAGAAACAGGGAGAAACAATAGAGAACCAAAAAGATTTCAGGTCGAAATGCAAAGTGGTTTGCATATCGCCCAAACAAAGGATCAAGAGAAAGATATGATTCAACAATCACGATAATCAAGGTGGCAGGACATGTTCCTAATCACGAGTATTCTGATTCGTGTATTGGGTCTAATACCCAACTACAAAAGAATCAAACCCGATTAACCTATATCCTATGGCTCTGATACCAAAAGAACCATGTCACCCCCTGCTTCCCAGAGTACGCTAAGATGGACACGTGACATAGCCAACCATGCTACCTGTGGATAGGAAAATTCCTTCCACAGTCACATTATGGCTGTAGAGATATCAAGAACAGGAAAATAAACTAACTATCTAGTACATGTCCATAAGCCAGAGTAACGAGTCAAGAAATAATAATATGTGGAAGCCAAAAGATACAATGAAAGAAACACCTGGAAAGCAATTACATACCGACAGGAACTTCACCGCTCGGTTTAACCGCGATAATACTCCTGATCAGTCTGTAACAAGGTAAAAGAATCTGGGCCATGCAAAACCCAGACGTCAGCGCGTCATGTCATCAAGTAATAAAATACAAACAGGGTAACATGCAATGCAAATATAATCATGAATGAAAAGCAGGTGTAACAGTAATGTAAATCAGGGCAGTGAAGGGTAATGTGCAGTGAGTAAACTAAACTGTTCTATTGGGTTATCTATTCTAATGTCTTTGAAATCAATTTGATGAATCATCGATGTAACTCAATAGTATCCCGTGCATACCCGGAACCACGGTCAAGATTCTCGGGCTGAATCCGAGATATGCCGCTAGGCACTAAAACAGGAAATATGTACAGATGAATGATGTCAGCAGCATCATTCCAAGGCTGGCCTAGCCTCTAAAACTGATCAGTAAAGGTAGTACACTGTCGAGTTACAAGTCAGGTTTCATCATTGATTTCACCATACCCCCCAAGTTAAATGTGTATGTCAAGTCAGGTATTCAGTAATCAAGAACTAATGCCAATACAGGATCAGGTAAGAGCAGGTTTGTCTGGATAGACAACAGGAACGGTCCGTGAGGACTACATGTCAGGTTTGTTGGCATTAGACACAAGATCAGGTAACAGGTCAAGCCAAGGTACATCAGGTCAAGTCAAGTAGTGTACGGTACCATGTCGGGTCAAGTAATATGTGTGTAACAAGTCAGGCCAGGGTGTAAAAGATAACATGTGGGTGCTCATAAACGGATAGCATCATCATGGTTATAAGTAATCAAGTATGGTTATCAACAACATAATCTAAGTAATGAATTAAACAATAAAGCAGATTAAATTAATTAGCAGTACAGTTATCAGTTGTGGTTCAGAGACGGTTTCAACATTATATGAATACAGGGTGACATTCATGGCCGTTAAATCATATTAACCAATATTAAGAATTTCCAGGGATGCAATAATCTATAAATAGGTTCACTGGATGAAGTCACAGCTAAAACTGGTTTAAATGCGCACAAATGTCCGATGGATTAAAACTACAGAAAGATACCATAGGCTATGTCAAAAATGATTAAACATATGATTGTGGTTATGAGATTTAACATTTAAATGTGATCATGTATGCAATAATTACCTTTCAAGTTCTAGATCTAAAATAATATAAACCGCTGCAAACGGAACATCGAAATGATATAAAACGATGCATGGGGTACTATATTTAAACTACAGGTATTAGAATATGTATAAAATGATTTAAATAGCATGTAGCAAGGTTAACTTGCCTCGACAGATCAGGAAACGGGTATACGGAATGTCACACGTTGGCGGGAAAAGTCGCGACGCGCGCACGGTACACGGAACGGATCCAAGCAACGCAAGAGGGTGATCACCCAGGTAAGGTACATCCTCTGGGTCATCTGGAACTGCAGCGACGGTCACGGCTCCTGCAATCGCTGAAATCCAGAATTCAAGAACGGGAAAAGAAAAGAAAAGAAGAAAAGGAAGAAGAAGGGAGAAGGAACAAGAACAAAAATTGTCGCAGATAGCCTCTAGATATCAAGGTACATATTAAATGATGGCATCCACATCCCTCATATATACTTGATGTGGGTATGACAAAGGTACAATTGATCACATGTATTAAACTTAATAAGCTCTAGTAATTAAGCATCAATTATGATGAAACGAACGAAGTTAAGGAAACAAGGGAGATAGAAAATTAATCACAAAAGGTTCGGTTCAGACAAATCAATTTTCAGGTTTATTAAGATTAATCCATCTGAAGCTCTCTCATACCAGAAGACTTAACCACATAAGCATAGAATAGTTGGTCATTTCGGTCCATTTCCTTTTACGCTGCTTAGCTTGTGTCTGAGAAAAACAAAGAATTCAAGAATTTTATAAAACTAAGAACACATAATTCCAAGTAAACAGTCGCATGAGGCACAAAGGCTAAAAGGCATCAACATGCTAGTATGCTACAGCCCTCAAGATTGTAGTATCATAGGATCGAGGATCTAAAATATACCATGGTCCAAAGAGCTCTCAAGAAAATCTACCACAATCTGTCTCTATCAATCTGGAAGTCAAGAAAAGGATCATATAATATGATCAAAATAATGAAATATCGGTATATCATTCGTATGAGTAAGGCTGAGGGGAGGATTGATTGTGCTGAGTGAGATTGATGAGGGAGATGAGGGTAAAGCGATGGAGATGATGGCGAGGTGGTCGCCGGTGGTGGGCGACGGCGAGGCAGGTGAAGGGTGATGGGTTCGAAGGAGAATGGTGCTGGGTTTCTTGGGTGGTTCGAGGATTGGTCGGGGAAGGAGAGAGAGGAGGAAAACGAGGAGGTGGAGACGGGTCGGCGGCGAGAGGTGATGCGACGAGCGAAGCGGCGAGGGCGTGGGTTCGAGCGCGCGAGGCGGGAAACGTAGGAGATGAAGAAGAAGAGAGAGAGAGAGAAGAACGTGCACATGGGGAAATATTTTAAGAGGTGAAAGATATATAAATATAATATATATGCTGCTTAGAGAGAGGGTGAGGTTAGGATTTGATTATTAAAATATATATTCGAATCTTAAAAAAATATGCAGCTAGAGACAGAGAGGGAGATTTGTGATCTGTGAGTGAAAAAAAGGATAGTATATTTAAAAAATATTTTTAGTTTAAAATATAAACCTTATAACAGTAGAATATAATAAGGATATAATAATCGTCCGTTTTAAGATTTTGGCAAATACAAACTTACTCCAAAACACGCCCGGGTCGGGTCAAAAATTCAGATTTAAAATATGAAAAATATATGCAACGTCCAAATTTCAAAATGAATGCCCATGTAACAAAAATGTATACCCCCAGTAACGGATGCACGTACGTGCGCGTAGCCATCCAAACACGTCCGTTTCACTGATCGGGATGAGAACAAAATGCGCGGATGCTACCACGGGGTTAGGGGTATCATGCAGGCTATGAAATGTATTTTTTAAAAATATTTTACATTACTAAAATGTTATATGGTAAAAGAAGCCAGTATGCGATAAAGTTGAAAATGCACAAGTCTACGTAACAAGTCAGGGTGATTCATAAATATGAATCAAACAAGTTTCAAGCAAGCGGGTCGGGTCGAATGCAATGTAAAATGTAAAATACCATTCGCACCCAAAAATACGTTAAATCAAGAAATACCACGAGTAAGAAATACGAGAACTGGAATTGGTTTAAATGAACTCGGGTGTTACACATACATTATAGATCCTATCGCAGAAGCGTAGGGTATAATACTCATACGATCCTTTTCCAAATCAATCTTTGGAGACATCCATTGGAGAGGGTGATCCCATGATAAGCCGGTAGATTACCGCGCTTGAAATCTTCTATACTAAATCTTTTTAGTATGGTGTCAATGTACCTGGACTGTGAAAGTCCCAATATTCTCTTAGATCTATCACGATAGATCTGGATCCCCATAATATAGGAGGCATCACCCAGGTCTTTCATGGATAACTTCCGTGACAAGAATCCTTTGACTGATTGTAGCATATGAATGTCATTTTCTATCAGGAGAATGTCATTTTCTATCAGGAGAATGTCATCCAAGTACAAGACAGGGAATACTATAGTTCTTGCTACAATCTTACTATAAATGCATGGTTCATCTGGATTTTTGATAAAGTTAAATTCTTTGACCGTCTCATCAAAGAAGATGTTCCAACTGTAAGTCTACGGTAGCGCTCGGCCAATAATCTGAGGCCAAACGCGGAACAAAAACTTATACAACTGGCGCTATCGCATACTATAACCCGGATCGTGCCATTAACGCTAAACTAACAAACTGTAAAGAGGTAGAAAGGCTATACCGATCGATCCGTGTCCTTCGGTCTTTATCCATCATCCCACGCTCCTCGCTACGACTCCGATCTTCTCGACCAGGTGGCACCACATCATCGATTCTTTATACGGGCTCCCGCCGCTATACCGAGGCAACTCGGACATCAAGTCTGCTAAAAGAGATGACCAAGATGAAGTAGAGAATGAGTGTAATACTTTGTCTCAATACACTCTTTGGTTCTCATCACATGAGAGGGTAAGAGTGGAGGTTGAAGAAGATGCTAAGGTTTGGAGAGTGTGAGCTCAAGAAATGAATCAAGTGAGCAAAAGAACCAAGCATAAAACTTGTGATCATTTCCTTTTGTGAGTAGATATATAAGGTTGTGTAAAAAAAATATCTCCCAAAAATATCTCCACAAACCCTAAAATATCTACACCCAAAACAAAACATCATTAATTCTATCATGACTCACATAGTGACTCATTAGCATGAGTCACTAATGAACATGCTAGAAGAAATGTGTCACAATGAATGGGTCAAACTTTCCAAATCCAATAATCATTTAAACCAAAATGATTAATCAAAAAGAAATGCATCTTCCAAAATAATCTCGTAACGGATTACGAGAATACCCCTCACCTGTAAATACATACCTGTATCCGTATTCCGACCGAATACGAATATGATGAGAATAAAAATATTCCGACTCAATATAATACTTGGATCCGTCTTAAACCAAAGCCTACCAGTATTATCTGTCCGAAATATGACACGTGCACAAATGCACGTGCATGTTCAAACCCTGCCATAAAACCATACGGCCTCTACAACGTTTCACCCGAACTTGGGAAACTATCTGTGGGGGACTCTAAAGACTCATCAGTACCATGGCAGTGGATTTAACCATAAGCACGTCAGCGGCACTAGCTGTGCGTAACGGCTGCCCATGTACTGACCGAAAGGGAAGCTGATGAGCGAACTCATCCTGGAACCCTACTGAGCCTATCAGTGACAATATCCGTACAGTCCGGTCCGTTCATCTATGAGCATCGCATATCTGGCCTAGGGGCTGGTAACGTCAGACCCCCAAAAGCTGTATAAGTCGTGTCGGAAGGTATCCCTGAACACCCTGAGAAACTACTGGAATACCTACCACTAATTCTCACCTGCTTTGGCCAAGGACTTGGTTTAATGGCTCTCCTATACACAGTGCGATCTCACCCCCAATACCGGGAGAGACGAGTCCCCTGCCGATCCGCTCACTGCCTCTATGTGGCTCGGGACTGTACCCAACTAAAACCTGTTTGCACGACTCCTTTGAGCCGTGGTAGAGTAGTAATCTAAGCACAGTAGGAACTCACACGAGACAAATGATGACCTCAGGTCGATGAACTAACCTGTACACATGTCACCAGGGAACTGCTATCTGACGCTAGGTATAATACCAACTAGCATGTTCCCGGCGAGTCCTGTCCGGTGCACTCATAACCCAATGAGCACCTATATAAATCTTAGGTGATCCAACTGACACCAATGGCTTATGAGACCGGCCACCGCCACTCGTCGGGTATCGACTGTATACACTAGTCTACTCTGGAGTATCGATGCCCTGTCTCGAAACTCCTACGACTAGGGACCACTTTTAAGGATGAGCTCATGGACTACCCAACTCTCACGTATATGATTGCCATCATACTGCTGGTAGTCAAACAAGAATCCTAAGGGCTCTATCAATGTGTAATAGTGATCATGTCACCTAAAGCTGTACACGATGATAAAGGCAAACCAGATAGCATACTATCATCTTGAGTAAGACTGTCCTACCGGTATAGGTCATCCTCAATCATTGCAATCACGTGCCTGCGATCCAATAATTGACTTTGAGGGCACTACGACCAACACCAACTCCGCGATGCCTGCTTTAATTCATAAATGGATTTAAGCAACTTGCATACTCTTCCGCTGCTCCCACTCTCTATGAAACCTTCTGGCTGATTCATATAAACACACTCTTCCAAATTTCCATTTAGAAAAGCGATCTTTACGTCCATCTGCCAAATTTCATAATCATGGAAGGCAGTAATGGCAAGTAGGATCCGAATGAATTTAAGCATAGCCACTGGAAAAAAGGTTTCATCATAGTCCAAGCCAAGTCTTTGACGAAAATCTTTTTCTACAAGTCTAGCTTTATAGGTTTCAACCTGTCCATCTGCACCAATCTTCTTTCTGAAGATTCATTTCCAGCATACGAATTTTACCCCTTGAGGTGCAATGTCCAAAGTCCAAACTTTGTTGGTGTACATGGATTTCATTTCGGTCCGCATTGCATCCAGCCACTTTACTGAGTCGCTGCTCGTAATGGCCTGTTGGAAACAAGTTGGCTCATCATCATTGATGATGCAATCCTCTTTATCCCCGTCTACGAGAAAACTGCAGTATCTCTTGGGCGGATTAGATTGCCTACTAGATCTGCGGAGTGACGCAAGGACGTCCGGTTCGAAACTTCTGGTTCCACTATATTTTCAGTAATAGTTTGTGGTTCTGTAATTTCTTCCAGTTTTTGTAACGACTCTAATTTTACTGTACGAAAATTTTCAGGTTAATGTACAGAATGGAGTTTGTAAGTTTGAGTATACTTTAAATGTTGTTTTTATTTTAGAACAGCAAGAAAGCACTTATAGCTCATTCGTAAAGCCTTGCACTGCTGTAATATAGCCCATGTGTTCGAATCCCATCGGCCACATATATTTTTACTGATTTCTCTTTTAAACTTTTTGGAAGCCCAAAAGTTTACATGTGCTCTGCACATAAAATGAAAAGCCATACAAAATCAAACATATGCAAATTAGAGTTAACACCGGCTAGGACACGTGACATGAATCCCAGCCCCCATCTCCTTCAATGGACCGGCGAGATCGGCCCAAACCCCGGTGCCGACGGGCACCCCATGTGGAATGGTCTCCGTGTTTTGCCTACTAAACCCCTTGGCCTATCCCATTACTCCTGTTCTGTTTATTTTTCCTGCAATTATCCAGAGAATTTATATTCATCATAAATCCTATTTTAAATTCATTTAATTCTTTCTTCAATTCCAAAACCTTAATTTTACACTATAAATACAAACCCAAACCCTAGCCCTCTTTATTCTGAAATCTATTGCAAAATTCTCAAAATTTTCTAAGTCTAAGAAGAGTACAAGTAGAGTTAGCCCTAGGTCAAATTCTGGCGAGAATTCGAGACGTTTCCGGCGACCCCGCGACTACACGAAGGCTACTACCCTCATCCTCTACCTCCACTCTCTCCTTTAAAATTGTAAGTCCCATATCTCTTCTTCACTTTCTACTATAAAACTTCTCTTTTTCAAAACATGTCAGTAAGTGGAGTTATACCGACATTTGTTTCTAAAACCTTTGAAAACCATAATTCTTCTTAAGAATCCATTGTACTCATGTATATACCTTACTTGTAATAATTTAACTAATTTTTAGAAACCAATTTCACTCTAAAACTCCATGTTAAATAAATTTAATTAAGCTTTTACGTTTAAATACCATGAAGTTTACATACGATATCTTTTAATTGTTTTGCTTAATATTATCTTTAGAAAAGCTCACGAGGTAATGACCTACCTCTCACATACACACATCTTGACATAGCACGATTCTCTTAAACAATATTTTTGTGGCAAAATACGACTTTTCATCAAAATGCCTTAAACTGTTAAAAACCCGGATTTCTTTGAATTGTGTTACTTAATTCTTTGCGATTGTGCATATACAACCCATTTCGGGAACCCGGATTGGATGGTGCAAATTATCGCACATCCTCGGGACTAGTAGAGCGAGATGCAGACCTCCTCACGAAGCATACGATCTCGAAAGAATTTTAATACGATTTTTAAGAAAAATGAGATTTTCTACTTAATAAATAAAATTAATTTTTAATAATTATATAAATATTATCAAATTATATATTTTTAATATATAATAAAATTCCATGTTTTCTAGAAAATAAACGAATGACAAGTTTCACTAAAATACCATCAAGTATCAATACAAGACAAAGTTTACATTAAAATAACTTGAACTATTCAAGCTATATATATTTTCACTAATATACCTCATTCTCTAAAATTCACATTCATAACAATTCTAAATAATATAAATAATTACTTGAGATTTATTTTGAAAGTATATTAAAATCATTTTTCATAAAACCCCTCGAGTTATATAAAATTACATTAAGAACCCTAGTAAATATAGGTTTAAGCAGGACCAATTCTCTTGAGCCTCAGGGAGTCGGAGAAAGTGGGTGCTTGCCTATTTAAGGAAGAAAACTAAAATGGAGTTATCAATGGTAATTATTTTGGAAAAAGACATAAATCCTACCGTCCATGTGCAGCAGTTACCGATAATTTCCAAACCTAATTCAACATCCAATTCTGTTTAAAGTGTTTGACTCAAATCTGAGTCCAAGTCTAAATCAATCCGAACCCAATACAAATATAACTCTAAGTCAATATGAATCTAAACATGAATACTTGAACATGAATACCAGAACAATATCAAACATGCAACATAACTTGACTTGATCGAACCATGGCTATATCTTGACTTGACTACATGACTACTTGATATATATGGAATCTGTTTACATGAACAACTTATACCATGGTCTCGGAATGTCTGATAACTACAAATCAATATAATCAATACAATATACATTATGGGGTTTTAACGGGGTAGATTGGTACGGAATGTATTATAAGTGGCACGATGAAGGACACTAAAAAATACCTACATGAACATCCCTGTCGTTGTTCCGTGGGTATTGACGGGGCCTTATACTTTTCGTTTCCATAGTCCACGGGATAGTTGGACTCCTCTCGTAAACACTGATACATTCTGTACCAAGTAACAAACAACTACGTTAGTATAACAGACATATATACTTGTACCAATTACAAGTTTTATTCTATTTACTTATTTATTTTATTCTTTCTTTGGGACTTACCGAGCGTTAGTTCGCTGATGATATTCCTGTCTATTCTTTTTTTGGAATGTTCGTCAGGAGGACCCGACTTTCAAGAGTCCAAGCACAGCCAGGATTGATTGGAGCAGATACCCGAGCAACTCGACTACTAGCTTACCTGCACTTATTTCTATTTCATATGCCACTGTTTAGGCATTGCTTTCAGCATTGTATTTTTTTCCTTTTGAAATCAGGTGTAATGTAAAGAATGGATATTAATAAAAGTTGTTGTTTATATTACATCTCTTGTCATTCTTGTTCATTTTATTTATATATTGCTTATTTACGCTCAACGTGTTTACTTCTGAGTAAATACGTTGCGTGTCTCATCACGTTTACTTTCCCGTACATTGGGAAGCGGGGCGTGACAGGTTTTGTTGGCGGCCTATACATGTCAGTTCTGCATGGAATCCTAAGTAATGTATATCACAAGAATTATAAGATTCAGCAACTATACATTCTTTACATTTCAAATTCCTTAAATTTATCCTAACATTTCTTTTCTATCAAGGTTATGGATCCTTCCAACAACATGAGCACCAATGTGAACGGCAACACTCCACCACCTACACTACCACCCACTACCGTTGAGAACTTACTAATAAGATCAATGGCATTCCTTGAAGCAACCAGGAGTCTGGTTGAGGGACATCAGGAGCAGGTTGCTCTCCTTCACCAATGACTAGTTCGCACTAAGGCAACCTTGAGGGCAGCTCGGGGTTATATCAAGAAGAAGGAAAGGACACCGCCAGTAAGGACTTACTATTATTGTAAGAAACCTGGACATGAAGTAAATAACTATAGACGTCCGGATGGCCTATACTTAGTTTATGGCACATCCATTAACGCCATCAGAGCTTGCCCACATTGTCGCACCCCAGCTCCCGCATCCCGACCAGCGATCACTTTTCCGCAGCAGCCAGCCATTCAGGCACCTGCACCTCGTCTTGCTCTACCTGTTACACCTTCTCGTGGACCTCCTACACCACCTTCGCGAGGACCACCTTTATCTCGTCAGTCCGAAATGTACCAGCAGGCATAGAGAAATGTGCCAGGAAGCCAGACATCCATGATACCGGTTGGAGAAACCGAAATCACTGGCCAAGTTATCACTGGTAATTCTCAATCCTTTCATCATTACAAATCCTTCTATACCTCTATATTTTTCCTTGTATCTAAAACCAACCCCACACGACTTAAACCACTATTCCTGCACTTGCACTATTCGACACTGGAGCGTCGCCATACTTCATGTCGCAACTTGGGAGAATTTCGAGGGCGAAATTCTTTTAAGGAGGGTAGATTGTAACGCCTGCAACATGATTGCACTCCTTTGAATTTTTTCTTGTCTCGACGTAACACGAAACTACAAACTCTTGATCTTCCTTTGATTTTTTTTATTGTTTCTTAAACCTTATCACCTTGACTCTGATGGTAGGATTTGGGTGATTTAAATGGAGTTATGTGATTGTAACTATAAATTGCAGCATAATTACAATGCGATACTCTACTTGAGTCACTTAGAATTCTGCCTTTGATTCTCTTTCTTCTCAATTTAGTTTTACGCATATTATCGAACCGTATTTTCTTTGTTAACTTATATCCCATCTCATCTGTTCGGCCTTTTCAAAACCCTTGCATCATTTCGTTCTTTCAAACATATTTTTTATGCACTTTCAGTAATTCTTTTCACCACCACTGTAATCAAATTTTTCTTGAATCTATTACAACTTCCTTCTATAAATTTCGAGGACGAAGTTTTTGTAAAGAGGGGACAATGTAACGACTCTAATTTTACTGTACGAAAATTTTCAAGTTAATGTACACAATGGAGTTTGCAAGCTTGAATATTCTTTAAATGTTGATTTTATTTAAGAACAACAAGAAAGCACTTGTAGCTCATTGGTAAAGCCCTGCACTATTGTGATATAGCCCATGTGTTCGAATCCCATCAGCCACATATATTTTTACTGCTTTTTCTTTTAAACATTTTGGAAGCCCTAAAGTTTACACGTGCTCTGTACATAAAATGAAAAGTCACAGAAAATCAAACAGGTGCAAATTAGAGTTAACACCAGCTAAGACACATGGCATGAATCCCAACCCCCATCTCCTCCAATGGACCGCAAGATCGGCCCAAACCCAGGCTCCGGCGGGCCCTCGTGGGGAATGGTCTCTGTGTTTTGCCCACTAAACCCCTTGGCCTACTCCACTATTCTTGTTCTATTTATTTTTCCTGCAATTATCCATAGAATTTATATTCATCATAAATCCCATTTTTAATGCATTTTAAATTCTTTTTTCAATTCCAAAACCCTAATTTTACACTATAAATACAACCCCATACCCTAGCCCTATTCATTCTTAAATCTAATGCCAAAATTCTCAAAATTTTTCTAAGTCTAAGAAGAGTAGAAGTGGAGTTAGCCCTAGGTCAAATTCCGGCGAGAATTCGAGACGTTTCCGGCGACCCTGCGACTCCACGAAGGCTACTACCCTCATCCTCTACCTCCCCTCTCTCTTTTAAACTTGTAAGTCCCATATCTCTTCTTCTCTTTCTACTATAAAACTTCTCTTTTTCAAAACATGTCGGTAAGTGGAGTTATACCGACATTTGTTTCTAAAACCTTTGAAAACCACAATTCTTCTTAAGAATCACTTTTATTCATGTATATACCTTACTTGTAATCATTTAACTAATATTTAGAAACCAAATTCACTCTAAAACTCCATGTTAAATAACTTTAATTAAGCTTTTACGTTTAAATACCATGAAATTTACATACGGCATCTTTTAATTGTTTTGATTAATATTACCTTTAGAAAACCTCACAAGATAATGACCTATCTCTCACATACACACATCTTGACATAGCACGATTCTCTTGAACAATATTTTTGTGGCAAAATACGACTTTTCATCAACTGTTAAAAACCTGGATTTCTTTAAATTGTGTTACTTAATTCTCTACGATTGTGCCTCTACAACCCATTTCGGGGAACCCGGTTTGGATGGTGCGGATTATCGCACATCCTTAGAACTAGTAGAGCGTGATGCAGACCTCCTTACGGAGCATACGATCTCGAAAGAATTTTAATATGATTTTTAAGAAAAATGAGATTTTCTACTTAATAAATAAAATTAATTTTTAATAATTATATAAATATTATCAAATTATATATTTTTAATATATAATAAAATTACATGTTTTCTAGAAAATAAACGAATGACAAGTTTCACTAAAATACCATCAAGTATCAATACAAGACAAAGTTTACATTAAAATACCTTGAACTATTCAACCTATGTATATTTTCACTATTATACCTCATTCTGAAAATTCTAAATAATATAAATAATTACTCGAGATTTTTTTTGAAAGTATATTAAAATCATTTTTCATAAAATGCTTCGAGTTATATAAAATTACATTAAGGACCCTAGTAAATATTGGTTTAAGCGGGACCAATTCTCTTGAGCCTCAGAGAGATGGAGAAAGTGGGTGCTTGTCTATTTAAGGTAGAAAACTAAAATAGAGTTATCAATGGTAATTGTCTTGAAAAAAGACACAAATCCTGTCGTCCATATGCACCAGTTACCGATAATTCCCAAATCTTATTCAGGATCCAATTCTGTTTAAAGTGTCTGACTCAAGTCTGAGTCCAAGTCTAAATCAATCTGAACCCAATACAAATATGAATCCAAGTCAACATGAATCTAAACATGAATACCAGAACAATATCAAATATACAACATGACCTGACTTGACCGAACCATGGCTATATCTTGATTTGACTACATGACTACTTGATATATCCTGAATCTGTTTACATGAATAATTTATAACATGGTCTCGGCATGTCTGATAACTACAAATCAATACAATCAATACAATATACATTACGGGGTTTTAACGGGGTAGATTGGTATGGAATGTATTATAAGTGGCACGATGAAAGACACTAAAAGATACCTACATGAACATCCGTGTCGTTGTCCCGTGGGTATTGAAGGGGCCTTATACTTTCTGTTTCCCATAGTCCACGGGAGTGTTGGACTCCTCTCGTAAATACTGATATATTATGTACTAAGCTACAAACAACTACGTTAGTATAACCGACATATATACTTGTACCAATTACCAGTTTTATTCTCTTTACTTTTCTATTTCATTCTTTCTTTGGGACTTACCGAGCTTTAGTTCGCTGATGACATTCATGTCTATTCTTTTTTTGGAATGTTCGTCAGGAGGACCCGACTTTCAGGAGTCCAAGCCCAGCCAGGAGTGATTGGAGCAGATACCCGAGCAGCTCGACTACTAGCTTACCTGTACTTATTTCTATTTCATATGCCACTGTTTAGGCATTGCTTTCAGCATTGTATTTTTTTCCTTTTCAAATCAGTTGTAATGTAAAGAATGGATATTAATAAAAGTTGTTGTTTATATTACATCTCTTGTCATTCTTGTGCAATTTATTTATATATTGCTTATTTACGCTTAATGTGTTTACTTCTGAGTAAATATGTCGCGTGTCTCGTCACATCTACTTACCCGTACACTGGGAAGCGGGGTGTGACAGGTTTTGTTGGCGGCCCATGCAGGTTAGTTCTGCATGGAATCCTAAGCAATGTATATCACAAGAATTATAAGATTCAGCAACTATACATTCTTTACATTTCAAATTCTTTGAATCTATCCTAACATTTCTTTTCTATCAAGGTTATGGATCCTTCCAACAATATGAGCACCAATGTGAACGACAACACTCTACCACCCACTACCATTGAGGACTTACTGTTAAGATCAATGGCGTTCCTTGAAGTAACCGGGAGTCTAGTTGAGGGACAGCAGGAGCAGACTGCTCTCCTTCACCAAGGACTAGTTCGCACTTAGGCAGCCTTGAGGGCAGCTCAGGGTTATATCAAGAAGAAGAAAAGGACACCGCCAGGAAGGACTTGATATTATTGTAAGAAACCCGGACATGAAGTAAATGACTACAGGTATGCGAATGGCCTATGCTTAGTTTGTGGCGCATCCACTCACGCCATCGGAGCTTACCCACATCGTAGCACCCCAGCTCCCGCACCTCGACCAACGATCACTTTTCCGCAGCAGCCAGTCATTCAGGCTCCTGCATCTCGTCTTGCCCTACCTGTTACACCTTCGCATGGACCTCCTGCACCACCTTCACGAGGACCACCTTTACCCCGTCAGTCCGAAATGTAACAGCAGGCACAATGAAAAGTTCCAGGAGGCTAGACATCCACGATACCGGTTGGAGAAGCCGAAATCACTGGCCAAGTTATCACTGGTAATTCCCAATCCTTTCATCTTTTCAAATCCTTGTATACCTCTATATTTTTCCTTGTATCTAAAACCTACCCCACATGACTTAAACCACTATTCCTGCACTTGCACTGTTAGACATTGGAGCATCACCATGCTTCATGTCGCAACTTGAGAGAATTTCGCGGACGAAATTCTTTTAAAGAGGGTAGATTGTAACGCCTGCAATATGATTGCATTCCTTTGAATCTTTTCTTATCTCGACGTAACACGAAACTACAAACTCTTGATCTTCCTTTGATTTTTTTATTGTTTCTTAAACCTTATCACCTTGACTATGATGGTAGGATTTGAGTGATTTAAATGGAATTATGTGATTGTAATAATGAACTGCAGCATAATTACAATACGGTATTCTACTTGAGTGACTTAGAATTCTGCCTTTGATTCTCTATCTTCTTAATTTAGTTTTACATACATTATCGAACCATATTTTCTTTGTTAACTTATATCCCTTCCCATATGTTCGGCCTTTTCAAAACCTTTGCATCTTTTCGTTCTTTCGAACATATTTTTAATGCACTTTCAGTAATTCTTTTCACCACCACTGTAATCAAATTTTTCTTGAATCTGTTACAACTTCCTTCTATAAATTTCGAGAACGAAATTTTTGTAAGGAGGATAGAATGTAACGATTCTAATTTTACTGTACGAAAATTTTCAAGTTAATGTACAGAATGAAGTTTGCAAGTTTGAGTATACTTTAAATGTTGTTTTTATTTATGAACAACAAGAAAACACTTGTAGCTCATTGGTAAAGCCCTGCACTGCTATGACATAGCCCATGTGTTCGAATCCCATCAGCCACATATATTTTTACTGATTTTTCTTTTAAATATTTTGGAAGCCCAAAAGTTTACACGTGCTCTGCACATAAAATGAAGTCACAGAAAATCAAACATGTGTAAATTAGAGTTAACACCAGCTAGGACATGTGGCATGAATCCCAACCCCATCTCCTCTAATGGACCGGCGAGATCGGCCCAAACCCCGGCGCCGACGGCCCCCCCGTGGGGAATGGTCTCCGTGTTTTGCCCATTAAACCCCTTGGCCTACCCCACTACTCCTGTTCTGTTTATTTTTCCCGCAATTATCCAGAGAATTTATATTCATCATAAATCCAATTTTAATTCATTTTTAATTCTTTCTTCAATTCCAAAACCCTAATTTTACACTATAAATACAACCCCATACCCTAGCTCTCTTCATTCTGAAATTTATTGCCAAAATTCTCAAAATTTTCTAAGTCTAAGAAGAGTACAAGTAGAGTTAGCCCTAGGTCAAATTCCGGCAAGAATTCGAGACGTTTTCGGCGACCCCGTGACTCCACAAAGGCTACTACCCTCATCCTCTACCTCCCCTCTCTCC
Organism: Agapanthus africanus; assembly: GCA_030015575.1. Classification (NCBI taxonomy): domain Eukaryota; kingdom Viridiplantae; phylum Streptophyta; class Magnoliopsida; order Asparagales; family Amaryllidaceae; genus Agapanthus; species Agapanthus africanus. The sequence continues at coordinate 335,666,827 of JASDDO010000031.1, forward strand.
TTTAAACTTGTATGTCCCATATCTCTTCTTCTCTTTCTACTATAAAACTTCTCTTTTTCAAAACATGTCGGTAAGTGGAGTTATACCGACATTTGTTTCTAAAACCTTTGAAAACCATAATTCTTCTTAAGAATCCCTTGTACTCATATATATACCTTACTTATAATAATTTAATTAATGTTCAGAAACCAATTTCACTCTAAAATTCTATGTTAAATGACTTTAATTAAGCTTTTATGTTTAAATACCATGAAGTTTACATACGATATCTTTTAATTGTTTTGCTTAATATTATCTTTAGAAAACCTCACGAGGTAATGACCTACCTCTCACATACACATATCTTGACATAGCACGATTCTCTTGAACAATATTTTTGAGGCAAAATACGACTTTTCATCAAAATACCTTAAACTATTAAAAACCCGGATTTCTTTAAATTGTGTTACTTAATTCTTCGCGATTGTGCATCTACAACCCATTTCAGGAAACCCAGTTTGGATGGTGTGGATTACCGCGTCCTCGGGACTAGTAGAGCGAGATGCAGAGCTCCTCACGGAGCATACGATCTCGAAAGAATTTTAATACGATTTTTAAGAAAAACGAGATTGTCTATTTAATAAATAAAATTAATTTTTAATAATTATATAAATATTATCAAATTATATATTTTTAATATATAATAAAATTCCATGTTTTCTAGAAAATAAACGAATGACAAGTTTCACTAAAATACTAGTATTAATACAAGACAAAATTTAGATAAATACCTTGAACTATTCAAGCTATGTATATTTTCACTAATATACCTCATTATTTAAAATTCACATTCATGACAATTCTAAATAATATAAATAATTACTCGAGGTTTATTTTGAAAGTATATTAAAATCATTTTTCATAAAACCCCTCGAGTTATATAAAATTACATTGAGGACCCTAGTAAATATAGGTTTAAGCGGGACCAATTCTCTTGAGCCTCAGGAAGCCGGATAAAGTGGGTGCTTGCCTATTTAAGGTAGAAAACTAAAATAGATTTATCAATGGTAATTGTCTTGGAAAAAGACACAAATCCGGCCGTCCATGTGTAGCAGTTACTGATAATTCCCAAACCTAATTCAGGATCTAATTCCGTTTAAAGTGTCTGATTCACGTCTGAGTCCAAGTCTAAATCAATCTGAACCCAATACAAATATGAATCCAAGTCAACATGAATCTAAACATGAATACCAGAACATTATCAAACATGCAACATAACTTGACTTGACCGAACCATGGCTATATCTTGAGTTGACTACATGACTACTTGATATATCCTGAATATGTTTACATGAACAACTTATACCATAGTCTTTGCATGTTTGATAATTACAAATCAATACAATCAATACAATATACATTACGGGGTTTTAACGGGGTAGATTGGTACGGAATGTACTATAAGTGGCACGATGAAGGACACTAAAAGATACCTACATGAACATCCGTGCCGTTGTCCTGTGGGTATTGACGGGGTCTTGTACTTTCCGTTTCCCATAGTCCACATGATAGTTGGACTCTTCTCGTAAACACTGATACATTCTGTACCAAGCTACAAACAACTACGTTAGTATAACAGACATATATACTTGTACTAATTATCAGTTTTATTCTCTTTACTTGTCTAGTTCATTCTTTCTTTGGGACTTACCGAGCGTTAGTTCGCTGATGATATTCCTGTCTATTCTTTTTTTGGAATGTTCATCAGGAGGACCCGACTTTCAGGAGTCCAAGCACAGCCAGGATTGATTGGAGCAGATACCCGAGCAGCTCGACCACTAGCTTACTTGTACTTATTTCCATTTCATATGCCACTGTTTAGGCATTGCTTTCAGCATTGTATTTTTTTTCCTTTTCAAATCAGTTGTAATGTAAAGAATGGATGTTAATGAAAGTTGTTGTTTATATTACATCTCTTGTCATTCTTGTGCATTTTATTTATATATTGTTCATTCCATGATGAGTAGCGCTGAGTTGCCGCGATCCTTCTAAAGTTATACACTAGAATCAGCTGCATATCTTTTGAATAAGGTTCCTACTAAGACTGTACCTACCACACCATATCAGATGTGGAGTGGGAAGAAACCCTTGTTGGAGATAGTGCCCTCAGAGTCAATTATTGGATCGCAGTTACGTGATTGCAATGATTGCGGAGGACCTATACCGGTAGGACAGTCTTACTCGAGATGATAGTATGCTATCTGGTTTGCCTTTATCAGTCGTGTACATGTTCAGGTGACTGATTACATGTTACACTTTGATAGAGCCCTTAGGATCTTGCTTTACTACCAACAGTATGATGGCGATCATATACGTGAGAGTTGGGTAGTTTATATGCATATCCTTAATTATGGTCCCTAGTCGTGGGAGTTTCGAGATAGGGCATCGATACTCCGGAGTAGACTAGTGTATACAGTCGAGACCCCGACGAGGGGCGGTGGCCGGTCTCACAAGCCACTGGTGTCAGTTGGATCACCTAAGATGTATACAGGTGCTCATTGGGTTATGAGTACACCGGACAGGACTCGCCGGGAACCTGCTAGTTGGTATTATACATATCGTCAGATAGCAGTTCCCTGGTGACATGTGTACAGGTTAGTTCATCGACCTGAGGTCGTCATTTGTCTCGTGTGAGTTCCCACTGTGCTTTGATTTCTACCCTACCACGGCTCAAAGGAGTCGTACAAACAGGTAGTTTTTGGGCACAGTCCCGAGCCATATGGAGGCACGTGAGCGGATCGGCAGGGGATTCGTCTCTCCCGGTATTGGGGGCGAGGTCATGCTGTGTCTAGGAGAGCCATTACACAAAGTCCATGGCCATGGCAGGAGATTTACTGGTAGGTACTCCAGTAGTATCTCAAGGTGTTATTGGGCTACACTCCGACACGACTTATACTGCTATTGGGGGTCTGACGTTACTAGCCCCCTAGGCAGATATGCGATACTCATAGACGAACGGACCGGACTGTATATACATTGTCACTGTTAGGCTCAGTAGGATTTCTGGATGAGTTCGCTCATCAGCCTCCCTTGAGGTCAGTCCATGGGCAGCCGTTACGCATAGCTAGTGCCGCTGACGGTTTGTGGTTAAACCCACTGCCAGGGTACTGACGAGTCATTAGAGTTCCCCACAGACAGTTTCCCAAGTTCGGGCGAAACGTTGTAGAGGCCGTATGGTTTTATGGCAGGATTCGGAAAATGCACGTGCGTTTACGCACGTGTTATTTTTCGGGCAGATGATACTGGTCGGCTTTGGTTTAAGCCGGATCCGAGTATTATATTGAGTAGGTATAATATCTTTGTCTTAGTTACATTTTTATTCGGTCGTAATACAAATGCGGGTATATTTATACAGTTACGGGGTTATCCTGAAAGTCGTTTCAGGATCACTTTTGGAAGTTGCCAGTTTCCAGTTTTCTATCAGCCGTCTTTTAACATTCGGTTAAAGACGGATTTATCTTTTCTTGGATGAGAGTGAGTCATGCTTCTAGAAGGTTCTAGAAATGATGACTTGGCATGGTGAGTCATTAGTGTATTAATGGAGCCATTAATGCAATGGTGACTAGGTTAATGAATCACCATTTGCATTAATGAGGTTTTGTTTGCATGAAGGATATTTGTGGTTGATATTTGTTCTTGTGGTCACTCTCCCCTCTCCTACACTCACCTCCCTTCATCTATATATGGCCGGCCCCTCCCCTCTCTCATTTGTAAGCTTGATTCATTTGTTAAAAAGATTATGATAGATTTTGGGGTGTATGGAATTTCACAGCTCATTTCATTCCATCACCCGATTCCCACGACAACTTCATTAACCGATCGTCCACGGATTTGGACGAAGTGAGACAAAGTCATCTACTCTTTCTCTACATCATTCTTGGTCGTCTCTTTTAGCAAACTTGACGACTGAGTTGCCTCGAGTCAGAGGCGAGAGCCCGTTTAAAGAATCAGTGACGTGGTGCCACCTGGACGAGCAGATTGGAGATCGATGAGATCGGAGCAGCCGCAACGGAGCGTGGGATGATGGTTGAAGAATGAAGGACTCGGATCGTTTGGTATAACCTTTCTACACTCTTTACAGTTTGTTAGTTTAGCAATAATGGGAGATCCGGGTTAAAGTATACGATAGCGCCAGTTAAAAATTTTTTGTTCCGCATTTGGCGTCTGTAAACGGCCGGGGCGCTACCGTAGACTTACAGTGGTATCGGAGCCTCACCATTTTGCTTTACTAACTTGTACTAACGCGTTTAAAATATCGATCGAACCTGAAATCAAAAACTGCAAAATTCTAGCTTCACAGTTTCTGTTGATTTTAAATGATGTCCTAAAATTATTCTACATATCACAGAAAGTTGTGCAGGGTATTATAAGAACACCGTACAAATTTGGGCACATGAATCGACAAGACTGCCGCGGAAACGCGGCCAAACCCATGGTTTGGCCGCGCATCCGCGGCCGTTCTGAGTGATCATGCCCCCAAATTTGCACAGTGTATTCTTCTCTGGAAATTGGGGTTTTTGGTACATATCTTTTGGGCCCAGATTTTGTTACTGTTCAACAGATGTTCGTGGGGCCCACTTCATGATATTTAGTCGATCGAAATTTAAACATGTTAGTTTACAGTGCTTACATTATATCTCCGACCGGGAATGTCATTTGATCGGTAAACCGCGTCTGATTGCTATAGTTCTTTTAGACGGGTTTGCGAACGTGACATTCGCGTTGATGTTCTGTGTTGTGCTGTGATGTTGCGGATTTGTCGTGGTGGATAGCAGTGTGCAATGGTAGTGCAGTTTGAGTTTATTTGTACATTTGATATTGCGGGGCGAGCGTCCAACTTGTGGACTGCCGTCACTGCCTGTTGTATAATATTTTTTTGGGGCACGACCAGGTTGCGGTCGATGTACCTGTTATACTATTTTTCATTACTGTACTAGGTTTTGCCCCACGACGGAGTGCACGGATAGCCGGGTTCTGGAGGGCAACGGGTCCGCATCTCATGGCTTTGAGAGGCAGAGGGGCCCCACTCTAGAATTGGCAGACTATTCGCCGCACTCGTAGGGGGTACAGGTTGACCCAAGGAGGGGTGCCCAAGTTTACCGGATTCCGTGAAGTGCAGGGTGGTCCATTCACTTTGCTGTAGGGGGCTGCCTCGCCTCAGGTTTTGGCGGGTAACTTGCCGCACCCGTAGGGGTCTAGGTTTCATTGCACAGGCTATCCATACGACAGGGGAACGTCGGGTTTCAGCAGCGGCTCTGTGAAACCCGGGGATCCCAGATTATCTGTATTGTTCTGTGATGCTTATTACTTTTCTGTAATGTTGCATATTATCATGCCTGGAGCGATTATTGTATATTGGTTTATATACTATTAGATGTTGTATATGTTTTACACCCGCGCTAGTCCAGTCCCCGCTCTGTCGTTAGTTAAGTAACCTAACGGGTGATGACGGGACCCAGTGACGAATGCGGATGGCATATACGTACATTTTATTTTCGTTCTTTTCTGGTGTGATTGATTGATGGGACTGCGTTGATTCTGATCAATGCAAAGTAAAGAAAACCTGTTTACAGTTGTTGGAACAAATTTAAAAGGTGTTACTGCAAAGACGTTTCCTTTTGTTTTGCATAGCGGTATTCAGTGGAATATCCTGCACCTCATTCGACGGGGCAAGGGCCGATATCCCTTCACCGGGACTGACCCCTTGGGCAGAAGTTTGCGTCAGGGTAATAACTTCACTATAGTCGATTACAAGTTGCTTTGCATCGCAGTATTCAGTGGAATATCCAGCACCTCATTCCATGAGGAAAGAGCAGAGATCCCTTCATCGGGAGTGACCCCTTTAGCAAAAGGTTTTCGCCACTATATTTTAAAAGCTATCAGGTTCCTTCAGCGATATCAAGTTCACTACGTTAAAGGTTTTTCGCCAAAAACCAGCCGTAGCCCTCCGTCACTTCTTTTGGGTATTCAGTAGTATTCAAGCTATGTATTTTGACCTAACGCCAAGGCATAGTGTTTGGTAGCTGCTAGGTATTCAATTGTTGCATAGATAGATGAGTTGGTTTGGGACAGCCGTTCTGCCATTTTGACTTAACGCCAAGGGCATGTGCGGGTGGGTTCAAATTAACAAGATAGTGACGGGTAGAACTTGGCATGTGACTTATGACATTTTGACCTAACGCCAAGGTTATAAGAGCATGGGGCAAAAAAAAATAATATCGGGAGTTTCTAAAAGAAACTGAAACTTGCCAAGTATGCGCATACCTTCTGGAGTATGAGTAACGTGGATGCATTCCATCACGTTATCATGCGATGAGAGTTGGATCCCGATTCCCACTGATGAGTTGGTGTACTCTTCGGGTGATCCCGATTGATTCTTCTTTCAGGTTTGGAGGAGAATTTGACAGGACAGTGGGAGGTTTCCGGATTAGATAAAGTGATAACCGTTCTGATCTAGGTTAGAGTGCACGCAGAGTGTTTCTTTTCTCTCTCTCTTTGGCAGCGACCTTTGACCGACCCTAGACTATGACTCAGTGACCAAGTTGACCGAACCTTCTTAAAATACTGGCTTTTGGATTGTCTGAGTTGCATAAGTCATTGTCACTCCTTCTTTTACCCATTGAATTTCTCAGAACACCCGTATTACTACGGATATCCACTTCCATTGGATAGATCCATCGTATGGTTATATACGAACTCGAAAGGACTTCTTCGAGGATGGATCCAGGTTCAGGAGAAATAGAATTGGTTTATTCAGTTGTCTTTTATTATCACCTTCTCTCAGGTTGCGAGGGCTCCTTGGTTTAGGAGAGTACACCTATTACGCTTATTGGATAGTCTTATTCCAAACCATAGGCAGGTGCCGAAAGGTAGGGAATGAAGAAAACCAATTAGCCTAAGTAGGGTGTGCAGAAGGTAATATGTAAAGACAAAATAAAGGGATTAGAAAGAGGGCAAAGTAAATTGCGACTGTTATCATTCACGACCAAAACCGCGTACTTCATCGCCACTCCTATTTCACCTTTAAAAGAATAAGGTATTATTCAGTTGTCTTTTATCATCATCTTCTCTCAGTTGCGAGTACTCCTTGGTTTAGGAGGGTACACCTATTATGCTTACTGGATAGTCTTCTTCCAAACCATAGGCCGATGCCGAACGGTAGGGAAGGAAGAAAACCATTTAGCCTAACGATGGTGTGCAGAAGGTAACGACTAAAGACAAATAAAGGGATTTGGAGAGAAGGCAAAGAAATATACGGATAAAGTCATGAATTGGATTATGGAAGAGGCATTGCTATGAATACCAGGATACCCCTACGAAACATTTTCATGTTTCAGTGCATTGTTAAAAGAAAACTGTTTTCCCGATTAGATACTTACTCCAGGGTATGTATTTACCAGGTTTCATTCTCATATCTGTATGGTTTTACAGATGATGAGTGGGAGTAAGTTATTGGGAATTAGGTGATTATCCTCATTATATCGGAATTCGTTGTAATTGGTGATATTTGAGGAAATCGCCAGGGTACAGTTTTCAACCTACGACGCACAGGTTTTGAGTTGTTTTAACTCAGCGGACTTATACAGAGTATTGTATGTTGTCCAAGTGTCCATCAGGACAAAGGGGTAGGTCCTCGTACTATGTTCTGTTTACTTATGACTTCTCTAGTATTTAGATGAGTGTTTCGTAGAAATACAAGGTCTAAGTTTTGAGAAGTTGTGGGTATAAGAATAAAGTAGAGAACCAGGTGTCACAAGTATCGGGATTCTTCAAAGAGATCGAAGATGTAGATTCTTGTGATTGGTATTCAGATAATAGTGATGGTTTTGAGAAACGTGTTTCTCTTTCAGGTTACTCATAATTGGATGGATTCCTAAGTTGAGTAATGTTGATTAGCCTCTTTCCATTCCGTTGATATGCACTGGAGACAGTTGCATGATTTGAATATGGTTCCAATTAAATAAGTGCCAAAGTTTCTATATTGGATATAGAATAGTTCGTACCTTAAAAGATGTTAAGGTACGGGGAGTTATCCAGCTTATGCTTAAAACCAGACTCTGGATAATTCAGGGCACGTTTCTGTAATGACTGTTTGTGGGTTGACCCTGGCTATGACGAGGGTTGATATTCTACCATTTGGAAGATCAATAGTGATATTGTTCTTGACTCGCCACAGTTTTAGTAAAATGGATTTTTTCAGAAAACAGTAGTGGGAGTATGGTAAAACTGGAAGTAATTCCAGAACCGCGAACGATTACGGAAAATTTAATAGGACCTATATATTCAATCAGATTTGACATTCCATTAGCCACTCCGCAGATATGATGGGTAACCTCAGACACCCGAGAGGTACTTCGGTAGCCTCAAGGACGGTGACAGGGAGGTTCTTATCTACCCAGACTTGACACTACTGTTGTTCCAGGCTGTGAGACCCGGTAGGAGGGTTGTCGTAGTCAGTGGGAGTAGCAGAAGCATAGTGGGCAAGATGCTTATGTCTATTTATAGACTTAGGCAGTTATAGCGGAGATAGATCATCTATTTTTGATGTGACAGTCATGGGTTTGACTTCAATCAGGATAGGGGATGGATCTGTTAAGAAGGTAGTAGGGTGTGATGTCATGGTATCTGGATGACATACACAGAGTAGGAAGTAAAATTCCTATACTACGATCGGTTGTACTGTGGTCGTCACACAGTTGTTTCTCCAGACAGGATATGGATATAATATTTGACATTCTGGTTTCTAGATCTATGGTTTTAGATCTGGATTTGGGTAGTTTCCCAATGTGGGTACTTTGACAGTATTCTAATGGTTTTTAGAATAGATGACTCCTAGCATGGTGGTGTACCTGCAGGTGATGGAGTCACCCTCTCTAAAGGTGTCTTACAGACTAAAGGGGAGAGGGATGTGCATGATTGGCAAATCACTTGCTTAGGCAATTGAGTCAATCGTGAGATGTCAAATACCACACCAGATGTTGTTTTTGCACTAGCTGCAATAAGTTTGTATTAATCCAATCCTGGAGAAACATAAGGAAGCAGTTCTAGAACATAAGTACATGTTCTACGGATTTGATGACGGCAGCCTCCTTTGGGAGACGGTTATCATTCCTTGCTTCAAAGGTGACATGGATGACAGAGTGATTGTCAGAGTTATAGTTTTTCCTCTGACGAGAGACAGTATTATGGACAGGTGGTCCAAGACGATACTGTGGGAGGCTTGGTGCAGGATACTGATTAAGTTCAGTGATCGATACAGTCTAAGAAGTTTGGATTTGGAGTTCATTTATGAACTAGGTCCCATCAGATATCCAGACATATTCTAAGACAGGTATTACTCGATTCGGGAGATGGCTTTCTCCGCGAACTTGAGATTAAGAGATATATAAAGAAACATCTAGCCGGATCCACTCATTGAGGCTATTTCTCGAACACAATAGTTTTACAAACGGGCTTTGTGAAACTGATTAGTAGAGGAGTTGGATGTTCGGTTTCACACGGGCTGTGAGTAGTCGACATCGCAATAATTAGCCTTGAGTGCAAGTGGGAGATTGTTGGAGATAGTTCCCTCAGAGACAATTATTGGATCGCAGGTACGTGATTGCAATGATTGCGGAGGACCTATACCGGTAGGACAGTCTTACTCGAGATGATAGTATGCTATCTGGTTTGCCTTTATCAGTCGTGTACATGTTCAGGTGACTGATTACATGTTACACTTTGATAGAGCCCTTAGGATCTTGCTTTACTACCAACAGTATGATGGCGATCATATACGTGAGAGTTGGGTAGTTTATATGCATATCCTTAATTATGGTCCTAGTCATGGGAGTTTCGAGACAGGGCATCGATACTCCGGAGTAGACTAGTGTATACAGTCGAGACCCCGATGAGGGGCGGTGGCCGGTCTCACAAGCCACTGGTGTCAGTTGGATCACCTAAGATGTATACAGGTGCTCATTGGGTTATGAGTACACCGGACAGGACTCGCCGGGAACCTGCTAGTTGGTATTATACATATCGTCAGATAGCAGTTTCCTGGTGACATGTGTACAGGTTAGTTCATCGACCTGAGGTCGTCATTTGTCTCGTGTGAGTTCCCACTGTGCTTTGATTTCTACCCTACCACGGCTCAAAGGAGTCGTGCAAACAGGTAGTTTTTGGGTACAGTCCCGAGCCATATGGAGGCACGTGAGCGGATCGGCAGGGGATTCGTCTCTCCAGGTATTGGGGGCGAGGTCGTGCTGTGTCTAGGAGAGCCATTACACAAAGTCCATGGCCATGGCAGGAGATTTACTGGTAGGTACTCCAGTAGTATCTCAGGGTGTTATTGGGCTACACTCCGACACGACTTATACTGCTATTGGGGGTCTGACGTTACTAGCCCCCTAGGCAGATATGCAATACTCATAGACGAACGGACCGGACTGTATATACATTGTCACTGTTAGGCTCAGTAGGGTTTCTGGATGAGTTCGCTCATCAGCCTCCCTTGAGGTCAGTCCATGGGCAGCCGTTACGCATAGCTAGTGCCGCTGACGGTTTGTGGTTAAACCCACTGCCAGGGTACTGACGAGTCATTAGAGTTCCCCACAGACAGTCTCCCAAGTTCGGGCGAAACGTTGTAGAGGCCGTATGGTTTTATGGCAGGGTTCAGAAAATGCACGTGCGTTTACGCACGTGTTATTTTTCGGGCAGATGATACTGGTCGGCTTTGGTTTAAGCCGGATCCGAGTATTATATTGAGTAGGTATAATATCTTTGTCTATGTTGCATTTTTATTCGGTCGTAATACAAATGCGGGTATATTTATACAGTTACGGGGTTATCCTGAAAGTCGTTTTAGGATCACTTTTGGAAGTTGCCAGTTTCCAGTTTTCTATCAGCCGTCTTTTAACATTCGGTTAAAGACGGATTTATCTTTTCTTGGATGAGAGTGAGTCATGCTTCTAGAAGGTTCTAGAAATGATGACTTGGCATGGTGAGTCATTAGTGTATTAATGGAGCCATTAATGCAATGGTGACTAGGTTAATGAATCACCATTTGCATTAATGAGGTTTTGTTTGCATGAAGGATATTTGTGGTTGATATTTGTTCTTGTGGTCACTCTCCCCTCTCCTACACTCACCTCTTTCCATCTATATATGGCCGGCCTCTCCCCTCTCTCATTTGTAAGCTTGATTCATTTGTTAAAAAGATTATGATAGATTTTGGGGTGTATGGAATTTCACAGCTCACTTCATTCCATCACCCGATTCCCCCGGCAACTTCATTAACCGATCGTCCACGGATTTGGACGAAGTGAGACAAATTCATCTACTCATTCTCTACATCATTCTTGGTCGTCTCTTTTAGCAAACTTGATGACCGAGTTGCCTCGAGTCAGAGGCGAGAGCCCGTTTAAAGAATCAGTGACGTGGTGCCACCTGGACGGGCAGATTGGAGATCGATGAGATCGGAGCAGCCGCAACGGAGCGTGGGATGATGGTTGAAGAACGAAGGACTCGGATCGTTCGGTATAACCTTTCTACATTCTTTACAGTTTGTTAGTTTAGCAATAATGGCAGATCCGGGTTAAAGTATACGATAGCGCCAGTTAAAAGTTTTTTGTTCCGCATTTGGCGTACGTAGACGGCCGGGGCTCTACCGTAGACTTACAAACCTATCTTCAGTATCTGAAGATATAGGGATGTCCAGCTTTTGTTGAAAAGCAGTATGCGGACAAGCTCGATGCACGCTCAGTAATATATAGGTTTGCGAGATACCCAAAGAACTCCAGGGGGTATCTTTCCTATTACACAGAGAAACAAAAGGTTTTTGTTCCTCGTCATGCCCACTTTTTCGAAAATCAATTTTTTGTAAAAGGAATAGTGGGAGCATAATAGAACTGGAAGAAATTCTAGAACCACAAACTATTATTGAATGTAGGTAGAACCAGAGATTTCAAAAGAACCGGACATCCTTACGCCAATCCGCAGGACTAGTAGGCAGTCTCATCCGCCCGAGAGTTACTACGGTTTTCTCATAGTCGGGGATCGAGAGGATTTCATTATTGACACTGATGAGCCAACTAGCTTCCAGTAAGCCATTCAGAGCCGCGACTCGGTAAAATGGATGGATGCAATGCGTACCGAAATGGAGTCCATGTACACCAACAAAGTATGCACTTTGAACATTGCTCCAGATGGGGTAAATGTAACATTTCAGAAAATATAAAATATTATTTTTGGAATTTAATATTAAAATGATATTTTTCCCGAAAACTGCCCGATTTGCGAAATTGGGGTTTTCGAAAAAGGGTATAAATATATACCGATAATTGTGAAATAAATGGAAATTAAAATGATTTATTCATTTAAAAATATATTTATTGGACTTGGCATTTTTATAATTAATTATATGCAAGTTTAAAATTTTATCCGATTAGTGCACTGCTAATCGCGATTAGGCCAAATCCGTGTTTTTACAGTTTTTCATGGTTCGTGAACCATGACATGTTTATTTGTGTTGTTTTATATTATGGTTGGGTTTTTGGGTGAGAAGAGAAAAGAAAAGAAAAGAAAAAGAGAAAAGGGTTAAAGTTTAGAATGATTGGAGAGAGAGAAGGAGGGTGAGAATAAGAGAGAGAGAGAGAGTATGAGAGAGAGAGGGCAGCCATTCTTTTTCCCCTCCCCATTATTTTTCTTCTTCTTCTTCTTCATCATTTCCCTCCACCTTCAACCTTAGATCTACCTCAAAATACTCCTCAAAACCCTAAACCCCTTTCATTAAAGTTGATCCCCTCTTTACCCTCTACACTTTGGACCCATCAATGTTGGATTTTGAGGACTTGGGAGAGCTAGGGTTTTGCTTGGCTACATCCATAAGGTATAATTCATTTCCTTTAGTGTAGTTTCTAGTTTCTTGCATTCTAGTTAGTTAGAAATGGGGTTAAGATGTGGATTTGTGAACTTAGAAATTCCTAGAGAAGGGTTTGAGTGTTGTATGGTTTGGGTGATGCCTAGTGGCTGTTACAAGACCCTAGTGACCCATTTCTTGACCTGGACCAGTGACCAAACCCCAAAATACGAACTTTAGATTCTTCGATATTGGAAATTTGACGATTTGTGAGGGTATTTGGAGATCTGGAGTGACCCGAGACAACCATTGAATATGTTCCCATGACCATGAGACGTGCAGGCAACCATGGACTGCCCCCTGAAACCTGAGCCCCTACCACTACTTTTTGGCCACATATTTATTCATATGGGCCGCAATTTGCGGCTATTTCGGGAGGAAATGCGTTGAATTTTGGTTGGTGAGTCCCTTAGGTGATATCCAGAGCAACCCTATATACAAAATTGGCTAGTTTGACCTGAGTCAAAATCTGGGAGCACTTTGGTGTGTTTTTTGATATGTTTTTCGTATTCTGAAATTTGGATTTTAGTATTTGATATTGTATTTGGTTGTTGGATGTTTGTACATCAACAACTAGGGATAATTGGTTGGTTTTGCATGCGTGGGCTATAGGTTCTTACCTATAGGCGATCCGTGTGCCGTTTCGGTTTTCAGAACTTGATTTTAATATGCATTTGCGATTGATTATCATTGTAGGTACCCTCGCGTGGATTCCGAGGTGACGGAGCATGGCGTCATCGACTTCAGCAAGCAAGGTGAGTAGATCTATATCTACAGGGGATGTCGGGTGGATGGCGTATAGCACCCCCGCACATTTTGATGGAAACCGATTTATATATAGATTATGGTTAATGAAACCTTTAATAGAAAACTATAGATAGAGTAAAGAGATGGTTAGAGAACCATATTAGAAACTAAGGATAGTTAGAAGTGATATGATACGACTAGTATGTAATGACGGAACTTGAGGATGATATTTGACGATATTGCCGTTTAGGGTACTATAGGACTAGTTAGTCGACGTAGGTGTGCCATCCGAACCATACTGTAACAACCGAGTCCAGTTCTACAAATTTCAATTACCTTATGTGTAGTGTGTGGTATTTATTTCATTTATCATGCTTTGGCCGATACTAGTTATAACTTACACCGACATGTCATTTTCTGCATATAACAATTTAAGTCTGTTAAAAAAATAAATTAAAAATAATTGACATGGCCTGCTTGGCACCCCTAACCCTGTGGTAGCGTCCTTGCATCGTGTCCTCGTCCTGTTCAGTGAAACAGACGTGTTTGGACGACTACGCGCACGTACGTGCGTCCGTTTTGGGGGTATGCTTTTTAATTACAAAATACTTCATTTTGATTTTTGGAACCTGCCAATAAATTTCATATTTCAAATTTTGGACTCGACCCGGGCGCAATTCTGAAATATTTCGCAATTACGCCAAATCCTATTTTCTAATAATTTTAAAACCAGCGAAATTAAAACGCCTTCAACCAGAAAATATTTTCCCCATTTTTTAAAAATCTTTTTTAACCTTTGCCTAACAAATCAAACCCCATAATCTTTCACAAAATATTATCCCCAGCCAATCAAAATGTTTCTTTAACCCCAGGCCCCACCATCTCTCCCTCTCTCTCTCCTTTCCCTTTCTCTTTCTCTCTCTGCGACGAGCTCTCTCTCTCTCTCTCTCTCTCTTTCTTCTTTCTTTCTCCTCTCGCTCTCTCTCTCTCCTGTCGCGAACACTGTTCGCTCCTCGGATCGCGTCACCGCCCCCCGCTATGCTCACCCCCCTCTATATATTTCTTCTTCTCCTTCTGCTCGCGCAAGAAAACCCATTGCACAAACCCTAACCCTAGACGCCTCTTCTACCTATTCGAACCCGACCTCTTCGTCACCTCCATCGCATCTTCTCCTCACCCTCCTCCTCGCCTTCATCTTCTTTTATTCTTTCTCCCCCGAGGCTGTGCACCCTGCACAGAAACCGCTGCACCGTGAACCCAACATCTTTGGTCGTCGCCGATGACCCTAGCCTCACATCCATCATCATCACCACCTCATCTCCCTGCATCTCACCATTACCCCGACACCTAGCCTGCAACCTTAAACCCGAACCCAAAAACCCTAAACCTAACCCTTACACCAAACCTTGCACCGGCACCCCATCGCCGTCGATCTCACCGCCACGGCTTGCACGCCCCTGCATACATAACCCTGTAAGAAATCCTAGCCTCGGTTCTCTTCTTTTCTTTCCCTTCTTCTCTTTTGTTTCTCTGTGCATCTTGCTATCCCCTTTACTTACTGTTTTTGTGCCTTGCAGGAATCCGACCGTGTCGACGATGTTTCCCGACGACCCAGCGAGGACCTGCGACCCATGTGACTCCACTGTTCGTCGTTTGAGCTTTTTCTGTGAACTGTGCACGCGTCGCGATTTTTCCCCGCCGACGCGTAACGTTCCGTTTTCCGTTCCGCGATCCGTCGAGGCAAGTGAAACTTGCTACATGCTATTTTAAACCATTCGTATGCTATATTATTTATTTCCTGTTAAATCTCTAAATAGAATCGAAATAATTGGATTTCAAGTTAACCGTATAAGTTCCATTACACATTTTATGATCCCGAACTTGAAACTTCATTTTGCATCTAATTATTTATACCTAGTAATCACCTGTAAATGATAGACCACATGATCACATTTGTTTGTAGCCATGATAACCCTTTTATCCAGTGTAAACCTATCGGACATCTATGTGCAACTTTAACCGGTTTAATTACAACTGTATCCATTGAACAGATTATACATGTCGTCGCATCCATAGATCACTCAATACTTATTAACCTGGTTTTTAGCATTCACATCTATCATACTGTATTCGTATAGTGCTGACACCATCTGATAAACACAACTAATAACTGTACAGCTAATTAATTAAATCTGCTTTATTGCTTAACTTATTGCTTAGATTGTGTTGTTGATAACCATGCTTGATTATTTATAACCATGATTATGCTAGCTGTTTATGAGTACCCATATGTTATCTTTTACACCCTGGCCTGACTTGCTACACACATATTGATTGACCTGACATAGTACCGTACACTACTTGACTTGACCTGATGTACCATGGCTTGACCCGTTACCTGATCTTGTGTCTAATGCCAACAAACCTGACATGTAGTCCCCACGGACCGTTCCTGTTGTCTATCCAGACAAACCCGCTCTTACCTGATCCTGTGTTGGCATTAGTTCTTGATTACTGAATACCTGACTTGAACACTTATAACTTGGGGGTATGGGGAAATCAATGATGAAACCTGACTTGTAACTCAACAGTTCGATACCTATTCTGATCGGTCTTACGGGCTAGGCCAGCCCCGGAGTGATGATGCTGACATCACTCATCTGTACTTGCTACCTTCTACTGCCTAGCGGCACGTCTCGGATTCAGCCCGAGAATCTTGACCGTGGTCCCGGGCACTCACGGGATACTATTGAGTTACATCGATGATTCATCAAATTGATTTCAAAGACCTTAGAGTAGAAAACCTAATAGACCAGTTTAGTTTACTCACTGCACACTATCCTTCACTGCCCTGATTTATATTACTGTTACACATGCTT
Source organism: Agapanthus africanus (assembly GCA_030015575.1). Taxonomy (NCBI): domain Eukaryota; kingdom Viridiplantae; phylum Streptophyta; class Magnoliopsida; order Asparagales; family Amaryllidaceae; genus Agapanthus; species Agapanthus africanus. Next base: position 335,683,390 of record JASDDO010000031.1, read on the forward strand.
TATCACTCATGATTATATTTGCATTGCCCGTTACCCTGTTTATATGTATTACTTGATGACATGACGCGCTGACATCTGGGTTTTGCGTGGCCCAGATTCTGTACCGTTGCTGCAGTCCGAGCAGGAGTACTTCAGCCAGCAGGATGAGCTGTGAGGTGTCGGTAGTAGTTAGTTCTTTATTTCCTGCATTTTATTCCTGATGTGAGCTCGCATTATAGGACATACATTCCAGTTATTTTGTATTGGATCTTTTGCTTCCGCACTTTTATTATTCTGACTCATGTTATCTTGGCTTATGGACATGTATTAGATAGTTATATTTTGTTCTGGATATCTCTACAGCCGTAATGTGACTGTGGATGGATACTTCCTACCCACAGGTAGCATGGTTGGCTATGTCACGTGCCCAATTTAGCGTACTCTGGGAAGCGGGACATGATATGGTTCTTTTGGTGTCAGAGACATAGGATAGTCAGGTTGATTCTTTTGTAGCTGGGTATTGTACCCAATACACGAATCATTATACCCGTGTTTAGGAAACATGTCCTGCCACCTTGCCGTTTTACCGTTATTGAATCTAAGTCCTTCATGATTATATCTTTTACGGTGTGCAAACTTCCTTTGCATATCAAATCGAAACCTGATTCTTTGTTATCTCTAGGACTTAGGCGACTTGAGTGGAGTTATGTAATTGTAGCTATGATACCGCGACATAGTTACAATGCGGTACTCTATTTAAGTAACTCGGAGTTCTAGCCTTGATCTATATTTTGAATCTGTTATCTTGCTAATCTTTGGGTGTTTTGATTTCAGGAGTATGGAAAAAAAGAATCTGAAGACGTACCAAAGGCGTGTTGACGAAGCCGCCATGCTTGGAGTGATACGGGGAATGCTGGAGAATCCAAAGAGGCAGACCGAGCTGATCCAGCAACAAGCTGAATCATTTCAGGAAGGTCTGCAGACCGTTCGGCAGTCCGTGATCAATGTTGGAGCTAAGCCAGTTGATCGTGTTGGGACCGTAGCAGATTTCAGGCGTTTGGGTCCGTCTGTCTTTACCGGTTTGGAGGAGCCGTTGCCAGCGGAGCAGTGGCTAGTTGACACGGAGAACTTACTTATTGCGGCGCAGATCCCAAAAGATAAAATGGTGGATGTGGTGCGCATTCAGTTAGTGGACTACGCCCGTGAATGGTGGCTTGTAGAGGAGACCCGCTTGCCCAAGCCGATAAAGTGGGCGGATTTTTCGAAGAGTTTCCTGGAGAAGTTCTTCCCGCGGACTGCACGGGAGGAAATGGAAGAGAAGTTCGTCAGTCTGAAGCAGAATGGTGCGGCCGTAGATGTACATGCAGCTGAGTGGACACGGCTCAGTAGATTCGCTGGACCTTTAATTGCCAACAATGCAGACAGGGCACGGAGGTTCATGCGCAGCTTGGATGTGGACATCCAGAGGCAGATTGTCTCCCTGGGTTTGACCACTTTCTCAAAGGTACTTACGGCAGCCCGAGAACAACATAGCTTATCTGGGAGGACTGGGAGTTCACAGCAGACAGCAATTACAGTACGGAAGCCGACTTTTGCATCGAACCGAGCACATGGACACAGGGGTATTCCAGTGAACCGTCATGGCGTAACACCGATGAAGAAGCCTGTTGTCGTTGATCGAAGAAGGAGCATAATTTGTGACTACTGTCATTTGCCTGGACACGTGCAAAAGGATTGTTGAAGGAGGCAGGGACTTTGTTTGGTTTGTGGAGCGGCAGATCACACTGTCAACTCTTGTCCGTTCAAGCTTCGCACGAGGGATGATATTCAGAAGCCTCCGCAGAAACCATTTCAGGGACAGAAGCAGCTGACTCAAGGACCTAATTAGGCTCGAGCTTTTACCTTGACGGCTGAGGAAGCTAAGGCGTCAGGAGAAGTTGTTTCAGGTATTCTACTCGTTCATGGTTTTCCCGCATTAGCGTTATTTGATTCTGGTGCATCCCATTGTTTTATGTCGTCCAAGTTTATAGCTACACACTCGATTACTTGCACGACCCTGTCTATTTTCTGGGACATACACACTGGGAATGGGAAAATCATATCTAGTAGGGAATGTAAAGATTGTACAGTTGTTGTTTGCGGACGGGAGCTTTTTGCAGACTTCTTGGTGATTGATACGGGCAGTTACGAAGTCGTCTTGGGAATGGATTTTCTTGGCACTTTCCATGCTCACATTGATTGTAGGACAAAGAAAGTAATTTTCCAGATTCCCGGACATTCCGAGTTTACCTTCACTAGAGGAAGCAGTTCTGTCGGGCCAGTCGAGTTTAGGGCTAGGCCGACAACTAATATTCTTGCATCAATGGAGGTTGATGAAAGTGAAGAGCCAGCTGTTGTTCGTGATTTTATGGATGTGTTTGAAGATATTTCGGGATTACCGCCGAAGCGGGACGTGGAGTTCGCAATTGATCTTATCCCTGGTGCAGCGCCAGTATCTAAAGCGTATTATCCAATGGCACCAGTGGAGTTGGAAGAAGTCAAGAAACATGTTGCTGAATTGCTTAAGAAGGGATGGATTCGAAGCAGTAACTCGCCTTGGGGAGCTCCAGTTCTTCTAGTCAAGAAGAAGGATGGCACAAGAAGGATGTGCATCGACCATCGAGAATTAAACCGGGTGACCATTAAGAACAAGTACCCGATCCCTCGCATTGGCGAACTATTTGAGCAGCTTTGTGGCGCGAGGGTATTCTCGAAACTGGATTTTTGATCCGGGTATCATCAGGTCCGAGTGAAAGCAAAAGATATTTGCAAGACGACATTCCGAAATCGGTATGGACATTACGAGTACTTAGTGATGCCCTTCGGAGTAACGAATGCACCGGCGATATTCATAGACTTGATGAACCGAATCTTTTCACCATTCTTGGACCAGTTTATTGTGGTGTTCATTGACGATATTCTGGTCTATTCGAAGAGTTTTGAAGACCATGCTGAACATTTGAAGATCGCACTGCAGACGTTGAGACATGAGAAGTTATATGCGAAAATGAGCAAGTGCGAGTTTTGGCTGGAAGAAGTAAAGTTTTTGGGGCATGTTGTGTCTGGCGATGGAATTGCCGTCGATCCAGAAAAAATTGCAGCAGTTCGAGATTGGCCGATTCCGAAGAATGTTGTGGAGATAAGAAGTTTTCTTGGACTAGCCGGGTATTACAGAAGATTTGTGGAGAACTTTGCTCATCTGGCGGAGCCGTTGACCAAGCTTACGCGCAAGGAGATACCTTTTGTGTGGACGGATAGGTGTGCGTCAGCTTTCGAGACGTTGAAGCAGAGATTAATAACCGCCTCTATTCTGACCGTGCCAGACGGATCTGGAGGATTGGTGATTCACAACGACGCATCTGGAAAAGGTTTGGGATTTGTTTTGATACAGCATGGGAAGGTTGTAGCGTACGCATCGAGACAGTTGAAGACCCATGAGAAGAATTACCCAACTCACGACTTGGAGCTTGCGGCTGTGATTTTCGCTTTGAAGATTTGGAGACACTACCTTTTGGGCGGGTCGAAGTTTTCACGGATCATAAGAGTTTGAAGTATGTGTTCACGCAGAAGGAACTTAATATGAGGCAGCATAGATGGTTAGAGCTGATGGCTGATTACGATCTTGATTTCAAGTACCATCCGGGGAAGGTTAATGTTGTACCGGATGCGCTCAGTCGGTTACCAGCTATTCAGATGTTGACTATGCAGAAGGAACTCGTGGAAGACTTCCGGAGATTTGATTTGGAGGTTATGGTACTGCATTCCTCGGGACAGTTGATGCAGCTGCAAGTACATTCGTCGTTGATCGAGAAGATTAAAGCAGCGCAATCGCAGGATCCTAGATTGCTAAAGTTTCGAGAACAAGTTGAAACCGGACTACGAACAGATTTACTGATACATGAAGATGGTTCGTTGAGATATGGTAGCCGTTTGTGTGTGCCAAAGGGAGATATTCGCGAAGAGCTTATGAAGGAGGCACACAGTTCATCTTATTCCGTACATCCAGGAGGCACGAAGATGTATCGAGACTTACGACAAGATTTCTGGTAGGAAGGTATGAAACGGGAGATTGCTCGCTTTGTGGCAAAGTGCTTGGTGTGTCAGCAAGTTAAGGCAGAACATCAAAGGGTTGCTGGTTTATTGCAACCACTTCCGATTCCTCAGTGGAAGTGGGAACATATAATCATGGATTTCATGACAGCTTTACCGTGGAGTCCAAAAGGCAACAATGCAGTATGGGTGATTGTTGATCTTTTGACCAAAGCAGCTCATTTCATCCCTTTTCGGGTTGGTAAATCAACAGAAACTTTGGCGGAGGGGTACATGCAGGAGATTGTAAGATTGCATGGAGTACCGGTGAGCATCGTTTCCGATCGGGACACTCGGTTCTTATCACACTTATGGAGGAGTTTACAGGAAAGTTTGGGGACTCGATTGAAGTTTAGCACAGCTTATCATCCTCAAACTGATGGTCAGTCGGAGAGAACGATCTAAACTCTTGAAGATATGTTGAGAGCATGCATGTTAGACTTCAAGGGTTCTTGGGAGGATCATCTACATTTGGTGGAGTTTTCTTACAACAATAGTTTCCAGGCAACTATTCAGATGGCCCCATTTGAAGCTTTGTATGGTCGCAAATTCCGTTCACCTGTTTGTTGGGACGATGTCGGTGAACGAAGGTTGTTGGGACCAGATCTGGTTGTGCACACAGTTGAGAAAGTTAACGCTATTCGGAATCATATGAAAGCAGCTCAAGACAGACAGAAGAGTTGGGCAGATACGTCGAGAAGACCTCTAGAGTTCGCCGTGGGTGATTTGGTATTCTTGAAGATATCACCTACTGGAGGGGTGATTCGTTTTGGAAGTCGAGGAAAGCTCAGTCCTCGATTCGTTGGACCTTTTGAGATCTTGGAGCGTGTTGGTGAGGTAGCGTACCGTTTGGTGTTACCGCAGTCCTTAGCAAATATGCACGATGTGTTTCACGTATCCAAACTCCGTAGATATGTTCGAGATGAAACACATGTGTTGGATCATTCGGAGCTGACGGTACGAGAAGACTTGACTTTTGAGGAGCGACCGGTTGAAATTGTGGATCGAAGGGAAAAGGTTCTTAAGAACAAGGTTATCCCTCTTGTACTTGTTTCTTGGGGTAATCGCTCACATGGAGATTCCACTTGGGAACGGGAAGATGAAATCCGGCAGAAGTTTCCTCATCTTTTCTTGTAGTTTGATTTTCGTCTATCCTTTGTAATCTTGGAATTTCGAGGACGAAATTCTTTTTGTAGTTGGGTATAATGTAACAACCGAGTCCAGTTCTACAAATTTCAGTTACCTTATGTGTAGTGTGTGGTATTTATTTCATTTATCATGCTTTGGCCGATACTAGTTATAACTTACACCGACATGTCATTTTCTGCATATAACAATTTAAGTCTGTTAAAAAAATAAATTAAAAATAATTGACATGGCCTGCTTGGCACCCCTAACCCTATGGTAGCGTCCTTGCATCGTGTCCTCGTCCTGTTCAGTGAAACGGACGTGTTTGGACAGCTACGCGCACGTACGTGCGTCCGTTCTTGGGGGGTATGCTTTTTAATTACAAAATACTTCATTTTGATTTTTGGAACCTGCCAATAAATTTCATATTTCAAATTCAAATTTTGGACTCGACCCGGGCGCAATTCTGAAATATTTCGCAATTACGCCAAATCCTATTTTCTAATAATTTTAAAACCAGCGAAATTAAAACTCCTTCAACCAGAAAATATTTTCCCCATTTTTTAAAAATCTTTTTTAAACTTTGCCTAACCAATCAAACCCCATAATCTTTCACAAAATTTTATCCCCAGCCAATCAAAACGTTTCTTTAACCCCGGGCCCGACCGTCTCTCCCCCTCTCTCTCCTTTCCCTTTCTCTCTCTCTCTCTCTCTTTCTTCTTTCTCTCTCCTCTCTCTCTCTCTCTCTCTCCCCTCTCGCGAACACTGTTCGCTCCTCGGATCGCGTCACCGCCCCCCCCCGCTATGCTCACCTCCCTCTATATATTTCTTCTCCTCCTTCTGCTCGCGCAAGAAAACCCATTGCACAAACCCTAACCCGAGCCGCCTCTTCTACCTACTCGAACCCGACCTCATCGCCACCTCCATCGCATCTTCTCCTCACCCTCCTCCTCGCCTTCAACTTCTTTTCTTCTTTCTCCCCCGAGGCAGTGCACCCTGCACAGAAACCGCTGCACCGTGAACCCAACATCTTCGGTCGTCGCCGACGACCCTAGCCTCACACACATCATCATCACCACCTCTTCTCCCTGCATCTCCTCGACATCATCCCCTCACCATTACCCCGACACCTAGCCTGCAACCTCAAACCCGAGCCCAAAAACCCTAAACATAACCCTTACACCAAACCTTGCATCGGCACCCCATCGCCGTCGATCTCACCACCACGGCTTGCACGCCCCTGCACACATAACCCTGTAAGCAATCCTAGCCTCGGTTCTCTTCTTTTCTTTCCCTTCTTCTCTTTTGTTTCCCTGTGCATCTTTCTATCTCCTTTACTTACTGTTTTTGTGCTTTGCCGGAATCCGACCGTGTCGACGATGTTTCCCGACGACCCAGCGAGGACCCGCGACCCGTGTGACTCCACTGTTCGTCGTTTGGGCTCTTTCCGTGAACTGTGAGCGCGTCGCGATTTTTCCCTGCCGACGCGTAACGTTCCGTTTTCCGTTCCGCGACCCGTCGAGGCAAGTGAAACTTGCTACATGCTATTTTAAACCATTCGTATGCTATATTATTTATTTCCTATTAAATCGCTAAATAGAATCGAAAGAATTGGATTTCAAGTTAACCGTATAAGTTCCATTACACGTTTTATGATCCCGAACTTGAAACTTAATTTTGCATCTAATTATTTATACCTAGTAATCACCTGTAAATGATAGACCACATGATCACATTTGTTTGTAGCCATGATAACCCTTTTATCCAGTGTAAACCTATCGGACATCCATGTGCAACTTTAACCGGTTTAATTACAACTGTATCCATTGAACAGATTATACATGTCGTCGCTTCCATAGATCACTCAATACTTATTAACCTGGTTTTTAGCATTCACATCTATCATACTGTATTCGTATAGTGCTGACACCATCTGATAAACACAACTGATAACTGTACAGCTAATTAATTAAATCTGCTTTATTGCTTAACTTATTGCTTAGATTGTGTTGTTGATAACCATGCTTGATTATTTATAACCATGATTATGCTAGCAGTTTATGAGTACCCACATGTTATCTTTTACACCCTGGCCTGACTTGCTACACACATATTGATTGACCCGACATGGTACCGTACACTACTTGACTTGACCTGATGTACCATGGCTTGACCCGTTACCTGATCTTGTGTCTAATGCCAACAAACCTGACATGTAGTCCTCACGGACCGTTCCTGTTGTCTATCCAGACAAACCCGCTATTACCTGATCCTGTGTTGGCATTAGTTCTTGATTACTGAATACCTGACTTGAACACTTATAACTTGGGGGTATGGGGAAATCAATGATGAAACCTGACTTGTAACTCAACAGTTCGATACCTGTTCTGATCAGTCTTACGGGCTAGGCCAGCCCCGGAGTGATGATGCTGACATCACTCATCTGTACTTGCTACCTTCTACTGCCTAGCGGCAAGTCTCGGATTCAGCCCGAGAATCTTGACCGTGGTCCCGGACACTCACGGGATACTATTGAGTTACATCGATGATTCATCAAATTGATTTCAAAGACCTTAGAGTAGAAAACCCAATAGACCAGTTTAGTTTACTCACTGCACACTGTCCTTCACTGCCCTGATTTATATTACTGTTACACATGCTTTATCACTCATGATTATATTTGCATTGCCTGTTACCCTGTTTATATGTATTACTTGATGACATGACGCGCTGACGTCTGGGTTTTGCATGGCCCAGATTCTGTACCGTTGCTGCAGTCCGAGCAGGAGTACTTCAGCCAGCAGGCTGAGCTGTGAGGTGTCGGTAGTAGTTAGTTCTTTATTTCCTGCATTTTATTCCTGATGTGAGCCCGCATTATGGGACATACATTCTAGTTATTTTGTATTGGATCTTTTACTTCCGCACTTTTATTATTCTGACTCATGTTATCTTGGCTTATGGACATGTATTAGATAGTTATATTTTGTTCTGGATATCTCTACAGCCGTAATGTGACTGTGGATAGATACTTCCTATCCACAGGTAGCATGGTTGGCTATGTCACGTGCCCAATTTAGCGTACTCTGGGAAGCGGTGCGTGACACATACCTATTTCCAAACTGAAGAATCATATGCATCTTTTAAACAGATACCTTGAGGGATGTTACGGATTTTCAAATGATATCTTTTCTTTAAAAACACCGTAGACCCTACTTTCAAAACTACGATTCGCATCTTTCAAAAACTGTTTGTATGGTTCGAGTGTGTATGTTAAATTAGATACTTATGCTTATAGTAAAGGCAGAATGTATTTGTAAAATTGACTTGACTAGGGATATAAATGCGATGAAAAGAATATATGAAGTGATATGATGATTTGGTGATATGTTGGTATACGGATGAGAGTCGATTGAGATGATTGATTGCCGGTCCCCCTGATATGAGATTTTATGGATGAGACCTGGGACATAGTTGTAAAAATATATATATAATATCGTGAATCATGTGTGATATGTTGTACGAGACATTAGGTCCGTATTCCTCATTGTCGCATAGGTTGATAGGATCCCTGATAGCTTAATGCCGCCGTACGATGATTTTCCGTACGTGATGAGTTTGACTTGAGGTATGATCCATACCCTTGACTATAGGATGTCGTACGATGGATTATACCGTACATGATGTTGTGTAACACCTGAGTCTGTGTTTAGTAGTAATTGCGTGTTAATGTGGGGTCTTTTGGTAAAAAGTTTACCAAAACAGGTTCTAGTGATCTATCTAGTTTTATGGTTATCTTGTAGGATGTTATCTCGACCACACACCAGCATATAGCCACCAAAACAGCACATTTCAACCCCACATATCAGCCCATTTCAACAACATCACATCAGCCAAAGACAAATCAGCCACATATCATCATTTCAGCCACCAAAAGTCCATTTCACCAACACCTATACCCCTAGCTCAGCCGTAACTACATCAAAAGCAGCACCAACATCACATCAGCCCAAAATTCTGCCCAATTTCAGCCTTAAGGTCAGCAATTGCTGCTGCAACAGCCACCTAACCCCATGAAAAACAGCAGCAGCATCACATCATACCAGCCCATATTCAACACACAACACCACACTCCACCACAAATACTTCAACATCTTCTCCACCTGCTGCTACTGCTTCAAAACAGCAACACTAGCAAAAGAACAGCATCAGCTAGCAGCATCAGCAACAACAAGATCAACAACAACAATTCAGCTCTGTTCCAGCCAAGTTTTGCAACACCAGGAGCTTTAGCAACAGCACACACTCCCTCCTTCTCCTCCTTCTCCTTGTTCGTGAGATTCCTAGGGGGTATATTTCCTAAACTCTGTCCATGTTGCTAGAATATGAGTTGTTAGCTAATTAGTGTTAGAATTGTGTGGTGATATTAGGATCTGCTATTAAAAGGTACTTGTTCTAGATTAGCAAACAAGACTAGATTAGTATGCAGGGTTTTCTGGAGTTTTGTGTGGGACCCGAACCCCTCTGGCCGGAGGATGGCCGGCGGCCTCCTCTTCCCTGACCGGCGACGCCGGCCACCTGTGTGAGAGAGTGTGTGTGTTTGTGTGTAGGGGTGTCTGTGGGTATTTTACTGAGGTTGGCATTGTTTGCTTGTTAAGTTTTCACCTGAGACCAAATCTGGAGTTGTGTAGCCATATTATTGTGATTTTGGTGGACTTTGATGCTAACTTGGGTGATTTTGTGGAGAACATGGAATTTCAGGGTGTTTAAAGTTAAGATAACCCTAGGTATGCTGTTGGTATCACTTGTTTCCTGTTTAACCTACCTAGTTCCGTAAAATACCCCTTTGTGCACACTTGGTGCTTTAACTAGCCTTCTTGGATATTTAAAATCTGCTATACTTAGGGTGATATTTTAAATAAGCAAACATATACATTAGGATATAAACTGTATTAGGACCATAAGGTAGCAACCTGGACCCATTTCGCCGGATTTGGGCCGGCCTGACCCCTCTTGCCACCGGCCCAATAGGGTAGGATTGCCCTGGGTTTTTTTTGGGTATGTAGTGTCTGTAGGTTAGGTTATGTGTTTGGTCTTGTTTATTTCCCTTGTTTTTGTTCCAGATGAAATCTGGAGCTAATAACGTGTTTCCGATGTTTCAAGTCTCGTGCGACACGCGCGTGATACGCGTGGTTCTGTGGCGCGCTGCGCGACACAGCGCGTCGGCGTAGGTTCTGGTGGGTTTGTGCGCGTCGCGTCGTGTCGTGTGCACGCGCGTTTAGTTTCACACACGCTTATCCTTTTTATAGATATATCGTGTTTTGCAGGATTTTTCCTTATATGGTGACTTTTGTAAATGCTAGGTTCACCGGCAGGGACTTCGAGCGCAGCGGAGAAAGGGAAGCAGGTGGTCGGACATACCTAACACGGGATCACGGGTGAGTAGATTTAACATCTACGGGGGACGATCGTTTGGATGGCGCAAGTCGCCCGATAGATTTAGTAAACTGGAAAATCACTTGTGACATTAGAATAATAATACTAGCATGATAATTGCTACAATTAGATCAATATGTTATACCCATATACGCAAACTCATTTGTAGGACACATGCACCATTACCAGGTTTTTATATATAGCACGAGCACTATTCATGTGGACACACACCCTGGTAATTGCCATGTCACAACACTAGATAACTGCAAATCTGGAACATGTTAATTGCTTAGAATTGTACTATTGCAATAAATATTTAAAATGAAATCATAAGAATTGCTTTTCTCGTGCAAATGTATTAATTCACTTGCTCATGCTTAGTATAAATCATACATTGCAAATTGACACCTTATGCATTCATTATCATTGGCATGTGCACCATGATGATTTCATGAGATTTATGATATTTCTGGATTTCGGGAAAAGCCGCAAGATTTTCAAACTTACGATCTTTTAGATATAAAAGTTGCAGTTTTCTAGTGATGTAAAGTGTCGTCCACCATGAGTTTGCTGTGGTTTTCGAGATCCGTGTCGAGGAGTGGAGGAACCGTCACGGGTACATGGTGGGCCCGGTAAGGTACCCCGAGGCAAGAGGATCGCAGATGATGGCGTTGAGCCTGGCAGGGGACGGATTACCTACCGGTGACTTCATTTGGCACGGCGGATATCCAGAGGATACCGACCGTGGCCGCTAGATTGAGATTTGGATATTTGACATGGATCAGCCGGATGGCTGAGGCTAGAGATATTTGACATGGATATATGAGATTTAGACAGATTTGAGGTGTCGTTGCTGGATACGGATTTTATTGATTTCATGGATATTATGCTGATGTTTAAAAGAAGTTTTTCAAAACAAATGAAGGAACAATTTTTATACCTTCATGATGAAATCCTGAGTTGACTCATGTGGCATACATACCTGTTATTACACCCATGTGACATGCTGGTTAGAACCCTGATGATGCATACATACCTGCTAGTACATATAGCCATACCTGTTTTAGAGATGCTAGGATACTTGTGTGCATGCATACGATAGCCTTAGTAAATGTTATTTTTTACTCATGAGCTGGCAACTCACCCCTGTTGTGCCCCAGCTTTTCTGCAGGTCCGTTCCGTCAGCACTGTAGCGGCGGACACTTTTGCTCATTTTGCCCTTTTTGCTTGGACTCGAGGCTTTTGCTCATAGGTGGGTTGTTATCATTTTGTACCACCTTATATATGCTCATTGTATCTAGAGTACTCCATCTACTGCTACTACTACTGCTGCTGCCACTGCTACTACTACTATTTCAGCTGTACCAGTTATTTGGAGTACTGTATATTGACCTAGAGACGAGGTTGTGAGACTTGGGGATTTTATGATATGTTATTTGGGGTCGAGCTCACTTGAGTCGACATGTTATTTTACCCATGCTTCATACTTATTTATGTATATTGTTGTTTTACATTGCGTGGGATTTGTGACCGCCTTGAGGTGAAGAGCTAGCTCCCGCTTGGGGATGCCATATTCATGTTATTTATTTTTCGGTTTTGCGCCCGTTTGGGGCCTGGTTTACAAAGGAAATTCTGCAGGAATTTTGGAAAGAGGAAGGTTATTTTAAAAAGGGACTTGATGTGGATTAATGGTGAAAAATGTTTTAAATAAATTGGTTTTCTTTCACTCAAATTCTTAATTGGGTTTTGTATTCTGGGCTTCGGCTTACTTATTTTACGGACGTCTTGAGACGTTTCGTAACTTAAGTGCTGGTCGCGTTCCGTACCTTGCGGTTCGTGACAAAGTTGGTATCAGAGCGATAGGTTTCACCTTTCCGAGTGTAGGATGACCCTTAGTAGATGGAGTAAGTGACTTAAGCAGGGTAGCGTAGCGTACGTATGTCCGCGGCATACTTGCGATGCGGTACTCCGCCTAGGTGACTTTAGGATATACTTGCTTGAAATTCCTTCTTCAATTCCGTGTATCCTACGATCTTATTGCACCGATCTTATTTTCCTATTCCTGTACCAGCTACTATGCCGCCGAAGACTACCAGAGCGCAGAGGGCTGCCGCCCGAGACGAGATTCGTGCTGGCTCGTCCGAGACTAGGACTGAGCAGGGTAGTATGCTTACAGCGCAGGGACAAAATGATCTGCCTTCCCCAGGCCGTGTGGATAGGCTGGAGACTGGTATGGAGGAGCTGCGACAGATGATGGGGAGTATGCATGAGCTACGTCAGATGGTGGGATCCTTCGTTGCGGCCAGTCATGCACCAAGGCCGGAGAACGTACCCACTACATTCCAGACTACTATGATACATGCTCCTACTACTACCACCGTGACCATTCCGGTTTCGCTATAGGAGTTCATGAGGCTGAGACCTCTAGTCTTCACGGGTACCGATGTAGCAGAGGACCCGCAGACGTTCCTTGACAGTTTGGCCAGAATCTGCCGCTCGTTGAGGTGTTCTGATGACAGATGGGTAGAGCTGGCGAGTTTCCGACTAGAGGGCCTCGCACAGATATGGTGGGAGTCAGTTCTGAGAGGTCGAGCTGCAGGTCTACCGTCCATGACCTGGACCGAGTTCACAACAGTTTTTCTAGCCCGTTTCCTTCCGGAAAGCATTCGTGACGCCAGAGCTCGTAGTTTTGAGACCTTGATCAAGACACCAGGGATGACGGTGTCTGAGTATGACGTCCAGTTTACACAGTTGTCCCGATATGCTCCGTATCTGGTGGATACCGAAGCGAAGAGGGTGAAAAGGTTCATACAGGGACTGGATGCCCAACTATATCTTCCCATTGGAGCCCAGCAATTCGACACTTATTCAGCGGCTATGGATACGGCATTGCGGATGGAGGCACGTATTTCAGCAACTTCAGCTGTTACCGGGCCGAAGAGGATTCGTACTGGCATGTCAGATCAGAGACAGCATGCCAGATTCCTTACGAGAGATAGGGCCGGCAGAGGGTTTGGACGCGGTCAGCTGTATGGATCGTATACACAGGGACAGCAGTCGTCGCCAGGATGCTTTAGGTGCGGGAGTCTGCACCATCGTATTAGGGATTGTCCAGTGAGACGACAGGGAGCAGCGACAGTTCCGCATGTGACCCTGCCACCATCACCGCCCCCTCCTCAGAGAGCTTTACTTCCTGCCACAAGCAATGCTCCACGTCAGCTAGGTGCAACCAGAGGCCGTGGACGCGGCGGACCGATCCAGAGAGGACGAGGAGGCAGAGGTCGAGGCCAAGGACAGCCCGCTATCAGTGGAGGACAGGCCCGAGTGTTCGCTTTGACACAGCAGGATGTGCAGGCATCCAACGCCGTTGTGACAGGTACCTTGCCAGTTTGTTCTTTCGATGCACGGGTATTATTCGACCCAGGTTCCACACATTCGTATGTCTCTTCACACTTTGCACCGATGATGGGTCGTGAGTCGTCGTCGTTAGATCAGCCACTTGTTGTGACCACTCCTGTGGGAGAGTCATTTGTTGCTTGGCACGTGTTCCGATCCTGTACCGTCCGTATTGGCGAGCGAGAGCTGCCTGTCGACTTTATCCATCTTGAGATGTTGGACTTCGACGTCCTTTTGGGCATGGATTGGTTAGCCACGTGCTATGCGTCTGTGGACTGCCGCGAGAAGACAATTAGATTTTGTTTTCCCGGCGAGTCGGTTTTTGTTGTGAAGGGGGACCGTGGTGCCACCCCTCACATGTTGATTTCTTCTCTTCGCGCTGTTCAGCTGTTGAGAAAGGGATGTCAGGGATTCTTGGCTTATGTCAGTGATACTAGAGCTACAGATGTTCCGTTGGACCAGGTCCCGGTTGTTTGTGAGTTCCCTGATGTTTTCCCTGATGAGCTTCCTGGACTGCCGCCTGAGCGCGATGTCGAGTTCTGTATTGATTTGATTCCCGGCTCGGGGCCTATTTTTATACCGCCTTATCGGATGGCCCCGGTGGAACTTAGTGAATTGAAGGTTCAGCTGCAAGATTTGTTAGATAAGGGCCTTATTCGACCTAGCGTTTCTCCATGGGGGTGCTCCGGTCCTGTTTGTCAAGAAGAAGGACGGAAGTCTGCGCTTATGTATCGACTACCGCCAGCTGAACAAGGTTACCGTACGGAACAGATATACGTTGCCACGCATTGATGATTTGTTCGACCAGCTTCAGGGTGCGGGTTATTTTTCTAGGATCGACTTGCGATCGGGATACCATCAGCTGCGAGTCCGACATGGGGATGTACCGAAGACAGCCTTCCGTACACGCTATGGCCACTATGAATTTCTGGTGATGTCGTTCGGACTCACCAACGCCCCAGCTGCATTCATGGATTTGATGAACCGTAGATTCAGGCCGTATCTTGACCTGTTCATCATCGTGTTCATCGACGATATTTTGGTGTATTCCCGGAGCCGAGAAGAGCATGAGCAGCATTTGCGGATGACTTTGCTGACCTTGAGGGAGCACCAGCTCTTCGCAAAATTTTCCAAGTGTGCATTCTGGTTGGACAGCGTCGGATTCTTGGGTCATGTGATTACGAGAGACGGCATATGTATGGACCCGAAGAAGATCGAGGCCGTCCAGCAGTGGCCCAGACCGACATCGGTTACGGAGATCCGTAGTTTTCTAGGCCTTGCAGGCTACTACAGGCGATTTGTACAGGGTTTCTCCCGTATTGCTGCACCTTTGACCGGTTTGACCCGGAAGGGAGTTCCTTTCGTTTGGACGGAGGAGTGCGAGCACAGTTTTCAGCAGCTACGGACCTGTTTGACTACGGCACTGGTATTATCATTGCCTTCAGGATCAGGCGGATTTGTGGTTTATTGTGACGCTTCGCGGGTGGGGCTAGGATGTGTATTGATGAAACATGACAGGGTGATCGCGTATGCTTCGCGGCAACTGAAGAAACATGAACAGAACTATCCCACTCACGATTTGGAGATGGCTGCAGTGGTCTTTACACTTAAGATCTGGCGACATTACCTATACGGCGAGTCATGCCAGATATTCACTGACCACAAGAGCTTAAAATATATATTTCAGCAGCGAGACCTAAATCTGAGACAACGTCGTTGGATGGAACTGGTAAAAGATTACGACTGTGAGATCTTATACCACCCGGGCAAGGCAAATATAGTAGCGGATGCTCTGAGCAGGAGGCCCGGGGGTAATCTATCTTATATGTGCGCAGTGCAGAGGCAGTCGTCAGCAGATTGGCAGATTTTATGCGACAGCCGAGTTAAGTTCGAGTTCACTCCGACAGGGGGACAACTTGCGCATGTTCATGCACGTCCGCAGTTACTTGACCGTATTCGAGAGGTACAACCCAGTGATGACCGACTCTCAGAGATCATGGAACAGATTAGACAGGGCAGAGATTCCGAGTTCATGATCGACGATCAGGGAGTACTATGATTTGGGACTCGATTGTGCGTACCAGATTCCGAGGGGCTGCGGCGTGAGATTCTTGACGAAGCGCATAGATCTACATACAACGTTCATCCAGGTTCCACTAAGATGTACCGTGATTTGAGAGATGTCTATTGGTGGGACGGGATGAAGAGGGATGTCACCGACTTCGTATCAAGATGCCTGACTTGTCAGCAAGTCAAGGCCGAGCACCAGAGGCCAGCAGGAGAGTTGCAGCCTTTGCCCATTTCAGAGTGGAAATGGGAGCAGATTTCGATGGACTTTGTTGTGGGTCTACCCAGGACCAGTCGAGGGTATGACTCCATTTGGGTGATCGTGGATCGATTGACGAAAGCGGCTCACTTCCTGCCAGCGAAGACCACTTTCAGCTTCGCTCAGTATGCCCAGCTTTACATCGACGAGATCGTACGATTGCATGGCGTACCGACTTGTATCGTGTCAGATCGAGGCACCCAATTTACCAGTCGGCTATGGCAGAGACTTCAGGAGGCATTGGGCACTCGTTTGAGTTTCAGCACAGCATTTCATCCGCAGACCGACGGACAATCAGAGCGGACCATTCAGACTCTCGAGGACATGCTTCGAGCATGTGTTTTAGACTTCGGAGGTAGCTGGGTCATTTACCTTTAGTGGAGTTCTCCTACAACAACAGCTTCCAGAATACTATTCAGATGGCACCTTTCGAGGCATTGTATGGAAGGAGATGCAGATCGCCCGTCTGTTGGACTGAGCTGAGCGAGAGCAGTATTTTTGGGCCACAGGTCGTGCAGGAGACGACCGAGAAAGTGCAGCTGATTCGAGACCGGATGAGAGCAGCTCAGAGCAGGCAGAAATCGTATGCAGATAGGCACCGTCGCAGATTAGAGTTCGCGGTTGGCGATCATGTCTTTCTGAGGGTCTCTCCGATGAAGGGCGTGATGCGATTTGGGCGAAAGGGAAAGCTTAGCCCTAGATTCGTAGGTCCCTTCGAGATTCTCGAGCGCATCGGCGCAGTTGCATATCGTTTGGCGCTTCCACCCAGCTTTTCAGATGTTCACCCCGTCTTCCACGTGTCAATGCTACGCAGATATCTTCATGACCCTTCCCACACGATTCAGCATCAGACCGTTCAACTTGAGCCCGACCTTTCGTTCACCGTGCAGCCAGTTGAGATATTAGATCGGCAGGTGAAGAAACTTCGATCAAAAGTCCTGCCGTCGGTAAGGGTTCTTTGGCGCAGCCCGAATGGTGAGGAGATCACTTGGGAGGCCGAGGGAGAGATGCGGAAGAAATTCCCTTATCTTTTTTTGAAGGTGCGCGTAGTTGCATATTTTAAAATTCGGGGACGAATTTTCTTAAGGGGGGAAGACAGTAACACCTGAGTCTGTGTTAAGTAGTAATTGCGTGTTAATGTGGGGTCTTTTGGTAAAAAGTTTACCAAAACAGGTTCTAGTGATCTATCTAGTTTTATGGTTATCTTGTAGGATGTTATCTCGACCACACACCAGCATATAGCCACCAAAACAGCACATTTCAACCCCACATATCAGCCCATTTCAACAACATCACATCAGCCAAAGACAAATCAGCCACATATCATCATTTCAGCCACCAAAAGTCCATTTCACCAACACCTATAACCCCTAGCTCAGCCGTAACTACATCAAAAGCAGCACCAACATCACATCAGCCCCAAATTCTGCCCAATTTCAGCCTTAAGGTCAGCAATTGCTGCTGCAACAGCCACCTAACCCCATGAAAAACAGCAGCAGCATCACATCATACCAGCCCATATTCAACACACAACACCACACTCCACCACAAATACTTCAACATCTTCTCCACCTGCTGCTACTGCTTCAAAACAGCAACACTAGCAAAAGAACAGCATCAGCTAGCAGCATCAGCAACAACAAGATCAACAACAACAATTCAGCTCTGTTCCAGCCAAGTTTTGCAACACCAGGAGCTTTAGCAACAACACACACTCCCTCCTTCTCCTCCTTCTCCTTGTTCGTGAGATTCCTAGGGGGTATATTTCCTAAACTCTGTCCATGTTGCTAGAATATGAGTTGTTAGCTAATTAGTGTAGAATTGTGTGGTGATATTAGTATCTGCTATTAAAAGGTACTTGTTGTAGATTAGCAAACAAGACTAGATTAGTATGCAGGGTTTTTTGGAGTTTTGTGTGGGACCCGAACCCCTCTGGCCGGAGGATGGCCGGCGGCCTCCTCTTCCCTGACCGGCGACGCCGGCCACCTGTGTGAGAGAGTGTGCGTGTTTGTGTGTAGGGGTGTCTGTGGGTATTTTCCTGAGGTTGGCATTGTTTACTTGTTATGTTTTCACCTGAGACCAAATCTGGAGTTGTGTAGCCATATTATTGTGATTTTGGTGGACTTTGATGCTAACTTGGGTGATTTTGTGGAGAACATGGAATTTCAGGGTGTTTAAAGTTATGATAACCCTAGGTATGCTGTTGGTATCACTTGTTTCCTGTTTAACCTACCTAGTTCCTTAAAATACCCCTTTGTGCACACTTGGTGCTTTAACTAGCCTTCTTGGATATTTAAAATCTGCTATACTTAGGGTGATATTTTAAATAAGCAAACATATACATTAGGATATAAACTGTATTAGGACCATTAGGTAGCAACCTGGACCCATTTCGCCGGATTTGGGCCGGCCTGACCCCTCTTGCCACCGGCCCAATAGGGTAGGATTGCCCTGGGTTTTTTTTGGGTATGTAGTGTCTGTAGGTTAGGTTATGTGTTTGGTCTTGTTTATTTCCCTTGTTTTTGTTCCAGATGAAATCTGGAGCTAATAACGTGTTTCCGATGTTTCAAGTCTCGTGCGACACGCGCGTGATACGCGTGGTTCTGTGGCGCGCTGCGCGACACAGCGCGTCGGCGTAGGTTCTGGTGGGTTTGTGCGCGTCGCGTCGTGTCGTGTGCACGCGCGTTTAGTTTCACGCACGCGTATCCTTTTTATAGATATATCGTGTTTTGCAGGATTTTTCCTTATATGGTGACTTTTGTAAATGCTAGGTTCACCGGCAGGGACTTCGAGCGCAGCGGAGAAAGGGAAGCAGGTGGTCGGACATACCTAACACGGGATCACGGGTGAGTAGATTTAACATCTACGGGGGACGATCGTTTGGATGGCGCAAGTCGCCCGATAGATTTAGTAAACTGGAAAATAGTAAACTGGATAATCACTTGTGACATTAGAATAATAATACTGGCATGATAATTGCTGCAATTAGATCAATATGTTATACCCATATACGCAAACTCATTTGTAGGACACATGCACCATTACCAGGTTTTTATATGTAGTACGAGCACTATTCATGTGGACACACACCCTGGTAATTGCCATGTCACAACACTAGATAACTGCAAATCTGGAACATGTTAATTGCTTAGAATTGTACTATTGCAATAAATATTTAAAATGAAATCATAAGAATTGCTTTTCTCGTGCAAATGTATTAATTCACTTGCTCATGCTTAGTATAAATCATACATTGCAAATTGACACCTTATGCATTCATTATCATTGGCATGTGCACCATGATGATTTCATGAGATTTATGATATTTCTGGATTTCGGGAAAAACCGCAAGATTTTCAAACTTACGATCTTTTAGATATAAAAGTTGCGGTTTTCTAGTGATGTAAAGTATCGTCCACCATGAGTTTGCTGTGGTTTTCGAGATCCGTGTCGAGGAGTGGAGGAACCGTCATGGGTACATGGTGGGCCCGGTAAGGTATCCCGAGGTAAGAGGATCGCAGATGATGGCGTTGAGCCTGGCAGGGGACGGATTACCTACCGGTGACTTCATTTGGCATGGCGGATATCCAGAGGATACCGACCGTGGCCGCTAGATTGAGATTTGGATATTTGACATGGATCGGCCGGATGGCTGAGGTTAGAGATATTTGACATGGATATATGAGATTTAGACAGATTTGAGGTGTCGTTGCTGGACACGGATTTTATTGATTTCATGGATATTATGCTGATGTTTAAAATAAGTTTTTCAAAACAAATGAAGGAACAATTTTTATACCTTCATGATGAAATCCTGAGTTGACTCATGTGGCATACATACCTGTTATTACACCCATGTGACATGCTGGTTAGAACCCTGATGATGCATACATACCTGCTAGTACATATAGTCATACCTGTTTTAGAGATGCTAGGATACTTGTGTGCATGCATACGATAGCCTTAGTAAATGTTATTTATTACTCACGAGCTGGCAACTCACCCCCGTTGTGCCCCAGCTTTTCTGCAGGTCCGTTCCGTCAGCACTGTAGCGGCAGACACTTTTGCTCATTTTGCCCTTTTTGCTTGGACTCGAGGCTTTTGCTCATAGGTAGGTTGTTATCATTTTGTACCACCTTATATATGCTCATTGTATCTAGAGTACTCCATCTACTGCTACTACTACTGCTGCTGCCACTGCTACTACTGCTGCTGCCACTGTACCAGTTATTTGGATTACTGTATATTGACCTAGAGACGAGGTTGTGAGACTTGGGGATTTTATGATATGTTATTTAGGGTCGAGCTCACTTGAGTCGACATGTTATTTTACCCATGCTTCATACTTATTTATGTATATTGTTGTTTTACATTGCGTGGGATTTGTGACCGCCTTGAGGCGAAGAGCTAGCTCCCGCTTGGGGATGCCATATTCATGTTATTTATTTTTCAGTTTTGCGCCCGTTTGGGGCCTGGTTTACAAAGGAAATTCTGCAGGAATTTTGGAAAGAGGAAGGTTATTTTAAAAAGGGACTTGATGTGGATTAATGGTGAAAAATGTTTTAAATAAATTGGTTTTATTTCACTCAAATTCTTAATTGGGTTTTGTATTCTGGGCTTCGGCTTACTTATTTTACGGACGTCTTGAGACGTTTCGTAACTTAAGTGCCGGTCGCGTTCCGTACCTTGCGGGTCGTGACATGTTGTGAGGCTGGTTGCCGATTGATAGATTCACCGACTCGGTCATGTTAGATACGTATACCCGTCAGCATTTGTACATGATTTACCTTATGCTGCCTTCATGTTATTCGCATTGTATTTCTTATACCTGTGATAGTACACCTGCACAATTATCGATGATGCATATGTTATACGTACATAGATTGTAGCCTCACACACTTCATCATCAATAATTGCCATGTCACTACACAGTAGGATTGCTGCATCATGATATGACTCTTCACATAACATGCTTGCGTATATACCACTTGTACATCCATATTGGTGCACATATACATTGATACATCCACATTTGCGCACATACACATTTGTATATCCATATTGGTGCACACATACATTGGTACATCCATACTTGCGCATATACACATTGCATACCCATATTGGCGCATATATACATTGGTACCTCTATACTTGCGCACATACATATTGTATCTACATAGATAACTAGTTTTATTGGGAAATTGGGAACTGCATGTTATATTTTAAAAACTGGAATCATTTAAAAGAGAGGTTTTCCCTTAATATGTCATATCACTGTTCCATGTTGCATGATATACGAATATGCTTACATTTCTATTATATGTCACATACATCATGCTCTATGATTTTACGCATTGAGATATGCTGTTTTCATGAGATTTCTGGATTTGAGAACCGTGGTCATTTTAAAACAAAGTATGTATTGTTTTAAAAACCCAGTTTCTCTTGATATGATATTTCAGTGCGTCCACCATACGTTTTCTCGGTTCTGAGACGTGTGATATGTGAAACCCGATTCGAGGAGTGGACGAGGCCGATTACGGGTACATGGTAGACCCGGTATGGTACCCCGGGGCGAGAACGGATCTGCTGTGCAGTAGACGGTGAGCCTGGCAGAGGGACCACTACCTACCGGTGATAGTATTTAGGCTCGGCGGATATCCGGAGGATACCGACCGGTGTCGAGAGATGTTATGGTCCGATCTGGACTGATGGAGCCCGTGGGCCGATCCGGACTGACGGAGCCCGATATATGAGGATTTACGTGTCGATGCTGGACACGGGTTTCATGATGTTTTCGGGTGTCGATGTTGGACACCCAGGTTCCATGATTTTGATGTGTCGCGAGGGACACCGTTGATTTATATTCTCATACTTTCATGCACACTCTTTTATGATATTTACGTGCATACAGATATTGATTATATGGTTGGACGAGATCCACATGCATACATACATTGATTATGGTTGGACGAGATCCACATACATACATACATTGATTATATTGTTGGATGATAACCACATGCTGATTGACATTGGTATTAGTGTTGGCACATATACAGACCCGGTCATCCTAGATATCATAGTATTACCTGTATGATATAGTTGACCTAGGAGTCGTTGTTTATTCGATTTCTACTTGTAGATATTTTTCTACTCACGAGGTTGCAACTCACCCCCGTTGTGCCATAGTTCTTGCAGATTGACCGCATGGATCCGTAGCGGCATCGCTGGCACATAGCTTCATTTGGGTGTTTTGTTTTGGTAGGTGGGACATTTGTATTGTACCTACTCTTATATTATATTTCATATTGTATCAAGTAAACTCCATCAATCAAAATTAGTAAATTTTATAAGTAATGAGACTTAGTGATATTGTGGTTGTGAGACTTAGAGCGAGGGGTTTTCCGCTACTTGTGGTTTTGATGTCTTGCTTATTTATTTATCTTTTGCGGTGAACTTCGCCATTGAGCATCGTATACTTACTTATACTGTCTTGCGTGGTTGTGATCCGCCGTTTGGCGAAGAGCTAGCTCCCACTTGGGTATGCCTTTATCATTATTTTGTATTTGTGGTTTTGGAGCAAAATATACAAAGGAGGTGCTGCCCAAATTTTTAAAAGACAAAACACGTTTTCAAACTAGCAAATTTCATATGCATTTTCATGTTCCTTTTCTATGCATTAAGAAAACTTGATTTCATTATACCTTTATTTCAAAACTTCACCTCTTTTATTTTCTTAAAAAGGTTTAGATTTCTGGGTTTCAACTTACTTGAATTACGTTACGCCTTTAGACGTTGCGTGATTTAAGTGCTGGTCACGAGGTAATATTTCGGGTCGTGACAAAGTTGGAATCAGAGCGCTAGGTTTAACCTTGGTTCGAGTCTATGTTTGATTATGCGGAGTGTAGGGTGGGTATGTATTTCGGAACCTAGGCTTGACCTTACGGAACTTAGACTTGAACGGGGGGGTATTAGACCCGAACTTTCGTTTCATAGGCTGACCCTGATTGATGGAGTAGGTAGCTTGTGTAGAGTGACGTACCGTACGTATGTTCCGTGACATATTTATAATACGATACTCCACTTAAGAAACCTTAGGATGTACATATTTTTGAGACTTATGATTCTCTTCATACCCATGATTATACATCCATTTGAGATCCTCAATTCTACTAGTTTCCATGATCATACTTTCATTGATGCTGTTCCTTCTTATAATCATGTATCCATTCGGGATCTGTCGTTTCCTTTCTTGCCGTTGATCTGCTCTCTTCGATACTCGATTGAGGTTCCTGTCACCATGGTTTGAGCGCAATTTGGGCTGCTGCTAGTGTTGCGGTCAGGGCGAACTCGTCTGGTACGAGGGCTGACCATTGTGTTTCCTGGTGACATGGGAACGTCTTGATGTAGTGTTGTGTCGTGACCTCCTTTTGAGGCGAGTGTTTGGTTTTGCACCGGATGATCGGGCCACTGTTAGAGGCTGCCTGTTGTGAGTGGACTGTCGATGTACAGCCTACCTCAGAGATTATGAAGTCGCCTACCATGCAGACAGATGACCCAGCTGTTGCTGAGATTGATGGGATGTCGCTTCCAGAGCTTACGAGCTGAGATCGCTGGAGCTCCCAGGCAGAGGTGCAACAGATGATAGCTAGTCTATCCTGATTTGGGAGACGAAGGTGATTCATCAGATTGATGCGCCGACGCAGGCCCAGTTGAATTGAAGATTTTCAGAGTGGGGAGTCTTACTCAGATCTAGAGCAGACCGATCTAGAGATGACCGTTGATGTATCGCCTTTCCTGGAGGATTGAGGCATTTTTTAGCATGTGGACGAAGGGTATTCGCATGTTGCCTAGGCGAAGTTAAAAAGTTCGAACGAATGTCAGAAAACCCATTTTTTCCAAGTTTAAAGTGTTCGGAGGAACATGCAAGTGATTCTGTGGACCCTCTAGAAGAATGAAACCCTAACTCGACATGATGACCATGGAACCGCTTTTGAACCTTAGGAGTTTGCGGCAGTTTAGCGGTGCCATTAGTGAGGCTTGGGTTTGCCCTTCTAGGCTGGTCTAGAGGTACTGTGATATGTACCAGATATTTAGACTGTGCTCAGATGTTGAGCTTTCGGGAAATTTTGGGACTTTGATGACTCGATCGAAAAGTTTGACGTCATCCAGATATCATATGATAAGAGACCAGTAAGCTGACCAGCTTCGGATAGAGGACCTCACCCAGATGTGTTGTGAGTTGATCAAGGACGGACGAGTATTGAGTATTCCTCTGATGGTTGGGACGAGTTCCCGAGGACGTGTTCGGCCAGATATCTTCTACAGAGTGATGAAGATACCGAGTTCATGACTTCGAGTCCGTATATGAGAATCCGGATTGACCATGGCCGAGAACAGATGCAGTGCGCAGATAGCATGGCATGACGTCATAGTGGACGATGATACAGACGAGTGGAACCAGAGGTTCGTGCGAGACGCTGACGAGCTGTTGTTACACCCCGTCGAGATTAGAGATCTGATATCCATACAGAGGCGTTGGGATATGGCCAATTCCTAAGGAAATGTTGTGGTGAGAACGCAGATGTCCAGAAAGCGAGAAAAGATTATGTGAGAGTACCGGCCTCCGTACAGTTCGGCATAGGCGAGATCGAAAGAGACCTTGAGCAGGATTCCTTCCAGGACACTGCTGCAATGAGATTCGCATCGAGGATCAGATGTGTTATGAGTATTTAGAGGGCCAGAGGCCAACGCCAGTAACGTGCTGCTTTACGAGTGGTCATGATTATTGGCCGAGAGATGACTAGAGAAGTGCTAGAGCGGAATCGTCCCCGTTAGCACACATGACTGGGCCGATGAGCCGATGGATTGCGAGATTGGTAATCCACAGAGAGAATGAGGACCCAGAGAAAGAGGACGCCAGACCGTGAGCAGGAGGCAAGCGGATGTTCTTGCTCTGCCAGTTTTAGGCGCACCAGTACTTTTTTCGACATTGTAGGAGGTGTATCTCAATGTAATTTGTTGCGATTTGCGTTATGATTAGAGTATCACGCTCATGTCGCTTGGATTTGAGTTTTGATGATTGAGCTTTCATGATATTGTTTTCGTGCACCATGGCTGCACCTGGGGGTATTTACATTTTTGGGCATAGTTATTGGGCTGGATATATATTTTATACACCGTTGTGTTGATTGCGATTTGTGCATACCTATTGCGTTTGATGTCGATTTTGTACCTTCCTAGCATGTGTTTATGATTTCTTGGATTTCATATGGATGATGTGATTTTTGCACATGGTATAGCTCACATGTGCTTGTAGTGCATTGATACGGATTTGTGCTCGTAGTTGCACACATTTTTGATTTATACACCTTGGTACACTCGGTGTCATTCTTATACACATTTGAGTTATCAATGTGATTTTCGTGCATTGGTTGCACCGTACTTGTATTTCGCGCATTTGATGCACCAGATTTGAGATTTTCGTGCACAATAGATACACCAGATATTGTTGTCGTGCACACCCGTTGCAGTGGACAGATGCTTTTGTGCACACCCGTTGCACTTAGTTTTTCTTTGTGCGTATCGTGGCACCTGTATTTGGATTTGATTTCCATGCGCACCAGACGCATATGATTGTTGGATACGCCTTTTAAGGCTGATTTTGTTTTTGAGCACTTTGTTTTCTTGATGGGCACCATATTATATAGTGGTCGAATAGGACTGATATGAGGACAGTACCTGAGTATTTTGCATGCATTAAAAAGTTACCAAGAGGTTTTCAAAAAGGAGCTATAGTCTCGCTATTTCCTACGTGTCCGTGAGCGACATGAACGTTTATAAAGGAACACCTTGTTGGAATATTTCAAAAAGTACGGAACGTATATTTGAGCAAAACATATATGAAACTATATTTACTATTTTACAAATGAGCGTCCGTCACTTATGCCGTGAGTTACGCATCACACGGCGATTCAGAAAGGATTTTGCATGTATTTTATTCAAATTTTGGAGTTTTCCAAGGATGCGTATCATATACGTATTATAGTACTTCACTAGTGTACATTGGATTTCTGTAGTGGATTTCGAGAATTTTATCTCCATTGTAACTCTGAGGATATGCGTGCAAATCCGAGAATTTGCGTGACGCTTTACGGAGTTCGATTTTGAGTTTCGTACTCGTTTTCATGCGCACTTAACGCGGTGTGTTATTTCTTTATCTTCCGTGATTTCGGAGCCCCGTTGATTTGAGATGATTGTTGAAATATTTTAGCTTTTGGGGGTTTAAATTTAAATTCGGGGACCGAATTTCTTTAAGTGGGGAAGAATGTAACATTTCAGAAAATATAAAATATTATTTTTGGAATTTAATATTAAAATGATATTTTTCCCGAAAACTGCCCGATTTGCGAAATTGGGGTTTTCGAAAAAGGGTATAAATATATACCGATAATTGTGAAATAAATGGAAATTAAAATTATTTATTCATTTAAAAATATATTTATTGGACTTGGCATTTTTATAATTAATTATATGCAAGTTTAAAATTTTACCCGATTAGTGCACTGCTAATCGCGATTAGGCCAAATCCGTGTTTTTACAGTTTTTCATGGTTAGTGCACAATGACATGTTCATTTGTGTTGTTTTATATTATGGTTGGGTTTTTGGGTGAGAAGAGAAAAGAAAAGAAAAGGAGAAAAGGGTTAAAGTTTAGAATGATTGGAGAGAGAGAAGGAGGGTGAGAATAAGAGAGAGTGAGAGTAGGAGAGAGAGAGGGCAGCCATTCTTTTCCCCCCCCCACCATTATTTTTCTTCTTCTTCTTCTTCATCACTTCCCTCCAACTTCAACCCTAGATCCACCTCAAAATACTCCTAAAATCCCTAAACCCCTTTCATTAAAGTTGATCCCCTCTTCACCCTCTACACTTTGGACCCATCAATGTTGGATTTTGAGGACTTGGGAGAGCTAGGGTTTTGCTTAGCTATATCCATGAGGTATAATTCATTTCCTTTAATGTAGTTTCTAGTTTCTTGCATTCTAATTAGTTAGAAATGGGGTTAAGATGTGGATTTGTGAACTTAGAAATTCCTAGAGAAGGGTTTGAGTGTTGTGTGGTTTGGGTGATGCCTAGTGGCTGTTACAAGACCCTAAAGACCCATTTTTTGACCTGGACCAGTGAACAAAACCCAAAATACGAACTTTAGATTCGTCGATATTGAAAATTTGACGATTTGTGAGGGTATTTGGAGATCTGGAGTGACCCGAGACAACCATTGAATATGTTCCCATGACCATGAGACGTGCAGGCAACCATGGACCGCCCCCCTGAAACCTGAGCCCCTACCCCTACTTTCTGGCTACAGATTTATTCATATGGGCCACAATTTGCGGCCATTTCGGGAGGAAATGCGTTGAATTTTGGTTGGTGAGTCCCTTAGGTGATATCTAGAGCAACCCTATATGCAAATTGGCTAGTTTGACCCGAGTCAAAATCTGGGAGCGCTTTGGTGTGTTTTTGGCTATGTTTTCCGTATTCTGAAATTTGGATTTTAGTATTTGATATTGTATTTGGTTGTTGGATGTTTGTACATCAACAACTAGGGATAATTGGTTGGTTTTGCATGCGTGGACTATAGGTTGTAACCTATTGACGATCCGTGTGCCGTTTCGGTTTTCAGAACTTGATTTTAATACGCATTTGCGATTGTTTATTATTGTAGGTACCCTCGCGTGGATTCCGAGGCAACGGAGAATGGCGTCGTCGACTTCGGCAAGCAAGGAGCAAGGTGAGTAGATCTATATCTACGGGGGAAGTCGGGTGGATGGCGTATAGCACCCCCGCACACTTTGATGGAAACCGATTTATATATAGATTATGGTTAATGAAACCTTTAATAGAAAACTATAGATAGAGTAAAGAGGTATTTAGAGAACCATATTAGAAACTAAGGATAGTTAGAAGTGATATGATACGACTAGTATGTGATGACGGAACTTGAGGATGATATTTGACGATATTGCCGTTTAGGGTACTATAGGACTAGATAGTCGACGTAGGTGTGTCATCCGAACCATACCTATTTCCTAAATGAAGAATCGTATGCATCTTTTAAACAGATACCTTGAGGGATGCTGCGGATTTTCAACTGATATCTTTTCTTTAAAAACACTGTAGCCCCTACTTTCAAATCTACGATTCGCATCTTTCAAAAACTGTTTGTATGGTTCGAGTGTGTGTGTTAAATTAGATACTTATGCTTATAGTAAATGCAGAATGTATTTGCAAAATTGACTTGACGAGGGATATAAATGCGATGAAAAGAATATATGAAGTGATATGATGATTTGGTGATATGTTGGTATACGGATGCGAGTCGATTGAGATGATTAATTGCCGGTCCCCCTGATATGAGATTTTATGGATGAGACCAGGGACTTGGAGAAGCTTTTCCTGGCTTATGAGATTTTTTCTTTTGCACACGAATCAGAGAAAAGTGAGAGGGTCGCACTATAGGTATAAATATATATATAGAATGTCGTGAATCATGTATGATATTGTTAGTGTATATGCCCTAGAGGCCATTACTGTATCATACTAGTTTGTATATTACTTGATGGAAGCTTGGGATATTCACAGTTGTATATACAATCTTGCTCGAAATGGTAGTATGCTACTTGGTTTGTCTCTGCTTTAATATGTGCATGTGTTTCTTTTAGCATATTGCTGATATACATATTAGTGGAGCCCTTAGGATCTTTGCTTGATTACCAGCGTTGTGATGGCGCTCACACTCGTGGGAGCTGGGTGATCTATAAGCACATCCTTATACAGGTCCCTAGTCGTTGGACTATCGAGACAGGGCATCGATACTCCGGAGTAGACTAGCGTATGCTCTTCTCATCCCAGTGTGGGAGACGGTCTGTCCCACAACCGTCAGTACGTCGTACTTGAGATAGTATACGGGTGCTCGTTGGGTTACGAGTACACTGGACAGGACTCGTCGGGAACTATTGGTTGGTATTATACCTATCGTCAGTTATCAGTTCCCAGGTGACATGAGTACAGCTTAGTCCGCTGACTTGACACTGTCACTTCGCCTCGAGTGTGTTCCCACTGCACTTTGATTACTACCCTACCACGGCTCAAAGGAGTCGTGCAAACAGGTAGTTTTTGGGTGCAGTCCCGAAGCACTTGGAGGCAGTGACGGTTAGACAGGATTCGTCTCTCCCGGTATTGGGGGTTGACATCGCGCTGTGTCCAGGAGAGCCATTACACGAGTAGTCCCTGGCCAGGGCAAGCGAGATATACTGGTAGGTTTCCAGTGTTATCTCAGGGTGTTCTGGGCTTCACTCCGGCACGACTTGTACCGCTATTAGGGGACTGACGTTCACCGCCCCCCTAGGCCCGCCATGCGATGTATCAGACGAACAGACCGGACTGTACGGAGATTGTCACATACAGGCTCAGTAGGAGTTCAGATGGGGTTCACCTCGTCAGTCTTCTTATCGACATCTACCTGGGGACCGTTACGTACAGCTAGTGCCGCTTGCTGTCTGTGGTTAAACCCACTGCCAGCGTAGTGTCGAGCCTTTAGAGTCCCACACAGAGAGCTATTCGCCTTTAGGCAAAATGAGTAGAGGTCGCATGGTTTTGCGACAGGGTTCGTTCACATCCGCGCACTTGTGCACGTTTGCTGTCCGGACAGTTTATACTAGCGGGCTTTGGTTTAAGCCGGATCCTAGTATATGATTTGAGATTGGTCTTTCTCATTGTATTCGTGTTCCTCGGATCACGGATGCGGGTGCGTATGCACAGTTGCTTAAGACTGAGGGAGAGGACTTTGATTAGGGTTAATGACTATTGTCATTTTATTAACCCTAATGCTTATGTGTGTATTATTGTTAATTGATATTAGTTTTATAATTGTGCATGGTTATGGTTGTTGACCATTTGACCTCCTTGAGTTGTTGACCATTTGACCTCCTTGACTTGTTGAATATGGTTGACACTTTGACCATCATCATTTCTTTTGGAAGATGCTTTTTGATCCTTGCAAATTGAAATGATAATGGTCATGTCTTGATTAACCATGACAATTATCTAGCTAATTTCCTATTTACAATAATTCACACATATTAGTGAGAATGGCTCACAATTATTCTCATTTCTATCATTTCATTTCTCTCTCTTGTTCTTCCTCTCCCTCAAGCTCTCCCCTCTCATGTGTTGAGAAACATTTGAGCTTGAGAAAAACCCTCTCTTGATCATCTCTACTCTCATCTAGGGTTGAAGGACTAGCACTTCTTGAACCCTAGTTACTTCTAGCTTGGAGTTGAAGCCAAAGGTTGAGGCTTTCGGGTGGATCTTTCTTTGACGGGAGAAGACGACAAGGTGACCTCCTTCCACTACTTCAAGGAGCAAGGAGAGAAGGACAAAAAGACCAAAGGTATAACCTTTCTAGCTCTTAGCTAGTTTGTAGTTAGCTTTAGCAAGTTTTTGTTTAGCAAAGATCCTTCTAAGCATAGTCCATGTTGCCTAAGCTCATAAAAATCCGATTTTTATTCCGTTTTCCGCCTCCCCGCAAGCACCGGAATGGGCAACGTGGACTTACAGTGGCATCAGAGCCTAACTAAACATAAACTAGCTAAGTAGTGAAGTGTGTCGAAGTTCGAAACGTAAAAATCGAAAAAACCATGTTTTAAAAACCCTAGTTTCTGTAAAAAAAATTCTGGTCAAAACAAAATTTGTTGTACTGCTAAAATCGTCTCAGGGTTTTTTAAAGATAACCACCAAACCCGGTCCAGTGACTCGACCAAGGAGCCGCGGTTCCGCGGCAATAGCAAGCTATTGCCGCGCAACCGCGGCTAAGTTGGCTCTTCACCGGGTCGAGTTTGGTGCAGTGTATCTCTGGCTTGGTTTTAGGATTTTTCAGATGGTTTATATGTTCCCAGGTTTTCCAGAAAAGAAATTCATTTTTGGGGGCCTATAAATCCGTATTATTTTCGAACTTCAATATACTTTGACTACAACGGTTATATCTGTGATGTTTGTATGTATTGAACGTCGGCTAATCGCTATATGTCGATTAGTCGGGGTTATACATCTCTGTGATCTGTGATTGATAATGGTTTGTGTATATGAATGGGTTGGATTGTCGCGGGTGAATAGCCGGGATGGATGTGAGATGAGTGTTGCTTTTCTTTCATTCATTTGTAATATGTAAATTGATGTAATATTATTATTTGTTTGGCCGCACAACCGGGTCGGGGTTGTAGCCGTCATTGTATAATTCTTTTTACTGTTTTTTGCTCCTAGGATAGATCCATGGAGGGGGTGCACAAACTACCGGGTATCTCGAAGTGCCGAGTGGCCTACTCACGGTGGTGAGGGAGGTTGCTTCGCTTCGGGTACTTGGCGGGTAGTTTGCCGCACCCGTAGGGGTCTTGGGTGGGGTATTTGGCTATTCACCGCGACCGTGTAATCCGCTTTTCGTTGCAGGTTCGAACGGATTGCGGATTCCTAGTATATCCAATGTATTCATCTGTGATCTGTAATGTCTATCATTGCTATATATTTATATATGATAACTATTTAGGCGTTGCTTATGTTTTACAGCCACGCTAGCCCAGCCCCCGCTCTGTCGTTAGTTAAGTAACCTAACGGGTGATGACTGGGCCCCGTGGCGAATGCGAATGGCATAAGCGTACGTCATATTTTGGTTGTTTTCTGCAATGGTAGGATTGAATGATGGGACTCATTAAAAGAACTAATGCAAGAAAATAAACCAAGTAAAAGTCGATTGGAACACTTTGAAAACCACTCGGTTCTTTTCAAAACTAAACTTTTAAACGCGGAGCTTGAACCACTCCTTTTAAAAGCTATCTCGTTCCATCGATTAGATCAAGTTCACTACGTTCACGGTTTCGCCAAAACCATCCGTAGCCCTCCGTCATTCCACATGAATGGTCAAAAAGTATTCAAGCTATGTATTTTGGCCAAAGTCAAGGCATAGTGATTGGTAGCTATTGGGTATTCATGTGCAGCATAGATAGATGCGTTGGTTTGGGACAGTCGTGCTGCCATTTTGGCCAAAGTCAAGGGTAGGTACGGGTGGGTCCAAATTAACCAGGAGAATGACGGGTAGAACTTGACATGTGACTTATGATATTTTGGCCAAAGTCAAGGTCATAAGAGCATGGGGCAAAAATCCACATCGGGAGTTTCATAAGTACTGAAACTTGCTAGCGTTGCATACCATTTGGAGTGTGATAATTATGGTAGGATTCCTTCGGTTTTATCACGCGATGATATTTGGATCCCGATCCTACTGTGAGTATATGCTACTCCTCGGGAAAACTCTCACTTAACGATCAATGCTATAAACTTAGTAGGTGTCTAGAAAGGTGTTAGCGGGGCTACGTCCACAGGGAAAAGAGGTTACTTAATTAAGGAATTTCGCGAAAGCGTTGGAAAACCTCCCTCGAAGTACCGACACTGGCCTGGCTGAACGGTTAAGCAAGTATTGTACGGTGAGAGTGATCCTGACTAATCCTTTCTTTACGGTTTGAGAAGGGATTCGAGAGACAGTGGGAGCCATCCAGTTTAGACAAATTAAAAACCACTTTAAACTTGCAAGAGCATCATGCTAAAGTGTTTCTTTTCTCTCTCCTAATTGCAGCGACCATTCAACATGACCGGACTTAAGTTATTACTAGATAAAAACATATTGACAGGGCCAAACTACAAAGACTGGCTCAGGAATGTCAAGATGGCAATCACTTACGACAAGTTGGGGTATGTCCTTACCACCAAAGCACCCCCTGTCCCAGGTCCCACCTCCAGCGTCGCGGATAAGGAAATCCGTAAGACATGGGAGATAGATTGCGCGAAGGCCAAATGCCTCGTATTAGCCTCGATGGACAATGAACATCAGAGGAGGCATGAGAATATGGACCTAAAGTCCATATTTCTTCATACAAAAGAACTGTATGTGGAGCAGTCTCGTATCGTAAGATACGAAGTGTCGAAGAAGCTATTTTCGGCAAGGTTGGCCGTCGGATCATCGGTAGCGGAACACGTGCTTAAGATGATTGGCTACATTGAGGAGCTCGCGGACCTTGGGACCACGTTGGAGAATGAACTCTATACTGATTTGATTCTCCAGTCCCTTCCTTCCAGTTACGCCCAGTTTATTCTTAACTTCAACATGCAAGGAAAGGAGGTAGAACTTTCCGAACTTCTGAACATGTTGAGGAGTGCTGAGGACACCCTACAGAAAGGTAGGGAGACATCCACTTTGTTTGTAGGAGGATCTTCCTCTTCTAGGTCCAAGGCGAAAGCCAAGGGTAAGAAGAAGAAAGCCCCCGCCAAACCAAGAGGCGGTGTCGGTAAAGTGGATACGAAGGGAAAAGGTAAAGCAACAAAGATAGCAGGGAAGCTAGTGGGGAAGGAAGAATGCTTCTATTGTCACAAAAGTGGTCACTGGAAACAGGATTGCAAGGCTTGGAAAGCCAGAACACAGGATTTGAAGCGAGTTGCAGCTTCAGCTTCAGGTGTGTATGTTATTGAAAACTGTCTATCAATAAACTCTACTTCCTGGGTATTGGATACCGGATCAGGATCTCATATCTGTAATTCTTTGCAGGCGTTGAGAAAGCGTAGAGTTTTGAAGGCAGGTGACATGACCCTCAGAGTTGCGAACGGTGCTAGCATGGATGCTGAGGCCGTGGGGGACTATCACCTGGGATTGTCGGATGGACATTTTTTGGTTTTGCGTAGTTGTTATTATGTACCAAATGCAACCTGTAATATCATTTTTGTATCTTTATTATCTAAAGAAGGTTATGAATTTGCATTTGTAAGTAATGTAGTGAACATTCACCTTAATCAAGCTTTGATTGGGTCAGGTACATTGAACAACGGTATATACGTATTAAACCAACCACAGATTTTCAATGTCCAGAATACACACAAAAGAAAGTCTCCAGAAATCAATAAAACTTTCTTATGGCATTGTAGACTGGGTCACATCAACGAGAGAAGGTTGACTAAGTTACACACAGAAGGATATTTGGATTCGTTCGAATATCAATCGTATGCAACTTGTCAATCCTGTCTCAAGGGAAAGATGACAAAGACTCCGTTTACTGGACACGGAGAAAGAGCGAGCGAGCTCTTGGGACTCGTACACAGCGACGTGTGCGTTCCAATGTCTACACATGCGCGAAGCGATTATTCTTACTTCATTACTTTTACGGATGACTTTTCAAGGTACGGTTATGTCTTCTTAATGAAACATAAATCCGAGGCTTTTGAAAAATTCCAGGAATATAAGAATGAAGTAGAAAAACAAACAGGCAAAAGTATAAAGACACTGAGATCTGATCGAGGTGGTGAATACTTGAGTGCCGAGTTCCTGGGTTACTTAAAAGAGAATGGAATTCTCTCTCAGCTTACTCCTCCATACACTCCGCAACATAATGGTGTATCGGAGAGACGGAACCGAACCCTATTGGATATGGTACGGTCCATGATGAGTAACGCTGAGTTGCTGCGATCGTTTTGGGGATATGCGCTAGAATCAGTTGCATACCTTTTAAACCGGGTTCCAACTAAGACTGTGCCTACTACACCATATCAGATGTGGTGTGGGAAGAAACCCTATCTTAATCATATTAAGACATGGGGATGTCCAGCTTTTGTAAAAAAGCAGCATGCGGACAAGCTCGAGGCACGCTCAGTACAGTGCAAGTTTGTGGGATATCCAAAGAACTCCAAGGGATATTACTTAACAAAAAGTGCTTGTTTCTCGCCATGCCCACTTTCTAGAACACCAGTTCATAGAAAAAGAATTAAGTGGGAGCACAATAGAACTGGAAGAAATTCCAGAACCACGAGCTATTACTGAAAGCTTAGTAGAACCAGAGGGTTCGAAAGATCAGAACATTCCCACGCCACTCCGTAGGAGTAGTAGGCAGTCTCATCCGCCCGAGAGATACTACGGTTTTCTCATTGACGGGGATAGAGAGGATTGCATCATAGATTGTAATGAGCCTACTAGCTTCCAGCAAGCCATTCAGAGCGTCGACTCGGTAAAATGGCTGGATGCAATGCGGACCGAGATGGAGTCCATGTACACCAACAAAGTATGGACGTTGGACATTGCTCCAGATGGGGTAAAACCCGTAGGATGCAAGTGGATCTTCAAAAGGAAGATTGGTGTAGATGGACAGGTTGAGACCTATAAAGCTAGACTGGTAGCAAAGGGTTTTCGTCAGCGACCTGGTTTGGACTATGACGAAACCTTTTCTCCAGTAGCTATGCTGAAATCCATTCGGATCCTTCTTGCCATTGCTGCCTTCCACGATTATGAGATTTGGCAGATGGACGTAAAGACAGCTTTTCTAAATGGTCATTTAGAGGAGTGTGTCTATATGGATCAGCCAGAGGGTTTCATTCAGAGTGGGAGCAGCGGAAAGGTATGCAAGTTGCTTAAGTCCATTTATGGACTAAAGCAGGCATCGCGAAGTTGGAACATCTGTTTTGATGAGACGGTCAAGGAATTTGGCTTTATCAAAAATCCAGATGAACCATGCATCTATTGTAGATTTGTAGCGAGAACTGTAGTATTCCTAGTTTTATACGTGGATGACATTCTCTTAATAGGAAATGACATTCCTATGCTACAATCTGTCAAGGGGTTCTTGTCACACAGGTTCTCCATGAAAGACCTGGGTGATGCCTCATACATTCTGGGTATCCGGATCTACCGTGACAGATCCAAGAGGATATTAGGACTTTCACAGTCCAGGTACATCGACACCATACTGAAGAGATTCAGTATGGAAGATTCCAAGCGCGGTAATCTACCGGCTTGTCACGGGATCACCCTCTCCAAAGAGATGTCTCCCAAGAATGATTTGGAGAGGGATCGCATGTCCATTATACCCTACGCTTCTGCGGTAGGCTCTATAATGTATGCGATGTTGTGTACCAGACCGGATGTGGCTTATGCACTGAGTGTGGTAAGCAGGTATCAGTCAAACCCAGGGGAGAAACATTGGATAGCAGTAAAGAACATACACAAGTACCTGAGAAGGACTAAGGAGATGTTCTTGGTGTATGGCGGAAAAGACCTGCAGATTGAGGCCTTTGCTGACTCCAGCTTCCAGAGTGACAAGGATGATTCCAAGTCCATGTCGGGTTTTGTCTTCACCCTCAATGGAGGGGCGGTGTGTTGGAAGAGCTCCAAACAGGAAACCGTTGCTGACTCGACGATGGAAGCGGAATACATCGCTGCATCTGATGCCGCAAAAGAAGCTGTCTGGATGAGGAAGTTCTTGAGAGAACTTCAGGTGGTTCCGTCCATTGTTGACCCAATACCTCTGTATTGCGACAACAACGGGGCTATAGCTTTAGCGAAGGAACCCAGATCCCATCAGAAATCCAGACACATCTTAAGGCGGTATCACCTGATCAGGGAGATCGTGGATCGCCAGGAGATCGAGGTCCGGAGAGTTGCATCAGAGGATAACACAGCAGATCCATTCACCAAGGCCTTGCCCCAGACTCAGTTCGAGCGGTTGATCGAGATGATAGGTCTTCGATACACCAGTACATGGCCTTAGTGCAAGTGGGAGATTGTTAGTGTATATGCCCTAGAGGCCATTACTGTATCATACTAGTTTGTATATTACTTGATGGAAGCTTGGGATATTCACAGT
The DNA here is from genome assembly GCA_030015575.1 of Agapanthus africanus. Taxonomy (NCBI): domain Eukaryota; kingdom Viridiplantae; phylum Streptophyta; class Magnoliopsida; order Asparagales; family Amaryllidaceae; genus Agapanthus; species Agapanthus africanus. Next base: position 335,720,509 of record JASDDO010000031.1, read on the forward strand.
TGTATATACAATCTTGCTCGAAATGGTAGTATGCTACTTGGTTTGTCTCTGCTTTAATATGTGCATGTGTTTCTTTTAGCATATTGCTGATATACATATTAGTGGAGCCCTTAGGATCTTTGCTTGATTACCAGCGTTGTGATGGCGCTCTCACTCGTGGGAGCTGGGTGATCTATAAGCACATCCTTATACAGGTCCCTAGTCGTTGGACTATCGAGACAGGGCATCGATACTCCGGAGTAGACTAGCGTATGCGCTTCTCATCCCAGTGTGGGAGACGGTCTGTTCCACAGCCGTCAGTACGTCGTACTTGAGATAGTATACGGGTGCTCGTTGGGTTACGAGTACACTGGACAGAACTCGTCGGGAACTGTTGGTTGGTATTATACCTATCGTCAGTTATCAGTTCCCAGGTGACATGAGTACAGCTTAGTCCGCTGACTTGACACTGTCACTTCGCCTCGAGTGTGTTCCCACTGCACTTTGATTACTACCCTACCACGGCTCAAAGGAGTCATGCAAACAGGTAGTTTTTGGGTGCAGTCCCGAAGCACTTGGAGGCAGTGACGGTTAGACAGGATTCGTCTCTCCCGGTATTGGGGGTTGACATCGCGTTGTGTCCAGGAGAGCCATTACACGAGTAGTCCCTGGCTAGGGCAAGCGAGATATACTGGTAGGTTTCCAGTGTTATCTCAGGGTGTTCTGGGCTTCACTCCGGCACGACTTGTACCGCTATTAGGGGACTGACGTTCACCGCCCCCCTAGGCCCGCCATGCGATGTATCAGACGAACGGACCGGACTGTACGGAGATTGTCACATACAGGCTCAGTAGGAGTTCAGATGGGGTTCACCTCGTCAGTCTTCTTATCGACATCTACCTGGGGACCGTTACGTACAGCTAGTGCCGCTTGCGGTCTGTGGTTAAACCCACTGCCAGCGTAGTGTCGAGTCTTTAGAGTCCCACACAGAGAGCTATTCGCCTTTAGGCAAAATGAGTAGAGGTCGCATGGTTTTGCGACAGGGTTTGTTCACATCCGCGCACTTGTGCACGTTTGCTGTCCGGACAGTTTATACTAGCGGGCTTTGGTTTAAGCCGGATCCTAGTATATGATTTGAGATTGGTCTTTCTCATTGTATTCGTGTTCCTCGGATCACGGATGCAGGTGCGTATGCACAGTTGCTTGAGACAGAGGGAGAGGACTTTGATTAGGGTTAATGACTATTGTCATTTTATTAACCCTAATGCTTATGTGTGTATTATTGTTAATTGATATTAGTTTTATAATTGTGCATGGTTATGGTTGTTGACCATTTGACCTCCTTGAGTTGTTGACCATTTGACCTCCTTGACTTGTTGACTATGGTTGACACTTTGACCATCATCATTTCTTTTGGAAGATGCTTTTTGATCCTTGCAAATTGAAATGATAATGGTCATGTCTTGATTAACCATGAAAATTATCTAGCTAATTTCCTATTTACAATAATTCACACATATTAGTGAGAATGGCTCACAATTATTCTCATTTCTATCATTTCATTTCTCTCTCTTGTTCTTCCTCTCCCTCAAGCTCTCCCCTCTCATGTGTTGAGAAACACTTGAGCTTGAGAAAAACCCTCTCTTGATCATCTCTACTCTCATCTAGGGTTGAAGGACTAGCACTTCTTGAACCCTAGTTACTTCTAGCTTGGAGTTGAAGCCAAAGGTTGAGGCTTTCGGGTGGATCTTTCTTTGACGGGAGAAGACGACAAGGTGACCTCCTTCCACTACTTCAAGGAGCAAGGAGAGAAGGACAAAAAGACCAAAGGTATAACCTTTCTAGCTCTTAGCTAGTTTGTAGTTAGCTTTAGCAAGTTTTTGTTTAGCAAAGATCCTTCTAAGCATAGTCCATGTTGCCTAAGCTCATAAAAATCCGATTTTTATTCCGTTTTCCGCCTCCCCGCAAGCACCGGGGTGGGCAACGTGGACTTACAGATATGTCGTACGAGACGTTAGGTCCGTATTCCTCATTGTCGCATAGGTTGATAGGATCCCTGATAGCTTAATGCCGCCGTACGTTGATTTTCCATACGTGATGAGTTTGACTTGAGGTTTGATCCATACACTTGACTAGAGGATGTCGTACGATGGATTATACTGTACGTGATGTTGTGAGGCTGGATGCCGATTGATAGATTCACCGACTCGGTCATGTTAGATACATATACCCGTCAGCATTTGTACATGATTTACCTTATGCTGCCTTCATGTTATTCGCATTGCATTACTTATACCTATGATAGTACACCTGCAAAATTATCGATGATGCATATGTTACACGTACACAGATTGTAGGCTCACACACTTCATCATCGATAATTGCCATGTCACTACACAGTAGGATTGCTGCATCATGATATTACTCTTCGCATAACATGCTTGCGTATATACCACTTGTACATCCATATTGGTGCACATATACATTGATACATCCACATTTGCGCACATACACATTTGTATATCCATATTGGTGCACACATACATTGGTACATCCATACTTGCGCATATACACATTGCATACCCATATTGGCGCATATATACATTGGTACCTCTATACTTGCGCACATACATATTGTACCTACATAGATAACTGATTTTATTGGGAAATTGGGAACCGCATGTTATATTTTAAAAACTGGAATCATTTAAAAGAGCGGTTTTCCCTTAATATGTCATATCACTGTTCCATGTTGCATGATATACGGATATGCTTACATTTCTATTATATGTCGCATACATCATGCTCTATGATTTTACGCATTGAGATATGTTGTTTTCATGAGATTTCTGGATTTGAGAAACGTGGTCATTTTAAAAGAAAGTATGTATTGTTTTAAAAACCCGGTTTCTCTTGATATGATATTTCAGTGCGTCCACCATGCGTTTTCTCGGTTCTAAGACGTGTGACATGTGAAACCCGATTCGAGGAGTGGACGAGGCCGATTGCGGGTACATGGTGGACTCGGTATGGTACCCCGGGGCGAGAACGGATCTGATGTGCAGTAGACGATGAGCCTGGCAGAGGGACCACTACCTACCGGTGATAGTATTTAGGTTCTGCGGATATCTGGAGGATACCGACCGGAGTCGAGAGATGTTATGGGCCGATCCGGACTGACGGAGCCCGTGGGCCGATCCGGACTGACGGAGCCCGATATATGAGGATTTACGTGTCGATGCTGGACACGGGTTTCATGATGTTTTCGGGTGTCGATATTGGACACCCAGGTTCCATGATTTTGATGTGTCGCGAGGGACACCATTGATTTATATCCTCATACTTTCATGCACAACCTTTTATGATATTTACGTGCATACAGATATTGATTATATGGTTGGACGAGATCCACATGCATATATATATTGATTATGGTTGGACGAGATCCACATACATACATACATTGATTATATTGTTGGATGATATCCACATGCTGATTGACATTGGTATTAGTGTTGGCACATATACAGACCCGGTCACCCTAAATATCATAGTATTACCTGTATGATATAGTTGACCTAAGAGTCGTTGTTTATTTGATTTCTACTTGTAGATGTTTTTCTACTCACGAGTTGTCAACTCACCCCCGTTGTGCCACAGTTCTTGCAGGTTGACCGCATGGATCCGTAGCGGCATCGCCGGCACATAGCTTCATTTGGGTGTTTTGCTTTGGTAGGTGGGACATTTGTATCATACCCACTCTTGTATTATATTTCATATTGTATCTAGTAAACTCCATCAATCAAAATTAGTAAATTTTATAAGTAATGAGACTTAATGAGATTGTGGTTGCGAGACTTAGAGCGAGGGGTTTTCCGCTACTTGTGGTTTTGATGTCTTGCTTATTTATTTATCTTTTGCGGTGAACTTTGTCGTTGAGCTTCGTATACTTACTTATACTGTCTTGCGTGGTTGTGATCCGCCGTTTGACGAAGAGCTAGCTCCCACTTGGGGATGCCTTTATCATTATTTTGTATTTGTGGTTTTGGAGCAAAATCTACAAAGGAGTTGCTACCCAAATTTTTAAATGACGAAACACGTTTTCAAACTAGCAAATTTCACTTGCATTTTCATGTTCCTTTTCTATGTATTAAGAAAACTTGATTTCATTATACCTTTATTTCAAAACTTCACCTCCTTTATTTTCTTAAAAAGGTTTAGATTTCTGGGTTTCAGCTTACTTGAATTACGTTACGCCTTTAGACGTTGCGTGATTTAAGTGCTGGTCATGAGCTAATATTTCGGGTCGTGACAGAAAAACCCGTAGGTTGCAAATGGATCTTCAGAAAGAAGATTGGTGTAGATGGATAGGTTGAAACCTATATGGCTAGACTTGTTGCAGAAGGTTTTCGTCAATGACCTGGTTTGGACCATGATGAAACCTTTTCTCCAGTGTCTATGCTCAAATCCATTCGGATCCTTCTTGCCATTGCTGCCTTCTAAGATTTTGAGATCCAACAGATGGACGTAGAGACGGCTTTTCTAAATGGTAATTTGGAAGAGTGCGTCTATATGGATCATCCAGAGGGTTTCAATCAGAGTGGGAGCAGCGGGATAGTGTGCAAGTTTCTTAAGTCCATTTATGGACTAAAACAGGCATCGCGGAGTTGGAACATCTGTTTTTATTGAGACAGTCAAAGAATTCGATTTTATCAAAAATCCAGATAAACCATGCATTTATAGTAAGATTGTAGCAAGAACAGTAGAATTCTTTGTTGAGTACATGGAAGAAATTCTCTTGATAAGAAATGACATTCCTATACTACAATCAGTATAAAGATTCTTGTCACAGAGGTTCTCCATGAAAGACCTGGGTGATACCAACTACATTCATGATAGATCAATGAGGATGGTGGGACTTTCACAGTCAAGTTACAACAACACCATACTGAAAATATTTAGTATGGATGATTCTAAGCACGGTAGTCTACCGGCTTGTCACGGAATCACCCTCTCCAAAGAGATGTCTCTAAAGACTGATTTGGAAAGGGCTCGCATCACATCTGTACCCTACGCTTCTGCGGTAAGCTCTATAATGTATGCGATGTTGTGTACCGGACCAGATGTTGCTTACGCACTCAGGGTGGTAAGCTGGTATCAGTCAAACCTAGGGGAGAAACACTGGATAGCAGTAAAGAACATTCTCAAGTACCTGAGAAGGACTAAGGAGATCTTCTTGGTGTATGGCAGAAAAGGAACTCCAGATCGAGACCTTTGCTTACTCCAGCTTCCCGAGTGATAAGGATGACTCCAGATCCATATCAGATTATGTCTTTACCCTCAGTGCAGGGGCGGTCTGTTGGAAGAGCTCCATGCAGGACACCGTTGCAGACTCGACGATGGAAACGGAGTAGTTCGCTGCATGAGACGCCGCAAAAGAGACAGTCTGGATATGGAAGTTCTTAACTGAACTTCAGATGGTTCCTTCCATTGTTGGTCCAACTTTTGTATTGTGACAACAACGGCGCTATAGCTTTAGGGAAGGAACCCAGGTTCCATTAGAGATCCAGACATATCTTGAGGCGGTACCACCTGATCAGGGAGATCGTTGATCCCCAGAAGATCAAGGTGAGGAGAGTAGATACGGAGAACAACACTGCATATCTACTCACAAAGGCCATCCCTCAGACAGTGTTCGAGAGGCTATTCGAGATCTTCGGCCTGCGATATGCCAGTATATGGACTTATTGCAAGTGGGAGATTGTTAGTGATATATGCCATAGAGGCCATTATTGTATCATACTGGATTGTATATTACTTAATGGGAGCTTGGGATATACACGGATATAGTAACAGTCTTGCTCGAAATGGTAGTATGCTACCTGGTTTGTTTCTACCTCAATATGTGCATGCGTTTTCTTAGCATATCGCTTATACAAATTGGTAGAGCCCTTAGGATCTTTTCTTGATTACCAGCGTTTTGATGGCAGTCACACTAGTGGGGGCTGGGTAGTCTATAAGCATATCCTATACAGGTTCCCAGTCGTAAGATTATCGAGACGGGGCATCGATACTCCAGAGTAGAATAGTGTATACGCTTCTTATCTCGGCAGAGGAGATGGTCTGTCCCACAGCCATTAGTACGTCGTACTGGAGATAGTATGCAGGTGATCATTAGGTTATGAGTACACTGGACAGGACTCGTTGGGAACTGTTGGTGGGTATTATACATATCGTCGGGTAGCATTTCCCAGATGACATGAGTACAGGTTAGTCTGTCGACTTGACACTGCTACTTCGCCCCGAGTGTGTTCCCAATGTACTTTGATTACTGCCCTACCACGGCTCAAAGGAGTCATGCAAACAGGTAGTAGTTGAGTGCAGTCTCGAAGCACTTGGAGGCAGTGGCGGTTAGATAGGATTCTTCTCTCCCGCTAATGGGGTCGATATCGCGCTGTGTTCGGAAGGCCATTACACAAAGTTCTTGGCCAAGGCAAGCGAGATTTACTAGTAGGTACTCCAGTAGTTTCTTAGGGTGTTTTGGGCTACTCTCTGACACGACTTATTGCGCTATTAGGGGTCTGACGATTACCGCCCCTAGGCCCGATATGCGATACTCTTAGATGAACAGACCGGACTGTACAGAGATTGTCACATACAGGTTCAGTAGGAGTTCGGATGAGTTAGCTCATCGGCCTTCTTATCGACACATACTTAGGTAGCCGTTATGTGCAGCTAGTACCGCTTGCGGCTTATGGTTAAACCCACTGCCAGCGTAGTGTCGAGCCTTTAGAATCCCACACAAAGGGTTTCCCTGCACTGGACAAAAGGTGTAGAGGCCGTATGGTTTTACGACAGGGCTTCGATCACTTACGTATACTTGTGCACATATGATGATCGGGCGGATAATACTAGTGGGCTTTGGTTTAAGCCGGATCCCAGTATTATATTGATGGATTATTTTCGTCTCTTTGTGTTCGTATTCTTCGGAATGCGGATGCGGGTATGTATATACGGATGAGGGGCGTTCTTGTAATTTTGCGGGAAAGCTTCTAGAAGGAACACCTCATTAGGGTTTCTTTTTTCTTTTATGGATTAAAGAATAATTAGGTGGAAGAGATATTTTCTTTGGATGGCTATGACTCATCACATGACAAAAAAGATATTTGTGAACCATAGATATTTTTGGTGAGATATTATCTCATCAATAATTCATTTGAACTAATCATTACAAATGAGAAGTCATTCTTCATCCAAGCTCTCTTCTCCTCTCTCTTTATCTTCAAGTGACCTTCTTCTTTCTCATAACCCTAAACCTCTCATGAGTTGAGAAACCTAGGGTTCCAAGAGACAAATCACTCCATCTTCTTACTCTACACCCTCTAGGCCTTCTAGTTTAGCGATCTAGAAACTGTAGTTACCTCGAATTTAAGGTAAGAGCTCGGACTATAGACTCTCGGGTGGATCGTCTTCGACTCGAGGAGGCCGTCGAGATTGCCCGATCCATTTTCGATCCTTGGAGCTGATGACGAGTTGAGGACAGCGATGAAGACCAGAAAGACATGTATCGTGAGGTATAACTTCGTATCTGAGTAGTTAAACCTCAAGTAGTTTGCTAGCTATGGTTTATGTTCGATCCTTGGTTCTAGTCGGTGTTGTGAAGCTCGTAAAAATCATTTTTTGCAATTTCCGCCTCCCCACGAACACGTGGGGTGTCCGACATCGACTTACAGCCGTTACGTGCAGCTTGTATCGCTGACGGACTTGTGGTTAAACCCACTGCCAGCGTACGAGTATTTAGAGTCCCACACAGAGGGTTTCCCTGCTACGGGCAAAACGATGTAGAGGCCGTATGGTTTTACGGCAGGGTTCTGATCACATACGTGTACTGGCTACAGGGATGTTGTCCGGACAGATAATACTAGTGGGCTTTGGTTTAAGCCGGATCCTAGTATTATATTATTGGATTATTATTATCTCATTGTATTCATATTTTTCGGAATACGAATAAGGGTATGTAAATACGGTGAGGGCATTCTTGTAATTTCATAAGAGATACTTCTAGAAGGGGACACTTCATTATTTGGTTTATCTATTTTTGAGAAATAGATTAATGAGGTGGAAATGGAGATATTCAAGGCATGGGGTGAAGCATGGCTCTTTGTATTTGTTTTTTTAGCTTGGACTCACGATTCAAGCATGGTTGATATTTTCAATTAGAAAATATTGCATGCTTGAATGAGTGAAGTGTTGGAGCCATTCTTCACTTGCCTTAGACCCAGCTCATTTGTTCATCTGCTTTCTCTCTCCAATTTTTCCTCTCCTTCTTCCTGAAGACCTAACCCTCATATGAGTTGTGAACCATAGGGTCTCTTGAGATAAATATTAGATACTCTACATCTTCTAGGCTGCTTAGATTAGCGAACTAGGTACCCCAGTTACCTCGGTTTAGAGGTTGGAGCTTGAAGAATAGACTTTCGAACGGATCATCTTCGACACGAGGAGGCCGACGATCAAGTGCGATCCGGATCTTCGAGGAGCTCTACAAGGAGAGGAGAAGAAGACCCGAAGGACAAGTAAAAAGGAGGTATAAAACTCTTACCGAGTAGTTAAACATCCTAGTAATATAATTAGTTAAGGTTTCTGTATAGATTCTAGAGTTAGAGTCGGTGTTGCATAGTATAAAAATTGTTTTTTTGTAAATTCCCCTCCCCAAAAGTGCGTGGGGTATGCGACATCAACTTACATATAGTGCCCTTAAGTCAATTATTGTAATCGCAGGCACACGATTGTGATTATTGAGGGAGGACCTATACGGGTAGAACAATCTTACTCAAAATAATAGTATGCTATCTGGTTTGTCTTTATCATCATGTACATGCATTATGTGGTATTACAGATCACTATTACATGTTGATAAAGCCCATATGATTCTTTCTTGACTACCAGCGTTATGATGGCGATCATACATGTGGGGGCTGGGTAGTCCATAAGCACATCCTTAAATGTCCCTAGTCGTGGGAGTATCGAGACCGGGCATCGATATTCTGGAGTAGACTGTTGTATACGTTTCTAGACCCCGACGAGGGGCGATGGTTGGTCCCACAGCCATTGGTCTTTCACACCTAAGATCGTATACAGATGCTCACTGGGGGTGAGTACACTGGACGGACTCACCGAGAACATGCTAGATATCACCCCGACGATCTCAGGTGACATGAGTACAGGTTAGTCCTTCGACCTGAGATCGTCATTTTTCTCATGTAAGTTCCCACTGTGCTTTGATTACTACCCTACCACGGCTCAAAGGAGTCGTGCAAACATGTTTTAGTTGGGTACAGTCCCGAGCCACATAAAGGCAGTGAGCGAATCGTCGGAGATTCATCTCTCCCGGTATTGGGGGTTGATGTCGCACTGTGCACGGATGGACATCACCAGAAATCCTTGGCCAAGGTAGACGAGAATTACTGATTTGGATTAGTAGTTTCTCAGTGGGTAATGGGCTTCATACCGACACGAAATATCGCGTTATTAAGGGTCTGACTTTATCCACCACCCTAGACCCGATATGTGATACTCTTAGACGAAGAAGACCGGACTGTACGATGATTGTCATAGATAGGCTCAGTAGTGATCAGGATGATTTTGCTCGTCAGCCTTCCTTTTCGACAGGTACCTAGGTAGCCGTTACGTACAGCTAGTGCCGCTGACGTGCAGGTGGTTATGGATTTATTCAGTAACTCACTGCCGGCGTACTGTCGAGTCTTTAGAGTCCCACACAGAGGATTTCCCTAGTTTAAGCGAAATTGTGTAGTAGCCGTATTTTGATACATGAAGGGTTCCGATTGAATGATTGTACTAGTTACCTGGACTTTCGATCGGACATTTGATAATACTAGCTGGCTTTGGATTGAGCCGGATTATTAAATCAGGTATTGATTTAATAATTTACGTATATATATTTCGATATGTATATTCTAGTATTATGTTCTTTGTGTTATTCTATCTCTTTGGGTATTCATATTTTGATACGAATACGGCTATGTATATACAGTTGAGTGTATTCCGTATTTATACGGAAAAAATTCTAGAAGGTGGACACCTCATTTTGGTTTATCCATATATTAATTTAAATGGAAATGAGGTGTAAAGATAGTGAAGAGAGAATGGTGAGAACCATGCTTGAATAGTGTTGACAAATGAATTGAAAATTCATTTGTGCAAACTATTCAAGTATGGTTGCTTTATTTTATTTGGAAAATAGTTTTTACAAAACCATGCTTCATATCATACTCTCATTATGGATGTTGGATGAACACTTGGTTGTTTTTTTGATGAAAACTTTCTCACTATTTGCCTCATCTTTCCTCACTAGCCTTTCTTGAGCTCCTCCTTCTTCTTGATCTTCCATCCTACTATCTCATGTATTGAGAATCAAGGGTGGATGGGTGAAATAAATACACTTAGAACAACTCACTATATCCCTTGACACTCTAGATTAGCAACCTAGAGTCCCCAGTTGCTCTACTAAATTTTTAGTGTGGAACTAGAGTTATGAACCGCATCTTTCAGGTGGATCATCTTCGACGGAGGAAGACCGACGGTCAAGCTCGATCAAGGAGATCTCAAGGAGCTAACGAAGAGAGTAGAAGGCCGAAGGACATGGATCTTTTGGTAAAACAACTCTATCACAGTAGATAACATCTTTGTAGTTTACTAGTTTCATGTTTGGTTTCGATTCTAGGTAGTTGTTTCTAGCGCCAAATTTTTTAAACCCCAAAATTTTTCGTTCCGCAATGGCCGCGGTCGAAGACCACAGCGCTAAGAAACCTAACAGGATGTACAATGATGCATGAAATGAATTTGTTTCTCATTATCATTTCATGGCTCTGGGGTTGTCGTCGTAAAGTGATGGTATTCAAGGTGTTTATCGGGCCGGCCCGGCCTAAAGCCTGCCAGGCTTGGTGGTCTTTGGGCCAGGCCGGGCACGAGTTGACCGAGCTTCGGGCCGGGCATAGGCCGGCCTAAAGCCCCCAAACCCGAACCCAGCCCGGCCCGTGGCCCGGCTTGGGCCGTCGGGCCGACCAAACCAGGCCGGCCCATTTTAAAAAATTATTTTTTTAAAAAAATTAAAAGTAAAATTTTTACTTTTATGAATTTTTTTTGGAAATTATTTTAACCCTAAGTTTGTTTAGGTCCCAGGGCAGACCTAAATATTTTATTAATTAAAATTTTTTTGAGGGGGGTATAAGTTGGCACACCTTATCTCTCATACAATTTCTAAAAAAATTAAAAATACAATTCAATAAAAAAAATAATCGGTGAGCTCCTATCGGTCTTTACTCTTCATCGGTGTCGGAGTCTTCAATAGTCTTAATGTATTGTTGTCTAACTTTTATATCGAACCAATCTTTTTGGCACACCGCGATCTCCAATGCGTTATCCGACAACCTCGCTCCCTTATTGCTCAGAACCCTGTTGCCTGCACTAAAAGCAAATTCCGAAGCTACTGTAGACATCGGAGTTCTTAGTAAATCACGTGCCATGGCAGAAAGCACAGGATACATGTGTCTATTTGTTTTCCACCAATCCAAAATATCAAGATTATCTATTTGATCTGCGGTGAGAAAATTTCTGAAATCAGTTTGCAAATATATTGTAAGCTCATTATAAGTGGAAGAAGTGGAAACGGTTGTTCTTTGTTCTTTTTACTGCAAAAACTGAAATATTCTTCTTTTTTTTTGAAGTTTGCTGTGAAGAGGAAGATAAAGAAGAAGTTCTGTTTTGACCGTACTATGCATCATCTATGATATACAAATCATGCAAATAAGAATCTACAACATTTTTATAATGTCCTATATCAGTGTCTAAGTATTCATGGTATCCATCTAATAAAAAAAATAAATTATCTTTTTTAAGTCTAGGATCAAAACAGAAGCTAAACAAAACAATGCAGGAACTTTTTGCCAATATTTATTCAATTTCATAAGCATGCTATGTAACATTCCAGCAAATGCACTTTCAGGGTCAATTACATGCTCATTAATAATTTTACTAAAATAAAATAACTATTCTACTGCTAAACATGCAGTAGAATAATAAACACCAGATAAACATTTAGTTGTATTGTAAAATATTTCTAAAAATCTCAAAACATATTCACAAACAAACCAATTATAATTCTCTAAATTATTTTTGGGCATTTGTGTTAGTGTAATATGCCACAGAGGCCATTATTGTATAGTACTAGTTTGAATATTACATTTTGGAAGCTTGGGATATATACACGAGTTTATAACAGTCTTGCTCAATATGGTAGTATGCTACTTGGTTTGTATCTATCTTAATATGTGTATATGTTTATTTTGACGTATTGCTAATTCATATTGATAGAGCCCTTAGGATCTTTGCTTGACTACCAGCGTTGTGATGGCAGTCACACTTGTGGGGGTTGGGTAGTCTACAAGCACATCCTTATACAGGTCTTTAGTCGTAGAATTATCGAGACAGGGCATCGATACTCCAGAGTAGACTAGTGTGTACGCTTCTCATCCCAGCAGGGGAGATGGTCTATCCCACAGCCATTTGTAAGTCCGCGGGGGCGCCCCGGCCGTCGATCAGACGCCGGAAATGCGGAAACAAAAACTTTGCAAAAACTTGCAACCGGCACCACCGCGCACTTTTCACTCGAATCGGGCCATTAACCTAGCTAACTAGCAAACAAGAAAAGAGTAGAGAAGTTATACCAAGCGATCCGTGTCCTTCGGTCTTCGTCTCCACTCCGATCTCCTGCGGAATGTTCGTCATCGTCTCGTCGGAACGGGCACCACATCGCCAAAGTCTTTTACGGGCTCCCACCTCTGGACCGAGGCAACTCGGGCGCGAAGTTGGCTAGCCGACGCGTCCAAGACTTGCTATAGAATAGTGTAGTAGCCATGTCTCTTTAGGGTTTTAGAAGTTGCCTTTGGTAATGGAGGAATGAAATACTTTTGAAGAGGGTCTTTCCTTTTGTTGCATGAATGAATAATGAGATAGCCAAAATGAGAACCACAATCATCTCTCTCCCTCACTCTAGTGGCCGACCCCTCTTCAAAAAGAATGGTCATGGAAAAAGAATTCTTATCATCATCTTAAAAGGCTTGATCAATAATGAATAAATCAAGAGAAGAAAAAGAATATGAATCAATAAGAAAATGGTCACACCAAAATCAAGCTCAAACCCTTTCACTAACCATCACAATAAATGCAAGGATATAGACTAGAAAAGAATCTCATGATGAAGAGGCTACAATTATGCAAGAAACCCCTCTCAAATAAGTTAATTGCAAACTTGCAATTAACCCCCTTCCACCAAAAGGTCCGGCCGTGAAGGAATGAAAGAAAACCGGCCGGAACGGAATGCAAACTGGCAACTTCAGAAAACTGATCCCGTAATTAATTACAGGAAAACCCCACTACTGCATATACATGCCCGTATTTGTATTCCCACTGAACACAAATGCAAAGAGACAAAACTACACTATCTAATACTAGGATCCGGCTTAAGCCAAAGCCGGCTAGTAAAAACCGTCCGATCACGATCCGTGCAATACCGCACGTATCTGATCGAACCCTGCCATATCTCCATACGGCCTCTACAGCGTTTTGCCCGAAACTTGAGTAACTGTGTATGTGGTGGACTCTAAAGACTCGTCAACACCTTGGTTGTGGATTTAACCACTAGCAAGTCAGAGGTATAAGCCAATACGTAACGGGCTACCAGGTATTGACAAAAAGGGACGTCGATGAGCGAACTCATCCTGACACCCTACTGAGCCTGTCAGTGACAATATCCGTACAGTCCGGTCCGTTCGTCTATGAGCATCGCATGGCGGGCCTAGGGGGTTGGTAAAAGTCAGACCCCCAAAAGCGGTACAAGTCGTGTCGGAGTGTAGCCCAGAACACCCTGAGATACTACTGGAATACCTACCAGCAAATCTCCTGCCTTGGCCAAGGACTTTTCATGTTCTGGCTCTCCTCGACACAGCGCGACCTCACCCCCAATACCGGGAGAGACGAACCCCAGCAGATCCGCTCACTTCCTCCATGTGGCTCGGGACTGTACCCAACTAAAACCTGTTTGCACGACTCCTTTGAGCCATGGTAGGGTAGTAATCAAAGCACAGTGTGAACTCACACGAGACAAATGACGATCTCAGGTCGATGAACTAACCTGTACACATGTCACCAGGGAACTGCTATCTGACGTTTGGTATAATCCCAACTAGCAGGTTCCTGGCGAGTCCTGTCCGGTGTACTCATAACCCAATGAGCACCTGTATACATCTTAGGTGAACCAACTGACACTATTGGCTTGTGAGACCGGCCACCGCCCCTCGTCGGGGTCTCGACTGTATACACTAGTCTACTCTGGAGAATCGATGCCCTGTCTCGAAACTCCCACGACTAGGGACCTTTTAAGGATGTGCTTATAGAGTCCAGCTCTCACTTATATGATCGCCCTCATACTGCTGGTAGTCAAGCAAGAATCCTAGGGGCTCTATCAACGTGCAATAGCGACTCGTAAGGTCACCTAATGCAGTACACGATGATAAAGATAAACCAGATAGCATACTATCATCTCGAGTAAGACTGTCCTACTGGGACAGGTCCTCCCTCAATCATTGCAATCACATGCCTGTGATCCAATAATTGACTCTGAGGGCACTATCTCCAACAATCTCCCACTTGCACTCAAGGCTAATTATTGCGATGTCGCATACTCACAGCCCGTGTGATACCGAACACCCAACTCCTCTACTAGTCATTCTCACAAAGCTCGTTTGTGAAACTATTGCATTCGAGGAATAGCCTCAGTGAGTGGATCCGCTCTGGTGTTTCTTTCTATGTCTCTCTCTATCTCAAGTTCGCGGAGAAAGCCATCTCCCGAAATGAGCAATACCTGTCTTAGAATGTGTCTGGATGTCTGATGGGACCTAGCTCATAAATGAACTCCAAATCCAAACTTCTTAGACTGTATCGTTAACTGAACTTAATCAGTATCCCGCGCCATGCCTTCCCTCAGTATCCACCTGGACCACCTGTCCAAAATACTGCCCCTCGTCAGAAAGAAAACTATGACTCTGACAGCCACTCTGTCGTCCAGGTCACCTTGGAAGCCTGGAATGATAACCGTCTCCCGAAGGAGAATGCTGTTATCATATCCCTAGAACATCAACTTATGTTCTAAAACTACTTCCGACTGTTTCTCCAGGATTGGATTAATATCAACTTATTGCACCTACTGCAAGAACAACATCTGGTGTGGTACTTGACATTTCATGATTGACTCAATTGCCTAAGCAAGTGATCTGTCAATCATGCACATCCCTCTCCCCTTTAGTCTGTAAGACACCTTTAGAGAGGGTGACTCCATTACCTGCAGGTATACTACCATGCCAGGAGTCGTCCATTCTAAATACTCATAGAATGCTGTCCAAGTACCCTGATTGGGAAACCACCCAAATCTAGATCTAAAACCATTGATCTAGTAACCAGAATGTCTGATATAATATCCAAGTCCTATGTGGAGAAACTACTGTGTGACGACAAAAGTATAACCGATCGTAGTATAGGAATATCACTTCCTACTCTGTGTATGTCATCCAAATACCAGGACATCACACCCTACTTCCTTCTCAACAGATCCATCCCCTATTCTGATGAAGTCAAACCTATGACTGTCATATCAGAAATAGATGATCTATCTCCGCTATATCTTCTTTAGTCTATAAATAGACATAAGCCTGATGTCCACCAATGCTTCCGCTGCTCCCACTGAATATGACAACCCTCTGGCAGAGTCATATAGACGTACACTTCTAAAGCTAGTTTAGAACGACGCTATACTCATCCTCCTGCCGGGTCTCACAGTCTGGAACAACAGCAATGGTAAGTCTGGGTAAACAAGAACCTCCCTGCCACCGTCCTTGAGCATACCGAAGTACCTCTCGAGTGTCTGAGGTTACCTACCATATCTGCGGAGTGGCCAATGGAATGTCAAATCAGATTGAATCTTTAGGTTCTAATCAAATCTTCAGTAATCGTTTGCGGTTCTGGAATCACTTCCAGTTCTACCATACTCCCACCACTGTTTTCTGAAAAAATCCATTTTTAATTAAAACTCTGGCGAGTCAAGAACAATATCACTATTGATCTTCCAGATGGTAGAAAGTCAACCCTCGTCATAGCCCGGGTCAACCCATAAACAGCCATTTCAGAAACGTGCCTAGAGTTGTCCAGAGTCTGGTTTTAAGCATAAGTTGGACAACTCCCCGTACCTTAACAATGTCAAGATATGAACTGTTCTATATCCAATATAGAAACAGAGGCACTGATTTAATTGAACCAGATTCAAATCATGCAGCTGTCTCCAGTGCATGTCAAGTAAATGGAAGGAGGCCAATCAGCGTTACTCAACTTAGGAATGCTTTCAATTATGAGTAACCTGAAAGAGAAGCTAGTTCTCTTAACCATTACTATCAACTGAATACCATATACAAGTATCTACATCTTCGATGACCTTGAAGAATCCCGATACTTGCAATACCTGGTTCTCTACTTTATTCTTATACCTATAAATTCTCAAAACTTCGACCCTGTGTTTCTACGAAACACCTGTCTAAGAACTAGAGAAGTTATAAGTAAACCGAATATAGTACGAGGACCAACCCCTCCTTCCTAATGGACATTGGACAATATACAATACTCTGTATAAGTCCCCTGAGTCTAGCGACTCAATCACTGTGTGTCGTAGGTTGAAAACTGTACTTTTGGTTAAGAAGAATTACACCGATGTTCAATGCTCCTTACCTAACCATCCACTGGTATAGGTAAATGTCATAGACTTAATTTTAAAAAGGTATGTCTCACTCTATAAAAATAGACGTACAGATATATCAATTTGAAATTGGTGCACAACAACGGATATTCAAAACCAAATATTTGCCGACCGGCAAATAACCCAGGTGGCTTCCTCAAATATCACCAATTACTACGAATCCCGATATAATGAGGATGGTCACCTAATTCCCAATAACTTACTCCCACTCATCATCTGTAAAACCATACAGATGTGAGAATCATACCTGGTAAATACATACCCTGGAGCAAGTGTCTAATTGGGAAATCAGTTTTCTATTAACAGTACACAGTGAAACTGAAACATTGAAATGTTTTGATGGGGTATTCTGGTATTCCTAGTAATGCCTCTTCCATTATCCATATTCACAACTGTAACCGTATAATTCTTTGCCACCTCTCCAAATCCCTTTATATGTCTTTAGTCATTACCTTCTGTACACCCCTTTAGGCCAAATGGTTTTCTTCCTTCCCTACCGTTCGGCACCAGCCTATGGTTTGGAAGAAGACTATCCAATAAGCATAATGGGTGCACTGTCCTAATCCTAGGAGCACTCGCAATGCGAGAGAAGGTGAAGATAAAAGACAACCGAATGTACTTTATTCCTATTTCTCCTGAACCAGGATCCATCCTCGAACTGGAACAAGTTCCTTTCGAGTTCGTATATAACCATACGATGGATTATCCAATAAACTGGGATCTTCGTAGTGATACAGAGTGTCCTGGAGAAATACAAAGGTGATTTAGGATTGGCGAAGAAATACTTGGTTTGGTCGTGAATAGCAGTCCCAATTTACTTTGCCCTCTTACTAATCCCTTACTTTGTCTGAACTTAATACCTTCTGTACACCGTTTAGGCTAATTGGCTTTCTTCATTCCCTACCGGTCGGCACCAGCCTATGGCTTGGAAGAAGACTATCCAATTTGCGTAATAGGTGTACTATTCCTAAACCAAGGAGTACTCGCAACCTGAGAGAAGGTGAAAAGAAAAGACAACTGAATAGTCCTATCCGTTTTCTCTAGAACCAGAAACCATCCTCGAATTCCTTCGAGTTCGTATATAACCATACGATGGTTTTGTCCAATGGAAGTGGACGGTCATAGTAATACGGGGTGTTCTGGAGAAAAGGGTAAAAGTAGGAGTGGCAATGAGGTTTGCAACTCTGACAATCCAAAAGCCAGTGTTAAGAAGGTTCGGTCAACTTGGTCACTGAGTCATAGTCTAGGGTCGGGTCAATGGTCGCTGCCAAAGAGAGAGAGAAAAGAAACACTCAGCGTGCACTCTAACCTAGATCAGAATGGTTATCACTTTATCTAATCTGGAAGCCTCCCACTGTAACGTCAAATTCTTCCCCAAACCTGAAAGAAGAATTAGCCGGGATCACCCGAGGAGTAAACCAACTCATCAGTGGGAATCGGGATCCAACTCTCATCGCATGATAACGTGATGGAATCCGCTCATGCTATCACACTCCAGAAGGTATGCGCATATCTGGCAAGTTTCAGTTCTTTTGAAACTCCCGATGTGGATTTTTGCCCCATGCTCTTATGACCTTGACTAAGGCCAAAAAATCATAAGTCACATGTCAAGTTCTACCCGTCATTGTCCAGGTTGATTTGAACCCACCCGTACAAGCCCTTGACGAAGGCCAACAAGGCTATACGACTGTCCCAAACCAACGCATCTATCTATGCAGCAGAAAGGCAACAAGCAGCTACCATACACTATGCCTTGACGAAGGCCAACAAACATAGCATGAATACTACGTGCTACCCGTCTGAAACGACGGAGGGCTACGAATGGTTTCTGGCGAAAACCTTTAACGTAATGAACTTGATATCGTTGAAGGAACCGGATAGCTTTGAAAAATATAGTGACGAAAACCTTTGCTAAAGAGGTCACTCCCGGTAAAGGGATCTCGGCTCTTTCCCCGTAGAATGAGGTGTAGGATATTCCAACTGAATACCACGATGCAAAGCAAAAGTAATCGGTTATAATGAAGTTATTGCCCTGACGCAAACTTCTGTCCAAGGGGTCACTCCCGGTGAAGGGATCTCGGCCCTTGCCTCGTCGACTGAGGAGCAGGATATTCCAACTGAATACCACTATGCAAAATAAAAGTGAACGTCCTTGCAATAACAGCTTTTTGAAAAATGTTCCAACAACATCAGAATAGGTTTGTTTATCTTGCATTGATCCGAATCAACGCAGTCCCATCAATTGATCACACCAATAAAGAACGAAAATAATGATGTACGTATATGCCATCCGCATTCGCCACTGGGTCCCGTCATCACCCGTTAGGTTACTTAACTAACGACAGAGCGGGGACTGGACTAGCGCGGATGCAAAACATATACAACATCTACTAGTATATATATAATATATAATTTTCGCTCAAGGCGTGATAAAAATGCAGCAATACAGAAATGTATAGCAACACAGATCAATACAGATATCTGGGATCCCCGGGTTTCACAGAGCCGCTGCAGAAACCCGACGTTCCCCTGGTCGTGTGGATAGCCTGTGCAATGAAAACCTAGACCCCTACGGGCGCGGCAAGTTACCCGCCAAAACATGAAGCGAGGCAGCCCCCTTCAGCAACGTGAATGGACCACCCAGCACTTCACGGAATCCGGTAACTTGGGCACCCCTCCTGGGTCAACCTGTACCCCCTACGAATGCGGCGAATAGCCCGCCAATTCTAGAGTAAAGCCCCCTCCGTCTCAATGCCATGAGATGCGGGCTTGTTTCCCTCTAGAACCCGGCTATCCGTACACCCCTCCGCGGGGTAACTCCAGTACAGAAAGTAAAATATACATACACCGGGTACATTGACCGCAACCTGGTCGTGCCCCAAAAGAATAATACAAACAGGCAATGACGGCAGTCCACATGTCGGACGCTCGCCCCGCAATATCAAATGTACATATAAAACAAAAACTGTACTACCACTGCAACCAGGCTATCCCCCACGACCGATCCGCAACAACACAGCATAACACAGAACATCAACGTGAATGTCACGTTCGCAAATCCGTCTAACCGGGCTATAGCAGTTAGACATGATTTACCGATCGAGTGACATTCACGGTCGCAGATATAATGTAAATACTGTGAACTGGCAAGTTTAAAATATCCGATCGAACAAATTTATCAAAGTGGGCCCCAAGCAGTACTATAGCACTCACAGAAAATCTGGGCCCAAAAAGAATATCCCAAAACCCCTATTTTTAACTCAGAAGGAATCTTCAAAATTTTGGTCAAGTGATCAATCAAAAGCGCGGCGGAACCGCGGCCCAAGCATGGGTTTGGCCGCAGTTCTGCGACGGTTTGGAAGGATCGCGCCACCAAATTTTCACAGATTGCTTCTATATCCATGCACAGTATTCTGAGACAACCTGAAAATTTTTGGAGCAGAAAAAAATTTCGACAGAAAACACATGCATAGTAAAATACGGTTTTTGGGGATTTTTGTTCGATCGAGTTCTAAACGTGCTAGAGCAAGCTAGGCATGGTTAATGGCGTGGCTTTGATACCATTGTAAGTCCGCGGGGGCGCCCCGGCCGTCGATCCGATGCCGGAAACGCGGAAACAAAAACTTTGCAAAAACTTGCAACCGGCACCACCGCGCACTTTTCACCCGGATCGGGTCATTAACCTAGCTAACTAGCAAACAAGAAAAGAATAGAGAAGTTATACCAAGCGATCCGTGTCCTTCGGTCTTCGTCTCCACTCCGATCTCCTGCGGAATGTTCGTCATCGTCTCGTCGGAACGGGCACTACATCGCCAAAGTCTTTTACGGGCTCCCACCTCTGGACCGAGGCAACTCGGGCGCGAAGTTGGCTAGCCGACGCGTCCAAGACTTGCTATAGAATAGTGTAGTAGCCATGTCTCTTTAGGGTTTTAGAAGTTGCCTTTGGTAATGGAGGAATGAAATACTTTTGAAGAGGGTCTTTCCTTTTGTTGCATGAATGAATAATGAGATAGCCAAAATGAGAACCACAATCATCTCTCTCCCTCACTCTAGTGGCCGGCCCCTCTTCAAAAAGAATGGTCGTGGAAAAAGAATTCTTATCATCATCTTAAAAGGTTTGATCAATAATGAATAAATCAAGAGTAGAAAAAGAATATGAATCAATAAGAAAATGGTCACACCAAAATCAAGCTCAAACCCTTTCACTAACCATTACAATAAATGCAAGGATATAGACTAGAAAAGAATCTCATGATGAAGAGGCTACAATTATGCAAGAAACCCCTCTCAAATAAGTTAATTGCAAACTTGCAATTAACCCCCTTCCACCAAAAGGTCCGGCCGTGAAGGAAAGAAAGAAAACCGGCCGGAACGGAATGCAAACTGGCAACTTCAGAAAACTGATCCCGTAATTAATTACAGGAAAAACCCACTACTGCATATACATGCCCGCATTTGTATTCCCACTGAACAAAAATGCAAAGAGACAAAACTACACTATCTAATACTAGGATCCGGCTTAAGCCAAAGCCGGCTAGTAAAAACCGTCCGATCACGATCCGTGCAATACCGCACGTATCTGATCGAACCCTGCCATATCTCCATACGGCCTCTACAGCGTTTTGCCCGAAACTTGAGTAACTGTGTATGTGGTGGACTCTAAAGACTCGTCAACACCTTGGTTGTGGATTTAACCACTAGCAAGTCAGAGGTATAAGCCAATACGTAACGGGCTACCACGTATTGACAAAAAGGGACGTCGACGAGCGAACTCATCCTGACACCCTACTGAGCCTGTCAGCGACAATATCCGTACAGTCCGGTCCGTTCATCTATGAGCATCGCATGGCGGGCCTAGGGGGTTGGTAAAAGTCAGACCCCCAAAAGCGGTACAAGTCGTGTCGGAGTGTAGCCCAGAACACCCTGAGATACTACTGGAATACCTACCAGCAAATCTCCTGCCTTGGCCAAGGACTTTTCATGTTCTGGCTCTCCTCGACACAGCGTGACCTCACCCCCAATACCGGGAGAGACGAACCCCTGCAGATCCGCTCACTGCCTCCATGTGGCTCGGGACTGTACCCAACTAAAATCTGTTTGCACGCTCCTTTGAGCCGTGGTAGGGTAGTAATCAAAGCACAGTGGGAACTCACACGAGACAAATGACGATCTCAGGTCGATGAACTAACCTGTACACATGTCACCAGGGAACTGCTATCTGACGTCTGGTATAATCCCAACTAGCAGGTTCCCGGCGAGTCCTGTCCGGTGTACTCATAACCCAATGAGCACCTGTATACATCTTAGGTGAACCAACTGACACCAGTGGCTTGTGAGACCGGCCACCGCCCCTCGTTGGGGTCTCGACTGTATACACTAGTCTACTCTGGAGAATCGATGCCCTGTCTCGAAACTCCCACGACTAGAGACCTTTTAAGGATGTTCTTATAGACTCCAGCTCTCACTTATATGATCGCCCTCATACTGCTGGTAGTCAAGCAAGAATCCTAGGGGCTCTATCAACGTGCAATAGCGACTCGTAAGGTCACCTAAAGCTGTACACGATGATAAAGATAAACCAGATAGCATACTATCATCTTGAGTAAGACTGTCCTACTGGGACAGGTCCTCCCTCAATCATTGCAATCACGTGCCTGTGATCCAATAATTGACTCTGAGGGCACTATCTCCAACACCATTAGTACGTCGTACTGGAGATAGTATGCAGGTGCTCATTAGGTTATAAGTACACTGGACAGGATTCGTCGAGAACTGTTGGTTGGTATTATACCTATCGTTAGTTAGCATTTTCCAGGTGACATGAGTACAGCTTAGTCCGTTGACTTGACACTGCTGCTTCGCCTTGAGTGTGTTCCTACTGTTCTTAGATTACTACCCTACCACGGCTCTATTGAGTTGTGCAAACAGGTAGTAGTTGGGTGCAGTCCCGAAGCACTTGGAGGCAGTGGTGGTTAGATAGGATTCGTCTCTCCCGATATTGGGGGTTGATATCGCGCTGTGTTTGGAGAATCATTACACAAAGTCCCTGGCCAGGGCAAGCGAGATTTACTGGTAGGTTCTTCAGTAGTTTCTCCGGATGTTTTGGACTACACTCCGACACGACTTATACCGCTATTAAGGGTCTGACGTTTACCGCCCCCTAGGCCCGATATGCGATACTCTTAGACGAACATATCGGACTGTACGGAGATTGTCACGTTCAGGCTCAGTAGGAGTTCGGATGGATTTTCCTCATCGACCTTCTTATCGACATCTACCCGGGGACCGTTACGTACAGCTAGTACCGCTTGCGGCCTGTGGTTAAACCTACTGACAGCATAGTGTCGAGTCATTAGAGTCCCACACAGGGGTTTTTCCACTTTTGGGCGAAACGATGTAGAGGTCGTATGGTTTTACGACAGGGTTCGTTCACATACGAGCACTTGTGCGTGTTTGGTGTTCGGGCAATTGATACTAGTGGGTTTTGGTTTAAGCCGGATCCTAGTATTGGATTTTGGGTTGGTTTAGTCTCATTGTATTCGTGTTTCTCGGAACACGGATGCAGGTATGTATATACGGATGATAGGGGAATAGAAGGAGATGCCTCATTAGGGTTTTGACCATTGACTTGATTAAAACCATAATGAGATGGAGGAAATTGTTTACTAATTTTTATTAAAGATAATTGTGTCATGGCTAATTGGTTTGATCATTTGACTTTGTTGACTATTATTGACTTAGATATTTTTGTTGAGCACTAGATATTTTGCTTAGTATTAATTGTGACATGATAATGGTCAAATCAAAGTAGCCATCATAATTATCCTAATAAAACTAAGTTTTCTCTTTCGTAAAATGATAGCTCTCTTCATTATTCTCATTCTCACTCTCTCTCATGGTTCTTTCCTTCTTTCTCACTCAAACCCTGGTGTCTCATGAGTTGAGAATCATAGGTTATTGAGACTTAGCCACCAAAATCCTTCTCTACTCACTTTAGGATACATAGTTTATCACACAAAGTACTCTAGTTACTTTATTATAGAGGTTGGAGCTCAAGGTAGAGACCTTCGGGTGGATCATCTTTGACGTGGAGAAGCCGGTGAGGAGGCACCATTCACCACCACTCAAAGGAGAAGCACAACAAGGAGAAGAAGGACTTGAAGCTTGAGGTATAATCATCTAACATAGTATTTAACACTCCTAGTTAGTTTGTTAGTTAGTGTTTAGCAAAGATCCTCATGGGTAGTCTATGTTACATTGTAAAGAAAAATTCGATTTTTACCTATTCCGCCTCCCCGTTAACTAGCGGGGTGAGTAATATCGACTTACAGTGGTATCAGAGCCTAGCTAAACCATAACTAACATGTTAGCAAAGCTTTTAGAACTTCGATCACGGAAAAATCCCGAAAACACGACCAAAACTTGCAGTTTCTGTCGAATTTTAAATCAGGTCTAAAAATATTTTCAGAGACCTGAAAAATACGTGCAGGCTTTTTCTAGAACACTGAAGAAATTTGGGTACCTAACTCGGTCAGACCGCCGCGGATCCGCGGCCCAACCAAGCGTTCCACCATGGATCCGCTGCCGAGTCGACTCCGAGTTGGTCCAAATTTTTTCTGGTGCTCTCTGTGGTTGTTTTGTATTTTCTGGGATATTTTGTTTCTGCTCAGGAATTTTTGTGTACAGTATTGTACTTGGAGTAGATTCAAATATGGTTATTGATCGAAATTCTATGGACTTTAGCTATTCGGATTATATCTGTGATGTGTTATATGTGCTGAACATCTGCTAATCGCTATACGTCGATTAGTGGGGGTTGCACATATCTGTGATCTGTGATATTGGTTTGTGTATATGAACTTGTTGGATCGTCGTGATGAATTGCCGGGGATGTGAGATGAGGGTTTTCATTCTTTCATTCGATGTAAAATTTGTGAAGTGTTGTAATATTATTTTTGCGGGGCACATCCGGGTTGAGGTTGTATCCACCGTTGTATATTATTTCTTTTACTGTTTTTTCTCCTAGGATAGACCCAAGGTGGGGTGCACAAACTACCGGGTACTTTGAAGTGCCGAGTGGCCCACTCACTTTGTTGAGGGAGGTTGCTTCACTTTGGGTATTTGGCGGGTAGTTTTCTGCACCCGTAGGGGTCTAGGGTGGGGTTTGGCTATTCATCGCGACCGTGTAATCCGTCTTTCATTACAGGCTCAAACGAAACGCGGATTCCTAGTATATCCAATGTGTTCATCTGTGATCTGGAATGACTATCATTGCGTCTGACGAATGTATATATCTATATATGATATCTAGTAGACGTTGCTTATGTTTTGCACCGCGCTAGTCCAGCCCCCGCTCTGTCGTTAGTTAAGTAACCTAATGGACGATGACGGGGCCCCGTGGCGAATGTGGATGGCATAAGTGTAAGTTGTATTTTCGTTGTTTTCTGCAATGGTAAGATTAATTGATGGGACTGCATTATATTAATGCTAAGCAAATAAACCAAAGTTGAATCGTTGGAACAATTTCAAAACCACTCGGTTTTTCCAAAACAACAAAACTTTTAAATGCGGAGCTTAAACCACTCCTTTTAAAAGTTATCAGGTTCCTTCGATTATATCAAGTTCACTACGTTCACGGTTTCGCCAAAACCATTCATAGCCTTCCGTCATTTCAGTTAAATGTTCAGTAGTATTCAAGTTATATATTTTGACCTTCGCCAAGGCATAGTGATTGGTAGTTGCTGAATATTTATCTATAGCATAGATAGATGCGTTGGTTTGGGACAATCGTACTGCTATTTTGGCCTTCGTCAAGGGTATATACGGGTGGGTTCAAATTAACCTGGATAATGACGGGTATAACTTGACATGTGACTTATGACATATTGGCCTTCGTCAAGGTCATAAGTGCATGGGGGCAAAAATCCACATCGGGAGTTTCTAAAGAAACTAAAACTTGATAGTGTTGCATACCATTTGGAGTGTGATAATTTTGGTAGGATTCCTTCAACTTTATCACAGGATAATATTTGGATCCCGATCCTACTGTGAGTATATGCTACTCCTCGGAAGATTTTTTTTCACTTAACGATCAATGATATAAACCAAGTAGGTGTATAGAAAGGTGTTAGCGGGGCTACGCCCACAGGGAAAAGAGGTTATTTAATTAAGGAACTTCGCGAAAGCGTCGTAAAACCTCCCTCGAAGTACCAACACCGGCCTGGCTGAACGGTTAAGCAAGTATTGTACGGTGAGATTAATCCTGACTAATTCTTCTTTTATGGTTTGAGGAAGGATTTGAGCAACAGTGGGAGCCATCCTGTTTAGATTAAACTAAAAACCACTCTAAACTTATAAGAGCATCATGCTAAAGTGTTGCGGATAGGAAAATCCGTAAGACCTGGGAGATTGACTGCGCGAAGGTCAAGTGCCTCGTGCTGGCCTCTATGGATAATGAGCACCAGAGGCAGCACGAGAATATGGATCTTGAATCCATATTCCTCCATACCAAGGAATTATATGGAGAGAAATCTCGTATCGCAAGATACGAGACCTCGAAGAAGCTATTTCAAGAGGTTGGCCGTCGGATCATCTGTAGGGAACACGTCCTTAAGATGATTGGATATATTGAGGAGCTCACGGACCTCGGGACCACGTTAGAGAACGAGCTATATACAGAATTGATTCTCCAGTTCCTTCCTTCCACCTATGCCCAGTTTATCTTGAATTTTAATATTTAAGGTAAAGAAGTTGAACTTCCGGAACTCCTCAATATGTTGAGGAGTGCAGAGGGCACCCTGCAAAAAGTCAGGAAAACACCCGCTCTGTTTGTTGGTGGAGCTTCCTCTTCTAGGTCCAAGACGAAAGCCAAAGGAAAGAAGAAGAAGGCCCCAACCAAACCGAGAGGCGGTGTTAGTAAGGTGGAAGCCAAGGAAAAGGCAAAAGTGGTGGGACCTACAGTGGGAAAGGAAGAATGCTTCTATTGTCATAAGAAGGGACATTAGAAGAAAGATTGTAGGGCTTGGAAGGCCAAGAACCAGGACCCGAAGCAAGTTGTGGCTTCGGCTTCAGGTGTGTTTGTAATTGAAAACTGTCTGTCAATCAACTCTATTTCCTGGGTATTGGATACCGGATCAGGATCTCATATATGCAATTCTTTGCAGGCATTGAGAAGCCGTAGAGTTCTGAAGACCGGTGATATGACCCTCAGGGTTGCTAACGGAGTGAGCGTGGATGATGCGTCCGTAGGGGAATATCACCTTGGATTGACGAGTGGACATATTTTGGTTTTGCGCAACTGTTTTTGTGTACCTAGTTTGACTTGTACTATCATTTCAGTATCTTTATTATCTAAAGAAGGTTATGATTTTACATTTGTAAGTGATGTCGTAAACATCCACCTTAATCATGATCTGATTGTGTCAGGTACTCTAAACAACGATATATATGTATTAAACCAATTACAAGTTTTCAATGTCTAGAACACATATAAAAGAAAGACTCCAGAAATAAATCAAGCTTTCTTATGGCATTGTAGACTAGGTCACATCAATGAGATAAGGTTAACCAAGTTACATAAAGAAGGATATTTGGATCCGTTCGAATATCAATCTTATGAAACTTGTCAATCATGTCTCAAAGGAAAGATGATAAAGACTCCGTTCACTGGACACGGAGTAAGAGCGAGTGAGCTCTTGGGACTCATACACAGCGACGTGTGTGGTCCAATGTCTATACATGCAAGAAGTGGTTTTTCCTATTTCATTACTTTTACGGATGATTTCCCGGTATGTGATCAGTCGAAAATAATGTATTTTTAACACGGCAATTTCCCTATCTTTTGCACTCATTTAGAAGTGTTCGGTATTCATATTTCACATATTAGCAAAACAGTCCTGAAATATCAGATTGCATGTGTTAGACTTTAAAACCGACATTTCTGAGGGAAATTGACAGCATTTCATGGCATCGCATCATCTCTGTATTTGTGCAACACTTGTGTCGAGATTTGTGCAGGAAATTACAGGAGCAAAGTCAAAAGAAGCTGATCAAAAATACACCAACTTCATGATTTCAGATCTGGTAGCAATCCAAAGGGAGAAATACAATTCAACATATCATATAAAGGCCCATAAGACAGCCCAAGAATTACCATTGAAGTTTCAAACCATGAAGCCCCCAAAGAGCCGCGGAACTGCGGCGGGAGCCAGCTTATGCCGCGGAATCGCGGCTCTTTTGCCACGTCATCACTTGAATTTTGGTGCATAATTCTTCTCTCAGTGGCTACACCTCATTTTGACACGTCAAATTCCAGAATTCTCCAGAGTCTTCTGCCAGATCAGCAAAGATCATTAAGCAAAGCTAATCCTAATTAAGCTCCTAACTAACCTCTTCTAGAAGCTCCCTCCTAACTAATCACATCTAGAAGCTTCTCCTCTAACTAACTTTTGGAGGGAAATTCAAATTTCCTCAACAAACTTTTGGAGGGAAACTTAAAATTCAAATCCTAGATCTAGGGTTTAGATGGCTATAAATAGGAACCTAGATCTACGGGTTGAGGTTGTTCTTTAGTTAGCTAATTCCTCATTAATCTTTACCTAATTATTCATCTTCTTCCACAAGTCTAGTGACAAGGCTTGTGCGAAACCCTAACCCTAATTCCACTCCAAATTCAAGATCTTGAGTA
The DNA here is from genome assembly GCA_030015575.1 of Agapanthus africanus. Lineage (NCBI taxonomy): Eukaryota > Viridiplantae > Streptophyta > Magnoliopsida > Asparagales > Amaryllidaceae > Agapanthus > Agapanthus africanus. The sequence continues at coordinate 335,749,053 of JASDDO010000031.1, forward strand.
CCAATCAAGCGAGAAGCCCTTCAACCTTTTAGGAGCGGAGCCGATCTCCAACCGAGCAAGTGATCCAAGCCGATCCGCGACTCACGGAGCCGAGCGAAGCCAAATCGACGATCGAGTTCTTCCTCTTGTAGTTCTTGAGCGATTGTAACGAAATTGTTGATATAAATAAAAGGTGAAATTCTTTAATCTTGCTTTCTTTTAATTCTTGCATCATGATTAGATCTCAATTTGTAATTGTAGTTCTTGTTGTGATGTTTGAGTAAAACTCCGCTCGTAAAGGAGACGAGACGATCAGTAGAAAGATGATGTAACAAATCTCAATACGATTTTTAAGTCCTACGAGTTTTGTAAACCCTAGCAAGTTCAAGAATCGATGACCTGGTTTCGTTGCGATACTTTCTTGAATGTGATCACTCGAAATTAGGGATCTACGATCGTTTCTTGAAATTACTAGAGGCTAGAATGTGAATGATATCGATGAAAGAACAAGGGATAAGATGAAACCCTAGTTTCACAAGAAATCTCTAATTCTCGTCGATCATCATCGATCTAGTATCAATTCATCGAAGGATAAGAATACGTCATTGTAAGATTACATCACATCTATAGATCCGATCGATTCCTACGAGCCTCTTTTCGATTCTTGATATTTGGTTTGGAAAAATCATCAAACTATCAATTCTTGATTCTATCTTTTTCTTGTTATTAGATCTAGATTTTCTAATTCTTGAACTTCAAATACAAATCATGAATTGTTTTGTTTTCTTTTCTTTAAAGTTTCGACTCATCTAATTCAAAAGACGAACGATTATACTTTCCCTGTGGACGATCCACACTCACTAACAATCTACATCCGACACCGTAGTTGATTGCGGTCAAATAATTTTTGGTTGTGATTTCTTTACAATTTTCCAACTACACAATCCGAAATCTTATCAATCAAATGGCGCCGCTGTCGGGGATCATTTGAATTGATTTAAACAACAATAATTTATTACAATCAAATGACGCCGTTGCCGGGGATCATTTGAATTGATTTACACAACAAGAATTTATTACAATCAAATGGCGCCGTTGCCGGGTATAGTGCGCTAATTGTTCGTATTTTGAAATTTGAGTTGAAAAATTTATTCCATTATAATTTTTAGATCTAAACTCGCACAAACCCTAATACGTGTTTTGTGATTTGATTGCGAGGAAATCTTGGATCATTGGAGCTTGGGAAAAATTATTCTGAAAATTCCAGAGAGCTTTTTAAGTGAACAGGAACCTACTGTGAAAGTTTCGTGCAGTGATCTGATATTTCCACCGCGGAACCGCGGCATTAGGCGACTCCTGCGGCAGAACCGCGGTGCTACAGTGGAATCACTGTTCAAAATTTTTTGGTAACTCTCTTGACTTTCTTATCTACTTCCTCATCTACTCCAATTAACATTTTGTGCAGGTTTCTTTGCAAATAAATCGCAGCGCCGCAAAAAGCAAAATAAATTGTGCGTGTTTTTTATTTTTTTGGTTGTTTGCATAATTAATACGGACATTAAGGGGCAAAGACCAAATCCAGATTAGGTGGGGAGTTCATTACCCTTCCTAAGCCCCGAAAATCGCAAAATTTGCATCCGCATTTACCCTCATTAACTAAAAAATATCTAGAGATGACTCTAAGGACCGTCGCGCTCACTTAGGACAAGAGAAGGCCGTGGGTAATTCATTGCTTATCCGCGTTTCTTTTGTGGTGTCTAAGGCAAGTGTGTCGAAGGCTAGTGGTTACTTAATTAGGCCCACTACTTACGTAGTGGAGAACCTCCTACTTACCTGGCACTTACCTGGCCACAGGAGAAACAAAGAGGCAGTGGAGGATTTTATCCTGCGACTTGTCTTTTGGCAGTTAGGAGCGGTCTAGAGTTTGACCTAGGTGACCACTAGATTTTAGGGTTTTGTGTGCTGCATTTGTTGTGTTGCTTCATTTTTTCAAAACAAACACCGCATTCATATCATTTCCCCTAATTATAAATTTACGCTGCCACTTGTACTAAACCTTTTTAGTACAAGATAGGCTGGACAACGGGATTCTAGTGCCTGTTAGTCCGCGTTTCCCTCATCGACCCAAAAGTCGGTATTTCTACATTTACCCTTTCTTTTACCCACCACCACACCAACATCGATGGATCTGTCTCCATCGAATTTCTTTTCCACTACTCTGCCGCCGTCCGTTGGTGCGCAGAATCCACCCCGCATCTCTCTCCAAGAGAGGTGCTATCCAACACGAGGTCCCCTTTCCACCTGTCTTTCCATTCCACCAGCCAACGGGGACAATTTTCAAATAAAATCCCAATACATCAACCTTCTACCAAAATTTCACGGTCTCGAGTCTGAGGACGCATACGTGTTTATCACGAAATTTGAAAATGTATGCGCAATGATGGGTACCTCACAGTTGTCTGTGGATGCTTTGCGTCTTCGTCTTCTCCCATTTACCTTGTGCGATTTAGCCGAGAAGTGGCTATATAACACTACCGCACATTCCATTTCAAATTGGGATGAATTCGTCAAAGCATTCCTGAAGAAATTTTACCCACATCAAAAGACAGCTCGAGTCCGTAGCGAAATCTATCAATTCACCCAGCTTCCAAATGAAACATTTTCAATATGTCTTGAACGTTTCAAGGATCTGTTAGTCCAATGTCCACATCACGGCATCCCGAGATGGGAATTGTGCCGAATCATTTATGAGGGCATTACTCCTTACACAAGACAGACCCTTGAATCCATGTGTCAAGGCAACTTTATGACCAAAGATGATGGGGAAGCGTGGAAATTCCTCGAAGATTTCACTGAAAAATCTTTACAGTGGGAGGGTGTGAGTCAATCGTCTAGGGATGGCAATGATATTTTCATAGGAGTTAGAGCTGACATTTCAACTATGCAAAAGAAACTTGAGACTATGGAAAACAAATTCTTAGCCGCCCTAAGTCAAATATCACTCTCCAAAACTGTATGTGGATGCTGTTCTGATCCTTCTCACTTAACGGAAGAATGTCCGTTTCAAGGTCATGAGCATACCAATGCCGCATTTCAAAGACCGAGAAACGATCCTTTTTCTTCCACATATAATCAGGGTTGGAGGAATCACCCTAACTTTGCTTGGAACCAATCACAATCTCAAAACACGGTTCCAACCCAAAATAATTTCCAAGGGTTCCCTCCACCACAATAACACCCACAACTTCAATTGAGTCAGCACCCCTTCCAATCACAAAACTTCCAAAATCTGGCCAACACTTTTGCACCACATGAAAACACTTTGCAATTGACCGGTACAGATAATACCTCTGCACTAGCACAAACCTTGGATACTTTCATGAAACAATCCATCCAAGGGACGGCAAGTTTGCAATCTTCCGTCGAGAATGTGATAAAGATCATTGTCTCTCAAAATGAGAATATCAAATCGATGGAAGAACAAATTGCACAACTAAAAGCCGAAATGCGTGCAAGAGAGAAAGGGAAACTTCCAGCTCAACCTTTACCCAATCCTGGCTATTCACATCATGTGGATGCAATCACGTTGAGATCTGGAAGAGTGCTTGACACTCACGTTGGGGAAGAGTTTGATGATACTGATAAATCAATCAATAACACCCCGACTGAGATCTTTCCTCACACACACACTTCCAGTTCTGATCCTTGTTCTTCTACCCCACCACCTTCTTGCGAGCCTATTCTTCGTTTCCAAAAAGGCTCGCCACCTCAGCACATCTCTTCTAGTTCTCCACAGACGATCCCTACTCCTCTTTTGGGATCATGTCTACCCCCACTTCCTTCTCCTATGATGGACCCAGCGCTTATTGCTAAAGCACCTTATCCTAATCGGTTAAGGGCTAACACACCGAGTCCACATATGGAGAAGATTATGAACATTTTTAAGCAAGTTAACATCAACATTCCTCTCCTAGATGCCATCCAACAAGTTCCGTCCTATGCAAAAACTCTTAAGAACTTGTGCACTAGGAAGAGGAAGACTCAAGTGCCCAAGAAGATATTCATGGAAAAAACAGTAGATACGGCTTTCCCCCAACAATTACCGAGGAAACGTAAGGACCCTGGCTGTCCTACTATTTCCATTTCTATCGGGGAAAAACACGTCAACCGTGCTCTACTAGACCTTGGCGCTAGTGTTAACTTGCTTCCTTTCTCAGTCTATGAGCAACTAGGTATCGGAGAGTTGAAGCCAACCAATTGCACTCTCCAAATGGCTGACCGATCAATCACCAAACCTAGGGGTGAACTGGAGGATGTGTTAATAAAAATCGGGGAATTCATATTCCCTGTGGAGTTTATTGTAATTGATACACAGCCTGTAGCGAACCCACGGAATCAAATTCCGGTGATTTTAGGTCGCCCCTTTTTGGCCACATCCAATGCAATAATCAACTGTCGTAACGGTTCTATGACCCTATCTTTCGGGAATAGGTCAATAGAGCTGAACATTTACAAGTTGGGAAGTGTACCCTCCGAACCTATTGCTCAGGTATGTTCTATCGACTTAATGGATGTCGACAGCAGCGAATTTGATGATCCTCCTGATATTGATCTAGACTCTTTTCATACGATATTGTTTGACCCAACTATGTATTATACACATACGGACTCTTCCACCGAGATGTCTGGGTCAACAATTAACACGGATTATGAACTGTTCTTAGAGTCTGAAGATCATCCCGCACTTTGTGATGACATTATTCATCGGGGTATAGATGGAACTTTTGAGGAGATCTTCGCTGTTGAACTCGCATTTTTGAATGACACGGGTGTTGAGATGAATCATCTAATCACTGAAATTGAACCTTCACCCCTTTTTCTGAACTGTAAAAAGAATGCGAGTAATCCATCACATACACTGCATCGTCTCTCCAAAATGAGACGCACACACACTCTCTTCCACCACTTAATCTTTCCCCACTTGTTCTTCCACCAACCAGAGCACCGCATTGATAAAATTTTTGAATGGTTGGTGTTGACATTCGGTCTTTGCAAAGCTTGGCATCGACCACTGATTTTTGACCCCCTCATATGATTTTCAAAACTTAACATTGCATAACTCAAGTTTGGGGGGGTACATTATCTGGCTCTTGAAAAGAAAATTTTTACAAAATGATGAGCCAAAAATAAGTTTGGGGGAGGTTCTTCACTTAAATATTTTGCCCCCACTAATAAATTCCTCCCAAGCTTACAGGTTTTTCGAGATTCAGCAGATGACAACAGTGAGGACACTGTTGAAAACAAGTTTGGGGGAGGTTTGTGCTTATTTTCGCATCATTTGCATAAGCACAAAACATTTTTCAAAACCTATAAAAATTTAAAATTTTCAAAAAAATAAAAACAAAAATATAAAAATATTTTTTGTACATAAATAAGATAATAAAAGATTAGATAGTGAAAAATTACATCCATGAGATTAGAAAAATTTAAGAAAACCAAGAAAATTAGAAGTTTTCTTATACGAACTAGTAATAAGTAGTTATGAGCCATTGTCCCAAGGGTTAGTAAGATGAAGGACGTCACTAATCTGAGAATAAAACTAAGTCTGAAAAATAGTTTCTATTCTGGAAGCCAAACATTTTGAACGTTGCTACCCTGCTATTCGCACTTACACACGTCTTGAAGCCTGGGATAGTAGAGGATACCTTGAACTGCTCTTGTCTTTAAGCCAAAAGTATGAAGGAAATAAAAAAAAATGAATAAGAAAATATAAAGTGGTGAGAAAAATGGACACTGGTTTTGTTATCACCGAGAGAAATAAAAAAATATATAGCGAGGGTGCCTCTTCACCTAGTGCCCTAAGGCCAACTGGTCTGGGAGTCATTGCTATGCCTGAGGTGGTGCAAGACGAGGAAAATACACCAAATAAGCAAGCACATGAGTAATCGGTCGGTTAGTACCTCAAGAAGTATTAACGGTCGCATGAAAGTGTGTGAGCAATCTCATCTAAATATTCATTAATTAAAAAGTACTGAGGCTGATGGGAAAGAGTGTAATAGCTTGAATTGAATTCTCCGGGTGTAGGGATGTCCTTTACACACACGCAAGGTGATATGATCGATGTTTGGAAGAAAGATAGGAATGAAGAATAAGACGATGTTTTATTGAGGGAGGACGTGATTTCTAACATCTTTTCATGACTATTAAGATAGGGCTCATGACAACCGAAAAGCTAGCTTAGTTGGAAACCCTAATTTTCAAGGCTTTTCTTTTACAATTCTTGTCTTTAAATGTAATATTCATGATCTTGCTTTTATTATTGGATTTTGTGGGTGCAATCAGCTGAAAACCCTCAGGAGACAACACTCCTCCTACTAGGGACACCTAGAAATTTAAAGGCTTGTTGCACGTGCTCAGTGCAATCGTGTTGCCTACGAAAGTGTGCTAGTTAGTTTTTCTCTTTCTTTATTTTCTCCTTCTCTTTTTAATAAAATAATTCGCTCGAGACGATCGAAATTAAGTTTGGGGGTATTTGATCAGTCGAAAATAATGTATTTTTAACACGGCAATTTCCTTATCTTTTGCACTCATTTAGAAGTGTTCGGTATTCATATTTCACATATTAGCAAAACAGTCCTGAAATATCAGATTGCATGTGTTAGACTTTAAAACCGACATTTCTGAGGGAAATTGACGGCATTTCATGGCATCGCATCATCTCTGTATTTGCGCAACACTTGTGTCGAGATTTGTGCAGGAAATTGCAGGAGCAAAGTCAAAAGAAGCTGATCAAAAATACACCAACTTCATGATTTCAGATCTGGTAGCAATCCAAAGGGAGAAATACAATTCAACATATCAGATAAAGGCCCATAAGACAGCCCAAGAATTACCATTGAAGTTTCAAGCCATAAAGCCCCCAAAGAGCCGCGGAACCGCGATGGGAGCCAGCTTATGCCGCGGAACCGCGGCTCTTTTGCCACGTCATCACTTGAATTTTGGTGCATAATTCTTCTCTCAGTGGCTACACCTCATTTTGACACGTCAAATTCCAGAATTCTCCAGAGTCTTCTGCCAGATCAGCAAAGATCATTAAGCAAAGCTAATCCTAATTAAGCTCCTAACTAACCTCTTCTAGAAGCTCCCTCCTAACTAATCACATCTAGAAGCTTCTCCTCTAACTATCTTTTGGAGGGAAATTCAAATTTCCTCAACAAACTTTTGGAGGGAAACTTAAAATTCAAATCCTAGATCTAGGGTTTAGATGGCTATAAATAGGAACCTAGATCTAAGGGTTGAGGTTGTTCCTTAGTTAGCTAATTCCTCATTAATCTTTACCTAATTCTTCATCTTCTTCCACAAGTCTAGTGACAAGGCTTGTGCGAAACCCTAACCCTAATTCCACTCCAAATTCAAGATCTTGAGTACCAATCAAGCGAGAAGCCTTCAACCTTTTAGGAGCCGAGCCGATCTCCAACCGAGCAAGTGATCCAAGCCGATCCGCGACTCACGGAGCCGAGCGAAGCCAAATCGACGATCAAGTTCTTCCTCTTGTAGTTTTGAGCGATTGTAACGAAATTGTTGATATAAATAAAAGGTGAAATTCTTTAATCTTGCTTTCTATTAATTCTTGCATCATGATTAGATCTCAATTTGTAATTGTTGTTTTTGTTGTGATGTTTGAGTAAAACTCCGCTCATAAAGGAGCCGAGACGATCAATAGAAAGATGATGTAACAAATCTCAAAACGATTTTTAAGTCCTACGAGTTTTGTAAACCCTAGCAAGTTCAAGAATCGATGACCTAGTTTCGTTGCGATGCTTTCTTGATTATCGCTCGAAATTAGGGATCTACGATCGTTTCTTGAATTTACTAGAGGCTAGAATGTGAATGATATCGACGAAAGAATAAGGGATAAGATGAAGCCCTAGTTTCGCTAGAAATCCCTAATTCTTGTCGATCATCATCGATCTAGTATCAATTCATCGAAGGATAAGAATACGTAATTGTAAGATTACATCACATCTATAGATCCGATCGATTCCTACGAGCTACATTTCGATTCTTGAGATTTGGTTTGGAAAAATCAACAAACTATCAATTCTTGATTCTATCTTTTTCTTGTTATTAGATCTATGTTTTCTAATTCTTGAACTTCAACTACAAATCTTGAATTGTTTTGTTTTCTTTTCATTAAAGTTTCGACTCATTTAATTCAAAAGACGAACGATTACACTGTCCCTGTGGACGATCCGCACTCAATTACAATCTACATCCGACACCGTAGTTGATTGCAGTCAAATAATTTTTGGTTATGATTTCTTTACAATTTTCATACCACACATTCCGAAATCGTTTTCAATCAAATGGCGCCGTTGCCGGGGATCATTTGAATTGATTTACACAACAAGAATTTATTACAATCAAATGGCGCCGTTGCCGGGGATCATTTGAATTGATTTACACAACAAGAATTTATTACAATCAGTATGGACATGTCTTCTTAATGAAGCATAAATCCGAGGCCTTTGAGAAATTCCGGGAATATAAGAATGAAGTGGAAAAACAAACCGACAAAAGTATCAAGACACTGAGATCTGATCGAGATGGTGAATACTTAAGTGCCGAGTTCCTGGATTACCTAAAAGAGAATGGAATTCTCTCTCAGCTTACTCCTCCATACACACCACAGCACAACGGTGTATCGGAGAGACGGAATCGAACCCTATTAGATATGGTACATTCCATGATTAGTAACACTGAGTTATCGCGCTCATTCTGGGGCTATGCACTAGAATCAGCTGCATATCTTTTGAACAAGGTTCCTACCAAGACTGTGCCTACCACTCCATATCAGATGTGGAGTGGGAAGAAACCCTATCTTAAGTATCTGAAAATATGGGGATGTCCAGCTTTTGTTAAAAAGCAACATGCGGACAAACTTGAGGCACGCTCAATACTGTGTAAGTTTGTGGGATACTGTTCACACCATAATATTGCATTTTATATTCCCCATTCTTATGCATTTTACAATAAAAACAGGTGCTTTTGACGCATGTCTGCTACATAGTACAGGTTACAGGTTCTTGGAGCAAAAGCAGTGAAAAAGACAAAAGAAGATACAAAAAAGTGACTTTTTACCAACAAAAGGATCCTAGTCAAGCCTAGACGAAGAACAGTTCACAATCAACAAGGCAGTGCAAGCTCCAAAGAAAACGGTTAAAAGTCCGCTACAAGTTTTCACTGAAAGATCTGGAGAAAAATTAGAAGCCAAACAGAGAAATGAACTGAAGAAATAAAATACCCAAAGAACCAAGAAGCAGCCCACAAAATCTCACACTTTGTTCTCACTATTGGGCCGCGGAACCGCGACCCAAGCCAGCCATTGTCGCGGTTCCGCGGCCGTCCTATGCCCGTACTTCGAGAAAATTTTACCAAAATGCGTGGCGGCTCTTAAAAGATTTCCTGAGGAGGGTATATTTGTAATTGTAGACTTGCGAATCAACTGTAACCCTAGGGTTTCTATGTCCTATAAATAGAACCCAAACCCTTGTATTTTCTTATGCCTCTATTCATCAATAAAATTCTGTTTTCTTTGAAGTTTGGAGAGCATCAATCGTAAGTAGGTATTTTTTCTTGCCCTAGTTCTAGTTTTTTATATCTGCCCTAGGTAAATTCTTTACTTGCCCTAGTTTAATTTAGTTTAGAATTTTATTAACTTGCAATAGATGTTTCTTCTCTTTAATAAAAACAAAACAAAAATTATGTCTTTCTTAATTCCCTCAATGAGCGAGTAGTTTCCTCGCTTGTTGGGGTTAGGAATAGGGAAGGGTTTGAGAGATGAAGATCTCTCATCTCTTTTCTTTGCCAATCTATTATGAACATTAGGACTCCATGCATGCTCTCATCTTCCGCTCCCTACGGCACTCTACCCTTGAGGTAACGGTGATCCGTAGTATAAAAGACCGGAGTTGTGAGTTTTCCATGGAGGTTAGGGTAAAGGTTAAGAAAGGAAGGACAAGGATCTAGAGGAAGAACATCTTCCCAATCATCATAATCCCCTTTATTAAAATTTACCATAACCCCTAAAATCAAATCTAAATTAAGGCATTGAAAAGAGGTGTAGATCTTTGTTTACCAAACTTTACCTAAACCTAATCCTAGCAAGTTTCTAATCCTAGTATAACACAACTTCATTTTATATTTAATTAAAAAGACCAAACACCATTTGGAATTAGCTCGTAAGAACTTTAAGGAAAATTACAAAATCCCTGTGGACCGACCCGTATTCACCGGTTAGCTTCATGCGACGCCGTTCTTGATTGCGGTAAATATTTTTGATCGACAAAACCTCCCTAAATCAAATGGCGTCGTTGCCGGGGATGGCGTAAAATTTCCTTTTTTTAATTTCGGGTTAATATAAAATATAAAAAATCATAAAAATTTGAAAAATAAAAAATATAAAAATTCTATCATCTTTTATTGTTTGAAGGGTTTTCTTTGTGGATCTTTGCAGGATTGACGGATCTGAAACAACACAGAAGGCTAATCAGAAAAGGGTACATCAAAACAGGAGGAGATTGAAAGTACAGAACAGCTGAGAAAAATTGGACACCTGAACCCTCCTTTCAACCGCGGAATCACGGCATTTGGGGCCTAAAACCGCTGAACCGCGGTCTGGTTGAAGCTTCTCTGCGCGAAATTTGCATGGTCTGATTTCTCATTCTCCCCTATGCAAATCCCCATATATCTTATGTCAAATCTTCTGCAGGATTCTTTGCGCTAAAAATCTTCTTCCCCCTTTCAATAATTGATTTTCTGCAGGATTCTTTGCGCCGCGCTAAATAGCAAATTGATTGCAAGTGATTTACTGCTTTGCATATTTTAATCTGACTTTAAGGGGCTATTGACCAATTCAGATTGGGTGGGGATTTCATTACCCTTCGCAGGACCCCATAAATCACTTAAGGCATTTGCATTGACCACTCTTAATTAAAAAATATTAGACTCAGCCCTAAGGACATCGCGCTCAATAGGACAGAGGACTAGTATAGGCATCGGCCGTTTATCCTAACCTGTTTTTGCGGTGCCTAGGCAAGTGTGTCAAGGCTAGTGGTTTTAATTAGGCCCACAGTGTGGTTCCTTCCCACTTACCTGGCACTTACCTGGCCGCAATTGGCGGTGAAGAGGCGGTTTGAGGTCCTATCTCTAGCCCTTTGGAACAGTTAGGAGCTGTCTAGCTGACCTAGGTGACCCTAGACCTAGGCCTGATTGTGCATTTGTGGTTAATTGCATTTGTGTCACAAGTCTCTTTTCAAAAATCTTTTTGCAAAAGCTCACATAAAAAAAAAAGAAAACGAAAAATCTTTTCAAAACTTGCAACTTGTCGCTAAAGAAATCTTTGCACTCACTTACACCACTTCTTCTCATTGACGTTTTCTTACCTCCATATTCTGTCTTTCATCTCTCGACTGCACTAACCCTCTTAGTGTATGTCCGGTTGGACTAGGGACCCTAGCGCCCGATTAGTCCGTGTTTCGTTGGTACCGACCGACGAACCTTTCGACTCCGAAGTCGAAATCCTGTCCACTTCTTCACTTTCACCATCACATTCTTCTTCCGAAGGTATGTCGGGATACAATCCTAAACACCTTACCGACGGGAATGATTCCACCTCCGTTAGGTGCGAATAACCCGAATCACCCGCCTGTTGAAGCTCCCGCACGAGTCGCGGTCCAGGATCTTTTCTACCCCGTCCGCACCACCCTTCCTACTTGTCTTTCCCTCCCACCGGCTAATGGGGACAATTTTGAGATCAAACACCACTTCATCAATATGCTGCCTAAGTTTCATGGTTTGGAATCCGAAGATGCATATATCTTTATCAACAAATTCCAAAACGTTTGCGCCATGATGAAAACTACCCAATTAAGTGATGACGCTATAAGGCTAAGGGTCATTCCTTTCACCTTATGTGACTTAGCCGAGAAGTGGCTATACAGCACTGCATCACATTCAATTAGAAATTGGGACGAGTTTGTGAAAGCTTTTCTTAAAAGATTCTATCCTCATCACAAAACTGCTAGAATCCGTAACGAGATTATACAATTTTCTCAGCTTCCGTCGGAACCATTTTGGAAGTGTTTTGAAAGATTCAAAGACCTACTCGTTCAATGCCCTTATCACGGGATCGGAAGTTGGCAACTCTGCCAAACATTATATGAAGGATTGAACCCGGCAACGAAGCAGTTGCTAGAAACCATCTGTCAATGTCACTTTCTAACCAAATCAAGTGAGGAAGCGTGGCAGTTTCTTGAGGACCTTAGTGAACAAACAATTCAATGGGAGAGCACCAAGACCACATCATCTTCTTCTAGTGGTCAATCTAGGGAAGGCATACATCAATTAGATATATCGATTGCTATGAAGGCCGAGATGGCCGCTCTTACAAAAAAGCTAGAAGCGCTTGAGACCAAAATCTCATCACCTTCTCCGGCCCCTGTTGTGCCTCCACGAACTGTTTGTGCTTGTTGTTCGGATCCATCACATCTCACCGAAGAGTGTCCTCACACAGCTTCTACTCAAGGACAAGATCAAGTCAATGCTGCCTTTCAGCAACGACAAAGAAATGACCCATACTCTTCGACATACAATCCGGGTTGGAAGAGTCACCCAAATTTCGCTTGGAACCAAAATCAACAATCCCAAGGAAACAACAATTTTCAAAGGGCTCCTCCTCCACAACAACAAGCATCTCCACAAACTCAATTTCAGCAACCTCTCCAACAGCAACCTTACTATAATCAAATGAACAATTTTGTACCCAAAAATTTTGTTCCCCCTCAAAATGTTGTTAGCTCGCTCGAAAGAAGTCTAGAAGCGTTCCTAAAGCAATCTGCACAGTCCATAGCTAGGATAGAGACTTCTGTTCAATCTTTGGTGCAAAACAGTGCCTCACACGATCAAAGCATCAAATCTATTGAGGCACAAATTGCACAACTCAACGCAGCATTGAAAGAGCGAGAGAAAGGAAAGCTTCCGTCTCAACCACTCCCAAATCCCGGTCACGCACATGTTGCATATGAACAGCAGAATCATAACGTAAATGCTATGACCACGTTGAGATCCGGAAAAGTGCTGCAAAACAATGTGGGTATTAACCATGACACCCCTGCCGGTGGCCCTTCTTCATCTTCTTCACCTTCTTCTTCTTCTTCGTTAGAGATTCTCCATCCTTCACACGGCTCTACTTCTTCTAGCTCGAACGGACCCACTTCTCACAATACGAACACATCTACACGGGGTTCCGTTCCAACTCAACAATTTGATCCGCAAAAATTGGACTCAACAACTTTTCAAAATGTTCCTTTTCCAAATCGGTTGAGATCCAATAAACCAACTCCACAGATGGAGAAGATTGTAGAGTTGTTCAAGCAGGTTAGCATAAATATCCCTCTTTTGGATGCAATCCAACAAGTTCCTTCATATGCAAAAATCTTAAAGGACTTATGCACCAAAAAGAGGAAGTCACAAGTACCAAAGAAAGTTTTTGTGGCTAGTGCTATTAGTGATGCTCTTGTCAATTCTTTACCCCCAAAGCACAAGGACCCCGGTTGTCCTACTATTTCGATCACAATTGGGGACAAGAACATCAATAGAGCACTATTAGATCTTGGTGCTAGTGTCAATTTGCTACCTTATTCGGTGTACGAACAATTAGGCGTTGGAGAGCTTAAGCCCACTCATTGTACTCTCCAAATGGCCGACCGATCAATCACCCATCCTAGGGGAGAGTTGGAGGATGTGTTAATTAGAGTAGGGGATTTCATTTTCCCCGTTGACTTTATTGTTATGGATACACAACCTGTCGCTAACCCCCGTAATCAAATTCCGGTGATACTTGGTCGACCATTCCTTGCGACTTCTAACGCGGTAATCAACTGTCGTAACGGTTCAATGAATCTATCTTTTGGAAATATAACAGTTGAACTCAACATTTTCAAGTTAGGAAGTCAGCCTTGCGAGCCTAATTCTAGCGTACTTGATGTTTGCTCGATCAATGAGATCGCGGAGGAGGACTGTGAGTTCGAAAATTTTATGTTTGACCACAACAATGATGACGCCACTAGTGCGTTCCTCCTAGAACCCGACACAGCTTTCACGACGGACAAGGATTATGAGTGTTTCACCTTTGTTGACGATCTTGAAGACTCTCCACCCGAGTTTGAGTCTTTTGCTTTTCCGGATGAGTTAGTTGAACCATCCGAATCGGTAGCATACACTCAATTTGAACCTTTGATGGAACCCTTCGAGTTTGAAACAGTTACTCCATTGTTACCATCTATTGTTTCACCACCTAAACTCAAACTAAAGCTTTTGCCGTCGCACCTAAAATATGCTTATCTAGGTGAGAATGAGACCTTACCCGTTATCATATCTGCCTCTCTACCTCTCGAGCAAGAGAAGGCTCTTTTAATGGTCTTACACAATAATCGGCAAGCTTTTGGCTGGTCTATGGCAGACATCAAGGGAATTAGTCCCCTCATAGTCGAACATCATATACACTTGATGGATGATGCCAAGCCGGCAAGGGATCCACAAAGACGCCTCAACCCCATTATGAAAGAGGCGGTCAAGAAGGAGATTGTTAAATGTCTTGATAGTGGTATCATTTACCCTATCTCGGATAGCCAATGGGTTATCCCCATTCATGTCGTGCCAAAGAAATCGAGCATCACGGTCATTACCAATGAGGAAAATGAGTTAATTCCTACTCGCACCCAAACTGGGTGGTGAGTTTGCATCGACTATAGAAAACTCAATGCCGCGACAAGGAAGGACCACTTTCCTTTACCTTTCAATGACCAAATGCTAGAACGATTAGCAGGGCATGAGTTCTACTGCTTTTTAGATGGCTATTCCGGTTATAACTGCAAGTCCACGTTTCCCACCCCGGTGCTTGCGGGGAGGCGGAAACGGTATAAAAATCGGATTTTTATCGAACTAGGCAACATGGACTATCAAAAGGAGGATCTTTGCTAAACAAAAACTAACTACAAAGCTAACTAGTTTTAGCTACATGGAAGAAAGGTTATACCTAGGGCTTTATGTCCTTCTCTCCTTGCTCCTTGGAGTGAACGGAAGTGATCTCCTTGTCGTCTTCTCTAGTCGAAGAAAGATCCACCCGAGAGCCTCAACCTTTGGCTTCAACTTCAAGCTAGAAGTGACTAAGATGCTTGGAGTGCTAATCCTAGAACCTTAGAAGAGGGTAGAGAGTATCTTAGAATGGTTTATCTCAAGCTCAAGTGTTTCTCAACTCATGAGAGGGGAGAGCTAGAGAGAGAGGAAGAGGAGGAGAGAGAATCTATATGATAGAATGAGAAGAATAATGAACCATTCTCTCATATATGTGTGAATTATGAAAATAGATAATTAGCAAGATAATTGTCATTGTTAATCAAGACTTGACCGTTATCATTTCACATTAAATGCAAATTGCAAGGATCAAAGAGCATCTTTTATATGGAATGATGATGGTCAACATGTCAACCTAAGTCAACAAGTCAAGATAGTCAAATGGTCAACAACCCTAACCATGCACAATTATATTTAACTAATATCAATTAATCATAATACACATATAAGCATTAGGGTTAAGAAAATGACAATGGTCATCAACCCTAATCAAAGTCCTCTCCCTCTGTCTCAGTCAACTGTGCATACGTACCCGTATCCGTGATCCGAGGAACACGAATACAAAGAGATAAAACCAATCCCAAATCATATACTAGGATCCGGCTAAAACCAAAGTCCGCTAGTATAAGCTGTCCGGACAGCAAACGTGCACAAGTGCGCGGATGTGAACGAACCCTGTCGCAAAACCATGTGACCTCTACTCATTTTGCCTAAAGGCGAATAACTCTCTGTGTGGGACTCTAAAGTCTCGACACTACGCTGGCAGTGGGTTTAACCACAGACCGCAAGCGGCACTAGCTGTACGTAACGGTCCCCAGGTAGATGCCGATAAGAAGACTGACGAGGTGAACCCATCTGAACTCCTACTGAGCCTGAATGTGACAGTCTCCGTACAGTCCGGTCTGTTCGTCTGATACATCGCATGGCGGGCCTAGGGGCGGTAAACGTCAGTCCCCTAATAGCGGTATAAGTCGTGTCGGAGAGTAGCCCAGAACACCCTGAGATAACACTGGAAACCTACCAGTATATCTCGCTTGCCCTGGACAGGGACTACTTGTGTAATGGCTCTCCTAGACACAGCGCGATGTCAACCCCCAATACCGGGAAAGACGAATCCTGTATAACCGTCACTGCCTCCAAGTGCTTCAGGACTGCACCCAACTACTACCTGTTTGCACGACTCCTTTGAGTCGTGGTAGGGTAGTAATTGTAAGTGCACGGCGGCGCCCCGGCCGTCAATCCGACGCCGGAATGCTGAAGCGGTGATTTACTTTAATTTTTCAAACCGGCACCACCGCGCACTATAAACCCGGATCGTGCCATTAATCTAGTCCTAGCTAACAAGAAGGGGGTAGAGAGATATACCGAGCGGTCCGTGTCCTTCGTGTAAGTCCATGCTACCTCTCCCGGTACTTTCGGGAATGCGGAATATGGTAAAAAACGATTTTTATCGAGGTGGTAACATGGACCTATAACCCGGATCTTGGTTAAACATCTATCTAACAACCTAACTATGAGTTTCTAGCTACTCGGTTAGGGGGTTATACCTTGCTTGTCTTGAACTCCTTCGTCTTCAAACTTCGATGGTGGTCCGGATTGGCTTCTTCCCGTCGTCTCCGTACGTCGAAGATAGATCCACCTGAAAGCTCCAACCTTTGGCTCCTTCTTCGTTCTTTGAAGAAACTAGTTCACTCGGTTTGCTAAACCTTGTGAACTAGAGTGAGTAGAGAAGAATTAGAATGGGATTTTATCTATGGTTCTTGATTCTCAACTCATGAGAGATATGAACCATAGAGTCAAGAGAGGGAGCAAGAGGATGAGAGTGAAAGCAAGAGCAAGAGAGCTCAAGAACAAGAGAGAGAATGAGCAAGAAAGAATGAGGCTCTCTTTTGTCTTTCACCCTCTCATAATCCAAAGCAATGATCACACATCATACCAATCAAGTGTTATGTGATGGTTGAAGCAACCATAACCATATCATTTCATGCACTTATTTTGCACAAATGAGCAAGCAAGCAAAAGTCTTTGTCATGAAATGATAGCTATGGTTATCATGATGGTCAACTAGTCAAGCCTAGTCAACAAAGTCAACAAAAGTCAACAAAGTCAACAAAGTCAACAACCATGTCACCATAATACTTAATTAATATAATTGTTAATCTCATATCATATTCTCATTAGGGTTGATCAAAAGGTCAATAGTCAACGGTCAACTGTCAACAACCCTAATGAGAATCCACTGCCTCTGTCTCCCTGTCAACTGTGCATACACACCCGCATCCGCGTTCCGAGGAGCACGAATGCAAACTGGATAAATCCAATCCCATAAGGTACACTAGGATCTGGCTTAAACCAAAGCCCGCTAGTGTAAACTGTCCGGACACTGTACGTGCACAAGTGCACGAATGTGACCGAACCCTGTCGCAAAACCATGCGACCTGTCGCAATACCAAGCGACCTCTACTCTTTTGCCTAAAGGCGAAAAGCTTTCCGTGTGGGACTCTAAAGACTCGACACTACGCTGGCAGTGGGTTTAACCACAGACCGCAAGCGGCACTAGCTGTGCGTAACGGTCCCCAGGTAATGCCGACAAGAAGACCGACGAGGCGAAGCCCATCTGAACTCCTACTGAGCCTGAGTGTGACATTGTCCGTACAGTCCGGTCTGTTCGTCTGATATATCGCATGGCGGGCCTAGGGGGCGGTAAACGTCAGTACACCAATAGCGGTACAAGTCGTGCCGGAGCGAAGCCCAAAACACCCTGAGATAACACTGGAAGCCTACCAGTATATCTCGTTTGCCCTGGCCAGGGACTACTCGTGTAATGGCTCTCCTAGACACAGCGCGATGTCAACCCCCAATACCGGGAGAGACGAATCCTGTCTAACCGTCACTGCCTCCAAGTGCTTCGGGACTGCACCCAACCACTACCTGTTTGCACGACTCCTTTGAGCCGTGGTAGGGTAGTGATCAAAGTACAGTGGGAACACACTCGAGGCGAAGTGACAGTGTCAAGTCAGCGGACTAAGCTGTACTCATGTCACCTGGGAACTGATAACTGACGATAGGCATAATACCAACTAGTCAGTTCCCGACGAGTCCTGTCCAGTGTACCCGTAGCCTAACGAGCACCCGCATACTATCTCAAGTACGACGTACTGACGGCTGTGGGACAGACCGTCTCCCACACTGGGATGAGAAGCGCATGCGCTGGTCTACTCCGGAGTATCGATGCCCTGTCTCGATAGTCCTGCGACCAGGGACCTGCAAAAGGATGTGCTTATAGATTACCCAGCCCCACTAGTGTGATGGCCATCACATCGCTGGTAATCAAGCAAAGATCCTAAGGGCTCCACTAATGTGTATAGGCGATATACAAAGAATAAACACATGTACACATTGAAGTAGAAACAAACCAAGTAGCATACTACTATTTTGAGCAAGATTGTATACACAAGGTGAATATCTCAAGCTTCCATTAAGTAATATACAAACTAGTATGATACAGTAATGGCCTCTAGGGCATATACACTAACAATCTCCCACTTGCACTAAGGCCATGTACTGGCGTATCGAAGACCTATCATCTCGATCAGCCGCTCGAACTGAGTCGGGGGCAGGGCCTTGGTGAATGGATCTGCAGTGTTATCTTCTGAAGCGACTCTCCGTACCTCGATCTCCTGGCGATCCACGATCTCCCTGATCAGGTGATACCGCCTCAAGATGTGCATGGATCTCTGATGGGACCTGGGTTCCTTCGCTAAAGCTATAGCCCCGTTGTTGTCGCAATACAGAGGTATTGGATCAACAATGGACGGAACCACCTGAAGTTCTTTCAAGAACTTCCTTATCCAGACAGCTTCTTTTGCAGCATCAGATGCAGCGATGTATTCCGCTTCCATCGTCGAGTCTGCAACGGTTTCTTGTTTGGAACTCTTCCAACACACCGCCCCTCCATTGAGGGTAAAGACATAGCCCGACATGGACTTGGAATCATCCTTGTCACTCTAGAAGCTGGAGTCAGCAAAGGCCTCGATCTGGAGGTCCTTTCCGCCATACACCAAGAACATCTCCTTAGTCCTTCTCAGGTACTTGAGAATGTTCTTTACCGCTATCCAGTGTTTCTCCCCAGGGTTTGACTGATACCGGCTTACCACACTCAGTGCATAAGCTACATCCGGTCTGGTACACAACATCGCATACATTATAGAGCCTACCGCAGAAGCGTAGGGTATAATAGACATGCGATCCCTCTCCAAATCAGTCTTGGGAGACATCTCTTTAGAGAGGGTGATCTCGTGACAAGCCGGTAGGTTACCGCGCTTGGAATCTTCCATACTGAATCTCTTCAGTATTGTGTCGATGTACCTGGACTGTGAAAGTCCTAATATCCTCTTGGATCTGTCACGGTAGATCCGGATACCCAGAATGTACGAGGCATCACCCAGGTCTTTCATGGAGAACCTGTGTGACAAGAACCCCTTGACAGATTGTAGCATAGGAATGTCATTTCCTATTAAGAGAATGTCATCCACGTATAAAACGAGGAATACTACAGTTCTCGCTACAAATCTACTATAGATGCATGGTTCATCTGGATTTTTGATAAAGCCAAATTCTTTGACCGTCTCATCAAAGCAGATGTTCCAACTCCGCGATGCCTGCTTTAGTCAATAGATGGACTTAAGCAACTTGCACACCTTTCCGCTGCTCCCACTCTGAATGAAACCCTCTGGTTGGTCCATATAGACACACTCCTCTAAATTTCCATTTAGAAAAGCTGTCTTTACGTCCATTTGCCAAATCTCATAATCGTGGAAGGCAGCAATGGCAAGAAGGATCCGAATGGATTTCAGCATGGCTACTGGAGAGAAGGTTTCGTTAAAGTCCAAGCCAGGTCTTTGACGAAAACCCTTTGCTACCAGCCTAGCTTTATATGTCTCAACCTGTCCATCTACACCAATCTTCCTTTTAAAGATCCACTTGCATCCTACGGGTTTTACCCCGTCTGGAGCAATGTCCAACGTCCATACCTTGTTGGTGTACATGGAATCCATCTCGGTCCGCATTGCATCCAGCCATTTCACTGAGTCAACGCTCTGAACGGCCTGCTGGAAGCTAGTAGGTTCATCATAGTCTATGATGCAATCCTCTCTATCCCCGTCTACGAGAAAACCGTAGTATCTCTCGGGCGGATGAGTCTGCCTACTACTTCTGCGGAGCGGCGTAGGAATGTCCTGTTCTTCCGAACCCTCTGGTTCCACTAAACTTTCAGTAATAGTCCGTGGTTCTGGAATTTCTTCCAGTTCTACCGCGCTCCCACTTATTTCCTTTTCCAAGAACTGGTGTTCTAGAAATTGGGCATTAGGAGAAACAAGGACTTTTTGTTCCTCTGCGTAATAGAAAAGATACCCCCTGGTGTTCTTTGGGTATCCCACAAACTTACACAGTACTGAGCGTGCCTCGAGCTTGTCCGCATGCTGCTTTTTGACAAAAGCCGGACATCCCCAGATCTTCAGATATTGAAGATAGGGTTTCTTCCCACTCCACATTTCATATGGTGTGGAAGGCACAGTCTTAGTCGGAACTCGATTCAAAAGGTACGCAGCTGATTCTAGCGCATACCCCCAAAATGATCGCGGTAACTCAGCGTTACCCATCATGGACCGCACCATATCCAATAGGGTGCGGTTCCGTCTCTCCGATACACCGTTATGTTGCGGGGTGTATGGAGGAATAAGCTGAGAGAGAATTCCGTTCTCTTTTAAATAGTCCAGGAACTCGGCACTTAAGTATTCTCCACCTCGATCCGATCTTAGAATCATAATACTTTTGCCGGTCTGTTTCTCTACTTCATTCTTATACTCCTGGAATTTTCCAAAGGCTTCGGACTTATGTTTCATTAAGAAGACATAACCGTACCTTGAGAAGTCATCCGTAAAAGTAATGAAGTAAGAATACCCGCTTCGCGCATGTGTAGACATTGGACCGCACACGTCACTGTGTACGAGTCCCAAGAGCTCGCTCGCTCTTACCCCATGTCCAGTACACGGAGTCTTTGTCATCTTTCCTTTGAGACAGGATTGACAAGTGGCATACGATTGATATTCGAACGCATTCAAATATCCTTCTGTATGTAACTTAGTCAACCTTCTCTCATTGATGTGACCCAGTCTACAATTCCATAAGAAAGTCTGATTTATTTCCGGAGACTTTCTTTTGTGTGTATTCTGGACATTAAAAATCTGTGGTTGGTTTAACACGTATATACCATTACTCAATGTACCTGACCCAATCAAAACTTGATTAAGGTGAATGTTTACAACATTACTTACAAACGCAAATTCATAACCTTCTTTAGAAACTAAAGATACAGAAATGATATTACAAGTTTCGTTGGGTACAAAAAAGCAATTACGCAAAACCAAAACATGTCCATCTGACATTCCCAGGTGATAGTCCCCCACGGCTTTAGCATCCATGCTAGCTCCGTTCGCAACTCTGAGGGTCATGTCACCTGCCTTCAAAACCCTACGGTTTCTCAACGCCTGCAAAGAATTACAGATATGAGATCCTGATCCGGTATCCAATACCCAGGAAGTAGAGTTTATTGAAAGACAGTTTTCAATAACATACACACCTGAAGCTGAAGCTGAAACCTGCTTCAATTCCTGTGTCCTGGCTTTCCAAGCCCTGCAATCATTCTTCCAGTGTCCTTTCTTATGACAATAGAAGCACTCTTCCTTATCCACAAGCTTCCCCGCTATCTTTGTTGCTTTTGCTTTTCCCTTCGTATCCACTTTACTAACACCGCCCCTTGGTTTGGCGGGGGCTTTCTTCTTCTTTCCCTTGGCTTTCGCCTTGGACCTAGAAGAAGATGATCCTCCTACAAACAAAGTGGATGTTTCCCTACCTTTCTGTAGGGTGCCCTCTGCGCTCCTCAGCATGTTGAGGAGCTCTGAAAGTTCAACCTCTTTTTCTTATAAGTTGAAGTTCAGTATGAACTGGGCGTAAGTGGAAGGAAGGGACTGGAGAACTATATCCGTATAGAGTTCACCCTCCAATGTGGTCCCTAGGTCCGCGAGCTCCTCAATATAGCCGATTATCTTTAGCACGTGCTCGGCTACTGATGATCCGACGGCCATCTTTGCCGAAAATAACTTTTTCGACGCTTCGTATCTTGCGATACGTGATTGCTCTCCATACAGTTCTTTTGTATGGATAAATATGGATTCAAGGTCCATATTCTCATGCCTCCTCTGATGTTCGTTGTCCATCGAGGCAAGTACGAGGCACTTGGCCTTCGCGCTATCAATCTCCCAAGTCTTGCGGATTTCCTTATCCACGACGCTGGAAGTGGGACCAGGGGCAGGGGGAGCTTTGGTGGTAAGAAGATACCCCAGCTTGTCGTAAGTGATTGCCATTTTGACATTCCTGAGCCAATCTTTGTAGTTTGGCCCTGTCAGTATGTTTTTATCTAGGAGTAACTTAAGTCCAGTCATGTTTATTGGTCGCTGCAATTAGGAGAGAGAAAAAGAAACACTCAGCATGATGCTCTTGCAAGTTTAGAGTGGTTTTTAGTTTGTCTAAACAGGATGTCTCCCACTATTTCTCGAATCCCTCCTTAAAACCAAAAAGGAAGAATTAGTCAGGATCAATCTCACCGTACAATACTTGCTTAACCGTTCGGCCAGGCTGGTGTCGGTACTTCGAGGGAGGTTTTCCAACGCTTTCGCGAAGTTCCTTAATTAAAGAACCTCTTTTCCCTGGGGGCGTAGCCCCGCTAACACCTTTCTAGGCACCACTAGGTTTATACCATTGATCGTTTAGTGAGAAATTTCCCGAGGAGTAGCATATACTCACAGTAGGATCGGGATCCAAATATCATCGCGTGACGAAACTGAAGGAATCCTACCAGAATCATCACACTCCAAATGGTATGCAAATCTAGCAAGTTTCAGTACTTATGAAACTCCCGATGTGGATTTTTGCCCCATGCTCTTATGACCTTGACTTTGGCCAAAATATCATAAGTCACATGTCAAGTTCTACCCGTCATTATCCAGGTTAATTTGGATCCATCCGTACCTACCCTTGACTTTGGCCAAAATGGCAGTACGACTGTCCCAAACCAACGCATCTATCTATGCTACACATGAACACCCAATAGTTACCAATCACTGTGCCTTGACTTTGGCCAACATACACAGCTTGAATACTATTGACTATTCATGTGAAACGACGGAGGGCTACGGATGGTTTTGGCAAAACCGTGAACGTAGTGAACTTGATTTGGTCGATGGAACGAGATAGCTTTTAAAAGGAGTGGCTCAAGCTCCGCATTTAAAAGTTGGTTTTGGAAAGAACCGAGTGGTTTTTCGAAAGTGTTCCAACGACTTTAACTTGGTTTATTATCTTGCATTAGTGTTTTTAATGCGTGATATTCTTGCATTAGTTCTTTTAATGCGTCCCATCATTTAATCCTACCATTGCAGAAAACAACCAAAATATGACGTACGCTTATGCCATTCGCATTCGCCACTAGGCCCCGTCATTACCCGTTAGGTTACTTAACTAACGACAGAGCGGGGGCTGGGCTAGCGCGTCTGTAAAACATAAGCAACGCCTAAATAATATCATATATAGATATACTGTAATGATAAACATTTCAGATCACAGATGAATACATTGGATATACTAGGAATCTGTAATTCGTACGAGCCTGTAACGAAAGACAGATTACACGGTCGCGGTGAATAGCCAATACCCCACCCAAGACCCCTACGGGTGCGGCAAACTACCCGCCAAGTACCCGAAGCGTAGCAACCTCCCTCATCTCCATGAGTAGGCCACTCGACACTTCGGTATACCCGGTAGTTTGTGCACCCCCTCCATGGGTCTATCCTAGGAGCAAAAACAGTAAAAAGAAATTATACAATGACGGCTACAACCCCGACCCGGTTGTGCGGCCATACAAATAATTATTACATCAATTTACAAATTTACATGAATTGAAAGAAAAGAAAAACTCTCGTCTCACAACCCCCGGCTATTCACCCGCGACAATCCAACATATTCATATACACATTCCAGCAACATTACAGATCACAGATTTGTATAACCCCCACTAATCGACATATAGCGATTAGTAGACGCTCAATACAAATATCACATTACAGAAAACCCGTTAGCTTAAGTCTTTTAGAAGTTCGATCAAAAATACGGATTTTCGGGACCCCAAAATAAAATTTTCGTTCTGGAAAATCTGGGTTGAAAATACATGTACCAGAATTCCCAAAATACCCCCAGAAGCATACTGTAGCAAAGAAACACCAGAGAGGGGCCAAGAAGGCCGCGGAACCGCGGCAATAGCAAGCTATTGCCGCGTTTCCGCGGTCGTTTAGGGGGATCACGTGATGATTTTTCTACAGTGGCTTTTAAAAACCCTGAGCCGATTTTAGGTGTTAAAATAATCAACTTTTGAACAGTAAAAAAATCGACAGAAACTCGAATTTTGGGGGTTCGTTTTCGGGACTTTTTCTTTGATCGATCTTCTAATTACTTGCTAACATGTTAGATAGAGTTTAACTAGGCTCTGATACCACTGTAAGTCCATGCTACCTCTCCCGGTACTTTCGGGAATGCGGAATATGGTAAAAAACGATTTTTATCGAGGTGGTAACAAGGACCTATAACCCGGATCTTGGTTAAACATCTATCTAACAACCTAACTATGAGTTTCTAGCTACTCGGTTAGGGGGTTATACCTTGCTTGTCTTGAACTCCTTCGTCTTCAAACTCCGATGGTGGTCCGGATTGGCTTCTTCCCGTCGTCTCCGTACGCCGAAGATAGATCCACCTGAAAGCTCCAACCTTTGGCTCCTTCTTCGTTCTTTGAAGAAACTAGTTCACTCGGTTTGCTAAACCTTGTGAACTAGAGTGAGTAGAGAAGAATTAGAATGGGATTTTATCTATGGTTCTTGATTCTCAACTCATGAGAGATATGAACCATAGAGTCAAGAGAGGGAGCAAGAGGATGAGAGTGAAAGCAAGAGCAAGAGAGCTCAAGAACAAGAGAGAGAATGAGCAAGAAAGAATGAGGCTCTCTTTTTTCTTTCACCCTCTCATAATCCAAAGCAATGATCACACATCATACCAATCAAGTGTTATGTGATGGTTGAAGCAACCATAACCATATCATTTCATGCACTTATTTTGCACAAATGAGCAAGCAAGCAAAAGTCTTTGCCATGAAATGATAGCTATGGTTATCATGATGGTCAACTAGTCAAGCCTAGTCAACCGGTCAACAAAGTCAACAAGTCAACAAAAGTCAACAAGTCAACAAAGTCAACAACCATGTCACCATAATACTTAATTAATAGAATTGTTAATCTCATATCATATTCTCATTAGGGTTGATCAAAAGGTCAATAGTCAACGGTCAACTGTCAACAACCCTAATGAGAATCCACTGCCTCTGTCTCCCTGTCAACTGTGCATACACACCCACATCCGCGTTCCGAGGAACACGAATGCAAACTGGATAAATCCAATCCCATAAGGTACACTAGGATCTGGCTTAAACCAAAGCCCGCTAGTGTAAACTGTCCGGACACTGTACGTGCACAAGTGCACGAATGTGACCGAACCCTGTCGCAAAACCATGCGACCTGTCGCAATACCATGCAACCTCTACTCTTTTGCCTAAAGGCGAAAAGCTTTCTGTGTGGGACTCTAAAGACTCGACACTACGCTGGCAGTGGGTTTAACCATAGACCGCAAGCGGCACTAGCTGTGCGAAACGGTCCCCAGGTAATGCCGACAAGAAGACTGACGAGGCGAAGCCCATCTGAACTCCTACTGAGCCTGAGTGTGACATTGTCCGTACAGTCCGGTCTGTTCGTCTGATACATCGCATGGCGGGCCTAGGGGGCGGTAAACGTCAGTCCCCCAATAGCGGTACAAGTCGTGCCGGAGCGAAGCCCAAAACACCCTGAGATAACACTGGAAGCCTACCAGTATATCTCGTTTGCCCTGGCCAGGGACTACTCGTGTAATGGCTCTCCTAGACACAGCGCGATGTCAACCCCTAATACCGGGAGAGACGAATCCTGTCTAACCGTCACTGCCTCCAAGTGCTTCGGGACTCCACCCAACCACTACCTGTTTGCACGACTCCTTTGAGCCGTGGTAGGGTAGTGATCAAAGTACAGTGGGAACACACTCGAGGCGAAGTGACAGTGTCAAGTCAGCGGACTAAGCTGTACTCATGTCACCTGGGAACTGATAACTGACGATAGGCATAATACCAACTAGTCAGTTCCCGACCAGTCCTGTCCAGTGTACCCGTAGCCTAACGAGCACCCGCATACTATCTCAAGTACGACGTACTGACGGCTGTGGGACAGACCGTCTCCCACACTGGGATGAGAAGCGCATGCGCTGGTCTACTCCGGAGTATCGATGCCCTGTCTCGATAGTCCTGCGACCAGGGACCTGCATAAGGATGTGCTTATAGATTACCCAGCCCCATTAGTGTGACGGCCATCACATCGCTGGTAATCAAGCAAAGATCCTAAGGGCTCCACTAATGTGTATAGGCGATATACAAAGAATAAACACATGTACACATTGAAGTAGAAACAAACCAAGTAGCATACTACTATTTTGAGCAAGATTGTATACACAAGGTGAATATCCCAAGCTTCCATTAAGTAATATACAAACTAGTATGATACAGTAATGGCCTCTAGGGCATATACACTAACACTTCGGTCTTCTCGTCGTCGTCCCGATCTCCCCGCGGAATCTCCGGTCTCCACCAAGTCGCCGGAAGGGCACCACGTAGACAATTTCTTTTACGGGCTCCCACTTTTGGACCGAGGCAACTCGGGCGCGAAGTTGGCTAGCCGACGCGTCCAAGGAGTGCTGTAGACTAGTGTAGAAACTGTCTCTTGGGGTTTATGTAGTTGCCATTGATGGAGGAATCAATATGAACTTTGGAGAGGTGAGAAGGATTTTATGAGCAAAACCAAAATGAAATAATCAAATTTCCCTCATACAAAATGAAACCTCTCATTTTTCCTCATGAAGTGGCTGGCCCCTTTCTTGGAACCAAATGGTGGAGGGAATAAGCATCAAACATGAAGGGAGGTGAGTGTAGGAAAAGTAGAATGGTGACCACATCCAAAAGGCAATGATAACAAAGTCACACCAAATCAAATCCAACTCTAATCTCAATTAATGCAAAAGAAGTGATTCAAAAAGAATCTCATGATGCTAAATCTATCATAATGCCACAAATATGCAAGAAACCCCTCCACAATAAGTTATTTGCAAACTTGCAAATAACCCCTCCATCGAAAAGTTCGGCCGTGAAGGAACAAAGGAAAACTGGCCGGAACGGAAAGCAAACTGGCAACTTCAGAAAACTGATCCCGTAATAAATTACAGGAAAACCCCGCGAATGCATATACATGCCCGCATTTGTATTCCCACTGAATACAAATGCAAAGAGACAAAAAACTACACTGTCTAATACTAGGATCCGGCTTAAACCAAAGCCGGCTAATAAAATCCGTCCGATCACGATCCGTGCAATACCGCACGTATCAGATCGAACCCTGCCATATATCCATACGGACTCTACAGCGTTTCGCCCGAAACGTGAGTAACTGTGTGTGGTGGACTCTAAAGACTCGTCAATACTATGGCTGTGGATTTAACCACTAGCACGTCAGAGGTATTAGCCATACGTGACGGGCTACCAGATATTGACCAAAAGGGACGTCGATGAGCGAACTCATCCTGACACCCTACTGAGCCTGTCAGTGACAATATCCGTACAGTCCGGTCCATTCGTCTATGAGCATCGCATGGCGGGCCTAGGGGGTTGGTAAAAGTCAGACCCCCAAAAGCGGTACAAGTCGTGTCGGAGTGTAGCCCAGAACGCCCTGAGATACTACTGGAATACCTACCAGTAAATCTCCTGCCTTGGCCAAGGACTTCGTGTAATGGCTCTCCTAGACACAGCGCGACCTCACCCCCAATACCGGGAGAGACGAACCTCTGAAGATCCGCTCACTGCCTCCATGTGGCTCGGGACTGTACCCAACTAAAACCAGTTTGCACGTCTCCTTTGAGCGTGGTAGGGTAGTAATCAAAGTACAGTGGGAACTCACACGAGACAAATGACGATCCTCAGGTCGATGAACTAACCTGTACACATGTCACCAGGGAACTGCTATCTGACGTCAGGTATAAGACCAACTAGCATGTTCCCGGCGAGTCATGTCCGGTAATGGGCACCTGTATACATCTTAGGTGAACCAACTGACACCAGTGGCTTGTGAAACCGGCCACCACCCCTCGTCGGGGTCTCGACTGTATACACTTGTCTACTCTGGAGTATCGATGCCCTGTCTCGAAACTCCCACGACTAGGGACCTTTTAAGGATGTGCTTATAGACTACCAGCTCCCACGTATATGATCGCCCTCATACTGCTGGCAGTCAAGCATGAATCCTAGGGGCTCTATCAACGTGCAATAGTGACCTGTAAGGTCACCTAAAGCAGTACACGATGATAAAGATAAACCAGATAGCATACTATCATCTCGAGTAAGACTGTCCTACCGGGATAGGTCCTCCCTCAATCATTACAATCACGTGCCTGTGATCCAATAATTGACTCTGAGGGCACTATCTCCAACAATCTCCCACTTGCACTCAAGGCTAATTATTGCGATGTCGCATACTCACAGCCCGTGTGATACCGAACACCCAACTCCTCTACTAGTTAGTCTCACAAATCCCGTTTGCGAAACTATTGCGTTCGAGGAATAGCCTCAGTGAGTGGATCTGCCTTGATGTTTCTTTCTTTGTCTCTCTATATCTCAAGTTTGCAGAGAAAGACATCTCCCGATTGGAGCAATACCTGTCTTAGAATGTGTCTGGATGTCTGATGGGACCTAGCTCATAAATGAACTCCAAATCCAAACTTCTTAGACTGTATCGTCAACTGAACTTAATCAGTATCCTGCGCCATGCCTCCCTCAGTATTGCCTTGGACCACTTGTCCAAAATACTGCCCCTCGTCAGAAGGAAAAACTATAACTCTGACAACCTCCCTGTCGTCCAGGTCACCTTGGAAGCCTGGAATGATAACTGTTTCCCGAATGAGGCTGTCGTTATCATATCCCTAGAACATCCACTTATGTTCTAAAACTGCTTCCGACTGTTTCTCCAGGATTGGATCAATGTCAACTTATTGCATCTACTGCAAAAACAACATCTGGTGTGGTACTTGACATCTCATGATTGACTCAATTACTTGAGCAAGTGATCTGCCAATCATGCACATCCCTCTCCCCTTTAGTCTGTAAGACACCTTTAGAGAGGATGACTCCATCACCTGCAGGTACACTACCGTGCCAGGAGTCGTCCATTCTAAATACTCTTAGAATGCTGTCTAAGTACCCTGATTGGGAAACCACCCAAATCTAGATCTAAAACCATAGATCTAGTAACCAGTATGTCTGATATAATGTCCAAGTCCCATGTGGAGAAACTACTGTGTGACGACCAAAGTATAACCGATCGTAGTATAGGAATATCACTTTCTACTCTGTGTATGTCATCCAAATACCATGACATCACACCCTACTACCTTCTCAACAGATCCATCCCCTATTCTGATGAAGTCAAACCTATGACTGTCACATCAGAAATTGATGATCTATCTCCGCTATATCTGCTTTAGTCTATAAATAGACATAAGCCACCAGTCCACCAATGCTTCCGCTGCTCCCACTGACTAAGACAACCCTCTGGCAGAGTCATATACACGTACACTTCTAAAGCTGGTTTAGAACGACGCTATACTCATCCTCCTGCCGGGTCTCACAGTCTGGAACAACAGCAATGGCAAGTCTGGGTAAACAAGAACTTCCCTGTCACCGTCCTTGAGGCTACCGGAGTACCTCTCGGGTGCCTGAAGTTACCCACCTTATCTGCGGTATGGCCAATAGAATGTCAAACCAGATTGAATCTTTTGGTTCCTATCAAATATTCAGTAATCGTTTGTGGTTCTGGAATCACTTCCAGTTCTACCATACTCTCACTACTGTTTTCTGAAAAAATCCATTTTTATTAAAACTGTGGCGAGTCTAGAACAATATTACTATTGATCTTCCAGATGGTAGAAAGTCAACCCTCGTCATAGCCTGGGTCAACCCACAAACAGCCATTACAGAAACGTGCCTTGAGTTATCCAGAGTCTGGTTTTAATCATAAGCCGGACAACTCCCCGTACCTTAACAATGTTAAGATATGAACTGTACTATATCCAATATAGAGCCAGAGGCACTGATTTAATTGAACCAGATTCAAATCATGCAGCTGTCTCTAGTGCATGTCAACAAAATGGAAGGAGGCCGATCAGCGTTACTCAACTTAGGAATGCTTCCAATTATGAGTAACCTGAAAGAGAAGCAAGTTCTCTTAATCATTACTATCAACTGAATACCCTACACAAGTATCTACATCTCCGATCACTTTGAAGAATCCCGATACTTGCAATACCTGGTTCTCTACTTTATTCATATACCTATAACTTCTCAAAATTCGGACCCTGTGTTTCTACGAAACACTTGTCTAAAAACTAGAGAAGTCATAAGTAAACCGAATATAGTACGAGAACCAACCCCTCTGTCCTCATGGACGCTGGACAATATACAATACTCTGTATAAGTCCCTTGAGTCTGATAACTCAATCACTGTGTGTCGTAGGTTAAAAACTATACTTATGGTTAAGAAGAATTACACCGCTGTTTAATGCTCCTTACCTAACCATCCACTGATATAGGTAAATGTCATAGACATAATTTCAAAAAGATATATCTCACTCTATAAAGATAGACGTACAGATATATCAATTTGAAATTGGTGCATAACAGCGGATATTCAAAACCAAATATTTGCCGTCCGGCAACCAACCCAGGTGACTTCCTCAAATATCACCGATTACAACGAATCCCGATATAATGAGGATGATCACCTAATTCCCAATAACTTACTTCCACTCATCATCTGTAAAACCATACAGATGTGAGAATTATACCTGGTAAATACATACCCTGAAGTAAGTATCTAATCGGGAAATCAGTTTTCCTTTAACAGTATACAGTGAAACTGAAACATTGAAATATTTCGATGGGGTATCCCGGTATTCCTAGTAATGCCTCTTCCATTATCCAGATTCACAACTGTAACCGTGTAATTCTTTGCCATCTTTCCAAATTCCTTTCTATGTCTTTAGTCAGTACCTTCTGTACACCCCTTTAGGCCAAATGGTTTTCTTCCTTCCCTACCATTCGGCACCAGCCTATGGTTTGGAAGAAGACTATCCAATAAGCATAATGGGTGTACTGTCCTAATCCTAGGAGCACTCGCAATGCGAGATAAGGTGAAGGTAAAAGACAACCGAATAAACCTTATTCCTATTTCTCCTGAACCGGAATCTATCCCCGAACTGGAACAAGTTCCTTTCGAGTTCGTATATAACCATACGATGGAGTATCCAATAAACTGTGGATCTTCGTAGTGATACGGAGTGTCCTGGAGAAATACAAAGGTGATTTAGGATTGGCGAAGAAATACTTGGTCTGGTCGTGAATAGCAGTCGCAATTTACTTTGCCTTCTTACTAATCCCTTGTTATGTCTTTACTTAATACCTTCTGTTCACCATCGTTATGCTAATTGGTTTTCTTCATTCCCTACCGTTCGGCACCAGCCTAAGGTTTGGAAGAAGACTATCCAATTTGCGTAATAGGTGTACTATCTCCTAAACCAAGGAGTACTCGCAACCTGAGAGAAGGTAAAATGAAAAGACAACTGAATAGTCCTATCCGTTTTCTCCAGAACTGGAAACCATCCTCGAATAAATTCCTTCGAGTTCGTATCTAACCATACGATGGTTTTGTCCAATGGAAGTGGACGTTCGTAGTAATACGGGGTGTCCTGGAGAAAATGGTAAAAGTAGGAGTGGCAATGAGGTTTGCAACTCTGACAATCCAAAAGCCAGTGTTTAAGAAGGTTCGGTCAATTTTGGTCACTGAGTCATAGTCTTAGGGTCGGGTCAATGGTCGCTGCCAAAGAGAGAGAGAAAAGAAACACTCAGCGTGCACTCTAACCTAGATCAGAATGGTTACCAATTTATCTAATTTGGAAACCTCCCACTGTACCGTCAAATTCTCCTCCAAACCTGAAAGAAGAATTAGTCGGGGTCACCCGAGGAGTAAACTAACTCATCAGTGGGAATCGGGATCCAACTATCATCGCATGATAACGTGACGGAATCCGCTCACGTCATCACACTCCAGAAGTTATGCGCATATCTGGCAAGTTTCAGTTTCTTTAGAAAATCCCGATGTGATTTTTACCCCATGCTCTTTTGACATTGACTTTGACCAACAAATCATAAGTCACATGTCAAGCTCTACCCGTCATTCTCCAGGTTAATTTGAGCCCACCCGCACAAGCCCTTGACTTTGGCCAACAAGGCTATACGACTGCCCCAAACCAACGCATCTATCTATGCTGCACATGAATACCCAATAGCTACCAATCACTATGCCTTGACTTTGGCCAACAAACATAGCTTGAATACTAATTGACTATCCATGTGAAACGACGGAGGGCTACGAATGGTTTCTGGCGAAAACCTTTAACGTAATGAACTTGATATCGTTGAAGGAACTGGATAGCTTTTATAAAAATGTAGTGACGATAACCTTTGCTAAAGAGGTCACTCCCGGTGAAGGGATCTCGGCTCTTTCCCCGTAGAATGAGGTGCAGGATATTCCAACTGAATACCACGATGCAAAGCAAAAGTAATCGGCTATAGTGAAGTTATTGCCTTGACGCAAACTTTTGTCCAAGGGGTCTCCCGGTGAAGGGATCTCGGCCCTTGCCTCGTCGACTGAGGAGCAGGATATTCCAACTGAATACCACGATGCAAAACAAAAGAGAACGTCCTTGCAATAACAGCTTTTTGAAAAGTGTTCCAACAACATCAGATTAGGTTTGTTTTTAACTTGCATCGATCCGAATCAACGCAGTCCCATCAATTGATCACACCACAAAGAACGAAATATAATGATGTACGTATATGCCATCCGCATTCGCCACTGGGTCCCGTCATTACCCGTTAGGTTAGCTAACTAACGACAGAACGGGGACTGGACTAGCGCGGATGCAAAACATATACAACATCTACTAGTATATATATCAATATATATAATATTTCGCTCAAGGCGTGATAAAATGCAACATCACAGAAATGTACAGCATTACAGAACAATACAGATATCTGGGATCCCAGGGTTTCACAGAGCCACTACTGAAACCCGACGTTCCCCTGGTCGTGTGGATAGCCTGTGCAATGAAATCCTAGACCCCTATGGGCGCGGCAAGTTACCCGCCAAAACCTGAAGCGAGACAGCCCCCTTCAGCACCGTGAATGGACCACCCAGCACTTCATGGAATCCGATAACTTGGGCACCCCTCCTGGGTCAACCTGTACCCCCTACGAGTGCGGCGAATAGCCTGCCAATTCTAGAGTGAAGCCCCCTCCGTCTCAATGCCATGAGATGCGGGCTCGTTGCCCTCTAGAACCCGGCTATCCGTGCACCCCTCCGCAGGGTAATCCTAGTACAGAAAGTAAAATATACATACAACGGGTACATCGACCGCAACCTGGTCGTGCCCCAAAATAATAATACAAACAGGCAGTGACGGCAGTCCACATGTCGGACGCTCGCCCCGCAATATCAAATGTACATAATACAACAAAAACTGTACTAGCATTGCATCCAGGCTATCCCCCACGACCGATCCGCAACATCACAGCACAATCACAGAACATCAACGTGAAAGTCACGTTCGCAAATCCGTCTAACCGGGCCATTGCAGTTAGACAGGATTTACCGATCAAGTGACATTCACGGTCGCAGATATAATGTAAATACTGTGAACAAATGTGTTTAAAATATCCGATCGATTAAATTTTACCAAGTGGGCCCCAAAGCAATACTGTAGCACTCACAGAAATTCTGGGCCCAAACAAAGTATACCAAAACCCTTATTTTCAGCCCAAAAGCCCACTACAAATAATTGGTGAAGTGAAGCTAAATTCCTGCGGCGGAACCGCGGCCAAAGAGGGGTTACGGCCGCGGTTCCGCGGTCATATGGAGAGATCAAGTCACCAAAATTTTACAGTGTTCTTAGGATTCTCTGCACATCATTCTGCAACACCCTGAAAAAATTTTGGAGACAAAAAAATTTCGACAGAAACTGATTGTACATGAAAACGCGGTTTTGGGATTTTTGTTCGATCGGAAATGTAAAACACATTAGACAAAGCTAGACTATGTTAATGGCGAGGCTCTGATACCACTGTAAGTGCACGGCGGCGCCCCGGCCGTCAATCCGACGCCGGAATGCTGAAGCGGTGATTTACTTTAATTTTTCAAACCGGCACCACCGCGCACTATAAACCCGGATCGTGCCATTAATCTAGTCCTAGCTAACAAGAAGGGGGTAGAGAGATATACCGAGCGATCCGTGTCCTTCGGTCTTCTCGTCGTCGTCCCGATCTCCCCGCGGAATCTCCGGTCTCCACCAAGTCGCTGGAAGGGCACCACGTAGCTAATTTATTACGGGCTCCCACCTCTGGACCGAGGCAACTCGGGCGCAAAGTTGGCTAGCCGACGCGTCCAAGGAGTGCTGTAGACTAGTGTAGAAACTTTGTCTCTTGGGGTTTATGTAGTTGCCATTGATGGAGGAATCAATATGAACTTTGGAGAGGTGAGAAGGATTTTGTGAGCAAAACCAAAATGAGATAATCAAATTTCCCTCATACAAAATGAAACCTCTCATTTTTCCTCATGAAGTGGCCGACCCCTTTCTTGGAACCAAATGGTGGAGGGAATAAGCATCAAACATGAAGGGAGGTGAGTGTAGGAAAAGTAGAATGGTGACCACATCCAAAAGGCAATGATAACAAAGTCACACCAAATCAAATCCAACTCTAATCTCAATTAATGCAAAAGAAGTGATTCAAAAAGAATCTCATGATGCTAAATCTATCATAATGCCACAAATATGCAAGAAACCCCTCCACAATAAGTTATTTGCAAACTTGCAAATAACCCCCTCCATCGAAAAGTCCGGCCGTGAAGGAACAAAGGAAAACTGGCCGGAACGGAAAGCAAACTGGCAACTTCAGAAAACTGATCCCGTAATAAATTACAGGAAAACCCCATGACTGCATATACATGCCCGCATTTGTATTCCCACTGAATACAAATGCAAAGAGACAAAAAACTACACTGTCTAATACTAGGATCCGGCTTAAGCCAAAGCCGGCTAGTAAAATCCGTCCGATCACGATCCGT
Organism: Agapanthus africanus; assembly: GCA_030015575.1. Taxonomy (NCBI): domain Eukaryota; kingdom Viridiplantae; phylum Streptophyta; class Magnoliopsida; order Asparagales; family Amaryllidaceae; genus Agapanthus; species Agapanthus africanus. Next base: position 335,784,686 of record JASDDO010000031.1, read on the forward strand.
GCAATACCGCACGTATCTGATCGAACCCTGCCATATCTCCATACGTCCTCTATAGCGTTTCGCCCGAAACCTGAGTAACTGTGTGTGGTGGACTCTAAAGACTCGTCAACACTATGGCTGTGGATTTAACCACTAGCACGTCAGAGGTATTAGCCATACGTGACGGGCTACCAGCTATTGACCAAAAGGGACGTCGATGAGCAAACTCATCCTGACACCCTACTAAGCCTGTCAGTGACAATATCCGTATAGTCCGGTCCGTTCGTCTATGAGCATCGCATGGCGGGCCTAGGGGGTTGGTAAAAGTCAGACCCCCAAAAGCGGTACAAGTCGTGTCGGAGTGTAGCCCAGAACACCCTGAGATACTACTGGAATACCTACCAGTAAATCTCCTGCCTTGGCCAAGGACTTCGTGTAATGGATTTCCTAGACACAGCGCGACCTCACCCCCAATACCGGGAGAGACGAACCCCTGAAGATCCGCTCACTGCCTCCATGTGGCTCGGGACTGTACCCAACTAAAACCTGTTTGCACGTCTCCTTTGAGCGTGGTAGGGTAGTAATCAAAGTACAGTGGGAAATCACACGAGACAAATGACGATCCTCAGGTCGATGAACTAACCTGTACACATGTCACCAGGGAACTGCTATCTGACGTCAGGTATAAGACCAACTAGCATGTTCCCGGCGAGTCCTGTCCGGTGTAATCATAACCCAATAAGCACCTGTATACATCTTAGGTGAACCAACTGACACCAGTGGCTTGTGAGACCGGCCACCGCCCCTCGTCGGGGTCTCGACTGTATACACTATTCTACTCTGGAGTATCGATGCCCTGTCTCGAAACTCCCACGACTAGGGACCTTTTCAGGATGTGCTTATAGACTACCAGCTCCCACGTATATGATCGCCCTCATACTGCTGGCAGTCAAGCAAGAATCCTAGGGGCTCTATCAACGTGCAATAGTGACCTGTAAGGTCAACTAAAGCAGTACACGATGATAAAGATAAACCAGATAGCATACTATCATCTCGAGTAAGACTGTCCTACCGGGATAGGTCTTCCCTCAATCATTACAATCACGTGCCTGTGATCCAATAATTGACTCTGAGGGCACTATCTCCAACAGTAATCAAAGTACAGTGGGAACACACTCGAGGCGAAGTGACAGTGTCAAGTCAGCGGACTAAGCTGTACTCATGTCACCTGGGAACTGATAACTGACGAGAGGTATAATACCAACCAACAGTTCCCGACGAGTCCTGTCCAGTGTACTCGTAACCTAACGAGCACCCGCATACTATCTCAAGTACGACGTACTGACGGCTGTGGGACAGACCGTCTCCCACGCTGGGATGAGAAGCGCATACGCTAGTCTACTCCGGAGTATCGATGCTCTGTCTCGATAGTCCTACGACTAGGGACCTGTATAAGGATGTGCTTATGGATTACCCAGCCCCCACGAGTGTGAGCGACATCACAACGCTGGTAATCAAGCAAATATCCTAAGGGCTCCACTGATGCGTATAGGTGATATAATAAAAGAAACACATATACACATTAAAGTAGAGACAAACCAAGTAGCATACTACCATTTCGAGTAAGATTGTCTATACAACTGTGAATATCCCAAGCTTCCATCAAGTAATATACATACTAGTATGATACAGTAATGGCCTCTAGGGCATATACACTAACAATCTCCCACTTGCACTAAGGCCATGTACTGGCGTATCGAAGACCTATCATCTCGATCAGCCGCTCGAACTGAGTCTGGGGTAAGGCCTTCGTGAATGGATCTGCAGTGTTATCTTCTGAAGCAACCATCCGAACCTCGATCTCGTGGCGATCCACGATCTCCCTGATCAGGTGATACCACCTCAAGATGTGTCTGGATTTCTGATGGGACCTGGGTTCCTTCGCTAAAGCTATAGCCCCGTTGTTGTCGCAATACAGAGGTATTGGATCAACAATGGACGGAACCACCTGAAGTTCTTTCAAGAACTTCCTCATCCAGACAGCTTCTTTTGCGGCATCAGATGCGGCGATGTATTCCGCTTCCATAGTCGAGTCAGCAACTGTTTCCTGTTTGGAGCTCTTCCAACACACCGCCCCTCCATTGAGGGTAAAGACAAAACCCGACATGGACTTGGAATCATCCTTGTCACTCTGGAAGCTGGAGTCAGCAAAGGCCTCAATCTGGAGGTCTTTTCCTCCATACACTAAGAACATCTCTTTAGTCTTTCTCAGGTACTTGAGAATGTTCTTTACCGCTATCCAATGTTTCTCCCCAGGGTTTGACTGATACCAGCTTACCACACTCAGTGCATAAGCCACATCTGGTCTGTTACACAACATCGCATACATTATAGAGCCTACCGCAGAAGCGTAGGGTATAATAGACATGCGATCCCTCTCCAAATCAGTCTTCGGAGACATCTCTCTGGAGAGGGTGATCCCGTGACAAGCCGGTAGATTACCGCGCTTGGAATCTTCCATACTAAATCTTTTCAGTATGGTGTCGATGTACCTGGACCGTGAAAGTCCTAAAATCCTCTTGGATCTGTCACGGTAGATCCGGATCCCCAGAATGTATGAGGCATCACCCAGGTCTTTCATGGAGAACCTGTGTGACAAGAACCCTTTGACAGATTGTAGCATAGGAATGCCATTTCCTATTAAGAGAATGTCATCCACGTATAAAACGAGGAATACAACAGTTCTCGCTACAAATCTACTATAGATGCATGGTTCATCTGGATTTTTGATAAAGCCAAATTCCTTGACCGTCTCATCAAAACAGATGTTCCAACTCCGCGATGCCTGCTTTAGTCCATAAATGGACTTAAGCAACTTGCACACTCTTCCGCTGCTCCCACTCTGAATGAAACCCTCTGGCTGGTCCATATAGACACACTCCTCTAAATTTCCATTTAGAAAAGCGGTCTTTACGTCCATCTGCCAAATCTCATAATCGTGGAAGGCAGCAATGGCAAGAAGGATCCGAATGGATTTCAGCATAGCTACTGGAGAAAAGGTTTCGTCATAGTCCAAACCAGGTCGCTGACGAAAACCCTTTGCAACCAGTCTAGCTTTATAGGTCTCAACCTGTCCATCTACACCAATCCTCCTTTTGAAGATCCACTTGCATCCTACGGGTTTTATCCCATCTGGAGCAATGTCCAACGTCCATACTTTGTTGGTGTACATGGACTCCATTTCGGTCCGCATTGCATCTAGCCATTTTACCGAGTCAACGCTCTGAATAGCTTGCTGGAAGCTAGTAGGCTCATCACAATCTATGATGCAATCCTCTCTATCCCCGTCTATGAGAAAACCGTAGTATCTCTCGGGCGGATGAGACTGCCTACTACTCCTGCGGAGTGGCGTGGGAATGTCCTGATCTTTCGAACCCTCTGCTTCTACTAAGCTTTCAATAATAGCTCGTGGTTCTGGAATTTCTTCCAGTTCTATTGCGCTCCCACTAATTTCCTTTTCCAAGAACTGGTGTTCTAGAAAGTGGGCATGGCGAGAAACAAAAACCTTTTGTTCCTCTTCGCAATAGAAGAAATATCCCTTGGAGTTCTTTGGATATCCCACAAACTTGTACTGTACTGAGCGTGCCTCGAGCTTGTCCGCATGCTGCTTTTTGACAAAAGCCGGACATCCCCATGTCTTAATGTGATTAAGATAGGGTCTCTTCCCACACCACATCTGATATGGTGTAGTAGGCACGGTCTTAGTTGGAACTCGGTTCAAAAGGTATGCAGCTGATTCTAGCGCATATCCCCAGAATGATCGCGGTAACTCAGTGTTACTCGTCATGGACCGTACCATATCCAATAGGGTTCGGTTCCGTCTCTCCGATACACCGTTATGTTGCGAAGTGTATGGAGGAGTAAGCTGAGAGAGAATTCCATTCTCTTTTAAGTAATCCAGGAACTCGGCACTCAAGTATTCACTACCTCGATCAAATCTCAGTGCCTTGATACTTTTGCCTGTTTGTTTTTCTACTTCATTCTTGTATTCCTGGAATTTTTCAAAAGCCTCGGATTTATGTTTCATTAAGAAGACATATCCGTACCTTGAAAAGTCATCCGTAAAAGTAATGAAGTAAGAATAACCTCTTCTTGCATGCGTAGACATTGGACCGCACACGTCGCTGTGTACGAGTCCTAAGAGCTCGCTTGCTCTTACTCCGTGTCCAGTGAACGGAGTCTTTGTCATCTTTCCTTTGAGACAGGATTGACAAGTTGCATATGATTGATATTCGAACGGATCCAAATATCCTTCAGTATGTAACTTAGTCAACCTTCTCTCATTGATGTGACCCAGTCTACAATACCATAAGAAAGTCTTATTGATTTCTGGAGACTTTCTTTTGTGTGTATTCTGGACATTGAAAATCTGTGGTTGGTTTAATACATATATACCGTTGTTTAATGTACCTGACCCAATCAAAACTTGATTAAGGTGAATGTTCACAACATTACTTACAAATGCAAATTCATAACCTTCTTTAGACAATAAAGATACAGAAATGATATTACAAGTTGCATTTGGTACAAAATAACAACTACGCAAAACCAAAAAGTGTCCATCTGACAATCCCAGGTGATAGTCCCCCACGACCTCAGCATCCATCCTAGCTCCGTTTGCAACTCTGAGGGTCATATCACCTGCCTTCAAAACCCTACGCTTTCTTAACGCCTGCAAAGAATTGCAGATATGAGATCCTGATCCGGTATCCAATACCCAGGAAGTAGAGTTTATTGATAGACAGTTTTCAATAACATACACACCTGAAGCTGAAGCCGCAACTCGCTTCAGATCCTGGGTTCTGGCCTTCCAAGCCTTGCAATCCTGTTTCCAGTGTCCACTTTTGTGACAGTAGAAGCATTCTTCCTTTCCCACCAGCTTTCCCGCTACCTTTGTTGCCTTTCCCTTTCCCATCGTATCCACTTTACTAACACCGCCCCCTGGTTTGGCGGGGGCTTTCTTCTTCTTTCCCTTGGCTTTCGCCCTGGACCTAGAAGAGGAAGATCCTCCTACAAACAAAGTGGATGTCTCCCTACCTTTCTGTAGGGTGCCCTCAGCACTCCTCAACATGTTCAGAAGTTCGGAAAGTTCAACCTCCTTTCCATGCATGTTGAAGTTTAGGACAAACTGGGCGTAAGTGGAAGGAAGGGACTGGAGAATCAAGTCAGTGTAGAGCTCATTCTCCAACGTGGTCCCAAGGTCCGCGAGTTCCTCTATTTAGCCAATCATCTTAAGCACGTGTTCCGCTACCGATGATCCGACGGCCAATCTTGCCGAAAATAGCTTATTCGACACTTCGTATCTTGCGATACGAGACTGCTCTCCATACAGTTCTTTTGTATGAAGAAATATGGATTCTAAGTCCACATTCTCGTGCCTCCTCTGATGTTCGTTGTCCATAGAGGCAAGCACGAGGCATTTGGCCTTCGCGCAATCAATCTCCCATATCTTACGGATTTCTACTCCGCGACGCTGGAGGTGGGACCTGGGACGGGGGGAGCTTTGGTGGTAACGACATACCCCAACTTGTCGTAAGTGATTTCCATCTTAACATTCCTGAGCCAATCTTTGTAGTTTGGCCCTGTCAGTATGTTTTTATCTAGTAATAACTTAAGTCCGGTCATGTTGAATGGTCGCTGCAATTAGGAGAGAGAAAAGAAACATTTTAGCATGATGCTCTAGCAAGTTTAGAGTGGTTTTTAGTTTGTCTAAACAGGATGGCTCCCACTGTCTCTCGAATCCCTCCTCAAACCATAAAGGAAGAATTAGTCGGGATCAATCTCACCGTACAATACTTGCTTAACCGTTCAGCCAGGCCAGTGTCGGTACTTCGAGGGAGGTTTTCCAACGCTTTCGCGAAGTTCCTTAATTAAGTAACCTCTTTTCCCTGTGGGCGTAGCCCCGCTAACACCTTTCTAGACACCTACTAGGTTTATAGCATTGATCGTTAAGTGAGAGATTTCCCGAGGAGTAGCATATACTCACAGTAGGATCGGGATCTAAATATCATCGCATGATAAAACTGAAGGAATCCTACCAGAATCATCACACTCCAAATGGTATGCAGCGCTAGCAAGTTTCAGTACTTATGAAACTCCCGATGTGGATTTTTGCCCCATGCTCTTATGACCTTGACTTTGGCCAAAATATCATAAGTCACATGTCAAGTTCTACCCGTCATTCTCCTGGTTAATTTGGACCCACCCGTTCCTACCCTTGACTTTGGCCAAAATGGCAAAACGACTGTCCCAAACAAACGCATCTACCTATGCTGCACATGAATACCCAATAGCTACCAATCACTATGCCTTGACTTTGGCCAACATACATAGCTTGAATACTTTTGACCATTCATGTGGAATGACGGAGGGCTACGAATGGTTTTGGCAAAACCGTGAACGTAGTGAACTTGATATAATCGATGGAACGAGATAGCTTTTAAAAGGAGTGGTTCAAGCTCCGCATTTAAAAGTTTAGTTTTGAAAAGAACCGAGTGGTTTTCAAAGTGTTCCAATCGACTTTTACTTGGTTTATTTTCTTGCATTAATTTTAATGCGTCCCATCTTTTAATCCTACCATTGCAGAAAACAACCAAAATATGGTGTACGCTTATGCCATCCGCATTCGCCACGGGGCCCCGTCATCACCCGTTAGGTTACTTAACTAACGACAGAGCGGGGGCTGGACTAGCTTGGATGCAAAACATAAGCAACACCTAAATAGTTATCATATATAGATATATTGCAATGATAGTCAATCCAGATCACAGATGAACACTTTGGATATATTAGGAATCCGCGATTCGTTCGAGCCTGCAACGAAAAGCGGATTACACGGTCGCGATGAATAGCCAATACCCCACCCAAGACCCCTACGGGTGCGGCAAACTACCCGCCAAGTATCCGAAGCGAAGCAACCTCCCTCAACGACGTGAGTAGGCCACTCGGCACTTCGAGATACCCGGTAGTTTGTGCACCCCACCATGGGTCTATCCTAGGAGCAAAAACAGTAAAAAGAAATTATACAATGACGGCTACAACCCCGACCTGGTTGTGCGGCCAAATAAATAATATTACATCAATTTACATATTACATGAATGAAAGAAAAAAGAAACTCTCATCTCACATCCACCCCGGCTATTCATCCGCGACAATCCACCGAGTTCATATACACAAACCAATAAGCATTACAGATCACAGATATGTATAACCCCCACTAATCGACGTATAGCGATTAGCAGACGTTAAATACATATAAACATCACAGATATAACCCAATAGTCAAAGTTTAGTGAAGTTCGATCAAAAATACGGTTTTATAGCCACCCCAAATACAAATTTCTATTCTGGAAAATCTGGGCAGAAATAAAATATCTTAAAAATCCCAAAACCTTAACAGAAGAACACTGCACCAAACTCGGTCCAGAACCGAGTCAACTCGGCCGCGGTTCCGCGGCAAGAAGCATGTTCTTGCCGCGGAAACGCGGCGCTTTGAACGGTTCACTGGATCGTCTTTGGTGAGTTTCTTAACAAAACCCTGAGCCAATTTTTGAAGTGTGATTTATTATTTTTAGAGCATAAAAAAAATCAACAGAAACTTAGGGTTTTGAAATTTTAGTTTTGCGATTTTTATCAATCAAACTTCTATACACTTTACTAACTAGTTAGTTTATGTTTAGTTAGGCTCTGATACCACTGTAAGTCCACGTTGCCCACCCCGGTGCTTGCGGGGAGACGGAAACGGTATAAAAATCGGATTTTTATCGAACTAGGCAACATGGACTATCAAAAGGAGGATCTTTGCTAAACAAAAACTAACTACAAAGCTAACTAGTTTTAGCTACATGGAAGAAAGGTTATACCTAGGGCTTTATGTCCTTCTCTCCTTGCTCCTTGGAGTGAACGGAAGTGATCTCCTTGTCGTCTTCTCTAGTCGAAGAAGGATCCACCCGAGAGCCTCAACCTTTGGCTTCAACTTCAAGCTAGAAGTGACTAAGATGCTTGGAGTGTTAATCCTAGAACCTTAGAATAGAGTAGAGAGTATCTTAGAATGGTTTATCTCAAGCTCAAGTGTTTCTCAACTCATGAGAGGGGAGAGCTAGAGAGAGAGGAAGAGGAGGAGAGAGAATCTATATGATAGAATGAGAAGAATAATGAACCATTCTCTCATATATGTGTGAATTATGAAAATAGATAATTAGCAAGATAATTGTCATGGTTAATCAAGACTTGACCATTATCATTTCACATTAAATGCAAATTGCAAGGATCAAAGAGCATCTTTTATATGGAATGATGATGGTCAACATGTCAACCTAAGTCAACAAGTCAAGATAGTCAAATGGTCAACAACCCTAACCATGCACAATTATATTTAACTTATATCAATTAATCATAATACACACATAAGCATTAGGGTTACGAAAATGACAATGGTCATCAACCCTAATCAAAGTCCTCTCCCTCTGTCTCAGTCAACTGTGCATACGCACCCGTATCCGTGATCCGAGGAACACGAATACAAAGAGATAAAACCAATCCCAAATCATATACTAGGATCCGGCTTAAACCAAAGCCCGCTGGTATAAGCTGTCCGGACAGCAAACGTGCACAAGTGCGCGGATGTGAACGAACCCTGTCGCAAAACCATGCGACCTCTACTCATTTTTCCTAAAGGAGAATAACTCTCTGTGTGGGACTCTAAAGACTCGACACTACGCTGGCAGTGGGTTTAACCACAGACCGCAAGCGGCACTAGCTGTACGTAACGGTCCCCAGGTAGATGTCGATAAGAAGACTGACGAGGTGAACCCATCTGAACTCCTACTGAGCCTGAATGTGACAATCTACGTACAGTCCGGTCTGTTCGTCTGATACATCGCATGGCGGGCCTAGGGGGCGGTAAACGTCAGTCCCCTAATAGCGGTACAAGTCGTGTCGGAGTGTAGCCCAGAACACCCTGAGATAACACTGGAAACCTACCAGTATATCTCGCTTGCCCTGGTAAGGGACTACTTGTGTAATGGCTCTCCTAGACACAGCACGATGTCAACACCCAATACCGGGAGAGACGAATCCTGTCTAACCGTCACTGCCTCCAAGTGCTTCGGGACTGCACCCAACTACTACCTGTTTGCACGACTCCTTTGAGCCGTGGTAGGGTAGTAATCAAAGTACAGTGGGAACACACTCGAGACGAAGTGACAGTGTCAAGTCAGCGGACTAAGCTGTACTCATGTCACCTGGGAACTGATAACTGACGAGTGGTATAATACCAACCAACAGTTCCCGACGAGTCCTGTCCAGTGTACTCGTAACCTAACGAGCACTCGCATACTATCTCAAGTACGATGTACTGACGGCTGTGGGACAGACCGTCTCCCACGCTGGGAAGAGAAGCGCATACGCTAGTCTACTCCGGAGTATCGATGCCCTGTCTCGATAGTCCTACGACTAGGGACCTGTATAAGGATGTGCTTATGGATTACCCAGCCCCCACGAATGTGAGCGCCATCACAACACTGGTAATCAAGCAAAGATCCTAAGGGCTCCACTAAAGCGTATAGGTGATATAATAAAAGAAACACATGTACACATTAAAGCAGAGACAAACCAAGTTGCATACTACCATTTCGAGCAAGATTGTCTATACAACTGTGAATATCCTAAGCTTCCATCAAGTAATATATATACTAGTATGATACAGTAATGGCCTCTAGGGCATATACACTAACAATAACCAAGTCCCCATCGCCAAAGAGGATCAAGACAAGACCACATTTACTTGTCCCTTTGGCACTTTTGCTTATCGTCGCATGCCCTTTGGGTTATGCAATGCACCCGCTACATTTCAGCGATGTATGATGGGGATCTTTTCGGACATGGTGGAGAAGTTTTTGGAAATCTTTATGGATGATTTCTCCATTTTCGGTGACTCCTTCGACGAGTGTTTACGACATCTTGACGCAGTTCTTACCCGCTGTAGGGATAAGAACCTAACGTTAAATTGGGAGAAGTACCACTTTATGGTACGAGAAGGCATTGTCTTAGGACATGTCATCTCGCAAAACGGCATAGAGGTTGATAGAGCCAAAATTGAAGTCATTTCTAATCTTCCTCCTCCTAAATGCGTCAAAGATATCCGAGCCTTCCTTGGCCATGCCGGTTTTTATAGACGGTTCATCAAGGATTTTAGCAAGATAGCTAGACCCTAAACTCTCTTATTGGCCAAGGACACAACATTTGATTTTGACTCAACTTGCATGAAAGCGTTCGAGTCTTTGAAACACTCTCTCATTTCATCGCCCATTCTTTCATCTCCAGACTGGACGCACCCCTTCGAAATCATGTGCGACGCATCAGATTTTGCCATTGGTGCTGTTCTTGGACAGCACATTAATAAGATGCCTCACATGATTTATTACGCTAGCCGAACATTAAATGAGGCCCAATTAAACTACACAACAACAGAAAAAGAGTTTTTAGCGGTTGTGTTTGCACTTGAAAAATTTCGGCCTTATTTAATCGTCTCTCCAGTTATAGTGTACACGGATCATTCAGCTTTTCGCCACCTTTTTGCGAAGAAGGATGCTAAATCAAGGCTAATACGTTGGATCCTCTTGCTACAAGAATTTGACCTTGTTATAAGGGACAAAAAGGGATGTGAAAACGTAGTGGCCGATCACCTTTCACGACTTCCTTCTTCACCTACACTTGAACTTCCAATCACTGATGTTTTTCCCGATGAGCAACTCTTGACCGTCTCTTGCGAACCATGGTTTGCCGATATTGTAAACTACTTAACCACCGGCTTGATACCTAAAGATTGGTCGAAACAAGATAAACTTCGATTCTTGTCCCAAGTAAAGCATTTTTACTGGGACGAACCTTATCTTTTTAAATACTGTTCCAACCAAATCATTCGTCGGTGTGTACCGGAAAATGAGGTTAAGAGTGTGATGTATTTTTGCCACGATCAAGCATGTGGCGGGCACTTTGGCCTAAAGAAGACAGCCGAGAAAGTTTTGCAGTGTGGTTTCTATTGGCCACTACTCTTCAAGGATGCATATGAATACTGCAAGACTTGCTCCCGGTGCCAACACTTGGGCCGGATATCGCGGAGAAATGAAATGCCGCTCCAACCAATTTTGGTTGTGGATATTTTTGATGTTTGGGGTATAAACTTCATGGGACCATTTCCTAACTCTTTTGGAAATGTGTATATTCTTTTGGCTATTGACTACGTTTCAAAGTGGGTCGAGGTTGTGCCTAGTCGAACGAATGACAACAAGGTTGTCGTTCGATTTCTTAAAGAACACATCTTTTCTCGATTTGGGCACCCTCGCGCGATAATAACTGATAATGGTTCTCACTTTTGCCATAGGACTTTTGAGTCCTTAATGCGCAAATATTCTATCACCCATAAGCTGTCAACGCCATACCATCCCCAAACATGTGGGCAAGCCGAGGTCTCTAATCGGCAAATTAAGCAAATCTTGGAGAAAACGGTTTCTAAAAACCGTAAAGATTGGTCACTCAAATTGATCGATGCACTATGGGCTTTCCGTACTGCATATAAGACCGATCTTGGCATGTCTCCATACCGGCTTGTTTACGGGAAGGCTTGCCACCTCCCAGTAGAAATTGAGCACAAGGCATTTTGGGCTATCAAAGAGCTGAATTTATCTTTAGGAGATGCGGGCAGCAACCGAAAGCTGCAGTTGAATGAACTAGAAGAGCCGCGGGATGAGGCATATGATAATGCCATAATTGCTAAAAACCGAGTTAAGGTGTTCCACGATAAACACCTTTTGCGTAAAACATTTAAACCTGGTCAACAGGTTTTACTCTATGATACTCGGTTACATTATCACCCCGGCAAGCTCCGTTCTAGATGGAAAGGACCGTTTGTAGTCCGCACCGTTTATCTGCACGGTGCGGTCGATCTTGAAAATCCGGAGGACGGTACGCTATTCAAAGTAAATGTGCATCGATTGAAACCATTCCTCACAGCGGACCCATCGGAGGAGCTCCTGTTTTTGCAGGAGCCGATCTACACCGATTAAATCTCCTCCACTTTCACCCCCGAATTTCCAAATCAACTTTTTCAACACTTCAAATAAGTTTGGGGGTGTGTATAATATGTAAATATAATAATAAGCAGGAAATTGCCGACATTATCGACCCACTTGGTGCAGCATGACAGTGAGGACACTGTCCAGTTTAAGTTTGGGGGTATGCTCGGTAAGTTTTCTTTCTTCGCATTCATATGTATATTTTTGCATTGCATCTTTATATAAAAATCATAAAAATTTAAAAAATAAAAAAAAATTAGAAAATGAAAAACCCATAAAAATTGAAAATTTTCAAAAAAAATTATAAAAATTAATGTATTCAATTTTGGTTAATTGACTTGAGTTTGATAAATAGGTCAACTGGCTAGGAAAAACTAGATCTTAGACTTAGTAAATTAAAAACCCTAAAAATAACCTTCCTTAAAGTCTAACGATAGAAAGTATATGTCTTTGTAGTTTATTTAGAAATAGGCAAATTTTGAGTTCACTTCTTGGGCTAAGTTGAAACAAGGGAAAAAGTTTTGATATTTTATTAGAGTACAAGTTTGAAAAATAATTCCTAGCTCAAATCTAGATTCTGAAAATGTATACCCTACAAATTGCACAATCACACATCTTGAAACTTGGAATAGTATAGGTGACCTTGAAATGCTCTTGTCTAAAGTCCTTAGTACAATGAAAATAAAAGAAAAAATAAGTGAATAAAGAAAAAATGAACACTGGTTTTTGTGATTACTTAAGGCTAAAAAATAGAAAAATATTTAGCGAGGGTGCTTCATCACCTAGTGCCTTAGACCAACTGGTTTGGGAGTCACTGCTAAAGCCTTGGGTGTTACAAGACTAGGAAGTACGCTTTAAAGTGCTAACGCATCTTGTAATCGGTTGTTGGTACCTCAAGAAGTATTAACGGTCGCCTGAAGGATGTGTAAGCGAAATTCAACAATTAATAAGTGCTTTGGACAATGGACAAGAGTACAATTTCTTGATTTGAATTTCCAAGTGTAGGGGTGATATTTACACACACGTGGGGATATGTGATTAGAGTTTAGATAAGAGAAAGGAATGAAGAATAGAACTCGTATCTTTAGTAGAGTTGATAAAAATTCCTAAGTGGAGATGGAACCCTAGAAGGAAAACTTAAGAAATGCCGAGAGCTAAGTAAGTCTATAGAACATATATAATCTTAAGTTAAATTATGAGGAAGTGTGAAGAATATGGGTGGATAGTTTACGGGTTGACGATAATAGACTTTCTTGTTAGAAAGCCTAATTGGAGAACAAAAGTCGAAGAGCTAAATTGATAGGATTTTGTGGGTAGTATCCGCTGAAAACCCTCAGGAGACAACACTCCTCCTACTAGGGACACCTAGAAGTTTAACGGCTTGTTGCACGTGCACAGTGCAATCGCGTTTGCCTGCGAAAGTGCGGCTAAGTTAGAATTTTATCGAAAATAAAAAAATAAGTTTGCTCGAGGACGAGCAAAAAATAAGTTTGGGGGTATTTGTTCACACCATAATATTGCATTTTATATTCCCCATTCTTATGCATTTTACAATAAAAACAGGTGCTTTTGACACATGTCTGCTACATAGTACAGGTTACAGGTTTTTGGAGCAAAAGCAGTGAAAAAGACAAAAGACGATACAAAAAGGGACTTTTTACCAACAAAAGGATCCTAGTCAAGCCTAGACGAAGAACAGTTCACAATCAACAAGGCAGTGTAAGGTCCAAAGCAAATGGTTAAAAGTCCGCTACAAGTTTTCACTGAAAGATCTGGAGAAAATTAGAAGCCAAACAGAGAAATGAACTGAAGAAATATAATACCCAAAGAACCAAGAAGCAGCCCACAAAATCTCACACTTTGTTCTCACTATTGGGCCGCGGAACCGTGGCCCAAGCCTGCCATTGCCGGGGTTCCGCGGCCGTCCTATGCCCGTACTTCGAGAAAATTTTACCAAAATGCGTGGCGGCTCTGAAAAGATTTCTTGAAGGTATATTTGTAATTGTAGACTTGTGAATCAACTGTAACCCTAGGGTTTCTATGTCCTATAAATAGAACCCAAACCCTTGTATTTTCTTATGCCTCTATTCATCAATAAAATTCTGTTTTCTTTGAAGTTTGGAGAGCATCAATCGTAAGTAGGTATTTTTTCTTGCCCTAGTTCTAGTTTTTTATATCTGCCCTAGGTAAATTCTTTACTTGCCCTAGTTTAATTTAGTTTAGAATTTTATTAACTTGAAATAGATGTTTCTTCTCTTTAATAAAAACAAAACAAAAATTATGTCTTTCTTAATTCCCTCAATGAGCGAGTAGTTTCCTCGCTTGTTGGGGTTAGGAATAGGGAAGGGTTTGAGAGATGAAGATCTCTCATCTATTTTCTTTGCCAATCTATTATGAACATTAGAACTCCATGCATGCTCTCATCTTCCGCTCCCTACGGCACTCTACCCTTGAGGTAACGGTGATCCGTAGTATAAAAGACCGGAGTTGTGAGTTTTCCATGGAGGTTAGGGTAAAGGTTAAGAAAGGAAGGACAAGGATCTAGAGGAAGAACATCTTCCCAATCATCCTAATCCCCTTTATTAAAATTTACCATAACCCCTAAAATCAAATATAAATTAAGGCATTGAAAAGAGGTGTAGATCTTTGTTTACCAAACTTTACCTAAACCTAATCCTAGCAAGTTTCTAATCCTAGTATAACACAACTTCATTTTAGATTTAATTAAAAAGACCAAACACCATTTGGAATTAGCTCGTAAGAACTTTAAGGAAAATTACAAAATCTCTGTGGACCGACCCGTATTCACCGGCTAGCTTCATGCGACGCTGTTCTTGATTGCGGTAAATATTTTTTATCGACAAAACCTCTCTAAATCAAATGGCGCCGTTGTCGGGGATGGCGTAAAATTTCCTTTTTGTAATTTCGGGTTAATATAAAATATGAAAAATCATAAAAATTTGAAAAATAAAAAATATAAAAATTCTATCATCTTTTATTGTTTGAAGGGTTTTCTTTGTGGATCTTTGCAGGATTGACGGATCTGAAACAACACAGAAGGCTAATCAGAAAAGGGTACATCAAAACAGTAGGAGATTGAAAGTACAGAACAGCTAAGAAAAATTGGACACCTGAACCCTCCTTTCAACCGTGGAATCGCGGCATTTGGGGCCTAAAACCGCGGAACCGCGGTCTGGTTGAAGCTTCTCTACGCGAAATTTGCATGGTTTGATTTCTCTTTCTCCCCTCTGTAAATCACCATATATCTTATGTCAAATCTTCTGCAGGATTCTTTGCGCTAAAAATCTTCTTCCCCCTTCCAATAATTGATTTTCTGCAGGATTCTTTGCGCCGCTCTAAATAGCAAATTGATTGCAAGTGATTTACTGCTTTGCATATTTTAATCTGACTTTAAGGGGCTATTGACCAATTCAGATTGGGTGGGGATTTCATTACCCTTCCCAGGACCCCAGAAATTACTTAAAGCATTTGCATTGACCACTCTTAATTAAAAAATATTAGACTCAGCCCTAAGGACATCGCGCTCAATAGGACAGAGGACTAGTATAGGCATCGGCCGTTTATCCTAACCTGTCTTTGCGGTGACTAGGCAAGTGTGTCAAGGCTAGTGGTTTTTAATTAAGCCCACAGTGTGGTTCCTTCCCACTTACCTGGCCGCAATTGGCGGTGAAGAGGCGGTTTGAGGTCCTATCTCTAGCCCTTTGGAACAGTTTGGAGCTGTCTAGCTGACCTAGGTGACCCTAGACCTAGGCCTGATTGTGCATTTGTAGTTAATTGCATTTGTGTCACAAGTCTCTTTTCAAAAATCTTTTTGCAAAAGCTCACATAAAAAAAAGAGAAAAAGAAAAATCTTTCAAGTCTCTTTTCATTTAGATGCATATTTAAATCTGTTTGAATTTACATCTTGTGAAACTTGCCAGTCATGTCACAGAGATAAGATGACCATAGCTCTGTTTATTGAAAACAGAGAAAGAGTTAGTGAACTCTTGGGATTGTTACATGCTGATGTATGAAGGTCCCCTGTCTACACATGCTAAGACCGGTTCTTTGTACTTCATTACATTCTCTGATAATCTCTCAAGATTCAGACATATGTTCCTGTTGAAACACAAGTCCGAAATTTTTGAGATATTCACAGAATATAAGTTAGAAGTAGAGAACGAAAAAACGGGTAAAAGTATTATGTCCTTTGATGTGATCAAGGGGGAGAATACTTGAGCACGGGATTCCTGGACTATTCTAAGAATAAGATTCTCTCTCAGCATTACTCCTCCGTATACACCATAGCACGATGGTATATCGGGGCGGAGCAATCACACCCTATATGATATGGTGTGCTCTATGATGAGTACTACTGAGTTTCCTATTTCCTTTTGGGAGTTATGCGCTTTAGAAGCTGCATACCTATTGAATAGGGTTCCAATCAAATCAGTTGCCTACCACTTCATATGTGATATGGAAAGGGAAGAGCCCATATCTTTATTTAGTTAAGATTTGGGGTTGTCCGGCCTATGTCTAAAAGCAAAATCCGGACAAGCTCGAGGCAAGATCTGTTATGTAGAACTGGAAATGTTTCAGCTATACAAACTGCAGCTGATGATTTGGTAGAACCAAAGGATTCAATAGTTACCAACGAACCTCAGCCTCTCCGCCGATCTAGTAGGGTTCCTCACCCACCTGAGAGATACTTATGTTTCT
The DNA here is from genome assembly GCA_030015575.1 of Agapanthus africanus. Taxonomy (NCBI): domain Eukaryota; kingdom Viridiplantae; phylum Streptophyta; class Magnoliopsida; order Asparagales; family Amaryllidaceae; genus Agapanthus; species Agapanthus africanus. Next base: position 335,801,519 of record JASDDO010000031.1, read on the forward strand.
CTATGACAGTGGGAGCGAGGATTGCATCATGAGATGATGACCCAACTATTTTCGAGCTGGCCATCAGGAGTGGGACTCTATAAGAATGGTTGGATGCTTAGCGATCTGAGATGGAATCCTTATACACCAACAAAGTATGGACTTTGGTTGCTTGATCTGAAGGATTAAATCCCCATCAGGAGCAAGTATATCTTGAGAAGATTACTTGGTGTACATGGAAAAGTTGAGACTTTCGAAGCTAGACTTGTTAATGGTTTGCATCATTGACCAGGTATGGATTATAATGAAACCTTTTCTAAGTACCTATGCTTAAGTCCATCCAGATCCTACTTACCACGGCTACATACCATGACTACGATATCTGGCGGTTGGGTGTCATGACTGCTTTTCTAAATAAAGATTTAGAAGAGAGAGTCTGTAAGTACACAGTCAGAGGGCTTCGTAGACAGTGGGAGCAGCGGAAACGTGTGCGAGATGTTTTATGTGATAAAGCAGGCATCGCGGAGTTGGAACATCTGTTTTGATGAGTTAGTCAAAGAGTTTGACATCATCAAAATGGTAGATGAACCTTGTGTATACAAAAAGGCAGTAGGGAGTATGGTGGTGATCCTCGTATAGTACGTGGATGACATACTCATGATAGGGAAGATGTTTCCTATGCTACGCTCAGTCAATCTCCGCTTATCACAAGGATTCTCCATATAGGATCAAAGTAATACCTACTAAATCCTGGGTTTTGGATCTATGAGATAGATCTAATTGGATGTTAGGATACTCACTAGTTGTAGTGAGATGGTATCAATTGATCCTGGGGAGAATCACTGGAAAGGTTCCAGGGTGATAAGGACGACTGAATGTCAGTCGCAGTCATTGTCTTTACCCTCAGTAAAGGGACGGTATGTTGGAAGAGTTCCAAGCTAGATACCGTGGCATACTAGACGATAAAGGCTGGATACATCGCTACCAAAGATGCTACCAAAGAGGCAGTCTGGGTGTATAAAAGTTCATGAGATGAACTTCGTTCCTTCCATTGTGTGACAATGGAGTTGTGGATTATGCCAAGGAACGCCCGTCCCATCAGTGATCCAGACATATTCTAAGGCAGTATCACCTGATCATGGAGATGGTTGATCTCCAGGGGATCGAGGTTAGGAGAGTAGACTAAGAGGACGACACGGCGGATCCACTCACAAAGGCCTTTTCCCAGAGAGAGACTTTTATGGGATGGTTGAGTATGAGATACTACAACCACTGCTATCAGATGGCCCTAGTGCAAGTGGGAGATTGTTAGTTATAGGTATTCCCTAGAGGCCATTACAATATAGGATGTATATTGTAGTGGATGCTTGGACATATACAGGGATGACTTTCTTGCTCGATATGATAGTATGCTATCTGGTTACTCTTTACCTTAACGTGTACACTGATTGTCTCTCTGTTACATGTTGGTAAAGACCTTAGGATGTGTACTTGACTACATGGACTATGATGCGGATCATACTAGTGGGGACATGGTAGTCCATAAGTACATCCTTCAAGGTCCCTAGTCGTGGGTGTATCGAGACAGGGCATCGATATACCAGAGTAGACAAGCGTGTAGCTTCTCGACCCATACAGATGGGCGATGGATGATCCCATATCCATTGGTATTTGACATCAGAGATAATATACGGGTGCTCAGTGTAGACTGGGTACACTGGACGGACTCGCCGAGAACTCCCAGATGGTATTATACCTTACGTCAGATGGCAGTTCTCTGGTGACACTGGTGCAGGTTAGTCTGTAGACCCGAGATCGTCATAGAGTCTTGTGTGATTCCCACTGTGCTTTGATTTCCATCATACCATGTCCAAGAGGGCGTGCAAAAAGGTGGATTTTGGGTACAGTCCCGAATCACATGGAGGCAATGAGCAATAGGAGGGGTTTCGTCTCTCCCGGTATAGGGAGTTGATGTTGCGCAGTGCTCGATTGGCTATAACAGGAAGTCCTTGGCCAAGGCTGCTTTAGGGATTTACTGGTAAGTGTTACCAGTAGTTTCTTGAACCGTTATGAGCCTCATATCGACACGACTTATCGAGTTATTGGGGTCTGACGTTTACCACCCCTAGACAAGATATGCGACATATCAGACGAACAGACCGGACTGTACGGTAGTGTTACTGGTTGGATTCACAGGAGTGTGAGCGGGCTTGCTCGTTGATCTTCTGATCGCTCAATACCCGGGTGGCCGTTACGTTTAGGAGACCGCTTGCGGCTTGTGGGTGTTTGATATGATCATCACCTACTGTCGGCGTATTGACGAGTCTTTAGAGTCCTACACAGGGGTTTCCTGGCTTAAGCGAAACGAAATAGGAGCGCATATGAGATATGTGCGGGATCGAGAATAATACCAGTATGTGATACTGTATTCTATTCCCGCGATTTGTATCATCGGTCGGTTATATGTGATATAGCCGGGTTACCGAATCAAGTGTTGATTCGATACATTGATACACTTGATATTAGTCGGTTATATGCGATATGACTGGATCGTTAAATCAAGTGTTGATTTAATGATTTAATGTATAATTATATATTTGATATATTACTTTACATTAACTAGTATTGGTTCACTTAAGATTGATTTTCTCACTTGAATGTGCACATTGTTTATATATGATATATGCAAGTGTACATGTTTGTATCATGCTTGATGATACAAACAAGTTGTATGTATGAGACTTGAACCAAATCAAGGTTAGATTAGGGTTTACTATTTTCCTAAACATATAACAAAAGAGTATGACTTTGGTCAAAGTTATCAAGCTTCATGAAGCTTGATAAACATTGACAAAGTCAACTCTTTTGTCATATATTTAAAGACATTAGTTAACCCAACCCTTAACCTTATGCTATGGTTAAATCTCTACATGAGTTAAGCATGAGGGCTTAACTCAACCATGGTGCCATGATTAAAAGGATAAGTATTCATATTATTCTTTTAATTCACATGATTCTTTTCTTCTTCATCATCTTCATCAAGCTCACAAAAGCTTGAGAGCTCCAATGGTGCCATGAGAAAAAGAGTGAGAAATCCAATTCTAAAGTGAACCCACTTCCTATTTCTTCATCCTCTACCACTTGCCATGTAGTATAGGGTGTTCTCTTCACAAAGTTTTTGACCAAGTGAAGGAAAAGCTTGAGTTTGAGTCTCCCCGACGTAGATCATCTTCGGCCTCGAAGTCAATGACCTAGCCCGATCATTTCTCCGACGAAACCATCGCTAGAGTCCAGGATCCGATGATCGCAGCGGAGGGACGTCAACACGGAGCTAAAGAAATGGTGGAGCGGATCTACAAAGGTTGTAGTCCCTTTTCACTTAGCAATAAAATTGTTTACTTGCTTGTAGTTTCGCCTTTACTTCTAGTAAACGATCTATATTAGGGTTTCTCGGCACCGGAAAATTTTTGTTTGGCATGGTTGATGCCTTGTGGAACCTCTTGAGTGTGCCTAGTAAGCCTACAAGAACACCCTGAGATACTACTGGAATACCTACCGGTAAATCTCCTGCCTTGGCCAAGGACTTCGTGTAAGGGCTCTCCTAGACACAGCGCGACCTCACCCCCAATACCGGGAGAAACGAACCCCTGAAGATCCGCTCACTGCCTCCATGTGGCTCGGGACTTTACCCAACTAAAACCTGTTTGTACGTCTCCTTTGAGCGTGGTAGGGTAGTAATCAAAGTACAGTGGGAACTCACACGAGACAAATGACGATCTCAGGTCGATGAACTAACCAGTACACATGTCACCTGAGAAGTGCTATCTGACGTCAGGTATAAGACCAACTAGCATGTTCCCGGCGAGTCCTGTCTGGTGTACTCATAACCCAATGAGCACCTGTATACATCTTAGGTGAACCAACTGACACCAGTGGCTTGTGAGACCAGCCACCGCCCCTCGTCGGGGTCTTGACTGTATACACTAGTCTACTCTGGAGTATTGATGCCCTGTCTCGAAACTCCCACGACTAGGGACCTTTTAAGGATGTGCTTATAGACTACCAGCTCCCACGTATATGATCGCCCTCATACTTGTGGCAGTCAAGCAAGAATCCTAGGGGCTCTATCAATGTGCAATAGTGACCTGTAAGGTCACCTAAAACAGTACACAATGATAAAGGTAAACCAGATAGCATACTATCATCTTGAGTAAGACTGTCCTACCGGAATAGGTCCTCCCTCAATCATTGCAATCGCGTGCCTGTGATCCAATAATTGACTCTGAGGGCACTATCTCCAACAATCTCCCACTTGCACTCAAGGCTAATTATTGCAATGTCGCATACTCACAGCCCGTGTGATACCGAACACCCAACTCCTCTACTAATCAGTCTCACAAAACCCATTTGCGAAACTATTGCGTTCGAGGAATAGCCTCAGCGAGTGGATCCGCCTTGATGTTTCTTTCTATGTCTCTCTATATCTCAAGTTCGCGGAGAAAACCTTCTCCCGAAATGAGCAATACTTGTCTTAGAATGTGTCTGGATGTCTGATGGGACCTAGCTCATAAATGAACTCCAAATCCAAACTTCTTAGACTGTATCATCAACTGAACTTATTCAGTATTCCTCCCTCAGTATCCTCCTGGACCACCTGTCCAAAATACCGCCCCTCGTCAGAAGGAAAACTATAATTCTGACAACCTCTCTGTCATCCAGGTCACCTTGGAAGCCTGGAATGATAACTGTCTCCTTAAAAGAAGCTGTTGTTATCATATCCCTAGAACATCCACTTATGTTCTAAAACTGCGTCCGACTGACTCTCCAGGATTGGATCAATATCAACTTATTGCATCTACTGCAAAAACAACATCTGGTGTGGTACTCATGATCGACTCAATTGCCTAAGCAAGTGATCTTCCAATCATGCACATCCCTCTCCCCTTTAGTCTATAAGACACCTTTAGAGAGGGTGACACCATCACCTGCAGGTACACCACCATGCCAGAAGTCGTCCATTCTAAATACCTTTAGAATGTTGTCTAAGTACCCAGATTGGGAAACTACCCAAATCTATATCTAAAACCATAGATCCAGTAACCAGAATGTCTGATATAATATCCAAGTCATTTTTGGAGAAACCACTGTGTGACAACCAAAGTATAACCGATCGTAGTATAGGAATATCACTTCCTACTCTGTGTATGTCATCCAAATACCAGGACATCACACTCTACTACCTTCTCAACAGATCCATCCCCTATTCTGATGAAGTCAAACCTATGACTGTCACATCAGAAATAGATGATCTATCTCCGCTATATCTGCTTTAGTCCATAAAAAGACAAAAGCTACCTGTCCATCAATGCTTCCGCTGCTCCCACTGACTATGACAACCCTCTGGCAGAGTCATATAGACGTACACTTCTAAAGCTAGTTTAGAACGATGCTATACTCATCCTCCTGCCGGGTCTCGCAGCCTGGAACAACAGCAATGGCAAGTCTGGGTAAACAAGAACCTCCCAGTCACCGTCCTTGAGGCTACCGGAGTACCCCTCGGGCGCCTGAGGTTACCCACCGTATCTGCGGAGTGGCCAATGGAATGTCAAGCCAGATTGAATCTTTAGGTTCTTATCAAACTTTCAGTAATCGTTTGCGGTTCTGGAATCACTTCTAGTTCTACCATACTCCCACTACCGTTTTCTGAAAAAATCCATTTTTGTTAAAACCGTGGCGAGTCTAGAACAATATCACTATTGATCTTCCAGATGGTAGAAAGTCAACCCTCGTCATAGCCCGGGTCAACCCACAAACAGCCATTACAGAAACGTGCCTTGAGTTATCCAGAGTCTGGTTTTAAGCATAAGCCGGACAACTCCCCGTACCTTAACATCGTTAAGATATGAACTGTTCTATATCCAATATAGAACCAGAGGAACTGATTTAATTGAACCAGATTCAAATCATGCAGCTTTCTCCAGTGCATGTCAACTAAATGGAAGGAGGCCTATCAGCGTTACTCAACTTAGGAATGCTTCCAATTATGAGTAATCTGAAAAAGAAGCAAGTTCTCTTAATCATTACTATCAACTGAATACCATACTCAAGTATCTACATCTTCGATCACTTTGAAGAATCCCGATACTTGCAATACCTGGTTCTCTACTTTATTCATATACCTATAACTTCTCAAAATTCGGACCCTGTGTTTCCTCGAAACACCTGTCTAAAAACTAGAGAAGTCATAAGTAAACCGAATCTAGTACGAGGACCAACCCCTCTGTCCTCATGGACGCTGGACAACATACAATACTCTGTATAAGTCCCTTGAGTCTGATAACTCAATCCCTGTATGTCGTAGGTTAAAAACTGTACTTATGGTTAAGAAGAATTACACCGCTATTTAATGCTCCTTACCTAACCATCCACTGATATAGGTAAATGTCATCGACATAATTTCAAAAAAGTATATCTCACTCTATAAAAATAGACGTACAGATATATCAATTTGAAATTGGTGCATTACAGCGGATATTCAAAACCAAATATTTGCCGTCCGGCAAACAACCCGGGTGGTTTTCCTCAAATATCACCAATTACAACGAATTCCGATATAATGAGGACAATCACCCAATTCCCAATAACTTACTCCCACTCATCATCTGTAAAACAATACAGATGTGAGAATCATACCTGGTAAATACATACCCTGGAGCAAGTGTCTAATTGGGAAATCAGTTTTCTTTTAGCAGTACACAGTGAAACTGAAACATTGAAATGTTTCGATGGGGTATCCGGGTATTCCTAGTAATGCCTCTTCCATTATCCAGATTCACAACTGTAACCGTATAATTCTTTGCCATCTTTCCAAATCCCTTTATATGTCTTTAGTCATTACCTTCTGCACACCCTCTTAGGCTAAATGGTTTTCTTCCTTCCCTACCGTTCGGCACCAGCCTATGGTTTGGAAGAAGACTATCCAATAAGCATAATGGGTGTACTGTCCTAATCCTAGGAGCACTCGCAATGCGAGAGAAGGTGAAGATAAAAGACAACTGAATAAACCTTATTCCTATTTCTCCTGAACCAGAATCCATCCCTGAACTGGAACAAGTTCCTTTCGAGTTCGTATATAATCATACGATGGAGTATCCAATAAACAGTGGATCTTCGTAGTGATACGGAGTGTCCTGGAGAAATACAAAGGTGAAGTGGGAGTGGTAATGAAATACTTAGTTCGGTCGTGAATAGCAGTCGCAATTTACTTTGCCCTCATACTAATCCCTTGATATGTCTTTTCTTAATACCTTCTGTACACCATCGTTATGCTAATTGGTTTTCTTCATTCCCCACCGTTCGGCACCAGCCTAAGGTTTGGAAGAAGACTATCCAATTTGCGTAATAGGTGTACTATCTCCTAAACCAAAGAGTACTCACAACCTGAGAGAAGGTAAAAGGAAAAGACAACTGAATAGTCATATTCGTTTTCTCCAGAACCAGAAACAATCCTCGAATAAATTCCTTCGAGTTCGTATATAACCATACGATGGTTTTATCCAATGGAAGTGGACGTTCGTAGTAATACGGGGTGTCCTCGAGAAAAGGGTAAAAGTAGGAGTGGCAATGAGGTTTGCAACTCTGACAATCCAAAAGCCAGTGTTTAAGAAGGTTCGGTTAATTTTGGTCTCTGAGTCATAGTCTAGGGTCGGGTCAATGGTCGCTGCCAGAGAGAGAGAAAAAAGAAACACTCAGCATGCACTCTAACCTAGATCAGAATGGTTACCAATTTATCTAATCTGGAAACCTCCCACTGTACCGTCAAATTCTCCTCCAAACCTGAAAGAAGAATTAGTCGGGATCACCCGAGGAGTAAACCAACTCATCAGTGGGAATCGGGATCCAACTATCATCACATGATAACGTGACGGAATCCGCTCACGTCATCACACTCCAGAAGGTATGCGCATATCTGGCAAGTTTCAGTTTCTTTAGAAACTCCCGATGTGATTTCTACCCCATGCTCTTATGACCTTGACTTTGGCCAACATATCATAAGTCACATGTCAAGTTCTACCCGTCATTCTCCAGGTTAATTTGAACCCACCCTTACATACCCTTGACTTTGGCCAAAATAGTAGTACGACTGTCCCAAACCAACGCATCTATCTATGCTGCATATGAATACCCAATAGCTACCAATCACTGTGCCTTGACTTTGGTCAACATACACAGCTTGAATACTTATTGACTATCCATATGAAACGACGGAGGGCTACGAATGGTTTCTGGCGAAAACCTTTAACGTAATGAACTTGATATCGTTGAAGGAACCGGATAGCTTTTAAAAATATAGTGACGAAAACCTTTGCTAAAGAGGTCACTCCCGGTGAAGGGATCTCGGCTCTTTCCCCATAGAATGAGGTGCAGGATATTCCAACTGAATACCACGATGCAAAGAAAAAGTAATCGGCTATAGTGATGTTATTGCCCTGACGCAAACTTCTGTCCAAGGGGTCACTCCCGGTGAAGGGATCTCGGCCCTTGCCTCGTCGACTGAGGAGCAGGATATTCCAACTGAACACCACGATGCAAAACAAAAGTGAACGTCCTTGCAATAACAACTTTTTGAAAAATGTTCCAACAACATCATAATAGGTTTGTTTAGCTTGCATTGATCCGAATCAACGCAGTCCCATCAATTGATCACACCAATAAAGAACGAAAATAATGATGTACGTATATGCCATCCGCATTCGCCACTGGGTCCCGTCATTACCCGTTAGGTTACTTAACTAACGAAAGAGCGGGGATTGGACTAGCGCGGATGCAAAACATATACAACATCTACTAGTATATATATCAATATATAATATTTTGCTCAAGGCGTGATAAAATGCAACATCACAAAATTGTAATAAGCATCACAGAACAATACAGATATCTGGGATCCCCGGGTTTCATAGAGCCGCTACTGAAACCCGACGTTCCCCTGGTCGTGTGGATAGCATGTGCAATGAAATCCTCGACCCCTACGGGCGCGGCAAGTTACCCGCCAAAACCTGAAGCGAGGCAGCCCCCTTCAGCAACGTGAATGGACCACCCAGCACTTCACGGAATCCGGTAACTTGGGCACCCCTCCTGGGTCAACCTGTACCCCCTACGAGTGCGGCGAATAGCCCTCCAATTCTAGAGTGAGGCCCCCTCCGTCTCAATGCCATGAGATGCGGGCCCGTTTCCCTCTAGAACCCGGCTATCCATGCACCCCACCTTGGGGTAATCCTAGTACAGAAAGTAAAATATACATACAACGGGTACATCGACCTCACCCCGATCATGCCCCAAAAGAATAATATACAAACAGGCAGTGACGGCAGTCCACATGTCGGACGCTCGCCCCGCAATATCAAATGTACATAATACAACAAACTGTACTAGCATTGCATCTAAGCTATCCCCCATGACCAATCCGCAACATCACAGCACAATACAGAACATCAACGTGAATGTCACGTTCGCAAATCCGTCTAACCGGGCTATAGCAGTTAGACAGGATTTACCGATCAAGTGACATTCACGGTCGCATATATAATGTAAATACTATGAACTAACATGTTTAAAATTTTCGATCGATCAAATTTACCCAAGTGAGCCCCAAGTACTACTGTAGCACTCACAGAAAATCTGGGCCCAAAAAGAACATTCCAAAACCCCAATTTCCCTGTAAAAAGATCACTGTGCAAAAATGGTGCAGTGAAGGCACTGTGCTGCGGCGGAACCGCGGCCGAAACAGGGGTTTGGCCGCGGTTCCACGGTCACTCTACAGTGTCACGCCACCATTTTTTCACAGATGTCTTAGAATTTCCTGCTCAGTATTCTGCAACCTGAAAAATTTTTGGAGCCAAAAAAATTTTGACAGAGAACTGATGCATTGAAATCGCGAGTTTTGGAATTTTGTTCGATCGAAGATGTAAACATATTAGACCAAGGTAGACTAGGTTAATGGCGTGGCTCTGATACCATGTAAGTGCACGGCGGCGCCCCGGCCATCAATCCGACGCCGGAATGCGGAAACGAAACTTTTTACGAACTTGTAAACCGGCACCACCGCGCACTAAAATCCCGGATCGGGCCATTAATCTAATCCTAGCTAACAAAAGAACAGGTAGAGAGATATACCGAGCAATCCGTATCCTTCGGTCTTCTCGTCGTCGTCCCGACCTCCCCGCGGAATCTCCGGTCTTCACCTCCTCGCCGGAAGGGCACCACGTCGCCGGCTTCTTTTACGGGCTCCCACCTCTGGACCGAGGCAACTCGGGCACGAAGTTGGCGAGCCGACGTGCCCAAGGATGCTGTAGGTTATCTGTAGAATGCTTTGTCTCATTTGGGGTTGTGGAAGTTGTCATATAAGTGGAGGAATGATATATGAACTTTGGTGGTGGCTCATGAGTTTTTTAGCAAGAAAAGGAGATCAAAAACCCCACTCTCAGAATTGGGACAGCCCCTCCCCCAATGTCGCCGGCCTTGCATGATGTAGAGAATGAGAGAAGAGTCTATGAATGAAAAAGAGTGAGCCCCCTAATGCAAGAGAGAGAGAGAGAAGGTTATCATGAAGAATCATCATCACAAAACCAAGTCACACTCAACCATCATAACCAACCATCATCATCAAGCATGATGACTCCAAAAGTAAACCATGATGAATAAGAAAGTCAAGCAATGATTATCCAAGGAAAGTCAAATGAGGGTGCAACCATCATGAAGCAAATACTTGCAAAAACCACCCTCCAAAATGCTTATTTGCACAAATGCAAATAAGCCCTCCTCCACCATCTTTCGGCCAAAGAAAAATGGCCGAAACCGGAAAACAAATTGGCAACCTCGGAAAACTGATCCCGTAATAAATTACAGGAAAACCCCGCTACAGTATATGCATACCCGCATTTGTATTCCGACCGAAATACAAATGCAATGAGACAAAATCTACACTGTCCAATACTAGGATCCGACTTAAACCAAAGCCCGCTAGTATTATCCGTCCGATTATGATCCGTGCAATACCGCACGTATCTGATCGAACCCTGCCATATCTCCATACGGCCTCTACAGCGTTTCGCCCGAAACTTGAGAAAACGGTCTGTGGGGGACTCTAAAGACTCGTCAATACTTTGGTTGTAGATTTAACCACTAGCACGTCAGAGGTATTAGCCATACGTAACGGGCTACCAGGTATTGACCAAAAGGGACGTCGATGAGCGAACTCATCCTGACACCCTACTGAGCCTGTCAGTGACAATATCTGAACAGTCCGGTCCGTTCGTCTATGAGCATCGCATGGCGGGCCTAGGGGGTCGGTAAAAGTCAGACCCCCAAAAGCGGTACAAGTCGTGTCGGAGTGTAGCCCAGAACACCCTGAGATACTACTGGAATACCTACTAGTAAATCTCCTGCCTTGGCCAAGGACTTCGTGTAAGGGCTCTCATAGACACAGCGCGACCTCACCCTCAATACCGGAAGAGACGAACCCCTGAAGATCCGCTCACTGCCTCCATGTGGCTCGGGACTGTACCCAACTAAAACCTGTTTGCACGTCTCCTTTGAGCGTGGTAGGGTAGTAATCAAAGTACAGTGAGAACTCACACGAGACAAATGACGATCTCATGTCGATGAACTAACCTGTACACATGTCACCTGGGAACTGCTATTTGACGTCAGGTATAAGACCAACTAGCATGTTCCCGGCGAGTCCTGTCCGGTGTACTCATAAGCCAATGAGCACCTGTATACATCTTAGGTGAACCAACTGACACCAGTGGCTTGTGAGACCGGCCACCGCCCCTCGTCGGGGTCTCGACTGTATACACTAGTCTACTCTGGAGTATCGATGCCCTGTCTCGAAACTCCCACGACTAGGGACCTTTTAAGGATGTGCTTATAGACTACCAGCTCCCACGTATATGATCGCCCTCATACTGCTGGAAGTCAAGCAAGAATCCTAGGGGCTCTATCAACGTGCAATAGTGACCTGTAAGGTCACCTAAAGCAGTACACAATGATAAAGGTAAACCAGATAGCATACTATCATCTTGAGTAAGACTGTCCTACCGGAATAGGTCCTCCCTCAATCATTGCAATCACGTGCCTGTGATCCAAAAATTGACTCTGAGGGCACTATCTCCAACAATAAAACCCTCGGCTATTCAAAACGCGACGATCCAATATAACATATCCAGCAACTTATAACATCACATGTCAACAACGTAAGTAAATATGCGCATCCTAATTATCGTTGACATATTGCAACGAAACCGGCGATAACACATATTACACTTACGGTCGCAGAAAAGAAAGTGTAAAACAACAACAGTTGGAATCCGCAAGCTCCTTAGACATCGCATGCCTAACAATTATAAACTTCGCATTTTAGTCTCTATATCGAAAACACTTTTCAATATCTAGTCGGGCAATTCAACAAGATTCCCGATATGTGATCGAATGCTCGTCGCAAACTTTTAGTAGACGGCCGCACCCCCGATGTCGTCGACGAAGTGCACTAAGGCGGAACACCGCTGCCGCGAGCACCCGAACGATTGCTTTTGGCGACGGGGTTCTCCTACAGTCAATTGGTCAGGGCTATAGGGCATGGCTGTCTATTAAGTTTACCCGGCGAGTATCCGCGTACGCTATGTGATTGCGACGGACTTTTGATTGCATCAAAATTCCGTGGCAACCGATCATTTGAGACTAAACTGCTATGTTTATAACATCCAAATTAGTTATCTCATAACTACTTGTGGATTCCAAATATTGTATCACATTCCAGATTGTTAGTGTATATGCCCTAGAGGCCATTACTGTATCATACTAGTTTGTATATTACTTAATGCAAGCTTGGGATATTCACCTTGTATAGACAATCTTGCTCAAAATAGTAGTATGCTACTTGGTTTGTTTCTACTTTAATGTGTACATGTGTTTATTTTAGTATATCACCTATACACATTAGTGGAGTCCTTAGGATCTTTGCTTGATTACCAGCGTTGTGATGGCAGTCACACTCGTGGGAGCTGGGTAATCCACAAGCACATCCTTATGCAGGTCCCTAGTCGTAGGACTATCGAGATAGGGCATCGATACTCCGGAGTAGACTAGCGTATGCGCTTCTCATCCCAGTGTGGGAGGCGGTCTGTCCCACAGCCGTCAGTACGTCGTACTTGAGATAGTATGCGGGTGCTCGTTAGGTTAAGAGTACACTGGACAGGACTCGTCGGGAACTGTTGGTTGGTACTATACCTATCGTCAGTTATCAGTTCCCAGGTGATATGAGTACAGCTTAGTCCGCTGACTTGACACTGTCACTTCGCCTCGAGTGTGTTCCCACTGTACTTAGATTACTACCCTACCACGGCTCAAAGGAGTCGTGCAAATAGACAATGACGGTTAGACAGGATTCGTCTCTCCCGGTATTGGGGGTTGATATCGTGCTGTGTCTAGGAGAGCCATTACACAAACTCCCTGGCCAGGGCAAGCGAGATATACTGATAGGTTTCCAGCGTTATCTCAGGGTGTTCTGGGCTACACTCCAACACGACTTGTACCGCTATTAGGGGACTGACATTTACCGCCCCCCTAGGCCCGCCATGCGATATTCTCAGACGAACAGACCGGACTGTACGCAGATTGTCACATTCAGGCTCAGTAGGAGTTCAGATGGGTTTCAACTCGTCAGTCTTCTTATTGGCATCTACCTGGGGGCCGTTACGCACAGCTAGTGACGCTTGCGGTCTGTGGTTAAAACCACTGCCAGCGTGGTGTCGAGTCTTTAGAGTCCCACACAGAGAGCTATTCGCCTTTAGGCAAAAGAGTAGAGGTCGCATGGTTTTGCGACAGGGTTCGGTCACATCCGTGCACTTGTGCACGTTTAGTGTCGGGCAGTTATCACTAGCGGGCTTTGGTTTAAGCCAGATCCTAGTGTACGTTTTGGGATTGGTTTTATCTCGTTTGTATTCGTGTTCCTCGGAACGCGGATGCGGGTGTGTATGCACAGTTGACAGAGAGACAGAGGCAGAGGATTCTCATTAGGGTTGTTGACTGTTGACTTTTGCTAAACCCTAATGAGAATAAGAAATATGATTAATAATAATATTAAATAAGTATTATTATGACATGGTTGTTGATGGTTGACTTTGTTGACTTGTTGACTTAGTTGACCGGTTGACTAGGTTGGACTTGTTGACCATCATCATGACAATGGCTATCATTTCTTGGCATTGACCTTGGCTTGCTTATTTGTTCACACATTGCATTTAATGCAAGAAATGATATGTCCACTTGATATGATAACAACCATCACATAATACTCAATGATTATTATGTGTTATGATGATTTTGGATTATGAGAGCAAGGGTGAGAAAAGTCTTGCTCATTCTATCATTCTCATTCTCTCTCATCCTCAAGCTCTCCCTCTTCCTCTTGCTCTCTCTCTAGTCCATGGTTCTACTTGACTCATGTGTTGAGAAGCAAGAACCATAGAGATAAAACCCAACATACTCCTCTACTCATCCTAGTACACAAGGTTTAGCAAACCAAGTGTTCTAGTTTCCTCAAGATTGAGGTTGAAGCCAAAGGTAGAAGCTTTCAGGTGGATCCATCTTCGGTACAACGAGACGACGAGGAGAGAACCATCCGACCACCACAAGGAGACCAAGAGAAGGAGTTCAAGTTAAGGTATAACCCCTAACTGAGTAGGTAAAACTCTTGTTAGGTTGTTAGATAGTTGTTTAACAAAGATCTGTATTTTGAGTCCATGTTACCACCAAAAGAAAAATCGTTTTTCATCATTTCCGCAAGCCCGTAAGTACCGGGAGAGGTAACGTGGACTTACAGTGGTATCAGAGCCTAGTTAAACACTATCTAACATGTTAGCAAAGTAACTAGAAGTTCGATCGGAGAAAAAGTCATGAAACACGCCCGAAATGTATAGTTCCTGCCGATTTTTTTTCCTGTTCAAAAAATAATTAATCTTGCACTAAAAATCGGCTCAGGCTTTTTAAAACACACCCAAGAAAAATAGTCCATCGACTCGGTCAAAGCGCCGCGGATTCGCGGCCGAGTTGACTCGGTCGTGGGCAATGTTTCCTGCAGTGTGTTCAGTGAGGTGTTTTGGGATTTTTGGAATGTGATTTTTCTGCCCAGATTTTCCAGAAAGAAAAATATGTTTTTGGGGTCTAAAAATCCGTATTTTGATCGAACTTCTAAAGACTTAAGCTAACGGGTTATATCTGTGATGTGATATATGTATTGAACTTCTGCTAATCGCTATACGTCGATTAGTGGGGGTTATGCATATCTTGATCTGTAATGTTGATGGTATGTGTATATGAATTCATTGGATTGTCGTGGATGAATAGCCAGGGGGTTGTGAGATGAGAGTTTTCTTTTTCTTTCAATTCATGTAATTTGTAATTGATGTAATATTATTTATTTGGCCGCACAACCGGGATGGGGTTGTAGCCGTCATTGTATAATTTCTTTTACTGTTTTTGCTCCTAGGATAGACCCAAGGTGGGGTGCACAAACTACCGGGTATCTCGAAGTGTCGAGTGGCCTACTCACGGTGTTGAGGGAGGTTGGTTCGCTTCGGGTACTTGGCGGGTAGTTTGCCGTACACGTAGGGGTCTAGGGTGGGGTCTTGGCTATTCATCGCGACCGTGTAATCCGCTCTTCGTTACAGGCTCGTACGGATTGCGGATTCCTAGTATATCCAATGTGTTCATCTGTGATCTGGAATGGCTATCATTGCATGTGACGAATGTGTATATCTATATATGATATCTATTTAGGCGTTGCTTATGTTTTGCATCCGCGCTAGTCCAGCCCCCGCTCTGTCGTTAGTTAAGTAACCTAATGGGTAATGACGGGGCCCCGTGGTGAATGCGGATGGCATAAGCGTACGTCATATTTTCGTTGTTTTCTGCAATGGTAGGATTAAATGATGGGACACATTAAATTAATGCAAGAAAATAAACCAAAGTTGAGTCGTTGGAACACTTTCAAAACCATTCAGTTTCTTTTCAAAAACAACTTTTAAACGCGGAGCTTAAGCCACTCCTTTTAAAAGCTATCTCGTTCTATCAATTATATCAAGTTCACTACGTTCACGGTTTCGCCAAAACCATTCGTAACCCTCCGTCGTTTCACATGGATAGTCAATAGTATTCAAGCTATGTTTGTTGGCCAAAGTCAAGGCATAGTGATTGGTAGCTATTGGGTATTCATGTGTAGCATAGATAGATGTGTTGGTTTGGGACAGTCGTACTGCCTTGTTGGCCAAAGTCAAGGGTAGGTACGGGTGGGTTAAAATTAACCTGGAGAATGACGGGTAGAACTTGACATGTGACTTATGATTTGTTGGCCAAAGTCAAGGTCATAAGAGCATGGGGCAAAAATCCACATCGGGAGTTTCAAAAGAACTGAAACTTGCTAGCGCTGCATACCATTTGGAGTGTGATGATTCTGGTAGGATTCCTTCAGTTTTGTCACGCAATGATATTTTGATCCCGATCCTTCTGTGAGTATATGCTACTCCTCGGGAAATTTTTCACTTAACGATCAATGCTATAAACCAAGTAAGTGTTTAGAAAGGTGTTAGCGGGGCTACGCCCATAGGGAAAAGAGGTTATTTAATTAAGGAACTTCGCGAAAGCGTTGGAAAACCTCCCTCGAAGTACCGACACTAGCCTGGCTCAACGGATAAGCAAGTATTGTACGGTGAGATTGATCCTGACTAATTCTTCCCTTTTGGTTTGAGGAGGGATTCGAGAGACTGTTAGTGTATATGCCCTAGAGGCCATTACTGTATCATACTAGCATGTATATTACTTGATGGAAGCTTGGGATATTCACAGTTGTATAGACAATCTTGCTCAAAATGGTAGTATGCTACTTGGTTTGTCTCTACTTCAATATGTGCATGTGTTTCTTTTTGCATATCGCTTATATACATATTAGTAGAGCCCTTAGGATCTTTGCTTGATTACCAGCGTTGTGATGGCGCTCACACTCGTGGGGGCTGGGTAATCCATAAGCATATCCTTATACAGGTCCCTAGTCGTTGGACTATCGAGACCGGGCATCGATACTCCGGAGTAGACTAGCGTATGCGCTTCTCATCCCAGCGGGGGAGACGGTCTGTCCCACAGCCGTCAGTACGTCGTACTTGAGATAGTATGCGGGTGCTCGTTAGGTTACGAGTACACTGGACAGGACTCGTCGGGAACTGTTGGTTGGTATTATACCTATCGTCAGTTATCAGTTCCCAGGTGACATGAGTACAGCTTAGTCCGCCGACTTGACACTGTCACTTCGCCTCGAGTGTGTTCCCACTGTACTTAGATTACTACCCTACCACGGCTCAAAGGAGTTGTGCAAATAGGTAGTAGTTGGGTGCAGTCCCGAAGCACTTGGAGGCAGTGACGGTTAGACAGGATTCGTCTCTCCCGGTATTGGGGGTTGACATCGCGCTGTGTCTAGGAGAGCCATTACACAAGTAGTCCCTGGCCAGGGCAAGCAAGATATACTGGTAGGTTTCTAGTGTTATCTCAGAGTGTTCTGGGCTACACTCCGACACGACTTGTACCGCTATTAGGGGACTGACATTCACCGCCCCCTAGGCCCGCCATGCGATGTATCAGACGAACAGACCGGACTGTACGGAGATTGTCACATACAGGCTCAGTAGGAGTTCGGATGGGTTTACCTCATCGGCCTTCTTATCGACATCTACCTGGGGACCGTTACGTACAGCTAGTGCCGCTTGCGGTCTGTGGTTAAACCCACTGCCAGCGTAGTGTCGAGTCTTTAGAGTCCCACACAGAGAGTTTCCCTACACTTAGCGAAACGTGTAGAGGCCGTATGGTTTTACGGCAGGGCTTCGATCACTTACGTGCACTTGTGTGCGTATGCTGTTCGGGCAGGCAATACTAGTGGGCTTTGGTTTAAGCCAGATCCTAGTATTGCACAGATGGTTTTGATTTGTGTTCTGTGCATTCGCATTCTACGGAATGCGGATGCGGGTGTGTATGCACAGTTTTGAGGAGCGATGAAGGAGGAGGTGCCCCATTAGGGTTTTGGCAGTTGGTTCGGCCAAAACCGTAAAGTGGCACACTCATTAGGGTTTTTGACAATTCGTTTGTTCAAAACCGTTATGAGTAGGGAGACATTGTTGACTGATCCTTTTAGTGATAGATTAGTGATGGCTAATTGCATTGACCATTTGACCACTTAGACCCCTCTTGACTTTGTTGACCGGTTGACCATTGACCTTCAAGAGGGATCTACACTCTTCTTTTATTTTCCTTTTATTTCTTGTGTTATGATAATGGTCAATTCAATGTGCCATCAAGTTTTTCATGATAGGATTAGTAATGATGATTATTGTGTATTATTGCAACCATGGTTCATTTCATTTGGCTTAATCTTTTCATTATTCTCTTCTCATTCTCTCTCATGAAGTGAGAAGAAAAAGAAAAGCTCCATGATTGCAAACTTTCTCCTTCTTCTTCCTCCTCTTGATCTCTTCTTTTGATCTCATGTGTTGAGAGAAAAAGAATCCACAAAGACAAATACATCCATACATCTCCTCTACACATTCTAGGGCTTCTTGACTAGCAATCACTTTGCCCTAGTTGCCTTGGCTTGAGGCGGAGTTTAGTGTACAACTCTCGGGTGGATCGTCTTCGACTCAAGAAGGCCGCGGAGGTGCCCAAGGTCCGGATCGACGCTTGGAGCTTGGATGGACGAGTGGGACAGCGGGATGAAGACCCGAAGGACCGGTTCTGTGAGGTATACCTTCTACAGCATAGTAGATAAAACCTCTTAGTGTTTACTAGTTTCTAGTTTAGCAAAGATCCGGCTTATGAGTCCATGTTGCCTTGCGCCAAAATCATTGTTTTTCGCCGTTTCCGCCTCCCCGTAAGAACCGGGGTGAGCAACGTGGACTTACAGTGGTATCAGAGCCTAGCTAAACATAAACTAGTAAGTTAGCAAAGTGTAAAGAACATCGATCGGAAAAAAAAGTCGCAAAACACATCCGCAAAACCTTAACTTTCTGTCGATTTTTATACTGTTCAAAAAGTGTTTTAAAATACATGAAAAATCGTCTCAGGGTTTTGTGAAAACACTGCAGAAAAACGATCCAGTGATTCGATCAAACGACCGCGGTTCCGCGGCAATGACATGCTCATTGCCGCGGTTCCGCCGCCGTTTTGACTCAGCACTGGATCGGGTTTGGTGCAGTGTTTTAGTTTGGATGTTTTGGGATTTTTAATACATGTTTTTTCTACCCAGATTTTCCAGAAAGCAAATTGACTTTTGGGGTGGTTAAAAATCCGTATTTTTATCGGTATTCCGTACACTTGGCTAATGGATATTTTCTGTGATGTGATATATGTATTGAACGTCTACTAATCGCTATAAGTCGATTAGTGGGGGTTATACATATCTGTGATCTGTAATGTTGATGGTTTGTGTATATGAACTCGGTGGATTGTCGTGGATGAATAGCCAGGAATGGGTATGAGATGAGAGTTTTTTTTTCTTTCATTCATTGTAAAATTTGTAAATTGATGTAATATTATTTATTTGGTCGCACAACCGGGTCGGGGTTGTAGCCGTCATTGTATAATTTCTTTTTACTGTTTTTGCTCCTAGGATAGACCCAAGGTGGGGTGCACAAACTACCGGGTATCTTGAAGTGCCGAGTGGCCTACTCACGGTGTTGAGGGAGGTTGCTTCGCTTCGGGTACTTGGCGGGTAGTTTGCCGCACCCGTAGGGGTCTAGGGTGGGGTTTGGCTATTCATCGCGACCGTGTAATCCGTTTTTCGTTACAGGCTCGAACGAATCGCGGATTCCTAGTATATCCAAAGTGTTCATCTATGATCTGTAATGTCTATCATTGCTGTATATTTATATATGATAACTATTTAGGCGTTGCTTATGTTTTACAGCCGCGCTAGCCCAGCCCCCGCTCTGTCGTTAGTTAAGTAACCTAACGGGTGATGACGGGGCCCCGTGGCGAATACGAATGGCATAAGCGTACGTCATATTTTGGTTGTTTTCTGCAATGGTAGGATTAAATGATGGGACGCATTAAAAGAACTAATGCAAGAAAATAAACCAAGTAAAAGTTGATTGGAACACTTTCAAAACCACTCGGTTCTTTTCGAAAACCAGCTTTTTAAACGCGGAGCTTGAACCACTCCTTTTAAAAGCTATCTCGTTCCATCGATTATATCAAGTTCACTACGTTCACGGTTTCGCCAAAACCATTCGTAGCCCTCCGTCATTTCGTATGGATATTCAATAGTATTCAAGCTATGTTTGTTGACCTTCGTCAAGGCATAGTGATTGGTAGCTGTTGGGTGTTCATATGTAGCATAGATAGATGCGTTGGTTTGGGACAGTCGTATTACCTTGTTGACCTTCGTCAAGGGTATGTGCGGGTGGGTTCAAATTAACCGGGATAATGACGGGTAGAACTTGACATGTGACTTATGATTTGTTGACCTTCGTCAAGGTCATAAGAGCATGGGGCAAAAATCCACATCGGGAGTTTCAAAAGTTCTGAAACTTGCTAGCGCTGCATACCATTTGGAGTGTGATGATTCTGGTAGGATTCCTTCGGTTTTATCACGCGATGATATTTGGATCCCGATCCTACTGTGAGTATATGCTACTCCTCGGGAAATCTCTCACTTAACGATCAATGCTATAAACCTAGTAGGTGTCTAGAAAGGTGTTAGCGGGGCTACGCCCACAGGGAAAAGAGGTTACTTAATTAAAGAACTTCGCGAAAGCGTTGGAAAACTTCCCTCGAAGTACCGACACTGGCCTGGCTGAACGGTTAAGCAAGTATTATACGGTGAGATAGATCCTTACTAGTTCTTCCTTTATGGTTTGAGGAGGGATTCGAGAGGCAGTGGGAGCCATCCTGTTTAGATAAATTAAAAACCAATCTAAACTTGCAAGAGCATCATGCTAAGTGTTTTCTTCTCTCTCTCTTAATTGCAGCGACCCTGTGACCGCACCTAGGTTACATCTAGATAATAAAATGACTGAATCTGACTGTTATGACTGGCAAAGGTATGTCCAGATGTCCATTGCCCAGGACAAGCTGGAACACCTCTTGACTGATCCAACCCCTGCCGTCTCAGGTCCAGTTTCCCCTGTCACGGATATTGATATCCGTAGGACATCGGAAGAAGACTGTGCGAAAGCCAAGTGCCTCGTGTTAGCCTCAGTTGATGGTATATACCAGAGGCAGCACGAGAAGATGGACTCAGCTTCTATCTTCCTCCATAACAAAGTTTTATATGGAGAGCAATCTCGTTTCGCAAGATATGAGACCTCGAATGAATTGCTTCCAGCGAGGTTGGCTATCGGGTCATCTGTAAGGGGCAATGTCCTTACAGAGACCAGCTCTTTTGAGCTCTCGGACCTGGAGACCACGTTGAAGAACGGGTCAGTTGCTGACTCAGTTCAACAGACTCTACCTGCTACCCTAAAGGAAACTAGGGAAGTAGAAAGAAAGGGAAGGGCAGAAGTTTCAGGAACAGATGTAGTAAAAGAGGGATGTTCCTATTGTTACGGGAATGAACATGGGCAGAAGGATTGCAGGGCTTGTAAAGCCAGTAGCCAGAATTCGAAGCATGTTGTGGCTTCGGCTTCGGGTGTGTTTGTGATAGAGAACTGTATGTCAGTTAACCCTACTTCCTGGGTATTGGATACCGGATCAGGATCTCATATCTGTAATTCGTTACAGGCTCTGAGAAACCGTAGGGTTATCAGGAAAGGTGATATGACTCTCAGGGTTGCTAACGGAATGAGCATTTATGCTGAATCCGTAGGGGAATATCATCTAGGACTGACAACTGGGTAGATATTGATTCTGCGTAACTGTTTTTATGTACCAGGTGCGACTTGTAATATCATATCTGTATCCTTGATTTCTAAGGAAGGATATGATTTTACTTTTGTAAGCGATGTAGTAAACATCCACCTAAATCAAGTCCTGATTGGGTCAGGTACAGTACAAAACGGAATATACGTATTCAATCAAGCTCAGATCTTCAGTGTCCAGAACACACTTAAAAGAAAGTCTCCGGAAACAAATCAGGCTTTCTTATGGCATTGTAGACTGGGTCACATTAATGAGACACGGTTAACAAAGTTACATAAAGAGGGATACTTGAATCCGTTTGAGTATCAGTCTTATGCCACTTGTGAATCTTGTCTCATGGGAAAGATGACAAAGATTCCGTTCACTGGACACGGAGAAAGAGCAAGCGAGCTCTTGGGACTCATACACAGTGATGTGTGTGGTCCAATGTCTACACATGCACGAAGTGGTTATTCATACTTCATTACTTTCACAGATGATTTCTCTAGGTATGGGCATGTCTTCTTGATGAAGCACAAATCTGAGGCCTTTGAGAAATTTCAGGAATACAAGAATGAAGTTGAAAAACAAACAGGCAAAAGTATCAAGACACTAAGATCTGATCGAGGTGGTGAATACTTGAGTGCCGTGTTTCTGGGCTACTTAAAAGAGAATGGAATTCTCTCTCAGCTTACTCCTCCATACACACCACAACACAACGGTGTATCGGAAAGGCGGAATCGAACCCTATTGGATATGGTTCGTTCCATGATGAGTAAGGCTGAGTTACCGCGATCCTTCTGGGGTTATGCGCTAGAAACAGCAGCATATCTCATGAACAAGGATCCAACCAAGACTGTGCCTACCACCCCATATCAGATGTGGAGTGGGAAGAAACCCTGTCTTAAGTACCTTAAGACATGGGGATGTCCAGCTTTTGTAAAAAAGCAGCATGCGGACAAGCTCGAGGCACGCTCAGTACTGTGTAAGTTTGTGGGATACCCAAAGAACTCCAGGGGGTATCTTTTCTATTCCGCAGAGGAACAAAAGGTTTTTGTTTCTCAGCATGCCCACTTCTTGGAAACTGAATTTTTAGAAAATCAGATAAGTGGGAGCGCAATAGAACTGGAAGAAATTCCAGAACCACAAGCTGTTACTGAAACCTTAGTAGAACCAGAAGGTTCAGGAGAACCGGACATTCCAGCGCCACTCCGCAGGAGTAGTAGGCAGTCTCATCCGCCCGAGAGATACTACGGTTTTCTCATAGACGGGGATAGAGAGGATTGCACCATGGATTATGGTGAGCCTACTAGCTTCCAGCAAGCCATCCAGAGCGGCGACTCGGTAAAATGGCTGGATGCAATGCGGGCCGACATGGAGTCCATGTACACCAACAAAGTTTGAACTTTGCTCCAGAAGGGGTAAAACCCGTAGGCTGCAAATGGATCTTCAGAAAGAAGATTGGTGTAGATGGGCAGGTTGAGACCTATAAAGCTAGACTTGTAGCAAAGGGTTTTCGTCAAAGACCTGGTTTGGACTATGATGAGACCTTTTCTCCAGTGGCTATGCTGAAATCCATTCGGATCCTTCTTGCCATTGTTGCCTTCCACGATTATGAAATCTGGCAGATGGACGTAAAGACGGCTTTCCTAAATGGAAATTTGGAAGAGTGCGTCTATATGGATCAGCCGGAGGGATTCATTCTGAGTGGGAGCAGCGGTAGAGTGTGCAAGTTGCTAAAGTCCATTTATGGACTTAAGCAGGCATCACGGAGTTGGAACATCTGCTTTGATGATACTGTCAAAGAATTCGACTTTATCAAAAACCCAGATGAACCATGCATTTACAGTAAGATTGTAGGGAGAACTGTGGTATTCCCCGTCTTGTACGTGGATGACATTCTCCTAATAGGAAATGATATTCCTATGCTACAGTCAGTCAAAGGATTCTTGTCGCAGAGGTTCTCCATGAAGGACCTGGGCGATGCCAACTACATTCTGGGGATCCAGATCTATCGTGATAGATCTAAGAGGATGTTGGGACTTTCACAGTCAAGGTACATCGACACCATACTGAAAAGATTCAGTATGGAAGATTCCAAGCGCGGTAATTTACCGGCTTGTCACGGGATCACCCTTTCCAAAGAGATGTCTCCCAAGACTGATTTGGAGAGGGATCGCATGTCAATTATACCCTACGCTTCTGCGGTAGGCTCTATAATGTATGCGATGTTGTGTACCAGACCAAATGTAGCATACGCATTGAGCGTTGTAAGCCGGTATCAGTCGAACCCAGGGGAGAAACACTGGATAGCGGTAAAGAACATTCTCAAGTACCTGAGAAGGACTAAGGAGATGTTCTTGGTGTATGGCGAAAAAGACCTCCTGTAACATTTCAAAAAAAAGATAAAATATTAATTTTGGGAATTTTTATAATTTAATATTATTTTATTGAATATTTTAATATTTTGGAATCATTAAATACAAATAAATGGGAAAAAATTTTGGAAAATTCTAAAATAGGGTAAATTAGATAATTATGCCATTTCTAAGTTTAATTGATTAGTTATATGCTAAATTAGTGCTAATCGCGATTAAAAATCGCTAATCGGTTTTTTAGCATTTTTGTGCAAAACATGCACATATCATTCTTTTTCACACTTGTGCATTTCTTGCCATGGTTCACTATGGGTTTACTATTCTTGGGAGAAGGATGTTGAGAGAAAAAGAAAAGAAAAGAAATGGGAAAGGATTATAATATTGGGTATGGGCAAGTGAGAGAATGAGAGGGTGAGATGTGTTGACCAAGACTTGGCCATTCCCTTCATTCCTCACTCATTTTCCCTCCCTCTCCTTCAAGTTGCTGCTGCAGCTCCTGCTTCCTCCCCCTTCCTCCAACTTCAATGCCCATTTCACCTCAAAAACGACTCCAAAACCCAATCTCCATTTCATTAAAAGTGTGCACAAGCTCAAGATCTACACATTGGAGTAAAGAAGCAAGGATTTTGGCCACTAGGGGCAACTCAAGAAAGTTCTTGAGTTGCCAAATGAGGTATTTTTCTGGACTATTAGCTTAGTTTTAGTATTACTTATACCCCATGTTAGTTTTGAACCGATATTGTGTGATTTGGTGACTTGAGGTAAAACCTAGTTAGGGTTGTGAAGAATTATGAGTTGTAATGTGAAATTGAGTTCAATAGAGGCTACACCAACACCCTAGTGTATGAATTGAGACCCTAACCTGAAGCTTAAACCCAGAATACGGATTTTAGAAACCGATATCGGAGAAATTATGGAATCTGTGAAGGGTATATTAAATCTGCTATCACCCGAGACACCCTAAATTAAAATTGATTGGACAGTAACATGTGCAGGAACCCAGGAAGCTACCACCAAGACCCCAGCCCCTACTTCCTTTTCCCGGCCGCAAATTTAACCCTTTTGGCCGCAATTTGCGGCCTGGACCCCACCAAATTGTCTCGTTTTTGTTTTGGTGCCCCCTTACTAGTTGATTAGACCTCTGGTATGTATAGATTTGTCTAGTTTGACCTAGGGTGAAATCTGGAACATATTTCCTAAGTTGTTGTTTTGGATTCGTGTTTCCGTATTCCGTATTCTTAAGTCTGAATTTGTGTCTTGTGATTTACCTCGACTATTTGGCGTTTATACGACGATATAGAGGATTTATTGATGGTTTTGAAGGCGTGCCATAGGTTCTAACCTATAGGCCTCTTATCGTATTGTTTTGGGTTTCGTGTGCCGTGTTAGCTTTGATTTGTTTTTAATGCGCATATACGACACTTTGATGTGTAGGTACCCCATGAAGACTACGGGACGACAAGCAAACGCGTGGTGACATCGAAAGATGGAGACGCAAGGTGAGTAGATTTATATCTATGGGGAGAAGTCGGGTGGATGGCGTATAGCACCCCCGCAGTTCGTGGTGACACGTATACACACATATATATATTGATGATAAGATGGATATTTGGTATTTTTGGATTGGTTTAGTGTAGTTGCGAAACCCTAGAGTAGTGGTCGCCCTCACATACGCACGCACACACATTCTTGCAAACATTCTTTCTTTTATATGTGCGTATATGGGAATATATATTTATGTGTTCACATGGGTATGGGACTATATGTTCATATACTGGATTTGAGGATAGTATTTGGAATTTGAGATGAGTCGATGAGATTGGGCTTGAGGCCAGGAGATCGGTGATATGATTTGGTTCGTATTGAGATACGACATGATGTTTTAGCGGGTCTTTTGACGTAGTGATTCTTACACCTGCATGCATACTTAGGCGGTATCAGTATTGTACTGGACGTAGATCAGTACCCCGATCATGATATTTGATAAAGATGATACCAGATGAATAGTATGATGAATGTGATATTGACCCGTACCCAGATTTGGGATGCCGTACGACGGATTTACGTACGAGCTATATATTGATGATTGATCCACACTCTTGACTTGGGATGTCTGATTATAGATATGGTATCGGATATGATATTATTGAGGCGGGATCATCGACTATACATATACAGGTATGCATATGTATCGACTCAGATGATAGGCGGTTTCCTTACCCGCAGTTCAGCTTGTTAGTTCAGCCGTATAGTTTAGTGTAGTGGTTAGATTAGATTAGACTCTTACATATTTCAAAACTAGCGGGTCGTGGGTATTTTAAAAGACAGGTCAAGGGATCTACGGATATTTTAAAAAGACGTATCCTTTCTTAAAGCCACCGTAGCCCCTATTTTAAAAACCCCACGATTCGTGCTATTTCAAATGGCACCAGTGTTTAATATTTTAGCTCCCGCTCATTTTGGTTGCTCGCTCCGCATCGCATACTTACATTGTTATTTCATATTGTATTGTTGACATTATGTTGTTAGGACACCAGCACCATTACCGATGATGCGTATGTACCACGTACACTTACTTGCCGGCTCACACACATCTTCATCGGTAATTGCCATGTCACGCACACCTTAGAAAATATTATCGCCTAATGTAGCTTGTTACTAGTAGTTTTGACATGATGATTAGTTGCTTGCCTTATATGCAAGTTTAGACATTGTAGTTGTTACTTGTCACTTCGCATACTGTTATTCATTATATGCCGCGTTCATGGATGCTCATGCTTATATTCTTGGTTTTACATGATATTGATGATTCGGATTCCCATGATATTTTCTGGATTTGGAGAAAAACCGCAAAACATATATAAACTGCTTTCTCTCTTTTTAAAAAAAATGCGGTTTTCCTATGATGTATGAGTCGTCCACCATGAGTTTGCTAATGGATTTCGAGACCCGATTCAAGGAGATGGATGAACCGTTTCGGGTACATGGTGGGCCCGGTAAGGTACCCCGGGGCAAGAAGCGCGTGATGATGACGATGTGAGCCTGGCAGGGGAGCACTACCTACTGGTGATTTTACCCGACGCGTCGGATAACCGGAGGATACCGTCGTGGTCTTGAGATGCATGGTAGGGGCCGGTCTGGACTGACGGCGCCCTAGATATTGTGATTGAGACATTGAGATTTCGAGATATTGAGGTACAGAGATTGTGATACAGAGATATTGAGATATTGGGATTACGTTTTATGCCGATGCTAAGCACTGTTTTATGCTGATTTCGTTATGATACCTCATTTTAAAAATACAAAGGAAATCTCACTAAATTATGAAAACAGTTTCTTCATTTACATGTATTCTGTTTTCATGCATTCATACCTCATTCATATGATATATTGCTACCTGGGGCACTGACACGGGCACATGAGATTACACTCGGGTTAGATATTTACCCTAGCCTTGTTATAGGCTGCATGTTATATATATAATTGAGGATAATTATGATCATTGACCTAGGATTGCATTATTTATGTGATTTCTTTTCGTAGATGTTTCTCTATTCACGAGTTGGCAACTCACCCCCGTTGTGCCACAGTTCTTGCAGGTTTTGCCGTACAGGTTTCTTTACGGCATTTCTGGCACATTGCTTCCTTGCGGGTGAATTGCATTTGGTAAGTGGTGTCTTTTGCATCAAGAACCACCATTGTACTTATATTATTCATTGTATCTTGAATTTCCATCAACCAAACTTGTATATTGTTTCAGACTTAGACATTAGTAATGTATTATTCGACCTTAGAGTCGCGCTTAGTAGTATTGCGGTTTTCTTGCTTATTGAGTTCTTTTGGTTTGACCCTCGCCTTTCGGCGTTGTATATTATTGTTGCTTGTGTGGTTGTGACCGTCGTTTGACGAAGAGCTAGCACCCGTTTGGGGATGCCTTTTATCATTGTATATATGTTGTGCTTATTGTACCCCGTTCAGGGCCAGTATTTACAAAAGAAACTCTGCCGAATTTTTTTGAAAAGACTTTACCTTTTAAAAATGCACATTCGGCTTAGTTATTTAAAAACCTTGACTTCAACATGTTTTCCTTCACTTCTTTAAACCAGTTTTCTTTACTTACTCTTAAAAATGGTTTTAGATTTCTGGGCTTTTGGCTTACTTGGATCAGATGGGGTCCTATAGACTTCATATGGTTCAAGGGCCAGTCACGTGCTCTTTCGGGTCGTGACAAAGTTGGTATCAGAGCGCTAGGTTGACCTTGGTTCGAGTCTAAGTTTGACTATGTGGAGCCTAGGGCGTTTATATATTTACGGAACTTAGGCTTGACCTTACGGAACTTAGACTTAGTCGAGGGGGTATTAGACCCGAACTTTCGTCGTATAGGATGACCCTTGGTTGATGGAATAGGTGACTAAAGTAGAGTGACGTACCGTGGGTATGTTCCGCGGCATACTTACGACACGCCACTCCGCTTAAGGAACCTTAGGATGTACATATTTTCGAGATCAGTGGTTCTCTTCATATCCATGATTATACATCCATTTGAGATCCTCGATTCTATTAGTTCATGATCATACCTTTATTGATGCTGTTCCTTCTTATGATCATGTATCCGCTCTGGATCTGTTGTTCTCTTTCTTGCCATTGATCTGCTCTCTTCGATACTCGATTGAGGTTGCTGTCGCCATGTCTGAGCTCAGTTTGGGCTGCTGCTAGGGTTACGGTCAGGGCGAGCTCGTCTGGTACGAGGGCCGACCATTGTGTTTTCTGGTGACATGGGAACGTCTCGAGTTAGTATTGGTGATTGTGACCTCTAGTGGAGGCGAGTGCTTGGTTTTGCACCGGATGATCGGGCCATTGTTAGAGCTGCCAGTTGAGAGAGGACTGTTGATGTACAGCATACCTCAGAGATTATGATGTCGCCTACCGTGCAGACAGATGGACCAGCTGTTGCTGAGATTGACAGGATGTCGCTTCCGGAGCTTACGAGCTGAGATTGTCGGAGCTTCCAGGAAGATAAGAGACAGATGATAGCTTGTCTACCCGATTTGAGAGACGAGGGTGATTCGTCCGATTTATGCACCGGAGCGGGCCCAGTTGAGTTGAAGATTTCCAGTGTGGAGAGTCTTACTCAGATCTAGAGCAGACCAATTCAGAGATGACCGCCAATGTATCGCCTTTCCTGGAGGATTGAGGCGTTGTTCGGCGTACAGGCGAATGAGCCAGTTGTTGCTGCAAATGATGAGATATCGCCCAGATTGTTGGAGCTACTGCAGCATGAGCATATACTTAGAGATATGATGGACGGTTGCTAGTCACCTGAGGATGAATGACTAGGACATGCGGTTCGTCCGTTTGCCGATGCGAGGTCATCAGATAGATTGTTTCCAGCTAGAGACGACTTCACGCAGGTTCATTGAGAGTCGATAGAGACGATCGAATGTCAGGAGCCCATTTTCCAAGTTTAAAGTATACGGAAAGACATGCAGGTGATTCTATGGACCCTCTAGAAGAATGAAACCCTAACTCGACTTAATGACCGTGTGAAAGCCTTTGAACCTTAGGGCTTGCGGCAGTTCCGCGGCGCCATTAGTGAGGCTTGGGTTTGCCTTTCTACGGCTGGACCACCGACGCTGTGGCATGTACTCGATACTATTAAACTGTACTCAAGATGTTGATCTCTTGGGGGATTATAAGGTTCTGACGAGTCGATCGAATGTTTCGACATCTTTCAGATATCATGTGATGGGATGCATTGCTTGGGAGACTCCAGATACGAGTATAGCCGTTGGAGCACAGTCCATGCAGCCACGATGAGACGAGTCCAAATCAGTCGACATTGAAGCAGAGTGAATAAAAGAGTTCGCAAGAGATTTCGACGAGATGACGTCCCACTCCGCTGACATCAGAGATGTGATACGCACCCAGAGGCGTTGTATATGGATATATCTTCCAGAAAGAAGCGCGATAAGTATGCAGCCGTTCCGGAATAAGAATTTGCTTCAGCAATGGATGATGACTTCCGGGCAATCCGGCAGGAAGGAGATTTGAGAGAGAAATCTCGATAGGACCTTTCTGGAAAACGATACGAGAAGACCTAAACCCAGGGGTGGTCATATTGCGCACACCCAGCAGGCCAGAGTTCGGTGTCAACGACAAGGTCGTTGACCAAGTTCGGATAAAGGAACTTACCCAGATGCGTTGCGAATTGATCAAGGACGGACGAGTATTGAGTATTCCTCCGATGGTTGGGGCGTGTTCCCGAGGACCTGTTCGGCCTGACATCTTCTACAGAATGATGAAGCTACAGAGTACGCGATTTCGAGTCCGTGCGAGAGACTTCAGATTGACCTTGGCCGAGAACAGTGCAGTGCGTAGATAGTATGGCGTGACGTCATAGTGGACGACGATAGAGACAGGTGGAACCAGAGGTTCGGGCGAGACGCTAACGAGCTGTCATTACTTCCCGTCGAGACTAGAGACCTGATATGCTTACAGAGGAGCTGGGATGCGACCAATTTCCGAGAAAATATTGTGCTGGGGACACAGATGTCTATCGAGTGAGAAGAGATTATGTAAGAGAGCCAGCCTTTGTACAGTTCGGCATAGGCAAGATCGGAAGAGACCTTGAGCAGGATTCCTTCCAGGACATTGCTGCAATGATGTTTGCACCCAGGATCAGATGTGTGATGTGCATTCAGAGAGCCAGAGGCCGACGCCAGTGACATGCTGCCTTACGAGTGGTCGTGAGGATCGACCGAGAGAGGACCAGAGAAGTGCCAGAACGGAATCGTCCCCGTTAGCACACCTGACAGGGCCGATGAGCCGATTGACTGCGAGATAGGTAATCCGCAAAGAAGATAAGGACCCAGTGTCAGAGGACGCCAGACCGTGAGCAAGAGGCAAGTAGATATCTTGCGCTGCTAGCTTTGGATGCACCGACTCCTTCTCGACCTTGAAGGAGGAACTACCGACGACGGTATTTATGATTTGTGATTTTGTGATTCGATTATCACGTATCCGTCATCTTGGATTTTGGGTATTTTGGGCGTTCTATTGCATGATTTAGTTTTGATGACCGAGTTTCATGATATTGTTTCATGCACCCACTGGATATTTATATTTTGCGCATAAGTTATTACATTCGAGGTATTGATTGTGATTTCACGCCTATCTTATACAGTGATTTGATTTACACTTCCAGCATAGTTTTCATGCACCTTTAGTGTTTTGATATACGATTTTGGTGCACGCCAGAGGCACTAAATCGGGATTCTTCGTGCATGTCACATGCACCTGATTTTTTTATTGTCAGGCACACACGTTGCCTACGACAGATGTTTCGTGCACACCAGTTGCACCTAGATGTTGTTTTGTACACATGTTTGACACATATATGGATTTTGATTCCTTGCGCACAAGACGCACAGGATATTCTTATATATGCATTTTGGGGATTTATTTCAAGTAGAGCAGTACATTTTTATGATATTCGCTATGTATTGATGTTTTCGGAGCCCCGACAAATTGGATTTTTACTGAAATGTTTTAGTACTGGGGGTTTAAATTTAAATTCGGGGACCGAATTTCTTTAAGGGGGGTAGATTGTAATATTTCAAAAAAAAGATAAAATATTAATTTTGGGAATTTTTATAATTTAATATGATTTTATTGAATATTTTAATATTTTGGAATCATTAAATACAAATAAATGGGAAAAAATTTTGGAAAATTCTAAAATAGGGTAAATTAGAGAATTATGCCATTTCTAGGTTTAATTGATTAGTTATATGCTAAATTAGTTCTAATCGCGATTAAAAATCGCTAATCGGTTTTTTAGCATTTTTGTGCAAAACATGCACATATCATTCTTTTTCACACTTGTGCATTTCTTGCCATGGTTCACTATGGGTTTACTATTCTTGGGAGAAGGATGTTGAGAGAAAAAGAAAAGAAAAGAAATGGGAAAGGATTATAATATTGGGTATGGGCAAGTGAGAGAATGAGAGGGTGAGATGTGTTGACCAAGACTTGGCCATTCCTTTCATTCCTCGCTCATTTTCCCTCCCTCTCCTTCAAGTTGCTGCTGCAGCTCCTGCTTCCTCCCCCTTCCTCCAACTTCAATGCCCATTTCACCTCAAAAACGACTCCAAAACCCAATCTCCATTTCATTAAAAGTGTGCACAAGCTCAAGATCTACACATTGGAGTAAAGAAGCAAGGATTTTGGCCACTAGGGGCAACTCAAGAAAGTTCTTGAGTTGCCAAATGAGGTATTTTTCTGGACTATTAGCTTAGTTTTAGTATTACTTATACCCCATGTTAGTTTTGAACCGATATTGTGTGACTTGGTGACTTGAGGTAAAACCTAGTTAGGGTTGTGAAGAATTATGAGTTGTAATGTGAAATTGAGTTCAATAGAGGCTACGCCAACACCCTAGTGTATGAATTGAGACCCTAACCTGAAGCTTAAACCCAGAATACGGATTTTAGAAACCGATATCGGAGAAATTGTGGAATCTGTGAAGGGTATATTGAATCTGCTATCACCCGAGACACCCTAAATTAAAATTGATTGGACAGTGACATGTGCAGGAACCCAGGAAGCTACCACCAAGACCCCAGCCCCTACTTCCTTTTCCCGGCCGCAAATTTAACCCTTTTGGCCGCAATTTGCGGCCTGGACCCCACCAAATTTTCTCGTTTTTGTTTTGGTGCCCCCTTACCAGTAGATTAGACCTCTGGTATGTATAGATTTGTCTAGTTTGACCTAGGGTGAAATCTGGAACATATTTCCTAAATTGTTGTTTTGGATTCGTGTTTCCGTATTCCGTATTCTTAAGTCTGAATTTGTGTCTTGTGATTTACCTCGACTATTTGGCGTTTATACGACGATATAGAGGATTTATTGATGGTTTTGAAGGCGTGCCATAGGTTCTAACCTATAGGCCTCTTATCGTATCGTTTTGGGTTTCGTGTGCCGTGTTAGCTTTGATTTGGTTTTAATGCGCATATACGACACTTTGATGTGTAGGTACCCCATGAAGACTACGGGACGACAAGCAAACGCGTGGTGACATCGAAAGATGGAGACGCAAGGTGAGTAGATTTATATCTATGGGGAGAAGTCGGGTGGATGGCGTATAGCACCCCCGCAGTTCGTGGTGACACGTATACACACATATATATATTGATGATAAGATGGATATTTGGTATTTTTTGATTGGTTAAGTGAAGTTGCGAAACCCTAGAGTAGTGGTCGCCCTCACACACGCACGCACACACATTCTTGCATACATTCTTTCTTTTATATGTGCGTATATGGGAATATATATTTATGTGTTCACATGCGTAAGGGACTATGTGTTCATATACTGGATTTGAGGATAGTATTTGGAATTTGAGATGAGTCGATGAGATTGGGCTTGAGGCCAGGAGATCGGTGATGTGATTTGGTTCGTATTGAGATACGACATGATGTTTTAGCGGGTCTTTTGACGTAGTGATTCTTACACCTGCATGCATACTTAGGCGGTATCAGTATTGTACTGGACGTAGATCAGTACCCCGATCATGATATTTGATAAAGATGATACCAGATGAATAGTATGATGAATGTGATATTGACCCGTACCCAGATTTGGGATGCCGTACGACGGATTTACGTACGAGCTATATATTGATGATTGATCCACACTCTTGACTTGGGATGTCTGATTATAGATATGGTATCGGATATGATATTATTGAGGCGGGATCACCGACTATACATATACAGGTATGTACATGTATCGACTCAGATGATAGGCGGTTTCCTTACCTGCAGTTCAGCCGTATAATTTAGTGTAGTGGTTAGATTAGATTAGACTCTTACATATTTCAAAACTAGCGGGTCGTGGGTATTTTAAAAGACAGGTCAAGGGATCTACGGATATTTCAAAAAGACGTATCCTTTCTTAAAACCACCGTAGCCCCTATTTTCAAAACCCCACGATTCGTGCTATTTCAAATGGCACCAGTGTTTAATATTTTAGCTCCCGCTCATTTTGGTTGCTCGCTCCGCATCGCATACTTACATTGTTATTTCATATTGTATTGTTGACATTATGCTGTTAGGACACCAGCACCATTACCGATGATGCGTAAGTACCAAGTACACTTACTTGCCGGCTCACACACATCTTCATCGGTAATTGCCATGTCACGCACACCTTAGAAAATATTATCGCCTAATGTAGCTTGTTACTAGTAGTTTTGACATGATGATTAGTTGCTTGCCTTATATGCTAGTTTAGACATTGTAGTTGTTACTTGTCACTTCACATACTGTTATTCATTATATGCCGCGTTCATGGATGCTCATGCTTATATTCTTGGTTTTACATGCTATTGATGATTCGGATTCCCATGATATTTTCTGGATTTGGAGGAAAACCGTAAAACATATATAAACTGCTTTCTCTCTTTTTAAAAAAAATGTGGTTTTCCTATGATGTATGAGCCGTCCACCATGAGTTTGCTGATGAATTTCGAGACCCGATTCGAGGAGATGGATGAACCGTTTCGGGTACATGGTAGGCCCGGTAAGGTACCCCGGGGCAAGAAGCGCGTGATGATGACGATGTGAGCCTGGCAGGGTAGCACTACCTACTGGTGATTTTACCCGACGCGTCGGATATCCGGAGGATACCGTCGTGGTCTTGAGATGGATGGTAGGGGCCGGTCTGGACCGACGGCGCCCTAGATATTGTGATTGAGACATTGAGATTTCGAGATATTGAGGTACAGAGATTGTGATACAGAGATATTGAGATATTGGGATTACGTTTTGTGCCG
Source organism: Agapanthus africanus (assembly GCA_030015575.1). Taxonomy (NCBI): domain Eukaryota; kingdom Viridiplantae; phylum Streptophyta; class Magnoliopsida; order Asparagales; family Amaryllidaceae; genus Agapanthus; species Agapanthus africanus. The sequence continues at coordinate 335,836,647 of JASDDO010000031.1, forward strand.
ATGCTAGGCACTGTTTTATGCTGATTTCGTTATGATACCTCATTTTAAAAATACAAAGGAGATCTCACTAAATTATGAAAACAGTTTCTTCATTTACATGTATTCTGTTTTCATGCATTCATACCTCATTCATATGATATATTGCTACCTGGGGCACTGACACGGGCACATGAGATTACACTCGGGTTAGATATTTACCCTAGCCTTGTTATAGGCTGCATGTTATATATATAATTGAGGATACATTATGACCATTGACCTAGGATTGCGTTATTTATGCGATTTTTTTTCGTAGATGTTTCTCTATTCACGAGTTGGCAACTCACCCCCGTTGTGCCACAGTTCTTGCAGGTTTTGCGGTACAGGTTTCATTACGGCATTTCTGGCACATTGCTTCCTTGCGGGTGAATTGCATTTGGTAGGTGGTGTCTTTTGCATCAAGAACCACTATTGTACTTATATTATTCATTGTATCTAGAATTTCCGTCAACCAAACTTGTATATTGTTTCAGACTTAGACATTAGTGATGTATTATTCGACCTTAGAGTCGCGCTTAGTAGTATTACGGTTTTCTTGCTTATTGAGTTCTTTTGGTTTGACCCCTCGCCTTTCGGCGTTGTATATTATTGTTGCTTGTGTGGTTGTCACCGTCGTTTGACGAAGAGCTAGCTCCCGCTTGGGGATGCCTTTTATCATTGTATATATGTTGTGCTTATTGTACCCCGTTCGGGGCCAGTATTTATAAAAGAAACTCTGCCGAATTTTTTTGAAAAGACTTTACCTTTTAAAAATGCACATTCGGCTTAGTTATTTAAAAACCTTGACTTCAACATGTTTTCCTTCACTTCTTTAAACCAGTTTTCTTTACTTACTCTTAAAAATGGTTTTAGATTTCTGGGCTTTTGGCTTACTTGGATCAGATGGGGTCCTATAGACTTCATATGGTTCAAGGGCCAGTCAAGTGCTCTTTCGGGTCGTGACACCTCCAGCTTGAGGCCTTTGCTGACTCCAGCTTCCAGAATGACAAGGATGACTCCAAGCCCATGTCGGGTTATGTCTTTACCCTCAATGGAGGGGCGGTTTGCTGGAAGAGTTCCAACCAGGAGACCGTTGCAGACTCAACTATGGAAGCGGAGTACATAGCTGCTTGCGATGCCGCAAATGAAGGTGTCTGGATGTAGAAGTTCCTCACGGAGCTTCAGGTGGTTCCTACCATTGTTGATCCAATACCGCTGTATTGCGACAACAACGGAGCTATAGCTTTAGCGAAGGAACCCAGGTCCCATCAGAAGTCAAGGCACATTTTGAGGCGGTACCACCTGATCAGGGAGATCGTAGATCACCGGGAGATCGAGGTGAAGAGAGTAAATATGGAGAACAACACTGCAGATCCACTCACGAAGGCCCTACCCCAGACTCAGTTCGAGCGGCTGATCGAGATGATAGGTCTTCGATACGCCAGTACATGGCCTTAGTGCAAGTGGGAGATTGTTAGTGTATATGCCCTAGAGGCCATTACTGTATCATACTAGCTTGTATATTACTTGATGGAAGCTTGGGATATTCACAGTTGTATAGACAATCTTGCTCAAAATGGTAGTATGCTACTTGGTTTGTCTCTACTTCAATATGTGCATGTGTTTCTTTTTGCATATCGCTTATATACATATTAGTAGAGCCCTTAGGATCTTTGCTTGATTACCAGCGTTGTGATGGCGCTCACACTCGTGGGGGCTGGGTAATCCATAAGCATATCCTTATACAGGTCCCTAGTCGTTGGACTATCGAGACAGGGCATCGATACTCCGGAGTAGACTAGCGTATGCGCTTCTCATCCCAGCGGGGGAGACGGTCTGTCCCACAGCCGTCAGTACGTCGTACTTGAGATAGTATGCGGGTGCTCGTTAGGTTACGAGTACACCGGACAGGACTCGTCGGGAACTGTTGGTTGGTATTATACCTATCGTCAGTTATCAGTTCCCAGGTGACATGAGTACAGCTTAGTCCGCCGACTTGACACTGTCACTTCGCCTTGAGTGTGTTCCCACTGTACTTAGATTACTACCCTACCACGGCTCAAAGGAGTTGTGCAAACAGGTAGTAGTTGGGTGCAGTCCCGAAGCACTTGGAGGCAGTGACGGTTAGACAGGATTCTTCTTTCCCGGTATTGGGGGTTGACATCGCGCTGTGTCTAGGAGAGCCATTACACAAGTAGTCCCTGGCCAGGGCAAGCGAGATATACTGGTAGGTTTCCAGTGTTATCTCAGGGTGTTCTGGGCTACACTATGACACGACTTGTACCGCTATTAGGGGACTGACATTCACCGCCCCCTAGGCCCGCCATGCGATGTATCAGACGAACAGACCGGACTGTACGGAGATTATCACATACATGCTCAGTACGTGTTCGGATGGGTTTACCTCATCGGCCTTCTTATCGACATCTACCTGGGGACCGTTACGTACAGCTAGTGCCGCTTGCGGTCTGTGGTTAAACCCACTGCCGGCGTAGTGTCGAGTCTTTAGAGTCCCACACAAAGAGTTTCCCTGCACTGAGCGAAACGTGTAGAGGCCGTATGATTTTACGGCAGGGCTTCGATCACTTACGTGCACTTGTGTGCGTATGCTGTTTGGGCAGGCAATACTAGTGGGCTTTGGTTTAAGCCAGATCCTAGTACTGCACAGATGGTTTTGATTTGTCTTCTGTGCATTCGCATTCTACGGAATGCGGATTCGGGTGTGTATGCACAGTTTTGAGGAGCGATGAAGGAGGAAGTGCCCCATTAGGGTTTTGGCAGTTGGTTCGGCCAAAACCGTAAAGTGGTACACTCATTAGGGTTTTTGACAATTCGTTTGGTCAAAACCGTTATGAGTAGGGAGACATTGTTTACTAATCCTTTTAGTGATAGATTAGTGATGACTAATTGCATTGACCATTTGACCACTTAGACCCATCTTGACTTTGTTGACCCGTTGACCGTGTTGACCATTGACCTTCAAGAGGGATCTACACTCTTCTTTTATTTTCCTTTTATTTCTTGTGTTATGATAATGGTCAATTCAATGTGCCATCAAGTCTTTCATGATAGGATTAGTAATGATGATTATTGTGTATTATTGCAACCATGGTTCATTTCATTTGGCTTAATCTTTTCATTATTCTCTTCTCATTCTCTCTCATGAAGTGAGAAGAAAAAGAAAAGCTCCATGATTGCAAACTTTCTCCTTCTTCTTCCTCCTCTTGATCTCTTCTTTTGATCTCATGTGTTGAGAGAAAAAGAATCCACAAAGACAAATACATCCATACATCTCCTCTACACATTCTAGGGCTTCTTGACTAGAAATCACTTTGCCCTAGTTGCCTTGGCTTGAGGCGGAGTTTAGTGTACAACTCTCGGGTGGATCGTCTTCGACTCAAGAAGGCCGCGGAGGTGCCCAAGGTCCGGATCGACGCTTGGAGCTTGGATGGACGAGTGGTACAGCGGGATGAAGACCCGAAGGACCGGTTCTGTGAGGTATACCTTCTACAGCATAGTAGATAAAACCTCTTAGTGTTTACTAGTTTCTAGTTTAGCAAAGATCTGGCTTATGAGTCCATGTTGCCTTGCGCCAAAATCATTGTTTTTCGCCGTTTCCGCCTCCCCGTAAGAACCGGGGTGAGCAACGTGGACTTACAGAGACAGCAGGAGCCATCCTGTTTAGACAAATTAAAAACCACTCTAAACTTGCAAGAGCATCATGCTAAAGTGTTTCCTCTCTCTCTCCTAATTGCAGCGACCAAACATCATGACCGGACTTAAGTTACTACTAGATAAAAACTTACTGACAGGGCCAAACTACAAAGATTGGCTCAGGAATGTCAAAATGGCAATCACTTATGACAAGTTGGGGTATCTCCTCACCACCAAAGCTCCCCCTGTCCCAGGTCCCAAAACCAGCGTCGTGGATAGGGAAATCCGTAAGACTTTGGAAATCGATTGCGCGAAGGCCAAGTGCCTCGTTCTTGCCTCTATGGACAATGAACATCAGAGGAGGCACGAGAATATGGACCTTGAATCCATATTTGTCCATACAAAAGAACTGTATGGAGAGCAATCCAGTATCGCCAGATACGAAGTCTCGAAAAAGCTGTTTTCGTCGAGATTGGTCGTCGGATCATCGGTAGCGGAACACGTGCTTAAGATGATTGGCTTCATTGAGGAGCTCGCGGACCTTGGGACCATGTTAGAGAACGAGCTCTACACGGACTTGATTCTCCAGTCCCTTCCTTCCACTTATGCCCGGTTTATCCTGAACTTCAACTTACAAGAAAAAGAAGTTGAACTTTCAGAACTCCTCAACATGCTGAGGAGTGCATAAGGCACCCTACAGAAAGGTAGGGAAACATCCACTTTGTTTGTAGGAGGATCTTCCTCTTCTAGGTCCAAGGCGAAAGCCAAGGGAAAGAAGAAGAAAGCCCCCTCCAAACCAAGGGGCGGTGTTAGTAAAGTGGAACGAAGGGAAAGACAAAGGCAACAAAGGTAGCGGGAAAGCTTGTGAGAAAGGAAGAATGCTTTTACTGTCACAAGAGTGGACGCTGGAAAAAGGATTGCATGGCTTGGAAGGCCAGAACCCAGGATCTGAAGCAAGTTGCGGCTTCAGCTTCAGGTGTGTATGTTATTGAAAACTGTCTATCAATAAACTCTACATCCTGGGTATTGGATACCGGATCAGGATCTCATATCTGTAATTCTTTACAAGAACTGAGAAGGCGTAGGGTTTTGAAGGCAGGTGATATGACCCTCAGAGTTGCAAACGGAGCTGGCATGGATGCTGACTCCGTTGGGGACTATCACCTGGGGTTGTCAGATGGACACGTTTTGGTTTTGCGTGATTGTTATTTTGTACCCAATGCAACCTGTAATATCATATCTGTTGGGTTTACCTAGAACCTCATGAAGGGATTGGAAGCATCACATGTACCAGAAATTAAAATTTTAGGGTGCTAAGTAAGCATACAAAGAATCAATCCTAGAAAATTAGGGTTTCTAAAACAACACTTCATCACAAGTAGATTAAGCTAGGGTTTTGAGAGTACAACCTTTGTAGCTCCCTACGCTAGACTCCTCGGCTACTTGGGGTTTGGAAAAAGTCCGCTTGAACTCCTCTAGGTCCACGATGATCCACCCGGAGTCCGCTTTGTCCAAGCTTGCAACTTCACTTTATTAAGAGAATGAAATGAAGCTAACACTCTAAACAAGTGGGCAAGACTTGTGTAGAATGGTGTTGTGGTTCTTTTTCTCACTTCAAAATCCTATCTTGTTGAGTATTTTGCTCACTTGAAAGATCTATAGAGCAAAAGAGCAAGGTTGAAGAAGATGATGGCTTTTTAAGAAGAAGAGAAAAGATAAACTCTAATGAGAAAATAGAAAATATATCTATATATATTTTTCCTCTTCATCTCAAACCATGGTTATATATTATGGATATTTATTTCACTTGAGTTAAAACACAAGAGGAAGATTAAATCATGGTTAATAAGTAGGTGAACATGGTCAATTCAAAGAAGAGTGTAGAATATAACCATTTATTAATCTTTTCTCTTTCTTTTGTTTTAACATAAATAGAAATAATAATCCATACATATAAACCATGGTGTGAGTCTTATATTGCTACCATTTTCTATGTATAAGCAACCATGAAGGATGGTGTATGTATGTGTGCATGCACATCCATATGTGCATGAATCAAGAAAGAATGCATACATGCATGCATAAATAAAAAATACAAGAAAGGATTTCTAGTGAGAAACTAATGGTTAAATGATAAATCAACACTTGATTTATCAATTCGGCCATATCACATACGACCTAACCAAAAGCAAACCGCCCGATTAATATACGGTATCTCATACGCTCATTTTAACCGGGTCCATGCGCATATCGCATACGCGCACCACAACGTTTCGCCTGGACGAGGTAACTCCTTTGTGGGACTCTAAGACTCGTCAATACACCGGCAGTGGGTGATGATCATATCAAGCTCCTCCAAGCCGCAAGCGGTCAGCTAAACGTAACGGCCACCCGGGTATTGAGCGATCAGAAGAAAACAAGCGAACCTGCTACAACTCCCATCGAGCCAACCGGCAACACTACCCGTGCAGTCCGGTCTCCTCGTCTGATATGTCGCATATCAAGTCTAGGGGTGGTAAACGTCAGACCCCAATAACCGATAAGTCATGCCGATGTGAGGCTCGTAACGGGTCGAGAAACTACTGGTAACACTTACCAGTAAATCTCTAATCAGCCCTGGCCAGGGACATCCCTGTTACGGCCAATCGAGCACAGCGCAACATCAACCCCCAATACCGGGAGAGACGAAACCCCTCCTATCGCTCATTGCCTCCATGTGACTCGGGACTGTACCCAAAAACCACCATTTTGCACGCCCTCATGGACGTGGTAAGGTGGAAGTCAAAGCACAGTGGGAATCACACAAGACTCTATGACGATCTCGGGTCTACAGACTAACCTGCATAAGTGTCACCTGAGAACTGCCATCTGACGTGAGGTATAATACCATCTGGGAGTTCTCGGCGAGTCCGTCCAGTGTACCCAGTCTCCACTGAGCACCCGTATACCATCGCTGATGTCAAACACCAATGGATATGGGATCATCCATCGCCCATCTCATGGGTCGAGAAGCGTATACGCTAGTCTACACTGGTATATCGATGCCCCGTCTCGAGACACCTACGACCAGGGACCTTGAAGGATGTACTTATGGACTACCATGTCCCCACTAGTATAATCTGCATCATAGTCCAGGTAGTCAAGTACACATCCTAAGGGCTTTACCAACATGTAACTATAAGACAGTATAAAGAGACAAGTATACATGTTAAGATAAAGAGCAACCAGATAGCATACTATCATATCGAGCAAGAAAGTCATCTCTATATATGTCCAAGCATCCAATATAATATACATCATCTGTACAATACTGGCCTCTAGGGCATACATACAACTAACAATATTTGTATATTTATTATCTAAAGAAGGTTATGAATTTGCATTTGTAAGTAATGTTGTGAACATTCACCTTAATCAAGTTTTGATTGGGTCAGGTACATTAAGCAATGGTATATACGTATTAAACCAACCACAGATTTTCAATATCCAGAATACACACAAAAGAAAGTCTCTGGAAACAAATCAGGCTTTCTTATGGCATTGTAGACTGGGTCACATCAATGAGAGAAGGTTGATGAAGTTACATACAGGAGGATATTTGGATCCGTTCGAATATCAATCATATGCAACTTGTCAATCCTGTCTCAAAAGAAAGATGACAAAGACTCCATTCACTGGACACGGAGTAAGAGCGAGCGAGCTCTTGGGACTCGTACACAGCGACGTGTGCGGTCTAATGTCTACACATGCGCGAAGCGGTTATTCTTACTTCATTATTTTTACGGATGACTTTTCAAGGTACGGATATGTCTTCTTAATGAAACATAAATCCGAAGCCTTTGGAAAATTCCAAGAATATAAGAATGAAATAGAAAAACAAACAGGCAAAAGTATTAAAACACTAAGATCTGATCAAGGTGGTGAATACTTAAGTGTCGAGTTCCTGGATTACTTAAAAGAGAGTGGAATTCTCTCTCAGCTTACTCCTCCATACACTCCGCAACATAACGGTGTATCGGAGAGACGGAACCGGACCTTATTGGATATGGTACATTCCATGATGAGTAACGCTGAGTTACCGCGATCATTCTGGGGATATGCACTAGAATCAGCTGCATACCTTTTGAACCGAGTTCCAACTAAGACTGTGCCTGCCACACCATATCAGATGTGGTGTGGGAAGAAACTCTATCTTAAGCACATTAAGCATAGGGATGTCCAGCTTTTGTCAAAAAGCAGCATGCGGACAAACTCGAGGCACGCTCAGTACAGTGCAAGTTTGTGGGATATCCAAAGAACTCCAAGGGATATTTCTTCTATTGCGAAGAGGAACAAAAGGTTTTTGTTTCTCGTCATGCCCACTTCTTGGAAACTGAGTTTTTGGAAAATCAGATAAGTGGGAGCGCAATAGAACTGGAAGAAATTCCAGAATCACGAGCTATTACTGAAAGCTTAGTAGAACCAGAAGGTTCGAAAGATCAGGACATTCCTGCACCGCTCCGCAGGAGTAGTAGGCAGTCTCATCCGCCCGAGAGATACTACGGTTTTCTCATAGACGGGGATAGAGAGGATTGCATCATTGATAGTGATGAGCCGACTAGCTTCCAGCAGGCCATTCAGAGCGTTGACTCGGTAAAATGGCTAGATGCAATGCGGACCGAAATGGAGTCCATGTACACCAACAAAGTATGGATGTTGCTCCATATGGGGTAAAACCCGTAGGATGCAAGTGGATCTTCAAAAGGAAGATTGGTGTAGATGGACAGGTTGAGACCTATAAGGCTAGACTTGTTGCAAAGGGTTTTCGTCAAAGACCTGGTTTGGACTATGACGAGACCTTTTCTCCAGTGGCTATGCTGAAATCCATTCGGATCCTTCTTGCCATTGCTGCCTTCCACGATTATGAGATTTGGCAGATGGACGTAAATACCGCTTTTCTAAATGGAAATTTAGAGGAGTGTGTCTATATGGACCAGCCAGAGGGTTTCATTCAGAGTGGGAGCAGCGGAAAGGTGTGCAAGTTTCTTAAGTCCATCTATGGACTAAAGCAGGCATCGCGGAGTTGGAACATCTGTTTTGATGAGACGGTCAATGAATTTGGCTTTATCAAAAATCCAAATGAACCATGCATCTATAGTAGATTTGTAGCAAGAACTGTCGTATTCCACGTATTGTACGTGGATGACATTCTTTTGATAGGAAATGACATTCCTATGCTACAATCTGTCAAGGGATTCTTGTCACACAGGTTCTCCATGAAAGACCTGGGTGATGCCTCTTACATTCTGAGGATCCGGATCTATCGTGACAGATCCAAGAGGATATTGGGACTTTCACAGTCCTGGTACATCGACACCATACTGAGAAGATTCAGTATGGAAGATTCCAAGCGCGATAATCTACCGACTTGTCACGGGATCGCCCTCTCCAAGGAGATGTCTCCCAAGACTGATTTGGAAAGGGATCGCATGTCTATTATACCCTACGCTTCTGCGGTAGGCTCTATAATGTATGCGATGTTGTGTACCAGACAAGATGTAGCTTATGCACTGAGTGTGGTAAGCCGGTATCAGTCAAACCCTGGGGAGAAACACTGGATAGCGGTAAAGAACATTCTCAAGTACCTGAGAAGGACTAAGGAGATGTTCTTGGTGTACGGCGGAAAAGACCTCCAGATCGAGGGCTTTGCTGACTCCAGCTTCCAGAGTGACAAGGATGATTATAAGTCCATGTCGGGTTATGTCTTTACCCTCAATGGAGGGGCGGTGTGTTGGAAGAGTTCCAAACAGGAAACCGTTGCTGACTCGACAATAGAAGCGGAATATATCGCTGCTGCAGATGCCGGAAAAGAAGCCGTCTGGATAAGGAAGTTCTTGATAGAACTTCAGGTGGTTCCGTCCATTGTTGATCAAATACCTCTGTATTGCGACAACAACGGGGCTATAGCTTTAGCGAAGGAACCCAGGTCCCATCAGAAGACCAGACACATCTTGAGGCGGTATCACCTGATCAGGGAGATCGTGGGTCGCCAGGAGATCGAGGTTCGGAGAGTTGCTACGGAAGATAACACTTCTGATCCATTCACGAAGGCCTTACCCCAGACTCAGTTCGAGCGGCTGATCGAGATGATAGGTCTTCGATACGCCAGTACATGGCCTTAGTGCAAGTGGGAGATTGTTAGTGTATATGCCCTAGAGGCCATTACTGTATCATACTAGTTTGTATATTACTTAATGCAAGCTTGGGATATTCACCTTGTATAGACAATCTTGCTCAAAATAGTAGTATGCTACTTGGTTTGTTTCTACTTTAATGTGTACATGTGTTTATTTTAGTATATCACCTATACACATTAGTGGAGCCCTTAGGATCTTTGCTTGATTACCAGCGTTGTGATGGCAGTCACACTCGTGGGGGCTGGGTAATCCACAAGCACATCCTTATGTAGGTCCCTAGTCGTATGACTATCGAGACAGGGCATCGATACTCCGGAGTAGACTAGCGTATGCGCTTCTCATCCCAGTGTGGGAGACGGTCTATCCCACAGCCGTCAGTACGTCGTACTTGAGATAGTATGCGGGTGCTCGTTAGGTTACGAGTACACTGTAGAAGACTCGTCGGGAACTGTTGGTTGGTACTATACCTATCGTCAGTTATCAGTTCCCAGGTGACATGAGTACAGCTTAGTCCGCTGACTTGACACTGTCACTTCGCCTCGAGTGTGTTCCCACTGTACTTAGATTACTACCCTACCACGGCTCAAAGGAGTCGTGCAAATAGGTAGTAGTTGGGTGCAGTCCTGAAGCACTTGGAGGCAGTGACGGTTAGATAGGATTCGTCTCTCCCGGTATTGGGGGTTGATATAGCGCTGTGTCTAGGAGAGCCATTACACAAAGTCCCTGGCCAGGGCAAGCAAGATATACTGGTAGGTTTCCAGCGTTATCTCAAGGTGTTCTGGGCTACACTCCGACACGACTTGTACCGCTATTAGGGGACAGACGTTTACCGCCCCCTAGCCCCGCCATGCGATATTCTCAGATGAACAGACCGGACTGTACGCAGATTGTCACATTCAGGCTCAGTAGGAGTTCAGATGGGTTTCACCTCGTCAGTCTTCTTATCGGCCTATACCTGGGGGCCGTTACGCACAGCTAGTGCCGCTTGCGGTCTGTGGTTAAACCCACTGCCAGCGTGGTGTCGAGTCTTTAGAGTCCCACACAGAGAGCTATTCGCCTTTAGGCAAAAGAGTAGAGATCGCATGGTTTTGCGACAGGATTCGGTCACATCCGTGCAGTTATGCACGTTTAGTGTCCGGGCAATTATCAAGAGAATCGGACGGCTCCATGAGAAGAGGCAACGGTATTGCTTGAAGTCTTCGAGACCGAAGATGATCTATGTCGAGGGAATACGAACTCAAGCTTCTACTTCACTAACCAAAGAATTAGTGAAGCAAACACCCTAAACTAAAGTGCTAGTCTAGTAGAGGATGGTGAAATAGGAAATGGGTACACTTTAGAATTTCTTTTCTCACATTGTTTCTCTCTCTTTTTCAAACCCTAGAAAGAAAATCAAGGAGGAAGAAGATGAGCTCAAAATGAATATGAAAACTAATCAAGAGAGAGGAATAATCTAACCATGGGTGAGTGTGTATCATATACTAACTCATGTAAAGACATAACCATGGCTAAATATATTGGTTAGGTTAATTAATATCCAAAGCAAAACAAAAAGGGTTGAATTTGTCAAAGCACTCACAAGCTTCTACAAGCTTCATGCATTTAACAAATATCCACTAATTTTGTATTTACTTTGAATATTAAAAACCATACCAATATATTTATAATGGTGTATGTCTCATACACCCATGATAGTTGTATCAACAACCATGATACAAAAAGAACACAAATAAATATATATCACATATATATTAAGTTGTGCACAAGTGAGAAAAATAAATGCTTAAGTGAACCAATGTTAGTTAATATAAATTAGTATATCACATATACAATTATACACTAAACTATTAAATCAACACTTGACTTAATAATCCGGTTATATCACATATAACCGACTAACATCCAATGTATCAACTTATCGAATCAACCCTTGATTCGATAACCTGGTTATATCGCATATAACCGATCGATACAAACATCGCGAGAATTGAATACGGTATCACATACTCGCATTATTCTCGGTCCCGCACATATCACATATGCGCTCCTATTTCGTTTTGCCTGAGCCAGTAAAACCTCTATGTAGGACTCTAAAGACTCGTCAATACGCCGGCAGTAGGTGATGATCATATCAAGCACCCACAAGCTGTCAGCGGTACTAGCTGGACGTAACGGCTACCCGGGTATTGAGCGATCAGAAGATCAGCAAGCAAGCCCGCTCCAACTCCTGCAAAAAGCCTGACAATGACACTACCGTACAGTCCGGTCTCCTCGTCTGATATGTCGCATATCAAGTCTAGGGGTGGTAAAACGTCAAACCCCAATAACCGATAAGTCATGCCGATATGAGGCTCATAACGGGTCGAGAAACTACTGGTAACACTTACCAGTAAATCTCTAAACCATCCCTGGCCAGGGACTTCCCTGTTACGGCCAATCGAGCATAGCGCAACATCAACCCCCAATACCGGGAGAGACGAAACCCCTCCTATCGCTCATTGCCTCCATGTGACTCGGGACTGTACCCAAAAACCACCGTTTTGCACGCCCTCATGGACGTGGTAAGGTGGAAGTCAAAGCACAGTGGGAATCACACAAGACTCTATGACGATCTCGGGTCTACAGACTAACCTGCATAAGTGTCACCTGAGAACTGCCATCTGACGTGAGGTATAATACCATCTGGGAGTTCTCGGCGAGTCCGTCCAGTGTACCCAGTCTCCACTGAGCACCCGTATACCATCGCTGATGTCAAACACCAATGGATATGGGATCATCCATCGCCCATCTCATGGGTCGAGAAGGTATACACTAGTCTACTCTGGTATGTCGATGCCCCGTCTCGATACACCCACGACTAGGGACCTTGAAGGATGTACTTATGGACTACCATGTCCCCACTAGTATGATTCGCATCATAGTCCAGGTAGTCAAGTATACATCCTAAGGGCTTTACCAACATGTAACAGAGAGACAATCAATGTACACGTTAAGGTAAAGAGTAACCAGATAGCATACTATCATGTCGAGCAAGAAAGTCCTCCCTATATATGTCCAAGCATCCACTACAATATACATCTCATGTATAGTAATGGCCTCTAGGGCATACATATAACTAATACTTGTTGCAAAAGGATTTCGTCAAAGACCTGGTTTGGACTATGATGAAACCTTTTCTCCAGTGGCTATGCTCAAATCCATTCCGATCCTTCTTGCCATTGCTGCCTTCCACAATTATGAGATTTGGCAGATGGACGTAAAGACCGCTTTTCTAAATGGACATTTAGAAGAGTGTGTCTATATGGACCAGCCAGAGGGTTTCATTCAGAGTGAGAGCAGCGGGAAAGTGTGCAAGTTTCTTAACTCCATTTATGGACTAAAGCAGGCATCGCGGAGTTGGAACATCTGTTTTGATGAGACGGTCAAAGAATTTGACTTTATCAAAAATTTAGATGAGCCATGCATTTATAGTAAGATTGTAGAACGAACTGTTGTATTCCTCATCTTGTACGTGGATGACATTCTCTTGACATGATATGACATTCATATGCTACAATCCATCAAAGGGTTCTTGTCACACAGGTTCTCCATGAAAGACCTGGGTGATGCCACTTACATTTTGGGGATCCAGATCTATCGTGATAGATCTAAAAGGATGTTGGGACTTTCGCAGTCCAGGTACATCGACACCATACTGAAGAGATTCAGTATGGAAGATTCAAAGCGTGGTAATTTACCGGCTTATCACGGAATCACCCTCTCCAAAGAGATGTCTCCCAAGACTGATTTGGAAAGGGATCACATGTCTATTATACCCTATGCTTCTGCGGTAGGCTCTATAATGTATGCGATATTGTGTACCAGACCAGATGTAGATTATGCACTGAGTGTGGTAAGCCGGTATCAGTCAAACCCTGAGGAGAAGCACTGGATAGCGGTAAAGAACATTCTCAAGTACCTGAGAAGGACTAAGGAAATGTTCTTGGTTTACGGCGGAAAAGATCTCCAAATCGAGGCCTTTGCCGACTCCAGCTTCCAGAGTGACAAGGATGACTCTAAATCCATGTCGGGTTATGTCTTTACCCTCAATGGAGGGGCGGTCTGTTGGAAGAGTTCCAAACAGGAAACCGTTGCTGACTCGACGATGGAAGTGGAGTATATCGCAGCTTCTGATACCGCAAAAGAAGCAGTCTGGATGAGGAAGTTCTTAACAAAAATTCAGGTGGTTCCGTCCATTGTTGATCCAATACCTCTGTATTGTGACAACAATGGGGCTATAGCTTTAGCGAAGGAACCCAGGTCCCATCAGAAGTCCAGACACATCTTGAGGCGGTATAACCTGATCAGGGAGATCGTGGATCGCCGGGAGATCGTGGATCGCCGGGAGATCGAGGTTCGGAGGGTTGCTACAGAGGACAACACTGCAGATTCATTCACAAAGGCTATCTCTCGGACGCAGTTCGAGAGGCTATTCGAGATGATAGGTCTGCGATATGCCAGCACATGGCCTTATTGCAAGTAGGAGATTGTTAGTGTAATATGCTCTAGAATCCATTATTGTATAGTACTAGTTTGTATATTGCATTTTGGAAGCTTGGGATATATACACAGGTTTGTAACAGTCTTGCTCAATATGGTAGTATGCTACTTAGTTTGTATCTATCTTAATATGTGTATATGTTTCTTTTGACGTATCGCTAATACATATTGATAGAGCCCTTAGGATCTTTGCTTAACTACTAGCGTTGTGATGGCAGTCACACTTGTGGGGGTTGGGTAGTCTACAAGCACATCCTTATACAGGTCCCTAGTCGTAGGATTATCGAGACAGGGCATCAATACTCCAGAGTAGACTAGTGTGTACGCTTCTCATCCCAGCATGGGAGATGGTCTATCCCACAGCCATTAGTACGTCGTACTGGAGATAGTTTGCAGGTGCTCATTAGGTTATGAGTACACTGGACAGGACTCGTCGGCAACTGTTGGTTGGTATTATACCTATCGTCAGTTAGCAGTTCCCAGGTGACATGAGTACAGCTTAGTCCGTTGACTTGACACTGCTGCTTCGCCTTGAGTATGTTCCCACTGTTCTTAGATTACTACCCTACCATGGCTCTATTGAGTCGTACAAACAGGTAGTTGTTGGGTGCAGTCCCGAAGCACTTGGAGGCAGTGGCGGTTAGATAGGATTCGTCTCTCCCGGTATTGGGGGTTGATATCGCACTGTGTTTGGAGAGTCATTACACAAAGTCCCTGGCCAGGGCAAGCGAGATTTACTGGTAGATTCTCCAGTAGTTTCTCAGGATGTTTTGGACTACACTCCGACATGACTTATACCGCTATTAGGGGTCTGACGTTTACCGCACCCTAGGCCCGATATGCGATACTCTTAGACGAACATATCGGGCCGTACGAAGATTGTCACATTCAGGCTCAGTAGGAGTTCGGATGGGTTTTCCTCATCGGCCTTCTTATCCAAATCTACCTGGGGACCGTTACGTACAGCTAGTACCACTTGTGGCTTGTGGCCTGTGGTTAAACCCACTGCCAGCGTAGTGTCGAGTCTTCAGAGTCCCACACAGGGGGTTTTCCACTTTTGGGCGAAACGAGATAGAGGTCGTATAGTTTTACGACAGGGTTCGTTCACATACGTGCACTTATGCGTGTTTGGTGTTCGGGCAGTTGATACTAGTGGGCTTTGGTTTAAGCCGGATCCTATTATTGGATTTTGGGTTGGTTTAGTCTCATTGTATTCGTGTTCTCGGAACACGGATGCGGGTATGTATATACGGATGATAGGGGCATAGAAGGAGACACCTCATTAGGGTTTTGACCATTGACTTGATTAAAACCATAATGAGATGGAGGAAATTGTTTACTAATTTTTATTAAAAATAATTGTGTCATAGCTAATTGGTTTGACCATTTGACTTTGTTGACTATTGTTGACTTAAATATTTTTGTTGAGCACTAGATATTTTGCTTAGTATTAATTGTGACATGATAATGGTCAAATCAAAGTAGCCATCACAATTATCCTAATAAAACTAAGTTTTCTCTTTCCTAAAATGGGAGCTCTCTTCATTATTCCCATTCTCACTCTCTCTCATGATTCTCTCCTTTTTCCTCACTCAAACCCTAGTGTCTCATGAGTTGAGAATCATGGGTTAGTGAGACTTAACCACCAAAATCCTTCTCTACTCACTCTAGGATACTTAATTTAGCACACAAAGTACCCTAGTTACTTCATTATAGAGGTTGGAGCTCAAGGTAGAGACCTTCGGGTGGATCATCTTTGACGTGGAGAAGCCGGTGATGAGGCACCATTCACCACCACTCCAAGGAGAAGCACAACAAGGAGAAGAAGGACTTGAAGCTTGAGGTATAATCATCTAGCATAGTAGTTAACACTCCTAGTTAGTTTGTTAGTTAGCATTTAGCAAAGATCCTCATGGGTAGTCTATGTTACCTTGTAAAGAAAAATTCGATTTTTACCTATTCCGCCTCCCCGTTAACTAGCGGGGTGAGTAACATCGACTTACAATTTGTTCCTCATAAAATTAAGTAATAGGCTCCCGATATTTTAAAACACATTTCAACATGTCATAAGTGGAATTCCACCTAGTTGGAATGTTGAATTTGAAATATCTAAATTTTAAATTTAACTAGGTACAAGTTTACTTGAAAATTTGTTTTTAGGGTTCAGAGGTTTCAATAAATATCATTGTATCTTTAAGTTTCTCTAAATGAAGATCAATTATACTAAGACCATTATGCACAATTATATTTAAAATTCTTTGATGAAATAATTCTCCATTCAAAACAGGATTTAAATTATTTTTTAAAATTGCTATAGCAGAATTATTATTAGTAGTATTATTAAAACTAACTGAAAATATTTTATTTTGAATATTATATTCACGTATAGTAGTCAAAATACAATTACTTATATTATTTCCACTATGTGGATACTCCATTTTTGAAAAACCAATAATTCTTTTATGTAAAAACCAATCATTATCAATGAAATGTGCAGTAACACAAATATAACGCATGCCCCATTTTGTAGTCCAAAGATCAGAAGTTAATGAAATTTTACTTTTAAGATTTGCAAAAATATCAATCAAATTGGCTTTACCATCATGAAATTTTTGAAAACATCACTTCTAAGTGTTGTTATGGATACTTTTTGAAATGCTAGATTATATGCATTTTTTACCAATCTATCAAATTTTCGTATTCTGCAAAACCAAATGGTTATTCTGTTGTCTATAGTGCCATCAAGTTAATTATTGTAATCACAGGAAGGCGATTGTGATGATTGAGGGAGGACCTATGCGGATAGAACAGTCTTACTCGAGATGATAGTATACTATCTGATTTGACTTTATCATCATATACATGCATTATGTGGTATTACAGATTACTATTACATGTTGATAGCATTATGATGGCGATCATATACGTGGGAGCTGGGTGGTCCATAAGCACATCCTTAAATGTCCCTAGTCGAGGGAGTATTGAGACCGGACATCGATATTCCAGAATAGATTAGTGTATACTTTTCGAGACCCTGAAAAGAGGCGGTGGCCAGTTTCATATGCCATTGGTGTCAGCTGGTCACCTAATATAGTATACAGGTACTCATTGGGTTATGAGTTACACTGTACGGACTCGCCGGGAACATGCTGACCTATTGTCATATAGCGGTTCTCAGGTGACATGAGCGCAGGTTAGTCTGTCGACCTGAGATCGTCATTTGTCTCCTGTGAGTCCCCACTGTGCTTAGATTACTACCCTACCACGGCTTAAAGGAGTCGTGCAAACAGGTTTTAGTTGGGTACAGTCCCGAGCCACATGGAGGAAGTTAGTGGATCATCGAGGATTCATCTCTCCTGGTATTGGGGGTAGATGTCGCGCTGTGCACGGGTGGCCATCACCAGAAATCCTTAGTCAAGATGGATAAGAATTATTGATTTGGATCAGTAGTTTCTCAATGGGTGATGGGCTTCACACCGACATGAAATATCGTGTTATTAGAAGTTTGACTTTATCCACCCCCTTAGACCCGGAATGCGATACTCTTAGACAAACAGACCAGACTGTACGGAGATTGTCACAGATAGGCTCAGTAGGGATATGGATGAATTTGCTCGTTGGCCTTCATTTTACTCAATACTTGGGTGGCCATTACGTACAGGTAATGCCGCCGATGTGCTTATGGTTAAACCAACTACCAGTGTATTGACGAGTTTTTAGAGTCCCACACAGAGAGTTTTTCCGGTTCTGGAAATATGATATAAATGAAGTATGTTGGTACATACAGGTGTCCGATTAAATATATGTATATGCAACACGTACTTTGATCGGACAATTGGTAATACTAGCGGTTTAGAATTAATCCGGATTATTAAATCAAATTTTGATTTAATAATTTATATATAAATATTTTTGTATATATATTCTAGTATTATTGTTCATTATTCATTTTCTCTGTTGGCTATTCGTATTTTTATACGATTACGCGTATATGCATTTCAATACATATACAGTGTTGTATTTCGTATTTATACAGAATTTTTTTTAGAAGATAGACACCTCATTTGTGAATATTCATTTATGAATATTCATGAAATGAGGTGGAGGGTGAAGTAGCATTGGGAATGGTTGGAGTCATGTAGAGAGGAAAAAACTTCATTTGTTTATTCACTAATTGGTTATGATATTTTATTTTGCATGGTTGTAAAAATAATGAAGTCATTCCATTCTTTTCTCTTCTTCATTTATTTTCTCATTGTTCTTAACTTGCTCATGGCTATCTTTCCTCACCTCCACCTCCTTCTTCTTTAGATACTCTCTTGAGCTTAGATTTAAAAGAAAAAGATAGTGAAAAATTTCTACATCCTCACTCTCCATTCTTATCGAGCTTGGAGCGTCGGTTACTTCACTAGGTAAAACCGGAGCTTGGATCGGTTCTCTCGAGTGGATCATCTTCGGCGAAAGAGGACCGGCTTGCAAACGCGACCCGAAGCTCTTGAGAGCAAGCTGGAGTCCAATCCAATTGGAGCAAATGAAGACGCTACAAAGGTTGTGATTTCTATCTTTGTGTGCTTGCTAGTTTAGGTGTTTGGTTCGATTCTAGAGTTTTAGTTTCTAGTGTCACGAAAATTTTTGTTTTTGAATTCTGCATTGGCCGCAGGTTAGCAGCAAGGGCACAAGTGTAACATTTCAGAAAATATAAAATATTATTTTTGGAATTTAATATTAAAATAATATATTTCGCGAAAACTACCCGATTTGCGAAATTGAGGTTTTCGTAAAATGGTATAAATATATACCAATATTTGTGAAATAATTGGAGATTAAAATAATTTATTCATTTAAAAATATATTTATCGGATTTGGCATTTTTATAATTAATTATATGCAGTTTGAATAAAAATTCATTAGTGCACTACTAATCGCGATTAAGCCAAATCCGTGTTTCTACATTTTTCCATGGTTAGTTCACCATGACATGTTGCATGCTGTTTCATTAGTATGTGTTGATATTTGGTTTTAAGAAAAGAAAAAGAAAAGGGAAACTAAAAGACAAAAGAGGATAATTAGGAGGTGAGCATAAGAGAGAGAGAGTGAGGGTAAGAGAGTGAGGTTAAAAGAAAGAGAGAGAGAGAGGGCAGCCATTATTTCCTCCCCCATTTGTTTCCATCATCTTCTTACTCCTCACATTCCCTCCACCTCCACCTCCATATATTATCTCAAAATCTTCATCAAAACCCTAAACTCCTTTCATTAAAGATGATCCCCTCCTCATTCTCAACACTTTGGACCAAGCAAAGTTGGATTTTGAAGACTTTGGGAAGTTAGGGTTTTTCTTGAGTTGCCCAAATAAGGTATCATTCTAGACCCTAGTTTAGTTTTGAGTTTAATAGCATCCTAGCTTAGTTTAGAGTTAAACTTGTTTATATTAGTTATGCTTAGAAATTTCAAGAGAAGGGTTTGGGTGGTTGTGAGGATTTGGTGATATTTAGGGGCTGTTACAAGACTTGAGTGGTGTTTTTATGACCTAGAACATAAAATAGAACCCAAACACAAACTTAGAAACTTTCTGACATCGGTTAATTGACAGTTTGTGAGTATATATGGGAATCTGGGATGACCCGAGACCATTACAAAATAAGTTCCCTTGGCAGTGAGACGTGCAGGCAACCATGAGTCACCCCTTGAAACCTGAGCCCCTCCCCTCATAATCTGGCCGTGGATTAATGTGATTTGGCCGCAAATTGCGGCCAAGTTGTGGTTAAATGTGTTGAATCTTGGACCATAGCTTGGTTATGTTATATCTAGAGCAACCATGTATACAAAATTCTCTAGTTTGGCCTAGGGTGAAATCTGGAAGTGATTTCCTTCGTTGCTGAATTTGGTTTTCCGATTTCTGAACTTGGGTTTTGGGTATTTGATATTGTTTTGGGTCATTTGATGTTTGTACGTCAATGACGAGGGTTTTTGGTTGTTTAGCATGCGTAGGCTATAGGTTCTAACATATGAGCGCACCGTATGCCGTATTGGTTTTCAGGACTTGATTTTAATAGCATTGCGACTGTGTATTTATTGTAGGTACTTTCACGTGTATTCCGAGACGACGAAGCACATCGACTACGGCTGGACAAGGAGTTCCGCAGGTGAGTAGATTTATATCTACGGGGGAAGTTGGGTGGATGGCGTATAGCACCCCCGCAAATTTTGATAGAAACCGATATAAAGGACATGATTAGAGAAACCTATTCTAGAAACCTATGGATGTGATTAAAGGTTTAGTGTGACATGATATGAAAGAAATGATGTCTCGGATTGATACATATATAAGGATATAATAAGTGAACGTGAATCACGATATATAGATAGGTAGTGCACGAGAATAAGTATGAGATTTAGAGTAGCATGCTTGAGATTTATAAGATAGGATATATATATGTAAATGACTTGATGTGCGATATAAATGTGATGAAAATAATATACGATGTGATACGATGCCTTGATTGATATGTCGGTATACGGATGCAAGTCGATATGAGAGGATTGATACCTTTGCCGGTCCCCTGATATGAGATTGTTATGGATGCGACCTGGGATATAGGTATATAGGTATATATAATGTTGTGAATCATGGGTGATATGCCGTACGAGACGTTAGGTCCGTACCCTCAGCGTCATATAAGTTGATAGGATCCGTAATGGTTTAATGCCGCCGTACGATGATTTACCGTACGTGATGAGTTTTATGATGATTGATCTGTACCCTTGACTAGAGGATGTCGTACGATGGATTATACCGTACGTGATGTTGTGAGGCTGGATGCCGATGGATAGATTCACCGAATCGGATATATTGTAGATACGTATACTTGTTAGCATTTCGCGTACGATATACCTTATGCTACGTTCATGTCATTCTCATTGCATTACTTATATCTGTGCTAGTACACCTACACCATTAGCGATGATGTGTATGTTACACTTATACAGATTGGCTGGCTCATACACTTCATCATCGATAATTGCTATGTCACTCACACAGTAGAATTGCAACATCATGCTATTATATTGCTATGCTCACATTATGATGATATGCCCATGCCCACATCACTGTTCCATATTGCATGATATACGGATACTCTTACATTCTGTTATATGTCGCATACATCATACTTTATGATTATACGCATTGAGATATGTTGTTTTCATGAGATTTCTGGATTTGAGAACCGTGGTTATTTCAAAAGAAAGTATGTATTGTTTTATAAAAAAAACCTCGGTTTCTCTTGATATGATATTTCAGTGCGTCTATCATGCGTTTTCTCGGTTCTGAGACATGTGATATGTGAAACCAGATTCGAGGAGTTGGATGATCCTTTTCCGGGTTCATGGTGGACCCGGTATGGTACGCCGGGGCGAGAGAGAGAGATTTCATGGGGATGACGATGAGCCTGGCAGGGAGAGCACTACCTACCGATGATTGATTGGAACTGGCGGTTATCCGGAAGGTACCGACCGGAGTCGAGAGATGGATATGGGCCGATCCATACTGCCGGAGCCCGAGGGCCGATCCCGCAGACGGAGTTTGTGGGCCGATCTGGACCGACGGAGCCCGATATATGAGGATTTTCGTGTCGATGTGGGACACGGGTTTCATGATATTTCGAGTGTCGATGTTGGACACTCAGGTTCTATGATTTTGATGTGTCGTTGATGGACACACATTGGTTGATATCCTCATATTTACATGCATATGTTTTATGATATTTACATGCATGATGTTGTTGTGTCATTGAAGGACACGTAGATGTTAGCCACATGCTGATAGTCATTGATTATATTGTTGGCACATATGCAGATACGGTCACCCTAGATATCATAGTATTACCTTTATGATATAGTTGACCTAGAAATCGTTGTTTCTTCGATTTCTACCTGATGATGTTTTCTACTCACGAGTTGGTAACCCGTTATGCCACAGTTCTTGCAGGTTGACCGCATAGATCAGTAGCGGCATCGCTGGCACATAGCTGCATTCGGGTGTTTTGATTTGGTAGGTGGTACATGTTAGATCATACCCCTATTGTATTTATTATTCCTGTTGTATCTAGTTAACTCCATCAAATCAGAAGCTAGTATTTGTATAATTAGTAAGACTTAGTGAGACTTATGGTTGCGAGGCTTAGAGCTGTTGGAGATAGTGCCCTCAGAGTCAAATTATTGGATCACAGGCACGTGATTGCAATGATTGAGAGAGGACCTATACCGTTAGAACAGTCTTACTCAAGATGATAGTATGCTATCTGGTTTATCTTTATCATCGTGTACTGCTTTAGGTGACCTTACAGGTCACTATTGCTCGTTGATAAAGCCCTTAGGATTCTTGCTTGACAGCCAGCAGTATGATGGCGATCATATACGTGGGAGCTGGTAGTCTATAAGCACATCCTTAAAAGGTCCCTAGTCATGGGAGTTTCGAGACAGGGCATCGATACTCCAGAGTAGACTAGTGTATACAGTCGAGACCCCGACGAGGCGCGGTGGCCGGTCTCACAAGCCACTGGTGTCAGTTGGTTCACCTAAGATGTATACAGGTGCTCATTAGGTTATGAGTACACCGGACAGGACTCGCCGGGAACATGCTAGTTGATCTTATACCTGACGTCAGATAGCAGTTCCTTGGTGACATGTGTACAGGTTGTTGCGCCACGGCAGCGCCCCGGCCGTCTATCCGAGGCCAAAATGCGGAATCAAAAAATTTTCCTTACTTGGAAACTGGCGCTACCGCGGACAAAGAAAAACCCGGATCGTTAACCATTAACCTATACTAGCTAACAAGAGATGGGAAGAGAAGTATACCGAGTGATCCGAGTCCTCCGGTCTTCTCGTCATCGTCCCGATCTCCCGCGGAAAGTCTTGTCTCCACATCTTCGCCTCTTCGCCGGAAGGGCACCACATCGCCTGTGTCTTTTACGGGCTCCCGCCTCAATACCGAGGCAACTCGGGCATGAAGCCGGCAACTCGACATGCTCAAGATATGCTGTAGAATGTGTAGTGTAGAGGCTATGTCTCATTTGGGGTTTGTTGCCTTTGAAGATGATGGAGGAATCAAGATTAGAAAAATGGTACTTGCATTTTTCTAGCATGAAAATGAGATCAAGAATGAAACTCTCAAGATGAAGCTCCCATCTTCTTTCTCTCTCAAAATGTCTTCAACCATTTTCTTGGAATGAGAATGGTGGAGGAAAGAAATTACATAAGCAAGAGGGAGGTGAGTGTAGGAAAAGAGAGAGGGTGACCATATCCAAAACCTCATCATAACAATCTCACATCAACTCTAATCACAACTAATCAACAAAAAGCAAGTGATGAGAATGGTATCAAAAGATGCTTTCATGATAAATACATTTGCAAGAAAATTCTCCACAATGTGTTATTTGCAAACTTGCAAATAACCCCCTCCATCAGAAAAGTCCGGCCGGGAAAGAACAAAGGAAAACCGGCCGGAACGGAATGCAAACCGGCAACTCCAGAAAACTGGTCCCGTAATAAATTACAGGAAAACCCCGATACTGTGCATACACACCCGCATCTGTATTCCGTCCGGATACAAATGCAATGAGACAAAATCTACACTGTACTATACTAGGATCCGGCTTAAACCAAAGCCGGCTAGTAATATCCGTCCGATCCTGATCCGTGCAATACCGCACGTATCTGATCGAACGCTGCCATATAACCATACGGCCTCTAGTACAAACCGTCCGATCCTGATCCGTGCAATACCGCACGTATCTGATCGGACCCTGCCATATCTCCATACGGCCTATACAGCGTTTCGCCCGAAAGCTTGAGTAACTGAAAGTGTGGTGGACTCTAAAGACTCGTCAATACTATGGCTGTGGATTTAACCACTAGCACGTCAGAGGTATTAGCCAATACGTGACGGGCCACCAGCTATTGACCAAAAGGGACGTCGATGAGCGAACTCATCCTGACACCCTACTGAGCCTGTCAGTGACAATATCCGTACAGTCCGGTCCGTTCGTCTATGAGCATCGCATGGCGGGCCTAGGGGGTTGGTAAAAGTCAGACCCCCAAAAGCGGTACAAGTCGTGTCGGAGCGTAGCCCAGAACACCCTGAGATACTACTGGAATACCTACCAGTAAATCTCCTGCCTCGGCCGAGGGCTTTGTGTAATGGCTCTCCTAGACACAGCGCGACCTCACCCCCAATACCGGGAGAGACGAACCCCTGCAGATCCGCTCACTGCCTCCATGTGGCTCGGGACTGTACCCAACTAAAACCTGTTTGCACGACTCCTTTGAGCCGTGGTAGGGTAGTAATCAAAGCACAGTGGGAACTCACACGAGACAAATGACGATCTCAGGTCGATGAACTAACCTGTACACATGTCACCATGGAACTGCTATCTGACGTCAGGTATAAGACCAACTAGCATGTTCCCGGCGAGTCCTGTCCGGTGTACTCATAACCCAATGAGAACCTGTATACATCTTAGGTGAACCAACTGACACCAGTGGCTTATGAGACCGGCCACCGCCCCTCGTCGGGGTCTCGACTGTATACACTAGTCTACTCTGGAGAATCGATGCCCTATCTCGAAACTCCCACGACTAGGGACCTTTTAAGGATGTGCTTATAGACCACCAGCTCTCACGTATATGATCGCCATCATACTGCTGGTAGTCAAGCAAGAATCCCAGGGGCTCTATCAACGTGTAATAGCGACATGTCAGGTCACCTAAAGCAATACACGATGATAAAGATAAACCAGATAGCATACTATCATCTCGAGTAAGACTGTCCTACCGGGATAGGTCCTCCCTCAATCATTGCAATCACGTGCCTGTGATCCAATAATTGACTCTGAGGGCACTATCTCCAACAATCTCCCACTTGCACTCAAGGCTAATTATTGCGATGCCGCATACTCACAGCCCGTGTGATACCGAACACCCAACTCCTCTACTAGTCAGTCTCACAAAGCTCGTTTGCGAAACTATTGCGTTCGAGGAATAGCCTCAGTGAGTGGATCCGCTGTGATGTTTCTTTCTATGTCTCTCTATATCTCAAGTTCGCGGAGAAAGCCATCTCCCGAAATGAGCAATACCTGTCTTAGAATGTCTGGATGTCTGATGGGACCTAGCTCATAAATGAACTCCAAATCCAAACTTCTTAGACTGTATCGTCAACTGAACTTAATCAGTATCCTGCGCCATGCCACCCTCAGTATTGCCTTGGACCACCTGTCCAAAATACTGCCCCTCGTTAGAGGGAAAAACTATAACTCTGACAACCTCCTTGTCGTCCATGTCACCTTGGAAGCCTGGAATGATAACCGTCTCCTAAAGGAGGCAGCCGTTATCATATCCCTAGAACATTCACTTATGATCTAAAAAACGCTTCCGACTGTTTCTCCAGGATTGGATCAATGTCAACTTATTGCATCTAGTGCAAGAATAACATCTGGTGTGGTACTTGACATCTCATAACTGACTCAATTGCCTGAGCAAGTAATCTGCCAATCATGCACATCCCTCTCCCCTTTAGTCTGTAAGACACCTTTAGAGAGGGTGACTCCATCACCTGCAGGTACACTACCGTGCCGGGAGTCGTCCATTCTAAATACTCTTAGTATGCTGTCAAGGTACCCTGATTGGGAAACCACCCAAATCTAGATCTAAAAACATAGATCTAGTAACCAGTATGTCTTATATAATGTCCAAGTCCCTTGTGGAGAAACCATTGTGTGACGACCAAAGTATAACCGATCGTAGTATAGGAGTTTCTTTTCCTACTCTGTGTATGTCATCCAAATACCAGGATATCACACCCTACTACCTTCTCAACAGATCCATCCCCTATTCTGATGACGTCAAACCTATGACTGTCACATCAGAAATAGATGATCTATCTCCTCTACATCTGCTTTAGTCTATAAATAGACATAAGCCTGATGTCCACCAATGCTTCCGCTGCTCCCACTGACTACGACAACCCTCTGCCAGAGTCATATAGACGCGCACTTCTAAAACTAGTTTAGAACGACGCTATACTCATCCTCCTGCCGGGTCTCGCAGCCTGGAACAACAACAATGGCAAGTGTGGGTAAACAAGAACTTCCCTGTCACCGTCCTTGAGGCTACCGGAGTACCTCTCGTGTGCCTGAAGTTACCCACCTTATCTGCGGAGTAGCCAATGGAATGTCAAACCAGATTGAATCTTTAGGTTCCTTATCAAATCTTCAGTAATCGTTTGCGGTTCTGGAATCACTTCCAGTTCTACCATACTCCCACTACTGTTTTTCTGAAAAATCCATTTTTATTAAAACTGTAGCGAGTCTAGAACAATATTACTATTGATCTGCCAGATGGTAGAAAGTCAACCCTTGTCATAGCCTGGGTCAACCCACAAACAGCCATTACAGAAACGTGCCTTGAGTTATCCAGAGTCTGGTTTTAAGCATAAGCCGGACAACTCCCTGTACCTTAACAATGTCAAGATATGAACTGTTCTATATCCAATAGAGAAACAGAGGCACTGATTTAATTGAACCAGATTCAAATCATGCAGCTATCTCCAGTGCATGTAAACTAAATGGAGAGAGGTCGATCAGCGTTACTCAACTTAGGAATGCTTCCAATTATGAGTAACCTGAAAGAGAAGCAATTTCTCTTAATCATTACTTTAAACTGAACATCATACATAAGTATCTACATCTTCGATCACTTTGAAGAATCCCGATACTTGCTACACCTGGTTCTCTACTCTATTCAAATACCTATAACTCCTCAAAACTTAGATCCTGTGTTCCTACGAAACACATGTCTAAGAACTAGAGAAGTTAAAAGTAAACAGAATATAGTATGAGGACCAACCCCTCTGTCCTAATGGACACTGGAAAACATACAATACTCTGTATAAGTCCGCTGAGTCTAACAACTCTTTCACTGTGTGTCGTAGGTTGAAAACTGTACTTATGGTTAAGAAGAATTACACCGATGTTTAATGCTCCTTACCTAACCATCCACTGATATAGGTAAATGTCATCGACATAATATCAAAAGGTATATCTCACTCTATGAAAATAGACGTACAGATATATCAATTTGAAATTGGTTCACAACAGCGGATATTCAAAACCAAATATTTGCCGACCGGCAAACAGCCCAGATGATCTCCTCAAATATCACCGATTACAACGAATCCCGACATAATAAGGATGATCACCCTATTCCCAATAACTTACTCCCACTCATCATCTGTAAAACCATACAGATGTGAGAATCATACCTGGTAAATACATACCCTGGAGTAAGTATCTGATCGGGAAATCAGTTTTCTTTTAACAGTACACAGTGAAACTGAAACATCGAAATGTCTCGTTGGGGTATCCTGGTATTCCTAGTAATGCCTCTACCATTATCCAGATTCACAACTATAACCGTATAATTCTTTGCCACCTCTCCAAATCCCTTTATATGTCTTTAGTCATTACCTTCTGCACTCCCCTTAGGCCAAATGGTTTTCTTCCTTCCCTACCGTTCGGCACCAGCCTATGGTTTGGAAGAAGGCTATCCAATAAGCATAAAGGGTGTACTGTCCTAATCCTAGGAGCACTCGCAAAGCGAGAGAAGGTGAAGATAAAAGACAACCGAATAAACCTTATTCCTATTTCTCCTGAACCAGAATCCATCCCCGAACTGGAACAAGTTCCTTTCGAGTTCGTATATAACCATACGATGGAGTATCCAAATAAACTGTGGATCTTCGTAGTGATACGGAGTGTCCTGGAGAAATACAAAGGTGATTTAGGATTGGTGAAGAAATACTTGGTTCGGTCGTGAATAGCAGTCGCAATTTACTTTGCCCTCTTACTAATCCCTTGCTTTGTCTTAACTTAATACCTTCTGCACACCATCGTTATGCTAATTGGTTTTCTTCATTCCCTACCGGTCGGCACCAGCCTAAGGTTTGGAAGAAGACTATCCAATTTGCGTAATAGGTGTACTATCTCCTAAACCAAGGAGTACTCGCAACCTGAGAGAAGGTAAAAGGAAAAGACAACTGAATGATCCTATTCGTTTTCTCCAGAACCAGAAACCATCCTCGAAGTCCTTCGAGTTCGTATATAACCATACGATGGTTTTGTCCAATGGAAGTGGACGTTCGTAGTAATACGGGGTGTCCTGGAGAAAAGGGTAAAAGTAGGAGTGGCAATGAGGTTTGCAACTCTGACAATCCAAAAGCCAGTGTTAAGAAGGTTCGGTCAACTTGGTCACTGAGTCATAGTCTTAGGGTCGGGTCAATGGTCGCTGCCAAAGAGAGAGAGAAAAGAAACACTCAGCGTGCACTCTAACCTAGATCAGAATGGTTATCACTATGTCTAATCTGGAAACCTCCCACTGTACCTCAAATTCTCCTCCAAACCTGAAAGAAGAATTAGTCGGGGTCACTCGAGGAGTAAACTAACTCATCAGTGGGAATCGGGATCCAACTATCATCGCATGATAACTTGACGGAATCCACTCAAGTCACCACACTCCAGAAGGTATGCGCATGCCTGGCAAGTTTCAGTTCTTTTGAAACTCCCGATGTGTGTTTTTACCCCTAGGACTCAAGCGACCTTGACGGAGTCAACAAATCAAAGAGTCCTAGTCAAGTTCAACCCGTCATTATCTGGATTGCATTAAACCCACCCGTGCGTGCCCTTGACGGAGTCAACAAGGCCGCACGACTGTCCTAACCAATCCCATTTATGCAACAAACAAGCACCACTTAGCTACCGTACACTACGCCTTGACGGAGTCAACAAACGCAGCACGAATACTAAATAATACCCATAGGAAATGACGAAGGGCTACGACTGGTTTTTGGCGAAAAACCTTTAACGTAATGAACTTGATATCGTTGAAGGAACTGCATAGCCTTTTATAAAAATATAGTGACGAAAACCTTTACTAAAGAGGTCACTCCCTATGAAGGGATCTCGGCTCTTTCCCCATAGAATGAGGTGCAGGATATTCCAACTGAATACCACGATGCAAAGCAAAAGTAATCGTCTATAGTGAAGTTAATGCCCTGACGCAAACTTTTGTCCAAGGGGTCACTCCCGGTGAAGGGATCTCGGCCCTTGACTCGTCGACTGAGGAGCAGGATATTCCAACTGAATACCACGATGCAAAACAAAAGTGAACGTCGTTGCAATAACAGCTTTTTGAAAAATGTTCCAACAACATCAGAATAGGTTTGTTTATCTTGCATTGATCCGAATCAATGCAGTCCCATCAATTGATCACACCACAAAGAACGAAAATATACTGATGTACGTATATATCATCCGCATTCGCCACTGGGTCCCGTCATCACCCGTTAGGTTACTTAACTAACGACAGAGCGGGGACTGGACTAGCGCGGATGCAAAACATATACAACATCTACTAATATATATACCAATATATTATATTCGCTCAAGGCGTGATAAGAATGCAACATCACAGAAATGTACAGCATCACAGAACAATACAGATATCTGGGATCCCCGGGTTTCACAGAGCCGCTGCTGAAACCCGACGTTCCCCTGGTCGTGTGGATAGCCTGTGCAATGAAATCCTAGACCCCTACGGGCGCGGCAAGTCACCCGCCAAGACCTAAAGCGAGGCAGCCCCCTTCAGCACCGTGAATGGACCACCCAGCACTTCATGGAATCCGGTAACTTGGGCACCCCTCCCGGGTCAACCTGTACCCCTTACGAGTGCGGCGAATAGCCCGCCAATCCTGGAGTGAAGCCCCCTCCGTCTCAATGCCATGAGATGCGGGCCCGTTTCCCTCTAGAACCCGGCTATCCGTGCACCCCTCCGCGGGGTAATCCTAGTACAGAAAGTAAAGTATACATACAACGGGTACATCGACCGCAACCAGGTCATGCCCCAAAAGAATAATACAAACAGGCAGTGACGGCAGTACACATGTCGGACGCTCGCCCCGCAATATCAAATGTACATAATACAACAAAACAGTACTAGCATTGCATCCAGGCTATCCCCCACGACCGATCCGCAACAACACAGCATAAACATAGAACATCAACGTGAAAGTCACGTTCGCAAATCCGTCTAACCAGGCTATAGCAGTTAGACGGGATTTACCGATCAAGTGACATTCACGGTCGCAGATATAATGTAAATACTGTGAAATAATATGTTTAAAATATCCAATCGATCAAAAATTAATAAGTGGGCCCCCAAGCAATACTGTAGCAGTCACAGAAAATCTGGGCCCAAATTTAATATCCCAAAACCCCTAAAATTAGCCCACAAGCCCACTGGAAAAATTGGACACAGTGAAGAAGCAAATGTGCGGCGAAACCGTGGCCCAAGGGGGGTTTGGCCGCGGTTTCGCGCTAATGTTGTCGACTGAATGTGTCGAATTTTTACAGATGTCTTAGAATTTCCAGTACATTAGTTTTACACAACCTGAAAAATTTTTAGACACCAAAAATTTTCAACAGAAACTGATGTGAACAAAAATGAGGTTTTTGGAATTTCGGTCGATCGGATAAGTAAAATACATTAGAACAAGCTAGACAAGGTTAATGGCGTGGCTCTGATACCATGTTGTGCCACGGCAGCGCCCCGGCAGTCTATCCGAGGCTAAAATGCGGAATCAAAAAATTTTCCTTACTTGGAAACTGGCGCTACCGCGGACAAAGAAAAACCCGGATCGTTAACCATTAACCTATACTAGCTAACAAGAGATGGGAAGAGAAGTATACCGAGTGATCCGAGTCCTCCGGTCTTCTCGTCATCGTCCCGATCTCCCGCGGAAAGTCTTGTCTCCACATCGTCGCCTCCTCGCCGGAAGGGCACCACATCGCCTGCGTCTTTTACGGGCTTCCGCCTCAATACCGAGGCAACTCGGGCATGAAGCCGGCAACTCGACATGCTCAAGATATGCTGTAGAATGTGTAGTGTAGAGGCTGTCTCATTTAGGGTTTGTTGCCTTTGAAGATGATGGAGGAATCAAGATTAGAAAAATGGTGCTTGCATTTTTCTAGCATGAAAATGAGATCAAGAATGAAACTCTCAAGATGAAGCTCTCATCTTCTTTCTCTCTCAAAATGTCTTCAACCATTTTCTTGGAATGAGAATGGTGGAGGAAAGAAATTACATAAGCAAGAGGGAGGTGAGTGTAGGAAAAAAGAGAGGGTGACCATATCCAAAACCTCATCATAACAATCTCACATCAACTCTAATCACAACTAATCAACAAAAAGCAAGTGATGAGAATGGTATCAAAAGATGCTTTCATGATAAATACATTTGCAAGAAAATCCTCCACAATGTGTTATTTGCAAACTTGCAAATAACCCCCTCCATCAGAAAAGTCCGGCCGGGAAAGAACAAAGGAAAACCGGCCGGAACGGAATGCAAACCGGCAACTCCAGAAAACTGGTCCCGTAATAAATTACAGGAAAACCCCGATACTGTGCATACACACCCGCATCTGTATTCCGTCCGGATACAAATGCAATGAGACAAAATCTACACTGTACTATACTAGGATCCGGCTTAAACCAAAGCCGGCTAGTAATATCCGTCCGATCCTGATCCGTGCAATACCGCACGTATCTGATCGAACGCTGCCATATAACCATACGGCCTCTAGTACAAACCGTCCGATCCTGATCCGTGCAATACCGCACGTATCTGATCGGACCCTGCCATATCTCCATACGGCCTCTACAGCGTTTCGCCCGAAAGCTTGAGTAACTGAAAGTGTGGTGGACTCTAAAGACTCGTCAATACTATGGCTGTGGATTTAACCACTAGCACGTCAGAGGTATTAGCCAATACGTGACGGGCCACCAGCTATTGACCAAAAGGGACGTCGATGAGCGAACTCATCCTGACACCCTACTGAGCCTGTCAGTGACAATATCCGTACAGTCCGGTCCGTTCGTCTATGAGCATCGCATGGCGGGCCTAGGGGGTTGGTAAAAGTCAGACCCCCAAAAGCGGTACAAGTCGTGTCGGAGCGTAGCCCAGAACACCCTGAGATACTACTGGAATACCTACCAGTAAATCTCCTGCCTCGGCCGAGGGCTTTGTGTAATGGCTTTCCTAGACACAGCGCGACCTCACCCCCAATACCGGGAGAGACGAACCCCTGCAGATCCGCTCACTGCCTCCATGTGGCTCGGGACTGTACCCAACTAAAACCTGTTTGCACGACTCCTTTGAGCCGTGGTAGTGTAGTAATCAAAGCACAGTGGGAACTCACACGAGACAAATGACGATCTCAGGTCGATGAACTAACCTGTACACATGTCACCAGGGAACTGATATCTGACGTCAGGTATAAGACCAACTAGCATGTTCCCGGCGAGTCCTGTCCGG
Source organism: Agapanthus africanus (assembly GCA_030015575.1). Lineage (NCBI taxonomy): Eukaryota > Viridiplantae > Streptophyta > Magnoliopsida > Asparagales > Amaryllidaceae > Agapanthus > Agapanthus africanus. The sequence goes on from JASDDO010000031.1 coordinate 335,869,454, forward strand.
TGTACTCATAACCCAATGAGTACCTGTATACATCTTAGGTGAACCAACTGACACCAGTGGCTTATGAGACCGGCCACCGCCCCTCGTCGGGGTCTCGACTGTATACACTAGTCTACTCTGGAGAATCGATGCTCTGTCTCGAAACTCCCACGACTAGGGACCTTTTAAGGATGTGCTTATAGACCACCAGCTCTCACGTATATGATCGCCATCATACTGCTGGTAGTCAAGCAAGAATCCCAGGGGCTCTATCAACGTGTAATAGCGACATGTCAGGTCACCTAAAGCAGTACACGATCATAAAGATAAACCAGATAGCATACTATCATCTCGAGTAAGACTGTCCTACCGGGATAGGTCCTCCCTCAATCATTGCAATCACGTGCCTGTGATCCAATAATTGACTCTGAGGGCACTATCTCCAACACAGGTTAGTTCATCAACCTGGGATCTTCATTTGTCTCGTGTGAGTTCCCACTATACTTTGATTACTACCCTACCATGGCTCAAAGGAGTCGTGAAAACAGGTTTTAGTTGGGTACAGTCCCGAGCCACATGGAGGCAGTGAGCGGATCTGCAGGGGTTCGTCTCTCCCGGTATTGGGGGTGAGGTCGCGCTGTGTCTAGGAGAGCCATTACACAAAGCCCTCGGCCGAGGTAGGAGATTTACTGGTAGGTATTCCAGTAGTATCTCAGGGTGTTCTGGGCTACACTCCGACACGACTTGTACCGCTTTTGGGGGTCTGACTTTTACCAAGCCCCTAGGCCCGCCATGCGATACTCATAGACGAACGGACCGGACTGTACGGATATTGTCACTGACAGGCTCAGTAGGGTGTCAAGATGAGTTCGCTCATCGACGTCCCTTTTGGTCAATACCTGGTAGCCCGTTACGTATGGCTAATACCTCTGACGTGCTTGTGGTTAAATCCACAGCCAAAGTGTTGACGAGTCTTTAGAGTCCCCCACAGACCGTTTCTCAAGTTTCAGGCGAAACACTGTAGAGGCCATATGGAGATATGGCAGGGTTCGATCATATACGTGCGGTATTGCACGGATCATGATCGGACGGATAATACTAGCGGGCTTTGGTTTAAGCCGGATCCTAGTATTGTACAGTGTAGATTTTATCTCATTGCATTTGTATTCGGTCGGAATACAAATGTGGGTATATATATACAGTCGCAGGGTTTTCCTGTAATTTTTTACGGGATCAGTTTTCTTAAGTTGCCAGTTTGCATTCCGTTTCGGCCATCTTCCTTTGTTTCTTTCTTTGGCTGAAAATTGGTGGAGAAGGGGTTATTTGCAAGAATGAAAAATAGAATTGTGGAGGGTGGTCTTTGTAAATTGTTGCTTCATGATGGTTCATCATGATTCTAGCTTCCTTTGACTTCATTAGTCCATGATGGCTTGACTTTTGTGATGAGAGTGATGGGTTTATGAGTGTGGACTTTGTTGTGATGATAATTTTTAATCATCACCTCTCTCTCTCTTATATTATTGCTTCTCACCCCCCCCCCCGACATTTACCACCCTTCTCATTCATCATGGGGCCGGCCACTTTGAGGGGAGAGGGGATTAATTCATTTTTCATGGTGGAAAAATATTCTTCTCATTGTTGGCTTGCAACAAAATTCCTAACTCTCTCCAAAAAGCTTTTTCCTTCACCTCCACTAAAAAGGGCAACTTCATACAACCCCATGAGACATGAGTTCTACAGATATCCTACAGCATTCTTGGACACGTCGACTCGCCAATTTCGTGCCCGAGTTGCATCGGTCCAGAGGTGGGAGCCCGTAAAAGAACCCGGGGATGTGGTGCCCTTCCGACGAGCAGATGAAGACCGGAGATTCCGCGGGGAGATCGGGACGACGACGAGAAGACCGAAGGACACGGATCACTCGATATATCTCTCTACCCCTTCTCTAGTTAGCTAGAAGTAGGTTAATGGCCCAATCCGGGTTTATAGTCCGCGGTAGCGCCGGTTTCTTGTTTTAAGAAAAGTTTTGATTCCGCATTTTGGCCTCGTTCTGACGACCGAGGTGCTGCCGTGGCCTAACATGGTATAAGAGATACGCCATTAACCTAGTCTAGCTTGCTCTAACGTGTTTGCAAGTTCGATCGAACGAATTTCCAAAAACCACATTTTCCATGCATCAATTTTTGTCGAATTTTTCTAGTCGTCAAAAAATTATTTGCTACATTGGAAAATTACGTGCAGGGTTTTTTTAGAATTCTGTGAAAATTTGGTCGGCTGATATTACTGTAGCGCGGCGGATCAGCGGCCATAACCATGTTTGGGCCGCGGATCCGCCGCCGTTTTGTGTCCAAACTGCACCAAATTTTTACAGTGAGCTTCTGACTTGGAATTGGGGTTTATGGTATATTTTGTTTGGGCCCAGATTTTTCTGAGTACTGGGTATTGTGCTTGGGGCCCACTTCGGGAAATTTAGTCGATCGAAAATTTTAAACATGTTAGTTCACAGTATTTACATTATATCTTTGACCGTGAATGTCATTTGATCGGTAAATCCTGTCTAACTGCTATAGCCCTTTTAGATGGATTTGCGAACGTGACATTCACGTTGATGTTCTGTGTTGTGCTGTGATGTCGCGGATTGGTCGTGGGGGATAGCCTGGATGCAATATTAGTACAGTTTGGGTATTTTTATGTACATTTGATATTGCGGGACGAGCGTCCGACATGTGGACTGCCGTCACTGCCTGTTTGTATATTGTTCTTTTGGGGCACGACCGGGCTGAGGTCGATGTACCCGATGTGTATATTTTACTTTCTGTACTAGGATTACCCCGCGGAGGGGTGCACGGATAGCCGGGTTCTAGAAGGCAACGGGCCCACATCTCATGGCATTGAGACGGAGGGGGCTTTACTCTAGAATTGGCGGGCTATTCGCCGCACCCGTAGGGGGTATAGGTTGACCCAGGAGGGGTGTCCAAGTTACCGGATTCCGTGAAGTGCTGGGTGGTCCATTCACGTTGCTGAAGGGGGCTGCCTCGTTTCAGGTTTTGGCGGGTAACTTGCCGCGCCCGTAGGGGTCTAGGATTTCATTGCACAGGCTATCCACACGACCAGGGAAACATCGGGTTTCAGTAGCGGCTCTATGAAACCCGGGGATCCCAGATATCTGTATTGTTCTGTGATGCTTATTACATTTCTGTGATGTTGCATTTTATCACGCCTTGAGCGAATATTATATATTGATATATATACTAGTAGATGTTGTATATGTTTTGCATCCGCGCTAGTCCAGTCCCCGCTCTATCGTTAGTTAAGTAACCTAACGGGTAATGACGGGACCCAGTGGCGAATGCGGATGGCATATACGTACATCATTATTTTCATTCTTTATTGGTGTGATCAATTGATGGGACTGCGTTGATTCGGATCAATGCAAGTTAAAACAAACCTGTTTGATATTGTTGGAACATTTTTCAAAAAGCTGTTATTGCAAGGACGTTCTCTTTTGTTTTGCACAGTGGTATTCGGTTATGAATATCCAGCACCTCAGTCGACGAGGAAAGGGCCGAGATCCCTTCACCGGGAGTGTCCCCTTGGACAGAAGTTTGCGTCAGGGCAATAACTTCACTATAGTCGTTTACTTTTGCTTTGCATCGTGGTATTCAGTTGGAATATCCTGCACCTCATTCTACGGAGAAAGAGCCGAGATCCCTTCACCGGGAGTGACCTCTTTAGCAAAGGTTTTCGTCACTATATTTTTATAAAAGGCTATGCAGTTCCTTCAACGATATCATGTTCATTACGTTAAAAGTTTTTCGCCAAAAACTAGACGTAGCCCTCAGTCATTTCTTACGGGTATTATTTAGTATTCGTGCTGTGTTTGTTGACTGTGTCAAGGCGTAGTGTACGGTAACTAAGTAGTGTTCGTTTGTGGCATATTAATGGGATTGGTTAGGACAGTCGTATGGCCTAGTTGACTGTGTCAAGGGCTCGTACGGGTGGGTTTAATGCAATCTAGGATAATGACGGGTTGAACTTGACTAGGACTCTTTGATTTGTTGACTGTGTCAAGGTCACTTGGGTCCTAAGGGCAAAAATCACATCGGGAATTTCTAAAGAAAATGAAACTTGCCAGGCATGCGCATACCTTCTGGAGTGTGATAGCGTGAGTGGATTCCGTAACGTTGTCATGCGATGATAGTTGGATCCATATTCCCACTGATGAGTTGGTTTACTCCTCGGGTGATCCCGACTAATTCTTCTTTCATGTTTGGAGGAGAATTTGACGGTACAGTGGGAGGTTTCCTGATTAGATAAATTAGTAACCATTCTGATCTAGGTTAGAGTGCACGCTGAGTGTTTCTTTTCTCTCTCTCTTTGGCAGCGACCATGACCCGACCCTTGACTATGACTCAGTAACCAAAATTAACCGAACTTTCTTAAACACCGGCTTTTGGATTGTCAGAGTTGCATACCTCATTGCCGCTCCTACTTTTACCCTTTTCTCCAGGACATCCCGTATTACTACGAACGTCGACTTCCATTGGATAAAACCATCGTATGGTTATATACGAACTCGAAGGAATTTATTCGAGGATGGTTTCTGGTTCTAGAGAAAACGAATAAGAACTATTCAGCTGTCTTTTCCTTTTACCTTCTCTCAGGTTGCAAGTGCCCCTTAGATTAGGGGATAGTACACCTATTACGCAAATTGGATAGTCTTCTTCCAAACCATAGGCAGGTGCCGACCGGTAGGGAATGAAGAAAACCAATTAGCCTAACGATGGTATACAGAAGGTATTATGTAAAGACAAATAAAGGGATTAGAAGGAGGGCAAAGTAAATTGCGACTGCTATTCACCACTGTTGGAGATAGTGCCCTCAGAGTCAATTATTGGATCGCAGGTACGTGATTGCAATGATTGCGGAGGACCTATACCGGTAGGACAGTCTTACTCGAGATGATAGTATGCTATCTGCTTTGCCTTTATCAGTCGTGTACATGTTCAGGTGACTGATTACATGTTACACTTTGATAGAGCCCTTAGGATCTTTCTTTAATACCGACAGTATGATGGCGATCATATACGTGAGAGTTGGGTAGTTTATATGCATATCCTTAATAGTGGTCCCTAGTCGTGGGAGTTTCGAGACAGGGCATCGATACTCCGGAGTAGACTAGTGTGTACAGTCGAGACCCCGACGAGGGGCAGTGGCCGGTCTCACAAGCCACTGGTGTCAGTTGGATCACCTAAGATGTATACAGGTGCTCATTAGGTTATGAGTACACCGGACAGGACTCACCGGGAATCTGCTAGTTGGTATTATACATATCGTCAGATAGCAGTTCCCTGGTGACATGTGTACAGGTTAGTTCATCGACCTGAGGTCGTCATTTGTCTCGTGTGAGTTCCCACTGTGCTTTGATTTCTACCCTACCACGGCTCAAAGGAGTCGTGCAAACAGGTAGATTTTGGGTACAGTCTCGAGCCACATGGAGGCACGTGAGCGGATCGGCAGGGGATTCGTCTCTCCCGGTATTGGGGGCGAGATCGTGCTGTGTCTAGGAGAGCCATTACACAAAGTCCATGGCCATGGCAGGAGATTTACTGGTAGGTACTCCAGTAATATCTCAGGGTGTTATTGGGCTACACTCCGACACGACTTATACTGCTTTTGGGGGTCTGACGTTACTAGCCCCCTAGGTAGATATGCGATACTCATAGACGAACGGACCGGACTGTATATACATTATCACTGTTAGGCTCAGTAGGGTTTCCGGATGAGTTCGCTCATCGGCCTCCCTTGAGGTCAGTCCATGGGCAGCCGTTACGCATTGCTAGTGCCGCTGATGGTTTGTGGTTAAACCCACTGCCAGGGTACTGACGAGTCATTAGAGTCCCCCACAGACAGTTTCCCAAGTTCGGGCGAAACGTTGTAGAGGTCGTATGGTTTTATGGCAGGGTTCGGAAAATGCACGTGGTTTTACGCACGTGTTATTTTTCGGGCAGATGATACTGGTCGGCTTTGGTTTAAGCCGGATCCGAGTATTATATTGAGTAGGTATAATATCTTTGTCTCAATTGCATTTGTATTCGGTCGTAATACAAATGCGGGTATATTTATACAGTTACGGGGTTATCCTGAAAGTCATTTCAGGATCACTTTTGGAAGTTGCCAGTTTCCAGTTTTCTATCAGCCGTCTTTTAACATTCGGTTAAAGACGGATTTATCTTTTCTTGGATGAGGGTGAGTCATGCTTCTAGAAGGTTCTAGAAATGGTGACTTGGCATGGTGAGTCATTAGTGTATTAATGGAGTCATTAATGCAATGGTGACTAGGTTAATGAATCACCATTTGCATTAATGAGGTTTTGTTTGCATGAAGGATATTTGTGGTTGATTTTTTCTCTTGTGGTCACTCTCCCCTCTCCTACACTCACCTCTCTCCATCTATATATGGCCGGCCCCTCCCCTCTCTCATTAGCTAGCTTGATTCATTTGTTAAAAAGATTATGATAGATTTTGGGGTGTATGGAATTTCACAGTTCATTTCATTCCATCACCCGATTCGAGTGGCAACTTCATTTACCGATCGTCCACGGATTTGGACGAAGTGAGACAAAGTCATCTACTCATTCTCTACATCATTCTTGGTCGTCTCTTTTAGCAAACTTTACGACCGAGTTGCCTCGAGTCAGAGGCGGGAGCCCGTTTAAAGAATCAGTGACGTGGTGCTACCTGGACGAGCAGATTGGAGATCGATGAGATCGGAGCAGCCGCAACGGAGCGTGGGATGATGGTTGAAGAACGAAGGACTCGGATCGTTCGGTATAACCTTTCTACACTCTTTACAGTTTGTTAGTTTAGCAATAATGGAAGATCCGGGTTAAAGTATACGATAGCGCAAGTTTAAAAGTTTTTGTTCCGCATTTGGCGTCTGTAGACGGCCGGGGCGCTACCTTAGACTTACAGTGGTATCAGAGCCTCACCATTTTGCTATACTAACTTGTGCTAACGCGTTTAAAACATCGATCGAACCGGAAATCAAAAAATGCAAACTCCAAGTTCACAGTTTCTGTCGATTTTTAAAGGGGTCCTAAAATTATTCTACATATCTCAGAAAACTGTGCAGGGTATTGTAAGAACACCGTACAAATTTGGGCACATGAATCGACAAGACTGCCGCGGAATCGCGGCCAAACCCATGGTTTGGCCGCGCATCCGCGGCCGTTCTGTGTGATCATGCCCCCAAACTTGCACAGTGTATTCTCCTCTGGAATTTGGGGTTTTTGGTACATATCTTTTGGGCCCAGATTTTGTTACTGTTCACCAGTTATTCGTAGGGCCCACTTCGTGATATTTAGTCGATCAAAATTTAAACACGTTAGTTTACAGTGCTTACATTATATCTCCGACCGGGAATGTCATTTGATCGGTAAACCGCGTCTGATTGCTATAGTTCTTTTAGACGGGTTTGCGAACGTGACATTCGCGTTGATGTTCTGTGTTGTGCTGTGAAGTTGCGGATTTGGCGTGGTGGATAGCAGTGTGCAATGGTAGTGCAGTTTGTGTTTATTTGTACATTTGATATTGCGGGGCGAGCGTCCAACATGTGGACTGCCATCACTGCCTGTTGTATAATATTCTTTTGGGGCACGACCAGGTTGCGGTCGATGTACCTGTTGTACTATTTTTCCATTTCTGTACTAGGTTTTACCCCGCGACGGAGTGCACGGATAGCCGGGTTCTGGGGGGCAACGGGTCCGCATCTCATGGCTTTGAGAGGCAGAGGGGCCCCACTCTAGAATTAGCAGACTATTCGCCGCACTCGTAGGGGGTACAGGTTGACCCAAGGAGGGGTGCTCAAGCTACCAGATTCCGTGAAGTGAAGGGTGGTCCATTCACTTTGCTGTAGGGGGCTGCCTCGCTTCAGGTTTTGGCGGCTAACTTGCCGCACCCGTAGGGGTCTAGGTTTCATTGCACAGGCTATCCACACGACAGGGGAACGTCGGGTTTCAGCAGCGGCTCTGTGAAACCCGGGGATCCCAGATTATCTGTATTGTTCTGTGATGCTTATTACTTTTCTGTAATGTTGCATATTATCACGCCTGGAGTGATTATTGTATATTGGTTTATATACTATTAGATGTTGTATATGTTTTACACCCGCGCTAGTCCAGTCCCCGCTCTGTCGTTAGTTAAGTAACCTAACGGGTGATGACGGGACCCAGTGACGAATGCGGATGGCATATACGTACATTTTATTTTCGTTCTTTTCTGGTGTGATCGATTGATGGGACTGCGTTGATTCTGATCAATGCAAAGTAAAACAAACCTGTTTGCAGTTGTTGGAACAAATTTAAAAGGTGTTATTGCAAAGACGTTTCCTTTTGTTTTGCATAGCGGTATTCAGTGGAATATCCTGCACCTCATTCGATGGGGCAAGGGCCGATATCCCTTCACCGGGACTGACCCCTTGGGCAGAAGTTTGCGTCAGGGTAATAACTTCACTATAGTCGATTATAAGTTGCTTTGCATAGCGGTATTCAGTGGAATATCCTGCACCTCATTCCACGAGGAAAGAGCCGATATCCCTTTACCGGGAGTGACCTCTTTAGCAAAAGGTTTTCGCCACTATATTTAAAAAAGCTATCAGGTTCCTTCAGCGATATCAAGTTCACTACGTTAAAGGTTTTTCGCCAAAAACCAGCCGTAGCCCTCCGTCACTTCTTTTGGGTATTCAGTAGTATTCAAGCTATGCATTTTAGCCAAAGTTAAGGCATAGTGTTTGGTAGCTGCTGGGTATTCATTTGTTGCATAGATAGATGAGTTAGTTTGGGACAGTCATTCTGCCGATTGGCCAAAGTCAGGGGCATGTGCGGGTGGGTTCAAATTGACAAGATAGTGACGGGTAGAACTTGGCATGTGACTTATGACATTTTGACCAAAGCCAAGGTTATAAGAGCATGGGGCAAAAATCTTATCGGGAGTTTCTAAAGAAACTGAAACTTGCCAAGTATGCGCATACCTTCTGGAGTATGAGTAACGTGGATGCATTCCATCACGTTATCATGCGATGAGAGTTGGATCCCGATTCCCACTGATGAGTTGGTTTACTCTTCGGGTGATCCCGATTGATTCTTCTTTCAGGTTTGGAGGAGAATTTGACAAGACAGTGGGAGGTTTCCAGATTAGATAAAGTGATAACCATTCTGATCTAGGTTAGAGTGCACGCAAAGTGTTTCTTTTCTCTCTCTCTTTGGCAGCGACCTTTGACCGACCCTAGACTATGACTCAGTGACCAGGTTGACAGAACCTTCTTAAAATACTGGCTTTTGGATTGTCTGAGTTGCATAAGTCATTGCCACTCCTTCTTTTACCCTTTGAATTTCTCAGAACACCCGTATTACTACGGATATCCACTTCCATTGGATAGATCCATCGTATGGTTATATACGAACTCGAAGGGACTTCTTCGAGGATGGATCCAGGTTCAGGAGAAATAGAATTGGTTTATTCAGTTGTCTTTTATTATCACCTTCTCTCAGGTTGCGAGAGCTCCTTGGTTTAGGAGAGTACACCTATTACGCTTATTGGATAGTCTTATTCCAAACCATAGGCAGGTGCCGAAAGGTAGGGAATGAAGAAAACCAATTAGCCTAAGTAGAGTGTGCAGAAGGTAATATGTAAAGACAAAATAAAGGGATTAGAAAGTGGGCAAAGTAAATTGCGACTGATATCATTCACGACCAAAACCGCGTACTTCATCGCCACTCCTATTTCACCTTTAAAGGAATAAGGTATTATTCAGTTGTCTTTTATCATCACCTTCTCTCAAGATATGAGTACTCCTTGGTTTAGGAGGGTACACCTATTATGCTTACTGGATAGTCTTCTTCCAAACCATAGGCCGGTGCCGAACGGTAGGGAAGGAAGAAAACCATTTAGCCTAACGATGGTGTGCAGAAGGTAACGACTAAAGACAAATAAAGGGACTTGGAGAGATGGCAGTGAAATATACGGTTAAAGTCATGAATTGGATTATGGAAAGGGCATTGCTATGAATACCAGGGTACCCCTACGAAACATTTTCATGTTTCAGTGCATTGTTAAAAGAAAACTGTTTTCCCGATTAGATACTTACTCCAAGGGTATATATTTACCAGGTTTCATTCTCATATCTGTATGGTTTTACAGATGATGAGTGGGAGTAAGATATTGGGAATTAGGTGATCATCCTCATTATATCGGAATTCGTTGTAATTGGTGATATTTGAGGAAATCGCCAGGGTACAGTTTTTAACCTACGACGCACAGGTTTTGAGTTGCTTAAACTCAGCGGACTTATACAGAGTTTTGTATGTTGTCCAGTGTCCATCAGGACAAAGGGGTAGGTCCTCGTACTATGTTCTGTTTACTTATGACTTCTCTAGTATTTAGACGAGTGTTTCGTAGAAATACAAGGTCTAAGTTTTGAGAAGTTGTGGGTATAAGAATAAATTAGAGAACCAGGTGTCACAAGTATCGGGATTCTTCAAAAAGATCGAAGATGTAGATTCTTGTGATTGGTATTCAGATGATAGTAATGGTTTTGAGAAACTTGTTTCTCTTTCTGGTTACTCATAATTGGATGGATTCCTAAGTTGAGTAATGCTGATTAGCCTCTTTCCATTAAGTTGATATGCACTGAAGACAGCTGCATGATTTGAATATGGTTCCAATTAAATAAGTGCCAAAGTTTCTATATTGGATATAGAATAGTTCGTACCTTAAAAGATGTTAAGGTACGGGGAGTTGTCCAGCTTATGCTTAAAACCAGACTCTGGATAACTCAGGGCACGTTTCTGTAATAGCTGTTTGTGGGTTGACCCTGGCTATGACGAGGGTTGATATTCTACCATTAAGAAGATCAATAGTGATATTGTTCTTGACTCGCCACAGTTTTAGTAAAATGGATTTTTTCAGAAAACAGTAGTGGGAGTATGGTAGAACTGGAAGTGATTCCAGAACCGCGAACGATTACGGAAAATTTAATAGGACCTATATATTCAATCAGGTTTGACATTCCATTAGCCACTCCGCAGATATGGTGGGTAACCTCAGACACCCGAGAGGTACTCCGGTAGCCTCAAGGACGGTGACAGGGAGGTTCTTATCTACCCAGACTTGACACTACTGTTGTTCCAGGCTATGAGACCCGGTAGGAGGGTTGTCGTAGTCAGTAGGAGCAGCAGAAGCATAGTGGGCAAGTAGCTTATGTCTATTTATAGACTTGAGCAGTTATAGCGGAGATAGATCATCTAATTTTGATGTGACAGTCATGGGTTTGACTTCAATCAGAATAGGGGATGGATCTGTTAAGAAGGTAGTAGGGTGTGATGTCATGGTATCTGTATGACATACACAGAGTAGGAAGTAAAATTCCTATACTACGATCGGTTGTACTGTGGTCGTCACACAGTTGTTTCTCCAGACAGGATATGGATATAATATTTGACATTCTGGTTTCTAGATCTATGGTTTTAGATCTGGATTTGTGTAGTTTCCCAATGTGGGTACTTTGACAGTATTCTAATGGTTTTTAGAATAGATGACTCCTAGCATGGTGGTGTACCTGCAGGTGATGGAGTCACCCTCTCTAAAGATGTCTTACAGACTAAAGGGGAGAGGGATGTGCATGATCGGCAGATCATTTGCTTAGGCAATTGAGTCAATCATGAGATGTCAAGTACCACACCAGATGTTGTTTTTGCACTAGATGCAATAAGTTTGTATTAATCCAATCTTGGAGAAACATAAGGAAGCAGTTTTAGAACATAAGTACATGTTCTACGGATTTGATGACGGCAGCCTCCTTCGGGAGACGATTATCATACCTAGCTTCAAAGGTGACATGGTTGACAGAGTGATTGTCAGAGTTACAGTTTTCCCTCTGACGAGGGACAGTATTATGGACAGGTGGTCTAAGAGGATACTGTGGGTGGCATGGTGCCGGATACTGATTAGGTTCAGTGATTGATACAGTCTAAGAAGTTTGGATTTGGAGTTCATTTATGAACTAGGTCCCATCAGATGTCCAGACATATTCTAAGACAGGTATTACTCAATTCGGGAGATGGATTTCTCCGCGAACTTGATATTAAGAGAGATATAGAAAGAAACATCTAGGCGGATCCACTCACTGGAGCTATTTCTCGAACACAATAGTTTTACAAACGGGCTTTGTGAAACTGATTAGTAGAGGAGTTGGATGTTCGGTTTCACACGGGCTGTGAGTAGTCGACATCGCAATAATTAGCCTTAAGTGCAAATGGGAGATTGTTGGAGATAGTGCCCTCAGAGTCAATTATTGGATCGCAGGTACGTGATTGCAATGATTGCGGAGGACCTATACCGGTAGGACAGTCTTACTCGAGATGATAGTATGCTATCTTGTTTGCCTTTATCAGTCGTGTACATGTTCAGGTGACTGATTACATGTTACACTTTGATAGAGCCCTTAGGATCTTGCTTTACTACCAACAGTATGATGGCGATCATATACGTGAGAGTTGGGTAGTTTATATGCATATCCTTAATAGTGGTCCCTAGTCGTGGGAGTTTCGAGACAGGGCATCGATACTCCGGAGTAGACTAGTGTGTACAGTCGAGACCCCGACGAGGGGCGGTGGCCGGTCTCACAAGCCACTGGTGTCAGTTGGATCACCTAAGATGTATACAGGTGCTCATTAGGTTATGAGTACACCGGACAGGACTCGCCGGGAATCTGCTAGTTGGTATTATACATATCGTCAGATAGCAGTTCCCTGGTGACATGTGTACAGGTTAGTTCATCGACCTGAGGTCGTCATTTGTCTCGTGTGAGTTCCCACTGTGCTTTGATTTCTACCCTACCACGGCTCAAAGGAGTCGTGCAAACAGGTAGTTTTTGGGTACAGTCCCGAGCCACATGGAGGCACGTGAGCGGATCGGCAGGGGATTCGTCTCTCCCGGTATTGGGGGCGAGATCGTGCTGTGTCTAGGAGAGCCATTACACAAAGTCCATGACCATGGCAGGAGATTTACTGGTAGGTACTCCAGTAGTATCTCAGGGTGTTATTGGGCTACACTCCGACACGACTTATACTGCTTTTGGGGGTCTGACGTTACTAGCCCCCTAGGTAGATATGTGATACTCATAGACGAACGGACCGGACTGTATATACATTGTCACTGTTAGGCTTAGTAGGGTTTCCGGATGAGTTCGCTCATCGGCCTCCCTTGAGGTCAGTCCATGGGCAGCCGTTACACATTGCTAGTGCCGCTGACGGTTTGTGGTTAAACCCACTGCCAGGGTACTGACGAGTCATTAGAGTCCCCTATAGACAGTCTCCCAAGTTCGGGCGAAACATTGTAGAGGCCGTATGGTTTTATGGCAGGGTTCGGAAAATGCACGTGCGTTTACGCACGTGTTATTTTTCGGGCAGATGATACTGGTCGGCTTTGGTTTAAGCCGGATCCGAGTATTATATTGAGTAGGTATAATATCTTTGTCTCAGTTGCATTTGTATTCGGTCGTAATACAAATGCGGGTATATTTATACAGTTACGGGGTTATCCTGAAAGTCATTTCAGGATCACTTTTGGAAGTTGCCAGTTTCCAGTTTTCTATCAGCCGTCTTTTAACATTCGGTTAAAGACGGATTTATCTTTTCTTGGATGAGGGTGAGTCATGCTTCTAGAAGGTTCTAGAAATGGTGACTTGGCATGGTGAGTCATTAGTGTATTAATGGAGTCATTAATGCAATGGTGACTAGGTTAATGAATCACCATTTGCATTAATGAGGTTTTGTTTGCATGAAGGATATTTGTGGTTGATTTTTTCTCTTGTGGTCACTCTCCCCTCTCCTACACTCACCTCCCTCCATCTATATATGGCCGGCCCCTCCCCTCTCTCATTAGCTAGCTTGATTCATTTGTTAAAAAGATTATGATAGATTTTGGGGTGTATGGAATTTCACAGTTCATTTCATTCCATCACCCGATTCGAGTGGCAACTTCATTTACCGATCGTCCACGGATTTGGACGAAGTGAGACAAAGTCATCTACTCATTATCTACATCATTCTTGGTCGTCTCTTTTAGCAAACTTGACGACTGAGTTGCCTCGAGTCAGAGGCGGGAGCCCGTTTAAAGAATCAGTGACGTGGTGCCACCTGGACGAGCAGATTGGAGATCGATGAGATCGGAGCAGCCGCAACGGAGCGTGGGATGATGGTTGAAGAACGAAGGACTCGGATCGTTCGGTATAACCTTTCTACACTCTTTACAGTTTGTTAGTTTAGCAATAATGGAAGATCCGGGTTAAAGTATACGATAGCGCCAGTTTAAAAGTTTTTGTTCCGCATTTGGCGTCTGTAGACGGCCGGGGCGCTACCGTAGACTTACAACCACCAAACCAAGTATTTTATTACCACTCCCATTTCACCTTTGTATTTCTCCAGGACACTCTGTATCACTACGAAGATCCACAGTTATTTTGGATATTCCATCGTATGGTTATACACGAACTCGAAAGGAACTTGTTCCAGTTCGGGAATGGATTCTGGTTCAGGAGAAATAGGAATAACGTTTCTTCGGTTGTCTTTTATCTTCACCTTCTCTCGCATTGCGAGTGCTCCTAGGATTAGGACAGTACACCCATTATGCTTATTGGATAGTCTTCTTCCAAACCATAGGCTGGTGCCGAACGGTAGGGAAGGAAGAAAACCATTTGGCCTAAAGGGGTGTGCAGAAGGTAATGACTAAAGACATATGAAGGGATGTGGAGAGATGGCATAGAAATATACGGTTACAGTTGTGAATCAGGATAATGGAAGAGGTATTACTAGGAATACCAGGATACCCCTACGAAACATTTTAATGTTTCAGTTTCACTGTGTACTGTTAAAAGAAAACTGATTTCCCAATTAGACACATGCTCCATGGTATGTATTTACCAGGTATGATTCTCACATCTGAATGGTTTTACAGATGATGAGTGGGAGTAAGTTATTGGGAATTAGGTGATTGTCCTCATTATATCGGAATTCGTTGTAATTGGTGATATTTGAGGAAACCACCTGGGTAGTTTGCCGGACGGCAAATATTTGGTTTTGAATATCCGTTGTTATGCACCAATTTCAAATTGATACATCTGTACATCTATTTTTATAGAGTGAGATATACCTTTTTGAAATTATTTCATGACATTTACCTATATCTGTGGATGGTTAGGTAAAGAGCATTAAACAGCGGTGTAATTCTTCTTAACCATAGGTACAGTTTTCAACCTACGACATACAGGGAATAAGTTATTAGACTCAAGGGACTTATGCAGAGTATTGCATGTTGTCCAGTGTCCATTAGGACAGAGGGGTTGGTCCCCGTACTATATTCTGTTTACTTATGACTTCTCTAGTTTATAGACATGTGTTTCGTAGAAATACAAAGTCTATGTTTTGAGAAGTTGTAGGTATATGAATAAAGTAGAGAACCAGGGATTACAAGTATCGGGATTCTTCAAGATGATCGAAGATGTAGATACTTGTGTATGGTATTCAGTTAATAGTGATGAATTTGAGAAACTTGTTTCTCTTTCAGGTTACTCATAAATGGAAGCACTCCTAAGTTGGGTAACGCCGATCGGCCTCCTTCCATTTAGTTGACATGCACTGGAGACAGCTGCATGATTTGAATCTGGTTCCAATTAAATCAGTGCCTCTGTTTCTATATTGGATATAGAACAGTTCATATCTTGACGATGTTAAGGTACGGGGAGTTGTCCAGCTTATGCTTGAAACCAGACTCTGGATAACTCAAGGCACGTTTCTGTAATGGTTGTTTGTAGGTTGACCCGGGCTATGACGAGGGTTGACTTTCTACCATCTGGAAGATCAATAGTGATATTATTCTTGACTCGCCACAGTTTTAATAAAAATGGATTTTTTCAGAAAACAGTAGTGGGAGTATGGTAGAACTGGAAGTGATTCCAGAACCGCAAACGATTACTGAAAATTTAATAGGACCTAAAGATTCAATCTGGTTTGACATTCCATTGGCCACTCCGCAGATATGGTGGGTAACCTCAGGCACCCGAGAGGTACTCCGGTAGCCTCAAGGACGGTGACAGGGAGGTTCTTGTTTACCCAGACATGCCATTACTGTTGTTCAAGGCTATGAGACCCGGCAGGAGGATGAGTATAGCGTCGTTCTGAACTGGCTTTAGAAGTGCACGTGTATATGACTCTGCCAGAGGGTTGTCGTAATCAGTGGGAGCAGCGGAAGCATAGTGGACAAGTGGCTTATGTCTATTTATAGACTAAAGCAAGAATAGCGGAGATAGAGCATCTATTTCTGATGTGACAGTCATAGGTTTGACTTCATCAGAATAGGAAATGGATCTGTTAAGAAGGTAGTAGGGTGTGATGTCCTGGTATTCGGATGACACACACAGAGTAGGAAATGAGATTCCTATACTACGATCGGTTATTCTTTGGTTGTCACACAGTGGTTTCTCCACATAGGATATAAATATTATATCAGACATTCTGATTACTAGATCTATGGTTTTAGATCTAGATTTGGGTGGTTTCCCAATCTGGGTACTTAGACAGCATTCTAAAGGTATTTAGAATGGACGACTCCTGGCACGGTAGTGTACCTGCAGGTGATGGAGTCACCCTCTCTAAAGGAATCTTACAGACTAAAGGGGAGGGGGATGTGCATGATTGGCAGATCACTTGCTTAGGCAATTGAGTCAATCATGAGATGTCAAGTACCACACCAGATGTTGTCTTTGAAGTAGGTGCAATAAGTTGATATTGATCCAATCCTGGAGAAACATTCGGAAGCAGTTTTAGAATATAAGTGGATGTTCTAGGGACATGATAACGACAGCCTCATTCGGGAGACAGTTATCATTCCAGGCATCCAAGGTGACATGAATGACAGAGAGGTTGTCAGAGTTATAGTTTTTCCCTCTGACGAGGGGCAGTATTTTGGACAGGTGGTCCAAGGGGATACTGAGGGAGGCATAGCGCAGGATACTGATTGGTTTCAGTTGAAGATACAGTCTAAGAAGTTTGGATTTGGAGTTCATTTATGAACTAGGTCCCATCAGATATCCAGAGATATTCTAAGACAGGTATTGCTCATTTCGGGAGATGGCTTTCTCCGCGAACTTGAGATAAAGAGAGACATAGAAAGAAACATTAGGGCGGATCCACTCACTGAGGCTATTTCTCGAACGCAATAGTTTCACAACCGAGCTTTGTGAGACTGACTAATAGAGTAGTTGGGTGTTCGGTATCACACGGGCTATGAGTATGCGACATCGCAATAATTAGTCTTGAGTGCCAGTGGGAGATTGTTGGAGATAGTGCCCTCAGAGTCAATTATTGGAGCACAGGCACGTGATTGCAATGATTGAGAGAGGACCTATACCGTTAGAACAGTCTTACTCAAGATGATAGTATGCTATCTGGTTTACCTTTATCATTGTGTACTGCTTTAGGTGACCTTACAGGTCACTATTGCACGTTGATAGAGCCCCTAGGATTCTTGCTTGACTTCCAGCAGTATGAGGGCGATCATATACGTGGGAGCTGGTAGTCTATAAGCACATCCTTAAAAGGTCCCTAGTCGTGGGAGTTTCGAGACAGGGCATCGATACTCCAGAGTAGACTAGTGTATACAGTCGAGACCCCGACGAGGGGCGGTGGCCGGTCTCACAAGCCACTAGTGTCAGTTGGTTCACCTAAGATGTATACAGGTGCTCATTGGGTTATGAGTACACCGGACAGGACTCGCCGGGAACATGCTGGTTGGTCTTATACCTGACGTCAGATAGCAGTTCCCAGGTGACATGTGTACAGGTTAGTTCATCGACATGAGATCGTCATTTGTCTCGTGTGAGTTCTTACTGTACTTTGATTACTACCCTACCACGCTCAAAGGAGACGTGCAAACAGGTTTTAGTTGGGTACAGTCCCGAGCCACATGGAGGCAGTGAGCGGATCTTCAGGGGTTCGTCTCTCCCGGTATTGGGGGTGAGGTCGCGCTGTGTCTATGAGAGCCCTTACACGAAGTCCTTGGCCAAGGCAGGAGATTTACTAGTAGGTATTCCAGTAGTATCTCAGGGTGTTCTGGGCTACACTCCGACACGGCTTGTACCGCTTTTGGGGGTCTAACTTTTACCGACCCCTTAGGCCCGCCATGCGATGCTCATAGATGAACGGACCGGACTGTACGGATATTGTCACTGACAGGCTCAGTAGGGTGTCAGGATGAGTTCGCTCATCGACGTCCCTTTTGGTCAATACCTGGTAGCCCGTTACGTATGGCTAATACCTCTGACGTGCTTGTGGTTAAATCCACAGCCAAAGTGTTGACGAGTCTTTAGAGTCCCCCACAGACCGTTTCTCAAGTTTCGGGCGAAACGCTGTAGAGGCCGTATGGAGATATGGCAGGGTTCGATCATATACGTGCGGTATTGCACGGATCATGATCGGACGGATAATACTAGCGGGCTTTGGTTTAAGCCGGATCCTAGTATTGTACAGTGTAGATTTTGTCTCATTGCATTTGTATTCGGTCGGAATACAAATGCGGGTATGTATATACAGTCGCGAGGTTTTCCTGTAATTTATTACGGGATCAGTTTTCTGAAGTTGCCAGTTTGCATTCCGTTTCGGCCATCTTCCTTTGTTTCTTTCTTTGGCTGAAAATTGGTGGAGAAGGGGTTATTTGCAAGCATGCAAAATAGCATTGTGGAGGGTGGTCTTTGTAAATTGTTGCTTCATGATGGTTCATCATGATTCTAGCTTCCTTTGACTTCATTAGTTCATGATGGCTTGACTTTTGTGATGAGAGTGATGGGTTTATGAGTGTGGACTTTGTTGTGATGATAATTTTTAATCATCACCTCTCTCTCTCTTGTATTATTGCTTCTCACCCCCCCTTGACATTTACCACCTTTCTCATTCATCATGGGGCCGGCCACTTTGAGGGGAGAGGGGATTCATTCATTTTTCATGGTGGAAAAATATTCTTCTCATTCTTGGCTTGCAACAAAATTCCTAACTCTCTCCAAAAAGCTTTTTCCTTCACCTCCACTATAAAGGGCAACTTCATACAACCCCATGAGACATGAGTTCTACAGATATCCTACAGCATTCTTGGACACGTCGACTCGCTAACTTCGTGCCCGAGTTGCCTCAGTCCAGAGTTGGGAGCCCGTAAAAGAACCCGGCGATGTGGTGCCCTTCCGACGAGCAGATGAAGACCGGAGATTCCGCGGGGAGATCGGGACGACGATGAGAAGACCGAAGGACACGGATCACTCGGTATATCTCTCTACCCCTTCTCTAGTTAGCTAGGAGTAGGTTAATGGCCCGATCCGGGTTTATAGTCCGCGGTAGCGCCGGTTTCTTGTTTAAAGAAAAGTTTTGATTCCGCATTTTGGCATCGTTTTGACGGCCGGGGCGCTGCCGGGGCCTAACAAGAGCGAGGGTTTATGTTCGCTTGGTGGGTTTGATGTCTTGCTTATTTCATTACTATTTGTGTTGATCTTCGCCGTTGGGCGTCATATACATATATTATGACTTGCATGGTTGTGATTCCGCCGATTGGCGAAGTGCTAGCTCTCGCTTGGGGATGCCTTTTATATTATCATGTGTATGTGGTTTTGGATCAAAATATACAAAGGAGATGCTGCCCAAATTTTTAAAAGACGAAACATGTTTTTCAACTAATAAACTCACTTGCATTTTGCATGTTCCATTATCTATGCATTTAAGAAAACCTTTGATTTCATTAAACTTTGTTTCAAAACTTCACCTCTTTTATTTTCTTAAAAAGGTTTAGATTTCTAGGCTTCGGCTTACTTGAATTACGTTACGCCTTTAGACGTTGCGTGATTTAAGTGCCGGTCATGAACTAAATTTCGGGTCATGACAAAGTTGGTATCAGAGTGCTAGGTTTAACCTTAGTTCAAGTCTATGTTTGACTATGCGGAGTTTAGGGTGTATAAATATATATATATATATTGGAACCTAAGCTTGACCTTACGAAACTTAGACTTGAACAGGGGGTATTAGACCTGAACTTTCATTACATAGGCTGACCCTGATTGATAAAGTATCTTGAGTAGAGTGACGTACCGTACGTATGTTCCGCGACATATTTACGATACGATACTCCACTTAAGAAACCTTAGGATGTACATATTTTGAGATCTGTGATTCTCTTCATTCCCTTGATCATACATCCATTTGAGATCCTTGATCCTATTCGTTTCCATGATCATACTCTCATTGATTCCGTTCCTCCTTATGATCATGTATCCATTTTGGGATCTGTTGATTCTTTTCATTCCTTTGATCTATCTTTATCGATACATGTTTGAGGTTCCTGTTACCATGTTTGAGCACAGATTGAGCTGCTGCTGGTGATGCAGTCAGGGCGAGCTCGTCATGGACGAGGACCGACCATCATGTTTTCTAGTGACATGGGAACGTATCGATTTAGTGTTTGTGTTGTGACTTCTTGTTTGAGGAGAGTGTTCGGTTTTGCACCGGATGATCGGGCCGCTGATAGAGGCAGCCAATTGAGAGAGGACTATGGATGTACAACCTACCTCATAGTTTGTGATGCCGTCTACCATGTAGACAGATGGCCCAGCTGTTGCTGAGATTGATAGGATGTCGCATCCATACTTTATGAGCTGAGATCGCTGGAGCTTTCAGGCAGAGATGCGGCAGAAGATAGCTAGTCTATCTCGAGTTGAGTTAAGCGACTGAGATGATTCGTCTGATTGACGCACCGACGCAGGCCCAGTTGAGTTAAAGATTTCCAGTGTGGAGAATCTTACTCAGATCTAGATTGATCGATCCAGAGATGACGTTGTTCGTTGGATGATCAGATAAGAGATCAGTAAGTTGACCAGCTTCAGATGGAGGACCTTACCCAGATGCGTTATGAGTTGATCGAGAGCGGATGAATAAAGTATATTTCTCCGATAGTTGGGACGATTTCCCGAGGACGTGTTCGGCTAGATATCTTCTACAGAGTGATGAAGATACCGCGTTCGTAATTTAGAGTCCGTGTGAGAGACTCCGGATTGACTGTAGCCGAGAACAATTGCAGTACACAGATAGCCTGAAGTGACATCGATGTGGACGATAATAAGGACGAGTGGAACAAGAGGTTCGTGCGGGATGTTAACGAGCTGTTATTACTCCCCGTTGAGACTAGAGATCGGATATGTATACAGAGGCGTTGGGATACGGCCAGTTCCCGAGCAAATGCTGTGCTTAGAAGGCAGATGTCCAGAAAGCGAGAAAAGATTATGCAAGAGTACCAGCCTCCGTATAGTTCGGCATAGACGAGATCGGAAGAGACCTTGAGCAGGTTCCTTCCAGGACACCGCTGCGATAAGATTTGCACCGAGGATCAGTTGTGTCACGTGTATTCAGAGGGCTAGAGGCCGACGCCGGTGACATGCTGCTTTACGAGTGGTCATGCAAATTGGCCGAGAGATGACCAGAAGAGTGCCAAAGCGAAATCATTTCCGTTAGTACACCGGACCGGGCCGACGAACCGATAGATTGCGAGATTGGTAATCCACAGAGAAATGAGGACCCAGAGACAGAAGACGCCAGACCGTAAGCAGGAGGCAAGCGGATGTTCTTGCTCTGCCAGTTTTGGGCGCACCGACATATTTCCAACATTGAAGGAGGTGTACCTCAATGTCATTTGTTGCGATTTGCGTTTGTGATCTGAGTATCACACTTATATCGCTTGGATTTGAGTTCTGATGACTGAATTTCATGATATTGTTTTCGTGCACCATGGTTGTACCTACTGGGTATTTACATTTTTGTGCATAATTATTGCACTTGAGATATGCTTTATACACCGTTGTGTTGGATTATGATTTGTGCATATCTATTGCACTTGATATCGGTTTGTGCCTTGACTGTATGTGTTTATGATTTCGTGGATTTCAAACGGTTGATTTGATTTTGTGCAGGTGGTACGCACTCGATTTGATTTTTGCACTCGGTATAGCTCGCATAAGCTTGCAGTACATTGATACGTGTTTTGTGCACACAGTACACACGTTTATGATTTTTATACATCTTGGTACACTCGGTATTGCTTTTTATACGCATTTGAATTATTGATGAGTTTTCATGCATTTGTTGCATTAGATTTGTATTTTGTGCACTAGATGCACCGGATTTGTATTTCGTGCATTGGTTGCACTAGATTGTATTCTGTACATTGGTTGCACCCGATTTATGTCCTTGAGCATTGGTTTTACCAGATTCATGTTTTTGTGCGCGTTTGCACTTGATGTTCATTTTCGTGCATGCTACTGCACTAGATGTTTTATACGGACCTGACGCGCTTGGGTTGGATTTTTGCGCATATTAGGCGTTTGGTATTGGATTTTATTCGTCCATGTTGAATGCACTTTGTATGGTGTTTTTCGTCACCCCATTGAGATGAGAATGCGCGCGCTGGTCAGGCGCAGTACAGATTCCCCCTGCCTAGGATAGGCTGGGGTTTATTGATTGTGGGGATCCGAATCTCCGGCAGCCGCGGACTAAGCTGCCGTTAATTACCTCTCGTCTTTGGAGCGAGGGAACCTCTGATTGACGGGTCAAACAGGTCATGCGAACTCAATGCGATGTGCTGGTGTGTGTTTTTTTTGTTTTGTTCCATTTGTTAAAAAAGGATATATATATTTATCTATTAAAAAACAAAAATAAAAAAGTAGATAAATATTTAGAGAAAAGTTTTTTTATTTATAATTTTAAAATATTATTTATAATTTTAAAATATTATTTATAATTTATTTAATATTTATTTATTTTTTTTAAATAAAAAAGATTAAAATAAAAAAAAGAAGGAAGAAAGAAGAGAAGAAAAGAAAAGAAAAATTAAAATAAAAAAATAGGGGTGGGGGTACCTAGGCTCCCATTAAATGGGAGCCTTCCCTCACATGCTAGCATGTGGCCCCATGCGAGGGTCACAAGCTAGCATGTGATCCCCTCACATGCATGTGAAGGTCACATGCTAGCATGTGACCCCTCACATGCTAGCATGTGAGAGGGCCAAAAGAGCTCTCATTAAATGGAAGCCCTTCCCCTCATGTGCTAGCATGTGATGGGGGCAAAAATGGCTCCAAAAAATGATTTTTTTTAAATTTTTTTGCATGGAGTTCAACTCCAGAAGAATATTTTTTGTGGAGTTAAACACCAAAAGAATTTTAAATATGGAGTTCAACTCCAAAAAGATTTTAAATGGAGTTTAACTCCAAAAAGATTTTTATTGTGGAATTAAACTTCAAAAAGAATTTTAAATGGAGTGCAACTCCACAAAGATTTTTATTGTGGAGTTAAACTCCAAAAAGAGTTTTAAATGGAGTTCAACTCCAAAAAAAAAGAATTTTAAATGGAGTTTAATTCTGAAAAGATTTTTATTACAGAATTAAACTCCAAAAGAATTTTAAATGAAGTTCAACTCCAAAAAGATTTAATGTAGAGTTAAACTTCCCAAAAAGAGTTTTAAATGGAGTTTAACTCTGAAAATATTTCTATTGCGGAGTTAAACTCCAAAAGAATTTTATTTGTGGAGTTAAACTCCGAAAGAATTTAAATGGAGTTAAACTCCGAAAGAATTTTTATTGTGGAGTAGAACTCCAAAAGAATTTTAAATGTGGAGTTAAATTCCAAAAGAATTTTATTGTGGAGTTAAACTCTAAAAAGATTTAATGTGGTGTGGAGTTAAACTCCACTAAATGGGGAGCCTTCCCCTCACGTGAGAAGGAGGGAAAGCTCCCACTAAGTGGGAGCTCCCCTCTCCTTCACGGGAGAGGAAGCAAGAGCTCCAAAAAGAATTTTTTTTTCTGTGATGGAGTTAAACTCCAAAAAATATTATTTGGAGTTAAACTCCCAAAACAATTTTATTCAGAGTTAACTCCACAAAAATAGTTTTTATCATAGAGTCAAACTCCAAAATAATTTTATTTGTGGAGTTAAACTTCAAAAGATTTTCTCCTTTCTCTTTTGAGAAGAAACCCAAAATGGGTTCTCTTGAAACTCCAAGATCTAGATCTTGGATGATAAAAAAAGAGACCCTTTTTCTTCTCTTGATGGAGTCTTGGGAGGTGGGTTTATGGTAAAACTTTATTTAGTTTTAAAAAAAAGAAAAAAGAGAGCTAAGCTCTCGATTTATTTGGAAAATGAAAAGGAAGAGAAAGAACTTGAATAAGAGAGAATGGGGGCACAAACCCTAGTTTTTTGGGGAGAATGAAAATTGTATTCTTTATTCATCATCATGTTGCCTTATATAGGCTTACACATTTACATATAGCCCCTTGGGCTTTATAAAATGGCATTTTGCCCATCTCATGCCTCATGTGCTCATTTCTTTTGCACATAAGCCATGGGCTTTACAAAAATTTGGTGTTATGCCCATTTTGTTTACATTCATGCATAAGAAATTACATCAAATTTATTTATTACATGATTTTTATTTTGGCATGGGGGAGGCTGGCCGCTTCATGTTCGGGCTCAACTCGGGCATGAGCCCACTTGATCTGGTCTTGGGCCCACCTGGCTTAGGATTAACCTTGACTTTGACTTGGTCAACCGGGGTGCAATTTTTGACCCCAACACACTCGACTTAGATTTTATTCGTGCATGTCGGATGCACTTGATTTAGATTTCATTCGTGCATGACGGATGCACTTGATTGGATTTTCGCGCATATTGGGCACGTTATATGAGATGTGATTTTGTGCACACCGGATGCACTCGATTTTCATTCGTGCATATTGGTTGCACTGGATTGAGATTTCCGTGCACTATAGATGCACTAGTTGTTGTTGTCGTGCACACCCGTTGCACTGGACAGATATTTTCGTGCACACCCGTTGCACTTAGTTTTGCTTTTGTGCATATCGTAGCACTTGTATTTGGACTTGATTTCCGTGTGCACCAAACGCACGTGATTATTGGATACGCCTTTTGAGGCTGATTTTGCTTTTGAGCACTTTGTTTCCATGATCGACACTATATTATGTAATAGCCGAACATGACTGATCTGAGGACAGTACCTGAGTACTTTCTATTCATAAAAAGTTTACCAAGAGATTTTCGAAAAAGAGCTATAGTTTCGCTATTTCCTATGCGTCCGCGAGCGACACGAACGTTTACAAGGAAAACTTTTGGTATATTTTAAAAGGGACGGAACGTATATTTTAGCAAAAACATATATAGATATATTTATTACTTTTCAAATGAGCGTCCGTCACTTGTGCCGTGAGTTACGCATCACGCGGCTATTCAGAAAAGATTTTGCATGTGTTTTATTCCGTTTTAAGAGATTTTTCCAAGGATGCGTACTATATACATATTATAGTGTATATTGGATTTCAGTAGTGGATTTCAAGATCTGTAT
This sequence comes from Agapanthus africanus, assembly GCA_030015575.1. Lineage (NCBI taxonomy): Eukaryota > Viridiplantae > Streptophyta > Magnoliopsida > Asparagales > Amaryllidaceae > Agapanthus > Agapanthus africanus. The sequence goes on from JASDDO010000031.1 coordinate 335,894,926, forward strand.
CCCCATTGTAACTCCGATAATATGCGTGCAAATCCGATAATTTGCGTGACGCTTGACGAAATTTGATTTTGAGTTTCATACTCGTTTTCAGGCGCATGCGATGCGCTGCGGTATTTCTATATCTTTCATGATTTCGGGGTCTCGTTGATTTGAGTTGATTATTGAAATGTTTTAGTATTTAGGGGTTTAAATTTAAATTCGGGGACCGAATTTATTTAAGGGGGGAAGATTGTAACTTTTCAGAAAATATAGAATATTATTTTTGGAATTTAATATTAAAATAATATATTTCACGAAAACTACCCGATTTGCGAAATTGGGGTTTTCGTAAAATGGTATAAATATATACCAATATTTGTGAAATAATTGGAGATTAAAACGATTTATTCATTTAAAAATATATTTATCGGATTTGGCATTTTTATAATTAATTATACGCAGTTTGAATAAAAATTGATTAGTGCACTACTAATCGCGATTAATCCAAATCCGTATTTCTACATTTTTCCATGGTTAGTGCACCATGACATATTGCATTTTTGTTGCATACTGTTTCATTAGTATGTGTTGATATTTGGTTTTAAGAAAAGAAAAAGAAAAGGGAAGCTAAAAGACAAAAGAGAATAATTGGGAGGTGAGCATAAGAGAGAGAGAGAGAGAGTGAGTGAGGGTAAGAGAGTGAGGTTAAGAGAAAGTGAGAGAGAGAGAGAGAGAAAGAGCAGCCATTATTTCCTCCCTCATTTGTTTCCTTCATCTTCTTCCTCCTCACATTCTCTCCACCTCCACCACCATATATCATCTCAAAATCTTCATCAAAATCCTAAACTCCTTTCATTAAAGATGATCCCCTCCTCAACCTCAACATTTTTGTCACGACCCGAAATGGCACGTGACTGGCACTTGGATCATATGAAGTCTATAGGACCACATGTAATTCAAGTAAGCCAAAACCCCAGAAATCTAAAACCATTTTAAATAATAAATGAAGGAAAGCTGGTTTTTAAGAAGTGGTTTTTAATAGCATAAGCCGAATTATGCGTTTTTAAAATATCAAGTCTTTTCTGAAAATTTCGGCAGTGTTTCCTTTGTAAATACTGGTCCTGAACGGGGTACAATATGATAAATATGTACATAATGATAAAAGGTATCCCCAAGCGGGAGCTAGCTCTTCGTCAATCGACGGTCACAACCATGCAAGCAATATAATATACAACGCCGAAGGACGAGAATCAACACTGAAAGGAAACTCAAAAACAACATGAAAACCCATAATAATACAACGCGCGACTCTAAGGTCGAAATAATATACAACTGGTCTCTAAGTCTGAAATAAATATACAAGTCTGGTTGATGGAGTTACTAGATACAACTGAATGTAAATAAAATACAATGGTGGACACGATGCAAGTGAACCCACCTACCAAAGCAAATCACCGGAATGGAAGCAGTGTGCCAGCAAAGCCGTAACGAAACCTGTACGGCAAAACCTGCAAGAAACTGTGGCACAACGGGGGTGAGTTGCCAACTCGTGAGTAGAAAACATCACCGAGCAGAAATCGTATGTATGACTCAATCCTAGGTCAAAACGATCAATAATATATAACCTCAAAATGATAAAGTCTGAAGCATGAAAATGTGGCAAGGGTAAACAGCTATACATAAGTGTAATCCCATGTGCTCGTGTCAGTGCCTCAGGTAGCAATATATCATGTGTATGAGGTATGAATGTAATATAATGAAAACAGAATACATGTAAATGAAGAAACTGTTTTCTTATTTTAGTGAAATTTCTATTTATATAAAACGAGGTATCATCAATGAAATCAACATAAATCAGTGTCTAGTATCGACACAAAATATAAATCCCAATATCTCAATATCTCGGGCTCCGGCTATCCGGACTGGCACATATCATAATATCCCAATACCTCAATATCAATATCTGGGGCTCCGGCTATCCGGACTGGCCCAACTCCAATCGGTATCCTCCGGATATCCGACGAGTCACAATACAATCACCGATCAGCAATGCTCCCCTGTCACATGCTCAACGCCGATCAACTGTGATCTTCTTGCTCCGGAGTACCGCACCGGGTCCACCATGCACCCACAGACGGTTTCTACTCCTCCTCGAATTGGGTGTATGATATCGCTCAAGAGCCGAGAAAACTCATGGTGGACAATCTAAAAGCATATCATGAGAAAACCGCAACTTTCATTTTAAAATGATTATCAGTTTTATAAAATCTTGCGGTTTCTCCAAATACATAAATCTCATGGAAAACCCAAATCTCGAGAATAAAAGACAATGAATTTAAATGTATTGGGCTCCGGCAAATCCGGACTGGCCCTAAATAACAATGCATGACAGTGAATAATAATATGCATGAAATAACAAGTAATAAATGCAATGTCTAAACTAGCTTATAAAAGCAAGTACGCTAATACCATGTCGAAACTATCAGCTAACAAGCTATGTCAATGGAATAATATTCTCTAAAGTGTACGTGACATGGCAATTACCGATGATGATGTGTGTGAGCCGGCAAGTAGGTGTATGTGGAATATACGCATCATCGGTAATGGTGCTGGTGTCCTGACAGCATGATTTCATTAATAACATATGAAAATACAATATAAGCATGCAATGCGATGGGAGCAGCAAGAATATGCGGGAGCTGAATAATAAATACAACAATAATGAATATGCAATAAATAATATGAGTCATATAGTAAACTACAGGTCTAAACTAACAGTCTAATCAAAAGGTAAGGAAACTACCTAAATCTGAGTCGATATATTTATATATATATATATATATATATATATTTATATATATATATATATATATATATATAATAGTCGGTGATCCCGCCTCAATAGTATCCCATATGATACCCTATATAATATGACATTCTCAAGTCAAGAGTGCGGATCTATCATCAATATAGCTCGCACGGTAAATCCATCGTACGACATCCTAAACCTGGGTACGGGTCAAAATCGCATTTATCTCTTTATTCTCTTGGTATCATTTTCATCATATATCATGATCTTAGGGTACTGATCTACGTCTAGTACAATCTGATACCATCTACAATATACATACGTGTGTATGAAAACACCACGCCTAAAGGACCCGCTAAATATCGTGTCGTATCTCATAATACGAACCACGTCACATCACCAATCTCATGGCATCCAGTCCAATCTCAATCGACTCATCTCCAATCCCAAGTACTATCCTCATAATCCATGTATATATATATAGTCCCATACCCATGTGTGTGTGTGTATACATATCCCCATATACGCACAGGTAAATAAAATGAATGTATGTGTGTGTGCGCGCGTGTATGCAAATCACTACCCTAGTGTTCGCGACTAAACACTAACTTACAAATACACTATACTAATCCAAAGTCATTCCATATCACGTTCGTATGTGTGTGTATATAATATAGATATAACGCATTCGCGTTCTAATACGAAACTGCGGGGGTGCTATACGCCATCCACCCGACTTCCCCTGTAGATATATATCTACTCACCTGCTCTTGCTTGCCGATGTCGATGTCGCCATCATCTTCTTTATCGTCTTGAATCCACGTGGGGGTACTTACATATATACACAATCGGAAATGCGTATTAAAATCAAGTCGGAAAATCAAAACGGCACACGTTTCGCTCATAGGTCAAAACCTATAGCCTCGCATGCAAAACACGACCAATAACCCTAGTCGTTGGCGTTCAAACGCCACACAACAGAAACACAATATCAAATACCAAAACCAATTTCATAAAAAGCCTCAAAACGAAACCAACAACTTGGAAAACATGCTCCAGATTTTACCCTAAGTGAAATTAGCCAATTTTGCATATGTAAAGGGTCTAGTTTACAGATATTGGAGCCATGAAATAAACACGAAGCCGCAAGTCCCTAGTCTGGCCGCAATTTGCGGCCAGAATGATTATTTCTGCGGCCAAGGATGGGAGTTGGGGTCTCGGGTTTTGAGTAATGCTTCTAGGTTGCTTGCTTGTATCCCAGTCTTCACTAAATAATTTTTCAGGTCTCCTAGTGTTAGCAGATTTCAATTTCCCTACACAATTCCCACAAAATACGATATCGGGGATTTCTAAGTTCACTAATTGGGGTTTCTAGTCTCTGTTTTAGGTCCAAAATACAATCATTACAGGGGTTTAAGATCACTACTAACCTCAATTACGCTTTTGGAATCAATTCAAACCATAATCCCTAACTTGGAATTTCCAAACCTCACTAAACATCATCTAATCACTTCTAAACTAGCATAGGTGCTAAAGAAATAGAAATACTACACTAATGGTATAAGAATTACCTCATTTGGCAACTCAAGAATTTTCTTGAGTTGCCCCAAATGTTCAAAATCCTTGCTTTCTTGGTCCGAAGTGTAGCTAATGGGTTTGTGCATGTTTTTAATGAAGTGGGGATGGAGTTTTGATGATGTTTTGGGGGTGTTTTGAGGTGATGGAGGAGGGAAGAAGAAGAGGGCTGCCATGGTGATGGAGAAGGGAAAAGAGATGAAGGAAAAATGAAGGGAGCTAAGTTCCATGACCAATGGTTGATCCCTCACCTTCTCTCTCTCATGCTCATCCCTCGTTTCTTTATTATTTTCTTTTCTTTTCTTTTGTCTTCTTTTCTCTTTTTAAAATTAAAACCATGCATAATAAAGAGAAAGAATCATGAAAGAAATGTAACAAGTGTGAAAAATGACACGGTGTATGTCATGTGCACAAATCCGGCTTAAAGCACGGTTAGCGATATTTAATCGCGATTAGCATTAAAATAGTGTATAATTAATCATAAAAACTTATAATTTACGTAAATCACATAAAGCACCCTAATTTCAGAAATTTCCATAATTTTCCAAATTTTTCCCGATTTATCGGTATTTAATTATACCGAAATATTAAAATATTCATTATATTTGTTATTAAATTATAAAAATTCCCCAAAATAATATTTTATTTTTCTGAAATGTTACAATTTTGGACCGAGCAAAGTTGGATTTTGAAGACTTTGGGAAGCTAGGGTTTTTCTTGAGTTGCCCAGATGAGCTATCATTCTAGACCCTAGTTTAGTTTTGAGTTTAATAGCATCCTAACTTAGTTTAGAGTTAAACTTGTTTAGATTAATGATGCTTAGAAATTTTAAGAGAAGTTGTGAGGATTTGGTGATGTTTAGGGGCTGTTATAAGACTTGAGTGGTGTTTTTATGACCTAGAACATAAAATAGAACCCAAACACGAACTTAGAAACTTTCTGACATCGGTTAATTGACAGTTTTTGAGTGTATATGGGAATCTGGGATGACCCGAGACCATTACAAAATAAGTTCCCTTAGCAGTGAGACGTGCAGGCAACCATGAATCACCCCTTGAAACCTGAGCCCATCCCTTCATAATCTGGCTGCAGATTAATGTGATTTGGCCGCAAATTGCGGCCAAGTTGTGGTTAAATGTGTTGAATCTTGGACCATAGCTTGGTTATGTTATATCTAGAGCAACCATGTATGCAAAATTCTCTAGTTAGGCCCAGGGTGAAATCTGGAAGTGATTTCCTTCGTTGCTGAATTTGGTTTTCCGATTTCTGAACTTGGGTTTTGGGTATTTGATATTGTTTTGGGTCGTTTGATGTTTGTACGTCAACGACGAAGGTTTTTGGTTGTTTTGCATGCGTAGCCTATAGGTTCTAACATATGAGCGCACCGTGTGCCGTATTGGTTTGCAGGACTTGATTTTAATAGCATTGCGACTGTGTATTTATTATAGATACTTTCACGTGGATTTCGAGACGACGAAGCACATTGATTACGGCTGGACAGGGAGTTCTGCAGGTTAGTAGATTTATATCTACAGGGAAAGTCGGATGGATGGCGTATAGCACCCCCGTAAATTTTGATGAAAACCAATATATAGGATATGATTAGAGAAACCTATTCTAGGAACTTATGGATGTGATTAAAAATTTAGTGTGACATGATATGAAAGAAGTGATATCTCGGATTGATACATATATAAGGATATAATAAGTGAACGTGAATCACGATATATAGATAGGTAGTGCACGAGAATAAGTATGAGATTTAGAGTAGCATGACTTGAGATTTATAAGGTAGGATATATATATATATATATATATATATATATATATATATATATATATATATATATATATATATATATAAATGACTTGATGTGGGATATAATGTGATGAAAATAATATACGATGTGATACGATGACTTGATTGATATGTCGGTATACGAATACAAGTCGATATGAGAGGATTGATACTTTTGTCGGTCCCCTGATATAAGATTGTTATGGATGCGGCCTGGGATATAGGTATATATAATGTTGTGAATCATGAGTGATATGCCGTACGAGACGTTTGGTCCATACCCTCAGCGTCATATAGGTTGATAGGATCCCTAATGGTTTAATGTCGCCGTACGATAATTTACCGTACGTGATGAGTTTTATGATGATTGATCTGTACCCTTGACTAGAGAATACCGTACGATGGATTATACCGTACGTGATGTTGTAAGGCTGGATGCCGATGGATAGATTCACCGACTCGGATATATTGTAGATACGTATACATGTTAGCATTTCGCGTACGATGTACCTTATGCCACGTTCATGTCATTCTCATTGCATTACATATACCTGTGCTAGTATACTTACACCATTATCGGTGATGCGTATATTACACCTACACAGATTGGCCGGCTCACACACTTCATCATCGATAATTGCTGTCACTCACACAGTATAATTGCTACATCATGCTATTATATTGCTATGCTCACATTATGATGATATGCCTATACCCGCATCACTGTTCCATGTTGCATGGTATACGGGTATGCTTACATTCTGTTATATGTCGCATATATCAAGCTTTTATGATTATACGCATTGAGATATGTTGTTTTCATGAGATTTCTGGATTTGAGAGCCGTTGTTATTTCAAAAGAAAGTATGTATTGTTTTAAAAAAACCGGTTTCTCTTGATATGATATTTCAGTGCGTCCAACATGCGTTTTCTCGGTTCTGAGACGTGTGATATGTGAAACCCGATTCAAGAAGTTGGATAATCCATTTGCGGGTTCATGGTGGACCCGGTATGGTACCCCAGGACGAGAGAGAGATTTCGTGGGGATGACGATGAGCCTGGAAGGGAGAGCAACCTACCGGTGATTGGTTGGACCTGGTAGTTATCCGGAGGATACTGACCGGAGTCGAGAGATGGATATGGGCCGATCCGTACTGCCGGAGCCCCGAGGGCTGATCCCACAGACGGAGCCCGTGGGACGATCCGGACTGACGGAGCCCGATATATGAGGATTTATGTGTTAATGTTGGACACGGGTTTCATGATGTTTCGAGTGTTGATGTTGGACACTCAGGTTCCATGATTTTGATGTGTCGTTGATGGACACACGTTAGTTGATATCCTCATATTTACACGCATATGCTTTATGATATTTACATGCATGATGTTGTGTCATTGATGGACACGTAGATGTTAGCCATATGTTGATAGTCATTGATTATATTGTTGGCAAATATGCAGATACGGTCAGCTTAGATATTATAGTATTACCTTTATGATATAGTTGACCCAGAAATCGTTGTTTTATTCGATTTCTACCTGATGATGTTTTCTACACACGAGTTGGTAACTCACCCCCGTTGTGTCACAGTTCTTGCAGGTTGACCGTATGGATCAGTAGCGGCATCGCTGGCATATAACTGCATTCGGGTGTTTTGCTTTGGTAGGTGGTACATGTTGGATCATACCCCTCTTGTATTTATTATTCCTGTTGTATCTAGTTAACTCCATCAAATCAGAAACTAGTATTTGTATAATTAGTAAGGCTTAGTGAGAATTATGGTTGCGAGACTTAGAGCGAGGGTTTATGTTCGTTTGGTGGGTTTGATGTCTTACTTATTTCATTACTATTTGTGTTGATATTCGCCGTTGGGCGTCATATACATATATTACGACCTACGTGGTTGTGATTCCGCCGATTGGCAAAGAGCTAGCTCCCGCTTGGGGATGCCTTTTATATTATCATGTGTATGTAGTTTTGGATAAAAATATACAAACGAGGTGCTACCCAAATTTTTAAAAGACGAAGCATGTTTTTCAACTAATAAAACTCACTTGCATTTTTCATGTTCCATTATCTATGCATTTAAGAAAATCTTTGATTTCATTATACCTTTATTTCAAAACTTCACTTCTTTTATTTTCTTAAAAAGGTTTAGATTTCTGGGCTTCGGCTTACTTGAATTACGTTACCCTTTAGAGATTGCGTGATTTAAGTGCCGGTCACGAACTAAATTTCGTGTCGTGACAACTAGGAACTTTTATATTCAGCATGTATGACATTTCTTGCAGGTTCTCTTCTATCAGTATCATGCCAATAAGAAAAACTATTTAAAGAGTTAGACGATATACTTAGAGTCGTCTGTCGAAAATCTGCTCTTTCGTGTTTAATTAAATGTCTTCTTAGATAGGTAGTTCCGCATGAAGCGGTATAAGTAATATCTGCTTGGCAATAAGTGCAAACTGCTCGCTCGCCTTTACCTGCAACTATTTGTACTACAAAATATTTCCAAACATCGGAAGTTTTAGCTCTTTTATCTTTAGGGGCAGAAGCTCTTGCTTCATGAACAGGAGGAGCAGGAATTTCTTCAGGGACATAACTTTGTAACGTAGCAGGGATCTCATAATTAGAAAATTAATAGTTAGAAGAATAAGAATCAAAATTAGTTTGTAGCATATTAGTTAATCTCTGTCTCTCGTGTGAATCCATATCAATTTGAAATGATCGTCTTCATGAAGATGAAGCACCCCTGTTACCGTGTGAAGATAAGCCTGACATTCTTAATTAAAAATATTAGTAAGATAAAACGAGAGATGATAAAAAATATACGAGAAAAATATATAATCAATACAAAAAAACCTATGATTCCAAATAGCAGAATCAAATTAGTGGAACTGAAGTGAAGATTGAGACTGCGGAAATGAAGATTGCGTGATTTCAATTTTAACAGTAAACTTCTTAGAAATTAAAGAGTGTGATTGAGAGATGAAAAATTTTGTTGTTATGAATTGTGAGAAGAATGAGAAGTGTAGATAGGTATTTTTAGAGTTTTGGATTAGGATTATAGGAATGTATAATTTTGAGTGAGAGGATTTTAGATAATTTTACAACCTCCACTTAAATTCAAACCCCCCTAATTAAAAAAACCCACTTCATTCAAACCCCACAAGGCAAACCCCACCCCCCACCCCCCACCCTCCAGGACAAACGACGAAATTCAAATTCAAATTTAACCGGTTTGGCAGCCCAGGCCGCCAACGGCTAGCCCGGTCCGGCCCGGCCTACGGAAATGGTCGGGCCAGCCCAAGCCCACCACATGGCTTTCGAAACGGGCCAGCCCACAGGAGGCCTGTCTCGTTAGACACATGGAGATGGTATCAAGTGTTGTGATATTTTTGCTTCTGCTGTGCTGATATGAGCACTTACCAGTCACGTGACACTTTTAAATATGGTGTCTCCGGACATAGCAGATCAATTAGGACAGGAGGATGGTGGTGCGCCACAAGACCATAACCATCAGTGCTCTATGGGATGGGGGATTTTGCTTTATTTTACTTGTGAGGGGTTTGTTATTAATATTCAGGCATGCAGGGGATTACTTCTATTCTCTAGCTTTGTTTTTTTTTATTTTCATAAGCAGTTTTGTTAAAACTTTCCTTTAATGATAACAAAACTTTCGCTTTTATTTAATAAAGGAAAGCTTGATATAAAAAGAACTATGAGTCAGTTACCCACTGAATGTTGCAGCATGTTGATCCAAACCTTTTCTCTAAAATCTTCGCACACCAAAAGCTCGAAGAAATGCCACAAAAAAGTGTGTGGGTGGGTGGGTGCCGGGAAGGGGGGGAGAACAATTTTGTTAGATACCCAGATTAATTAACAAACTACACAACAAAAACAAACAAAACAAATGCTCGTAAAAATGCCTCAAACAGAAAAAAAGAGTACCGCATTCACATTAGTTTCATAGTTGCTAGATACATATAACAACCTGGATAATTATACACTGACATTATTCACATCGACTATATCAGGAGGATACAACCTATTAATTAAACTCGACGACTCACCGAACTTCCTTAACCTTGGTTCACGTATGCACAGCACCATTTCCTCCTCCCTCAAGAAGCATCTGGTCAAAATGCCAAACACCTGCAAAAAGGATCATCACGAACCTGAAAATTAACATCATGTTTTGAGAAAGAGCAATTGAGAGTGGAGGAAGTCTGGAGGACGCTACCATGTCCTTTGCTAACCCTTCGAAGTTGAGCAACATATTCAGAGATTTTCTTTATGGCCTCCACCTGTTATTATAAAGGAACCGAGTACAGATTTATCTTTCTATACAACGAATGAAAGCAAAATCTCTACAGAAGCAGAAATATAAGGACATGCGTAACCAATTTGTACAGTACCATTCAATGTAGATCATGAAGCAATGAATAGTTTAGAAGATTACTGTACCAAACACTGTCGCTTCAAGCAGGGTGTTTTTTCGTTTGAATTTTCAAAAATGCAATTGTAAAGGACCTTCAACTAACAAATGTCGGCCGCATAACCATCATTCAATTCTCATTCTGATGCAATGCCTAGCGTTTACATCACAGGGTGTTCATTATTTGATCATGTGAGCGGGTTGTTTACATGCGCAATAAACGGAGCGAATAGAATATATATTTCTCCCTTGAAGCAAGTATCTTTCCTCGATTTGAGAGATTTTCTTGGATTTCCTCCATCCTCTTTGCCAGTTAGCCCCCATTTGATGTAAGTTTGGCCAATGTCAGAAAAAATAAAACAAAACCTTTAAAAAAAAACCTTAATATCCAACTAATTGAGCAATTTTCTAACCATGCCGGGTTAAATTTATCAACTCTTTTACCCGTCTTCTTTAAGAAGAATTACATTTTCTCCCAATGCAAGACTTTCCCATTTTCCTTCTTTATCTTCCCCAAAACTTCCATCCATGTTCACTTCAGCTCTAAATCATCAAGGTCATAAGTTAATTTTCTCTCCACATAGTATCAAAACTGTTGGGAACAAGTTGATCCACGGAACAATGCTCACGACAAACCAATCACGCAATAATCAACCACCACGCAATTAAAGAAAGACAAATTAATAAGTGCGAGAATAAATAAAAAATCAAAACGCAAACAAGAGAGGATTTGTTAACGAGTTTCACCCACCGTATGACTAGTTCCCGGCAGAGTGGAATTTGCAAATGTTCATTGGAATCTTTGAATTAATTACAAGCACAAGCAATCCTAGGAGGTTTCTCTCAAATTTCTCAAGATCTCACAAAACCTTGTTAGTGTTATATGCCCTAGAGGTCATTATTGTATAGTACTAGTTTGTATATTACATTTTGGAAGCTTGGGATATACACAGATTTTATGAGTCTTGCTCAATATGGTAGTATGTTAATTGGTTTGTTTCTATCTTAATATGTGTATATATTTCATTAAACATATCGCTAATACATATTGGTAGAGCCCTCAGGATCTTTGCTTGATTACCAGCGTTGTGATGGCAGTCACACTAGTGGGGGCTGGGTAATCTATAAGCACATCCTTATACAGGTCCCTAGTCGTAGGATTATCGAGACAGTGTATCGATACTCTAGAGTGGACTAGTGTATACGCTTCTTATCCCAGCAGAGGAGATGGTCTATCCCACAGCCATTAGTACGTCGTAGTGGAGATAGTATGCAGGTGCTCATTGGGTTATGAGTTACACTGGACGGACTCGTAGGGAACCGTTGGTTGGTACTATACCTATCGTCAGGTAGCAGTTCCCAGGTGACATAAGTACAACATAGTCCGTTGACTTGACACTGTTACTTCGCCTCGAGTGTGTTCCCACTGTTCTTTGATTACTACCCTACCACGGCTCTGATGAGTCGTGCAAACAGGTAATAGTTGGGTGCAGTCCCGAATCATTTGGAGGCAATGACGGTTAGATAGGATTCGTCTCTCCCGGTGTTGGGGGTTGATGTCGCGCTGTGATTCGGAAAGCCATTACACAAAATCCCTGGCCAGGACCAGCGAGATTTACTGGTAGGTACTCCAGTAGTTTCTCAAGGTGTTTTTGTTAGTTATATGTATGCCCTAGAGGCCATTACTGTACATACGATGTATATTGTAGTGGATGCTAAGACATATATAGGGAGGACTTTCTTGCTCGACAAGATAGTATGCTATCTGGTTGCACTTTATCTTAACATGTACTCTGATTGTCTCTATATTACATGTTGATAAAGCCCTTAGGATATGTACTCGACTACTGGGACTATGATGAGATCATACAAGTGGGGCCACGGTAGTCGACTAGTACATCCTATAACTGTTCCTAGTCGAGGGTGTATCGAGACAAGGCATCGATACACCAGAGTAGACTAGCGTATACGCATCTTGACCCATATGATGGGCGATGGATGATCCCATATCCATCGGTGTTTGACATCAAGAATGGTGTACGGGTGCTCGGTGGAGACTGGGTACACTGGACGGACTCGCCGAGAACTCCCAGATGGTATTATACCTCACGTCAGATGGAAGTTCTCCGGTGACACTGGTACAGAGTAGTCTGTTGACCCGAGATCGTCATAAAGTCTTGTGTGATTCCCACTGTGCTTTGATTTCCACCTTACCACGTCCAAGAAGGCGTGCAAAATGGTGGTTTTTGGGTACAGTCCCGAATCACATGGAAGCAATGAGCGATAGGAGGGGATTCGCCTCTCCCGGTATAGGGAGTTGATGTTGTGCCGTGTTCGATTGGCTATAACCGGAAATCCCTGGCCAGGGTTACTGAGATTTACTGGTAAGTATTACCGGTAGTTTCTCAAACTGTTATAGACCTCATAACGACACGACTTATCGAGCTACTGGGGTCTGACGTTTACCACCCCTAGACGAGATATGCGACATATCAGACGACGAGACCGGACTGTACGGGAGTGTTACTGATTGGATTCACAGGAGAACTAGCGGGCTTGCTTGTTGATCTTCTGATCGCTCAATACCCGGGTGGCCGTTACGTTTAGCACACCGCTTGCGGATTGTGGGTGTTTGATATGATCATCACCTACTGCCGGCGTATTGACGAGTCTTTAGAGTCCTACACAGGGGTTTCCTGGCTCAAGCGAAACGGTGTAAGAGCACATATGTGATATGTGCGGGACCGAGATTAATACGATATGAGATACCGTATTCTATTCTCGCGATTTGTAACATTGACCGGTTGTATGCGATATAGCCGGGTTATCGGATCAAGTGTTGATTCGATAAGTTGATACATATGATATTAGTCGGTTATTGCCGGATTATTAAATCAAGAGTTGATTTAATAATTTAATGTATAATTATATATTTGATATATTACATTACATTAACTAGTATTAGCTCACTTAAGATTTATTTTCTCACTTGTTTGTGCATATTGTTTATATGTGATATATGCAAGTGTACATGTTTGTATCATGCTTGATGATACACACAAGATGAGTGTATGAGACTCATACCAAGATTAGGGTAAAGATTAGGGTTATTGTTTTATCTTAAGATTTAACAAAAGGGTTTAACTTAGTCAAAGTAATCAAGCTTGAAGAAGCTTGGAGAAGTTTTGACAAAATCCACTCTTTTGTCATTTCTTTTGATATTCTTTAACCTAACCTTTAACCTAATGCTTTGGTTAATTCTCTACATGAGTTAAGCATGATAGCTTAACTCACCCATGGTTACATTATTTATTGGATAAGTTTTCATTTGGATGGATAATTCTTTCTTTCTTCTTCTTCATCAAGCTCCATCCAAAAGCTTACTAGCTCCAATGGTGCCATGAGAAAAAGAGTGAGAAAATCAATTCTAAAGTGAGCCCACTTCCTACTTCTTCATCCTCTACCACTTGCCATGTAGTAGAGTGCGTTCTCTTCACAAAGTTTATGACCTAGTGAAGGAATAGCTTGAGTTAGTGTCTCCCCGACGTAGATCATCTTCGGCCTCGAAGTCATCGTAGCAAGCACGTTCGTTCTTCTCGTGGAGCTTCTCTAGAGTCCGGAGTGCACGATCGCAGCGATGGGGACATCTACACGGAGCTAATGAAGTGAAGGACCGGATCTACAAAGGTTGTAATCTCTTTCACTTAGTGTTAAAGTTGTTAACATGCAAGTTTTCGCCTAAACCCTAGTTTAAAGATCCGTATTAGAGTTTTTCGGCACGGCTAAAATTTTAATCGGGCATGGTTGATGCCTCGTAGACCCTTGTGCGCGTGCCTAGCAACCCTACAGTGGTATCAGAGCCAAGCTAGAGCTTTAGGCGAAGTCTAGACGAAGTTTAAAGTCCGATCGAACCCGAAAACCCCGATGTAAACCCTTCTCTATACATTTTTTTAAAATGTGATTTTTTATGAATTAAAAATGCTCAGAAAAACAAGCAGGAAATACTAAGAATTACTGTGAAGTACGGTCCACTAAGTCCCTGAAATGACCGCTGAACCGCGGCCAAACCAAGGGTATGGCGGCGGTTCCGCGGCCAAAATTTGGACTTAGTCCCTGGAATTTCATATATTTATTCTTAGGTCCTTTCTTGGCAATTTTTTCTGGGAATTTTTTAATTCCACTCAAGTGTTGAGTTTTTTAGGGTTGTATTGGGGACTAGTTGATTCGATCGGATAATTTAACTTTGTTTAGTTTGTTCCAGATATTTTTTAAAAACTGTTAAAAAGTTCGAACGGATATCAATAACTCACTTTTTCCCCTGTCGGAATTTTTTTCAAAAGTTGGATTTTTTCTCGTGTTTAAGAACGTTCTAAGTCGTGCAAGTAACGCGGTGGACTCTCTAGAAGACAACAAAGCTTAACTCGATTATGTGACCGTCTTGAACTGCCTTTTGAACCTTTGGGTTTGGGGCAGCACGGCGTGCCACATGTGAGGCGTTGGCTTGACCCTTCTACGGCTGGACCATTGGTACTGTGGCATGTGATGGATGTTTTTAAACTGATTTCATGTGTTCAGATATATTAGGGAAATCTTGGGTGTTTGATTATTCGATCGGAAAGTTTAACATTGTCTATTTATCTGGATTGTGATACAATATTTGGAATCCACAAGAAGTTATGAGATAACTAATTTGAATGTTATAAATATAGCAGTTTAGTCTCAATTGATCGGTTGCCACGGGATTTTGATGTGATTAAAAGTCCGTCGCAATCACGTAGCGTACGCGGATACTCGCCGGGTAAACTTAATAGACAGCCATGCCCCATACCCCCGACTAAGTGACTGTAGGAGAACCCCGTCGCCAAAAGCATCCGTTCGGGTGCTCGCGGCAGCGGTGTTCCGCCTTAGTGCACTTCGTCGACGGCATCCGGGGGTGCGGCCGTCTACTAAAGTTTGCGACGAGCATTCGATCAGCTTGTCGGGAATCTTGTTGAATTGCCCGACTTGATATTGAAAAGAGTTTTCGATAAAGAGACTAAAATGCGGGGTTTATAATTGTTAGGCATGCGATGTCTAAGGAATACATTTGGTTAGGCATGCGATGTCTAAAGAGGTTGCGGATTCCAACTGTTGTAGTTTTACACTTTCTTTTCTGTGACCGTAAGCGTAGTATGTGGTGTATCGCCGGCTTCGCTGCTATACATCAACGACAATAGGGATACGCATACTTGCTTACGTTGATGATATGAGATATTATGTGTTGCTGTGATATTTTATATTGGATCGTCGCGTTTGAATAGCCGTGGGTTTTATGTGAGATGAGAGTTTTTCATTTTCATTCATGTAAATAACTTGTATATAATATTCTTTTATTGGGGCACTTCCGGGATGAGGTTGATGTCACCACTTGTATATTATTTACTTTTCCGCATTAGGTAGACCCAAGGCGGGGAGCACAAGTAACCGGGTTCTAGGGTCCAGTGGGAGACCATCTCGAGGAGTCGAGACCGGGTCTCCTAACCCTAGAATTGGCAGTGTTGCTTGCCACTCTCGTAGGGGTCTAGGGATATGGGTTTGGCTATTCATCGCGACCGTGGAATCCGTGTTTTATACTGGCTCGTATTGAAAACACGGACGTCCTAGTATATCCAATATTTCATATATGTTTCTTCTGCTGCGATATCTGTAATGTGATCATTTGATATGTTGTGATAGATACTGTATATAGTATATACGATATATTATATAGACGTTACTTATGTTTTACACCCGCTCTAGCCATGCCCTGCTCTGCCGTTAGTTATTTAACCTAACGGTGCACGAGGGGACATCGAGACGAATGCGGATGGCATAAGTGTACGTCGTATTTATCTGTGATGTTTAGGTGACTTAAATGATGGGACTTCATTAATGTGATTAATGAAAGAAAAGAAACCTAAAAGATGTTGTGGAATCGAATTTTCAAAAACAGGTAGCTACAGTTCTTACTTTGCATCGCGGTGTTCCTTGTAGAACATCCTGCACCTTATTCGATAAGGAAAGGGCCGAGATCCCTTCACCGGGAGTGAACCCTTTAGCAATAACTGGCAGATGCTACACCCCTCGGTTTGTCTTTTGATTGCTTTTGGAGTTTTTGCTTTGCATAGTGATATATATGATATATCCTGCACCTTATTCGATGAGGAAAGGGCCGACGATCCCTTCATCGGGAGTGACCCGTTTAGCAAAACTAGAAAAGCCTAAAAAACACTCCATTTTAAAATCATTTAATTCTACAACGATATCAAGTTCATTACGCAAAGGGTTTTCATAAAAAACCTGTCGTAGCCCTCCGTCATTTCAGATAAGTCCTACTTAGTATTCGTGCTACATTTGTTGGCCTGCGTCAAGGCGTAGTGTGCGGTAGCTAACTAGTATTCAACTGTTTATGCATATGATGCAGATTGGATTAGGGTAGTCGTGCGACTTTGTTGGCCTGCGTCAAGAGTCGTGCGGGTGGGTTTAATTCAATCAAGAAATGACGGGTTGAACTTGACTAGCGCACTGTGGTTTGTTGGCCTGCGTAAGGGTCATGGGACGCTAGGGGAAAAATTATCGGGAATTTCAAGTGTTGAAATTTGCAATGAGATTGCATACCTTCTATGAGATAGTTGGATCCCGATACCCGCTGCGAGTAAGAGTTACTCCTGGGAGAGTTTTACACATTACAATTAGCCGATCAAGTAGGTGTCTAGAAATGTGCTAATGGGGTTACGCCTCTGGGAAAACGAGGTTTACTTTAATTAGGTTCGTGCGAAAGCACGGGGGACCTCCCTCAAAGTACCGACACTGGCCTGGCTGAAAGATTGGCGAACTTGTAGCGTGTAATTAATCCCGGCTAGTCTTTCCTTTTAGGGTTTGAAGGAAGATTTGATAAAAACGGTGGGAGCCATCCTGATTAGATAAAATAATAACCAATCTGATCTTGCAAGAGCATACGCTGAGTGTTTTCTTCTCTCTCTCTCCAGGTAGCGACCATATCACGTCTTAATCAAGATAATAAAACGGATATATTGACCGAACCCGCTTGTTATACTGAGCTGGGGAACGTTGGTCCCGCTCCAACTTATAATTGTTATAAGACAGAGCAGGAAATTGGGGAATACCAGATTTCCCGTGCCGCCCAAACGAAGAAAGTGCATGCTGATGCATCTTCTTCGGGTGTGTTCATTACAGAGAACTGTTTCTCAGTATCCTTTATGTCCTGGGTATGAGATACCGGATCAGGATCCCGCATATGTAATCTGTTACATGGGCTACAGAAAGGTAGAGAACTGAGAACGGGTGATAAGTTTCATGAGACAGAAAACGGTGCAAGTGTTGCAGCCAAGTCTGTTGGTCACTATCACCCTGTATTACCAGAATACATTGATTCTGAACAAATATTATTAGATACCGAACCTGATATGCAAAATCATATCAGTTTCTTTATTGGTAAAGAAAGGATATAATTTTGTATTGATGGATAATGTTTTGAACATTTTCTATATCAAGAGTTGATCGGTTCAGGCACGTTATCTAAAAGCATTGACGTTCTAAATCAAACTACAGTTCTTTGTATACAGAACACGCACAAGAGGAAGAGTTCAGAAATGAACGGATCCTTCTTGAGGTATTGTAGACTAGGTCATATCAATTCGACCCGACTAGCTAAGTTACACATAGATGCATATTTAAATCTGTTTGAATTTACATCTTGTGAAACTTGCCGGTCATGTCACAAAGATAAGATGACCACAGCTCTGTTTATTGGAAACAGAGAAAGAGTTAGTGAACTTTTGGGATTGATACATACTGATGTATGAAGGTCCCCTGTCTACATATGCCAAGACCGGTTCTTTTTACTTCATTACATTCTCTGATAATCTCTCAAGATTCAGACATATGTTCCTGTTGAAACACAAGTCCGAACCTTTTGAGATATTCACAGAATATAAGTTAGAAGTAGAGAACCAAAATACAAGTTTAAGTATTATGTCATTTGATGTGATCAAGAAGGAGAATACTTGAGCACGGAAATTCTGGACTAATCTAAAGGAGAATGAGATTCTCTCTCAGCATTACTCCTCCGTATGCACCATAGCACGATGGTATATCGGGGCGGAGCAATAGCACCCTATGTGATATGGTGTGCTCTATGATAAGTACTACTGAGTTTCCTTTTTCCTTTTGGATGTTATGCGCTTGAGAAGCTGCATAGCTATTGAATAGGGTTCAAATCAAATCAGTTGCCTACCACTTCATATGTGATATGGAAAGGGAAGAGCCCATATCTTAAGTTTGTTAAGATTTGGGGTTGTCCGGACTATGTCTAAAAGCAAAATCCGGACAAACTCGAGGCAAGGTCTGTTATGTAGAACTGGAAAGGTTCCAGCTATATAAACTGCAGCAGATGATTTGGTAGAACCGAAGGATTTAATAGTAACCAACGAACCTCAGCCTCTCCGCCGATCTAGTAGAGTTCCTCACCCACCTGAGAGATACTTCGGTTTCTCTATAACAGTGGGAGCGATAATTGCATCATGAGATGATGACCCAACTAGTTTCGAGCTGGCCATCAGGAGTGAGACTCTGTAAGAATGGCTGGATGCTTATCGATCTGAGATGGAATCCTTATACACCAACAATGTATGGACTTTGGTTGCTTTATCTGAAGGGTTAAATCCCCATCAGGAGCAAGTATATCTTGAGAAGATTACTTGGTGTACATGGAAAAGTTGAGACTTTCAAAGCAAGACTTGTTAAAGGTTTGCATCATTGACCAGGTATGGATTATGATGAAACCTTTTCTAAGGAGCTATGCTTAAGTCCATCCAGATCCTACTTGTCACGGCTACATACCATGACTACGATATCTGGTGGTTGGGTGTTATGACTGCTTTTCTAAATGATGTTTTAGAAGAGAGCGTCTATAAGTACACAGCCAGAGGGCTTCGTAGACAGTGGGAGCAGCGGAAACGTGAGCAAGATGTTTTATGTGATAAAGCAGGCATCGCGGAGTTGGAACATCTGTTTTGATGTGGTAGTTAAAGAGTTTGACTTCATCAAAATGGTAGATGAACCTTGTATATACAAAAAGGTAGTAGGGAGTATGGTGGTGATCCTCGTAGAGTACGTGGATGACATACTCTTGATAGGGAAGGAGTTTCATATGCTACGCTCGGTCAATCTCCGCTTATCACAAGGATTCTCCATACAGGATCAAAGTGATACCTCCTAAATCCTAAGTTATGGATTTATGAGATAGATCTAATTGGATGTTAGGATACTCACTAGTTGTAGTGAGATGGTATCAATCGATCCTGGGGAGAATCACTGGAAAGGTTCCAGGGTGGTAAGGACGACTGAATGTCAGTCGCAGGCACTATCTTTACCCTCAGTGGAGGGACGGTATGTTGGAAGAGTTCCAAGCTAGATACCGTGACAAACTAGACGATTAAAGGCAAGATACATCGTTACCAAAGATACTACCAAAGAGGCAGTCTGGGTGTATATAAGTTCATGAGATGAACTTCGTTCCTACCATTGTGTGACAATGGAGTTGTGGCTTTAGCCAAGAAACTACCGTCCCATCAGAAATCCAGATATAATTCTTAGGCAGTATCACCTGATCATGGAGATGGTTGATCTCCAGGGAGATCGAGGTTAGGAGAGTAGACACAGAGGACAACAGCGCGGATCCACTCACAAAGGCCTTTTCCCAGTAAAGACTTTTATGGGATGGTTGAGTATGAGATACTTCAACAGCAGCCAATTGTTGGGTATGTGATACCACAACAGATGGCCCTAGTGCAAGTGGGAGATTGTTAGTAATATGTATGCCCTATAGGCCATTACTGTACATACGATGTATATTGTAGTGGATGCTAGGACATATATAGGGAGGACTTTCTTGCTCGACATGATAGTATGCTATCTGGTTGCACTTTATCTTAATATGTACTCTGATTGTCTCTATATTACATGTTGATAAAACCCTTAGGATATGTACTCGACTACTGGGACTATGATGAGATCATACTAGTGGGGCCACGGTAGTCGACGAGTACATCCTATAACTGTTCCTAGTCGAGAGTGTATCGAGATAGGGCATCGATACACCAGAGTAGACTAGCGTATACGCATCTTGACCCATATGATGGGCGATGGATGATCCCATATCCATCGGTGTTTGACATCAAGGATGGTGTACGGGTGCTCAGTGGAGACTGGGTACACTGGACGGACTCGCCGAGAACTCCCAGATGGTATTATACCTCACGTCAGATGGCAGTTCTCCGATGACACTAGTACAGAGTAGTCTGTTGACCCGAGATCATCATAGAGTCTTGTGTGATTCCCACTGTGCTTTGATTTCTACCTTACCACGTCCAAGAGGGCATGCAAAACGGTGGTTTTTAGGTACAGTCCCGAATCACATGGAAGCAATGAGCGATAGGAGGGGATTCGTCTCTCCCGGTATAGGGAGTTGATGTTGTGCTGTGTTCGATTGGCTATAACCGGAAATCCCTGGCCAGGGTTGCTGAGATTTACTGGTAAGTGTTACCAGTAGTTTCTCAAACTGTTATAGACCTCATAACGACACGACTTATCGAGCTACTAGGGTCTGACATTTACCACCCCTAGGCAAGATATGCGACATATCAGACGACGAGACCGGACTGTACGGGAGTGTTACTGATTGGATTCACAGGAGAACTAGCGGGCTTGCTTGTTGATCTTCTGATCGCTAAATACCCATGTGGCCATTACGTTTAGCACACCACTTGCGGATTGTGGGTGTTTGATATGATCATCACCTACTGCCGGCGTATTAACGAGTCTTTAGAGTCTTACACAGGGGTTTCCTGGCTCAAGCGAAACGGAGTAAGAGCACATATGTGATATGTGCGGGACCGAGATTAATACGATATGAGATACCGTATTCTATTCTCGCGATTTGTAACATTGACCGGTTGTATGCGATATAGCTGGGTTATCGGATCAAGTGTTGATTCGATAAGTTGTCACACATGATATTAGTCGGTTATTGCCGGATTATTAAATCAAGAGTTGATTTAATAATTTAATGTATAATTATATATTTGATATATTACATTACATTAACTAGTATTAGCTCACTTAAGATTTATTTTCTCACTTGTTTGTGCACATTGTTTATATGTGATATATGCAAGTGTACATGTTTGTATCATGCTTGATGATACACACAAGATGGGTGTATGAGACTCATACCAAGATTAGGGTAAAGATTAGGGTTATTGTTTTATCTTAAGATTTAACAAAAGGGTTTAACTTAGTCAAAGTAATCAAGCTTGAAGAAGCTTGGAGAAGTTTTGACAAAGTCCACTCTTTTGTCATTTCTTTTGATATTCTTTAACCTAACCTTTAACCTAATGCTTTGGTTAATTCTCTACATGAGTTAAGCATGATAGCTTAACTCACCCATGGTTACATTATTTATTGGATAAGTTTTCATTTGGATGGATAATTCTTTCTTTCTTCTTCTTCATCAAGCTCCATCCAAAAGCTTACTAGCTCCAATGGTGCCATGAGAAAAAGAGTGAGAAAATCAATTCTAAAGTGAGCTCACTTCCTACTTCTTCATCCTCTACCACTTGCCATGTAGTAGAGTGTTTTCTCTTCACAAAGTTTATGACCTAGTGAAGGAATAGCTTGAGTTAGTGTCTTCCCGACGTAGATCATCTTCGGCCTCGAAGTCATCGTAGCAAGCACGTTCGTTCTTCTCGTGGAGCTTCTCTAGAGTCCGTAGTGCACGATCGCAGCGATGGGGACATCTACACGGAGCTAATGAAGTGAAGGACCGGATCTACAAAGGTTGTAATCTCTTTCACTTAGTGTTAAAGTTGTTAACATGCAAGTTTTCGCCTAAACCCTAGTTTAAAGATCCGTATTAAAGTTTTTCGGCACGGCTAAAATTTAAATCGGGCATGGTTGATGCCTCGTAGACCCTTGTGCGTGTGCCTAGCGACCCTACAGTTTTGAGCTACACTCCGATACGATTTATTGCGCTATTAGGGGTCTGACGTTTACCGCCTCCTTGGCCCGATATGCGATACTCTTAGACGAACAGACCGGACTGTACGGAGATTGTCACAAATAGGCTCAGTAGAAGTTCGGATGAGTTTGCTCATCGGCTTTCTTATCGACAGATACCTGGGTAGCCGTTACGTGCAGCTAGTACCGCTGACAGCTTGTGGTTAAACCCACTGTCAGCGTAGTGTCGAGTCTTTAGAGTCCTACACAGAGGGTTTCCCTGCTTCAGGCGAAACGATATAGAGGTCGTATGGTTTTACGACAGGGTTCGAACGGTTTTACGACAGGGTTCGAACATATACGTGTACTTGTGCACGTATGATATTCGGACTGATTATACTAGTGGGCTTTAGTTTAAGCCAGATCCTAGTATTAGATTATTGGATTAGTTTCGTCTCATTGTATTCGTGTTTCTCGGAATACGGATACGGGTATGTATATACGGATGATGGGCATTCTTGTAATTCTCTCAAGATTGCTTTTAGAAGGAGACACATCATTAGGGTTTTTATTATTTGATTAAAACAATTATGAAGTGGAGGAAATGAATTGTTATTATTTATATGATAATTGAAGCATGGCTACTTGGTTTGACTATTGAGGCATGGTTTGACTTAGATATTTTGTGAGATATTTTTTGTGGCATTAGATATTTTGTGTGAGATATTTTTTTGAGCATGCTTATAGTTATATCAAGAGCTATATTCTATTATCATTATCAAACACTTTCTCTTTCCTCAAGCTATCTCTTCTTCTTTCTCTCAGTCCTAATTGTCTTATATGTTGAGAATCTTAAAGTTAATGAGACTTAGCTATCTAAAATCACTCTCTACTCATTCTAGGCTACTTAGATTAGCACACTAAGTATCCAAGTTACCTCATCTTTAGAGGTAGACACTCTCGGGAGGATCTTCTTCGACTCGAGGAGGCCGACGAGGAGGCACGATCCCTACACACTCCAAGGAGCTCACAAGAAGAAGGACTAATAGCTTGAGGTATAACTCTCTTGCATAGTAGTTAAACCTCATAGTTTGTTAGCTAGTTAGGGTTTAGTATTGATCCTGAAGTTTAGTCGATGTTACGATGTATATAAAAATCGTTTTTTTTTTTTGCAAACTCCGCCTCCCCGCGAACACGTAGGGTGTGTGGCATCGATTTACAGTAGTATCAGAGCCAACTAAACCATAACTAACTTGTTAGCAAAGTGTTAGAAAATCGATCGAAAAAGAAATCCAAGAATCACGTCCGATTTGCACGGTTTCTATCGATTTTAAATACTAGCCCAAAAATCTTTTCAGGGCCCGTAAAAATACATGCAGGGTATTCTTAGACAACACAAGAAATTTGGGCCTCTGAATTGGTAAGACCACCGCGGAACCGCGGCAGAACAGAGCGTTCCGCCGCCGTTCCGCGGCCGAGTCAACCCCGACTCGGTCCAAAATTCTTCTGTTTTTCTATATTAGGGATTTGTGATATTTTGTTTTTGCCCAGAATCTTTGTGTGTACAGTGTTGTACTTAGGATAGATTCAAATTTGGTTATCAATCGAAATTCCAAGTACTTTGGCTAATTCGATCTTCTGTGTTTGATATATGTGTTTGTAAACTTCAGCTAATTGCTATACGTCGGTTAGTTTGGGGTTGCACATATCTGAGTTGATTGGTTTATGTATATGAACTTGTTGGATCGTCGTGGATGAATAGCCGGGATGTGAGACGAGAGTTTCTTTCATTCAAATGTAAATTGCAATTTGATGTAATATTTTCCCGCCGGGCACATCCAGGTTGAGATTGTACCCACCGTTGTATTATTTCATTTACTGTTTTTTGCTTCTAGGATAGACCCAAGGTGGGGTGCACAAACTACCGGGTTTTTTGAAGTACCGAGTGGCCTACTCATTTTACTGAGGGAGGTTGCTTCACTTCAGGAATTTGGCGGGTAGTTTGTCGCACCCGTAGGGTCTAGGGTGGGGTTTGGCTATTCATCACGACCGTGGAATCCGTCTTTCGTTACAGGCTTAAACGAAACACGGAATTCCTAATATATCCAATATGTTCATCTGTGATCTGGAATGTCTATTATTGCGTGAGACGAATGGATATTATTATATATATTATATAATAGACGTTGCTTATGTTTTGCATCCACGCTGGTCCAGATTCTAGCTCTGGCGTTAGTTAAGTAACCTAACGATGTAAGACGAGGCCCGGTGGCGAATGCGGATGGCATAAGCATATGTCATATTTTCGTATCTTTCTGCAATGATAGGTTAATTGATGGGACTGCACATTAATGCAAAGCAAACAAACCAAAGCTGAATCGTTGGAACACTTTTAAAGCCACTCGGTTTTTTCCAAAAAGCAAAATTTTAAATACGGAACCTAAACCACTCCTTTTAAAATCTATCAGGTTCCTTCGATTATATCAAGTTCACTACGTTCACGGTTTCACCAAAACCGTTCGTAGCCCTTCGTCATTTCAGTTGGGTATTCAGTAGTATTCAAGTTATGTATTTTGATCTTCACCAAGGCATAGTGATTGGTAGCTGCTGAATATTCATCTGTAGCATAGATAGATGCGTTGGTATGGAAAAGTCGTACTATTTTAGCCTTCGTCAAGGGTATGTATGGGTGGGTTCAAATTAACCTGGACAATGACAGGTAGAACTTGACATGTGACTTATGATATGTTGGCCTTCGTCAAGATCATAAGAGCATGGGGAAAAAATCAAAATCGGGAGTTTCTAAAGAAACTGAAACTTGCTGGTATTGCATACCATTTGGAGTGGTAATTTTGATAGGATTCCTTCGACTTTATCACACAATGATATTTGGATCCCGATCCTACTGTGAGCATATGCTACTCCTCGGAAGATTTTTTCACTTAACGATCAATATTATAAACCAATTAGGTGTTTAGAACGGTGTTAGCAGGGCTACGCCTATCAATATTATAAACCAATTAGGTGTTTAGAACGGTGTTAGCAGGGAAAAATGATATTTAATTAAGAAACTTCGCGAAAGCGTAGTAAACCTTGAAGTACCGACACTAGCCTGGCCGAAAAGTTAAGCAAGAATTGTACGGTGAGATTAATCCTGACTAATTCTTCTTTTATGGTTTGAGGAAGGATTTGAGAAACAGTGGGAGTCATCCTGTTTAGATAAACTAAAAACCAATCTAAACTTGCAAGAGTATCATGCTAAAGTGTTTCTTCTCTCCTAATTGCAGCGACCACGATGACCGGCCTTAAGTTACTTTTAGATAAAAACATATTGATGGGGCCAAAGTATAAAGATTGGCTCAGGAATGTCAAGATGGCCATCACATATGACAAATTGGGCCATTTTCTTACTACTAAAGCCCCTGTCGTCCCAGGTCCAGATTCCATTGTCGCAGATAAGGAGATCCGTAAGACCTGTGAAATTGACAGTGCGAAAGCCAAGTGTCTCGTGCTGGCCTCTATGGACAATGAACACTAGAGACGACACAAGAATATAGATCTTGAATCCATATTCCTTCATACCAAGGAATTATATAGAGAGCAATCTCGTATCGCAAGATATGAGACCTCGAAAAAACTATTTTAAGCGAGGTTGGCTATCAGGTCATCTGTAGGGGACCGCGTCCTTAAGATGATCAGCTTGATAGAAGAGCTCACGGACCTAGGGACCACGTTGAAGAACGAGCTGTATATAGACTTGATTCTCAGTCGCTCCCCTCTACATACGCCCAGTTTATCTTGAATTTTAACATTCAAGGGAAGAAAGTTACACTTCCAGAACTCCTCAATATGTTGAGAAGCGCTGAGGGCACCCTGCAGAAGTCCAGGGAGACACCCGACACCCGCTCTGCTTGTTGGAGGATCTTTCTTTTCTAGATCCAAGGCGAAAGCCAAAGGGAAGAAGAAGAAAGCCCCGCCAAGCTGAAAGGCGGTGTTAGTAAGGTAGGGGCAAGGCAAAAGTTGGGGGACTGACGGTAGGAAAGGAAGAATGCTTCTACTGTCATAAGAAGGGCCATTGGAAGAAAAATTGCAGGGCTTGGAAAGCCCAGAACCATGGTGCGAAGCAGGTTGTGGCTTCAGCTTCATGTGTGTTTGTGATTGAAAACTGTCAGTCAATCAACTCTACTTCCTGGATATTGGATACCGGATTAGGATCTCATATCTGTAATTCTTTACCGACACTGAGAAGCCGTAGAGTTTTGAAGGCGGGTGATGACCCTCAGGGTTGCTAACGGAGCAAGCGTGGATGCTATGTCCGTAAGGGAATCATTTAGGATTGACAAGTGGATATGTTTTGGTTTTGCGCAACTGTTTTTGGGTACCTGGTTTGACTTGTAATATCATTTCTGTATCTTTGTTATCTAAAGAAGGTTATGATTTTACATTTGTAAACGATGTCGTAAACATCCACCTTAATTATGGTTTGATTGGGTCGAGTACACTAAACAACGGTATATACGTATTAAACCAACTACAAGTTTTCAACGTCCAGAACACACAAAACAAAGTCTCCGGAATTAAATCAAGCTTTCTTATGACATTGTAGACTGGGTCACATCAACGAAACACAGTTGACCAAGTTACACAAAGAGGGATATTTGGATCCGTTCGAATATCAGTCTTATTCAACTTGTCAATCATGTCTCAAAGGAAAGATGACAAAGACTCCGTTCACTGGACACAAAGTAAGAGCGAGCTCTTAGGACTCATACACAGCGACGTGTGTGGTCCAATGTCTACACATGCAAGAAGTGGTTATTCATATTTCATTACTTTTACGGATGATTTCTCTAGGTATGGACATGTCTTCTTAATGAAACATAAATCTGATGCCTTTCAGAAATTCCGAGAATATAAGAATGAAGTGGAAAAACAAACCGGAAAAGGTATCAAGACACTGAGATCTGATCGAGGTGGTGAATACTTGAGTGCCGAGTTCATGGATTACCAAAAATAGAATGGTATTCTCTCTCAGCTTACTCCTCCATACACGCCACAACACAACAGTGTATCGGAGAGACGGAACCGAACCTTATTGGATATGGTACGTTCCATGATGAGTAACGCTGAGTTAACGCGATCATTCTGGGGCTATGCACTAGAATCAGCTGCATATCTTTTGAACAAGGTTCCTACCAAGACTGTGCCTACCACACCATATCAGATGTAGAGTGGGCTTCAGTATCTGAAGATATGGGAATGTCCAACTTTTGTCAAAAACCAGCATGCGGACAAGCTCAATGCACGCTGAGTACTGTGCAAGTTTGTGGGACACCCAAAGAACTCCAGAGGTATCTTTTCTATTACGCAGAGGAAGAAAAGGTTTTTGTTTCTCGTCATGCTCATTTCTTGGAAACTCAATTTTTAGAAAAAGAGATAAGTAGGAGCGCAATAAAACTGCAAGAAATTGCAGAACCACAAGCTATTACTGAAAGCATGGTGGAACCAGAAGTTTCAAAAGAATAGGACATCCCCGCGCCACTCCGTAGGAGTAGTAGGCAGTCTCATTCGCCCGAGAGATACTATGGTTTTCTCGTAGACAGGGATAGAGAGGATTGCATCATTGACAATGATGAGCCAACTAGCTTCCAGCAAGCCATTCAGAGCAAAGGCTCGGTAAAATAGCTGGATGCAATGCGGACCGAGATGGAGTCCATTTACACCAACAAAGTTTGGACTTTGGACATTGCTCCAGAAGGGGTAAAACCCGTAGACTGCAAATGGATCTTCAGAAAGAAGATTGGTGCAGATGGACAGGTTGAAACCTATAAGGCTAGATTTGTTGCAAAAGGTTTTCGTCAAAAGACTAGATTTGGACTATGATGAAACTTTTTCTCCATTGGCTATGCTTAAATCCATTCGGATCCTTCTTGCTGTTTACCTCAATCAGAGCAAAGCTCTGTTTAAATTCCAAGGTGGGAAAAGAAGTAATACTTCTGTTTTTCTCCAATCAGAGCAAAGCTCTGTCTTGAAAATTAAAAAGAAAATTAAAATTAAAATAAATGAAGTAACGTACTCTATAAGAGCAAAGCTCAGGGAGACCCAAAAAAAAAAAAAGAAAAAAAAAAGAAAAAAAACAAAAAAGTGCGCAACTGCGCAGTTGCGCGACACGTGTCACGCAGCTGCGCAGTGTGCAACAGTGCGCAACTGCGCAAGTGCGCAGTTGCGCGACACGTGTCACGCAGCTGCGCAGTGCGCAACTGCGCAGTTGCGCGACACGTGTCACGCAGCTGCGCAGTGCGCAACTGCGCAGGTGCGCGACACGTGTCACGCAGCTGCGCAGTGCGCAACTGCGCAGTGCGCGACACGTGTCAACGCGCAGTTGCGCAAGCAAAAAATAAAAAAAAATAAATAAAATAAAAAAATAATAAATAAAATTCTTTATTGCAAAAACAGAATAAAGATTTGAGAAAATCTTTTCTGTTTTTGTTAAAACAATAAGATTTCTTCTGTAAAACAGAGACCTTTGGATTAAAGATCCGACGGTGGGGAAAATTCCCCAAATCACTTAGAGAATAATCTCTTTAACAAACTTTAACTAATTTATGGGCACTATAAAAAGGACCCTAGACCTCAATTCAAAGGCATTAACATCTTGCTAAAAAAAAAAGAGAAGAGAACTCTTGAAGAATAAAGAAAAAAGGTAAAACCTTTTAAAGAAGAGAAAATTCTCTTATGAACAAGATCATAGATCTTTAACGATAAATAAATAAATAAGAAAAAATAGTGCCTTGCACTTGTTTTATGAACCATCGGTTCTTGAACCTAAAAGGTTATTAAATTAATAGTGCCTTGCACTTGCTATGAACCTTTGGTCCTCTGATATAAGAAAAACTTGTTTTTTCTTAGATCTAAATCAAATAATGCCTTGCACTTGTTTTATGAACCATCGGTTCTTGAATCTAAAACATTCTCAAATTAACAGTATTTTGCACAAATGCAATGCATTAATTAAAGGGCCAGGCCCAAATCAAAATGACCTGACAGGCCAAAATAAATTGCAAGGCAATAAATGGGTAGAGCCCAAATAAATTGATGCTTTGCATCCTTTATACAAGGGCAGAGCCCAAATAAAATTGATGCCTTGCATCATTTCTAAAAGGACAGAGCCCAAAACAAATTGATGCTCTGCATCCTTTCTGGGCAAGGCCCAAATAAAAATTAAAAAAAAAAGAAATGCAATGCAAAAGCAAATAAAATGTTGAACATTTCAACTGGACTTAGCCCAATTTTGGCCATAAGTCCTTAAATTAAATTGACTGAGCAAAATTGCTCTTCTAAATCAATTTACATCCGGTTCGAGGGTACATCTCCGAACTCCTTTGACATCCGTCGTTGTAATTCCTCAACGACGTCAAAGAGGTGACGGGTCCCAACGACCACACATCGATATGGACTGCGGGGTCCTTAAACTCGTGGACCGAAACGTCCCTAAACTAATGATGGACCGAAACGTCCCTAAACTAATATCGGACCGAAACGTCCCTAAACTAATATCGGACCACCACGTCCCTAAACTGGAATATGGACCACTACGTCCCTAAACTGGCACAATAGAGCCCAAATGCTCTTTTATCGAACCTAAACGGTCCCGTTAAGTTGATCTTAGTCTCAAACTGGACTAACGTATCCTTAACAAACGTTTGAGTCGATCTTAGCCTCAAAAATGGCTAACGTATCCTCCAAACAGACTTTAGTCCCAAATTGGACTATGAATCTCCCAAACTGGAACAATAGGGCCCAAACGCTCTTTTGTCGGATCTAAACGATCACGTTAAGTTGATCTTAGTCTCAAACAGGACTAACGTATCCTTAACGAACGTTTAAGTTGATCTTAGCCGCAACGCGACTAACGTATCCTTAAACTAAAAACATCAAACCCAAATCTAAGTAAATACGGATTTGGACTAATCCACGTCCTACGGGCAACGGCATTACTCAGTCTCCGTATACAATCCACGGGCAACCACGAACAAAACAAACACCCACGACACGAAGTGAAATTCTGGAGAAGGAGAAAGTTGTTACCGCGACGCGGTAGCGTAATTAACTGCCGGGGCTTGCGCCTGCAGGGAAGAGCGTCCCCACAATCAAAAACCCCTCAAGCGAGGGGGAATCTGACGAAGTCTGCTATATCGGCCGCATCCGTCTAAACCTCCGATACAAGGTGCCATAAATCAACTTGGTATCTTCGGAGAGGTAGACGGATAAAACCAAATAGCATCTGCCCTGAATCCCAGCGTCAGGACATCGCGGTCCTGTGCGCCGCCTTTCGGAGGGGAACAGATTCTGGCACGCCCGGTGGGACCTCTTCTTCTTTCCACTCCACACTTCGTGTGTCGTGTTCGCGAACAAATCGCGGTTTGCTGTGATTGCCTGTGGATTCAAGGTACTTAGATTTGGTGTCTTGCTCCGTGCAGAAAACAGAAGATCAATGGCTTCGAACTGCACCGCCCGCAGCGATAACTCTCGCTCCGCCATTGCTGGAGGAGTGACTTATGGGCCCCAAGCGGCCTCCCTTTTCAAAATGCCGGTGGAGCAGGTGGCTCAAGCCACCACTGGACTATTTTTTGGGACCATGCTCCCATCAATGAGCTTCAACGCCCCAATGACATTACAAGAAGCTCCAAAGAAGTCAGTCTCTGATCGGCTTACCACTGCCGCAACCCCTCTCAACGGGTCGTCCAACTCCACTGCTTCAGTTTTTAACGGACTAGACCAGAGCTCTAACAGGCTCATGAAGAAGCCTGCCATACCAGAAGGCGTTATCCCGAAACGGATAGCCATTCCCACTCCCGTTCCTGGTAAAATCACCAAGGTTGCTTCCCATGTTCAGAAGTCCGCTTCTAACAAGTTGGCTGTCCCCGTTCAACGGACGTCGATCTTTAAAAGGCTGGTACCAGCATATTCTGACCAACGCAGGGGGCATGAGGAGGTTACCCCTATAGCTGAAACAACTCCATCAGCACGACACGCTCGACGTCGCTACTGGCGTAGGGTAAGGAAGGCTGGGGGCAACTCCCCCTCTGGGATAACTCCGTCAGCTCCGATGGTGAGGATCGATGCTGCTGTTCCAACCAGGAACAGCTTTGAACTGCTCAACAAGGTGCGCAGAAATTCTCCTGCTGCGGTGCTAAAGCGAACTCCTTCATCTGTGAAGAATATTCCAGAGAAGAAGCTAGAGCGGCCCCTTCAACGGCTGTCCTCTAAAATTTACAAAGTCTGGCGACAGGTTCAAGAGTCGGTGATCGATCAGGACTGCCTCCGACGACAGAAAAAGATGAAGGTTCGGCAGGGGAAGGATTACTCTGTCAAACCACAAAAAGCAAAAGCTACTTGGGTGCCCACTACAACGGCTCCCTTAACTCCAATCACTCAAAAAAGGAGGCCGCAAGAAGCCCATGTGTCTTCGGCAAATCGCAAAGACACCGAACACAAACGCCCCAAGTCTGGGGGCATGGTGGTGCACACTGTTTATATGGCTTCTGGAAAGGAGGAAAGCCGCACTTCTACGGGCCACCGACCGCTCACCCGATCCGTGACGAAAGCCCAGGAGCAGCAACAGAAGCTTCAGGAGATGATGACTACAATGGCTGAACTCACTGAGCCAAAAGAAAGCTCTGAAACGTCTTCGGATGAGCGTCAAGAACAAGAAACCGACGCTGACTTTTTACGCAGAATCCTCGAAAAGAGGGACAAAGAAGCTGCAGAGCAGGCGGCTAACATAAAACAGATGGCGCTCCTCTTCAAAGATATGGTAGGGATGATGTTACAGCCGGACCCTCCTGCTGAAGATCCTCCGATCGTCCTTGAAAACGACAGGGAAGAAACGTCAAATCCTCCGCCGGCTCTATCAACAGCCAAGGAGGAGGCAATCTCCAAAGTCGACCTAGACGAATATATAGCTCAGCAGATCCGGGTTCATCAGGCGAATGAAGCGGCTGGGCAAATTGTTAGAACCGGACGACCGTATCCGAGCTGGTATGACCAAATCAATTACCCGCCAGGATATACGATCCCTAAATTCCACGTGTATAAAGGGACAGGGAATCCGCATCAGCATGTCGCTCAATTCAGGGCCTTATGCGGCAATACTGGAGGCGATGACAAGTTGTTGCTACGTCAATTCGTCGGCAGCTTAGCAGAAACAGCCTTTAAATGGTATTCGGAGTTACCTAACGACTCTGTCAAAACATTTGCAGAGATGGAACTGCTGTTTACACAAAGATTCGCAAGTGCTAGTGAACGCACCCCGATTACAGCACTGATAAATGCCAGGATAAGGCCCGGCGAAACGTGGGTCCAATACGCAACACGATGGCGAAACCTATGGTCGAAATGCGAACAACGCATAGAAGAGGCACCTGCGGTAGGCATGTTTGTGGGCACTCTCGATCCGCAGGCGACCATCTCGCAATTCATGATGTTCTTCAGGCCGACCACCTTCCAGGCCTTGATCGACAAATTAGCCCAAATGGACCAGATGGGCCATAGACCGTCTCCTCCAAGACCCGATCCCCGAAATGAGAAAGGAAAAACGATCATCGTCGCCAACGCTCAGCAACAGTCGAGCAACTCAAAGCCGGTCGCTCGCCAAAACAACGTGCGTCCACGCCCATCCCTCGAAGAGAGGCTAGGACGTCCTTACTCGTTTCCTCAGAATAAAACGAGAAGACTGTTTGAGCTGGCAGTGCGTAACAGACTCATCAATCTGCCGAGTCCAAAGCGTCTGTCGCAGCCAGGCGATCTTAATAATCCCAATTATTGCCCTTACCACTAAACGGTAAGTCACCCGATTGAGGATTGTTTCGTCTTTAAGGGATGGATCGAGGATCAATACCTGCAAGGCAAGTTCACGCTGTCTGAAAGCTGGAAGGTAAACCCCCCACAGCCGCACTCTCCAAAGAAGACGGACACGCCGGGGGCAACTTGTTCTTTCGTCGAGGATGAAAACGATGGAGAAAACTTATCGGATGAATCCGATGAATCCGAAGACTACGTAGCGACTTGTCATGTGATTTCTCATTCACTGACGGATGATGAGGAGCATCCTAGCGCTGAGAAATCAATGGCGGACCCTGAAACAGAAATTCCACGGCCGTCAGACAAGTTGATCGATACCTTCCTAAATGAAATTCGTCTGAAAGCAAAAGCCAATCAAGAGCATGAAATGGCCATATTGGAAAGAACCAAGGTATTCCCGTCAAATCAAAAGCCACACACTGCGGGTAAAAACAAATTCAAGACAAGGAAACGGTTCGCCAAAGCTCTATCAGTAGGAATGAAGCTACCGCCCTCTGAAGAAAATGCTTTCTCTGTGGTAGAGGTGCACCCTAACTTCTGTTTATATCATCAGAAGATCATACATCCTACCGAAGACTGCGAATCCTTTAACTGTTGGTGGCAAGGGTATGTCGCTCAAAAGCGACACTCCGACAGAACAAAGTGTGAAGCTTGTGGACATCGAAAAAATGCGATAGATGAGCGCAAAAGAGCCACCGCCGACTGTCATATAGCCGACTTCAAGGGATCACAAATTATCACCTTTGGAAGCGACTCTGACGAAGAAGCTACCCCCAACTCTTCCATCGGGGAATCTATTTCAAAAATAAAGGAATTGAGAAGCTGCGAGAACGTTCAGCCGTGCAATCGCATGCTACTCGGAAAAAATCTCGGCCCCGTAAACAAAGGATCGAACAAAAAGGATAAAAGAAAAGGAAAAAAGGCCCTTGTCGCCAGCGCTCACCAACAATCAGGTGACCCTAGACCGGTTTCTTGCCAAAGCAATAAGCAGCCATCCCTCCAGGAAAAGCTGAAACGTCCTTACTCGTTTCCGCAAGATAAAACAAGGGGACTGTTCGAGCTGGCAGTACGCAACAGACTCATCAATCTGCCGAGTCCAAAACATCCGTTGTGGCCAGGCGATATTAATAATCCTAATTATTGCCCTTACCACCAAACGGTAGGTCATCTGATCGAGGATTGCTACGTCTTCAAGAACTGGGTTGAAGACCAATACCAACAGGGCAAGTTCGCGTTGTCCGAAATTTGGAAGGTGAACCCGCCACAACCGCATGCTCCGAAAAATATGGACACGCCGGGGGCATCATGCTCATTCATAGAGAAAGCCTAACGGACCACTACGTCCTAAAACTGGACAACGGACCGAAACGTCCTTAAACTAACGGACCGATATGTCCTTAAACTAATGATGGACCGCAATGTCCTAAAAACTTGCAAATGACCGAAACGTCGTTAAACTACTCCCAACCCGCAGCATCTTCAGGCTGACGTTAAAAAAAAATATAAAAATAAAAAATAATAATAACGGTATGTCCACAAGCAAAATGGGCACGGATGAAAACCCGAAGGGGCTCCGTGAGTAAAAACAGCAGGGCTACCGGCGAGTGTTCGTGAAAACCCGAAAGGGCGCGACCTCGTTTAAAAAAAAAAAAGAAGAAGAAAAAGAAAAGAAAGAAAAAAAAAAGAATAAAAAAGAGAATAAAAAAAAACGGTATGTCCATAAGCAAAATGGGCACGGATGAAAACCCGAAAGGGCTCCGTGAGTAAAAACAGCAGGACTACCGGCGAGTGTTTGTGAAAACCCGAAAGGGCGCAACCTCGTTGAGAAACACTTATAGGGTCCTCTCGACCCTGTAAGGAGAAACCACCTGCGTGAGATCCTTACGACTCACAAAGGAACAACACACTTAGGGATCCCCACGATTCCTAAGGAGAAAATACACTTGCGAGATCCTCACGACTCGTAAGGAGAACTCTCTTGTGGGACCCTTACGGCTCATAAGATTTGAAAGTCTTAAGTTGCAGAAACCTTAACCTGTGCTTAAGCAAACCCCTACAAACTTCCAATATTGCCCTACAAGCGGCTCATAATGACCCTTGTATACAATCCACGGGCGCGAATAAACATTTCCCTAACTAAGTCCCATCTGAGACTAGGGATGTGTTTGCATGGAAAACAACCCTTGTAAATCCTCTCGACTTACAAGGAGAAAACCCTCCTGTAGGATCCTTACGACTTACAGAGGAACAATACACTTAGGAACCCTCACGATTCCTAAGGAGAAAATACACCTATAAGATCCTCACGACTTGTAGGGAGAAATAACTTTGTGAGACCCTTACGGCTCATAAAGTCAAAAGCCTTAGTCGACAGGACCTTAACCCTGGTCACTAAGCCACCTTTGTTCAACATCGACAGAGGCAAATGATGATTCGCCTCTAGCAATATCCCAGTTGCAGCGATGTTGATGCCTAAACCGGTATCAAATTCCAAGTCCTTTCAAGGCAAATGATGATTCGCTCCTGGCAATATTCCAGTCGCAGCGATACTGATGCCACGATTGGTATCAGACCTCAAATTCCCTACTCGCCAAAAAAAAATGTATACAAAATAGCCGAAATGATGGGGCAACTTGCAAACAGAATCAGCAAGTAAAAATGTATGCATACGAAATAGCCGAAATGATTGGGCAACTCGCAATAAAAAACAGCGAGTAAAAATAAAATAAACAGCCGAAATGATTGGGCAACTCGCAATAAAAAGCAGCGAGTAAAAATAAAGTAAATAGCCGAAATGATTGGGCAACTCGCAATAAAAAAAAACAGCGAGTAAAAATAAAATAAATAGCCGAAATGATTGGGCACCGCGAAAAATAGTTGAAATGATTGGGCAATCGCGACCTTCGCGATATAAAAGCTGAAATGATAGAGCATCGCGGAAATAAAATAATAATATGAAAATGAATGAAACTTTTGCCCTACAGGTGAGATCACATCGATCCCTGTATACAATCCAGGGGCACAAACAAAGAGGGAATCATACCTTCCCAACAAGCTCCGCCAGAAAGCGAAGCCAAATCTCGACGGTTCATAGACAACCCAAAGACAACCTTGACATCTGTCGCAATATCCCAGACATAATGTCAACAGACAAAGCAAAAGGAAGATCCCGGGCTTCAGGGCCTCAATGGCCACGTCTACAGCCTAGAGACCAACAACGGTGTGCCTCCTCATTCCAACAGGACACAGATGTTACACCATCAAGCGGAGCGATGGCAAAATCCCAGCTTCACCTCAGCATTCGTCTCGATACAGTAGACGCAATGTCAACAACGGCGTTCCTCCGCAGTCCAGCTGGAGGCAAATGCAATGTCAACAAAAGACCTCACGGTCGAAACAAAGCGGAGCGATGGCAAAATCCCAACTCCACCTTAGCATTCGTCTCGCTACAGCAGACGCAATGTCAACAACGGCGTTCCTTCGCAGTCCAGCAGGGTGTACATGCAAAGTTAACAAAAGACCCTATGGTCGAAACAAAGCGGAGTGACGGCAAAATCCCAGCTCCACCTCAGCATTCGTCTCAATACATCAGACGCAGTGTGAGCAAATGAAGCGAAGGCCAAATTCCTAGCTTCAAGGTCTTAACGGCAAGTCGTATAAGGCCTGAAAGATCACCGGAGATCATCTCACATGGAGTGGTCACCTCCTCGACGTTCGTTTCGATACAACAGACGAGTTGTCACCCCAGCGTTCTTCCTCCAGCAGGGATTCAGACATGATAAAGCAAACGAAGCGAAGGCCACATTCCTAGCTTCAATGTCTTTACGGTAACTCACATAAAACCGGAAAGACAATCGGAGATCATCTCGCATCAGCACAGAGTGGTCACCACCTTGACGTTCGTCTCGATACAGCAGACGAAATGTCAACCCTAGCATTCTTCCTCTAACAGGGATTCGGACATGACAAAGCAAACGAAGCGAAGGCCACATTCCTAGCTTCAACGTCTTGACGGTAACTCACATAAAACCGGAAAGACAATCGGAGACCATCTCACATGAAGTGGTCACCTCCATGACGTTCGTCTCGATGCAGTAGACGAAATGTCAACCTCAGCGTTCTTCCTCCAGCAGGGATTCAGACATGACAAAGCAAATGAAGCGAAGGCCACATTCCCAGCTTCAACGTCTTTACGGTAACTCACATAAAACTGGAAAGACAATCGGAGATCATCTCGCATCAGCACAGAGTGATCACCACCTTGACGTTCGTCTCGATACAGCAGACGAGATGTCACCCCAACGTTCGTCTCGACACAGCAGACGCAACGTCATCAAACAAACGGAGCCACGGCAAAATCCCTAGTTCCCACCATGACATTCGTCTCGATACAGAGGACGCAATGCCAGCAAACGAAGCAAAGGCCAAATTTCTAGCTTCAGGGTCTTAACGGCAAGTCATATAAAGCCTGAAAGACTATCGGAGATCATCCCACACCAGCGCGGAGTGGTTATGACTCATCGGGGCTCTCCAAAATGAGCCTAACCTCAAGTAAAAAGCGGCATGGCAAATTCCTAGCGCTTGCTCCTCCGACGGTCAAACTTCCAAGGAGGATTGCTTGAAGACGTCTTGTCCAGCCCCCGAAGGGATCAGAGACACGACAGTCGCGGGGCTACTCGAACAGCACGATTGCCTATCGAGGACTATATCAGCTTATGCGACGGTACGATGGCCAAAACCCTAAGTACCACCGACCTTAACGGGCTTCTGTCGTAAAGAGCAGAGGTTAAATGCGACGTTAAGATGTTCTTGCGAGAAACATTCGATTCGTCTCGACTTGTGAAAAATTGTCGAGGCGGCTCGACTCGTGAGATAAAGCCTTAGGCAGTGGGCATAAAAGAAGTCTGTTTCCTAAGCACTGGGACCCTGCAAGTTGGCCCAAAACGGTCTCTTGCATACCATCCACGGGTCTCACTCTCCAACATCGAACTTCGACAAGGAGGGAAACAACCGCTTACAAGTCCTCTCGACTCGTAAGAGGGAAAAATTCTCTTGTAGAATCCTTACGACTTACAAGAGAAAACCACACTTAGGAATCCTCACGATTCCTAAAGAGAAAAACCCACCTACGAGATCCTCTCGATCCGTAGGGAGAAAAATCTCTATGAGACCCTCACGGCTCATAGAGTTGAAAAGTCTTAGGCAGCAGATCTGAACCTGCGGCCTAAGCCCTCGCTATCTCATGAAAAAATCAAGAAGCTTACTCTATTACCTGCTAATTGTGACGACATGCTGAGAAAGAGGAAAAGCAACAGAAAGAGCACCCGATTTACGTTTCATCAAACGTTCAGGACGTATTCATTCATGCATGGGCAAAAAGACTCGGGACAAAGATATATAATAAAGACAAGCTAGGATAAAAAAAAAATTCCATTAATATTGCCCGAAGTTCTTACAGTCATAGAAACAATAAACGAAAGTTACAATGGAATAACCTCAGATCCAGAGCATGGATTGAGGAATTCAAAAGCGACCCTAACTATGACTTTCTAAGCCTCGCGGACCATCCTAATGTGCTTCCTTTCGCGAGCATAAGCGTCAGGGTCCCTCCCGATGTCTTCCACCCTCCGATAAGTAGCGAGTATGGCAGACTGTTGAAAGATCTCGTGCAAGAGGTCAATAAGACTGTCTCGCCGTCTCGTCGAGATAAAGTTCAATAGGTACACAGAGTGCACCTTGTCCTCAGTGGCATCCAACGCCCTAAGCAGCACGCCGGAACAGAATAGGGGAAGCGCTTCCCAGATAGCTCCCACGATAAGTTTAAGAAGAAAGTAACGTCGGGGAAGCAGTGGACCGTTGTATGCGTCGAAGCGACTCATTATTTCAGCACACTCCTCATTTGTGAACTCCCGATTTTAAGAGCGGCCAAATAGGCGGATGCCCTCATGAGAGATGATCTCGTTAAGAGCATACATGTGGACGTTCATTGTTCCTGTGAAAGAGGATCAACAAATTATCAGAAAGACTAATTAAGTAAAATGATATAATGCACTGAGGAATAGAATGCCATATTTAACTTCCAAGATCCATGAAGAATTCTTAAGAGTTCTTCTATATGATTTGGGAGGAGCAAAGCTCCATTAATGAAATGAGAAAATACAGGGAAAATCTTTTAGAGAGCAAAGCTCTATTAATGGAACTCTAATAGGGCTCTCTTTAGTCTTCTGTAGACCCCCTTAGAGCAAAGCTCTACTAAGTGAAACCCTAAATGGGTCTTCTTTAGATCTGGGATCTATTGAGAGCAATGCTCTTAAAATTGATTTAATTTAATTGAAATTAATATTTTTACCTAAAATTCTTTAAAAGTTTGAACTTTTAAAAGTGTTTAAATAAGAGAGCAGGGCTCTGAGTTCTGAAAGTAAAATTTTAGAGATGAGAATCATCTAAGGGACCAAAAGTCCTATTTATAGGCATCAAGTGCCCTTTCAGCTTCATAGAGATGGCGCGACGGTTCGGAGTCTACCACCGCTGCGCTCACATTAAGAGGCCACGTAAGCGCAACGGTGGGGGGGCATTTGTTTACCTCAATCAGAGCAAAGCTCTGTTTAAATTCCAAGGTGGGAAAAGAAGTAATACTTCTGTTTTTCTCCAATCAGAGCAAAGCTCTGTCTTGAAAATTAAAAAGAAAATTAAAATTAAAATAAATGAAGTAACGTACTCTATAAGAGCAAAGCTCAGGGAGACCAACAAAAAAAAAAGAAAAAAAAAGAAAAGAAAAAAGTGCGCAACTGCGCAGTTGCGCGACACGTGTCACGCAGCTGCGCAGTGCGCAGCTGCGCAGTGCGCAACAGTGCGCAACTGCACAGCTGCGCGACACGTGTCACGCAGCTGCGCAGTGCGCAGCTGCGCGACACGTGTCACGCAGCTGCGCAGTGCGCAACTGCGCAGTGCGCGACACGTGTCAACGCGCAGTTGCGCAAGCAAAAAATAAAAAAAAATAAAAAAAATAAAAATTAAAAAATTAAAAAAATAATAATAAATAAAATTTTTTATTGCAAAAACAGAATAAAGATTTGAGAAAATCTTTTTTGTTTTTGTTAAAACAATAAGATTTCTTCTGTAAAACAGAGACCTTTGGATTAAAGATCCGACGGTGGGGAAAATTCCCCAAATCACTTAGAGAATAATCTCTTTAACAAACTTTAACTAATTTATGGGCACTATAAAAAGGACCCTAGACCTCAATTCAAAGGCATTAACATCTTGCTAAAAAAAAAGAGAAGAGAACTCTTGAAGAATAAAGAAAAAAGGTAAAAACCTTTTAAAGAAGAGAAAATTCTCTAATGAACAAGATCATAGATCTTTAACGATAAATAAATAAATAAGTAAAAATAGTGCCTTGCACTTGTTTTATGAACCATCGGTTCTTGAACCTAAAAGGCTATTAAATTAATAGTGCCTTGCACTTGCTATGAACCTTTGGTCCTCTGATATAAGAAAAACTTGTTTTTTCTTAGATCTAAATCAAATAGTGCCTTGCACTTGTTTTATGAACCATCGGTTCTTGAATCTAAAACATTCTCAAATTAACAGTATTTTGCACAAATGCAATGCATTAATTAAAGGGCCAGGCCCAAATCAAAATGACCTGACAGGCCAAAATAAATTGCAAGGCAATAAATGGGCAGAGCCCAAATAAATTGATGCTTTGCATCTTTTATACAAGGGCAGAGCCCAAATAAAATTGATGCCTTGCATCATTTCTAAAAGGGCAGAGCCCAAAACAAATTGATGCTCTGCATCCTTTCTGGGCAAGGCCCAAATAAAAATAAAAAAAAAGAAATGCAATGCAAAAGCAAATAAAATGTTGAACATTTCAACTGGACTTAGCCCAATTTTGGCCATAAGTCCTTAAATTAAATTGACTGAGCAAAATTGCTCTTCTAAATCAATTTACATCCGGTTCGAGGGTACATCTCCGAACTCCTTTGACATCCGTCGTTGTAATTCCTCAACGACGTCAAAGAGGTGACGGGTCCCAACGACCACACATCGATATGGACTGCGGGGTCCTTAAACTCGTGGACCGAAACGTCCCTAAACTAATGATGGACCGAAACGTCCCTAAACTAATATCGGACCGAAACGTCCTTAAACTAATATCGGACCGAAACGTCCCTAAACTAATATCGGATCACCACGTCCCTAAACTGGAATATGGACCACTACGTCCCTAAACTGGCACAATAGAGCCCAAATGCTCTTTTATCGGACCTAAACGGTCCCGTTAAGTTGATCTTAGTCTCAAACTGGACTAACGTATCCTTAACAAACGTTTGAGTCGATCTTAGCCTCAAAAATGGCTAACGTATCCTCCAAACAGACTTTAGTCCCAAATTGGACTATGAATCTCCCAAACTGGAACAATAGGGCCCAAACGCTCTTTTGTCGGATCTAAACGATCACGTTAAGTTGATCTTAGTCTCAAACAGGACTAACGTATCCTTAACGAACGTTTAAGTTGATCTTAGCCGCATCGCGACTAACGTATCCTTAAACTAAAAACATCAAACCCAAATCTAAGTAAATACGGATTTGGACTAATCCACGTCCTACGGGCGACGGCATTACTCAGTCTCCGTATACAATCCACGGGCAACCACGAACAAAACAAACACCCACGACACGAAGTGAAATTCTGGAGAAGGAGAAAGTTGTTACCGCGACGCGGTAGCGTAATTAACTGCAGGGGCTTGCGCCTGCAGGGAAGAGCGTCCCCACAATCAAAAACCCCTCAAGCGAGGGGGAATCTGACGAAGTCTGCTACATCGGCCGCATCCGTCTAAACCTCCGATACAAGGTGCCATAAATCAACTTGGTATCTTCGGAGAGGTAGACGGATAAAACCAAATAGCATCTGCCCCGAATCCCAGCGTCAGGACATCGCGGTCCTGTGCGCCGCCTTTCGGAGGGGAACACTTGCCATTGCTGCCTTCCACGATTATGAGATTTGGCAAATGGACGTAAAGACCGCTTTTCTAAATGGAAATTTGGAAAAGTACGTTTATATGGATCAGCCAGAGGGTTTCATTCAGAGTGGGAGCAGCAAGAAAGTGTGCAAGTTGCTTAAATCCATTTATGAATTAAAGCAGATATCACGGAGTTGGAACATCTGTTTTGATGAGACGGTCAAAAAATTTGACTTTATCAAAAATCCAGATGAACTATATATTTATAGTAAGATTGTAGCAAGAACTGTTGTATTCCTCGTCTTGTACGTGGATGACATTCTCTTGATAGGAAATGACATTCCTATGCTACAATCTGTCAAAGGATTCATGTCATAAAGGTTCTCCATGAAAGACCTGGGTGATACCTCTTACATTGTGAGGATCCAAATCTATCGTGATAGATCTAAGAGGATGTTGGGACTTTCACAGTCCAGGTACATCAACACCATACTGAAAAGATTCAGTATGGAAGATTCAAAGCGCGGTAATCTACCGGTTTGTCACGGAATCACCCTCTCTAAAGAGATTTCTCTCAAGACTGATTTGGAAAGGGATCGCATGTCAACTATACCCTACGCTTCTGCGG
This sequence comes from Agapanthus africanus, assembly GCA_030015575.1. Classification (NCBI taxonomy): domain Eukaryota; kingdom Viridiplantae; phylum Streptophyta; class Magnoliopsida; order Asparagales; family Amaryllidaceae; genus Agapanthus; species Agapanthus africanus. The sequence continues at coordinate 335,938,019 of JASDDO010000031.1, forward strand.
TAGGCTCTATAATATATACGATGTTGTTTATCAAACCAGATGTTGCTTACGCACTAAGCGTGGTAACCCGGTATCAGTCAAACCCTGAGAAGAAGCACTGGATAGCAGTAAAGAACATTCTCAAGTACCTGAGAAGGACTAAGGGGATGCTCTTGATGTACGGCGGAAAAGACCTCCAAATCGAGGCCTTTACTGACTCCAGTTTCCAGAGTGACAAGGATGACTCCAAGTCCATGTCGGGTTATGTCTTTACCCTCAATGGAGGGACGGTCTATTGGAAGAGCTCCAAACAGGACACCGTTGCTGACTCGATAATGGAAGCGGAGTATATCGCTGCATGTGATGCCGCAAAAGAAGCAGTCTGGATGAGGAAGTTCTTAACAGAACTTTCTTAACAGAACTTCAGGTGGTTCCGTCCATTGTTGATCCAATATCTCTGTATTGTGACAACAACAGGGCTATAGCTTTAGCGAAGGAACCTAGGTCCCATCAGAAGTACAGACATATCTTGAGACGGTATCACCTGATCAGGAAGATCGTGGATTGCCGGGAGATCGAGGTGCAGATAGTTGCTACGGAGAACACTGCAGATCCATTCACAAAGGCCATCCTTCAGACGCGGTTCGAGAGGCTATTCGAGATGATAGGTCTGCGATACGCCAACATATGGCCTTAGTGCAAGAGGGAGATTGTTAGTATTATATACCCTAGATGCCATTATTGTATAGTACTAGCTTGTAAATTACATTTTGGAAGCTTAGGATATACACAGATTTTATGACAGTCTTGCTCAACATGGTAATATGCTACTTGGTTTGTTTCTGTCTTAATATGTGTATATGTTTCTTTTAACGTATCGCTAATACATATTGGTAGAGCTCTTAGGATCTTTGCTTGATTACCAGCGTTGTGATGGCAGTCACACCAATGGGGGCTGGGTAATCTATAAGCACATTCTTATACAGGTCCCTAGTCGTTGGATTATCGAGACAAGGCATCGATACTCCAGAGTAGACTAGTGTATACGCTTCTCATTCCAGCAGGGGAGATGGCCAGTCCCACAGCCATTAGTATGTCGTACTGGAGATAGTATGCATGTGCTCATTGGGTTATGAGTTACACTGGATGGACTCGTGAGGAATTGTTGGTTGGTACTATACCTATCGTCATGTAGCAATTCCCAGGTGACATAAGTACAGCATAGTCCGTTGACTTGACACTGCTATTTCGCCTCGAGTGTGTTCCCACTGTTCTTTGATTACTACCCTACCACGGCTCTGATGAGTCGTGCAAACAGGTAGTAGTTGGGTGCAGTCCCGAAACACTTGGAGGCAGTGGCGGTTAGATAGGATTCGTTTCTCCCGGTGTTGGGGCTTGATGTCGCGATGTAATTCGGAAAGCCATTACACAGTCCCTGGCCAGGGCAAGCGAGATTTACTGGTAGGTACTCCAGTAGTTTCTCAGGATGCTTTGGGCTACACTCTGACACGACTTATTGCGCTATTAAGGGTCTGACGTTTACCGCCCCCTAGGCCCGATATGCGATGCTCTTAGACGAATAGACCGGACTGTATGGAGATTGTCATAGATAGGCTCATTAGGAGTTCGGATGAGTTTGCTCATCGGCCTTCTTATCGACAGATACTTGGGTAGCCGTTACGTGCAGCTAGTACCGCTGACGGCTTGTGGTTAAACCCATTGCCAGCGTAGTGTCGAGTCTTTAGAATCCCACACATAGGGTTTCCCTGCTTCGGGCGAAACGATATAGAGGTCGTATGGTTTTACGACAGGGTTCGAACATATACGTGTACTTGTGCACGTATGATGTTCAGACGGATTATCATAGTGGGTTTTTCTTTAAGTCAGATCCTAGTATTAGATTATTAGATTAGTTTCGTCTCATTGTATTCTTGTTTCTCGGAATATGGATACGGGTATGTATATACAGATAAGGGGCATTCTTGTAATTCTCTCAAGATTGCTTTTAGAAGGAGACGCCTCATTAGGGTTTTTATTATTTGATTAAAACAATTATGAGGTGGAGGAAATGAATTGTTATTTTTATATGATAATTGAAGCATGGCTACTTGGTTTGACTATTAAGGCATGGTTTGACTTAGATATTTTGTGAGATATTTTTGTGGCATTAAATATTTTGTGTGAAATATTTTTTTGAGCATGCTTATAGTCATATCAAGAGCCATATTCAATTATCATTATCAAAAACACTTTCTCTTTCCTCAAGCTCTCTCTTCTTCTTCCTCTCAACCCTTATTGTCTCATGGGTTAAGAATCCTAGGGTTAGTGAGACTTACCTATCCAAAATCACTCTCTACTTACTCTAGGTTACTTAGATTAGCACACTAAGTATCCTAGTTATCTCATTTTAGAGGTAGAAGCTCAAGGTAGACACTCTCGGGTGGATCTTCTTCGACTCGAGGAGGCCGACGAGGAGGCACGATCCCTAGACACTCTAAGGAGCTCATAAGAAGAAGGACTAGTAGCTTGAGGTATAACTCTCTTACATAATAGTTAAACCTCATAGTTTGTTAGCTAGTTAGGGTTTAGTATCGATCCTGGAGTTTAGTCGATGTTACGATGCATATAAAAATCGTTTTTTGCAAACTCCGTCTCCCCGCGAACATGTGGAGTGCGTGGCATCGACTTACAAACCTAAGTATCACCCTCTTAATACCATGATCGCTCTCTACTAATTAATTTTGGCAGCATAGAATACATATGAGAGGTCCTATTTTATAGGCAAGCCTTAATCCTATAAAAAAGATAAGAGATAAATCTAAATTTATCAAAACGGATTTGCTGCAGAATTGCCATCGACAGACGTCTAAGACAGACGTTTGTCTCCAATCTGTATCCTTTCGTTTTCCTTGTTCAGACATCTGTCATATCCCTAGACGTTTGTTCTAAAGTCTCGGGGTTGGGCTTCATTTGCTTCACGAGATGTATGAACCACACTTGGTCAGATATATGGCCTTTAGTCTCGGGTTAGGGCTTGATCTTCTGCAGACGTGTACCGTGTTGTCCTTCAGATGTCTGTCTTTGCTCTATGTTTCTGACATTTTATGTCCAGACATTTGCCCTTGTCTTTGGCAGACGTCTGACCTGATGCATTCTTACAATTTCTAACGATCTCCCACTTGAAAATACTTCAACCTTGATTCTCAACTCCAGTGGACTTTACATGACTTCGCTCTACCCTCTCCTCATCAGATTTTCATAGAGAGGTTTACTAAATCGTAATAAAGCTCCAGCTTGTCTTTGTCTATGACTTTGGTGAACATGTCCGCCGGATTCTTTTCTACCGCGATCTTTGGAATGTTAACCTGCCTTCTTCAACCGCAATGCGAATGAAATGATACCGCACTTTGATGTGCTTCGTCCGAGAGTTATACGCCGTGTTCTTTGCCAAATGTATCACATTTTGATTGTCGCTCTAAAAGGTGTTAGTCTTGCTTCTTACCCAATTCTTCAAGTAACCCTTACAACTATATCATCTCCTTACCGGATTCCATGATCGCCGCGTATTCAGCTTTCGTAGTCAACAATGCCACCACTTTCTGTAATTGAGAGACCCAACTCACCGATGTTCTTCCAACAGTAAACATGTACCCCGTATGCTCTTCCCGCTATCTTGATCATCCGAATAGTCCGCATCAACGCAACCTTGCACTTTTAGAGAGTCATTCCCGAAACATAAGCAGTGATTTGATGTACCCTTTAGATACCTTAACATCCACTTCACTGCATTCCAATGCTTCTTACCCAGGTTTTGCATATACCTGCTAACAACTTCCACTACATGCGCAATATTAGGTCTCGTACTCACCATCACATATATCAAACTCCCCACCGCAGATGCATAAGGCATGCTCGTCATCTCATCTATTTTCTTTTGAGTTGTCGGACACAACTCCTTACTGAGTTTGAAATGTTTCTCTAAGGGCGTACTTACCGGCTTTGACTTGTCCATATTAAACCACTTCGAAACCTTTTCAACGTAGTCCCTTTGCGATAACCACAACTTCCGCTGCTTCCTATCACTCACGATTTTCATAACCAAGATTTGCTTTGCCGCTCCCAAATCCTTCATGGAGAATTTTTCAGCCATCTTCTTCAAACTTTGAATCTTCTAGAAATTCGGACCAGCTACTAGCATATCAACGTATAGTGATAGAATAATAAAGTCGTCGTCCTTAAAATTTTGAACATAAACGCAATGATCTGATTCACAGTGCACAAATTCTGTCTCCAGCATAAACTGACCGAACTTGAGATACCGTTGTCTAAAAGCTTGCTTAAGGTCATACAAACTCTTCCGCAGTTTATACACCATAGTTTCTTTCCCCTTCACTTCGTATCCCGGTGGCTGTATCATATAAATCTCCTCTAAGTCTCCATGAAGGAACGCGGCTTGACATCCGGCTGCTCTAAGTGCAAGTCCTCCACTGCCACGATACTAAGAATCATCCAAATAGATGTAATCTTTACAACAAGGGAAAATATTTCTTGATAGTCAATACCTTGCTTTTGTGCGTAACCTTTGACTACCAAACGAACCTTGTACCGCTTCACACCATCAGTCTTATCTTTAATACTGTACACCCATCTGTTTAGCAACGCCTTACGACCCTTGGGTAGCTTTACTAGTTCCCACGTACGGTTCTTCTTCAAAGAATCCATCTTCTCGTCCATAGTTTGCTCCTACTGCTTTCTAGCACCGTCGCTTGTTGCTTTTTCAAGGGATTCAGGCTCTTCCGAATCTGTGTACATCAGGAAGTCGGTAACAAGTCTATCAGGTAGCCTCTTATCTTGTATAGATCTCTTCAGTACCGGTACATCTGGTTGCTAAACATGATCACCATCGTGTTCCTGAACCTGATCCTGCACTACAGCTTCCTCCAGATTCTGATCTACACTTGTAGACACCTGATTGCTCTCTTGAGTTCCATTTAGCTCGACGAACTCATGTATTGCACCTTCTTTGCTTTGCTGTTCTTCTTTGTACAAGTGTTGCTCGTCAAAGACGATGTTCCAGTTTCGTATTACCTTCTTATTTGCATAATCCCACATCCGATATCCGAACTCGTCTCTGTTGGGTTATGCCAGCGCCCTGGCCATCTACCGTGACCGTTTGCGGAACAAAAATTTTATAAACTGGCGCTAGAACAACCCGATAACCCGGATCTACCATAAACCTAAAGCTAGAAAACATAAAAGGAGTTAGAATGGTTATACCGAATGATCCGTGTCCTTCGGTCTTTAACCATCTTCCTAAACTCCTAGAGGCCTCCATGATCAAGCTTGATCGTCGGTCTCCTTCGGGCGAAGATGATCCACCTGAGGATCTGTAGTTCGAGCTCCTACCTCAATAGCCAAGATAACTAGGGTACCTAGTTCGCTAAACTAGATAGCCTAGAAGATGTAGAGTCTAATGATGGATTAATATGCCTCCAAACATCCTAGGTTTCTCAACACATGAGACTTTTAGGGCAGTGGCAGAAGAAGAAAGCAAAAGAAGATGAGAGTGTTGTGTGAAGCAACCACCATCAAAATGGCTAAGTGTTGTGAACAATATCAAGCCTCACAAAATATCTCACAACACAGATATCAAATATGCCACAATAGTAACTCATGAGTCATACCATGAGTCACCACATGAGTCACCAAGTGAACCATGCTTCATTTAAAGCTAATAACACCTCACCCTCCACCTCATTAACCATTTAACTAAATGGTTAAAACTAAATGAGGTGTCTTCTTCTAGAAGCACCTTGTAATAAATCCGTATATACATGCCCGTATCCGTATTCCGAAAAATACGAATACAAAGAGATGAAAATAATTCAACAATCAAATACTAGAATCCGACTTAAACTAAAACCAACTGGTATAATCCGTCCGAATCATGCACAAGTGCACGTATATGATCGAACCCTACCGTAAAACCATATGGCCTCTACATCGTTTCGCCCGAAACAGGGAAACCCTCTGTGTGGAACTCTAAAGACTCATCAATACGCTGGCAGTGGGTTTAACCACAAGCACGTCAGCGGCACTAGCCGTACGTAACGGCTACCCAGGTATTGAGAGAAAGAAAGACCGACGAGCAAACTCATCCGAACCCCTACTGAGCCTGTCCGTGACAATCTCCGTACAGTCCGGTCTGTTCGTCTAAGAGTATCGCATATCGTGTCTAGGGGGTGGATAAAGTCAGACCCCTAATAACGCGACATTTCGTGTCGGTATGAAGCCCATCACCAACTGAGAAACTACTGATCCAAATCAGTAATTCTCGTCTATCTTGGCCAAGGATTTCTGGTGATGGCCACCCGTGCACAACGCGACATCAACCCCCAATACCGGGAGAGACGAATCTCCGACGATCTGCTCACTGCCTCCATGTGGCTCGGGACTGTACCCAACTAAAAGCTGTTTGCACGACTCATTTGAGCCGTGGTAGGGTGGTAATCAAAGTAAAGTGGGAACTCACACGAGACAAATGATGATCTCAGATCGACAGACTAACCTGTACACATGTCATCTGGGAACTGCTATCTGACAATAGGTATAATACCAACTAGCAGGTTCCCGGCGAGTCCGTCCAGTGTACTCATAACCCAATGAGCACATGTATACTATCTTAGGTGACAAACTGACACCAATGGCTTGTGAGACCGGCTATCGCCCCTCGTCGGAGTCTCGATAAGTATACACTAGTCTACTCCGGAGTATCGATACCCAGTCTCGATACTTCCGCAACTAGGGACATTTAAGGATGTGCTTATAGACCACCCAGCTCCCGCGTATATGATCGCCATCATAATGCTGGTAGTTAAGCAAGAATCCTATGAGCTCTATTAACATATAATAGTGATATGTAATACCACATAAAGCATGTACATGATGATAAAGACAAACCAGATAGCATTCTATCATCTTGAGTAAGACTGTTCTACCCCGTATAGGTCATCCCTATCGCGTGCCTGCGATTCAATAATTGACTTGAGGGCACTATAACCAACAATTCCCCACTTGCACTTAAAGCTAATTACTGCGGTGTCGCACACTTACAGCCCGTGTGATACCGAACACCCAACTTCTCTACTAATCAGTTTCGCAAAGCCCGTTTGTGAAACAATTGTGTTCGAGAAATAGCCTCAGTGAGTGGATCCGCTCCATTGTTTCTTTCTTTCTCTCTCTATATCTCAACTTCGCGGAGAAAAACTATCTCCCGAAATGAGCAATATTTGTCTTAGAATTTGTCTGGATATCTGATGGGACCCAGTTCAAAAATGAACTCCAAATCCAACAAACTTCTTAGACCGTATCAACCACTGAATTTAATTAGTATCTTGCGCCATGTCTTCCTCAGTATCCTCTTGGACCACCTATCCAACATACTGTCCCTCATAAGAGGGAAAAATATAACTTTGACAGCCACTCTGTCATCCAGGCCGCCTTAAAAGTCTGAAATGATAACCGACTCCCGAAGGAAGCTTCCGTTACCATATACTAAGAAGATCCACTTATGTTCATAACTGCTTCCCAACGTTTCTTCAGGATTGGATTAATATATATGCTTATTGTAGCTAGTGCAAAATCAATATCTGGTGTGGTACTTGACATCTCATGATTGACTCAATTGCCTAAGCAAGTGATATGCCAATCATGCAAATCCCTCTCCTCATCAGTCTAGAAGAAATCTTTTTAGAGAGGGTGACTCCACTTGCAGGTATACCACCATGCCAGGAGTCGTCCATTTTAAAACACCTTTAGAATAATTTCAAAGTACCCAAATTGGGACACTTCCCAAATCTAGATCTAAAACCATAGATCTAGTGATCAGAATCCCTGATATTTTATCCATATACTATGTGGAGAAACACCTTATGACAACCACAGTATAACCGATCGTAGTATATGAAGATCTCTTCCTATCAAGTGCATGTCATCCAAATACCAGAACATCACTACCTACTACCTTCTAATCAGATCCACCTCTTATTCTGATGAAGTCAAACTCTATGACTGTCATATCAAAAATAGATGATCTATCTCCGCTACCTGCTTTAGTCTATAAATAGACATAAGCTACATGCCTACTGTGCTTCCGCTGACTACAACAATCCTCTGGTAGAGTCATGTACACGTACACTTCTAAAGCTAATTTAGAACGACGCTATACTCATCCTCCTACCGGATCTCATAGTCTAGAACAGCAATAGTGGCAAATTTAGGTAATCATAAACTTCCCTGTCACCGTCTTTGAGGAGACAGAAGTACATCTCGGGTGCCTGAGGTTACCCACCATATCTTTAGAGTGGCTAATGGATCGTCGAATACAATTGAATTCTCAGAATCTATTAAATTTTCAGTAATCGTTTGTGGTTCTGAAATTACTTCCAGTTCTACCATACTCCCACTAATGTTTTCTGAAAAGAATTCATTTTACTAAAACTGGTGGCGAGACAAGAATCAATATAACTATTGATTTTCCAGATGGTAGAATGTTAACCCTCGTCAAACCCTGGAGAATCTACAAGCTGCCATTACTGAAACGTGCCTTGAGTTTATCCAGATTCTGGTTTTAAACATAAGCCGGACAACTCCATATACCTTAACATCGTTAAGATATGAATCCATTCTATATCCACTATAGAAACAAATGCACTAATTTAATTGGAACCAGATTCAAAAATCATACAGGTGTTTCCAGTGCATATCAATTAAATGGAAGGAGGCTAAACAACATTACTCATCAAGGAATACACCCACGTACGGTAACCTGAAAGAGAAGCAAGTTCTCAAAACCATTACTTACGACGGAATACCTAGCACAAGTATCTACATTTTCGATCACCTTGAATAATTTTGATACTTGCAACATATGGTTCTTTACTTTATCTTTATACCTATAACTTCTCAATATTTAGACCTTGTATTTCAACGAAATATTTGTCTAAAACTAAAGAAGTCAAAAGTAAACAGAATATAGTACGAGTACCAACCCCTTTGTCCTAATGGACATCAGAAAACATACAATACTTTGTATAAGTCCTCTGAGTTCAACAACTCAAACCCTGTGCGTCGTAGGTTGAAAACTATGCTATGGTTAAGAAGAATTACACAGTTGTTGAATGCACATTACCTAACCATCAACTGATATAGGTAAATGTCATAGACATAATTTCAAAAAGTTATATTTCACTTTATAAAATAAACGTACAGATATATCAGTTTGAAATTGGTGCATAACATCGGATATTCAAAACCAAAAATTTGTCATTGGACAAAACCCAGGTGATTTCCTCAAATATCACCAATTACAAAGAATTCCGATAAGTATTGAAGATCTTATCACCCAATTCCCAATATCTTACTCCCACTCAGCATCTGTAACGCCATACAGATGCGAGAATCAAATCTGGTAAATACATACTCTGGAGTTAGAATCTAATTGGGAAAACAGTTTTCAATTAACACCGCACAGTAAAGCTGAAACATGAAAATGTTTCGAAGGGGTATCCGGGTATTCCTAATAATGTCTTTCCCCTATGCAGATTCATGACTGTAACCGTGTATTTCCTTTTTCTCACTCCAATCCCTTTATATGTCTTTACTTATTACCGTCTGTACACCACACTTAGGCCAAATGGTTTTCTTCCTTTCCTACTTTTCGGTACCAGCCTATAGTTTGGAAGAAGACTATCCAATAAGCGTAATAGGTGCACTCTCCTAATACTAGAAGCCCTCACAACCTGAGAGAAAGTAAAAATAAAAGACAACCGAATAATTCTATTCAATTCCTCCAGAACCGGAAACCATTCTCGAACTGAAACAAGTTTTTTCGAGTTCGTATGTAACTATACAATGACATATCCAAGCAATATGGATTTTCGTAGTGATACGGAATGTTTCGGAGAAATGCAAAGGGGGAAGTAGGAGTGGCGATGATATACGCGGCTTCGTCGTGAATGATAGCAGTCGCAATTTTCTTGGCCCTCAATCTAATCCTTATGTCTTTACTTATTACCTTCTGTACACCACATTTAGGCTTATTGGTTTTCTTCCTTCCCTACTTTTCGGCACCTGCCTAAAGTTTGGATGAAGACTATCCAATAAGCGTAATAGGTGTACCTTCCTAATGCCAGGAGCCCTCGCAACCTGAGAGAAGGTAAAGATAAAAGACAACTGAATAATCCTATTCTATTTCTGTAGAACCGGAAACCGTCCTCGAACTGAAATAAGTTTCTTCGAGTTCGTATGTAACTATACGATGGCATATCCAATAAATATGGATCTTCGTAGTGATACGGAATGTTCTGGAGAAATACAAAGGGAAAGTAGGAGCGGCGGTGATATATGCGACTATGACAATCCAAAAGCCAAAGTTTTTAAAGAAAGTTCGGTTAACTTGGTTCATGAGTTTTAGTCTAGGGTCAGGTCATGGTCGCTGCTAAAGAGAGAGAAAAGAAACACTCAACGTACACTCTAACCTAGATTGGAATGGTTAATCACTTTATCTAACCAGTATGGCTCCCACTGTTTCCTCAAATTCTCCTTCAAACCCTATAAAGAGAATTAGTCGGGATCATCCGAAAATCACCTGAGGAGTAACACCTATTCATCAGTGAGAATCGGGATCCAAATAGCATCGCATGATAACTTGATGGAAGCTACTCAAGTCACCACACTCCATAAGGTATGCGCATGCCTGGCAAATTTCCTGTATATTTGAAACTCCCGATGTGGTTTTTACCCCTAGGACCCAAGTGACCTTGACACTGTCAACAAATCAAAGAGTCCTAGTCAAGTTCAACCCGTCATTATCTTGATTGCGTTAAACTCACCAGCACGAGCCCTTGACACAGTCAACAAGACGCACGACTGTCCTAACCAATCGCATTACATGCTACAAACAAGCACTATTCAGCTACCGCACACTACGCCTTGACACGGTCAACAAACGCAGCATGAATACTAAATAGTACTTGTAAGAAATGACAGAGGCTTACGGCTGGTTTTTGGCGAAAAAATCTTTAACGTAATGAACTTGATATCGTTGAAGAAACCGAGTGGTTTTACAAATATATGGTGGCGCAAACTTTTGCTAAAGAGGTCACTCCCTGTGAAGGGATCTCGGCTGTGAAGGGATCTCGGCTCTTTCCTCATCGAATGAAGTGCAAGATATTCCAAACTGAATACCACTGTGCAGAACAAAAGAATCGACTATAGTGAAGTTATTACGATGATGCAAACTTTTGCTCAAGAGATCACACCCGATGAAGGGATCTCGGCTCTTGCCTCGTCGAATGAAGTGCAGGATATTCCCAATCGAATACCGCTGTGCAAAGCAAAAGAATCGTCTGTAATGTCTGTTTTCAAAAAACTTGGTTCCAACATCATATAGGTTTATTTTTTCTTGCATTAATCAAAATTAATGCAGTCCCATCAATTAAACCATATCACACCAGAAAAAGGAACGAAAATATAATGTACGCATATGCCATCCGCATTTGCCACGAGGTCCCGTCATGCAGCGTTAGGTTACTTAACTAACGGCAAAGCAGGGGCTGGACTAGCACGGGTGCAAAACATTTAAAACATCTACTAGTATATATATATATATATATATATATATATATATATATATAAATATATAACATTCGTCCTAGGCATGATATAAGCAACATCACATAATCTCAGCAAGCAACACGGAATGGTGGATAATCTTGGAGCCTTGGGTTTCATTTGAGCCGCAAATGAGACCCGACGTTCCCTGTCGTGTGGATAGCCTGTGCAATGTAAACCTGGACACCTATGAGCGCGGCAAGTTATCCGCCAATCCCAGAAGTGAGGCAACCCCAATCAACAAAGTGAATGGGCCACCCAGCACTTCACGAGATCCGGTAACTTGAGCGCCGCTCCATGGGCCATCTTATACCCCCTACGAGTGCAGCGAATAGCCTGCCAATTTTAGAGTAAAGCCCCATCCGTCTCAACACCATGAGATGCGGGCCCGTTGCCCTCTAGAACCTGACAACTCGAGCACTCTACCGCAGGGTAATCCTAGTACAGAAAAAGAAAATAATATGTACAAGGGTGACATCGACCTCAACCCGATCGTGCCCCAAAAAAATAATATATAACCCGGCAGAGACGTCAGTTCACATGTCGGACGCTCGTCCCGCAATATCAAATGTATAAATGAATCTCAACTGTACTACTACCATTGCACCGCAAGCTATCCACCACGACAATCCAACCACAATCTCAGCACAACACAGAACATCAACGTGAATGTCATGTTCGCAAACCCGTTTAATAGAACATATAGCAGTTAGACGAGTTATACCGCTCTAATGACATTCATTGTCGCAGATAATAATGTACGTACTGAAAACTGATAAACGGTGAAAAAAAATAGCGACTTCGAAATACTTTGTATTGCCCCCAAACCAAATACATAATATATAATCTGGGAAAAAACAAACAATACCCAAAACACAATATTCAAGATCCCAGAACACCCAAAAAAATTCAAGACCCAAGTCCCCTACAAAACCGGCGGCACCGGGAAAATGCCCGTTCTCGTCGGCCATGTTTAGGAATTTGGGGCTCGTTTTTGACATGTGTTCTAATTGTCACAGTAGTAGTCTTCTGCAATTGTTTAAATTTTTTTTGAAGACTATAAAAATTTGACAGAAACTTGAATATAATCTGTATTGTTTCGAAATTGTTTCGGTTTCGTTACTTTAAATATCGTTTAAACTGCTAGTTTAGGGTTTATAGGTTGGCTCTGATACCATGTTGGGTTATGCCAGCGCCCTGGCCATCTAACGTGATCGTTTGCGGAACAAAATTTTTATAAACTGGCGCTAGAACAACCCGATAACCCAGATCTACCATAAACCTAAAGCAAGCAAACATAAAAGGAGTTAGAATGGTTATACCGAATAATCCATGTCCTTCAGTCTTTAACCATCTTCCTAAGCTCCTAAAGGCCTCCATGATCAAACTTGATCGTCAGTCTCCCTCAGTCGAAGATGATTCACTTGAGGATTTGTAGTTCGAGCTCCTACCTCAATAGCCGAGATAACTAGGGTACCTAGTTCGATAAACTAGATAGTGTAAAGGATGTAAAGTCTAATGATGGATTAATATGCCTCCAAACACCCTAGGTTTCTCAACACATGAGACTTTTAGGATGGAGGTTGAAGAAGAAAGCAAGAGAGGATGAGAGTGTTGTGTGAAGCAACCACCATCAAAATGGCTAAGTGTTGTGAACAATATCAAGCCTCATAAAATATCTCACAACACAAATATCAAGTATGCCACAATAATAACCCATGAGTTCACCATGAGTCACCACATGAGTCATGCTTCATTTAAAGCCAATAACATCTCACCCTCTACCTCATTAACCATTTACCTAAATGGTTAAAACTAAATGAGGTGTGTTCTTCTAGAAGCACTTTGTAATAAATTACAAGAATACCCCTCATCCATATATACATACTCGTATCCGTTTTCCGAAAAACACGAATACAAAGAGACGAAAATAATCCAACAATCAAATACTAGAATCCGGCTTAAACCAAAACCAACTAGTATAATCCGTCCGAATCATGATACGTGCACAAGTGCACGTATATGATCGAACCCTGCTGTAAAACCATACGGTCTCTACATCGTTTCGTCCGAAGCAGGGAAACCCTCTGTGTGGGACTGTAAAGACTCGTTAATACGCTGGTAGTGAGTTTAACCACAAGCACGTCAGCGGCACTAGCTGTACGTAACGGCTACTCAGTAATTGAGCAAAAGGAAGACCGGCGAGCAAACTCATCCGAACCCCTACTGAGCCTGTCCGTGACAATCTCTGTACAGTACGATCTGTTCGTCTAAGAGTATTGTATATCGTGTCTAGGGGTGGATAAAATCAGACCCTTAATAACGCGACATTTCGTGTCGATATGAAGCCCGTCACCAATTGAGAAACTACTGATCCAAATCAATAATTCTCGTCTATCTTGGCCAAGGATTTCTGATGATGGCCACCCGTACACAACGCGACATCAACCCCCAATACCGGAAGAGACGAATCCCGACGATCCACTCACTGCCTCCATGTAGCTCGGGACTATACCTAAGTAAAATCTGTTTGCACGACTCCTTTGAACCATGGTAGGGTAGTAATCAAAGCACAGTAGGAACTCGCACGAGACAAATGACGATCTCGGGTCAACAGACTAACCTGTACACGTCACCTGGAAACTGCTATCTGACAATAGGTATAATACCAACTAGCAGGTTCCCGATGAGTCCGTCCAGTGTACTCATAACCCAATGAGCACATGTATACTATCTTAGGTGATAAACTGACACCAATGACTTGTGAGACCTAACCACCGCCCCTCGTCGGGGTCTTGATAAGTATACACTAGTTTACTCCGGAGTATCGATGCCCAGTCTCGATACTCCCGCGACTAGGGACGTTTAAGGATGTGCTTATAGACCACCCAGCTCTCACGTATATGATCGTCATTATAATGCTGATAGTCAAGCAAGGATCGTATGGGCTTTATCAACATGTAATAGTGATCTGTAATATCACATAAAGCATGTACATGATAATAAAGACAAACCAGATAGCACACTATTATCTTGAGTAAGACTGTTCTACCCGTATAGGTCCTCCTTCAATCATCACAATCGCGTGCCTGCGATTCAATAATTGACTTGAGAGCACTATAGCCAACCGTCTCTACCATAGCCGATGAAAGAACACTTCGGAGACTTTGAGTCAAGCTTACTCTTTTCTGTTTTATCAATCAAAGAATACACAATGCAACCAAAAACTTTAAGGTGCATATAATTAACCGGTTTACCTGACCAAATTTCTTCCGGAATGCCTCCGTTGAGCGCACTCACCGTCTTTCTATTGATCAAATACACAACATCGATCGCTGCTGCCCATAGGAACTTTGGCATATCCGTATCCAAGGTCATGCTTCACACTCGTTCTAGAATCGTTCCATTTATCCTTTCAATGATGCAATTTTGTTATGGCATCCCCGGTATCATCTTCAACAAACGAATACCCTTCAGTAAGCAAAACTCCTTGAATTCCTGTGTGCAGTATTCCCGTCCACATTCGCAATCCAATGTTTGAAGATACCAAACACATCGGATTTCTTCCTCATTGCATACACCCATGTTTTCCGGCTTGCATCGTCGATAAACGTCACGAAATACCGATTACCTCCATAACAATCTACCGAGGCCGGACTCCATATGTCTGTATGCACCATCTCCAGCTTCTTGGTCTTCTTAGCAACGCCTTCAATTTGAAATCTGAGCGTAGTTTGCTTCCCACAAACGCAATTCTCACAAAACCCCAACTCTACCTTTTCCAGCTCCGAAAGAAGCCCTTTACTTTGAAGAATTTTCATGTTCTTCTCACCAAGGTGTCCCAATCGCTTGTGGCACTCCGAACCTATCGCTAGTGCATTCGAACCTGTCGCTATTGCAACCGAACCCCCACTGCTCCCACTAAACACAACAAACTGCTCGGGTTGCCCCTTACGACCGCCAACGATCACTTGGTAATTTTCTATTAAGAATTCCCAAACATCGTACTATACCATTCGTTGTCTAATCGACTTATAGAAATCAGATTTTTCTTCAAATCTGGTATATGTCGTGTGCTATTCAACTTGATTTGACCTCCTAACGGTTGCAAGATGATTGTCCCTTTACCAACGATCCTACACGGCTGACCATTTCCCTCCGTCACATGTCCAAGATCGCTTTGAATATACTCGCTGAAGTGATGCAGCCCTGAAGTGTGATGAAAAGATGGGTCCGAATCTAAGAACCAAGTATCTGCCTTTGTGTTCTCTTTCGCCGATAGACAAAGAACTTGTTCCTCTTGTTCTTGTGTAGACACCATATTTGCTTCCTTTTCATTCCTTTCTCATTTGAGCCTTTTTTGGAGATTTGCATTCCCTTTTCCTGTGACCCTTCTGTAAGTCGATGTGCAACACCCCACGAGTTGCGGGGAGGCGGAAATATGAAAAACGATCTTGTTCTTGAAGCATACATCGACTAATCGAAGATCTTTGCTAAACGATAATTAACTACCATAGAAGTTCTTAGCTACTATGAAAAGAGATTATACCTAGTGAATCGTGTCCTTCTTTTCGTTCTCTTCGTCCTCCTCGGCCTCCTCTAAGTGACAGATGATCCAACCGAGAACCCTAATCCAAGCTTCACCTCAATAACTTGAGGTAACTAAGTTTCTCTAGTTGCTAATCAAAGGAACTTAGATCATATAGAGTTAGGTTATGGGATGTTTAGTCTTTTCTAATCCTTGTTCTCAACTCATGAGTGGTAGGATTAGAGCTTGAAGAAAGAGTGAGCTTGAGGAGAGAGAAGGAGAACTAGAATAATGAAAATGAAATTGTTTCTCACTTGATATATGAAGCATAATGAATAAATGAATAAATGAATAAAAAGAGATTATTCATCATGCTACATAAATGTATTATGAGTGATTCACTATGTGAGTCATTAAGCATTTAATAATGCATTAATGACATAATGAATCACACATTATGAGTCACAATATCATTTAATAACAATGCCACCTAAACCCCTCAAGTCACCATGCTTTTAGAAGCTTCCCGGAAATTACGAGAACGCCCCTCCCATCCGTGAAAATACGGAAAAACTTTAGACTGTATAAATCCAATAACCTGATACTAGAATCTGGCTTAAACCAAAGTCGTCTAGTAAAAACTGTCTGAATGTCGTACGTGCGTTTAAACACGTATTCGTCCGAACCCTTGTCGTAAAATCGTACCACCTCTATATCGTTTCGCCTGGAGTTGGGAAAACTCTGTGTGGGACTCTAAAGACTCGACTACTACGCTGGCAGTGGGTTTAATCACAGACCGCAAGCGACACTAGCTGTACGTAACGGTCCCCAGGTAGATGTCGATAAGAAGGCCGATGAGGAAACCCATCCGAACTCCTACTGAGCATGTCCGTGACAATATCCGTGCAGTCCGGTCTGTTCGTCTAAGAGTATCGCATGTATGGTCCAGGGAGGTGGTAAACGTCAGACCCCTAATAACCGTACAAGTCGTGTCGGCATGGCTCAATTACCATCCGAGAATCTACTGATCAGTCTATCAGTAATTCTCAATCAGCCCTGGCCAGGGACTTATGGTAATGACCAACCGATCACCGTGCGATATCAACTCCCTATACCGGGAGAGACGAATCCCTAAAAGGCACTCACTGCCTCCACGTGGCTCGGGACTGTGCCCAACTAAAACCTGTTTGCACAACTCCTTTGAACCGTGGTAGGGTAGTAATCAAAGCACAGTGGGAACTCACACGAGACAAATGACGACCTTAAGTCAACGGACTATCTGCACACATGTCACCTGAGAACTGCTATCTGACGTTAGGTATAAATATCATCCAGTCAGTTCTCGGCGAGTCCTGTCCGATGTACTCACACCCAGTGAGCATCTGTATACAATCTTAGGTGCACTCCACCAATGGCTGCGGGACCAATCCATCGCCCCTCCTTAGGGTCTAGATATGTATACACTAGTCTACTCCGGAGTATCGATGCCCAGTCTCGATACTCCTGCGACCAGGGACATCTAAGGATGTGCCTATTGACTATCCAGCTCCCACAAGTATGACTGCCATCACAACGCCGGTAGTCAGGCAAAACACCCTATGGGCTTTATCAACATGTATATATATATAAATACTACGCAAAATATATCATATGTTAAGATAAAGACAAACCAAATAGCGTACTATCATATTAAGCAAGACTGTCATGTACATACATATTCCCAGCATCCTATACAATGAAGGCCTCTAGGGCATATATATCCAACAATCTCCCACTTGCACTAAGGCCTATAATTGGCGCAATGAGCACCCACTGTCTGCACTAGATCCAGTTGTTGGCGTACCGCATGCCCAACATCTCAAACAGCCTCTCGAATTGGACTTGAGGGATGGCCTTGGTGAATGGATCTGCCGTGTTGTCTTTTGTGTCCACTCTCCGTACCTCGATCTCCCGACGATCCACGATCTTCCTGATCAGGTGAAACCGCCTTAAGATATGCCTGGATTTCTGATGGGACCTCGGTTCCTTTGCTAATGCTACAGCCCATTGTTATCACAATACAAAGGTATTGGATTGGCAATGGACGGAACCACCTGAAGTTCAGAGATGAACTTCCTCATCCAGACAGCCTCTTTTGCGGCTTCACTAGCAGCTATATACTCAGCCTCCATAGTTGAGTCTGCGACAGTATCTTGTTTGGAACTCTTCCAACATACCGCCCCTCCATTGAGGGTAAACACAAAACCCGAAATGGATTTAGAATCATCTTTGTCACTTTGGAAGCCGGAGTCGGTAAAAGCCTCTACCTGGAGGTCCCCATTACCGTAAACTAAGAACATCTCCTCAGTCCTTCTCAAGTACTTGAGAATGTTCTTTACCGCTATCCAATGTTTCTCACCTGGGTCAGATTGATACCTGCTTACCACACCAAGTGCGTAAGCTACATCTGGTCTTGTACATAACATCGCATACATTATAGATCCTACTGCCGAAGCATAGGGTATAATGCCCATGCGAGCCCTCTCTTCATCAGTCTTTGGAGACATCTCTTTTGAGAGGGTGATCCCGTGACAAGCGGGCATATTACCGCGCTTGGAATCTTCCATACTAAATCTCTTTAGTATAGTGTCAATATACCTGGACTGTGAAAGCCCCAACATTCTATTAGATCTATCACGATAGATCTTAATGCCCAAAATGTAGGTTGCATCACCCAAGTCTTTCATGGAGAATTTCTGTGACAAGAAGAGCTTTACTGATTGTAGCATAGGGATATCATTCCCTATCAGTAGTATGTCGTCGACGTACAAAACGAGGAAGACTACTGCTCCTTCTACAATCTTCCTATAAATACATGGTTCATCTACATTTTTGATAAAGTCAAATTCTTTGACTGTCTCATCAAAGCAGATGTTCCAACTTCACGATGCTTGCTTTAATCCATAGATGGATTTAAGCAACCTGCACATTCTTCCGCTGCTCCCACTGTTTAAGAAACCTTCTGGTTGATCTATGTAAACACTCTCTTCTAAATGTCCATTTAGAAAAGCTGTTTTTACGTCCATCTGCCAGATTTCATAGTCATGGAAGGCAGCAATGGCAAGCAGGATCCGAATGGATTTAAGCATAGCTACAGGTGATAAGGTTTCATCATAGTCCAATCCTGGTCTTTGACGAAAACCTTTTGCAACGAGTCTAGCTTTGTAAGTTTCCACTTGTCCAAATGCACCAATCTTCTTTTTGAAGATCCATTTGCATCCAACCGGTTTTACTCCAGGAGGAGCAACTTCTAAAGTCCATACTTTATTGGTGTACATGGATTCCATTTCGGATCTCATAAAATCCAGCCACTTCACCGAGTCAATACTCATGATAGCCTGCTAAAAACTAGTAGGCTCATCATCATCGATGATGCAATCCTCTCGATCCCCATCTAGAAGAAAATCATAGTATCTCTCAGGAGGATGAGAAAGCCTACTAGATCTGCGGAGTGGCGTTGGTTCGTCATGTTCTATTGAAATCTGAAGTTCTATTAAGTCCTCGGTAGCAGTTTGAGGTTCTGGAATTTCTTCCAGCTCTACCGCGCTCCCACTAATTTCTTTTGCAAGAAATTCGCTTTCTAAGAAGACAATGTGGCGAGCGACAAACACCTTTTGTTCTTCAGTGTGGTAGACCATGTACCCCCTTGAATGTTTGGGGTATCCTACAAACTTGCACAATACCGATCGTGCCTCGAGCTTGTCCGGACTATGCTTTTTAACATATGCCGGACATCCCCATATCTTGATATACTTGAGATATGGTCTCTTCCCGCTCCACATTTCATATGGAGTGGTAGGCACAGACTTAGTTGGAACTCTATTCAATAAGTATGCTGCTGATTCTAGAGCAAATCCCCAGAAGGAAAGTGGCAACTCAGCACTACTCATCATTGAACGCACCATATCTAATAGCGTGCGATTCCTCCTTTCTGATACACCATTATGCTGAGGTGTATAAGGCGGAGTAAGCTGAGAGAGAATTCCATTCTCTTTTAAGCATTCAAGGAAACTGGTACTTAAGTATTCTCCACCTCGATCAGATCGAAGTGTCTTGATGCTTTTACCAGTTTGTTCTCTACTTCATTTTTATACTCCTAAACTTCTCAAAGGCCTCGGATTTATGTTTCATTAAGAACACATATCCATACCTAAAGAAGTCATCAGTAAAAGTGATGAAGTAGGAGTGACCGCTTCTCGCATGTGTAGACATTGGACCACATACATCACTGTGTACAAGTCCCAAGAGTTCTGCGGCTCTTGCTCCGTGTCCGGTGAACGGAGATTTGGTCATTTTTCCTTTGATACATGATTGACAAGTTGTATATGATGAATATTCAAACGGATCTAAATATCCATCTTTATGTAACTTAGTCAACCTTGTTTCGTTTATATGACCAAGTCTACAATGCCATAGGAAGGCTTGATTTGAATCTGGAGCCTTTCTTTTAAGTGTGTTTTGAATATTGAAAATTCGAGGTTGATTAAGTATGTATATGCCGTTTTCCAGTGTGCCATACCCAATCAGTTCTTGATTTAGGAGAATGTTCATGACATTTCTTTCAAGCGCAAAATTATATCCTTCATTAGATAATAAAGATACTGATATAATATTACACAACATACTGGGAATACAAAAACAGCTGTACAACACCAAAATGTGCCCACTAGTCAACCCTAGGTGATATTCCCCTATTGCAATAGCATCTACATGCATTCCATTGCCCATCTGGAGAGTCATATCACATGTCCCCAGTACTCTACTATTTCTCAGATCCTGCAATGAATTACAGATGTGAGAACCAGAACCGGTATCAAGTACCCATGATGTAGAGTTTACTGAAAGACAATTTTCGATTACGAACACATCTGAAGCAGAAGCAACAGCTTGCTTCTTGTCCTTGGCTTTGAAGGCTATACAGTTCTTCTTCCAGTGCCCTTGCTTGTGACAATAAAAGCATTCGTTTATATCCGCTTTCACCCTTCCTGTCTTGTTCGTTCCCTGCACCTTCTTGACCCCACCCTTCGGTTTGGTGGCTTTCATCTTCTTCTTCCCTTTAGCTTTCATTTTAGATTTAGAAGAGGATGATTGGCCAACATACAGAACGGGGGTCTTCTCCTTTTTCAAGGAGGTCTCTGCTACCCTCAACATGTTGAGAAGCTTTGGAAGATCAGCTTCCATTTCGTGCATGTTGAAGCTTAGCACGAACTGAGAGAAGGTGTGGGGAAGGGACTGCAAAATCAAGTCGATATACAAATCATTCTCTAGCACGCATCCCAGGTTTGCGAGTTCCTCAATGAGGCTGATCATTTTGAGGACGTGCTCTCCTACAGGCGATCCTGGAGCTAACCTCATCTGGAAGAGTTTCCTTGAGGTCTCGTACCTCGCGATACGGGAGTGCTCTCCATATAATTCCTTGATATGGAGAAAGATGGATATAATATCCATACTCTCGTGCTGTTTCTGGAGTTCATTGTTCATGGACGCCAGCACGATACACTTAGCTCGTTCACATTCTAGATCTCAGGTTTTGCGAACTTCCTTGTCCACAACTGAGGAATCTAGTCCTGGGATAAGGGGAGGAACAGCGGTGGTAACATATGCTACTTTGTTACAAGTCAATGCAATGTTGACGTTCCTTAGCCAATCTTTATAGTTCTGTCCGGTCAGTATATTTTTTTCAAGTAATAGTTTTAATCCTGTCATGGTAGCTGCCAGAGAGAGAGAAAAGAAAACACTCAGCATATGCTCTTGCAAGTTTAGATTGGTTATCAATTTATCTAAACAGGATGGCTCCCACTGTTTCCTCAAATCCTTCTTAAAAACCTAAAAGAAGAACTAGTCAGGATTTAATCACACGTCACAATACTTGCTTAACCTTTCAGCCAGGCCAGTGTTGGTACTTCGAGGGAGGTTTTCCAACGCTTTCGCGAAGTTCCTTAATTAAATAACCTCTTTTCCGTGGAGGCGTAGCCCCTCTAACACCTTTCTGGACACCTACTTGGTTTATAGCATTGATTGTTAAGTGAGATAATTTCCCGAGAGTAATCCTACTCATCAGTGGGATCGGGATCCAACTATCATTGCATGATGTACTAGATGGAAGCCACTCTAGTCACCACACTCCAGAAGGTATGCTAAATCTGCAAGTTTCCTTTATGTTTGAAACTCCCGATGTGAGTTTTTACCCCAAGCTCTTATGACCTTGACGTAGGCCAACAAATGATAAGACGCAAGTCAAGTTCTACCCGTCGTTGTCCTGATTAATTTAGGTACATTGTACATGCCCTTGACGTAGGCCAACAAGGCTGTACGTCTGTCTTATACTAATGCATCTATCTTTGCAACAAATAAGCAAACACACTGCTACCATCCACTATGCCTTGACGTAGGCCAACAAGCATAGCATGAATACGATGTGTTGTCTATTTGAAACGACGGAGGGTTACGGCTGGTTTTTGACAAAAAAACCGTTAACGTAGTGAACTTGATATGATCGAAGGAACCATGATAGCCTATATTAAAAGGAGTGGTTTAAGCTCCGCATTTAAAATTTGCTTTTTGAATAAAACCGAGTGGTTTTGAAATTGTTCCAACGATTCAGTTTAGGTTTTATTTTTCTTTGCATTAAAAATAATACGTCACATCTTTAACCTATCATTACAGATAACAACGAAAATACAACGTCCTCTTATGCCATCCGCATTCGCCACGGGGTCCCGTCATCACCCGTTAGGTTACTTAACTAACTGCAGAGCGGGGGCTGGGCTAGTGCGGGTGTAAAACATAAGTGACGTCTAAATAGCTATCATATATAGATATTGTACATTCGTCAGACGCAATAATAGGCATTCCAGATCACAGATAAACTTTATTGGATATGCAAGCAATCCGCGTTTCTTTTGAGCCTGTAAGAAAAGACGGATTACACAGTTGTTATGAATAGCCATTACCCCACCCCAGATCCCTACGGGTACGGCAAACTACCCGCCAAGTACCCGAAGTGAAGCGGTCTCCCTCAACATCGTGAGTAGGCCACTAAACACTTCGAAGTACCCGGTAGTTTGTGCACCCCACCTTGGGTCTATCCTAGGAGCAAAAACAGTAAAAAAAAATAATACAACGGTGGCTACAACCGCAATCTGGATGTGCCCCGCAAAATAATATTACAACTTATTACAATTATATCGAATGAATTAATACAATAACCCATCACAAAACCCCGGCTAATCATCACAACAATCCAATACAGTTCATAATCACAAACAGTTAAAACATTACAGATATGTGCAACCCCTGCCAACCGACATACTAGCAGTTAGGGGAGGTTTACGAACACATAATACAGTTCACAGATATAATCAAACAAGCAAACATCGTATAATTTCGATCGATCAAACCCATTAGATTCTGCTCCAAGACTTCTCTGTAAACCTGAGACCTGAGCAAAATATAAACATTCCAGAAAAGACAACATTCACAGAAGAATTACTGGGGAAATTTGGGGTGAATCGGGCTCAACTCGGCCGTGGATCTGCGGTGGATCGGTGGGATCGGCCGCGGTTCCGCGGTGTGTTGGCCGATTCATGCACCCAAATTTCTCCAGTGTTCTTATTCCATGTAGGTTATACTGGAGGTCTCTGAAAAAATTTTGGACCTCGATTTAAAATCGACAGAAACTATGTAAATATGATATCTTTTCCGGTTCGTTTTGCGTTCGAAATTCATACGACTTTGCAAGTGAGTTAATTATTGTTTTGTGAGACTCTGATACCACTGTAAGTCGATGTGCAACACACCACGAGTTGCGGGGAGGCGGAAATATGAAAAACGATCTTGCTCTTGAAGCATACATCGACTAACCGAAGATCTTTGCTAAATGATAATTAACAACTACCATAAAAGTTCTTAGCTACTATGAAAAGAGATTATACCTAGTAAATCGTGTCCTTCTTTTCGTTCTCTTCATCCTCCTCGGCCTCCTCTAAGTGATAGATGATCCACCCGAGAACCCTAATCCAAGCTTCACCTCAATAACTTGAGGTAACTAAGTTTCTCTAGTTGCTAATCAAAGAAACTTAGATCATATAGAGTTAGCTTATGGGATGTTTAGTCTTTTCTAATCCTTGTTCTCAACTCATGAGTGGTAGGATTAGAGCTTGAAGAAAGAGTGAGCTTGAGGAGAGAGAAAGTGAACTAGAATAATGAAAATGAAATTGTTTCTCACTTGATATATGAAGCATAATGAATAAATGAATAAAAAGAGATTATTCATCATGCTACATAAATGTATTATGAGTGATTCACTATGTGAGTCATTAAGCATTTAATAATGCATTAATGACATAATGAATCACATATTATGAGTCACAATATCATTTAATGACAATGCCACCTAAACCCCTCAAGTCACCATGCTTCTAGAAGCTTCCCGGAAATTATGAGAACGCCCCTCCCATCCGTGAAAACACGGAAAAACTTTAGACTGTATAAATCCAATAACCTGGTACTAGAATCTGGCTTAAACCAAAGTCGTCCAGTAAAAACTGTCCGAATGTCGTACGTGCGTTTAAACACGTATTCGTCCGAACCCTTGTCGTAAAACCGTACGACCTCTATATCGTTTCGCCTGGAGTTGGGAAAACTCTGTGTGGGACTCTAGAGACTCGACTACTACGCTGGCAGTGGGTTTAACCACAGACCGCAAGCGGCACTAGCTGTACGTAACGGTCCCCAAGCAGATGTCGATAAGAAGGCCGATGAGGAAACCCATCTGAACTCCTACCGAGCCTGTCCGTGACAATATCCGTGCAGTCCAGTCTGTTCGTCTAAGAGTATCGCATGTATTGTCTAGGGAGGTGGTAAACGTCAGACCCCTAATAACCGTACAAGTCGTGTCGGTATGGCTCAATTACCATCCGAGAATCTACTGATCAGTCTATCAGTAATTCTCAATCAGCCCTGGCCAGGGACTTATGGTAATGACCAACCGATCACCGTGCGATATCAACTCCCTATACCGGGAGAGACGAATCCCTAACAGTCACTCACCGCCTCCACGTGGCTCGGGACTGTGCCCAACTAAAACCTGTTTGCATGACTCCTTTGAACCGTGGTAGGGTAGTAATCAAAACACAGTGGGAACTCACACGAGACAAATGACGACCTTAAGTCAACGGACTATCTGCACACATGTCACCTGAGAACTGCTATCTGACGTTAGGTATAAATACCATCCAGTCAGTTCTCGGCGAGTCCTGTCCGGTGTACTCACACCCAGTAAGCATCTGTATACAATCTTAGGTGCACTCCACCAATGGCTGCGGGACCAATCCATCGGCCCTCCTCAGGGTCTAGATATGTATACACTAGTCTACTCCGGAGTATCGATGCCCAGTCTCGATACTCCTGCGACCAGGGACATCTAAGGATGTGCCTATTGACTATCCAGCTCCCATAAGTATGACCGTCATCACAACGCCGGTAGTCAGGCAAAACACCCTATGGGCTTTATCAACATGTATATATATATGAATACTACGCAAAATATATCATATGTTAAGATAAAAACAAACCAAATAGCGTACTATCATATTAAGCAAGACTGTCATGTACATACATATCCCCAGCATCCTATACAATGAAGGCCTCTAGGGCATATATATCCAACACCTTCTTCCTCCAATTCCAACACGCGCCTTGGATTTTTCCTTGTGATTTTCCTCCGCTTTTAGACTTGCCCTTCTTCCTTTTTTCCCCTATCCATCGCCCTACTACGATTCTCCACTGTAAATACAGAAGTTCCTGAACTCTCACTCACGGGTTTTCTCCTCATCTTATCACTTAATATGCTGCTCACATCGCCATTACGAGGTTCTCCCAACTGAGTGATCACGAACAAAGAAATAGTAGGGCTCGAATCTCGTCTTCAAACGTAATTGAAACAGACTCTAATTGGCTCGTCGCATTGTTGAAATCATTCAAGTATTTTGTCACCAAACCACTTTCTGTCATTTTCATGTTGAAAAGTTTATTCATCAGAAAGATTTTGTTTGAAGTCGAAGGCTTCTCATACAACTTGGCTAACGTCATCATTAGCCCCATGGTTGTCCTCGTCTTTGAGATATTAAAGGTAACCTGTGGCGTCAACGACAACCTATTTGTTGCCAAGGCTTTCCTATCCAAAAGGTTTCACACCTCATCGGCCATCTTCTCGAGCTTCTCGCCTATCAACGGAAGATACATGTTCTATTGATATAAGTAGAGATGCATGCACCACCAACCATAATTGTAACCATTGAACTTTTCGATCCTTATCTTATTCTCCGTCATCTTTCGCTCTACCGTCGCAGCAAACACAACTTATCCCTTAGATCAGAACCAACGCCTTCAAAACGACGAACTAAGAAAGCGGGGAAAAGGACCCTAATCGTTACCCACCATTAACCTAGATCATAGAATTGAAGAACTCTAGGTTTCTTAACCACACTCTAATACCAGTTGTTGGTATCAAGCCTTAAGCCCTACGCTCTGATACCAGTTGTTAGTATCAGATAAACGCAACTCCAGCTTTGATACCAGTTGTTAGGATCAAATTGATCCACGAAACAATACCCGCGACAAACTAATCACACAATAATCAACAACCACGCAATTAACGAAAAACAAATTAATAAGTACGAGAATAAATAAGAAATCAAAATGCAACCAAAAGAAGATTTGTTAACAAGGTTCACCCACCGTATGGTTAGTTCTCGACAGAGCGGAATCTATAAACGTCCACTAGAATTTTTGAATCAATTACAAGCACGAGCAACCCTAGGAGATTTCTCTCAAATATCTCTGGATCTCACAAACCCTAGCCGTCACTCTCTCAATACAATGATCTCTTTCTACTAATTAATTTTGGCGGCATAAAATACATATGATAGGTCCCCTTTAAAAGGCAAGCCATGATCCTATAAATAACAAGAGATAAATATAAATTTACCAAAACAGATTCGCTGCAGATTTACCGTCGACAGACGTCTTACCCACACTTAGGCTGACCTAAGTTACCCACACTTAGGCTGACCCACACTTGGGCAGACGTTTGTCTCCAATCCGTATCCTTTTGTTTTCCTTGTTCAGACGTCAGTCGTGTCCCCAGACGTTTGTACTAAAGTCTTGGGTTGGGTTTCATTTGGTTCACCAGACATCTGAACCACACTTGGTCAGACGTTTAGCCTTCAGTCTCGAGCTGGGGCTGATCTTCTGCAGACGTCTGTTGTGCTGGCCTTCGGACATCTGTCATTGCTCTGTGTTTCTGACATGCTATGTCCAGACGTCTGCCCTTATCTTTGGCAGACGTATGACCTATGACCTGACACATTTTTCACAATTTCTAACAAAAACCGCTTCATATAGTATATGCTTATTTGAACTTCACATCAAGCCAATTCCAACCGAATACATATCTTATAAATGCATAATCAAATAATACTACATACATCAAAAACAATTTGCAGTCTATTTAAGCTGCAGTATTTTTTTCTTTAATCAAATTAAATTTGACCTTTTTTCTTTAATCAAATTAAATTTGACCTTGAGATAAATTTCCATACTGCATGAAGCATTTTAAATCATATTAGAATATATATTCCCGTTGCAAATTATAGATGGAAACTGAAAATTCATTTTTTGCAAACCTATGAGATGGACGGCATGTTGATTACTAAATTACAATAGCACTTAAGTAGAAAAACGAGATTGTAAATGGAAGATAAATCAGCAGAGAAGGTAATAATTGTTACCTGCTCCCCAAGAAAGTTATTATCAACAAAATCCACCATATTAACATCATTGCAACCTTCGGCCACCTGCTCGCCGAATCACATGTAAAAAAAAAAGAA
This sequence comes from Agapanthus africanus, assembly GCA_030015575.1. Classification (NCBI taxonomy): domain Eukaryota; kingdom Viridiplantae; phylum Streptophyta; class Magnoliopsida; order Asparagales; family Amaryllidaceae; genus Agapanthus; species Agapanthus africanus. The sequence goes on from JASDDO010000031.1 coordinate 335,966,129, forward strand.
ATCATAAAACAAATTGCCCCAAAAGAAGAAAGTGATCAGTCTTATCTATAGCAAACACTTTTCTTACATTTCTTAGATTTATAAGCTTTTCATTTGTCAGCTTTTCAAGGGACAAAGCAAGTTCCATTGCTGAATTAAGAAAACATCAGCGCGTTAAAAATTTATTGCAGAAAGGATGCAACATATATAGCCAAAGAACCTGTACAGAGCGATAACTTCTTAGGGAATTAAGGCTAAAATCCATTAATTACGTATCGCAACTCAAGATTTATAATAAACAAGCATGGTCACCGATAGACTTGTAAAAGAAATTTAATTTAGTTTTTTTTAACAGGAATCTAAGTACCCTATTCTCCTTCGAAGTATGGACTCCTACTTTAACTCAGCAGCATAATGCCTAAATTATAAGCTTTTGTAAATATTCTAATTTTAACAAGGCATGAGGTTTTTACAGAATAATTCATACCAACTTTGTGATCCCAATTATTAATAAAACAGTCTATACTTCTTGGCATTCACATGGAGACCAAGCCAAGTGTTATCTTACAATACTTATGTGATATCTGCGATAAATGCTTACAAGGATGCATCTCAAGCTTAGAAATATAATCCTCATGAATATAGCCAAAAGGGCTGATAAATATATATACTGATGAATAAGAACATAAGAATAAAATCTAGCTAAAGCACATGCTCGTTTAAGTCAAAATGAAATAAGAAAAAGATCTATTGTGCATTGAATAAGTTCTTCTTGAATGTACACACATTTATATGAATGTTTATATGTGTTAACTAGTATATTGACTTGATATACATTATTAGGTTAGCTTGTGAACATTGTTATCCCACATCCAATATTAGCTTCACCTTTTTGGCAAAGTGATTCTTGACTCTATGCAAACGGACCATAAAATGGTATAAACAGACTAACTCACCATACAAGGCATCTCCTTTATCAGGATGATCAAACTCACTCAAGGGCATCAATATTGATTGCAGCTTCACTCTTCCACCACGCTTGTTCTAAAAATTAATAGAAAGTAAGCAGAAGATCCTTGTGTTAATTCGCCCCAAATATAGAGATAACTTCATAATTCAATACAAGCTCGAGTGACAAAACCTGGTACTCCATAAATATCTCTGCATGTTCTCGCTCCTCTTCACTAGAATCTTTGAAAAATCTAAAATATTTTTTTTGCAACAAAACAATGAGATGTAAGAAATGGAAAGGAGGGAATAGGAGTATGACAGATATCCATTGCTTACTGTGCAAGGCCTCGTAGAGCAACATTGTCCCGGTCAAAGTATGCATACATAGCATGATAGATGTAAGAAATGTTGTATTCAACACTGCAGTTTCATGGCGAAAGAACAAAGTAACAATTAGAACATGAATTTTTGAACTTGTTTAGTGACAAAACTTAGTTAAAGATTGGTGTAGCCCTGATTTGGGATGCTGCACTTTTAGGCTGAATTTAGAGGAGCTTGAAGGAATCAAACGATAACAATGAAAATTTGCCAAACTAGGGTTTTATTAATCAAAATCTTCCTTACAATTTCAGAACGAGTCCTTTAATAGACTTACAATCGAAATCAAAACTAATTTGCTAACAAAATAAAAATTGCTTAAAATAGAAACTGCTAAAAATAGAAAGTTGCTAAAATTCGAAATTAATTATTGGATTACGTCCCAAATTGATTCCCGACGTTGTTTGTCAAATCTTAACCGATTTTGGAGTTGATTTTATTCCATAAGTCAAAGTTCGTAACGAATCTTTGATCGAGGTTTTCGGGGCCCTAAACGATGGATTTTCACGATTCCGAGATACGTCAATGATGCCCGTGGCATATTCATTGATCCAGATGATTTTGCGAGATCTTAAATTTGGCTCGTCAAACGCGCGAATCGGACAAGATTAGCAGTTCGGGTTCTCAGGTCGAACGAGACGTGGGTTGTTTTGGAACGGTCGGGCTGCTCCATGTAGGCTAGGGCTGCATCATCCACCCTGTCGTAAAAAGAGCTCGACCTCGAGCCGTCTTCCTCGAAAGAGCTTCCGTCCCCCGCATACGGAATCAAGTGCTTGACGTTGAATATGTATGAGGTCTTCATATGACTAGGCAACTTCAATTGATACACGTTGTCGCTTATCTTCTTGAGAATCTCAAAAAGACATACCTTCCTGTTGCTCAATTTATTATACTCACCTACTGAGTGGCGGTCCTTGGTGAGGATGGCCCAAACGAAGTCGCCTTCTTCTAACACTACGTGACGACGGTGCTTGTTCGCAGCTGCTTCGTATTTGGAATTGACAGCGTCAATCTGCTGTCGAACTTGATCATGAATGTTTTTCAGGTGCTCAGTCGTGTTTTCAGCTTTAACATTGAGATGCCCCATATGAGGAATATGCGCTAAGTCGAGGACGCTAGTGAGATTACTTCTATCCACGATCTCAAATGGACTTCTCTTTGTCAAGCGGCTAATAGAACGGTTGTAGGCGAACTCACCTAGTGCAAGAACAAGGTCCTACTTCTTTGGGTTGTCTCCAACTAGGCTACAGGGAAGATTACCGAAGCTTCTGTTGACCATTTCAGTTTAGCTATCTGTTTCTGGACAATACGCGCTGCTAAAACACAGTTTAGTGCCTAGGTTCCCCATAAGGTCTTCTAAAAATGGCTCATGAACTTGGTGTCTCTATCCGATGTGATGGATTTGGGCACCCCATGAAGGCGCACAAATTCTTTGAAGTACAGGTCATCGATCCGAGATGCGTCCATAGTATTCTTGTAGGCCAGAAAATGCGTCATCTTGGAGAACCGATCGACCAAGACACAGACTGAGTCCATACCTTTTGAGTTCGGGGTAGGCCTAGGACAAAGTCCATGCTAACATCTTCCCATGGTGCTGCTGGAACTGGGAGCGGGGTGTACAAACCCGTGTTCATAGCTATCCCCTTGGACACTTGGCAAATATGGCAGCACTCTCCGAAACGTATCACATCTCATTTCATGTTAGGCCAGCAGTAGTCACGAGAGATAAGGGACAGGAGTTTGCACGCCCAAAATAGCTCTCGTTATAAAGCTTCTCTACGATCTTTTCTCGCAGCAAACACTCTAGGATGTAGAGTTGCGGTCCTCGAAAACGATAGCCATCCATTAGCACATAGCATGTCTTACGTTGCCCGGGTCCATATTGAGATTGCTTCAATGCTCTGTGAATAAGACCGAAAAATGGATCCACAGGGTATAGTTTGCGAAAGGTATCGAACCCCACAACCCGAGCTTGCATTATGGAGATTTTCTGCTCAAAACATCAGCCATTCGATTGTCGACCCCCACAATGTGTTTGAAGAAGAAGATGAACTGTTGATATATTCAACCAATCGACCATATCGACGATTCAGATTATGCGACCCATTAATATACTTGAGCGCTTCATGATTAGAATGAAGGATGAACTCGTGCTGCAATAAACATTGCTCCCAATGTCGCAAGGCTTGGAAAATGGCATAGAACTCGGCGTTGTAAGTGTTGTACTTGGCCCTGGAGCCATTTAGTTTCTCGCTGAAGAAGGCCACTAGTCGCTTTTCTTGACTGGGTACGCACTGATACCCACCCCTACCCACCCCCGATACATCACATGCCACCTCGAATATTTTGTCAAAATCTGGCAAAGCCGGCACATGGGCAATAGTTAGTTTCTCTTTGATGGCGTCAAATGCTTTCTGTGCTTCGTTGCTCCAATGGAAAGGTACCCGCGACTTGAGACAGTCTGTGATTGGGGCCATTACGCCGCTGAAATTTGATACAAAACGACGGTCGAAGGAAGCGATACCGTGGAAACTCCAGGCTTCATGAATGTTTCTCGGCGCAGGCCAATCTCGAACTGCTTGTACTTTAGATGAGTCTGCAAGCTCCCCTCACTGGAGACTATGAAACCCCAAAATATGACTTGAACTGCCATGAAGTGGCACTTCCTCGGATGGGCATACAGTTGTTGCTAGCTTAACACCTTGAAAACATTTCTCAGATCTTGCAAGCAAGTCTCACGAGAAAGACTATAAATAAGAATATCGTCAAAGTATACAATCACGCACCTTCCAAAGAATGGCCGTAGAAGGTAGTTCATGACCCTCATGAATATGCTTGAGGGTATTGGACAGACCAAATGGCATCACCAACCATTCGTAAAGCCCATCCTGTGTCTTCAACGCGGTCTTCCATTTGTCCCCCGTTCAGATGCAGATTTGGTGATACCCGCTGTTTAAGTCTATCTTCGAAAAGACCTTGGCACCCGCAAGTTGATCGAGTATGTCGTCGAGTCGTGGTATTGGGAAGCGATACTTTGCAGTGATTTTGTTGATGCCACGGCTATCGATGCACATGCGCCATGATCCGTCCTTGGGAGTAAAAAGAAGGGATGGTGCGATGCTAGGACTCATGCTGGGTTGCATAAATCCTTTCTTCGGTAGTTCTTCCACCTGCCTCCTCAGTTCCTGGTGTTCTCTCGGATTCATACGGTATGCTGGTCTGTTGAAGAGGTTTGTGTCAGGAACAAGGTCGATACAATGTTGTATGTCCCTCATCGGTGGAAGATTGTTGGGAAGATCTTCCAGGAATGTCTGCATAATCCCGCAGCAATGACTTGACCATATCGGGAACTTCTGAGGGTTCAGATTCCGCACGGGCTTCTGCGCTCACCAGGGCAATAGATAACCCCGGGTTCTTGTGCCTCCTCTTCGAACGGAAGCGCCTCATTGGTAAGAGTTATCTTGGTAAAAAGACTGCTTCCCTCCTCCGATGCGGGTTTGGGCCCAGCCACTACTCTCATAGGTTGGAGCACAAATTGCTGGCCATCTTTCATAAAAATATAGGTGTTCAGCTACCCATCATGCACTGTCTTCCGATCATATTACCATGGCCACCCGAGTAGTAGATGGCATGCGTCTATGGTCATGACGTCACACCAGGCTTCATCAAAGTACTTGTTCCTAATAGAGAAGGAAACCAAGCAACATGAATCTACAATCACTTCGCTACCAGTGAAGTTTGTACGAATGAGCATGTTTATAGGTAACTAGGATGAACTTCTTGACCACGTTCTTAGATATGAGGTTCTCACAACTTCCTCCATCGATGATGACTTTGAAGACTTTCTCTTTGATGGTACATGTGTAGAAGACGTTGGTCCGTAGCTAGTCCTCTTTCTCCTCTTGTCTAGATGCGAGAAGGGTTCTCTGGACGACAAAAGCGGTGTGAGTCCCATCACCGTCCAACGAGAACTCCTTTTGGCCTTCGTCTTCGTCCTCGCTAACTTGATCTTGATCAAGTTCTCCCTAATCTTCATCATTGACCATCCACTACTTGTCTTTGTTCAAGCGTTAGGGGCAATTTGCGGTGCCATACCCTGGTTCTCTACAATCAAAATAGCGAAAGTTGGGCTTTACGACTGTAAAGCTCGTGTTCGGACCACCTGTTGTTGGCATGGCTATTGTTGGGGCTGTAGAACGGTTGCTCACATCTTCCCGGGAATAGGTTCTTCTCCTGCCTCGAGACTGTTTCTTGGCAAGTAAAGCATGCTGACACGCCTCGGAGAGCTTGAATAGTGGATGAAGGATTAGCTCGTCCTAGATCGATTGACGGAGTCTCCCAAGGTAGCGGGTTACTCGTTGCTCCTCGGTCTCTTCCAGATCGTTGCGAGCGATCAACAAATGGAACTCTTCTGTGTAAGCGTCAACAGATTGAGTCCCTTGCTGCAATTGTTGTAGTCGCTGGTATATGGTTTGGGTGTAGTTGAACGGTAGAAACTTTTTTTTCAATTTCTCCTTCATCTTTTCCTAGCTCGTGATCTTAGGCTTGCCACACCTCCCCCGGACACGACGTTCTTGCTCCTACCATGCCGAAGCCCAACCTTTAAGTTTGATGGCAACCAACTTCGTCTTCTTCGCAGAGGAAACGTCTTTATATTTCAAGATGCATTCCACCGTGTTGAGCCAATCAAGAAACTCTTCGGGTTGGGAGCCGCATGAGAGATCTACCTTCACGCCATCTCAGGGTCGTTGATAGCCTCCTCGAAAGCCACGTCCTGCCTGATAACTCGTTTTGGATCCTGAATCATCATCATGATCCGAATCGGTAGCCCGTCGGCTCTGAAGACGTGCTTGTTCTATTCTCAACGCCTCGATCTTCCTCAGCAACTCCGCGTTCTGCCTTCGTAGGTCATCTACTATGACTTTCCACAGTTTCTCGTTCGCGAAAGATGCCTCCATTTTCTTACATCGCATCTTTCTGACTCTCACGACCACCACGTCCTCCATGACCCCCACAATTTCCACGCATGGCCATTGGATGTTGTCGACGAGTATCGAACGTTGTTCTTTGATACCACTTGGTGCAGCCCTGATTTGGGATGTTGCACTTTTATACTGAATTTAAAGGATGTTGAAGGAATCAAACGATAACAATGGCAATTTGCCAAACCAGGGTTTTATTAATCGAAATCCGCCTTACAATTTCAGAACGAGTCCTTTAATAGACGTACAATCGAAATCAAAACTAATTTGCTAATAAAATAAAAACCCCTAAAAATAGAAAGTTGCTAAAATTCGAAACTAATTATTGGATTGCGTCCCAAATTGATTCTCGATGCTGCATGTCAAATCTTAACTGATTCCGGAGATGATTTTATCCCTTAATTTGAAAGTCAAAGTTTGTAAGGAATCTTTGACCGCGATTTCCGAGGCAATAAACAATGGATTTTCGCGATTCCAAGATACGTCAATGCAATGCCTGCGGCATATCTATTGACATAGACGATTTTGCGAGATCTTCAATTTAGCTGTTCAAACGTGCGATTCGGACAAGATTTGGCAGTTCGGGTTCTAGGATTGAACTAGACGCGACTTGCTTTGGAACGGTCGAGTCGCTCCATGTAGGCCGGGGCTACATCAAAGATGATGCAATTTGCAATATCACAGTAAGAAAATAAAGAAAAATATATAAGAAATATCCTTTTCCCGTTTCACGGTTTGGCAGGTAGCATTAGAATGTTATACACATAATGGAAGCAAGGCAAAAACAGAAAAATCAAATATGGTCCTTTCCTATATTGCACAAATGGGTGAACCATTCCAGTAAAAATTTAGAGAACGTCGTCTCGTCTCTTCATAAAGATATGTAAAGCAATTTCAATTGCCAAGTTCAACAAAGACCATCACATACCTATCTGAAAGATAACTGGATAACGAAAATCAATTCTGCTAAATTAAATAAAAAATAAAGGGTCAATAAGTAGACTAAAAATATATGCATAATGAATTACCATAAAAAATAGTTAAAGAAAGGGGGAATAATTAATCTTAAGGTCCGTGATTGTGCATACTACAATTCTTCTTTGACTCAAATGCCAAAATTATATTTAAGACGCTTTATCTTGCTATCTTAGTTAGGAAGATGATTGTGGTGATAATGAAGATAAAATATAGGTTGAGTGATTCAAACAATTAATACTAGGAAATAAATGTAGTGCATAACAAATCTTCCGATAATTTAACAACAAAAAATACGAAAAGAATCCATCAAATTAATCAAAATCAACATGATTTCTTAGAACCTCATACTAATTATATCTGAACAAGTTCAAATTGAAAACCTTTATTCAAAGCCTGGTTTTACTTAAATCAAAAGAGGGGCAAAAATGGGGGTTTCGCAAAGTCTATGGACGTTTGGCATCACAGTCTTGAAACCAAGGTTTCCTTTAAAGATAAGATTCTTGAAACTTGCGAATTGCGACTTTAGTCTTTTTGGCAGCAGGATTACGGCTTCCAAAACCATGTTTCATGAGGTTTTGAGGCTGAACTCAAAATAGTGTAACCGAGGCCGGTTTGTGGCTCAAAACCCCAATTTTTTTAAGACTCCAAAGGGACAATAGTTTCGTAAAGTTGCATACGGTTCTTTTTTTAAAACCCTGCATTTTAAACGAAGACTATATTGCCAAAAGATCCTAAGCTTTGCGAAACCCCCATTTTTACGAAATTGCAAACCACGGTTTAGATTTAACTTAAACGAAACCAGGATGTCCGAAACCTGGCTTCCAAACCGGGCCTTTGTATAATTTATAAAAATAAGCTTTCAAGCCCTTAAAACTTTTTAAAGCCATGTTGGAATACTCCACCAAAACCATGGTTTCGGAAGGGCCTGTTTGGTTTGAGAATTTATTAGGATTTGGATTGTGGAATTCTAGAATTCCATAATTTTGTGTTTGGTTGGAGAATTTGGATTTCTAGGATTCCTTTGTTTTTTATGGGGCCACCACAAAACATAGATTACTGAATCCTAAATTTTTTTAAGGATTTTCAAGGATTTGGCACTATTCATTGTACTTTTTGATGGGTACTTTAATTATTTAATAATTCTCTCTCTATCTATCTCTCTCTAAAATCCTCAAATCCAAATCCTAATTTATTTTCACCCACCAAATAAAGATTACAAGAATCTACAAATCCAATAATAGAAATCCAAAACCAACTAAACAACAAATTACCAAATCCAGAAATTTTCAATCGCACTATTTTGGAATCCAAATTTTATAATCTTGCAATCAAACAGGCCCGAAGGTAACCCCTATTGAATCAAGTGTAATAATAAACCCTTCAGACATCAATTATTTTGGGTCTCTGTCATGTCATCTCGATATCACTTTCATGATGAGGGGAATCTCTCTACATTGTAACAAAATTAACCAAGATTCCTACAAACCCATCACAATCAAAACAGAAAACACCCAAAAAAAATTCGAACTTTTCACAAAGCCAAAATAAACAAAGATGAAAGGGAACCCACTTGATCTGTTCATTGATAGCTCCCTCGCAGTCGTCGGAATACTTCTGGCGAGCAAGAGACTGATCAGGGAACGATGGAACCAGGTTGAGCTCTTGATGATGCTGAAGCTCCTCAAAGGGTTGAAAGATGACCCCTGTTATTGGGCTAATCGCACTGGATTCTGATCCAGCCGAAGCCATGGCTACAATGGGAGCATTTTTGGATGGTGGTTCTGAGGGGAAATGAAAAGAATAGGAGTTGGGTTTGTTGAGAGAGGTGAGAGGAGAGAGATTGGTGATGGGGGAGCGAAGAGAGAGAAAATGAGAAGCCATGACTCAAACAGAAGAGACGAGAGAGAGGGAGAACGGGTTTTATTAGTGTCATGAAGAGTCCATGGTTTTACATATAAGACCTTGGAAATGTGAAAATGTTTTGTAGGTTTTATGTCAATTTAAAGTTAGGGTTTTGCTTTTGTTGATGTTAATTGGTGTTGGGGATCAAGTGGAACCATTAATATAACAATTCGCATTAATGTGGAGTGAGAATTTTATAGGATCCTGATCCTTATCCAGTTATCCTCAATATCCTCAATATGGTTTAATATAAGTTTGAATCGAAATTTAATATTTATAAATTTATACGTATAATTTCTTAGATAACAGTATAAATAATGTTAGGCAGCAGATTTACTGTTTCCTTTAGCAAATCTTTCTCCAACAACCGATCCTATCATTAGAGAATCGGGCTTGATGATAATGATAAATAACTTAGTTAAGAAAACCCTCCGATGTATTCATATATGCTTAAATGATCTTACGCTTAAATGATCTTATGCTGACTAGGAAATGTACGAGGCTAGAAGTGAAGATATATATCCATGGTAGGTTTTGGTTGTAATAAGAGGTTTATCGAGGGCTTCTATGCATATAAAAGTCATGCAGGGGGCGCATGGCTGCCACCCACAATTTCAGTGCGTGTACGTTGCATCCGGAGGAATCCGCAAACATATCGGCACCGCTTCTCTCTCTCTGTGTGAAACGTTACGATAATTTTCCATATTATGATATTAGAGTACTAATATTAAACAACATATAATAACACAACATATGATATATACACAGTCAGCTGGGCCCTACTAATTCTTCTGCTCGTTCATTGATATTTGTCATGAGACGGAACAAAAATGGCTGGAGTACTTAAGAGCTCTGAGCAAACAAAATATTCGAGTATTATTCATTCCTATTCTTTTCTTATTTTGGATGGATCTATCTCCCTAGTTTTGAAAAAGCAACGGGTTTAGATTCTTGGCCCAAAAAAAATTGTGAAAAACTCTCTAAACTTAAAATTTTTTGTGTTTTAATGTTTATAATACATTTACTATTGTTTTATGCCAATATTGCATTTTGAGGTAAATTACTACATTTACCTTTTAAAATACTATAGTTATGTTATAAAGTACTACATTTATATTAAAATAGGTCAAATGTAATAGATATAGTAATTTTACTAAAAAATGTAACAGTTTCATGTGAAATGTAGTATCTTAACACAAATTTAGTATTTTATAATATAAATGTAGTGCTATAAAAGATAACTTATAGTACTTTATAAGGTAAATGTAGTAGTTTACCTGAAAGAACAGTGTTGGCATAAAATAATAGTAAATGTATTATATAGACTAAAACAGAAGAATGTTTAAATTTAGGGAGTTTTTCACAACTTCTTTGGGGCTAGGGATCTAAACCTATTGTTTTTCAAAACAAGTGACTTAGACCACTTTTCCCTTTCTTTCCCCATTCTTTTGGCTAAATGATATTAAATACCCAATATTTCATCCAATTAGCAAAGCAATGCCTGTATTGTAATATCTAACATACAAGTATCTATTTTTCCCTCCTTTAACACTCTACTATCTGCCTCGGATTAGAATATTGCTATTTTGATTGTATGTGACTATCTAGTGAGTAATTCGAACACTTTGCCCTTACAGCATGTTGAAATAGTTTAGAATATATTGTTATTAGGATACACCGTATCTGAAAGTTCCTAATACCTTTACCGCTACAACCGCGGCCGATACGGATCGAAAAACAAAAATTGTACAGGAAGCACTAGAAACTAATTCCTAGCGATCGTTCAAAACACTAAACTAGAAAACTTAGCAAGCAAGATTTAGAGATTACACCTTTGATGCGTATCCACCCAATCATGGAAGACCCCTCCAAGCCCCTCGTAAGCCATCGGGAACGAACTTGAGCGTCTGCCCTTATGTAACGTTTAAAAAAAATAAAAATCGTTTAGGTGAGTTTTCCGATAATCGGTAATATAACATGTGTTTTCCGTAAAAAACCAAGATATAATTATTTTCCACATAGACTTAAATACACCTATTTTAACTATATAATTGCTAGTATTTGGTATTTATTTAGTCACTTACAAATTGTTAGTTTACTTAAATATTTTTCCTTAATTAATTATTTCAACTATTATTATAAGTTTTCACTTTTACTTAATTAGTGTTAATTACAAATGAGAATGGGTTAGTTACTCAAATGTGAACCATGACAACTTTAAACCAAGTTTGTAACATGTTTTCTTCTTCTCTTTTTGTTTACAAGGTTCTAGTCAATTCTAGGATAAAAGGAATTAGAAATAAAATAAAATAAATATAGTATTATGAAGTGTGATGTATTAATGAGATAAGGAGGGGTTATCTTGACTTGAAAACTTCTACACAAACCCACACACACCCCATCCCACCTGCTGGCCGAGCCTTCCCTGCAGCAAACCCCCCAATTCCCCACTTCATTACCATTTCAAAAAATCCTCAAAACTCCATCAAAAATCAACACAAAGTCTCACTAATTCTTCATTTAACCTTTACCCTATATTTCTTGGCCCAAACTAGCTTGGATGTAGGAGCAAGGAGGCATTTAGGGAGGCTATGTTGCAAGTTTGATCTCTTGATTGTTGAGCTATAACCTTAAGCCAATGAATTACATGTTGGTTAATTACTTCAATCTAGCTTATTTAGGTGTTTAATTATAGTTTTATTGCAAGTTTGAAATTTTAAGAGAAGGATTTAAATTAAAGTTAGGGTTTTTATCACTTGCTCATGGTTACAATGAGTAGTTTAATATTTTAAGACATGCAAAATCTAGTCTAGTTGTTAAATTGCAAATTGTTAGTTTAAAATTGTCCAAATTTTATAATCTTGCAAACTAGATTTTTAGGATTAATGTAAAGATGTGAGATTAAATTTTAATAAATAATGGTATGACCTAAGTAAGATATTAAGTGAATATTGTGGCCACTAGAATCGCTAAAACATCTAGAATTGTGTTAAAACGGTTGATGGTTGCTTACTAGGTTTTTAGAATATATCGCTTTGAATTAAGTTTGAGGTTTTAATGGTTTACCGTCTATTTCATATAATATTTAATGTGTTGTGAATGCGCGATTGGGTTCTAAACTTGGTAGTGGTCACGTTGCGCGACACTAGTTTTGGGTTGTGACGTTGTCGCGAACGCGTTGTGTGCACCAAATGCGTGCGCGTCTAGTTTGTGCGTGTTGGTCGACTTGTATTGTTTGTGTCCGCGACTATTCATATATTTATTCTCTTATCTACTTATGTGCGATTCTAGGATCGGGTGCAGAGGCGTCAGACTTGGCGCAGAAGGACAAGGCTGAGATCGAATCAGATTAGCCGAGGCGTCCCGGTGAGTAGATGTACACATCTATGGGGGGATCGTCTGAATGGCGCGAGGCGCCCGATAGTTAGGATTATTAATAGTGCTTTTATTTATATGCGTAGTCTCCTAGTCATTCATCTCATTATATTGCATCATCTTATATACTCATGATATTATCTCGTATGACACTTGCACTAAAATGTTAATGCGACTTATTTTGGTTAAAATCGCTTTCTTTAGTAAGTTTTCATTCGCTCTATTTCTTTAAATAGTTTAGATTTCTTGGCTTTGGCTTACTTCGATTACGTTACGTCTTGAAACGTTTCGTAATTTAAGTGCCAGTTATGTTATGTACCTTCGGATCGTGACACCTTGCCGAAGATGATCCACCCGAAGGCACTATATCCAACAATCTCCCACTTACCGAAGATGATTATAATCTAGTGAAGCAACTGACGCTCCAAGTTTACTAGAAATGGAGTGTGGGGATGTAGGATTTTTCCACTATCATTTTTTCTCATAACTCAAAGCTCAAGAGAGAAATGAAGAAGGATGATGATGATGATGAGTTAACCATGTAAATGAGCTAAGTATGTGAGTGTATGAGAGAATGGCTACCTTCTAATTTTCCACCATAAAAATAAATATAACATAACAATTTCAAAATAAAATAAAGTAGCTCATCCCTCTCTACCATGCTTACAACCAAACCCAAACCCACATTATTTCCTATTGATTTTCTAAAAAGAAAATCAAATAATAGGTGTCCTCCTTCTAGAAGAATTTTGTATAAATACGGAATACAATCTGGTATACGTCTCGAAATACATATACGTGTATCCGTAAAAAAATACGAATAGCTAAGAGAGAGAAAATGAACAGTGAACATAATACTAATATATATATATATATAAACTATTAAATCAATACTTGATTTAATAATCTAGCTTAATCCGGCTAGTATTATCAACCGTCCGATTAAAGTCCATATAGCAAGTACATTTATTTAATCGGGCCTCTGCACGTATCAATATACGACATCTTCATCATATCGCATGTACCGGGAAAACCCTCTATGCGGGACTCTAAAGACTCGACAATACGTTGGCAGTGATTTACTGGATAAATCCAAAACCACAAATACATCAGCGGCACTAGCTGTATGTAACGGCTACACAAGTATATGCCGAAAGAGAGGTCGACAATCTGTTAGTTATATGTATGCCTTAGAGGCCATTATTATACATGTGATGTATATTATAGTTGATGTTTGGACATATATAGGGAGGACTTTCTTGCTCAACATGTTAGTATGCTATCTGGTTGCTCTTTATCTTAACATGTACACTTATTGTCTCTCTATTACATATTGATAAAGCCCTTAGGATGAATACTTGACTACCAGGATTATGATACAAATCATACTAGTGGGGCAGAGATAGTCGGTAAGTACATCCTTCAAATGTTCCTAGTCGTGGGAATATCGAGACAGGGCATCGATATTCCAGAGTAGACTAGCGTATACGCTTCTCGACCCATATGATGGGCGATAGATGATCCCACATCCATTGGTGTTTGACATCAGAGATGGTATACGGGTGCTCAGTGGAGACTGGGTACACTGGATGGACTCGCCGAGAACTCCTAAATGGTATTATACCTATCGTTAGATAGCAGTTCTCTGGTGACACTGGTACAGGTTAGTCTGTCGACCCGAGATCGTCATAGAGTCTTGTGTGATCCCTACCGTGCTTTGATTTCTACCTTATCACGTTCAAGAGATCGTGCAAAACGGTGTTTTTTGGGTACATTCCTGAGTCACATGGAGGCAGTGAGCGATAGGAGGGGATTTCGTCTCTCCCAGCATTGGGGGTTGATGTTGCGCTATACTTGATTGGCCATAAAAGGAAATCCCTGGCCAGGATTGTTGAGATCTACTGGTAAGTGTTATTAGTAGTTTATCGAACCATTATGAGCCTCATATCGGCATGACTTATCAGGCTATTGGGGTCTGACGTTATACCACCCCCAGACTGTAATATACGACATATCAGACGAAGAGACCGAACTGTACGGTAGTGTTACTGATTGTATTCGCAGGAGTATGAGAAGGCTTGCTTGTTGATCTTCTGATCGCTCAATACCCGGGTGGCCGTTACTTTTAGCAGACCGCTTGCGGCTTGTGGGTGACTGATATGATCACCACCTACAGCCGGCGTATTGACGAGTCTTTAGAGTCCTACACAGAGGTTTCCTGGCTCAAGCGAAACGAAGTAGGAGCACATATGTGATATGTGCGGGACCGAGATTAATGTGCGTATGTGATACCGCATTCTATTCCCGCGATATGTGATATCGGTCGGTTATATGTGATATAGCCGGGTTATCGGATCAAGTGTTGATTAGATAAATTGATACATTTGATATTAGTCGGTTGTATGTGATATAGCTGGATTATTAAATCAAGTGTTGATTTAATAATTTAATGTATAATTATATATTTGATATATTATCTTACATTAACTAATATTATCTCACTTAAGATTTCTTTTTCTCACCGGTATACACTTAGTATATATGTGATATATATTAATGTACATCTTTTGTGTCATACTTGATGCCACATGATACATGGGTGTATGAGACTCACACCATGCTTATAATAATGTAAGGTTTTGTTTATTTAAAGTAAATCAAATTAGTTGGAAATTGTCACATAGTTGAAGCTTGTGGAACCATTGACCGAGTCCACTCATTTTGTTTTACTTGAAGATATTTATTAACCCAACCATTATTGTTTACCTATGGTTTAGTCTCTACATGAGTTAGTATATGATACTAACTCATCCATGGTAGCTATTCTCACTCATTATTCCATTCACACTTCATCTTCTTCCTCATCTCCAAAATCTTTCTAGCTTCATGAGAGGTGAAGAAAAATAGTGAGAAAATTATTTCTAAAGTGAACAAAATTCCTACTTCATCAACCTCTTCTCTATTAGCCATTTACTTTGGATTGTTTCTTCACTAGTTCATCACTTAGTGAAGAGGTAGCTTGAATTAGTGTCTTCTCGATGTAGATCATCTTCGGCCTCGAAGACTTCAAGCAAGCTTGTTCCGTTCATCTTGTGGAGCCTTTCTAGAGTCCGGGAGTTCAATACTTGGAGCAAATGGACTACTACACGGAGCTATTGAAGTGAAGGACCGGTCTACAAAGGTTGTATTCCTTGTTCACTTTGATGTAAAGATGTTTACATGCTTGTTCGTTTAATTCTCTAGTTTAGATTCTAGCGTTAGGGTTCTTTAGCGCGCAAATTTTTATAAAACGGCATGGTCGATGCCTCCCGAAACCCAGCGGAGACCCTAGGGAACCCAGTAGTGGTATCAGAGCCATGCTAGAGAATTAGACGATATTGTAGTATTACGAAACCGAAACAACTCCGAAACACTCGAAACATAAACACAATTTCTGTCGAATTTTTTAAAGTGTCAAATTTTTTTAAGCAACTGCAGAATGTTACATGTGATGTGACATGAACACAGAAGAAAATTGAACCCACCTCGCCGGTTTTTGGCCGACCACAGGGAAGTAAAATCAGGCATGGCCGGTTCTTTAATTTGATCTGGGCTTCAAATTTTTTCAGTGTTCCAGTCTCTGGGTTTTGGTGTTTCACGTGTTACTATTTTTTTCTAAAATTGCATGTGATGTTATCTTAGTGCTAAGGCAATTCGGAGTGCTTCATATTCGTAATTCTAATATCGTTTCGGGTAACTTTAGACGCCGTTAAAAAGTTCGAACGGATATCAATAACCCATTTTTCCCTTGCTGGAAATTTTCTAAGAGTTGGATTTTTTCCAAGTTTAAAATCTTCAGAAACTCATGCAGGTGATTCCATGGACTCTCTAGAAGAACGAAACCCTAACTCGATTCTGTGACCGTCGGAACTGCCACCAAACCCTAGGGTTTGTGGTAGTTCCGCGGTGCCATAGGTGAGGAAAGGGTTGACCTTTCTACGGTTGGTCCATAGGTATTGTGGTATGTTCTGGGTATTTTTTAAACTCCGCTCAAGTGTTGAGCTCTTTGGGAAATTTTGGGTGTTTGTTTATTCGATCGAAAAGTTTAACATTGTCTAGCTATCTGTGATTGTGATTCAATATTTGAAATCCACAAAATTTAGTTTTATGAAAACTAATTTGAATTTTATAAATCTAGAAATTCAGTCTCAATTGGTCGGTTGCCACGTAATTTTGATATGGATCAAAAGTCCGTCGCAATTACGTAGTGTATACGGATACTCGCCTGGTAACCTTACTAGATAGCCACGCCCCATAGCCCCGACCAAGTGAATGTAGGAGAACCCCATCGCCAAAAGCATCCGTTCGGATGCTCGCGGCCGCGGTGTTCCGCCTTAGTGCACTTCGTCGGCATCGGGGGTGCGACCGTCTACTAAAGTTTCCGACGAGCATTCGATCAGGTTGTCGGGAATCTTGTTGAATTACTCGACAGGTTATTGGAAAGTATTTTCAATATCGAGACTAAAATGCGGGGTTTATAATTTTTAGGCATGTGATGTCTAAGGAATTCATTTGGTTAGGCATGAAATTCAAACTATGTGATACATTGGGTTTATGATGTTTAAGGTGGTTGCAGATTCCAATTGTTGTAGTTTTTCACTTTCTTTTCTGCGACCGTAAATGTAATATATAGTATATCGCCGGTTTCGTTGCTATATGTCAACGACAATTGGGATACACATATTTACTTACGTTAATGACATATGATGTTATGTGTTGCTGTGATATGTTATATTGGATCGTCGTGTTTTGAATAGCCGGGTTTTTTTTATGTGAGATGAGAGTTTTTCATTTTCATTCATGTAAAAGCTAATATGCAATATTCTTTTATTGGGGCACTTCAGGGTTGAGGATGATGTTACCATTGATGTATATTATTTACTTTTCCGCATTAGGATAGACCCAAGGAGGAGAGCACAAGTAACCGGGTTCTAGAGTCCAGTGGGAGACCATCTCGAGTAGTCGAGACCGGGTCTCCTAACTCTAGAATTGGGAGGGTTGCTTGCCACTCTCGTAGGGGTCTAAGGATGTGGGTTTGGCTATTCATCACGACCGTGGAATTCGCGCTTTTTACTGGCTTAATTTAAAACACGGAATTCCTAGTATATCCAATATTTCATATGTGTTCTTCTGCTGCTGATATTCTGTGATGTGATCACTTGATATTCTGAGACGAATTCTTATATTATATATATGGTATATAATAAATATTGTTTCTTTCGTTTCTTCTGTGATACTTAGGAAGCATAATTGATGGGACTTCATTAATGAGATTAATGAAATAAAAGAAACCTAAAGATGTTGCAAAATCTTGTTTTAAAAAAAAATGGTAGCTCTAGTTCTTGCTTTGCATAGCGGTATTCCTTGTAGAATATCCAGCACCTTATTCGATAAGGAAAGAGCCGAGATCCCTTCACCGGGAGTGACCTCTTTAGCGAAACTAGCAGATGCTACAACCTACTCGGTTTTGTCTTTTGATTGCCTTTTTAGTTCATGCTTTGCGTAGTGGTATTTGTGAAATATCCAGCACCTCATTCGATGAGGAAAGAGCCGAGATCCCTTCACCGGGAGTGACCTCTTTAGCATAACTAGCAAAATCCTAAAAACACTCCTTTTCAAAATCACTCGATTCTACAACGATATCAAGTTGATTACGCAAAAGGTTTACTTAAAAATGTTAGTTATGTATATGCCCTAGAGGCCATTATTGTACATATGATGTATATTATAGTGGATGCTTGGATATATATAGAGAGGATTTTCTTGCTCGATTTGATAGTATGCTATCTGGTTGCTCTTTGTCTTAACATGTTGACTTGTATTGTGTTACTGTCTTGCTCTCACATGTTGATAAAGCTCTTAGGATGTGTACTTGACTACTAGGGCTATGATGGAGATCATACTAGTGGGGCCAGGGTAGTCCAAAAGCACATCCTATAATTGTTCTTAGTCGAGGGTGTATCGAGACAGGGCATCGATACTCCAGAGTAGACTAGCGTATATGCTTCTTGACCCATATGATGGGCGATGGATGATCCCGCATCCATTAGTGTTTGACATCAAAGATGGTATACGGGTGCTCAGTCGAGACTGGGTACACTGAACGGACTCACCGAAAACTCCTAGATGGTATTATACATATCGTCAGATAGCAGTTCTCTGGTGACACCGGTACACGTTAGTCTGTAGACCCTAGATCGTCATAGAGTCTCGTGTGATTCCCACCGTGCTTTGATTTCCACCTTACAACGTTCATGAGAACGTGCAAAACGGTGGCTTTTGGGTACAGTCCGAATCACATGGAGGCAATGAGCGATAGGAGGGGTTTCGTCTCTCTCGGTATTGGGGGTTCATGTTGCGCTGTGCTCGATTGGCTATAACAGGAAGTCCCTGGCCAGGGCTGATATGGAGATCTACTGGTAAGTGTTATTAGTAGTTTCTCGACCCGTTATGAGCCTCACATCGATACGACTTATCGGTTACTGGGGTATGACGTTTACCACCCCTAGACTGGATATGCGACATATCAGACGAAGAGACCGGACTGTATGGTAGTGTTACTGATTGGATTCGTAGGAGTATGTAAAGGCTTGCTTGTTGATCTTCTGGTCTCTCAATACCCGGGTGGCCGTTACGTTTAGATGACCGCTTGCGGCTTATGGGTATTTGATATAATCATCACCTACTGTCGGCGTATTGACGAGTCTTTAGAGTCCTACACAGAGGTTTCCTGGCTCAGGCGAAACGGAGTAGGAGCACATATGTGATATGTGCGGGACCGAGATTGATACGTATATGTTATACCGTATTATATTCTCACGACTTATGACATTGGTCGGTTATATGAGATATAGCCGAATTATCGGATCAAGTGTTGAATCGATAAATTGTTGCATTTGATATTAGTCGGTTATATGTACTATAGCCGGATTATTAAATCAAGTATTGATTTAATAATTTAATGTATAATTATATGTTTGATATATTAAATTACATTAACTAATATATGCTCACTTAAGAATTTCTTTTTCTCAGTTTTATACATTTAACATATATGTGATATATGTTTATTGTATAGTTTTCTTTTGTTACTTAAATATTATATATGTGATATATGATATTGTGACATGCTAGGGTTATACATGTAACAAGGGTGTATGAGACTTAAACCAAGCTAGGTTTAATGTTGGTTAATATTTATTATTAAGTAATTACAAATCATTTGGATTTTCTCATGGCATGGAGCTTACATGAAGCTTGTAGAACATTGACTTAGTTCACTTGATTTGTTTTTACTTAAGATATTTGTTAACCTAACCATTATACTTAGCTATGGTCAATTATCTACATGAGTTAACCATGACATAAACTAACCCAAGGTTGCATTTCTAACCTCATCTCATTCATTCATCTTCTTCCTCCTTCATCTCCTTTAAGTTCTCTCTAGATTTTGAGGAGATAAGAAAAATAGTGAGAAAATAAAATCTAAAGTGAGCAAAATTTCTACTTCATCATCCTCTTCTATACTAGCCATATAATTTAGTGTGTTGGCTTCACTAATTTCATATTAGTGAAGAGATAGTTGAGTTCGTGTTTCTTTGAAGTAGATCATCTTGGATTTCGAAGACTACAAGCAAGTATGCATCATACGTCTTGTGGAGCCTCTCAAGAGTCCGGGAGTTCTTGGATCGCAGCGAAGGGACCACTACTTGGAGCTTATGAAGTGAAGGAATGGACTACAAAGGTTGTAATCCCTAATTACTTAGTTGTAAAGTCGTTTGCATATCGTTTCGTATGATTCTCTAGTTAAACATCCTAGGTTAGAGTTCTTTAGCATGACAAAATTTTTAATTTGGCATGGACGATGCCTCCCGAAACCTTGCTGTCATGCTTAGGAACCCTACAGTGGTATCGGAGCCTAGCTAGAGAATTAAACGTATTGCGTAGGATTACGAAACCGAAACAACTCCGAAACACCCGATTTAAAACCCTAGTTTCTGTCGAGTTTTTTAAGGAGTCAAATTTTTTTTAAAATAGCTGCAGAATGTTGTATGAGATACAATATGAACACTGTAGAAATTTCAACCCCCACCTTTTTTGGGCCGGATACATGAGCATGAAAACCAGCCTGCTCGGTTTTAGGTTGCAGTTTAGGGTTGAAATTTATACTGTGTTCCAGTCTCTGGGGTTTGGTATTTCAGGTGTTGTTTGTTTTTGCTAAATTTGCATGTGATGTCATCTTTGTGCATTGGCTATTCGGAGTGTTTCGTATTCTTAATTCTAGTTTTGTTTCGGGTTATTTAGACGGTGTTAAAAAGTTCGATCGGATATCAAATACCCACTTTAACCCTTGGTGGAAATTTTCCAAGAGTTGGATTTTTTTTCAAGTTAAAGAACATTCAAAGATCATGCAAGAAATGCGGTGGACCCTCTAGAAGAACGAAACCCTAACTCGATTCTGTGACCGTAAGAACCGACGCCAAACCCTAGGGTTTACGGTAGTTCCGCGGTGCCACAGGTGAGGCATTGGTTGACCCTTCTACGGCTGGTTCATTGGTACTGTGGCATGTACCGAGTATTTTTAAACTACGCTCAAGTGTTGAGATTTTTGGGAAATTTTGAGTGTTTGTTGATTCGATCGGAATGTTTATCGTCGTCTAGCTTTTTCTGGAATGTGATACATTATGTGAAATTCATATAGTTAGTCATGAAATCCGTTAGATGTAATATTTCGGGTTTATGATGTCTAAGGTGATTGTGGATTCCAAATGTTGTAGTTTGACATTTTTTTTTCTGCGACCGTAAGTGTAATATGTGGTGTATCACTGTTTTCGTTGCTATATGTCAACGACAATTGTGATATGCATATTTACTTACGTTGATGACATGTGATGTTATGTGTTGCTGTGATATGTTATATTGGACCGTCGTGATTTGAATAGCCGGGGGTTTTATGTGAGATAAGAGTTTTTCATTTTCATTCATGTAAAATTCAATGTATGTAATATTCTTTTATTTGGGCACTTCCGGGTCGAGGATGGTGTCACCATTGTTGTATATTATTTACTTTTCCGTATTAGGATAGACCCAAGGAGGGGAGCACAAGTAACCGGGTTTTAGGGTCCAGTACGAGGCCATCTCGAGGAGTTGAGACCGGGTCTCCTAACCCTAGAATTGGGAGGGTTACTTGCCGCTCTCGTAGGGGTCTAGGGATGTAGGTTTGGCTATTCATCACGACCGTGGAATCCGTGTTTTATACAGGCTCAAAATAAAACACAGACCTCCTAGTATATCTAATATTTCATATGTTATCTTCTGCTGCTGATATTCTGTGATGTGATCATTTTATATGCGTGAGACGAATGCTTTATTATTGTATATATGATATATAATAAACGTTGCTTATGCTTTGCACCCGCGCTAGTCCCGCCCCGCTATGTCGTTAGTTAAGTAACCTAACGGTGCATAACGGGACACTGTGGCGAATGCGGATGTCATAAGTATACGTTGTATTTTCGTTTCTTCTGTGATGCTTAGGAAGCATAAATGATGAGACTTCATTAATGAGATTAATGAAAGAAAAGAAACCTAAAAGATGTTGTAGAATCAAATTTTCAAAAAGGGTAGCTCTAGTTTTTGCTTTGCATAGCGGTATTCCTTGTACAATATCCAGCACCTTATTCGATAAGGAAAGAGCCGAGATCCCTTCATCGGGAGTGACCTCTTTAGCGAAACTAGCAGATACTACAGCTCACTCGGTTTTGTTTTTCATTGCTTCTATAGTTTTTGCTTTGCATAGTGGTATTTGTGAAATATCCTGCACCTTATTCGATAAAGAAAGAGCTGAAATCTCTTCACCGGGAGTGACCTCTTTAGCGAAACTAGTAAAAGCCTCAAAAACACTTCTTTTCAAAATCACCCGTTTCTACAAAAATATCAAGTTTATTACGCAAAAGGTTTCCATAAAAACCTGACGTAGCCCTCCGTCATTTCAGATAATTTCATGCTACGGTAGTTTGGCCTCCGTCAAGGCATAGTGTACGGTGGCTGATTACTACTTATCTGTAGCATGAGATGCGATTGGATTAGGGTATTCATACGGCGTTGTTTGGCCTCCGTCAAGGGTCGTGCTGGTGGGTCTGATTCAATCAGGAAATGACGGGTTGAACTTGACTAGCACCTTATGGGTAGTTTGGCCTCCGTCAATGTCATAGGACGCTAGGGGTAAAAAATATTATCGGGAATTTCAAGTGTCGAAATTTGCTATGAGATTGCATACCTTTTATGAGATAGTTGGATCCCGATACCCACTGCGAGTAAGAGTTACTCCTGGGAGAATTTTACACATCACAATTAGCCGATCAAGTAGGTGTCTAGAAAGGTGTTAACGGGGTTATGCCTTTGGGAAAATGAGGTTTATTTTAATTAGGTCCGTGCGAAAGGACGGAGAACCTCCCTCAAAGTACCAACTCTGGCCTGGCTGAAAAATTGGCGAACTTGTAAGATGTAATTAATCCCGGCTAGTCTTACCTTTTAGGGTTTGAAGGAAGATTTGATAAAAACAGTGGGAGCCATCCTGATTAGATAAGATAATAACCAATCTAATCTTGCAAGAGCATACGCTAAAGTGCTTTCTTCTCTCTCTCTCCAGGTAGCGACTATGTCAGGACTTAATCAAGATAATAATATGGATGTATTGACCGAACCCGCTTGTTATACTGAGCAGGGGAACGTTGGTTATAATTGTTATAAGACTGAGAAGGAAATAGGTGAATATCCGGATTCTCACGCCGCCCAAACAAAGAATAAGCATGTTGATGCATCTTCTTCGGGTGTGTTTGTTATCGAGAACCGTTTCTCAGTTCACTCTACGTCCTGGGTATTAGATACCGGATCAGGATCCCACATATGTAATATGTTACATGGGCTAAGGAAAGGTAGGGAACTGGGAATGGGTGATCATTCTATAAGAGTAGGGAATGGTGCAAATGTTGCAGCCAAAGCAGTTGGCGAATATCACTTTGTCTTGCCAAATGGCAATACATTGATTCTGAATGAATGCTATTACATTCCGACCCTGATATGCAATCTTATATCAGTTTCTTTATTAAGTAAAGAAGGATATAATTTTGTAGTAGAGGATAATGTTATGAATATCTTCCTGAATCAAAAGTTGATTGGATCAGGCTCGTTAAGTAATGGCATATACGTTCTAAATCAAACCACGGTTCTTAATGTACAAAACACACACAAGAGGAAGAGTTCAGAAATGAACGAATCCTTCTTGTGGCATTGTAGACTAGGTCATATCAATGCGACACGACTAGCTAAGTTACATAAGGATAGATATTTGAATCCGTTTAAGTTTTCATCTTATGACACTTGCCAGTCATGTTTCAAAGGCAAAATGACCAAAACTCCATTTAGTGGACACGGAGAAAGAGTTACAGAACTCTTGGGACTGATACATAGTGATGTATGTGGTCCCATGTCTACACATGCCAGGAATGGTTCCTCGTACTTCATTACATTCACTGATGATTGATTGTTAGAGATTCTGCGTGTTCAAGTTTAGTTAATTACCGCAATCAAGACGGTTTCGCTTGTAGCTAGCCGGTTGAGTACGGGTCGTCCGCAGGGAGATGGGAATCTTTTTCTAAGTGTTTTAACGAGTTAAGTCCAGTTTTCCAGATTTTGTTGTGATTAATTAAGTGTTAAAATGATATGTAAAGAGAGCTTGTTAGGGTTAGGATTAGGTTAGTTTGAGTTAGGAGTCGCTCACCTCTTTCGTTGCCACTCTTAATATCGGTGTTACGGTAATCGGCAACAACGGGGATTAGCACGACTAGGAAGGAACTTGTGAGTATAAGCTAGGCTTTCCAACGCATAAGTTCTTCCTTTTGGTGCTTGTCCGTCCGTTCTTGGCTCTTAGCCATAACCTCCGGTTAATTCAACCACAACCGGTCTCACTACGGAATCACCGCTATCATGTAGGATAGGGTGCCGTAAGGAGCGAATTGTGGTTCAATTAACGGGAGTCGATTTAAGATGTTGGGCAAGGAAAGAGTGAGAGAGATTTCCTTCTCTCCAACTTCCCTTATCCTACCCTAACAAGTATGAAACTACTCACACATCATAATAAAAAGAAAACAAAACAAAAGAGGAAGATAGAAAGAAGGAGATTAGAAGATAACAACTAGCTATTTGCGACCTCACCTTGGCAAGGATCAAGCGTAAGCGTCATGGTTGTTTTAAGGATAAAGGAAAAGAGAAAAGAAAGAAACAACAAGAAATAACAACAACTAAGTTAACAAATGAAAATTACAAGCAATAATAATTTAACTAAAGAACAAGACAAGCATGATAAGTAAAAGGATCTTCTTTATTCATCATTCTTCACTCACAAAAGCTCACTACAAGATTTTCAATGGAGAAGAGATGAGAAGAGGAAGAAGAAACAAGTATTCTAAACCTAGAAAAATACAAGATTATGCCCCCTTGGCTTTGGCAAGTTCTGGACTATTTATAGGCAGGAAACAGAAATTCTAGGGCAACATTCTGGACCCACATGAAAAGACCAAACCACCCCTAAAATTTCACCATCTGACAAGCCTGTACGGCCGCGGATCCGCGGCCTATACCCCCTATTGGCCGCGGATCCGCGGCCCTATGGTGGAGTTAGGGCATGGGATTTTCTGTACTTCCCTGGTCTGTTGTGCCCATGATTCTGGTACATGTTGTTTCTCATATTTTCTTCACGATTTTTCCAGAATTTCTGTTGAACAACAAGGTGATGAGTGTGGATCTTTTTGTCATGATTTCCTCGAGCTCCGCGTAGATTTCTTGGATCTTGTGTTGCCATTGAGCCTTGTGCATGAAGGTGACAATCGATTTGCCATTTTGTCTCCTAAACTGGTGTGTGGCAACAGACGGATAAAGAGCAGAGACCCGTGTTTTATCTGTGGTTGGCAGGAACCCGGATTTTGTCGTGTTTTCCATGAATTTCACCGTTTAGAGCCGAGAACCTGTATCCTGCAATTGACTAGCAAACACGGCTCAAGAGTACCTACCGATAAGTAATGTGATAAAAATTGGGCGGTATAAAAATGCAAAAATCTGATATGAACAAATACCCCCAAACTTATCATTTGCTCGTCCCGAGCAAAGCCAATTTATTCACAAAAAATTTCCTAACCTCACATTCGCAGGGAACGCGATTGCACTGAGCATGTGCAACAAGCGGTTAAACCCCTAGGTGTCCCTAGTAGGAGGAGTGTTGTCTCCTGAGGGTTTTCAGCGGATACTACCCACAAAATCCGGTCAAGCTAGTTTTGTAAAATAACTATGATTCAAACCCTAAAGTTTTGTTTCAGAAAATAATAATTCTATTATCCTAAGTCTAGACTATTGAACCTTTATTTTTCACACCTCGCTTCTTATTTAACTACAGATTTTATATATCTTTACGTGCAGTGCAAATAGTGTCGTTAAGTTCCAGAAAGGTCGAATAAAGTCCTCATGTCACACAATAAAGCCCAGATAAAAATTTTGAAAGGATCACATAAGTTTTATAAAGAGTTAAGCATTTTTCAAGTTTCGTTTTCCAGTAAAGTTTCAACTTTAGAATTTCTATCTTCCTTAACAGGAAACTAGGTCTTATTCTTCACTCCACCTTTTTCTTGTTTTCATTTCATACACACCTCTGTGAACGTGCAATAGTCTTTATCATAGAGTAAAACCTTCATATCTCCGCTAAATTTTTTTTTATAAAAGCCTGTCTTTTATCAAGATTATTCTCACACAAAGAACCGCTAGGAATTTTAACTCGGAGAGAACACTTGCTTGATTTTGTTTTAATCTGGACTTTCTAGGCTTCTTAGCGAGCTTTGGGCCAATGCACCCAAACCAGTTGGTTTTAGGGCATTAGGTGTAGAAACACCCTAGCGGACTTAATTACTCAAGTTATCTAGGTCCAAAAACAAAAGACAGTTTGGCGTGAAAATCATGATGATTTAATACGAACGGAGATATAACCGGTAGTTCAATTATTTTTTTTTGGATAAAAGACGTGTTTAGTGGGTTCGGTGTGTAATCATTCCAATCAAGTTTCAGATGGGTTATTTTTCAGACTTAGTTCCAATTAAGACATCAATAACATTCCTTCATATTCACTCACTTCATAAACTATTCTTGATATTACTTATTTCAGAACAAACCTATTTGATCCTTAGAAAATCATTTATCTATTTAAAAGTTTTTCGACATAAAGACTTGTCATCTAATTTCCAAAAACTCACGACACGTGGAGTGTGATGTAAAGACGTATATCAGCTATAGTTAACTTCAAAAGAGAGTTATCTTTCAGGTTTTCAAAATCTAAACATAAGATTTAGTTATTCTTATTTTATCAAACAAAACCGTCGAAATGTTGAATCAGAGTCCTCCCACTAGCTAACTTGACAGAAAAGTTTTTATGTTTTTAGAAAATTTTCAGATTTTTATGGATTTTATGGATTTAAATATGCAGATGCAAAATATACATATGAATGCGAAGGTAAGAAATGCGTACCGAGCGTACCCCCAAACTTAAACTGGACAGTGTCCTCACTGTCATTGTATGAAGAGATCATTTGAAGGGTCAAAATTGTCGGTTAGCGATTACACAATTTTTTTTTGTTTTGTTTTTGTTGTTAAAGAAAAGAAAAAAGAAAAAGAATGGAAAAGAATATCCACAAATATATACAAAATGGTTTATACATACCCCCAAACTTATTTGGAACAGTGTCCACTGTTCTTGGCTGGATAACCGAAGTTTGGTGGTAGGCAGAGGAAGATCATGCAGGGTAAACCGGCTCCTGTAAGAACAGGAGCTCCTCTGTTGGTTCGGCGCTAAGGTACGGTTTGAGTCGGTGTCCATTCACTTTGAAAAATGAACCGTCCTTCGGATTTTCCAAATCCACAGCGCCCTGCGGATATACATTCCGCACAAAATACGGCCCTTTCCAGCGAGATTTGAGCTTTCCTGGATGGAAGTGAAGTCGGGTGTCGTAAAGCAGTACCTGCTGACCAGGTATGAAGGTTTTGCGCAAAAGGTGTTTATCGTGAAACACCTTCGTTCGATTCTTAACGACAACCGCATTATCGTAAGCCTCATCCCTAAGCTCGCTTAATTCGTTCAACTGCAGCTTCCGATGGCTGCCCGCATCTTCGAGAGACAGATTCAGCTCTTTTATCGCCCAAAATGCGCGATGCTATATTTCGACAGGTAGGTGGCAGGCTTTTCCGTACAAAAGCCGATAGGGAGACATGCCAAGGTCGGTCTTATAAGCGGTTCGAAAGGCCCAAAGGGCATCAGTGAGTTTCAGCGACCAATCCTTACGGTTCTTGGAAACCGTCTTCTCCAGTATCTGCTTGATTTGCCGATTTGAAACTTCGGCCTGCCCGCAGGTTTGGGGGTGGTAGGGCGTGGATAGCTTATGATTAATGGAGTATTTCCGCATCAATGCCTCGAAAGTCTTGTTGCAGAAATGACTTCCATTGTCGCTAATGATCGCTCGGGGGAGCCCAAAACGGGAGAAAATGTTTTCTTTAAGAAACCTAACGACAACCTTGTTGTCGTTAGTCCGGCTGGGCACAGCCTCGACCCATTTAGAGACGTAATCAACAGCGAGAAGGATGTACAAGTTCCCAAAAGAGCTGGGAAACGGCCCCATGAAATCTATCCCCCAAACATCGAAAATCTCCACAACCAAGATCGGTTGGAGCGGCATCTCGTTCCTCCGGGATATCCGGCCCATGTGTTGGCACCGAGAGCAAGTCTTGCAATAGTCATGAGCGTCTTTGAAGAGTTGTGGCCAGTAGAAACCACATTGCAAGATCTTCTCAGCTGTCTTTCTGGGGCCAAAATGCCCGCCACACGCTTGATCGTGGCAAAATGACAGCACACTCTTGAATTCCTCGTCAGGGACACACCGACGAATAATCTGGTCGGGACAGTACTTGAACAGATAGGGTTCGTCCCAGTAAAAGTGTTTTACTTGGGATAAGAAGCGAAGTCTGTCCTGGCTTGACCATTAAGTCTGTCCTGACTTGACCATTCAGTCGGTAGTAATCCCGTGGCCAAATAGTATACAGTCTGTCCTGACTTGACCATTCAGTCGGTAGTAATCCCGTGGCCAAATAGTTCACAATATCTGCGAACCAGGGTTCGCAAGATACTGTCAAGAGCTGTTCATCCGGGAAAACGTCGTTGATCGGAATTGGAAGCGAAGGCGAAGAAGGAAGTCGTGAGAGATGGTCGGCAACTACGTTTTCACATCCTCGTTTGTCCTTAATGACAAGGTCAAACTCTTGAAGCAAGAGGATCCAACGTATTAACCGAGATTTTGCATCTTTCTTCGCAAAAGGATGGCGCAGAGCAGAATGGTCTGTGTACACAATGACTGGAGAGCCGATGAGGTAGGGCCTGAACTTTTCTAAAGCGAATACAACCGCCAAGAATTCCTTCTCAGTTGTTGTATAATTGAGTTGGGCATCGTTCAGTGTTCGGCTCGCATAATAAATTACGTGCGGCATCTTGTTGATGTGTTGTCCAAGGACAACACCAATTGCAAAGTCGGATGCATCGCACATAATCTCAAATGGGTGCGTCCAGTCAGGTGAAGAAAGAACGGGAGCAGAAGTGAGTGATCGTTTTAGTGACTCGAATGCAGTCACACAGCTCGAGTTAAAGTCGAATGGCGTGTCCTTGGCCAGCAAAAGAGTCAAGGGCCTAGCAATCTTGCTAAAGTCCTTGATGAACCGTCTATAAAAACCGGCATGGCCAAGGAAGGCTCGGATATCTCTGACGCATCGGGGAGGAGGGAGATTGGAAATGACCTCAATCTTCGCTTTGTCAACCTCTATGCCATTTTACGAGATGATATGTCCTAAGACAATACCTTCGCGCACCATGAAGTGGCACTTCTCCCAATTCAAAGTGAGATTCTTGTCCTTACATCGGGTAAGGACAGCGTCAAGATGCAGCAAACATTCATTGAAGGAATCGCCGAAGATGGAGAAATTATCCATGAAAATCTCCAGAAATTTTTCCACCATGTCTGAGAAGATTCCCATCATACACCGCTGGAAGGTAGCGGGCGCATTGCATAACCCAAAGGGCATGCGACGATATACGAATGTGCCGAAGGGACAAGTGAAAGTGGTCTTGTCCTGGTCTTTTTCGGCGATGGGAATTTGATTATAGCCGGAGTAGCCATCAAGAAAGCAGTAGTACTCGTGTCCAGCCAATCGTTCAAGCATCTGGTCAATGAAAGGTAGCGGAAAGTGGTCTTTCCGCGTTGCGGCGTTGAGTTTTCTGTAATCAATGCATACTCGCCACCCAGTTTGGGTGCGAGTAGGGATTAACTCGTTCGCCTCGTTGGTTATGACCGTGATGCCCGACTTCTTGGGGACAACATGAATGGGGCTAACCCACTGGCTATCAGAGATAGGGTAAATGATACCACTATCTAGACATTTTACGATCTCCTTCTTCACAGTCTCTTTCATGACTGGATTGAGCCGTCTTTGTGGATCCCGGGATGGTTTGGCATCATCCATCAGATGAATGTGATGCTCAACGATCAGGGGACTAATCCCCTTGATGTCCGCCATGGACCAGCCAAAAGCTTGCCTGTTGCTATGCAAGACCGCGAGAAAGGCTTTCTCTTGCTCTGGAGCTAGAGAAGCCGAAATGATGATAGAGAGGGTCTCGTTCTCACCTAAGTAAGCATACTTAAGGTGAGAAGGCAAAGGCTTGAGTTCGAGCGTTGGAGGTGAAACGATGGAAGGCAAGATTGGTGCAGAGGTCTCGAACTCAAAGGACTCCAGCAAAGGTTCAAAACGAGTGTAGGCGACCGAGTTGGATGGTTCAGGTAACTCATCCGGAAATTCGAAAGATTCAAACTCGGGTTGTGCGCGGTTAAGATTGTTTGAGAACGTAAAACACTCGTAGTCGTTGTCGGGCGCAGAAACAGCAGCAGGTTCGAGGAGGAACGCACTAGTGGCGTCAAGATTATCGTGTTCGAACAGAAACTCGAATTCACACTCTTCAGGGGTGATCTCCTGGATCGAGCAGACGTCCAGTATATGAGCATTAGGTTCGGCGGGCTGACTCCCCAACCTAAAAATGTTGAGTTCAATCGTCATATTTCCAAAAGAGAGGTTCATCGAACCATTGCGACAATTGATCACAGCATTTGAGGTTGCAAGAAATGGGCGACCGAGTATCACCGGAATTTGATTTCGGGGGTTAGCTACAGGCTGTGTGTCTAATACAATGAAGTCAACGGGGAATATGAAGTCCCCGACTTTGATTAACACATCCTCTAGCTCACCCCTAGGATGGGTGATCGATCGGTCGGCCATTTGGAGAGTGCAGTGCGTGGGTTTCAACTCTCCTACGCCTAATTGCTCGTATACTGAGTACGGAAGCAGGTTAACACTGGCACCAAGATCTAATAGTGCGCGGTTGATGTTCTTATCCCCAATAGTAATAGAAATCATAGGACAGCCAGGGTCCTTCCATTTTTGCGGTAAAGATTGGGTAAGGGCATCACTCACAGCACTAGCCAAGAAAACTCTCTTGGGTACCTGAGACTTCCTCTTTTTCGTGCCCAAGTCCTTTAAGATTTTCGCATAGGACGGGACTTGTTGGACAACATCTAAAAGAGGAATGTTAATGTTAACCTGCTTAAATAACTCCAGAATCTTCTCCATTTGAGAATTTTGTTTATTAGACCTCAACCGGTTTGGAAATGGAACATTTTTAAAATTGGTTGAGTCTAATGCTGGAGGAGGAGATTGTGGAGTTGGAACGGATCCCAGAACAGGTGTTTTCGTGGAGTGAGAAGTGGGTCCGTTCAGAGCAGAAGAAGAAGAAGAAAGAGAGCCTTTTGAAGAATGGAGAATAGGCTCAGAAGACGAAGAAGCCGGAGAAGAAGAAGAAGAAGAAGAAGCGGCCGGGGTGTCATCGTCGATCCGTGTGCCGATGTTGTTTCGTAGCATCCTTCCCGATCTCAATGTGGTCACGGCACTCACATTATGATTCTGTTGTTCAAGAGCAACATGTACATTATGTCGGTGACCGGGATTTGGGAGTGGTTGGGACGGGAGCTTCCCCTTCTCTCGCTCGCTTAAGGCCGCGTTCAGCTGTGCAATCTGGGCCTCGATTGTCTTGATGCTTTGCCCGTGAGCGGCAGTGTGTTGCACTAAGGACTGAATGGAAGACTGGATGTTGGCGGTGGATTGAGTCGATTGTTTAACGAACACCTCCAGACTTCGTTCGAGCGAGAAAACCTTATCGTTGTTCGACGGAACAAAGTTGTTTGGTGGAAAAGAATTGTTGGGTGCAAATTTGTTCGTCTGATTTTGAAAAGGTTGGGTTTGGAAAGGCTGCTGAAACTGAGTTTGTTGTTGCGCTTGTTGTTGCGGCGGAGGGGCCCTTTGGAAATTGTTGCCTTGGAATTGATTCTGATTCTGATTCCAGGAAAAATTGGGGTGGTTCCTCCAACCGGGATTGTAGGTGGAAGAGTATGGATCATTGCTCGGTCTTTGCTGAAATGCAGCATTAACCTGATCCTGTCCTTGCGATGGCGGATTGTAAGGACACTCTTCGGTTAAGTGAGAAGGATCGGAACAACAAGCGCAGATGGTACGAAGGGGAAGAACAGGGGCAGGAGCAGGAGAAGAGAATTTGCTCTCTATTGCTTCAAGCTTTCTCGTTATTGCAGCCATTTCAGCTTTCATCGCAATAGAGACATCAAGTTGGTGAATTCCTACCCTAGACTGACCGGTAGAAGTGGAGGTAGAAGAAGAAGAAGTCGGTCTGGTGCTCTCCCATTGTAGCGTTTGCTCCGCAAGGTCGTCAAAGAATTGCCACGCTTCCTCGTCAGATTTCGATAGGAAGTGGCCCTGACAGATGGTTTCCAACAACTGCTTCGTTGCTGGGTTCAGGCCCTCGTATAAGGTTTGGCAAAATTGCCATTTCTCTATACCGTGGTGAGGACACTGAACAAGAAGGTCTTTGTACCGGTCAAAGCACTTTCAGAAGGGTTCAGAAGGAAGCTGAGAGAATTGGTTGATTTCATTTCGAATCCTTGCGGTTTTATGATTCGGATAGAATTTTTTTAGAAACGCTTTAACAAACTCGTCCCAGCTGGTTATTGAGTGGGAAGCGGTGCTATACAGCCATTTTTCAGCAAGATCGCATAAAGTGAACGGAATGACCCCTAGACGTATAGCATCGTCCGACAGCTGGATGGTTTTCATCATGGCACAGACGTTTTGAAATTTATTGATGAAGATATAGGCATCTTCAGATTCAAGCCCATGAAATCGTGGAAGCATGTTGATGAAGTGGGGCTTAATTTCAAAGTTGTCCCCATTGGCCGGTGGAAGAGAAAGGCAGGTGGGAAGTGCAGAACGGGTGGGATAGAAACGATCCTGGAGCGTGATTCGCTGCGGCGCTACAACAGGCGGTGGTGGTGGGTTATTGGTCTCCGTAGGAGGTGGAGCCAATCCAGGGGTAGTCAAAGAGATGTTCGAATTAAATCCCGACATCACGGAAGAAGAGGTTGGTGAAGGTGAAGATGTATGAATAGAATTCCGGTCAACGTCGGAGTTGGCCGGCAAAGGAAGGGGTGAAAGAGGAGTGGACGGAGTTTCGACGTCTGAGTCGATCGCGTAGTCGGTAGCGACTAACGTAACGCGGACTAGACGGGCGCTAGTGTCCCGAGTCCAAGCGGACATACACTAAACGAGTTTAGTATAGTCAAAGCGGAGAAGGTGAGGGTAAGAAAACGTCAATGGAGAAAACGATGGGTGGTGGGTGAAAAATGGATTTAGCGACAAAGGGCAAGTTTTTATAAAAGTTTTTGATTTTTTCCTTTTTTTTTAGAAAGAGCTTTACAGAAATATGTACGGACTTACGGCTTTAAGCAATCACAAATAAGATATGCACAATCTCACTTAGATCTAGGGTCACCTAGGTCTGCTAGACAGCTCCTAACTGTTCCAGAGGGCTAGAAATAGGACCTCAAACCGCCTCTTCTCCGTCTAATGCGGCCAGATAAGTGCCAGGTAACTGGGAGGTTATCCAACGCTTTCGCGAAGTTCCTTAATTAAATAACCACTTGCCTTCGTCACACTTGCCTAGACACCGCAAAAGTCAGATAGGATAAACGGCCGATGCCTGTAACTAGTCCTCTGTCCTATTGAGCGCGAAGTCCTTAGGGCTGAGTCTAGTATTTTTTAATTTAACAATGGTCAATGCATATGCTTTTTGTGATTTTTGGGGTCCTGGGAAGGGTGATGAAATCCCCACCCAATCTGAATTGGTTTCAAGCCCCTTAAGTCCGTATTAATGAATGCAAAGCGATAACAAATCAACTGCAAACAATTTTTATTTTTAGCGCGGCACAAAGAATCCTGCACAAGAACAGTTTATTGGAAGGGGGAAGAGAGTTTGCGCAAAGAATGCTGCAGAAAACACAATTTATTGGAGTCCAGAGGAGTGGGGAGAGGAAGAGGGAAACTTACAGGGAGTTTGGCACCCTGAAGACACCAGACGGCCGCGGTTCCACGGCCTAAGCCAGCTTATGCCGCGGTTCCGCGGCAAGATGGTGGGCTTGGGCCTTCAGGTTTTTGGGTAGTGCTCTGTTGGGTGTCCTCTTCTGTTCTGGATTTCCTGAATCTTGAATTGTTCACTGTATCTGCTCCAGAATTTTTCAATAGACCGTCTTTTTCGTTTTGATCCGTCGCGGTGTAGCCGCGAAATATGGGACTATCTTCCCACGTCTTTGGCACTGAACTTGAACTCCGTATTATCCTGCACACTTGCACAAAAACTAATCAAAAATAACAAGATGTTTTTTTTTACAAAGTATATTTTTTTGTTTTGTTTTTCGGTTATATTTATATTCACAAGTTAACCTGAAATTACTCAAAGAAATAAACTACCGTCTCCCCGGCAATGACGCCATTTGATTGTCAGAGATTCTGCGTGTTCAAGTTTAGTTAATTATCGCAATCAAGACGGTTTCGCTTGTAGCTAGCCGGTTGAGTACGGGTCGTCCGCAGGGAGATGGGAATCTTTTTCTAAGTGTTTTAACGAGTTAAGTCCAGTTTTCCAGATTTTGTTTTGATTAATTAAGTGTTAAAATGATATGTAAAGAGAGCTTGTTAGGGTTAGGATTAGGTTAGTTTGAGTTAGGAGTCGCTCACCTCTTTCGTTGCCACTCTTAATATCGGTGTTACGGTAATCGGCAACAACGGGGATTAGCACGACTAGGAAGGAACTTGCGAGTATAAGCTAGGCTTTCCAACGCATAAGTTCTTCCTTTTGGTGCTTGTCCGTCCGTTCTTGGCTCTTAGCCATAACCTCCGGTTAATTCAACCACAACCAGTCTCACTACGGAATCACCGCTATCATGTAGGATAGGGTGCCGTAAGGAGCGGATTGTGGTTCAATTAACGGGAGTCGATTTAAGATGTTGGGCAAGGAAAGAGTGAGAGAGATTTCCTTCTCTCAAACTTCCCTTATCCTACCCTAACAAGTATGAAACTACTCACACATCATAATGAAAAGAAAACAAAACAAAAGAGGAAGATAGAAAGAAGGAGATTAGAAGATAACAACTAGCTATTTGCGACCTCACCTTGGCAAGGATCAAGCGTAAGCGTCATGGTTGTTTTAAGGATAAAGGAAAAGAGAAAAGAAAGAAACAACAAAAAATAACAACAACTAAGTTAACAAATGAAAATTACAAGCAATAATAATTTAACTAAAGAACAAGACAAGCATGATAAGTAAAATGATCTTCTTTATTCATCATTCTTCACTCACAAAAGCTCACTACAAGATTTTCAATGGAGAAGAGATGAGAAGAGGAAGAAGAAACAAGTATTCTAAACCTAGAAAAATACAAGATTATGCCCCCTTGGCTTTGGCAAGTTCTGGACTATTTATAGGCAGGAAACAGAAATTCTAGCGCAACATTCTGGACCCACATGAAAAGACCAAACCACCCCTAAAATTTCACCATCTGACAAGCCTGTACGGCCGCGGATCCGCGACCTATACCCCCTATTGGCCGCGGATCCGCGGCCCTATAGTGGAGTTAGGGCATGGGATTTTCTGTACTTCCCTGGTCTGCTGTGCCCATGATTCTGGTACATGTTGTTTCTCATATTTTCTTCACGATTTTTCCAGAATTTCTGTTGAACAACAAGGTGATGAGTGTGGATCTTTTTGTCATGATTTCCTCGAGCTCCGCGTAGATTTCTTGGATCTTGTGTTGCCATTGTGCCTTGTGTATGACGGTGACTATCGATTTGCCATTTTGTCTCCTAAACTGGTGTGTGGCAACAGACGGATAAAGAGCGGAGACCCATGTTTTATCTGTGGTTGGCAGGAACCCGGATTTTGTCGTGTTTTCCATGAATTTCACCGTTTAGAGCCGAGAACCTGTATCCTGCAATTGACTAGCAAACACGGCTCAAGAGTACCTACCGATAAGCAATGTGATAAAAATTGGGCGGTATAAAAATGCAAAAATCTGATATGAACAATGATCTCTCAAGATACGGTCATGTGTTCTTGTTTAAACACAAGTCTGAAGATTTTGAGAAATTCAATGAATATAAGCACGAAGTAGAGAACCAAACGGGTAAAAATATTAAAATCCTACGATCTGATCGAGGAGGAGAATACTTGAGCAATGAGTTCCGTGACTATCTAAAAGAGAATGGGATTCTCTCTCAGCTTACTCCTCCGTATACACTACAGCACAACGGTGTATCGGAACGGAGGAATTGCACTCTATTAGATATGGTGCGCTCTATGATGAGCACCGCCGAGTTACGTATTTCCTTTTGGGGTTATGCACTGGAGACAACATCATACCTATTGAATAGAGTTCCAATCAAATCAGTGCCTACCACTCCATATGAGATATGGAATGGGAAGAGGCCATATCTTAATTTTATTTAGATATGGGGCTGTCCGGCCTATGTGAAAACACAAAATCCGGACAAGCTCGAGGTAAGGTCTATTCTGTGCAGGTTTATTGGATATCCCAAACATTCGCGATGGTATATCTTCTACCACTCCGAGGAACAAAATGTGTTTGTTTCTCGACATGCCACCTTTTTAGAAAAGGGTTTTCTTATGAAAGAAATTAGTGGCAATGAGGAAGAACTGGACGAAGTTCCATCTATACAAACTGCAACAGAAGATTTGGTGGAACCAGAGGATTCAGTAGTCTTCAATGAACCCCAGCTTCTCCGCCGATCTAGTAGGGTTCTTCATCCACCTGAGAGATACTATGGTTTTCTCATCGATGGTGGGAGCGAGGATTGCATCATGGAAGATGATGACCCTACTAGGTTCGAGCAGGCCATCACGAGTGGAGACTCTGTGAAGTAGATGGATGCAATGCGATCTGAGATGGAATCCATGTACACCAACAAAGTATGGACTTTGGAAGTTGCTCCTGAAGGGGTAAAACCTATTGGGAGCAAATGGATTTTTAAGAAGAAACTTGGTGCAGATGGAAAAGTTGAGACTTTCAAAGCTAGAGTTGTTGCAAAAGGTTTTTGTCAACAACCAGGTATGGATTACGATGAAACATTTTCTCCAGTGGCTATGCTTAAGTCCATCCGGATCTTCCTTGATATTGCTGCATACCATGACTACGAAATCTGGCAAATAGATGTTAAGACCGCCTTTCTAAATGGTGATTTAGAAGAGTGCGTATACATGACTCAGCCAGAGGGCTTCGTAGACAGTGGGAGTGGCGGAAAGGTGTGCAGGCTGCTTAAATCCATCTATGGGTTAAAGCAAGTATCGCGGAGTTGGAACATCTGTTTTGATGTGGTAGTCAAAGAGTTTGACTTCATCAAAACGTATATGAACCTTGTATATACAAGAAGGTGGCAGAGAGTAAGGTTGTCTTCCTCGTATTGTACGTGGATGACATACTCTTGATAGGAAATGATGTTCCTATGCTGCACTCGGTCAAGCTCTTCTTATCACAAAGATTCTCAATGAAAGATCTAGGTGATGCCTCCTGCATCTTGGGGATTAAGATCTATAGAGATAGATCTAAACGGATACTGGGATTGTCCCAATCCAGGTACAATGACACCATACTAAAGAGGTTTAGTATGGAAGAATCCAAGCGTGGGAATTTACCCACAATCTCTGGACTCACTCTCTCCAAAGAGATGTCTCCTAAGACTGATTTGGAAAGAGCTCGCATGCAAGGGATACCCTATGCATCGGCAGTAGACTCTATCATGTACACGATGCTATGTACCAGACCCGATGTAGCATATTTACTAAGTGTAGTGAGTAGGTATCAAGCAGATCCTGGAGAGAGTCACTGGACAGCTGTGAAGAACATTCTTAAGTACTTGAGAAGGACTAAAGAGATGTTCTTGGTGTATGGTAACGGAGAACTCCAGGTGGAGTCCTTTACAATTCGAGCTTCCGGAGTGATAAGGACGACTCTAAGTCACACTCGGGATTTGTCTTTACCATCAATGGAGGGGCGGTTTGTTGGAAGAGTTCCAAACAGGAAACCGTGGCAGACTCGACGATGGAGGCTGAATACATTGTTGCCAACGATGCTGCCAAAGAGACTGTCTGGATGAAGAAGTTCATAAACAAACTTAGAGTGGTTCCATCCATTGAGTATCCAATACCTTTGTATTGTGATAACAATGGAGCTGTGGTTTTGGCCAAGGAACCCAGGTCCCATCAGAGATCCAGGCATATTTCGAGGCGGTATCACCTGATCAGAGAGATAGCTGATCGCCGAGAGATCGAGGTCAGGAGAGTTGACACGAAGGACAACACTGCGGATCCACTCACGAAGGCCATACCCCAGATACAATTTGAGAGACTCTTCGGGATGTTGGGTACGAGATACTACAACAGCTGGCCTTTGTGCAAGTGGGAGATTGTTAGTTATGTATATGCCCTAGAGGCCATTATTGTACATATGATGTATATTATAGTGGATTCTTGGATATATATTGAGAGGACTTTCTTGCTCGTTATGATAGTATGCTATCTGGTTGCTATTTGTCTTAACATGTTGACTTATATTGTATTATTGTCTTGCTCTCACATGTTGATAAAGCCCTTAGGATGTGTACTTGACTACTAGGACTATGATGGAGATCATACAAGTGGGGCCATGGTAGTCCAAAAGTACATTCTATAATTGTTCCTAGTCGAGGGTGTATCGAGACAGGGCATCGATACTCCAGAGTAGACTAGCGTATAAGCTTCTTGACCCATATGATGGGCGATGGATGATCCCGCATCCATTGGTGTTTGACATCATAGATGGTATACGGGTGCTCAGTGGAGACTGGGTACACTGAACGGACTCGCCGAGAACTCCTAGATGGTATTATACATATCGCCAGATAACAGTTCTCTGGTGACACTGGTATAGGTTAGTCTGTAGACCCGAGATCGTCATAGAGTTTTGTGTGATTCCCACTGTGCTTTAATTTCCACCTTATCACGTTCATGAGAACGTGCAAAATGGTGGCTTTTGGGTACAGTCCGAATCACATGGAGGCAATGAGCGATAGGAGGGGTTTCGTCTCTTCCGGTATTGGGGGTTGATGTTGCGCTGTGCTCGATTGGCTATAACAGGAAGTGTTAGTTATATATATGCCCTAGAGGCTATTGTTGTACATATGATGTATATTATAATGGATGCTTGGATATATATAGAGAGGACTTTCTTGCTCGTCATGATAGTATGCTATTTGGTTTCACTTTATCTTAACATGTTGACTTGTATTAGTTTACTGTCTTACTCTCACATGTTGATAAAGCCTTTAGGATATGTACTCGACTACTGGGAATGTGATGAGATCACACTAGTGGGGCCAGGGTAGTCAAAGAGTACATCCTATAACTGTTCCTAGTCGCGGGTGTGTCGAGACAGGGCATCGATACACCAGAGTAGACTAGCGTATACGCATCTTGACCCATATGATGGGCGATGGATGATCCCATATCCATCGGTGTTTGACATCAAAGATGGTGTACGTGTGCTCAGTGGAGACTGGGTACACTGAACGGACTCGCCGAGAACTCCCAGATGGTGATATACCACACGTCAGATGGCTGTTCTCCGGTGACACTGGTACAGGGTAGTCTGTAGACCCGAGATCGTCATAGAGTCTTGTGTGATTCCCACTGTGCTTTGATTTCCACCTTACCACGTCCAAGAGGGCATGCAAAACGGTGGTTTTTGGGTACAGTCCCAAATCACATGGAGGCAATGAGCGATAGGAGGGGTTTCGTCTCTCCCGGTATAGGGAGTTGATGTTGTGCTGTGTTCGATTGGCTATAACTGGAAGTCCCTGGCCAGGGCTGATATGGAGTGCTGCCGGTAAGAGTTATCAGTAGTTTCTCGAACCGTTATGGACCTTGCATCGGCATGACTTATCAGGCTATTGGGGTCTGACGTTATACCATCCCCAGGCTGTGATATGCGACATATCAGACGAAGAGACCGGACTGTACGGGAGTGTTACTGATTGGATTCACAGGAGAATGTACAGGCTTGCTTGTTGATCTTCTGATCGCTCAATACCTGGGTGGCTGTTACATTTAGCTGACCGCTTGCAGCTTGTGGGTGTTAGATATGATCATCACCTACTACCGGCGTATTGACGATTCTTTAGAGTCCTACACAGAGGTTTCTTGGCTCAGGAAAAACGGAGTAGGAGCACATATGTGATATGTGCAGGACCGAGAATAATACAATATGAGATACCGTATTCTATTCTCGCGATATGAGATATCGGCCGGGCATATGTGATATAACCGGGTCATCGGATCAAGTGTTGATTCGATGAAATGGTACATGTTATATTAGTCGGTTATATATATTATAGCCGGGTTATCGGATCAAGTGTTGATTCGGTAATTTAATGTATAATTATATATGTGATATATTATGTTACGTTAACTAATATAAGCTCGCTTTATTGATTCATTTTCTCACGGGATAATACATTAATATATATGCGATATATGTTAATTGTATTATTTTCTATTGTTACAAAATATATATTGTATATGTGATATATAATATTGTAACATGTTAGGGTTACAAATTTAAAATGGTTTAGGGTTTAAACTTGGTTAGGATTTGGATTAGGGTTAGCTTTTGCATGAAGCTTCCATGAAGCTTTGACTTTATCCTTAAGCTTGATATTTTTGTGAAGATATTCTTTAACCCAATCCAAACCTCAACCTCTAGTTAATTCTCTACAAGGGTTAACTCTCTCTCATGCTTAACCCTAAGTTAGATTTGTAACCACTACAATAATTCATTGTTCATCACAAAAGGAATTATCTATTCATTCTTCTTCTTCTTCTCTTTTCAGCTTTGAGAAAGCTTGCTAGTTTTTCTTTTTGTGGTGAATAAAAGTGAGAATTTGAAAACAAAAGAGAGCAATATTCCTACTCCATCATCCTCATCTAATCTAGCTAATTAGATTAGGGTGTTCACCTCTTGAGAAGAGAGAGAGAGAGCTTGAGTTATAGAAACTTCAAGGTAGATCATCGGAGAAAAGGAAGACTACAAGCTAGCATGGATCGTTCGAGTTGTGGAGCCTCTCATGAGTCCGGGAGATCATGGATCGCGGCGAAGTGACTTCTACTCGGAGCTTATGAAGCGAAGGAGCGGACTACAAAGGTTGTAATCCCTCACTTTTAGTAGTAAAGATGTTTACTTGCATGTTAAACCCTAATAATCTAGCAAAGATCCCGGCTTTGGGTTGTTTGGCACGTCTAAAATTTTATTCGGGCATGGTTGATGCCTTCTTGACCCTTGTAAGAGTGCCTAGGAACCCTACAGTCCCACTAGTCGAAACATCGGAAAACCCCCCTCCGACTAGGAACAGTTATAGGATGTACTCTTTGACTACCCTGGCCCCACTAGTGTGATCTCATCACAGTCCCAGTAGTCGAGTACATATCCTAAGGGCTTTATCAACATGTGAGAGTAAGACAGTAAACTAATACAAGTCAACATGTTAAGATAAAGTGAAACCAAATAGCATACTAATATATGCTCACTTAAGAATTTCTTTTTCTCAGTTTTATACATTTAACATATATGTGATATATGTTTATTGTATAGTTTTCTTTTGTTACATAAATATTATATATGTGTTATATGATATTGTGACATGCCAGGGTTATACATGCAACAAGGGTGTATGAGACTTAAACCAAGCTAGGTTTAATGTTGGTTAATATTTATTATTAAGTAATTAAAAATCATTTGGATTTTCTCATGGCATGGAGCTTACATGGAGCTTGTAGAAC
Organism: Agapanthus africanus; assembly: GCA_030015575.1. Taxonomy (NCBI): domain Eukaryota; kingdom Viridiplantae; phylum Streptophyta; class Magnoliopsida; order Asparagales; family Amaryllidaceae; genus Agapanthus; species Agapanthus africanus. The sequence goes on from JASDDO010000031.1 coordinate 336,008,123, forward strand.
ATTGACTTAGTCCACTTGATTTGTTTTTACTTAAGATATTTGTTAACCTAACCATTACACTTAGCCATGGTCAATTTTCTACATGAGTTAGCCATGACATAAACTAACCCAAGGTTGCATTTCTAACCTCATCTCATCCATTCATCTTCTTCCTCCTTCATCTCCTTCAAGCTCTTTCTAGGTTTTGAGGAGATAAGAAAAATAGTGAGAAAATAAAATCTAAAGTGAGCAAAATTTCTACTTCATCATCCTCTTCTATACTAGCCATATAGTTTAGTGTGTTGGCTTCACTAATTTCATATTAGTGAAGAGATAGCTTGAGTTTGTGTTTCCTCGAAGTAGATCATCTTGGATTTCGAAGACTACAAGCAAGCATGCATCATACGCCTTGTGGAGCCTCTCAAGAGTCCGGGAGTTCTTGGATCGCAGCGAAGGGACCACTACTTGGAGCTTATGAAGTGAAGGAACGAACTACAAAGGTTGTAATCCCTAATCACTTAGTTGTAAAGTCGTTTGCATATTGTTTCGTATGATTCTCTAGTTAAACATCCTAGGTTAGAGTTCTTTAGCATGATTTTTTTTTAATTTGGCATGGACGATACCTCCCAAAACCTTGTTGTCGTGCTTAGGAACCCTACAAAAAACCTGTCGTAGCCCTCCGTCATTTCAGATAAGGACTATTTAGTATTTGTGCTGCGTTTGTTAGCCTTTGTCAAGGCGTAGTGTGCGGTAGCTGATTAGTGCTTATCTGCTTGAGCATATGATGCGATTGGATCAGGGTAATCGTGCGACCATGTTGGCCTTTATCAAGGGTCGTACGGATGGGTTTAATTCAATCATAAAATGTACGGGTTGAACTTGACTAGCATCCTATGGTTTGTTGGCCTTTGTCAAGGTCATAGGAGGTTAGGGGCAAAATATTATCGGGAATTTCAAGTGTTGAAATTTGCAATGAGATTGCGTACCTTCTTTGAGATAGTTGGATTCCGATACCCATTGCGAGTAAGAGTTACTCCTGGGAGAGTTTTACACATTACAATTAGCCGATCAAGTAGGTGTCTAGAAAGGTGTTAACGGGTTATGCCCTTGGGAAAATGAGATTTATTTTAATTAGGTCCGTGCGAAAGCACGGGGAACCTCCCTCAAAGTACCGACACTGGTCTGGCCGAAATATTGGCAAACTTGTTGGGTGTAATTAATCCCCGCTAGTCTTACCTTTTAGGGTTTGAAGGAAAATTTGATAAAAACAGTGGGAACCATCCTGATTAGGTAAAATAATAACCAATCTAATCTTGTAAGAGCATACGCTGAGTGTTTTCTTGTCTTTCTCTCTCTTGGTAGCGATCATGTCACGCCTTAATCAAGATAATAATATGGATGCATTGACCGAACCTGCTTATTATACTGAGCTGGGGAACGTTGGTTCCGCTCTATCTTATAATTGTTATAAGTCTGAGCAGGGAATAGGGGAATATCCAGATTCCTATGCCACCCATTCGAGGAATGAGCATGTTGATGCATATTCTTCGGGTGTGTTCGATTACCAAGAACTGTTTCTCAGTATCCTCTACGTCCTAGGTATGATATACCGGATTAAGATCCCATAAATGTAATCTGTTACATGGGCTACAGAAAGGTAGAGAACTGGGATTGGGTGATATGTTTCTAAGTATTAGAGAATGGTGCAATTGTTGCAGCCAAATTAGTTGGCAAATATCACACTGTATTACCAAATGGTAAATACATTGGTTCTGAATAAATGTTATTAGATATCGAACCTGATATACAACATCACATCAGATTCTTTATTAAGTTAAAAAAGGATATAATTCTGTATTGGACGATAATGTTGTGAACATTTTTCTGAATCAAGAGTTGATTGGGTCAGGCACGTTATGTAATAGCATATATGTTCTAAATCAAACCACAGTTCAATGTATCTAGAACACACACAAGAGGAGTAGTTCAGAAATGAACGAATGCTTCTTGTGGCATTGTAGACTAGGTCATATCAATGCGACACGACTAGCTAAGTTACATAAGGATGAATATTTGAATCTATTCAAATTTTCATCTTATGATACTTTCCAGTCTTGTCTCAAAGGTACAATGACTAAAACTCCGTTTACTGGAAACGAAGAAAGAGTTGCTGAACTCTTGGGACGGATACATAATGATGTATACGGTCCTATGTCTACAAATGCAAGGGTTGGTTCTTTGTACTTCATTACATTCATCGACGATCTCTTAAGGTTCGGACATGTGTTCCTGTTGAAACACGAGTCTGAAACTTTTGAGAAATTCAAGGAATATAAGCTTGAAGTTAAGAACCAGAATGGTAGAAGTATTAAGTCCTACGATGTGATCGAGGAGGAGAATACTTGCGCGTGGAGTTCCTTGAGTTTCTAAAACGGAGAATGGGATTCTCTCTCAGCTTACTCCTTCGTATACACCACAGCACAACGATGTATCGGGGCGGAGGTATCGCACCCTATGAGATATGGCGCGCTCTATGATGAGTACTGCTGAGTTACCTGTTTCCTTTTGGAGTCATGCACTTGAGAAGTTGCATACTGATTTGAATGGGTTCCATCCAAATCAGTGCCTACCACTCCATATGATATATGGAATGGGAAGAGACCATGTCTTAAACAAGTTAAGATATGGGGTTGTCCGGCCTATGTTGAAAGGCAAAATCCGGACAAGTTCGAGGCAAGATCAGTTCTGTATAAGTTTGTTGGATATCCCAAACATTTGCGAGGGAATATCTTCTACCAGATTGAGGAGCAAAAGGTGTTTTGTTTCTCAGCATGCCACCTTTTTAGAAAAAGAATTTCTTATGAAGAAATTTGTGGTCATGAGGTAGAACTGGAAGGAGTTCCAGCTAGACAAACTAACGGCTGATGATTTAGTGGAACCAAAGGATTCAATAATCTCCAACAAGCCTCAGCCTCTCCGCGAATCTGGTAGGGTTCTTCATCCACCTGAGAGATACTACGGTTTCCTTGGTGACGGTGGGGGCGAGGATTGCATCATGGTAGATGATGACCCAACCATGTTCAGGCAGGCCATCACGAGTAGGGACTCTGTGAAATGGCTGGATGCTATGCAATCAAAGATGGAATCCATGTACACCAATAAAGTATGACTTTGAATGTTGCACCTGAAGGGGTAAAACCCATTAGGAGCAAATTGGATCTTGAGAAGATTCTTGTTGTAGATGGAAAAGTTGAGACTTTCAAAGCTAGACTTGTAGTAAAAGGCTATTGTCAATAACCAGGTGTGGTTTATGATGAATCCTTTTCTCCAGTGGCTATGCTTAAGTTCATCAGGATTAAAGCACGCATCGCGGAGTTGGAACATCTGTTTTGATGTGGTAGTCAAAGAGTTTGGCTTCATCAAAAAGGTAGATGAACCTTGTATATACAAGAAAGTGGTAGAGAGTAAGGTTTTCTTCCACGTATTGTACGTAGATGACATACTCTTGATAGGAAATGGTTTCCTATGCTACACTCGGTCAAGCTCCTCTTATCACGAGGATTCTCTATAGAAGATCTGGATGATACCTTCTACATCTTATGGATTATGATCTATGGTGATAGATCAAAGGGATATTGGGAGTGTCCCAAATTCAGGTACATTAAAACCATACTAAAGGGGTTTAGTATGGAAGATTCTAAGCGTGGTGGTTCGCTCACTTACTCATGAATCACACTCTCCAAAAAGATGTCTTACGAGACAGATTTGGACAGAGCTCGTGTGCAAGGGATACCCTATGCTTTGGCATTAGGCTCTATCATGTATGTGTAGAGTTACCTAGTACGGCAACAAGTTTTCGGGAGGTATCGTCCATGCCATTTTCAAATTTCTGCCGTATTAGCTAACCTTAACCCTAAAATCGCTACTAGAAAATCCGACGATACAAAATGCAGACACTTTACAAGTAAGTGAATAAGGGAATACAACTTTTGTAGACCGGTCCTTCACTTCTAAAGATATATGATGTAGTCCCTTCGCTGCGAATGGTGAACTCCTGGACTCTAGAGAGGGTTCACTTGAAGAAACGAACAAGGTTGCTCAATGTCTTCGAGGCCGAAGATGATCTACGTCGAGGAGAATCGAGCTCATGCTACCTCTTCACTAATAGTGAGAATAGTGAAGCAAACACTCTAAACTAAATGGTTAATAGTAGAGGATGATGAAGAAGGAAGTGGGCTCACTTTAGTTTTATTTTTCTCACAAGATTTCATCACTTAGAAAAAACTAGCAAGCTTTTTCTTTTGAGGAAGAAGAAGAAGTGATGAAGAGAATGAATGAGAGAGTGAGGTTAGAATTACAACCATGGATGAGTTAGTGTCATGCCTAACTCATGTAGAGAATAAACCATACCTATAAGTTGAGGGTTGGGTTAAGAAATATCTTAAGCTAGACAATCAAGGGAACTAAGTCAATGTTAACTACAGGCTTCTACAAGCTTTGCCATGACTCATTATCCAAGTTGTTTGAATTACTTAAAACAAATAAAACCCTAACTTTAACCTAGCATGGTGTGAGTCTCATACATACATGTTGCAAGTGTAACCTAGCATGACACAACAATATATATCACATATATATTTTGTGTGCAAAATGAAAACAATACATTTAACATATATTACATATATATCAATGTATCATAAGTGAGAAAAATGAATACTTAAGTGAGCTAATATTAGTTAATATAATTTAATATATCAAATATATAATTCTACATTAAATTATTAAATCAACACTTGATTTAATAATCCGACTATATCACATATAACCGGCTAATATCAAATGTAACAACTTATCGAATCAACTCTTGATTCAATAACTTGTCTATATCACATATAACCGACGATGTCACAAGTCGCGAGAATAGAATGCGGTATCACATACTCGCATTAATATCGGTCCCGCACATATCATATATGTGCACCTACTCCGTTTCGCAGGAACAAGGAAACCTCTGTGTAGGACTCTAAAGACTCGTCAATACACCGGCAGTAGGTGATGATCATATCAAACACCCACAAGCCGCAAGTGGTCTGCAAAACGTAACGGCCACCCGGGTATTGAGCGATCAGAAGATCAACAAGCAAGTCTTCTCATAATCCTGCGAATCCAATTAGTAACACTACCGTATAGTCCGGTCTCTTCGTCTGATATGTCGCATATCACAGCCTAGGGGTGGTATAACGTCAGACCCCAATAGCCTGATAAGTCATGCCGATGCAAGGTCCATAACGGTTTGAGAAACTATTGATAACACATACCAGTAGATCTCAATAACCCTGGCCAGGGATTTCCTGTTATGGCCAATCGAGTATAGCGCAACATCAACTCCCAATACCGGGAGAGAAGAAACCCCTCCTATCGCTCATTGCCTCCATGTGACTCGGGACAGTACCCAAAAATCACCTTTTTGCACGATCTCTTGACCGTGGTATGGTGGAAATCAAAGCACAGTAGGAATCACACAAGACTCTATGACGATCTCGGGTCTACAGACTAATCTCTACCAGTGTCACCAGAGAACTGCTATCCGACGATAAGTATAATACCATCTAGGAGTTCTCGGCGAGTCCGTCCAGTGTACCCAGTCTCCACTGAGCACCCGTATACCTTCTCTGATGTCAAACACCAATGGATATGGGATCATCCATCGCCCATCATATGGGTCAAGAAGCGTATACGCTAGTCTACTCTGGAGTATCGATGCCCTGTCTCGATACACCCACGACTAGGAACAATTATAGGGTGTACTTGTGGACTATCCATTGCCCCACTAGTATGATCTCCATCATAGTCCTGGTAGTCAAGTACACATCTTACGGGCTTTGTCAACATGTGAGAGTAAGACAGTATCACGTATACAAGTCAACATGTTAAGGCAAAGAGCAACCAGATAACATACTATCATATCGAGCAAGAAAGTCCTCTCTCTATATGTCTAAGCATCCACTACAATATACATCCCATGAACAGTAATGGCCTCTAGGGCATACATATAACTAACAATCTCCCATTTTCACTAAGGCCATCTATTGTAGTATCCAATACCCAACAATGTAGCAGTGGTTGTAGTATCCCATACTCAACCATCCCAAAAATCTCTCAAATAGTATTTGGGGAAGCATGCCTTAGTGAGTGGATCCGCTGTGTTAACCTCAAAATCTGCTCTCCTTACCTCGATCCCTTGGAGATCAACCATCTCCCTGATCAGGTGATACTTGCCTCAGAATATGTCTGGAACGCTGATGGGACCGGTGTTCCTAGGCCAAAGCCATAACTCCATTGTTGTCACAATAACAATTATTGGACACTCAATGGTAGGAACCTTGTTCATCTCATGAACAAGAAATGCTCAGACAGCCACTTTGGCAACATCATTGGCAGCAATGTATTCAGCCTTTATCGTCTAGTATGTCACGGTATCTAGCTTGGAACTCTTCCAACATACCGTCCCTTCACCAAGGGTAAGACAATGCCTATGACTGACTTTCAGTCGAACTTATCACTCTGGAAGCTGGAACCAAGAACTTTCTTTTAGTGCTTCTCAAGTACTTTAAGAATATTCTTCCACAGCTTCCAGTGATTCTCCAAAGATCCGATTGATTCCTGATCACTACACCTAGTGAGTCAGCTTCATCTGGTCTGGTACATAACATCGCATACATGATAAAGCTTACTGCCGAAACATAGGGTATCCCTTGCACGCGAGTGATCAATGAGTAAGTGGGCGAACCACCACTCTTAGAATCCTCCATACTAAACCCCTTTAGTATGGTGTTAATGTACCTGGATTTGGGTAACTCCCAACATCCACTTAGATCTATCATCATAGATCATAATCTACAAGATGTAGTAGGTATCATCCAGATCTTCTATGGAGAATCTTCATGATAAGAGGAGCTTGACCGAGTATATCATAGGAAACCATTTCCTATCAAGAGTATGTAATCTACGTACAATACGTGGAAGACGACCTTACTCTCTACAACCTTCTTGTATATACAAGGTTCATCTACCATTTTGATGAAGTCAAACTATTTGACTGTCACATCAAAACAGATGTTCCAACTCCGCGATGCTTGTATTGATCCTGATGGACTTAAGCATAGCTTTAAAAGTCTCAACTTTTCCATCTACACCAAGAATCTTCTCAAGATCCATTTTCTCCCAATGGGTTTTACCCCTCCAGGTGCAACATGCAAAGTCATACTTTGTTGGTGTTACATGGATTCCATCTTTGATCGCATAGCATCCAGCCTTTTCACAGAGTCCCCACTCGTGATGGCCTGTCTGAACCTACTTGGGCCATCATCAACCATGATGCAATCCTCGCTCCTACTGACACCAAAAATACTGCAGTATCTCTCAAGTGGATGAAGAACCCTACCAGATTCGCGAAGAGGCTGAGATTCGTTGGAGACTATTGAATCCTTTGATTTCACCAAATTATCAGCTGTTATCTTGTCTAGCTGGAACTCCTTCCAGTTCTACCTCATGACCACAAATTTCTTCACAAGAAATACCTTTTCTAAAAAGGTGGCATGCTGAGAAACAAAACACCTTTTGCTCCTCAGAGTGGTAGAAGATATTCCCTCGCAAATGTTTGGGATATCTTAACAAACTTACAGAACTGACCTTGCCTCGAGCTTGTCCGGATTCTGGTTTTCAACATTGGTCGGACAACTCCATATCTTAACTCGTTTAAGACATCGTCTTTTCCCATTCCATATCTCATATGTAGTGGTAGGCACTGATTTGGTTGGAACCCCATTCAATAGGTATGCAGCTTCTCAAGTGCATAACACCAAAAGGAAACAGGTAACTCAGCAATACTCATCATAGAGCGCGCTATATCTCATAGGGTGCGATACCCCCGCCCTGATATACCGTTGTGCTGTGGTGTATACGAAGGAGTAAGCTGAGAGAGAATCCTATTCTTAGTTTAGAAACCCCAGGAATTCCATGCGCAAGTATTCACCTCCTCGATCACATCGTAGGACTTAATACTTCTACCCATCTGGTTCTCAACTTCAAATTTATATTCTATGAATTTCTCAAAAGTTTCAGACTTGTGTTTCAACAGGAACATATGTCCGAATCGTGAGAGAAGATCAGTGAATATAATGAAGTACAAAGAACCAGCCTTGGCATTTGTAGACATAGGACCATATACATCATCATGTATACATCCCAAGAGTTCAGTAACTCTTTCTCTGTTTCTAGTAAACGGAGTTTTGGTCATTTTACCTTTGAGACAAGACTGGAAAGTATCATAAGATGAAAATTCGAACAGATTCAAACATTCATCCTTATGTAATTTAGCTACTCATGTTGCATTGATATGACCTAGTTTACAATGCCACAAGAAGGATTCATTCATTTCTGAACTACTCTTCTTGTGTGTGTTCTACATACTTTGAACTGTGGTTTGATTTAGAACGTATATGCTATTATATAACGTGCCTGATCGAATCAACTCTTGATTCAGGAAATGTCCACAGCATTGTCCTCCAATACAGAATTATATCCTTCTTTAATTTAATAAAGAAACCGATGTAATGTTGTATATCAGGTTCGGTATATAATAATATTTGTTCAGAATCAATGTATTAATACAAGGTGATATTTGCCAACTGACTTGCTGCAACACTTGCACCATTCTCTACACTTAGAGACATATCACCCAATCCAAGTTCTCTACCTTTCTGTAGCCCATGTAACATCTTACATATACAGGATCCTTATCTGGTATCACATACCCAGGATGTAGAGGATACTGAAAAACAGTCCTCGGTAATGAACACACCCGAAGAAGATGTATCAACATGCACTTTCTTCGATTGGGTGGCATGGGAATCAGGATATTCCCCTATTTCCTGCTCGGACTTATAACAGTTATAAGATAGAGCGGAACCAACGTTCCCTAGATCAGTATAATAAGCATGTTCGGTCAATGCATCCATATTATTATCTTGATTAAGACGTGACATGGTCGCTACCAGGAGAGAGAGAAGAAAACACTCCGCGTGCGCTCTTGCAAAATTAGATTGGTTATTATTTTATCTAATCAGGAAGGCTCCCACTGTTTTAGTCAAATCTTCTTTCAAACTCTAAAAGGTAAGACTAGCCGGGATTAATTACACCCTACAAGTTCGCCAATCATTCGGCTAGGCCAGTGTCGGTACTTTGAGAGAGGTTCCCAGTGCTTTCGCATGGACCTAATTAAAATAAGCCTCGTTTTCCCAGGGGCGTAACCCCGTTAACTCTTTTCTAGACACCTACTTGGTTGGCTAATTGTAATGTGTAAAACTCTCCCAGGAGTAACTCTTACTCGCAATGGGTATTGGGATCCAACTATCTCATAGAAGGTATGCAATCTCATTGCAAATTTCAACACTTGAAATTCCCGATAATATTCTGCCCCTAGCATCTTATGACCTTGACGCAGGCCAACAAACCATATTCCGCTAGTCAAGTTCAACCCGTACATTTCATGATTGAATTAAACCCACCCGCACGGCCCTTGACGAAGGCCAACAAATTCGCATGACTACCCTAATCCAATCGCATTGTATGCTGCAGATAAGCACTAGTTAGCTACCGCACACTACGCCTTGACGCAGGCCAACAAACGTAGCACGAATACTAAGTAGTACTTATCTGAAATGACGGAGGGATACGACAGGTTTTTAAGAAAACCCTTTGCGTAATGAACTTGATATCGTTGTAGAATCGAGTGAATTTTAAAAGGAGTGTTTTTGAGGCTTTTACTAGTTTTGCTAAAGAGGTCACTCCAGGTGAAGGGATCTCGGCTCTTTCCTTATCGAATAAGGTGCACGATACTTCACAAATACCAGTATGCAAAGAAAAAAATATAGAAGCAATCAAAAGACAAACCGAGTGGGTTGTAGCATCTGCTAGTTTTGCTAAAGAGGTCACTCCCGGTAAAGGGATCTCGGCTCTTTCCTTAGCGAATAAGGTGCATGATATTCTACAAGGAATACCGCTATGCAAAGCAATAACTAGAGCTACCAAGTTTTAAAACAAGTTTCTACAACATCTTTAGGTTTCTTTTATTTCATTAATCTCATTAATGAAGTCCCATTTATTATGCTTTCCAAGTATTACATATGAAACGAAAGCAGCAATATTAATTATATCTCATATATATAATATAGGCATTCATCTGAACATATCACAGTGATCACATCACAAAGCAGCAGAAGATAACATATGAAATATTGGATATACTAGGATTTCCGTGTTTTAAATTAAGCCAGTATAAAACACGAATTCCATGGTTGCGATGAATAGCCAAACCCACATCCCTAGACCCCTACGAGAGCGGCAAGCAACCCTACCAATTCTAGAGTTAGGAGACCCGATCTCGACTCCTCGAGATGGTCTCCCACTGGACCCTAGAACCCGGTTATCCTAACACGGAAAAGTAAATAATATACATCAATGGTGACATCATCCTCAACCCGGAAGTGCCCCAATAAAAGAATATTACATACAAGCTTTTACATGAATGAAAATGAAAAACTCTCATCTCACATAAAAAAAACCCGGCTACTTAGAACACAACGATCCAATATAACATATCACATCAACACATAACATCACATGTCATCAACGTAAGTAAATATGCTATCCCAGTTGTCGTTGACATATAGAAACGAAACCGGCGATACACTACATATTACACTTACGGTCACATAAAAGAAAGTGAAAAACTACAACAGTTGGAATCCGCAACCACCTTAGACATCATAAACCCAATGTATCACATACTTTGGATTTCTTGCCCAACAAAATGAATTTCTTAGACATCACATTGTTAGTGTATATGCCCTAGAGGCCATTACTGTATCATACTAGTTTGTATATTACTTAATGGATGCTTGGGATATTCACCTTGTATATACAATCTTGCTCAAAATAGTAGTATGCAACTTGGTTTGTCTCTACTTCAATGTGTACTTGTGTTTATTTTACTATATCACTTATACGCATTAGTGGAGCCCTTAGGATCTTTTGCTTGATTACCAGCGCTGTGATGGCAGTCACACTAGTGGGGGCTGGGTAATCTATAAGCACATCCTTATACAGGTCCCTAGTCGCAGGACTATCGAGACAGGGCATCGATACTCCGGAGTAGACTAGCGTATGCGCTTCTCATCCCAGTGTGGGAGATGGTCTGTCCCACAGCCATCAGTACGTCGTACTGGAGATAGTATACGGGTGCTCGTTGGGTTACGAGTACACTGGACATGACTCGTCGGGAACTGACAGGTTGGTATTATACCTATCGTCAGTCATCAGTTCCCAGGTGACATGAGTACAGCTTAGTCCGCTGACTTGACACTGGCACTTCGCCTCGAGTGTGATCCCACTGCACTTTGATCACTACCCTACCACGGCTCAAAGGAGTCGTGCAAACAGGTGGTGGTTGGGTGCAGTCCCGAAGCACTTGGAGGCAGTGACGGTTAGACAGGATTCGTCTCTCCCGGTATTGGGGGTTGACATCGCGCTGTGTCTAGGAGAGCCATTACACGAGTAGTCCCTGGCCAGGGCAAACGAGATATACTGGTAGGTTTCCAGTGTTATCTCAGGGTGTTTTGGGCTTCACTCCGGCACGACTTGTACCGCTATTGGGGGACTGACGTTTACCGCCCCCTAGGCCCGCCATGCGATGTATCAGACGAACAGACCGGACTGTACGGAGACTGTCACATTCAGACTCAGTAGGAGTACAGATGGGGTTTCACCTCGTCAGCCTTCTTGTCGACATCTACCTGGGGACCGTTACGCACAGCTAGTGCCGCTTGCGGTCTGTGGTTAAACCCACTGCCAGCGTAGTGTCGAGTCTTTAGAGTCCCACACAGAGGGTATTCGCCTCTGGGCAAAACAGAGTAGAGGTCGCATGGTTTTGCGACAGGGTTCGTTCTCATCCGCGCACTTGTGCACGTTTGGAGTCCGGACAGATATTACCAGCGGGCTCTGGTTTGAGCCGGATACTGGTATAGTATTTGGGGTTTCTTTTATCTCTCAGTATTCATGTTCCTCGGAACAAGGATGCAGGTGTGTATGCACAGTTATTTGAGGAAGAGGAAGAGGACTTTCATTAGGGTTTCGGAACGGGTGCGTATGCACAGTTGACAGTCGTCTTTTTCCAAACCCTAATGGATTTGTATTATATCATTTAATAATATATAATAAAATGAAATTGTGTCATGGTTAGTTTTTGTTGACTTGTTGACCATGGTTGACTCTTGACCATGGTTGAACTTTTGACCATTATCATTACAAAAGAAAGATGCTCTTGATTCTTGCATTTTCATTTAATATTTGTAATGATATTGGTCATTCTAAAACTTTCCATCAACCTTTTCATTTTGATTATTATTATTTGATAATTCATTTTCTTTTGGCATTATGGTTGCAAGAAAGGAAATGAGAGCTCATTATCTCATTTAGCTTCTCTCTCTTCATTCTCATCTTCTTCTTCCTCTAGAAAAGAGAAACCTTCTCATGTGTTGAGAATCCTTCTCTTTAAAAACAAAAGCAACCCTTAGACACTCTCTACTCACTCTAGGATCAAGGGTTTAGCAAGCCGGCGATTCTAGTTCACTCCAAGTTCGAGAAAGAGCCCAAAGGTCGAGCCTTCGAGATGGATCCATCTTCGACGGAAGAAGGCGACAAAGGAGAACCAGCAACCTCTACAACAAAGTTTGAAGAAGAAGGAGTTCAAGTTTAGGTATAATCATCTTCATCCGAGTAGCTAAATCTCTTTAGCTAGTTTGCTAGTTTTAGTTTAGACAACGATCCCGACCTTGGTTAGTCCATGTTGCCTCTTGCGATAAAAATTTGTTTTTTATACCGTTTCCGCCTCCCCGTAAGAACCGGGGGTCGCAATATGGACTTACAGTGGTATCAGAGCCTAACTAAACTTAAACTAGCTTGGTAGTGAAGTGTAACGAAGTTCGGAACCGAAAAAACCCAAAAACCATACTTTTACAAAACCTGAGTTTCTGTTGAAATTTTTTTGGCTCAAAATGGAAAACTTTATACTTGTAAAATCGTCTCAGGGTTTTCTAAGAACACCCATGAAAAACGGTCCACTGTTCCCTTCAAACCGCCGCCCTTCCGCGGCACGAGGTAGGCATGTGCCGCGGAAGCGCCGCGCTTTGTCTTCATCTTTGCGTCGTTTTTCGTGCAGTGTATTTGTTTGTTGGTTTTGGGATTTTTAAAATATATTATATGTGCCCAGATTTTCCAGAAAAGAAATTTCCTTTTGGGGTCCTATAATTCCGTATTTTTTCCGAACTTCACTGCACTTTTGACTATGATGGTTATATCTGTGATGCTTGCATGTATTGAACGTCGGCTAATCGCTATAAGTCGATTAGTCGGGATTATACATGATCTGTGTTTGATGCTGGAATGTGTATATAAATATGTTGGATTGTCGCGGGTGAATAGCCGGGGGGTTGTGAGACGAGAGTTTTCTTTTCTTGCAATTCATTGTAAATGTAAATTGATGTAATAATTATTATTTGTTTGGCCGCACAACCGGGTCGGGGTTGTAGCCGTCATTGTATAATTCTTTTTACTGTTTTTGCTCCTAGGATAGACCCATGGAGGGGTGCACAAACTACCGGGTATGCCGAAGTGTCGAGTGGCCTACTCATGGAGATGAGGGAGGTTGCTACGCTTCGGGTACTTGGCGGGTAGTTTGCCGCACCCGTAGGGGTCTTGGGTGGGGTATTGGCTATTCACCGCGACCGTGTTATCTGTTTTTGTTACAGGCTCGTACAAATTACAGATTACTAGTATATCCAATGTATTTATCTGTGATCTGAAATGTTTATCATTGCAGTATATCTATATATGATATTATTTAGGCGTTGCTTATGTTTTACAGACGCGCTAGCCCAGCCCCGCTCTGTCGTTAGTTAAGTAACCTAACGGGTAATGACGGGGCCCAGTGGCGAATGCGAATGGCATAAGCGTACGTCATATTTTGGTTGTTTTCTGCAATGGTAGGAATTAAATGATGGGACGCATTAAAAGTACTAATGCAAGAATATCACGCATTAAAAGAACTAATGCAAGATAATAAACCAAGTTAAAGTCGTTGGAACACTTTCGAAAAACCACTCGGTTCTTTTCAAAACCAACTTTTAAAATACGGAGTTTGAGCCACTCCATTTAAAAGCTATCTCGTTCCATCGACCAAATCAAGTTCACTACGTTCACGGTTTTGCCAAAACCATTCGTAACCCTCCGTCGTTTCGCATGAATAGTCAATAGTATTCAAGCTGTGTATGTTGGCCAAAGTCAAGGCACAGTGATTGGTAGCTATTGGGTGTTCATGTGTAGCATAGATAGATGCGTTGGTTTGGGACAGTCGTACTGCCATTTTGGCCAAAGTCAAGGGTAGGTACGGATGGATCCAAATTAACCTGGATAATGACGGGTAGAACTTGACATGTGACTTATGATATTTTGGCCAAAGTCAAGGTCATAAGAGCATGGGGCAAAAATCCACATCGGGAGTTTCATAAGTACTGAAACTTGCTAGATTTGCATACCATTTGGAGTGTGATGATTCTGGTAGGATTCCTTCAGTTTCGTCACGCAATGATATTTGGATCCCGATCCTACTGTGAGTATATGCTACTCCTCGGGAAATTTCTCACTTAACGATCAATGCTATAAACCTAGTAGGTGCCTAGAAAGGTGTTAGCGGGGCTACGCCCCCAGGGAAAAGAGGTTCTTTAATTAAGGAACTTCGCGAAAGCGTTGGAAAACCTCCCTCGAAGTACTGACACCGGCCTGGCTGAACGGTTAAGCAAGTATTGTACGGTGGGATTGATCCTGGCTAATTCTTCCTTTATGGTTTGAGGAGGGATTCGAGAAACAGTGGGAGCCATCCTGTTTAGACAAACTAAAAACCACTCTAAACTTGCAAGAGCATCATGCTGAGTGTTTCTTCTTCTCTCTCCTAATTGCAGCGACCAATCAACATGACTGGACTTAAGTTACTCCTAGATAAAAACAAGCTGACAGGGCCAAACTAAAAAGATTGGCTCAGGAATGTCAAGATTGCAATCACTTATGACAAGCTGGGGTATCTTCTTACCACCAAAGCTCCCCCTGTCCCTGGTCCAACTTCCAGCGTCGCGGATAAGGAAATCCGCAAGACTTGGGAGATTGATAGCGCGAAGGCCAAATGCCTCTTGCTTGCCTCGATGGACAACGAACATCAGAGGAGGCATGAGAATATGGACATGGAATCCATATTGCTCCATACAAAAGAACTGTATGGAGAGCAATCTCGTATCGCAAGATACGAAGCGTCGAAAAAGTTATTCTCGACAAGAATGGCCGTCGGATCATCAGTAGCCGAGCACGTGCTAAAGATGATCGGCTACATTGAGGAGCTCGCTGACCTAGGGATCACATTGGAGAGTGAGCTATATACGGATATAGTTCTCCAGTCCCTTCCTTCCACTTACGCCCAGTTTATATTGAACTTCAACCTACAAGAAAAGGAGGTTGAACTTTCAGAGCTCCTCAACCTGCTGAGGAGCGCAGAGGGCACCCTACAGAAAGGTAGGGAAACATCCACTTTGTTTGTAGGAGGATCATCTTCTTCTAGGTCCAAGGCGAAAGCCAAGGGAAAGAAGAAGAAGGCCCCCGCCAAACCAAGGGGCGGTGTTAGTAAAGTGGATACGAAGGGAAAAGGTAAAGCAACAAAGATAGCTGGGAAGCTTGTGGATAAGGAAGAATGCTTCTTTTGTCATAAGAAAGGACACTGGAAGAATGATTGCAGGGCCTGGAAGGCCAGAACACAGGAATTGAAGCAGGTTGCAGCTTCAGCTTCAGGTGTGTATGTTATTGAAAACTGTCTTTCAATAAACTCTACTTCCTGGGTATTAGATACCGGATCAGGATCTCATATCTGTAATTCTTTGCAGGCGTTGAGAAACCGTAGGGTTTTGAAGGCAGGTGACATGACCCTCAGAGTTGCGAACGGAGCTAGCATGGATGCTAAAGCCGTGGGGGACTATCACCTGGGAATGTCAGATGGACATGTTTTGGTTTTGCGTAATTGCTTTTTTGTACCCAACGCAACTTGTAATATCATTTCTGTATCTTTAGTTTCTAAAGAAGGTTATGAATTTGCGTTTGTAAGTAATGTTGTAAACATTCACCTTAATCAAGTTTTGATTGGGTCAGGTACTTTGAGTAATGGTATATACGTGTTAAACCAACCACAGATTTTTAATGTCCAGAATACACACAAAAGAAAGTCTCCAGAAATAAACCAGACTTTCTTATGGCATTGTAGATTGGGTCACATCAATAAGAGAAGGTTGACGAAGTTACATACAGAAGGGTATTTGAATGCGTTCGAATATCAGTCGTATGCCACTTGTCAATCCTGTCTCAAGGGAAAGATGACAAAGACTCCGTTTACTGGACATGGAGTAAGAGCGAGCGAGCTCTTGGGACTCGTACACAGTGACGTGTGCGGTCCAATGTCTACACATGCCCGAAGCGGACATTCTTACTTCATTACTTTTACGGATGACTTCTCAAGGTACGGTTATGTCTTCTTAATGAAACATAAGTCCGAGGCCTTTGGAAAATTCCAGGAGTATAAGAATGAAGTAGAGAAACAGACCGGCAAAAGTATTAAGATTCTAAGATCGGATCGAGGTGGAGAATACTTAAGTGCCGAGTTCCTGGACTATTTAAAAGAGAACGGAATTCTCTCTCAACTTACTCCTCCTTACACCCCGCAACATAACGGTGTATCGGAGAGACGGAACCGCACCCTATTGGATATGGTGCGGTCCATGATGAGTAACGCTGAGTTGCCGTGATCATTCTGGGGATATGCGCTAGAATCAGCCGCATACCTTTTGAACCGAGTTCCCACTAAGACTGTGCCTACTACGCCATTTGAGATGTGGTGTGGGAAGAGACCCCATCTTAATCACATTAAGATATGGGGAAGTCCAGCTTTTGTCAAAAAGCAGCATGCGGACAAGCTCGAGGCACGCTCAGTACTGTGCAAGTTTGTGGGATATCCAAAGAATTCCAAGGGATATTTCTTCTACTGCGAAGAGGAACAAAAAGTTCTTGTTTCTCGTCATGCCCACTTTCTAGAACACCAGTTCATAGAAAAGGAAATAAGTGGGAGCGCAGTAGAACTGGAAGAGATTCCAGAACCACGGACTATTACTGAAAGTTTAGTGGAACCAGAGGGTTCGGAAGAACAGGACATTCCTACGCCGCTCCGCAGAAGTAGTAGGCAGTCTCATCCGCCCGAGAGATACTACGGTTTTCTCATAGACGGGGATAGAGAGGATTGCATCATAGATTATGATGAGCCTACTAGCTTCCAGCAGGCCGTTCAGAGCGTTGACTCAGTAAAATGGCTGGATGCAATGCGGACCGAAATGGAGTCCATGTACACCAACAAGGTATGGACGTTGGACATTGCTCCAGACGGGGTAAAACCCGTAGGATGCAAGTGGATCTTCAAAAGGAAGATTGGTGTAGATGGACAGGTTGAGACCTATAAAGCTAGGCTGGTAGCACAGGGTTTTCGTCAAAGACCTGGCTTGGACTATGACGAAACCTTCTCTCCAGTAGCCATGCTGAAATCCATTCGGATCCTTCTTGCCATTGCTGCCTTCCACGATTATGAGATTTGGCAAATGGACGTAAAGACAGCTTTTCTAAATGGAAATTTAGAGGAGTGTGTCTATATGGACCAGCCAGAGGGTTTCATTCAGAGTGGGAGCAGCGGAAAAGTGTGCAAGTTGCTTAAGTCCATCTATGGACTAAAGCAGGCATCGCGGAGTTGGAACATCTGCTTTGATGAGACGGTCAAAGAATTTGGCTTTATCAAAAATCCAGATGAACCATGCATCTATAGTAGATTTGTAGCGAGAACTGTAGTATTCCTCGTTTTATACGTGGATGACATTCTCTTAATAGGAAATGACATTCCTATGCTACAATCTGTCAAGGGGTTCTTGTCACACAGGTTCTCCATGAAAGACCTGGGTGATGCCTCGTACATTCTGGGTATCCGGATCTACCGTGACAGATCCAAGAGGATATTAGGACTTTCACAGTCCAGGTACATCGACACCATACTGAAGAGATTCAGTATGGAAGATTCCAAGCGCGGTAACCTACCGGCTTGTCACGGGATCACCCTCTCTAAAGAGATGTCTCCCAAGACTGATTTGGAGAGGGATCGCATGTCTATTATACCCTACGCTTCTGCGGTAGGCTCTATAATGTATGCGATGTTGTGTACCAGACCGGATGTAGCTTATGCACTGAGTGTGGTAAGCCGGTATCAGTCTAACCCTGGGGAGAAACACTGGATAGCGGTAAAGAACATTCTCAAGTACCTGAGAAGGACTAAGGAGATGTTCTTGGTGTATGGCGGAAAGGACCTCCAGATCGAGGCCTTTGCTGACTCCAGCTTCCAGAGTGACAAGGATGATTCCAAGTCCATGTCGGGTTTTGTCTTCACCCTCAATGGAGGGGCGGTGTGTTGGAAGAGTTCCAAACAGGAAACCGTTGCAGACTCGACGATGGAAGCGGAATACATCGCTGCATCTGATGCCGCAAAAGAAGCTGTCTGGATGAGGAAGTTCTTGAAAGAACTTCAGGTGGTTCCGTCCATTGTTGATCCAATACCTCTGTATTGCGACAACAACGGGGCTATAGATTTAGCGAAGGAACCCAGGTCCCATCAGAGATCCAGGCACATCTTGAGGCGGTATCACCTGATCAGGGAGATCGTGGATCGCAAGGAGATCGAGGTTCGGAGAGTTGCTTCAGAAGACAATACTGCAGATCCATTCACCAAGGCCCTGCCCCAGACTCAGTTCGAGCGGCTGATCGAGATGATAGGTCTTCGATACGCCAGTACATGGCCTTAGTGCAAGTGGGAGATTGTTAGTGTATATGCCCTAGAGGCCATTACTGTATCATACTAGTTTGTATATTACTTAATGGATGCTTGGGATATTCACCTTGTATATACAATCTTGCTCAAAATAGTAGTATGCTACTTGGTTTGTCTCTACTTCAATGTGTACTTGTGTTTATTTTACTATATCACTTATACGCATTAGTGGAGCCCTTAGGATCTTTTGCTTGATTACCAGCGCTGTGATAGCAGTCACACTAGTGGGGGCTGGGTAATCTATAAGCACATCCTTATACAGGTCCCTAGTCGCAGGACTATCGAGACAGGGCATCGATACTCCGGAGTAGACTAGCGTATGCGCTTCTCATCCCAGTGTGGGAGATGGTCTGTCCCACAGCCATCAGTACGTCGTACTGGAGATAGTATACGGGTGCTCGTTGGGTTACGAGTACACTGGACAGGACTCGTCGGGAACTGACAGGTTGGTATTATACCTATCGTCAGTCATCAGTTCCCAGGTGACATGAGTACAGCTTAGTCCGCTGACTTGACACTGGCACTTCGTCTCGAGTGTGTTCCCACTGCACTTTGATCACTACCCTACCACGGCTTAAAGGAGTCGTGCAAACAGGTGGTGGTTGGGTGCAGTCCCGAAGCACTTGGAGGCAGTGACGGTTAGACAGGATTCGTCTCTCCCGGTATTGGGGGTTGACATCGCGCTGTGTCTAGGAGAGCCATTACACGAGTAGTCCCTGGCCAGGGAAAACGAGATATAATGGTAGGTTTCCAGTGTTATCTCAGGGTGTTTTGGGCTTCACTCCGGCACGACTTGTACCGCTATTGGGGGACTGACGTTTACCGCCCCCTAGACCCGCCATGCGATGTATCAGACGAACAGACCGGACTGTACGGAGACTGTCACATTCAGACTCAGTAGGAGTACAGATGGGGTTTCACCTCGTCAGCCTTCTTGTCGACATCTACCTGGGGACCGTTACGCACAGCTAGTGCCGCTTGCGGTCTGTGGTTAAACCCACTGCCAGCGTAGTGTCGAGTCTTTAGAGTCCCACACAGAGGGTATTCGCCTCTGGGCAAAACAGAGTAGAGGTCGCAAGGTTTTGCGACAGGGTTCGTTCTCATCCGCGCACTTGTGCACGTTTGGAGTCCGGACAGATATTACCAGCGGGCTCTGGTTTGAGCCGGATACTGGTATAGTATTTGGGGTTGCTTTTATCTCTCAGTATTCATGTTCCTCGGAACAAGGATGCAGGTGTGTATGCACAGTTATTTGAGGAAGAGGAAGAGGACTTTCATTAGGGTTTCGGAACGGGTGCGTATGCACAGTTGACAGTCGTCTTTTTCCAAACCCTAATGGATTTGTATTATATCATTTAATAATATATAATAAAATGAAATTGTGTCATGGTTAGTTTTTGTTGACTTGTTGACCATGGTTGACTTGTTGACCATGGTTGAACTTTTGACCATTATCATTACAAAAGAAAGATGCTCTTGATTCTTGCATTTTCATTTAATGTTTGTAATGATATTGGTCATTCTAAAACTTTCCATCAACCTTTTCATTTTGATTATTATTATTTGATAATTCATTTTCTTTTGGCATTATGGTTGCAAGAAAGGAAATGAGAGCTCATTATCTCATTTAGCTTCTCTCTCTTCATTCTCATCTTCTTCTTCCTCTAGAAAAGAGAAACCTTCTCATGTGTTGAGAATCCTTCTCTTTAAAAACAAAAGCAACCCTTAGACACTCTCTACTCACTCTAGGATCAAGGGTTTAGCAAGCCGGCGATTCTAGTTCACTCCAAGTTCGAGAAAGAGCCCAAAGGTCGAGCCTTCGAGGTGGATCCATCTTCGACGGAAGAAGGCGACAAAGGAGAACCATCAACCTCTACAACAAAGTTTGAAGAAGAAGGAGTTCAAGTTTAGGTATAATCATCTTCATCCGAGTAGCTAAATCTCTTTAGCTAGTTTGCTAGTTTTAGTTTAGACAACGATCCCGACCTTGGTTAGTCCATGTTGCCTCTTGCGATAAAAATTTGTTTTTTATACCGTTTCCGCCTCCCCGTAAGAACCGGGGGTCGCAATATGGACTTACACACATGCCTACTAATTATAAACCCCGCATTTTAGTCTTGATATTGAAAACACTTTCCAATAACCTGTCGGGTAATTCAACAAGATTCCCGATAACCTGATCGAATGCTCGTTGGAAAATTTAATAGACGACCGCACCCTCCGATGCCGTCGACGAAGTGCACTAAGGCAGAAGACCGCTGCTGTCACGACCCGAAAGAGCACGTGACTGGCCCTTGAACCATATGAAGCCTATAGGACTCCATCTGATTCAAGTAAGCCAAAAGCCCAGAAATCTAAAACCATTTTGAAGAATAAGTAAAGAAACTGGTTTAAAGAAGTGAAGAAAACATGTTTGAAATCAAGGTTTTTAAATAACTAAGCCGAATGTGCATTTTAAAAAAAACAGTACAATCTTTTCCAGAAATTTCGGCAGAGTTTCTTTTGTAAAAATGGCCCCGAATGGGGTAAAACAAGAATAACGATATATATACAATGATAAAGGCATCCCCAAACGGGAGCTAGCTCTTCGTCAATCGACGGTCACAACCACGCAATGATATGATAATATACAACGCCAAGTGGCGAGGATCAAATCCAAAGAAAGCTCAAAAACAACAAGAAAACCGCAATACCACTAAGCGCGACTCTAAGGTCGAAATAATACAATACTGTCTCTAAGTCTGAAAGAATATACAAGTTTTGGTTGATGGAAAATTTCTAGATACAATGAAATAAATAAATACAAAGGTGATTCCTGATACGAAAGAATCCACCTACAAAAGCAAATCACCCGCAAGAAGGTAGTGTGCCAGAAATGCCGCAATAGGACCTGTACGGCAAAACCTGCAAGAACTGTGGCACAACGGGGGTGAGTTGCCAACTCGTGAATAGAAACATCTACAAGCAGAAACCGAATGCAAGACATAAACCTAAGTCAACGATCAGCAATATAATCCACAAGAGTACATCTGAGTGTAACAAGGTGGCAAGGTAACATCTAATCACATATGTAGTGCCAGGTACTCAGGTAGTAACATGTCATCAGTATAAGGTATGTCTGCATGAAGTAAATATGATGAAATATCAATGATATCAATACACATATACTAGCGTCCCATACCACTAATATGGGTGTAAGGGTATATATAACAGCGCCCTCATACCCTGTTATATATACAAATAAAGTATGATCAATGTAAAACCAGTCTGTCTATGATCCAAGTCTGTATGTATGTGGAACCCGTCCACCCGTCACCCAATGACAATAAGCATCATGTATGCAATGTGAGGATATAAACAAAATCATGGAAAAACATCATGAAACCCGTGCCTAGCATCGACACGTAAATCCTCCTGTATCGGGCATCCGTCATTCCGGATCATGCCCTATATCAAAGTACATATCGGGAATCCGTCAGTCCGGGTCATCCCTCTCTCAATGCATCGGGCATCCGTCACTCCGGATCATGCCCTATATCAATCCCTCGGGCATCCGTCATTCCGGATCATGCCCTATCTCAAAGTATATATCGGGAATCCGTCAGTCCGGGTCATCCCTCTCTCAATACATCGGGCTTCCGTCAGTCCGGGTCAGCCCTCTATCAGTACATCGGGCTTCCGTCAGTCCGGGTCAGCCCTCTATCAATCCATCGGGCTTCCGTCAGTCCGGGTCAGCCCTCTCTCAGTACATCCTCTAGCACCGAGAAAACACGGGGCGACGCCCCAAATATCATATCAAGGGAACCGGGTTTTTAAATGATTGCTATTGAAAAGGACACGGTTCCCAAACCCAGAAATCCCATGAAAATCCAACATCAAGAAGTACATCCAATGCGATGTGCTATGCAATCAATCCATGATGTATGCGACATGTAAAGAAAAGTAATCATATCGGAAATCATGCAACATGGAATAGTAATGTGCATATGTCGAAGGAAGAATCATCTCATGAATGCAATAGTACTACAGTGTAGTGGCATGGCAATTATCGATGATGAAGTGTGTGAGCCGGCAAATAGTATACGTGAAGCATACGCATCATCGATAATGGTGCTGGTGTCCTAACAGCATAATAATAATATACCAATGAATGTATGCCAGCAATGCGAATAGCATGAGACTGCAGAAATCTAGTAGTCAACACCACAGTGAAGTATCTACAATGCAAACTACATCTAAGTATCAGGTCTATCAGGAGGGGTAGGTGTGGAAACCACCTAAATCTGAGTCGGTATATATATATAAAGATATATAGTCGGTGATCTCGCCTCAATGTCATATCATAAGATATCCTCGGGTTATGAGTGCGGATCTATCATCAATATCGGCACGTACAGTATATCATCGTACGGCATCCCCATAGCTGGGTAGGGGTCAACATCTCACTGTCTCATCACATAACAGATATCACCATCATCAGATCATATAGTCTAGAGTACTACTCTATGTCTAGTACAAACGGTAACATCAGTAAGTATGCATGCGGGGGTAAACACATATCCCAAGCCCGCAAGAAATCACAAGTCATATCCCACATATGAATCGTGTCAAATCACCGATCTCAGGGCACCAAGCCCACATCATCGACTCATCTCCAAAGTCATCACATATCATCAATCACAGTGTAAGTACAAGTGATAGGCAAGGGTGTGTGTGTAGGTGTAATTCTATCCTAGGGTTCGCGACTATAACTGCACTAGTCACTTCTAACCTATACTATCCATAATACACCTATCATCACAATAACTACATAATAATCTATCTACGGACTGCGGGGGTGCTATACGCCATCCACCCGACATCCCCCTGTAGATATAATCTACTCACCTTGCATCGTCATTTGCGGACGTCACCACGTATTTGCTTGTCGTCCCAAAGTCTTCATGGGTACCTACACATCAAAATATCGTATATGCGCATTAAAATCAAATCCAATCTAAAACGGCGCATAAAATCCAAAACGATACGATAAGGGGCCTATAGGTGAAAACCTATGGCACGCCTTCAAAACCATCAATAACTCCTCTATATCGTCGTATAAACGACAAATAGTCGAGGCAAAACACAATCCACCATTTCAGAAATGAAAATACGGAATACGGAAATACGAATCCAAAACAACAACTTAGGATATATGTCCCAGATTCCACCCTAGAAAGAATCTGTCAAAACTAGAAGTACCCAGGGCCAAGAATAAAGGAAATGGGGCTATGCACAGAAAACGAGGAGATTCCTCACTGGTCTGGCCGCAATTTGCGGCCAGAATGGAGGTTTCGGCGGCCGTACGGATGAGCTAGGGGCTAGGGTTTTGGGGTTAGTTTACTGGGTGCCTGCACATGCTACTGTCCACTCAATTTTATTTTAGGATACCTCGTATGATAGCAGATTCCAAATAACAGTGACAGATTACACAATTTCCCCGATATCGGTTTCTAAAATCCGTATTATGGGTTTAAACTTCAGGTTAGGGTCTCAATTCATGCACTAGGGTGTCCTCATGGTCTCCACTGAACTCAAATTCCCCATCACAACTCACAATTCCCTCAAACCCTAACTAGTTTTTTACAAAAATCCACAATTCACCCGATATCGATTCAAAACTTGCATAGGGGTATAGGAAATGCTAAAACTAAGATAATGGTTCAGAAATTACCTCAATTGGCAACTCAAGAAAATTCTTGAGTTGCCCCTAGTGGCCAAAATCCTTGCTTCTTTAGCTCCATGTGTAGATCTAGGGATTTTGCACAATTTTAATGAAATGGACATGTGGTTTTGGGGTTGATTTTGAGATGATTCATGGCTTGAAGAGGGGAGGATGATGGGGGGAAAGGCAGCAGCAGCAAGAGGAGAAAGAAGAGGGAAAAAAATGATGGGAGAAGAAAATGGTTAAGGGTTAAAGGTCAATGGTCCACCTCTCTCTCTCACCTACCCTCATCATTTCACTTTCTTTTCTTTTTTCCTTTTTCCCTTTTCTTTTAAAACCAAACCTTCTCACAAGAATAGTAAACCCAAAAGAAATCCATGGGAAGAAAAATGCACAAGTGTAGAAAATGTGATATGTGCAAGTTTTGCACAAAATTGCCAAAAAACCCGATTAGCGATTTTAATCGCGATTAGCACTAAATTAGTGTCAAACTAATCACAAAAACTTAAAAATGTCATAATTCACTAATTTACCCTATTTTAGAATTTTCCATAATTTTTCATAATTTTTCTAACATTTTTCCTATTTATTTGCATTTAATATTAAAATAATCAATAAAATAATATTAAATTATAAAAATTCCCAAAATTAATATTTTATTTTTTTTGAAAATGTTACAATCTACCCCCCTTAAAGAAATTCGGTCCCCGAATTTAAATTTAAACCCCCACTACTAAAACAATTTCAGTAATAATCCATTTTGTCGGGGCTCCGAAAACATCAACACATAAGAATATCACAAAAATATACTGCTCTACTAGAAATCAATCCCCAAAATGCATATATAAGAATATCCTATGCGTCTGGTGCGCAAGGAATCAAAATCCATATATGTGTCAAACAGGTATAGAAAACAACATCTAGGTGCAACGGGTGTGCACGAAACATCTGTCGTAGGCAACGTGTGTGCCTGACAGAAGAAATATCAGGTGCATGTGACATGCACGAAGAATTCCGATTTAGTGCATCTGGCGTGCACCAAAATCGCATATCAAAACACTACAGGTACATGAAAACTTTGCTGGAAGTGTAAATCAAATCACTGTATACTGTAGGCATGAAATCTCAATCAATATCTCAAATGTAATAACTCTACGCAAAATATATAAATATCCAGTGGGTGCATGAAATCAATATCATGAAACTCAATCGCCAAAACTAAATCATGCAAACAGAACGCCCAAAATACCGAAATCCAAAATGACGGATACGTGATAATCGAATCACAAAATCACAAATCATAAATACCGTCTTCGGTAGATCCTCCTTCAAGGTCGAGAAGGAGTCGGCGCAATCCACTGCTAGTAGTGCAGGATATCTACGTGCCTCTTGCTCACGGTCTGGCGTCCTCTGACTCTCTGGGTCCTTATCTTCTCTGTGGGTTACTAATCTCACAGTCAATCGGCTCATCGGCCCTGTCAGATGCGCTAACGGGGACGATTCCGTTCTGGCACTTCTCTGGTCACCTCTCGGTCAAACCTCACGACCCCTCGTAAGGCAGCATATCACTGGCATCGGCCTCTGGCTCTCTGAATGCACGTCACACATCTGATCCTGGGTGCAAACATCATTGCAGCAACGTCCTGGAAGGAATCCTGCTCAAGGTCTCTTCCAATCCTGCCTATGCCGATCTGCACCGAGGCTGGCTTCCCTGCACAACCTCTTCTCTCTCAAAAGACACCTGTGTCCTCAGCACAATATTTCCCAGAAACTGGTTACATCCCAACGTTTCTGTAAGCAAATCAGGTCTCTAGTCTCGACGGGAAGCAATGACAGCTCGTCAGTGTCTCACACGAACCTCTTGTTCCAACTGTCTCTATCGTCGTCCACTATGACGCCACGCAAGCTACTACGCACTGCACTGTCTTCGGCTTCGGCCAATCTGAAGTCTCTCACACGGACTCGAAATCGCGTACTCTGTAGCTTCATCATTCTATAGAAGATGTTAGGCTGAACTCCGTCTTGCTGGGTGTGCGCAAAACGACTACTCCTGGTCCAGGTCTCCCCGTATCGTACTCCAGAAAAGTCCTGTCGAGGTTCCTTTCTCAAATCTCATTCCTGCCGAAATGCCCGGAAGTCATCATCCAATGCTGAAGCTAAAGCTTATTCCGGAACGGCTGCATACTTATCGCGCTTCTTTCTGGAAGATATATCCATATACTACACCGCTGGGTGCGTATCACATCTCTGATGTCAGCGGAGTGGGACGTCACCTCGTCGAAATGCCTCGCGAACTCTTTTCTTCACTCTGCGTCAATGTCGACTGATTCGGACTCGTCTCAACATGGCTGCATGTACTGTGCTCCAACGGCTATGCTCGCATCTGGAGTCTCCCAAGCAGTGTCCCATCACGATATCCGAAAGATGTCGAACCATCCGATCGACTCGTCAGATCCTCATAATCCCCCAAGAGCTCACATCTCGGGTACAGTTTAATAGTATCGAGTACATGCCACAGCGTCGGTGGTCCAGCCGTAGAAGGGCAAACCCAAGCCTCACTAATGGCGCCGCGGAACCGCCGTAAACCCTAAGGTTCCAAGGCTGTCACACGGTCATTAAGTCGAGTTAGGGTTTCATTCTTCTAGAGGGTCCATAGAATCACCTGCATGTCTTTCCGTATACTTTAAACTTGGAAAATAGGCTCCTGACATTCGATCGTCTCTATCGACTCTCACGAACCTGCGTGAAGTCGTCTCTAGCTGGAATCAATCCGCCTGATGACCTCGCATCGGGGTAAGCGAACTCACCACACGTCCTAGTCATCCATCCTCGGTGACTAGCAACTCGCTATCATCTCTCTAAGAACATGCTCATGCTGCAGTAGCTCCAATCATCTGGGCGATATCTCGTCATTTGCAGCAGCAACTGGCTCATACGCCTGTATGCCGAACAACGCCTCAATCCTCCAGGAAAGGCAATACATAAGTGTAACGTCTTCAAAATAATAAAATATGATTTTTGGGAAATTTTATAATTTAATATTATTTTAATGAATATTTTAATATTCTGGTATAATTAAATACAGATAAATGGGAAAAAATTATGGAAAATTCTAAAATAAGGTATTTTAAGGAATTGCCTCGTTTTCTGTGCATGCCCCCATTTCCTCTAGTTTTGACCCTGAGTATGTCTAGTTTTGACTGATTCCATCTAGGGTGAAATCTGGGTTGATTTTCCTATGTTGGTGTATAATTTGGGACTTGTTTTAGCATGGATTTTGGTATTTGGTGATTCATTCCTGTCGGGTGGCGTTTGGACGTCAACGACAAGTGGATTTTGATTGTGTTTACATGCGAGTCGATAGGTTATTACCTATGCGGGTAGCGTGTGCTATTTTGGTTTCCGATGTGATTTTCATGTGCTTTAGCATTGTGATATACTTGTAGGTACCCCGCGTGATGTTGAGGCAAAGGAGGTGAAGATAGCGACATCGGCTTTGGCACACGAGAAGCAAGGTGAGTAGATTATATCTACAGGGGGAAGTCGGGTGGATGGCGTATAGCACCCCCGCAGTCCGTAGATAGATTATTATGTAGTTATCGTGATATTAGGTGTATTATGGATAGTACAGGGTTAGAAGTGACTAGTGCAGTTCATAGTCGCGAACCCTAGGATAGAATTACACCTATACACACACCCTTGCTTATCACTTGTACTTGCACTATGATTGATGATATGTGATGACTTTGGAGATGAGTCGATGATGTGGGCTTGGTGCCCTGGGATCGGTGATTTGATACGATTCATATGTGGGATATGACTTGTGATTCTTGCGGGCTTGGGATATGTGTTTACCCCCGCATGCATACTTTACTGATGTTACCGTTTTGTACTAGACATAGAGTAGTACTCCAGACTATATGTTCTGATGATGGTGATATCTGTTATGTGATGAGACAGTGAGATGTTGACCCCTACCCAGCTTTTGGGGATGCCGTACGATGATTTACCGTACGTGCCGATATTGATGATAGATCCGCACTCATAACTCGAGGATATCTTATGATATGACATTGAGGCGAGATCACCGACTATATATCTTTATATATATACCGACTCAGATTTAGGTGGTTTCCACACCTACCCCTCCTGTTTGACCTGATACTTAGGTGTAGTTGCATAGTAGATACTTCACTGTGGTGTTGACTACTAGATTTCTGCATCTTCATGCTATTCGCATTGCTGGCATATGTTCATTGCTATATTATTATCATGCTGTTAGGACACCAGCACCATTATCGATGATGCGTATGTTCCACGTACACTATTTGCCGGCTCACACACTTCATCATCGATAATTGCCATGCCACTACACTGTAGTACTATTGCATTCATGAGATGATTCTTCCTTCGACATATGCACATTACTATTCCATGTTGCATGATTTCCGATATGATTACTGTTCTTTACATGTCGCATACGTCATGGATTGACTGCATAGCACATCGCATTGGATTTACTTCCTGATGTTGGATTTTCATGTGATTTCTGGTTTTTGAGGACCGTGGGGTTATTTAAGAAAAGAGGCACTTTTATGAAAACCCGGTACCTCGTGATATGATATTTCGGTGCGTCCACCACGCGTTTTCTCGGTGCTGAGACGTGTGCTTGAAACCCGATTCGAGGAGGTGATGATCCGTTTGCGGGTTCGTGGTGGGCCCGGTATGGTTCCCCTCGGCGAGATTATCGATGGGTTTGCCGATTGAGCCTGGAGGCGGGCGAGTACCTACCGGTGATTGTATTTGAGCTCGGCGGATATCTGGAGGATACCGGCCGCAGTCGAGAGATGGGCTGACCCGTACTGCCGGGGGCCGAGGGCCGATACCGCAGACGGAGCCCAGAGATGGACATGGGTTGACTCGTACTGCCGGGGGCCGAGGGCCGATACCGCCGACGGAGCCCCATATGGATGAGGATTTACGTGTCGATGCTAGGCACGGGTTTCATGATGTTTTTCCATGATATTGTTTATATCCTCATACTTGCATACTTGATGCTTATCGTCAGTGGGTGACGAGTGGACGGGTTCCACATACATACAGACTTGGATCATATACAGACTGGTTTTACATTGATCATACTTTATTTGTATATATAACAGGGTATGAGGGCGCTGTTATATATACCCTTACACCAATATTAGTGGTATGGGACGCTAATATATGTGTATTGATATCATTGATATTTCTTCATGGTTACTTCATGCAGACATACCTTACACTGTTGACATGTGATTACCTGAGTACCTGGCACTACATACATGATTAGATGTTACCTTGCCACCCTATTACACTCAGATGTACTCTTGTGGATTATATTATTGATCGTTGACTTAGATTTATGTCTTGCATTCGGTTTCTGCTTGTAGATGTTTCTATTCACGAGTTGGCAACTCACCCCCGTTGTGCCACAGTTCTTGCAGGTTCTGCCGTACAGGTTCTATTGCGGCATTTCTGGCACACTTTCTTCTTGCGGGTGACTTGCTTTGGTAAGTGGATTCTTTCGCATCAAGAACCACCATTGTATTTATTTATTTCATTGTATCTAGAATTTCCATCAACCAAAACTTGTATTGTTTCAGACCTAGACTAGTGATGTATTATTTCGACCTTAGAGTCGCGCTTAGTAGTATTGCGTTTTTTTCTTATTGCTTTTGAGTTTTCTTTGGATTTGATCCTCGCCACTAGGCGTTGTATATTATTGCTGCATATGTGGTTGTGACCGTCGATTGACGAAGAGCTAGCTCCCGCTTGGGGATGCCATTATCATTGCATACATATTGTTATACTTGTTGTACCCCATTCGGGGCCAGTTTTTCAAAAGAAACTCTGCCGAAATTTTTAGAAAAGACTTTATTGTTTTCAAAACGTACCTTCGGCTTAGTTATTTAAAAACCTTGATTTCAAACCTGTATTTCTTCACTTCTTTAAACCAGTTTTCTTTACTTATTCTCAAAAATGGTTTTAGATTTCTGGGCTTTTGGCTTACTTGGATCAGATGGAGTCCTATAGGCTTCATATGGTTCAAGGGCCAGTCACGTGCTCTTTCGGGTCGTGACAAAGTTGGTATCAGAGCGCTAGGTTGACCTTGATTCGAGTCTGAGTTTGACTATGTGGAGCCTAGGGCGTTGTTTATATACGAAACTTAGGCTTGACCTTATGGAACTTAGACTTGGTCGAGGGGGTATTCGACCCGAACATTCGTCGTATTAGGATGACCCTTGGTTGATGGATTAGGTGACTAAAGTAGAGTGACGTACCGTTGGTATGTTCCGCGGCATACTTACGACACGCCACTCCGCTTAAGGAACCATAGGATGTACATACTTTCGAGATCAGTGATTCTCTTCATATCCTGGATTATACATCCATTTGAGATCCCCGATTCTATTAGTTTCATGATCATACCTCCATTGATGCTGTTCCTTCCTATGATCATGTATCCACTTTGGATCTGTTGTTTCCTTTCTTGCCATTGATGTGCTCTCTTTGATACTCGACTGAGGTTCCTGTCGCCATGTTTGAGCGCAGTTTGGGCTGCTGCTAGGGTTACGGCCGGTGTGAGCTCGTTTGGTACGAGGGCCGACCATTGTGTTTTCTGGTGACATGGGAACGTCTCGAGTTAGTGTTGGTGATTGTGACCTCTAGTGGAGGCGAGTGCTTGGTCCTGCACCGGATGATCGGGCCATTGTTAGAACTGCCAGTTGAGAGAAGACTGTTGATGTACAACATACCTCAGAGATTGTGATGTCGCCTACCGTGCAGACAGATGGACCAGCTGTGGCTAAGATTGACAGGATGTTGCTTTCGGAGCTTACGAGCTGAGATTGCCGGAGCTTTCGGGCAGTCATGCGACTGATGATAGCTAGTCTACCCGATTTGAGAGACGAAGGTGATTCGTCCGATTTTGCGCCAGAGCGGGCCCAGATGATTTGAAGATTTCCAGTGTGGAGAGTCTTACTCAGATCTAGAGCAGACCGACTCAGAGATGACCGCTTATGTATTGCCTTTCCTGGAGGATTGAGGCGTTGTTCGGCGTACAGGCGTATGAGCCAGTTGCTACTGCAAATGACGAGATATCGCCCAGATGGTTGGAGCTACTGCAGCATGAGCATGTTCTTGGAGTTATGATAGCGAGTCGCTAGTCACCGAGGATGAATGACTAGGACGTGTGGTGAGTTTGCTTACCCGATGCGAGTCATCAGGTGGATCGATTCCAGATAGAGACGACTTCACGCAGGTTCGTTGAGAGTCAATAGAGACGATCGAATGTCAGGAACCTATTTTCCAAGTTTAAAGTATACGGAAAGACATGCAGGTGATTCTATGGACCCTCTAGAAGAATGAAACCCTAACTCGACTTAATGACCGTGTGAAAGCCTTTGAACCTTCGGGTTTGCGGCGGTTCCTCGGCGCCATTAGTGAGGCTTGGGTTTGCCCTTCTACGGCTGGACCACCGACGCTGTGGCATGTACTCGATACTATTAAACTGTACCCGAGATGTGAGCTCTTGGGGGATTATGAGGATCTGGCGAGTCGATCGGATGGTTCGACATCTTCGGATATCGTGATGGGACACTGCTTGGGAGACTCCAGATGCGAGCATAGCCGTTGGAGCACAGTACATGCAGCCATGATGAGACGAGTCCGAATCAGTCGACATTGACGCAGAGTGAAGAAAAGAGTTCGCAAGATATTTCGACGAGATGACGTCCCACTCCGCTGACATCAGAGATGTGATACGCACCCCGAGGCGTGGTATGTGGATAGATCTTCCAGAAAGAAGCGCAATATGTATGCAGCCGTTCCGGAATGAGCTTTAGCTTCAGCATCGGATGACGACTTCCGGGCATTTCGGCAGGTTTGAGATTTGAGAAGGAACCTCGACAGGACCTTTCTGGAGTACGATACGAGAAGACCTAGACCAGGAGTGGTCGTATTGCGCACACCCAGCAGGACAGAGTTCGGCATTGTCGACGGGGTAGTCGACTAAGTTCGGATAAAGGAACTTACCCAGATGCGTTGCGGATTGACCAAGGACGGACGAGTGATAAGTATTCCTCCGATAGTTGGGACGTGTTCCCGAGGACCAGTTCGGCCTGACATCTTCTACGGAATGATGAAGCTACAGGGTACGCGATTTCGAGTCCGTACGAGAGACTTCAGATTGACTGCGGCCGAGAACAGTGCGGTGCATCGTAGCTTAGCATGACGCCATAATGGACGGCGATAGATACAGGTGGAACAAGAGGTTCGTGTGAGACACTGACGAGCTGTCATTGCTTCCCGTCGAGACTAGAGACCTGATATGCTTACAGAGACGTTGGGATGTGACCAGTTTCTGAGAAAATATTGTGCTGAGGACACAGGTGTCTTTTGAGCGAGAAGAGGTTGTGCAGGAAGGCCAGCCTCTGTACAGATCGGCATAGGCATGCTTGGAAGAGACCTTGAGCAGGATCCCTTCCAGGACATTGCTGCCATGATGATTGCACCCAGGATCAGATGTGTGACGTGCTTTCAGAGAGCCAGAGGCCGACGCCAGTGATATGCTGCCTTACGAGTGGTCGTGAGGTTTGACCGAGAGGTGACCAGAGAAGTGCCAGAACGGAATCGTCCCCGTTAGCACATCTGACAGGGCCGATGAGCCGGTTGACTGTGAGATTGGAAATCCACGGAGAAGATAAGGACCCAGAGAGCCAGAGGACGCCAGATCGTGAGCAAGAGGCAGGTAGATATCCTGCGCTGCTAGCAGTGGATTGCACCGACTCCTTCTCGACCTTGAAGGAGGAACTACCGACGACGGTATTTATGATTTGTGATTTTGTGATTCGATTATCACGTATCCGTCATTTTGGATTTCGGTATTTTGGGCGTTCTGTTTGCATGATTTAGTTTTGATGACTGAGTTTCATGATATTTGATTTTGTGCACCATGGTTGCACCTACTGGGTATTTATACCTTGTACATAGTTATTACTCTTGAGCCGTTGATTGCGATTTCATGCCTATTTTATGCTGGTGATTTGATTTACGTTTCCAGCAGAGTTTCATGTAATTTTAGTGTTTTGATTTTGCACTCGGTATAGCTTATATGTACTTGTAGTGCATCGATATGTGTTTTGTGCCCGCAGCTGCACACGTTTATGATTTTCTTCATATCTGGATACACTTGGTGTTGCTGCTTACGTATTTGAGTTATTGCTTGGTATTTGTGCATGGGATGCACCAGTTCTATACTTTGTGCATTTGTCGCACCAGTTTTATGTTTCTTGCGTTTATCGCATCAGATTTATATTTCGTGCCTTTGTTGCACCGGATTTATATTTTGTGCATTACGATTGCACCTGACTTCGATTTGATGCCTTTCGGTATGTCGATTTTGATTGTGATATTGATGTGGATTCTTGCACTCCGTGCTTTGGGGTTTGAATTACGCATATTCGACGTTGCTATTGGATTTTGTGATTCCGTGCATATTGAGTGCGCAGGGTCTAGATTTTCATTCGTGCATGATGGATGCACCGATTTGGATTTTCGCGCATGTTGGGCGCATGTTTGAGATACGATTTTGGGGCACACCAGATGCACTAAATCGAGATTCTTCGTGCATTTCAGATGCACCTGTTTTGGCTGTCAGGCATACATGTTGTCTATGACAGATGCTTCGTGCACACCCGTTGCACCTAGATGTTGTTTTGTGCACATGTTTAGCGCATATATGGATTTTGATTTCCGTGCGCGTCAGACGCACAGGGTGGTGTTATGTGCATTTTTGGAATTTATTCCTTTTGGAGCAGTACATTTTTATGATGTGGGATATTTGCTTTCATACTGAGCAGGACTAGTCAGTGGACAGTGCCTGGATATATTTTGCATGCATCGATAGTTATCGAAGGGATTTCCGAAAAGCGAGCTATAGTCTCAGTATATACCTACGTGTCCGATATGACACAAAACGTTTTAAAAACAAGGAAACCCTTCTGATTATTTTCAAAATGGTGGAACGTGCTTATTAAACAAAGGATATATATACACATATATAGTTATTTTCTTATGAGAAACGTCCGCCACTGTGCAGTGTTACGCGCATCGCACAGCGACTTAAAAGGATTTGGCATACAGTTGCATCAGCTAATTACATGTATAGATTGGGTGTCTACATGTATAGTCTTGGTCCATATCATATTGATTTTGTATTGGATTTGACATTGTGTCATTACCATAACTCCGATGATTGCGGATGCTTGATGGAGTGTTGCTTTTGAGTTATCTGCTCAGTACTCATGCGCATGCATTGCGCTATGATGTTTTATGTATAGATGATTTCGGAGCCCCGATGACTTGGAATTTGTATTGAAATATTTTAGTATTTGGGGGTTTAAATTTAAATTCGGGGACCGAATTTCTTTAAGGGGGGTAGATTGTAACGTCTTCAAAATAATAAAATATGATTTTTGGGAAATTTTATAATTTAATATTATTTTAATGAATATTTTAATATTCTGGTATAATTAAATACAGATAAATGGGAAAAAATTATGGAAAATTCTAAAATAAGGTATTTTAAGGAATTGCCTCGTTTTCTGTGCATGCCCCCATTTCCTCTAGTTTTGACCCTGAGTATGTCTAGTTTTGACTGATTCCATCTAGGGTGAAATCTGGGTTGATTTTCCTATGTTGGTGTATAATTTGGGACTTGTTTTAGCATGGATTTTGGTATTTGGTGATTCATTCCTGTCGGGTGGCGTTTGGACGTCAACGACAAGTGGATTTTGATTGTGTTTACATGCGAGTCGATAGGTTATTACCTATGCGGGTAGCGTGTGCTATTTTGGTTTCCGATGTGATTTTCATGTGCTTTAGCATTGTGATATACTTGTAGGTACCCCGCGTGATGTTGAGGCAAAGGAGGTGAAGATAGCGACATCGGCTTTGGCACACGAGAAGCAAGGTGAGTAGATTATATCTACAGGGGGAAGTCGGGTGGATGGCGTATAGCACCCCCGCAGTCCGTAGATAGATTATTATGTAGTTATCGTGATATTAGGTGTATTATGGATAGTACAGGGTTAGAAGTGACTAGTGCAGTTCATAGTCGCGAACCCTAGGATAGAATTACACCTATACACACACCCTTGCTTATCACTTGTACTTGCACTATGATTGATGATATGTGATGACTTTGGAGATGAGTCGATGATGTGGGCTTGGTGCCCTGGGATCGGTGATTTGATACGATTCATATGTGGGATATGACTTGTGATTCTTGCGGGCTTGGGATATGTGTTTACCCCCGCATGCATACTTTACTGATGTTACCGTTTTGTACTAGACATAGAGTAGTACTCCAGACTATATGTTCTGATGATGGTGATATCTGTTATGTGATGAGACAGTGAGATGTTGACCCCTACCCAGCTTTTGGGGATGCCGTACGATGATTTACCGTACGTGCCGATATTGATGATAGATCCGCACTCATAACTCGAGGATATCTTATGATATGACATTGAGGCGAGATCACCGACTATATATCTTTATATATATACCGACTCAGATTTAGGTGGTTTCCACACCTACCCCTCCTGTTTGACCTGATACTTAGGTGTAGTTGCATAGTAGATACTTCACTGTGGTGTTGACTACTAGATTTCTGCATCTTCATGCTATTCGCATTGCTGGCATATGTTCATTGCTATATTATTATCATGCTGTTAGGACACCAGCACCATTATCGATGATGCGTATGTTCCACGTACACTATTTGCCGGCTCACACACTTCATCATCGATAATTGCCATGCCACTACACTGTAGTACTATTGCATTCATGAGATGATTCTTCCTTCGACATATGCACATTACTATTCCATGTTGCATGATTTCCGATATGATTACTGTTCTTTACATGTCGCATACGTCATGGATTGACTGCATAGCACATCGCATTGGATTTACTTCCTGATGTTGGATTTTCATGTGATTTCTGGTTTTTGAGGACCGTGGGGTTATTTAAGAAAAGAGGCACTTTTATGAAAACCCGGTACCTCGTGATATGATATTTCGGTGCGTCCACCACGCGTTTTCTCGGTGCTGAGACGTGTGCTTGAAACCCGATTCGAGGAGGTGATGATCCGTTTGCGGGTTCGTGGTGGGCCCGGTATGGTTCCCCTCGGCGAGATTATCGATGGGTTTGCCGATTGAGCCTGGAGGCGGGCGAGTACCTACCGGTGATTGTATTTGAGCTCGGCGGATATCTGGAGGATACCGGCCGCAGTCGAGAGATGGGCTGACCCGTACTGCCGGGGGCCGAGGGCCGATACCGCAGACGGAGCCCAGAGATGGACATGGGTTGACTCGTACTGCCGGGGGCCGAGGGCCGATACCGCCGACGGAGCCCCATATGGATGAGGATTTACGTGTCGATGCTAGGCACGGGTTTCATGATGTTTTTCCATGATATTGTTTATATCCTCATACTTGCATACTTGATGCTTATCGTCAGTGGGTGACGAGTGGACGGGTTCCACATACATACAGACTTGGATCATATACAGACTGGTTTTACATTGATCATACTTTATTTGTATATATAACAGGGTATGAGGGCGCTGTTATATATACCCTTACACCAATATTAGTGGTATGGGACGCTAATATATGTGTATTGATATCATTGATATTTCTTCATGGTTACTTCATGCAGACATACCTTACACTGTTGACATGTGATTACCTGAGTACCTGGCACTACATACATGATTAGATGTTACCTTGCCACCCTATTACACTCAGATGTACTCTTGTGGATTATATTATTGATCGTTGACTTAGATTTATGTCTTGCATTCGGTTTCTGCTTGTAGATGTTTCTATTCACGAGTTGGCAACTCACCCCCGTTGTGCCACAGTTCTTGCAGGTTCTGCCGTACAGGTTCTATTGCGGCATTTCTGGCACACTTTCTTCTTGCGGGTGACTTGCTTTGGTAAGTGGATTCTTTCGCATCAAGAACCACCATTGTATTTATTTATTTCATTGTATCTAGAATTTCCATCAACCAAAACTTGTATTGTTTCAGACCTAGACTAGTGATGTATTATTTCGACCTTAGAGTCGCGCTTAGTAGTATTGCGTTTTTTTCTTATTGCTTTTGAGTTTTCTTTGGATTTGATCCTCGCCACTAGGCGTTGTATATTATTGCTGCATATGTGGTTGTGACCGTCGATTGACGAAGAGCTAGCTCCCGCTTGGGGATGCCATTATCATTGCATACATATTGTTATACTTGTTGTACCCCATTCGGGGCCAGTTTTTCAAAAGAAACTCTGCCGAAATTTTTAGAAAAGACTTTATTGTTTTCAAAACGTACCTTCGGCTTAGTTATTTAAAAACCTTGATTTCAAACCTGTATTTCTTCACTTCTTTAAACCAGTTTTCTTTACTTATTCTCAAAAATGGTTTTAGATTTCTGGGCTTTTGGCTTACTTGGATCAGATGGAGTCCTATAGGCTTCATATGGTTCAAGGGCCAGTCACGTGCTCTTTCGGGTCGTGACAATAAGCGGTCATCTCTGAGTCGGTCTGCTCTAGATCTGAGTAAGACTCTCCACACTGGAAATCTTCAACTCAACTTGGCCCGCTCTGGCGCAAAATCGGACGAATCACCTTCGTCTCTCAAATCAGGTAGACTAGCTATCATCTGTCTCATATCTGCCTGAAAGCTCCGGCAATCTCAGCTCGTAAGCTCCGAAAGCAACATCCTGTCAATCTCAGCAACAGCTGGTCCATCTGTCTGCACGATAGGCGACATCACATCTCTGAGGTATGCTGTACATCAACAGTCCTCTCTCAACTGGCAGCTCTAACAAAGGCCCGATCATCCGGTGCAAGACCAAGCACTCGCCTCCACTAGAGGTCACAATCACCAATACTAACTCGAGACATTCCCATGTCACCAGAAAACACAAAGGTCGGCCCTCGTACCAAACGAGCTCACACCGGCCGTAACCCTAGCAGCAGCCCAAACTGCGCTCAAAAATGGTGACAGGAATCTCAATCGAGTATCAAAGAGAGCACATCGATGGCAAGAAAGGAAACAACAGATCCAAAGTGGATACATGATCATAGGAAGGAACAGCATCAATGGAGGTATGATCATGAAGCTAATAGAATCGGGGATCTCAAATGGATGTATAATCCTGGATGTGAAGAGAATCACTAATCTCGAAAGTATGTACATCCTAAGGTTCCTTAAGCGGAGTGGCGTGTCGTAAGTATGCCGCGGAACATACCAACGGTACGTCACTCTACTTTAGTCACCTAATCCATCAACCAAGGGTCATCCTAAAACGACGAAAGTTCGGGTCGAATACCCCCTCGACCAAGTCTAAGTTCCGTAAGGTCAAGCCTAAGTTCCGTATATAAACAACGCCCTAGGCTCCACATAGTCAAACTCAGACTCGAACCAAGGTCAACCTAGCGCTTTGATACCAACTTTGTCACGACCAGAAAGAGCACGTGACTGGCCCTTGAACCATATGAAGCCTATAGGACTCCATCTGATTCAAGTAAGCCAAAAGCCCAGAAATCTAAAACCATTTTGAAGAATAAGTAAAGAAACTGGTTTAAAGAAGTGAAGAAAACATGTTTGAAATCAAGGTTTTTAAATAACTAAGCCGAATGTGCATTTTAAAAAAAACAGTACAATCTTTTCCAGAAATTTCGGCAGAGTTTCTTTTGTAAAAATGGCCCCGAATGGGGT
This sequence comes from Agapanthus africanus, assembly GCA_030015575.1. Lineage (NCBI taxonomy): Eukaryota > Viridiplantae > Streptophyta > Magnoliopsida > Asparagales > Amaryllidaceae > Agapanthus > Agapanthus africanus. The sequence continues at coordinate 336,047,692 of JASDDO010000031.1, forward strand.
AAAACAAGAATAACGATATATATACAATGATAAAGGCATCCCCAAGCGGGAGCTAGCTTTTTGTCAATCGACGGTCACAACCACGCAATGATATGATAATATACAACGCCAAGTGGCGAGGATCAAATCCAAAGAAAGCTCAAAAACAACAAGAAAACCGCAATACCACTAAGCGCGACTCTAAGGTCGAAATAATACAATACTGTCTCTAAGTCTGAAAGAATATACAAGTTTTGGTTGATGGACAATTTCTAGATACAATGAAATAAATAAATACAAAGGTGATTCCTGATACGAAAGAATCCACCTACCAAAGCAAATCACCCGCAAGAAGGTAGTGTGCCAGAAATGCCGCAATAGGACCTGTACGGCAAAACCTGCAAGAACTGTGGCACAACGGGGGTGAGTTGCCAACTCGTGAATAGAAACATCTACAAGCAGAAACCGAATGCAAGACATAAACCTAAGTCAACGATCAGCAATATAATCCACAAGAGTACATCTGAGTGTAACAAGGTGGCAAGGTAACATCTAATCACGTATGTAGTGCCAGGTACTCAGGTAGTAACATGTCATCAGTATAAGGTATGTCTGCATGAAGTAAATATGATGAAATATCAATGATATCAATACACATATATTAGCGTCCCATACCACTAATATGGGTGTAAGGGTATATATAACAGTGCCCTCATACCCTGTTATATATACAAATAAAGTATGATCAATGTAAAACCAGTCTGTCTATGATCCAAGTCTGTATGTATGTGGAACCCGTCCACCCGTCACCCAATGACAATAAGCATCATGTATGCAATGTGAGGATATAAACAAAATCATGGAAAAACATCATGAAACCCGTGCCTAGCATCGACACGTAAATCCTCCTGTATCGGGCATCCGTCATTCCGGATCATGCCCTATATCAAAGTACATATCGGGAATCCGTCAGTCCGGGTCATCCCTCTCTCAATGCATCGGGCATCCGTCACTCCGGATCATGCCCTATATCAATCCCTCGGGCATCCGTCATTCCGGATCATGCCCTATCTCAAAGTATATATCGGGAATCCGTCAGTCCGGGTCATCCCTCTCTCAATACATCGGGCTTCCGTCAGTCCGGGTCAGCCCTCTATCAGTACATCGGGCTTCCGTCAGTCCGGGTCAGCCCTCTATCAATCCATCGGGCTTCCGTCAGTCCGGGTCAGCCCTCTCTCAGTACATCCTCTAGCACCGAGAAAACACGGGGCGACGCCCCAAATATCATATCAAGGGAACCGGGTTTTTAAATGATTGCTATTGAAAAGGACACGGTTCCCAAACCCAGAAATCCCATGAAAATCCAACATCAAGAAGTACATCCAATGCGATGTGCTATGCAATCAATCCATGATGTATGCGACATGTAAAGAAAAGTAATCATATCGGAAATCATGCAACATGGAATAGTAATGTGCATATGTCGAAGGAAGAATCATCTCATGAATGCAATAGTACTACAGTGTAGTGGCATGGCAATTATCGATGATGAAGTGTGTGAGCCGGCAAATAGTATACGTGAAGCATACGCATCATCGATAATGGTGCTGGTGTCCTAACAGCATAATAATAATATACCAATGAATGTATGCCAGCAATGCGAATAGCATGAGACTGCAGAAATCTAGTAGTCAACACCACAGTGAAGTATCTACAATGCAAACTACATCTAAGTATCAGGTCTATCAGGAGGGGTAGGTGTGGAAACCACCTAAATCTGAGTCGGTATATATATATATAAAGATATATAGTCGGTGATCTCGCCTCAATGTCATATCATAAGATATCCTCGGGTTATGAGTGCGGATCTATCATCAATATCGGCACGTACAGTATATCATCGTACGGCATCCCCATAGCTGGGTAGGGGTCAACATCTCACTGTCTCATCACATAACAGATATCACCATCATCAGATCATATAGTCTAGAGTACTACTCTATGTCTAGTACAAACGGTAACATCAGTAAGTATGCATGCGGGGGTAAACACATATCCCAAGCCCGCAAGAAATCACAAGTCATATCCCACATATGAATCGTGTCAAATCACCGATCTCAGGGCACCAAGCCCACATCATCGACTCATCTCCAAAGTCATCACATATCATCAATCACAGTGTAAGTACAAGTGATAGGCAAGGGTGTGTGTGTAGGTGTAATTCTATCCTAGGGTTCGCGACTATAACTGCACTAGTCACTTCTAACCTATACTATCCATAATACACCTATCATCACAATAACTACATAATAATCTATCTACGGACTGCGGGGGTGCTATACGCCATCCACCCGACATCCCCCTGTAGATATAATCTACTCACCTTGCATCGTCATTTGCGGACGTCACCACGTATTTGCTTGTCGTCCCAAAGTCTTCATGGGTACCTACACATCAAAATATCGTATATGCGCATTAAAATCAAATCCAATCTAAAACGGCGCATAAAATCCAAAACGATACGATAAGGGGCCTATAGGTGAAAACCTATGGCACGCCTTCAAAACCATCAATAACTCCTCTATATCGTCGTATAAACGACAAATAGTCGAGGCAAAACACAATCCACCATTTCAGAAATGAAAATACGGAATACGGAAATACGAATCCAAAACAACAACTTAGGATATATGTCCCAGATTCCACCCTAGAAAGAATCTGTCAAAACTAGAAGTACCCAGGGCCAAGAATAAAGGAAATGGGGCTATGCACAGAAAACGAGGAGATTCCTCACTGGTCTGGCCGCAATTTGCGGCCAGAATGGAGGTTTCGGCGGCCGTACGGATGAGCTAGGGGCTAGGGTTTTGGGGTTAGTTTACTGGGTGCCTGCACATGCTACTGTCCACTCAATTTTATTTTAGGATACCTCGTATGATAGCAGATTCCAAATAACAGTGACAGATTACACAATTTCCCCGATATCGGTTTCTAAAATCCGTATTATGGGTTTAAACTTCAGGTTAGGGTCTCAATTCATGCACTAGGGTGTCCTCATGGTCTCCACTGAACTCAAATTCCCCATCACAACTCACAATTCCCTCAAACCCTAACTAGTTTTTTACAAAAATCCACAATTCACCCGATATCGATTCAAAACTTGCATAGGGGTATAGGAAATGCTAAAACTAAGATAATGGTTCAGAAATTACCTCAATTGGCAACTCTAGAAAATTCTTGAGTTGCCCCTAGTGGCCAAAATCCTTGCTTCTTTAGCTCCATGTGTAGATCTAGGGATTTTGCACAATTTTAATGAAATGGACATGTGGTTTTGGGGTTGATTTTGAGATGATTCATGGCTTGAAGAGGGGAGGATGATGGGGGGAAAGGCAGCAGCAGCAAGAGGAGAACGAAGAGGGAAAAAAATGATGGGAGAAGAAAATGGTTAAGGGTTAAAGGTCAATGGTCCACCTCTCTCTCTCACCTACCCTCATCATTTCACTTTCTTTTCTTTTTTCCTTTTTCCCTTTTCTTTTAAAACCAAACCTTCTCACAAGAATAGTAAACCCAAAAGAAATCCATGGGAAGAAAAATGCACAAGTGTAGAAAATGTGATATGTGCAAGTTTTGCACAAAATTGCCAAAAAACCCGATTAGCGATTTTAATCGCGATTAGCACTAAATTAGTGTCAAACTAATCACAAAAACTTAAAAATGTCATAATTCACTAATTTACCCTATTTTAGAATTTTCCATAATTTTTCATAATTTTTCCTATTTATTTGCATTTAATATTAAAATAATCAATAAAATAATATTAAATTATAAAAATTCCCAAAATTAATATTTTATATTTTTTGAAAATGTTACAGCTGCCGTAAGCACCCGAACGGATGCTTTTGGCGACGGGGTTCTCCTACAGTCACTTGGTCGGGGCTATGGGGCGTGGCTATCTACTAAGGTTACCCGGCGAGTATCCGCGTACACTACGTGATTGCGATGGACTTTTGATCAACATCAAAATCCCGTGGAAACCGATCAAATGAGACTAAACTGCTAGATTTATAAAATTCAAACTAGTTATCTCATAACTCTTTGTGGATTCCAAATATTGTATCACAATCACAGATAGCTAGACGAAGTTAAACTTTTCGATCGAATAAGCAAGCACCCAAAATTTTCCAACAAGCTCAACACTTGAGCGGAGTCTAAAAAAGCACCCAGAAAATGCCACATCACTTACGAACCAGCCGTAGAAGGGTCAACCAATGCCTCACATATGGCACCGCTGAACTACCACAAACCCTAGGGTTTGATGGCGGTTCTGACGGTCATAGAATCGAGTTAAGGTTTTGTTCTTCTAGAGGGTCCACAGAATAACCTGCATGATTTTCTGAATATTTTAAACTCGGAAAAAATCCAACTCTTGAAAAATTTCCAGCGGAGGAAAAATTGGGTTATTGATATCCGTTCGAACTTTTTAACATCGTCTAAATAACACGAATATATGTTAGAATTACGAATATGAAACACTCCAAATTGCTTTTGCAGAAAGTTAACATCACATGAAAATTTAGCAAAAACAAACAACACCTGAAACCCTAAAACCTAGAGACTGGAACACCCTGAAAATTTGAAGTCAAAACTCTAAATTTGGGCCGAGGAGGCTGGTTTTTATCCCTATGTGGTTGGCCATATTTACACAAAAACCCCTCAAATTTTCATGGTGTTCATGTCATATCTCATACAACATTCTGCAGTAGTTTAAATTTTTTTTGAAGACTTTTAAATTCGACAAAAACCAAGTTTTCGTATCGGGTGTTTCGGAGTAGTTTCGGTTTTGTAATACTAGCAAACATCATCTAATTTTCTAGCATGGCTCTGATACCACTTTAGGGTTACCTAGCACGGTGGCAAGTTTTCAGGAGGTATCGTCCATGCCATTTTCAAATTTTTGCCGTATTAGCTAACCCTAACCCGAGAATCGCTACTAGAAATCCGACGATACTAAATGTAAACACTTTACAACTAAGTGAATGAGAGAATACAACCTTTGTAGAACAGTCCTTCACTTCTAAAGCTCTATAATGTAGTCCCTTCGCTGCGAATGGTGAACTCCCGGACTACAGAGAGGGTTTACTTGAAGAAACGAACAAGCTTGCTCAATGTCTTCGAGGCCGAAGATGATCTACGTCGAGGAGACTCGAGCTCATGCTACCTCTTCACTAATGGTGAGAATAGTGAAGCAAACACCCTAAACTAAATGGATAATAGTTGAGGATGATGAAGTAGGAAGTGAGCTCACTTTAGTTTTATTTTTCTCACAAGATTTCATCACTTAGAAAAAACTAGCAAGCTTTTTCTCTTGAGGAAGAAGAGGAAGTGATGAAGAAAATGAATGAGAGAGTGAGGTTAAAATTGCAACCATGGGTGAGTTAGTATCATGCCTAACTCATGTAGAGAATAAACCATAGCTATGAGTTAAGGGTTGGGTTAAGAAATATCTTAAGCTAGACAAACAAGTGGACTAAGTCAATATTAACTACAAGCTTCTACAAGCTTTGCCATGACTCATTATCCAAGTTGTTTGAATTACTTAAAACAAATAAAACCCTAACTTTAACCTAGCATGGTGTGAGTCTCATACATACATGTTGCAAGTGTAACCTAGCATGACACAAAAATATATATCACATATATATTTTGTGTGCAAAAAGAAAACAATACATTTAACATATATCACATATATATCAATGTATTATAAGTGAGAAAAATGAATACTTAAGTGAGATAATATTAGTTAATGTAATTTAATATATCAAATATATAATTCTACATTAAATTATTAAATCAACACTTGATTTAATAATCTGGCTATATCACATATAACCGACTAATATCAAATGTAACAACTTATCAAATGAACTCTTAATCCGATAACTTGGCTATATCACATATAACCGACGATGTCACAAGTCGCGAGAATAGAATGCGGTATCACATACTCGCATTAATCTCGGTCCCACACATATCACATATGTGCACCTAGTCCGTTTCGCAGGAACCAGGAAACCTCTGTGTAGGACTCTAAAGACTCGTCAATACACCGGCAGTAGGTGATGATCATATCAAACACCCACAAGCCGCAAGTGGTCTGCAAAACGTAACGGCCACCTGGGTATTGAGCGATGAGAAGATCAACAAGCAAGTCTTCTCATAATCCTGCGAATCCAATCAGTAACACTACCGTATAGTCCGGTCTCTTCGTCTGATATATCGCATATCACAGCCTGGGGGTGGTATAACGTCAGACCCCAATAGCCTGATAAGTCATGCCGATGCAAGGTCCATAACGGTTCGAGAAACTATTGATAACACATACCAGTAGATCTCAACAACCCTGGCTAGGGATTTCCTGTTATGGCCAATCGAGCATAGCGCAACATCAACTCCCAATACCGGGAGAGAAGAAACCACTCCTATCGCTCATTGCCTCCATGTGACTCGGGACTGTACCCAAAAATCACCTTTTTGCACGATATCTTGACCGTGGTATGGTGGAAATCAAAGCACAGTAGGAATCACACAAGTCTCTATGACGATCTCGGGTCTACATACTAACCTCTACCAGTGTCACCAGAGAACTGCTATCCGAAGATAGGTATAATACCATCTAGGAGTTCTCGGTGAGTCCGTCCAGTGTACCCAGTCTCCACTGAGCACCCGTATACCTTCTTTGATGTCAAACACCAATGGATATGGGATCATCCATCGCCCATCATATGGGTCAAGAAGCGTATACGCTAGTCTACTCTGGAGTATCGATGACCTATCTCGATACACCCACGACTAGGAACAATTATAGGGTGTACTTGTAGACTATCCATGGCCCCACTAGTATGATCTCCATCATAGTCCTGGTTGTCAAGTACACATCGTGAGGGCTTTGTCAACATGTGAGAGCAAGACAGTATCACGTATACAAGTCAACATGTTAAGACAAAGAGCAACCAGATAGCATACTATCATATCGAGCAAGAAAGTCCTCTCTCTATATGTCCAAGCATCCACTACAATATACATCCCATGTACAGTAATGGCCTCTAGGGCATACAAATAACTAACAATATGCGATGTTATATACCAGACCAGTTGTAGCGATCTCACTAGGTGTAGTGATTAGGAATCAATCGGATCTTGGGAGAATCACTGGATAGCTGCGTAGGACATTCCTAAGTACTTGAGAAGCACTAAAGAAATGTTCTTGGTGTTTGGTAACGGTGAACTCCAGTGAGAGTCCTTTACCAATTCGAGCTCCCAGAGTGATAAGGTCGACTGAAAGTCAGTATCGGGCTTTGTCTTTACCCTCAGTGGAGGGACGGTATGTTGGAAGAGTTCCAAGCTATATACCGTGGCAAACTAGACGATAAAGGCTGTATACATCGCTACCAACGATGCTACCAAAGTGGATGTCTGGTTATTTATTGTTCATGAGATGAACATAGTTCCTACCATTGAGCGTCCAATAACTGTTATTGTGACAATCAATGGAGTTGTGGCTTTGGCCTAGGAACTTCCGTCCCATCAGCGATCCAGACATATTCTGAGGATAGTATCACCTGATCAGAAAGATGGTTATCTCCAAGGGATCAAGGTAAGGAGAGTTGACGCGAAGGAAAACACGGCGGATCCACTCACAGAGGCCTTTCCCTAGAGAGACTTTCATGGGGTGTTGGGTATGAGATACTACTACAAATGGCCTTTGTGCAAGTGAGAGATTGTTAGTTATATGTATGCCCAAGAGTCCATTATTATACATGTGATGTATATTATAGGGGATGCTTGGACATATATAGGGAGGACTTTCTTTCTCAACATGATAGTATGCTATCTGGTTGCTCTTTATCTTAACATGTACACTTATTGTCTCTCTATTACATGTTGATAAAGCCCTTAGGATGAGTACTTGACTACCAGGATTATGATGCAGATCATACTGGTGGGGCAGAGTTAGTCGGTAAGTATATCCTTCAAATGTTCCTAGTTGTGGGTGTATCGAGACGGGGCATCGACGTTCCAGAGTAGACTAGCCTATACGCTTCTCGACCCATATGATGGACGATGGATGATCCCACATCCATTGGTGTTTGACATCAGAGAAGGTATACGGGTGCTCAGTGGAGACTGGGTACACTGGACGGACTCGCCGAGAACTCCTAGATGGTATTATACCAATCGTGTAACGCCTTAGATTTCGGTTAGTGTTCGTTTAGACATTAATACGGGTTTACTGTAAAAAGTTTACCATTTCGGGTTCCTCACATTTTATAACATTTAATCAATAATTTATTATTATTTGTTATAAGCATGCACGCACGTGTGCACGTAAATGTGAGGATTTGTTTGTGCTAATCTAGTTTTAGCAACCATGACACTTAACCTTAATTCTAAACCCTTTGCTTTAAATCCACCCTTTTTCTTTAATCCTTGATCTTTTGTGAGTGAGAGAGAGAGAGATATTTGTTTGGATGAGTGATGAGGTGTGGTGCATTAAATGAGAAGGCATGGTTAGCATTAATTGCAAAAATACATTCACCTCTCACCTCACCCTACACTCACCTTCCTCTCTCATTTCCTCACACCCTCTTTCTTTTTCTTTATCTCATTTGTTCTTTCTTCTCCTCTCTCATCAACTGAACACTTAGCTTCTCTTCACCTTTTCCTATACAAATCCATCACAAATTCACAAAATCTTCACAAAAATCACATCTTTATCTTGGTTTTGCCTCATGGATGCCTAGGAACATGCAAAGCTAGGGTCTTTGTGTTCTTTTGTGTAGGTAATGATTCCTTTCTGCTCTTTAAGTTAATTTTGTGTAGCTTACCTTGTTAGTTTCTGTTTTTATCGCGTGTCGTATCGTTTCGGGTAAATATCGTATTTTTAGTGATGTTTTGGGGTCTCGGATGATCTGCTGTTAAACCAGGTATTTGTTGCAAATATTGGCATGACAGTAACCTAGTGTAGAGACCTAGAACCTACCCTCAAAATACGAGTCAATTCCTCCAAGGTCAGGCCGCAGTTTTATTGGTTCTGGCCACAAATTGCGGCCAGACTGGGGACTTGGGTGTTGGGTTTTTGGTTAGGGGTCTTTGGGGTTATTTGTAGTCTCATGGTACTTGCAATTTTTACAAATTGTTAGCACAGAAAAATCTGGGACCACTTTGCATATTTCTAGTGTTTCGTATCGCGTGATACGTTATCCGATACGATGCGTGTTCTGTGTTGCTGTTGTTCTGAGTTGGTTTCGTAGTGTCGCTATACGCGTTAGCTACAATACGAACCCTTTAGAGTATGTATGTGTGTCGTGTTGGTCCGTGTAGATAGTATGTGTTGTGGGTCTATTATTAATATATACTTGTTTTATTATTTTAATGTTGCAGGTTCGCAGGTGGGGACTTCAGACACTGCTACAAAGGGAAAACAGGTGGTAGACTTCACCTAGCCAGGAGCGTTGGTGAGTAGATTTAACATCTACAGGGGAATCACCCGCATGGCGTTATGCGTCTGGGCTAGAGATATTACTTTTGTCGCATATTCTATGTCATATTTAGAATTGCGCATTTACCCTACTACTTAGTTATTGTTGTGCTTGGACTAGTATCCTTAGGACACTGCACATATTATTGACGACTCATGTTGCACGAGCACTGATTGTATACTACACACACCGTCAATAATTGCCATGTCACGCACAACCCACTTATAGATATGATATTGATTGGTTAGGGACATTGTGACATTGATTCATATTTCTTATCGCATATGACATATAGCATACCTGTATATCTACATGCTTACACATATGCCTTCATATACTTATATGCTAGATACCTGTACACCTATAGAGTATTGTACCATTAGTGATAGGTACATACGCACTTTATGACATAGCTACAGGTATACCTTGCATACATACTTCACTTATACCCAGGGGGTGTATTACATCATTAACTTATAGGTAGATACATATACCTTGCTATACCTTATTGTTTACACATATATCAGTTATAGCTACATGTTTACCTTTACTAGATGTTAATTAGACTTGGATAAATTAGGAACCGCATGATATTTTATATTAACTTATTGCAGTTAATTAGCGGCTTTTCCTTTATATGCTTTCATTACAGTTTTATGTTGCATATATTATATTCATGGATTTTCGCATTGAGATATGGATTTTTCATGATGTTTTCTGGATTTGCGGACCGTGGGAGTTCATGAAATTATGCATCATTAGAAAAACCCGGTTTTCCTTGATATGATATTTCAGCATCCACCATGAGATTTATCGGTTCTGATATATATACATACCCCTACGAGGAGGCGTTGAGGCCGTATGAGGGTACATGGTGGGGCCCGGAGGTACCCCGGGGCAAGACGATTGATGGACCTTGCCGATTGAGCCTATCAGGGGAACCATACCATCCGGTGACATTACCAATGACTCAGCGGTTATCATGGGGATACCGACGGGAGTCATGTACGTATAGATACATGGAAAGACGAGGGTCAGAGCTAGGCACTCGTACTTTTCGGTATAGCGTATGATACGTACCTATCAGGGTGCCAGTCTTGGTGACAGCACCTGATAGATCAGCATTTCTGTGTCGATACTTGGCACATTGGTTTCATGATATTTCTTTTTACTTCTTAGTATATATAACAGTGGATTAGGACGCTGTTATATTTGCCCTTACACCAATATTAGTGGAATGGGACGCTAATATATGCGTATTGACTTTTATTTTATATACATCATATTTATTCATGCAAATATACCTAGGTTATAAGAGATTCACTTGCTATTGGATTTAGAACATATGACATTTACTTGATATTGTACATAAAGGATATACGAGATTCACTTGATTTTGTACATTCAGGATATAGGAGATTTATTCGATATTGTACATTAAGGATTTGCGAGACTTATATGATATGAGAGCCAATTTGGGGGCTGATTTGAGGAAATTGGGATTTGGATTGTCTTGATAGATTGTGATCCTACCACGATGTCAAGATGCCGTGGAAATGACATATTTCATTCCATACTCCATATTTATTGTTTATGCACTGTTTCATATATTAGTAGTACCTGTTAGAGTACCTTTCATGACGGTTGCATTTACATACCTTTATTATATGCATTGCTTCATGTGTAGTGGTACCTGCTAGTGTACTTTTCATGATTATTATATTCATATGACCTTTTATTGCTATTAATTGCATATGTTAGATTCACGCTGTACGTGCATACTTGCGATTACCTGCATATGTTATTTACTATTCACGAGTTGGCAACTCACCCCCGTTGTGCCACAGTTGTTTTGCAGGGTGTTCCCCAGAATAGTCGAGACATGCTATTCATCTATCTGATCATCTTTTGCTGCGGATACCGCTTCAGCTCATAGTGTGCAGTTTTGCTTAGGTGGGTTTTGTTGTTATCCGTATTGTTTTATTTTATATTCGTTGTATCCTTGTACTCTCCATCTACTATATATTCTTGTTGACTTAGAGACTTGGTGATGACGATATTGTATATTATTTTGTGACCTGATTGTCTTTTATACAGTTTCTTTTTATCGTCTTTTATTTCTTCGCTACGGCGTCGTGTATTTGTTGTGGTGGTTGTTTTCTGCCTTTGGGCGTGTATTTGCTCCCGTTTGGGGATGCTCTATTTGTATTTATGTTGTACCCATTTTTGGGGCTAGTTTTTACAAAGGAGGTGCTGCCAAAATTTTAAAGAAAGAAAGTTGGAATTTTAAAGAATTTGGGTTGTGATTTCAAAGACTTTTAAAAATGTTTCTTATCTTATCTTGTCTTTCATTGGTTTAGATTTCTGGGTTTTGGCTTTCTTTTACTACGTTACGCCTGTAGACGTTGCGTAGTATTAGGGCCGTCACGTGCCAATTTCGGGTTGTGACAAAGTTGGTATCAGAGCGCTAGGTTTTTACCTTTCGGAGTGTAGGATGACCTTGGTATGATGGAGTAGGTAGCTTAAGCAGAGTATCGTAGTGTGTGTATGTCTGCAGCATACTCACGATGCGGTACTCCGCCTAAAGTATCCTAAGTACAAATTGCTTGAAATTCCTTCCTTGATGATTCATATCCTTGCGATTCGATTTCCGTGTTCTTATCGAATCTTATTTCCATTTATAGCCTTACCGCCAATGACTATGGGGACCCAGAGTGATGCAGCGAGGACTGACCATGATAGCACGCTCGATGCACAGGAGCTGACGGATCTGCCTTCGACAGATAGTATCGCTAGGCTTGTGGCAGAGATGCAGGACATGCGCCAGACGATGAGTTCATTGGTTGAGGCCGTTCGAGCGCAACGACAGGAGGTTGTCACCCCTGTTACCCAGTTGTTCCTTGCGATCAGCATGCAGCGGTCCGTCACCTACATAGCACCAGTGGATACAGCCCCAGTTGGCGAGGCATGTATTCCAGAGACTCTGAGAGTTCCGGGACAGTGGAGGACTTGTACCGGTGTACCAGCCCAGAGACAGAGGCTTAGTTGTCGAGACAGATTTCTTGACCGTCGCGGGAGTAGCAGAGGCTTAGGACGAGGACAGTCGTTCAGCTCTCATCCTCAGGAGGGTGAGCAGTCATCGCATGGATGTTTTCGATGCGGAAGCCTTCAACACTTCGTCAGACATTGTTCCGTAGCACCACGTCAGGCTTATGTGCAGAGAGGTCATGGACGCGGAAGGTTCGCTCAGAGGGGGCAGGTTACCAGAAGAGGAGTTCAGCCAGTTGCGGGTAGGGGGCAGACACGAGAGTTTGCTTCTACTCATCGGGACGCGCGGGCGTCCAATGCAGAGTTTTCAGGTATCCTTAATTCGTATGTTCTTTTGATGTATTTCTTGTTTGTTTTACACACTTTGTGCCGTGGTTAGGACGAGAGTCGTGTTAGGTATAGCAGTCGCTTGTTATGTTAACTTCTGTCAGCGATTCTTTTGTTACGTGACACGTATTTCAGTCGTGTGCCAATCGGATAGGAGATAGAGATTCGCCTGTCACTTGATCCTTCTAGAGATGTTGGATTTGACGTTCTCCTGGGCATGGACTGGTTATCTACGTGCTAGACGTCCGTGATTACTGTGAGAAAACAACCAGGTGTTGTTTTCCCCGGCGAGTCAGTTCTTGTTGTGCAGGTGGATAGTAGTGCCGCCTCTCACAGCTCGAATTCAGCCTTTTTCGCTAGTCGGCTTTTGAGGAGAGGATGTCATGGATTCTTAGCGTTCATTCGTGATACCAGAGCCACAGTTGGGTTGTTGGACTGGGTTCCTTCGTGCGAGAGTTATCCGACGTTGTTCCAGATGAGCTGGCGAAGCTTAAGGAGCTTAAGGATCAGCTGCAGAGTTGTTTGTTGGGGGGCTTGTGCGTCTGAGTGTTTCGCATTAGGGAGCTCCTATTTCTGTTCGTCAAGGAGAAAAAAGACAGATTGAGGTTGTGTATTGATGGATCGTCAATTGAACCGGCTTACGGTGCGGATAGGTATCCTTTACCTCGCATTGACGATTTCTTCGATCAGCACCAGAGTGTGAGACATTTTCTAAGTTTGTTCGGGATTTGGTCACCATTGTTGCAGGTTCGGAGTGATGACATTTCGAAGACTGCCTTGTGCGTGCTACGGGTTTTGTGTGTGTTGGTGTGTCATTGGACTCACCAATGCCCTAGCAGCATTTGTAGATATGATGAACCAGATTTCTTCAGGCCGTTCCTCGACCAGTTATTATTGTGTTAGTGATGATATTCTGGTCTATTTAATGTGTCTTGAGGGATATGAGTAGCACTTGAGGATTTGTTTTGCAGATACTGGGAGAGCCCCAGCGGTTTGCTAGATTCTCGGAGAGTTTCTTCAGGCTTGTTTGTGTTGACTCCTAGGTCTTTTAGTTACGGAAGACGGTTTTCGTATGGTTCCGAGGAAGATCGAGGCCGTACAGCTTAGGCCCAGACCTGTGTGCAGGACGGAGGTCCACAGTCTTTTGGGCTTAGCAGGTTTTTACCGCCGTTTCGTGCAGGATTGCCAGTGTAGTACTGCACCGTTGACTGGAATGACCGGAAAGGAGGTTTCTTTTCTTTGGACTGAGGCATGTGTGCGGAGTTTCGGCAGTTGAAGACTCGGTTAACAACTGCATCAGTTCTTTCTTTGCTTCCTGGTTCGGGCGACTTTGTTGTTTAACTGTGATGTTTCGCGAGTGGGGCTCGATTTTGCGCTGATACGGCATTATAGAGTTATCGCTTTTGCTTCCCTACACTCGGAGGAAGTACTAGCAGGATATCCCACTCATGATCTGGAGATGGCCGCGGTGGTCTTGCGTTGGAGATTTGGAGACACTACCTGTTCGAGAGTCGTGTCAGATTTTCACGGACCGCCAGAGCTTAATGTACATCTTCCTGCAGCGGGTGTTGATTGTTGAGACAGTCTTCTGCAGATTTACAGTTCTTGTGAGATCGTAGAGTACATCTTAAGTTCGCCTCCACTGAGGGGACAGCTTGCTCATGTCCGCGCCCGACCACTTTTCCTTAATCGCTTTCGCGAGGCACTTCCCGTCGATGCTCGTTCGTCAGAGATACTTGAGCATACTTGGCTGGGTAATGATCCGGAGTCCTTGATTTGTGACAAGGGTGTGCTAAGTTTAGGGATGCGTTTGTGTACCTGATACTATTAGGTAGAGACGCGAGATCCTAGAGTAGGCACATCTGTCAACTCTCTGTACTCATTCAAGTTCCACCAACATTTGACGTGACTTGTGAGATAGTTACAGGTGGGCAAGGGTGTAAAGAGAAGTTTCGGATTTCGTTTCAAGGTGTCTGTCTTGTGGTGTGCTTTGGTTGAGCATCTGAGACCGGCTGGAGAGTTGCAACCTTTAACCGTTCCGAAGTGGGAGTGGGAGCAGATCTCCACGAATTTCGTTATGGTGTCTACCCAGGTTTAGTCAGGGTATGACTCCATTCGGATGCTTGTTGTCCGGTTATGCTCAGATTGCTCAGTTGTTCTTTGTTAAGTTTGTGCGTTGCACGGAGTTCCTTCATAGGTCGTATCCAATGAAGGCACCCTGTTCGCTTGCCGTCTTGGGCAGGAGCTTCAGGAAGCCTTGGGTACTGGTTGAGCTTTGGCTCCATCTTTCTATCCGCGGGATGATGGTTTTGTGAGAGCGGTCTATACCGACTCTGGAGGATATGCTTGTGTGTGCGTTTTAGTTGTTGTCGGCAGTTGGGGACCGTCTCTCGCCATTGTTAGGGTTCTCCTTCGATAGCTGTTATCAAGAGACAATCCAATTGGCAACCTTTAGGTTTAGGGGTTAGGTCGTGTCGATCACCAGTCTGTTTTTCTGACTCTGCGTAGTAGGATTTTTGGACCCCAACTAGTCTAGAGACTTCGGAGATGATCCAGTTGTTTTAGGTCAGGATAAGAATTGTCCATGGCGGACAGAGGTCTTATACCGACCATGGTGGTCGTAGACTTGAGTTCGCAGTGGGAGATCATGTATTCCTACGGATTTCCGATGAATGGCGTGTTGAGTTTTTGGAAGCTTACCCCAGAATTGTAGGTCCTTCTGAGATCCTTAAAGCGAGTTAGTTCCGTTGCTTTTAATTTGGCACTTCCGCCCAGATTATTGAGTATTCACCCCGTATTTCCTTGTGTCGATACTTTGCAATTACCTTCATGACCTTTCTCACATGATTCTGCAGCAGACCATTTAGCTTGAACGCGATCTTCGTTCACCGGCAGCCAATTGTGTTAATGGCTCGGCAGTGGAGAAACTTCGGTCAAGGGTCTTGCCATCTGTGAAGGGCTTTTCTTGGACGTAGCCGTATAGTGGGGTAATCACTTGTAAGGCTGTGAGCGAAATATGAGAGTTTGTAATCTTCTCTTTGAAGGTACGCTTAGTGAAAATTTTAAATTCGGGGACGAATTGTTATAAGGGGGGAGATTGTAACGTCTTAGATTTCGGTTAGTGTTCGTTTAGACGTTAATGCGGGTTTACTGTAAAAAATTTACTATTTCGGGTTCCTAACATTTTATAACATTTAATTAATAATTTATTATTATTTGTTATAAGTATGCACGCACGATGTGCACGTAAATGTGAGGATTTGTTAGTAACCATGACACTTAACCTTAATTCTAAACCCTTTGCTTTAAATCCACCATTTTTCTTTAATCCTTGATCTTTTGTGAGTGAGAGAGAGAGATATTTGTTTGGATGAGTGATGAGGTGTGGTGCATTAAATGAGAAGGCATGGTTAGCATTAATTGGAATGATACACTCACCTCTCACCTCACCCTACACTCACCTCCCTCTCTCATTTCCTCACACCCTCTTTCTTTTTCTCTATCTCATTTGTTCTTTCTTCTCCTTTCTCATCAACTGAACACTTAGCTTCTCTTCACCTTTTCCTACACAAGTCCATCACAAATTCATAAAAACTTCACAAAAATCACATCTTTATCTTGGTTTTGCCTCATGGATGCCTAGGAATATGCAAAGCTAGGATCTTTGTGTTTTTTTGTGTAGGTAATGATCCCTTTCTGCTCTTTAAGTTAATTTTGTGTAGCTTAGCTTGTTAGTTTCTGTTTTTATCGCATGTCGTATCGTTTCGGGTAAATATCGTATATTTAGTGTTGTTTTGGGGTCTCGGATGATCTGCTGTTAAATCAGGTATTTGTTGCAAAAATTGGCATGACGGTAACCTAGTGTAGAGACCTAGAACCTACCCTCAAAATACGAGTCAATTCCTCCAAGGTCAGGCCGCGGTTTTATTGGTTCTGGCCGCAAATTGCGGCCAGACTAGGGACTTAGGTGTTGGGTTTTTGGTTAGGGGTCTCTGGGGTTATTTGTAGTCTCATGGTACTTGCAATTTTTACAAATTGTTAGCACAGAAAAATCTGGGACCACTTTGCATATTTCTAGTGTTTCGTTTCGCGCGATACCTTATCCGATACGATGCGTGTTCTGCGTTGCTGTTGTTCTGAGTTGGTTTCGTAGTGTCGCTATACGCGTTAGCTACAACACGAACCCTTTAGAGTATGTATGTGTGTCGTGTTGGTCCGTGTAGATTGTATGTGCTGTGGGTCTATTATTAATATATACTTGTTTTATTGTTTTAATGTTGCAGGTTCGCAGGTGGGGACTTCGGACACTGCTACAAAAGGAAAACAGGTGGTAGAATTCACCTAGCCAGGAGCGTTGGTGAGTAGATTTAACATCTACAGGGGAATCGCCCGCATGACGTTATGCGTCTGGGATAGAGATATTACTTTTGTCGCATATTCTATGTCATATTTAGAATTGCGCATTTACCCTACTACTTAGTTATTGTTGTGCTTGGACTAGTATCCTTAGGACACTGCACATATTATTGACGACTCATGTTGCACGAGCACTGATTGTATACTACACACACCGTCAATAATTGCCATGTCACGCACAACCCACTTATAGATATGATATTGATTGGTTAGGGACATTGTGACATTGATTCATATTTCTTATCGCATATGACATATAGCATACCTGTATATCTACATGCTTACACATATGCTTTCATATACTTATATGCTAGATACCTGTACACCTATAGAGTATTGTACCATTAGTGATAGGTACATATGCACTTTATGACATAGCTACAGGTATACCTTGCTCACATACTTCACTTATACCCAGGGGGTGTATTACATCATTAACTTATAGGTAGATACATATACCTTGCTATACCTTATTGTTTACACATATATCAGTTATAGCTACATGTTTACCTTTACTTGATGTTAATTAGACTTGGATAAATTAGGAACCGCATGATATTTTATATTAACTTATTGCAGTTAATTAGCGTCTTTTCCTTTATATGCTTTCATTACAATTTTATGTTGCATATATTATATTCATAGATTTTCGCATTGAGATATGGATTTTTCATGATGTTTTCTGGATTTGAGGACTGTGGGAGTTCATGAAACTATGCATTATTGAAAAACCCGGTTTTCCTTGATATGATATTTCAGCATCCACCATGAGATTTATCGGTTCTGATATATATACATACCTCTACGAAGAGGCGTTGAGGCCGTATGAGGGTACATGGTGGGGCCCGGAGGTACCCGGGACAATACGATTGATGGACCTTGCTGATTGAGCCTGTCAGGGGAACCATACCATCAGATGACATTACCAATGACTCAGCGGTTATCATGGGGATACCGACGGGAGTCATGTACGTATAGATACGTGGAAAGACGAGGGTCGGAGCTAGGCACTCGTGCTTTTCGGTATAGAGTATGATACGTACCTATCAGGGTGCCAGTCTTGGTGACAACACCTTATAGATCAGCATTTCTGTGTCGATGCTTAGCATATTGGTTTCATGATATTTCTTTTTACTTCTTAGTATATATAACAGTGGATTAGGACGCTCTTATATATGCCCTTACACCAATATTAGTGGAATGAGACGCTAATATATGCGTATTGACTTTAATTTTATATACATCATATTTATTCATGCAAATATACCTAGGTTATAAGAGATTCACTTGATATTGGATTTAGAACATATGACATTTACTTGATATTGTACATAAAGGATATACGAGATTCACTTGATTTTGTACATTCAGGATATAGGAGATTTATTCGATATTGTACATTAAGGATTTGTGAGACTTATATGATATGAGAGCCAATTTGGGGGATGATTTGAGGAAATTGGGATTTGGATTGTCTTGATGGATTGTGATCCTACCACGATGTCAGGATTCCGTGGAAATGACATATTTCATTCCATACTCCACATTTATTGTTTATGCACTGTTTCATGTATTAGTAGTACCTGTTAGAGTACCTTTCATGACGGTTGCATTTACATACCTTTATTATATGCATTGCTTCATGTGTAGTGGTACCTGCTAGTGTACTTTTCATGATTATTGTATTCATATGACCTTTTATTGCTATTAATTGCACATGTTAGATTCACGCTGTACGTGCATACTTGCGATTACCTGCATATGTTATTTACTATTCACGAGTTGGCAACTCACCCCCGTTGTGCCACAGTTGTTTTGCAGGGTGTTCCCCAGAGTAGTCGAGGCAGGCTATTCATCTATCTGATCATCTTTTGCTGCAGATACCACTTCAGCTCATAGTGTGCAGTTTTGCTTAGGTGGGTTTTGTGGTTATCCATATTGTTGTATTGTATATTCGTTGTATCCTTGTACTCTCCATCTACTATATTTTCTTGTTGACTTAGAGACTTGGCGATGACGATATTGTATATTATTTTGTGACCTGATTGTCTTTTATACAGTTTCCTTTTATCGTCTTTTATTTCTTCGCTACGGCGTCGTATATTTGTTGTGATGGTTGTTTTCTGCCTTTGGGTGTATATTTGCTCCCGTTTGGGGATGCTTTATTTGTATTTATGTTGTACCCATTTTTGGGGCTAGTTTTTACAAAGGAGGTGCTGCCAAAATTTTAAAGAAAGAAAGTTGGACTTTTAAAGAATTTGGGTTGTGATTTCAAAGACTTTTAAAAATGTTTCTTATCTTATCTTGTCTTTCATTGGTTTAGATTTCTGGGTTTTGGCTTTCATTTACTACGTTACGTCTGTAGACGTTGCGTAGTATTATGGCCGTCATGTGACAATTTCGGGTCGTGACAAATCGTCAGATAGCAGTTCTCTGGTGACAGTGGTACAGGTTAGTCTGTCGACCCGAGATCGTCATAGAGTCTTGTGTGATCCCCACTGTGCTTTGATTTCCAGCTTTCCACGTTCAAGAGATCGTGCAAAATGGTGGTTTTTTGGTACAGTCCCGAGTCACATGGAGGCAATGAGCGAAAGGAGGGGATTTCGTCTCTCCCGGTATTGGCGGTTGATGTTACTCTATGCTTGATTGGCCATAACAGAAAATCCCTGGCCAGGGTTTTTGATATCTACTGGTAAGTGTTATCAGTAGTTTCTCGAACCGTTATGAGCCTCACATCGGCATGACTTATCAGGCTATTGGGGTCTGACGTTATACCACCCCAGACTGTGATATACGACATATCAGACGAAGAGACCGAAATGTACGGTAGTGTTACCGATTGTATTCGCAGGAGTATGAGAAGGCTTGCTTGTTGATCTTCTGATCGCTCAATACCCGGGTGGCCGTTACGTTTAGCAGACCGCTTGCGGCTTGTGGGTGACTGATATGATCACCACCTACAGCCGGCGTATTGACGAGTCTTTAGAGTCATACACAGAGGTTTCCTGGCTCAAGCGAAACGAAGTAGGAGCACATATGTGATATGTGCGGGGCCGAGATTAATGCGCGTATGTGATACCGCATTCTATTCTCGCGATATGTGATATCGGTCGGTTATATGTGATATAGACGGGTTATCGGATCAAGTGTTGATTCGATAAATTGATACGTTTGATATTAGTCGGTTGTATGTGATATAGACGGATTATTAAATCAAGTGTTGATTTAATAATTTAACATATAATTATATATTTGATATATTATCTTATATTAACTAATATTTGCTCACTTAAGATTTCTTTTTCTCACCAGTGTACACTTAGTATATATGTGATATATATTAATGTACATATTTTGTGTCATGCTTGATGCCGCATGTTACATGGGTGTACGAGACTCACACCATGCTTATAATAATGTAAGGTTTTGTTTATTTAAAGTAAATCAAATTAGTTGGAAATTGTCACATGGTTGAAGCTTGTAGAAGCTTGTGGAATCATTGACCAAGTCCACTCATTTTGTTTTACTTGAACATATTTATTAACCCAACCATTATTGTTTACCCATGGTTTAGTCTCTACATGAGTTAGTATATGATACTAACTCACCCATGGTTGCTATTCTCACTCATTATTCCATTCACACTTCATCTTCTTCCTCATCTCCAAAAGCTTTCTAGCTTCATGAGAGGTGAAGAAAAATAGTGAGAAAATTATTTATAAAGTGAGAAAAATTCCTACTTCATCAACCTCTTCTCTACTAGCCATTTACTTTGGGTTGTTTCTTCACTAGTTCATCACTTAGTGAAGAGGTAGCTTGAGTTAGTGTCTCCTTGACGTAGATTATCTTCGACCTCGAAGACTTCAAGAAGGCTTGTTCCGTTCATCTTGTGGAGCTTTTCTAGAGTCCGGGAGTTCACTACTTGGAGCGAAGGGACTACTACACGGAGCTATTGAAGTGAAAGACCGGTCTACAAAGGTTGTATTCCTTGTTCACTTAGATGTAAATATGTTTACATGCTTTTTCATCTAATTCTTTAGTTTAGATTCTAGCGTTAGGGTTATTTAGCGTGCAAATTTTTATAAAACGGCATGGTCGATGCCTCCCGAAACCTAACGGCGACCCTAGGGAACCCAGCACAATCAAGTCTGTCTACACCCTACTAAGCTTAAATGTGACAATCTTCGTACAGTCCAGTCTCTTCGTCTAAGAGTATCGCATACCGGGTCTATGGGGTGGATAACGTCAGATCCCTAATAACCCGGTAAGATGTGCCGGAGTCAAGTTCATCACCAACCGAGAAACTATTGAACTTCTATCAGTAAATCTCATCCACCGTAACCACGGATTTATGGAGAAGGCCAACCGAGCACAGCGCGATATCGACTCCTAATACCATGAGAGACGAATCCCTGACAAGCGCTCACTGTCTCCATATGGCTCGGGACTGTACCCAACTAAAACATGTTTACATGACTCTTTTAAGCAATAGTAGGGTAGTACTCTAAGTACAGTGAGAACTCACACGAGACAAATGACGATCTCAGGTCAAAAGTCTAATCTGTACTCATGCCACTAGAGAACTACTATCTGACGATAGGTATAATACCATCTAGAAGTTCTCGGCAAGTCTGTCTAGTGTACTCGCTTCCAGTGAGCACCTATATACTATCTTAGGTGACACAACGCGAATGACTTGTGAGACCGTCTACCGCCTCTCGTATGGGTCTTAAAACGTATACACTAGTCTACTCCGAAATATCGATGCCCGGTCTCGATACTCCCTCTGTTAGAATTCTTAGAGTCCTTGCTGCTGCTGCTGCGGCCTATACGGAATGAAAAACAAAAAAATGTAGAGGCGCTAGAAACTCTAAACCCTAGAATCTTTACCGAACACATGAACTAGAAAATAACAAGGAGGTTTTAGATACTATGGAAAGAAGGTTATACCAAAGTGATCGAGTCTTTAGGTTTTCACCTCTCTTCCTTAGCTCCTCGGAGTCTCCGTGATCGAACTTGATCGCCAATCTTCCCTTTGTCGAAGATGATCCACCCGAGGGATTTTGTTCAAGACTCTAGCTCCACACTAAAAATCAAGTAGAGCAACTAAAGATCCTAGCTTGCTACACTAGGATGTCTATAGATGTAGTGAGTTCTTCTAGTATTTTTCTACCTTTCTTCCATCCTTGATTCTCAACACATGAGAGTGTAGGGAGGAATAAGAAGGAGGAGCGCAAGAAAGGGAGAAAGAAAAAGAATGGTGTAATGAAAAAATATCACACCCAAATAAAAGGATTTTTGCAATATTAAAAATCAACTATACTTGAATAGTGTAGACAAATGAATTAACAATTCATTTGTCTACCCTATTCACCCATGCCTCCCACCGTTCTCAAGCCATCTCACCCCTCCACCTCATTTTCAATTTCCATAAATGGAAATAAAAAAGAAAAGAGGTGTTCTCCTTATAGAATATGTAAGTCGATGTCACACCCCACATGGTTTGTTGGGAGGCAGAATTTACAAAAACGATTTTAAGACAAGTAAGATCGACTATACTTCCAAGATCGTTCAGAAACCCTAACTAGCTAAACACATAGAGCTTCTAAACTACTATGATAGTGTTTAATACCTCCTAGATACAAGTCCTTCGGATCTTCTTCTCCTTTTCTTGAGCTCCTAGAAGGTGCGGATCAAGCTCAGTCGTCTACCTTCTCGTGTCAAAGACGATCCACCCAAGAATCCATGGTTCAAGCTCCAACTTCAAGAATGAGGTAACTAAAGTACGTAGTTTGCTAATATAGATAGCTTAGGAAATGTAGAGAGTTAATTTGACTAATTTATCTCAAAGAACACTAGGATTCACAACACATGTGAGGGTTAGGGTTTGAGGAAGAAGGAGGAGAGCAATGTAGAGAGAAATGAGAAGAATAGAATGATCAAGTGAATGAGCAAGTGAAGAATGGCTAAATCTTTTTCCAAATCAAGCATGCCTTATTTTACATAGAAAAATGTAGCCATGCTTGAATAGTAAGTGCAAATGAACAAACTAAAGAATTAGCCATGCTTCAAACCATGCCATAAATATCTCCATTTTCCACCTCATTATCTATTTTCCAAAAATAGATATGTGCAAAAATGAGGTGTCTCCTTCTAGAAGCACTTCTTGTAAAATTACAAGAATATCCTCACCGTATATACATACCCGTATTCATACTGCAAAAAATACGAATACAAAGAGATAAAGATAATCCAATAATATAACACTAGAATGCGGCTTAATCATAAGCCCACTAGTATTATTCGTCTGAACAACATCCGTGCATCTAGTACACGTATGTGATCAGAACCCTGCACGTAAAACCATAAGTCATCTACATCGTTTTGCCTGAACCAGAGAAACCCTATATGTGGGACTCTAATGACTCGACAGTATGCTGGCAGTGGGTTTAACTACAAGTCCGTCAGTGGCACTAGCTGTACGTAACGGCTACCCAGGTACCTATTGAAAAGAAGGCCGACGAGCAAACTCATCCGAATCCTCTACTGAGCCTGTCCATGAAAATCTCCATACAGTCCGGTCTGTTCGTCTAAGAGTATCGCATATTAGGCCTTGGGGGTGGTAAACGTCAAACCCCAAATAGCGCAATAAGTTGTATCGGTGTAGAGCCAAATACATCCTGAGAAACTACTGGTGTACCTACCAGTAAATCTCATTTGCCCTGGCCAGGGACTTTGTGTATTGGCTGTAAGTCTACGGTAGCGCCCCGGCCGTCTGTCTGAGGCCAAAATACGGAAACGAAAACTTTTTCAAAACTTGAAACTGGCGCTATCGTATACTTTTTCCCGGATCGAACCATTAACCTACAACTAGCTATCTTGAGAAGGGATAGAAAGGCTATACCGATCGATCCGTATCCTTCGATCTTTGGCCACCATCCCAAGCTCCTCGCGGCATCTCCGGTCTCGATGTCCTCGTCGGAAAGGGCACCACATCATCAATTCCTTTTACGGGCTCCCCCTTCATCCGAAGCAACTCGGGCACGAAGTGTGCTAGCCGATGTGTCCAAGGTGATGTATAGAATGTTTGTGATCACTTTGTCTCTTGCATCCATGAGATGGATGGAGGTTGAAGGTGTTGCCATTGATGGAGATTATGAGCTAGAGAAGAAAGAGGAAGAAGAAGAAGTTTTTCTCTTTCTTTTCTTTTGTGATGGAATGATAAAATGAGAGTAAGTTAGAACAATAATATGAGAGCTAACAACCATATCATGGCTGCCCCTCTCTCTCCTCTTATCAATTCATCACACAAATCAAACACTAATGTGACATTTTACACAAAAAAGAGACCATGAGTCACTATATATGTCCATGTCACATTTAATGCATCTCATGATGAATTCTAGCTCATAATTTCCACCAACCAAACATTAATCCAAATGTTAGGTTCAACAAAAAAAAGATCTGGCAACATCTAAAGTAAACTCATGACGGATCACAAGGATACCCCTCACCTGTATATACATACCTGCATCCGCATTCCGACCGAATGCGAATGCGATGAGACTAAAGTAATCCACCAAATGTAATACTAGGATCCGGCTTAAACCAAAGTCCACTAGTATGATCCGCCCGATCATGATCCGTGCACTACTGCACGTATATGATCGGACCCTGCCATATATCATACGGCCTCTACAACGTTTCGTCCGAAACTTGACAAACTGTTTGTGGGGGACTCTAAAGACTCGTCAATACTTTGGCTATGGATTTAACCACTAGCATGTCAGAGGTACTAGCCGTATATAACGGGCTACCAGGTATTGACCAAAAGGGAGGTCGATGAGCGAACTCATCCTGACACCCTACTGAGCCTGTCAGTGACAATATCCGTACAGTCCAGTCCGTTCGTCTATGAGCATCGCATGGCGGGCCTAGGGGGTTGGTAAAAGTCAGATCCCCAAAAGCGGTACAAGTCGTGTCGGAGTGTAGCCCAGAACACCCTGAGATACTACTGGAATACCTACCAGTAAATCTCCTGCCTTGGCTAAGGACTTAGTGTAATGGCTCTCCTAGACACAACGCGATCTCACCCCCAATACCGGGAGAGACGAAACCCCTGCCGATCCGCGCACTGCCTCCATGTGGCTCGGGACTGTACCCAACTAAAACCTGTTTGCACGACTCCTTTGAGCCATGGTAGGGTAGTAATCAAAGCACAATGGGGACTCACACGAGACAAATGACGATCTCAGGTCGATGAACTAACCTGTACACATGTCACCAGGGAACTGATATCTGACGTCAGGTATAATACCAACTAGCATGTTCCCGGCGAGTCCTGTCCGGTGTATTCATAACCCAATGAGCACCTGTATACATCTTAGGTCAACCAACTGACACCAATGGTTTGTGAGACCGGCCACCGCCCCTCGTCGGGGTCTCGAATGTATACACTAGTATACTAATGGAGTATCGATGCCCAGTCTCGAAACTCCCATGACCAGGGACCTTTTAAGGATGTGCTTATAGACCCCAGCTCCCACGTATATGATCGCCATCATACTGCTGGTAGTCAAGCAAGAATCCTAAGGGCTCTATCAATGTGTAATAGCGACCTATAAGGTCACCTAAAGCAGTACACGATGATAAAGATAAACCAGATAGCATACTATCATCTTGAGTAAGACTGTCCTACCGGTATAGGTCCTCCCTCAATCATTGCAATCACGTGCCTATGATCCAATAATTGACTCTGAGAGCATTATATCCAACAATCTCCCACTTGCACTCAAGGCTAATTATTGCGATGTCGCATACTCACAGCCCGTGTGATACCGAACACCCAATTCCTCTACTAATCAGTCTCACAAAGCCCGTTTGCGAAACTACTGCGTTTGAGGAATAGCCTCAGTGAGTGGATCCGCTCTGATGTTTCTTTCTATGTCTCTCTTTATCTCAAGTTCGCGGAGAAAGCCATCTCCCGAAATGAGCAATACCTGTCTTAGAATATGTCTGGATATCTGATGGGACCTAGTTCATAAATGAACTCCAAATCCAAACTTCGTAGGCTGTATCGTCAACTGAACTTAATCAGTATCCTGCGCCATGCCTCCCTCAGTATCCGCTTGGACCATCTGTCCAAACTACTATCCCTCGTTAGAGGGAAAACTATAACTCTGACAGTCACTCTGTCATCCAGGTCACCTTGGAAGCCTGGAATGATAACCGTCTCTTGAAAGAGGCTGCCGTTATCATATCCCTAGAACATCCACTTATGTTATAAAACTGATTCCGAATGTCTCTCCAGGATAGGATTAATATCAACTTACTGCATCTCGTGCAAAAACAATATCTGGTGTGGTACTTGATATCTCATGATTGACTTAATTGCCTAAGCAAGTGATCTGCCAATCATGCACATCCCTCTCCCCTTTAGTCTGTAAGACACCTTTAGAGAGGGTGACTCCATCACCTGCAGGTACACTACCGTGCCAGGAGTCGTCCATTCTAAAACACCTTTAGAATGCTGTCTAAGTACCCAGATTGGGAAAACTACCCAAATCTAGATCTAGTAACCAGAATATCTGATATAATATCCATGTCCTATGTGGAGAAACCACTATGTGACAACCAAAATATAACCGATCGTAGTATATGAATTTAACTTCCTACTCTGTGTATGTCATCCAAATACTAGGACATCACACCCTACTACCTTCTTAACAGATCCATCCCCTATTCTGATGAAGTTAAACCTATAACTGTCACATAAGAAATAGATGATCTATTTTCGCTATATCTGCTTTAGTCCATAAATAGACACAAGCTATTCGGAGGGGAACATGTGGTATACGTCAGACCCCAGTAACCGATAAGTCATGTCGATGTGAGGCTCATAACAGGTCAAGAACCTACTGATAACACTTACCCGTAGTACTCAATATCCGCCCTGGCCAGGGACTTCCAGTTATAGCCAATCGAACACAGCACAACATCAACTCCTTATACCGGGAGAGACAAAACCCCTCCTATCGCTCATTGCCTCCATGTGATTCGGGACTGTACCCAAAAGCCACCGTTTTGCACGCCCTCTTGGACGTGGTATGATGGAAATCAAAACACAGTGGGAATCACACAAGACTCTATGACGATCTTGGGTCTACAGACTAACCTGTACCAGTGTCACCAGAGAACTGTCATCTGACGTGAGGTATAATACCATCTGGGAGTTCTCGGCGAGTCCGTCCAGTGTACCCAGTCCCCACTGAGCACCCGTACACCATCTTTGATGTCAAACACCAATGGATATGGGATCATCCATCGCCCATCATATGGGTCAAGATGCGTATACGCTAGTCTACTCTGGTGTATCGATGCCCTGTCTCGACACACCCTTGACTAGGAACAGTTATAGGATGTACTCGTTGACTACCCTGGCCCTACTAGTATGATCTCATCATAGTCCCAGTAGTCGAGTACATATCCTAAGGGCTTTATCAACATGTGAGAGCAAGACAGTAAACTAATATAAGTCAACATGTTAAGATAAAGTGAAACCAAATAGCATACTATCATGACGAGCAAGAAAGTCCTCTCTATATATATCCAAGCATCCACTATAATATACATCATATGTATAACAATGGCCTCTAGGGCATATATATAACTAACATGGTATACGCTAGTCTACTATGGAATATCGATGCACCCACGACTAGGAACAGTTCAAGGATATGATTATAAACTATATGTGTCCCACTAGTATGATCTGCATCATAGTCCCAGTAGTCAAGCAATTATCCTAAGGGCTTTATTAACATGTACCAAATGAGTAAGATGCATGATCAAATGAACATGTCAAGATAAAGCAAACCAGATAACATACTATCATGTCGAGCAAGAAAGTCATCAATATACATATATACATGTCCAAGCATCCACTATACATATAATGGCCTCTAGGGCATACATATATCCAACAATATCCCACTTGCACTAAGGCCAATTATTGGCGTATCTCATACCCAACATTTCAAAAAAACGCTCATGTTGCGGCTGTGGAAGGGCCTTGGTGAGTGGATCTGCGGTGTTATCTTTTGTATCTACTCTCCAAATCTCGATCTCGTGGGGATATACTATCTCCCGGATCAAATGATATCGCCTCAGGATGTGTCTGGACTTCTGATGGGACCTGGGTTGTTTGGCCAACGCCATAACCCTATTATTATCACAATACAATGGTATTGGATCAACAATGGTTGGAACTACTCCTAGTTCCACGACGAACTTCCTCATCCAGACGGCTTCCTTGGTAGCATCATTTGCAGCAATATACTCAGCTTCCATCATGTAGTCTACAACGGTATCGTGTTTGGAACTCTTCCAACTAACCGCCCCTCCATTGAGGGTAAATACAAACCCCGAGATAGATTTGCTGTCATCCTTATCACTTTGGAAGCTGGAATCGGTAAAGGCCTCCATTTGGAGATCCCCATTACCATACACCAAGAACAATTCTTTAGTCCTTCGCAAGTACTTAAGAATGTTCTTCACTGCTATCCAATGTTTCTCCCCTAGGTTGGATTGATACCTTCTTACCACAGCTAGTGCATAAGCTACATCAGGGCGAGTACATAACATCACATACATTATAGATCCTACGGCTGAAGCGTAGGGTATAATGCTCATACGAGCTCTCTATTCATCAGTCTTCGGACAGAAGTCTTTGGAGAGAGTGATTCCATGGAAAGAGGGCAAGGCACCACGCTTGGAATCTTCCATACTAAATCTTTTTAGGATGGTGTCAATGTACTTTGATTGGGACAATCCTAATAATCTCTTGGATCTATCTCTATAGATCCTAATGCCCAAAATGCAAGAGGCATCACCCAGGTCCTTCATGGAGAACCTTTGTGATAAGAATAGTTTGATCGATTGCAGTATAGGAATATCATTTCCTATTAAGAGAATGTCATCCACGTACAATATGAGGAATGTGACAGTACTCCCTATAATCTTCTTATAAATGCATGGTTCATCTATATTTTTGATAAAATCAAACTCTTTAATTGTATCATCAAAACAGATGTTCCAGCTTCGTGATGTCTGCTTTAATCCATAAATGGATTTAAGCAACCTACATGCTTTTCCGCTGCTCCCACTGTTAATGAAGCCCTCTAGCTGACCCATAAAAACGCATTTTTCTAAATCACCATTTAGAAATGCAGTTTTTACGTTCATCTGCCAGATTTCATAGTCGTAGTGAGCAGAAATAGAAAGTAGGATCCGAATGGATTTAAGCATTGCTACTGGAGAGAAAGTTTCATCATAGTCCAATACCGGTCTTTGACGAAAACCTTTCGCTACAAGCCTTGCTTTATAGGTCTTTACCTGTCCATCTACACCAATCTTTCTCTTAAAGATCCATTTGCACCCTACGGGTTTTATCCCAGGAGGTGCAACGTCCAAAGTCCATACTTTGTTGGTGTACATGGACTCCATTTCGGATCTCATGGCATCCAGCCACTTCACCGAGTCACCACTCGTGATAGCTTGCTGAAAACTAGTAGGGTCATCATCATCCATGATGCAATCTTCTCTATCACCATCAATGAGAAATCCTTAGTATCTCTCTGGTGGGCGAGAAGTTCTACTAGATCTCCGGAGCGGCTGAGGTTTTTGAAGTTCTACTGCAACATTAATTTCAACCAATTCGTCATGAGTAATTGTGCCTCTAGAACCTCTCTAGTTCTACCGCATTGCCATCGGTACTATTTGTAAAAATTTCATTTTCTAATGTGGCATGTTGAGAAAAAAACACATATTGTTTCTCCTTGTGGTAGAATAAATATCTATATGAATGTTTTGGATATCCCACAAATTTACACATGACCGATCGTGTCTCGAGTTTGTCTGGATTCTGCTTTTTGACAAAAGCCGGACAACCCCATATCCTAACTCTTTTAAGAGATGGTCTCTTTCCACACCATATCTCATATGGAGTGGTATACACGGTCTTGGTTGGAACTCTGTTTAACAGATACATTGCTGTCTCCAATGCATGTCCCCAAAAGGAAAGCGGTAACTCAGCATCACTCATCATGGACCATACCATATCTAATAGGGTACGATTCCTCCATTCTGACACATCGTTGTGCTGTGGTGTGGAAGGGGGAGTGAGCTGAGAGAGAATCCCATTCTCTTTTAATAAGTCTGAAAACTCTGTACTCAAATACTCTCCACCTCGATCCGATCGAAGTTTCTTGATGCTCAAGCCTGTTTGTTTTTCTACTTCAAGCTTGTACTCTATGAATTTCTCGAAAGCTTCGGATTTAAGCTTTAACAAAAACACGTGTCCGAATTTTGAGAAATCATCAGTAAAAGCAATGAAGTATGAAAAACCGCCTCTAGCATGTGTAGACATTGGTCCATATAAATCACTATGTATGAGGCTTAAGAGTTCCACAGCTCTTTCTCCGTGTCCAGTAAACGGAGTTTTGGTCATTTTACCTTTGATACAGGACTGAAAAGTCGCATAAGATTTATATTCAAAAGGATTTAAATATCCATCTTTATGTAGCTTGTTTAGTCTTGTTTCATTAATATGACCAAATCTACAATGCCAAAGAAAAGCTTCATTTATATCTGAAAATTTTCTTTTATTTGTATGTTGTATATTGAAAACTGTGTGTTGGTTTAGGACGTATATACTGTTATTTAGTGTACCATACCCAATCAATTGTTGATTCAAGTTAATGTTCATAACATTATTTTGCAACACAAAATGACATCCTTCATTGTCCAACAAAGAAACGGATATTATATTACATAGCATACTAGGTACAAAATAACAAGGGTTCAAAACTAAAATACATCCCGAAGGCAACCCCAGATGATACTCTCCTACGGATACGGCATGTACATTGGAACCATTTCCAACCCGAAGAGTATGGTCACCATTCTTCAAAACTCTACTGTTTCTCAATCCCTGCATACAATTGCAGATGTGTGAACCAGAACCGGTATATAATACCCAAGATGCAGAGTTTATAGAAAAACAATTTTCAGTTACAAACACACCTGAAGCGGAAGCATCAGTATGATTCTTCATCTTGAGATCAGCAAGTTACAGAGTACAGTTGCGTTTCCAATGTCCCGACTTGTGGCAGTAAAAACATTCTCCTTTTTCACTTCCCACGGCCCCGGATTTATCTTTCCCCTTCGCCTTTTGAACTCCACCTCTCGGTTTGGTGGGTTTCTTCTTCTTCTTTCCTTTGGCTTTGGCTTTAGGACGGAAGAGGAAGATGGCCCAGCAAGCAGAGCGGGATTTTTCGCTGTCTTAAGCGTGTTCTCTGCACTTCTTAACATATTTAGAAGCTCAGGCAGTGATTTCTCCAAATCGTTCATATTGAAATTCATAATGAACGGAGTAAAGGTAGGGGGAGAGACTGTAGAACAATATCAGTATATTTCTCATTGTCCATGGTCTATCCTAGGTCCTTAAGTTCTTCTATAAGACCAATCATCTTCAAAACATGTTCACCTACTGATTTGCCAGGGGCCATCCGCATCTGAAACAACTTTCGAGATGTTTCGAATCGTAAATTCCGAGATTGCTCTCCATATTATCCTGTGTATGAAGAAAGATGGATTGAACATCCATCTTCTTGTGCTGCTTCTGATGTATACTGTCCATAGAAGCAAGCGCGAGGCACTTGGCCGTGTCACAATCAATATCCCATTTTTTCGGATCTCTTTATTCGAAACAGATGATTCAGGACCTGGGACGGGTGGGGCTTTCGCAGTGAGGACATATGATAATTTATCATATGTGAGTTCAATGTTCAGGTTCCTCAACCATTCTTTATAATTCGGTCCTGTCAGTTTATTTTTCTCTAAAACAAGCTTAAGTCCCGTCATCTGGTATCTGCCATTAGGAGAGAGACAAGAATACACTCAGTGAAATGCTCTTGCAAAGATTTAGATTGGTTATTATCCTATCTAATCGATGTCTCCCACTGCTTTTATCAAATTTTCTTTCAAAACCTAAAAAGAAAACTAGCCGGGATTAATTACATTCTACAGTTTCGCTAATCGGTCAGCCATGCCAGTGTCGGTACTTTGAGGGAGGTTCCCCGTGCTTTCGCACAGACTTAATTAAAATAAATCTCGTTTTCCTAGAGGTCAAACCCCGTTGACACCTTTTTAGACACATACTGGATTATATAATTGTAAAGCGCAAAACTCTCCTGGGTGGACGTCACACACGTCACATCACGAGAAAACTGCAAATTTCTGTTTTTTTTAAAATGATAATAGGTTTATAAAATTCTTGCGGTTTTCCCAAAATCCAAAAATTTTATAAATACTGAAATCCTCGAGAAGAACCACAATATATAAAAATGCCAGTGATGTGGAAATCTATGATATGGTATTATATACCATGCGAAGTACGGCCAGAAACTATGCATGAATCATGATGCAATGAGGTGTGTATATATAACTAGCAAAATCCTACGTATCCATCTTAACGAAATGAATATGCGAGTATAAGTCTACGGATAATATATGATGCAATTGTACCAATACCAATTCTAAGCAAGTGCTATAGTGTTCGTGGCATAGCAATTATCAATGGCGGCGCGTGTGTTCGCATAATTAGTGCACGTGTGGCATAAACCAATGGTAATGGTGCGAGTGTCCTATGATCATGTCACACACACACACATATGAGATGAGGCAATGCAATGAGATGCATAACTAGAAAAATACGCATATAATGCAAGTACTACAAATAATACTAAACCATTGGGCACCTCGCGCCATCCAGACGATCCCCCCATGGATGTGTACATCTACTCACCGGGATGCCTCGGCTAATTTTATCCAATCTCAGCTCTATCTTTCCGCGCCACATCCGATGCCTCTGCACCCGATCATAGAATCACACACAAGCAATTAAGAGGATGAATATATGATTAGTCGCGGACACAAACGACACAAGTCAAACCACGCGCACCATAAGACGCGCACACACTTGGTGCACGAAACGCGCCGTGACAACCACACAAACTACAACTAGGGTCACTACACGTGATCACAACCATGTCTAAAACCCAATCGCGCATTCACCACGCATTAAATATTTTAGTGAATAGGTTAGAGATCATCAATACCTCAAACTTAATTCACATCGATTTATTTCAAAAACCTAGTAAGCATCAATTTCCATTTTAGTTCAAAATTTGATATTTTAACAAAACTAGTGGCCACACTAATCACATAATATCTTAATTAAGCCATACAAACCCTAACTAAATTTTTATCTCACCAATTTATACTAATCCTAAAAACCTAGTTTGCAAGATAATATAATTTGGTCAATTTTAAAGTAACAATTTGCAATTTAACAACTATGTTGGGTTTTGAAATTCTTAAGATGTTAAGCTACACATTACAACCATAATCAAATAATCAAAACCCTAACTTGAATTCAAAACCCTCTCTTTTAATTTTCAAACTTGAAGTTAAAACCATAATAAAACCTAAATAAGTTTTTGTTAAAGAAATTAAACAACAAATTAACATAAGGTTGAGATTATACCTCACAAGTTTGAGATCAAACATGCAATTTCTTCGCCTCCCTAAATGGTTTCTTGCATCAAGAATTCAAGCTAGTTTGGGCTAAAGAGTATAGGGTAAAGGTTTTACTATAATTTAGTGTGAATTTGAGTGGATTTTTAAATGGAAATGATTTTGATGAAGAAATGAGATGGGGAATGGGCTGTAGCATGTTGAGAGGGGCTCGGCCAGTTTGTGAGGGGGAGAGAAAAAAATGAGGTGTGTAGTTAAGTGTAGAAACTTCCCCACTTGTATCATATATTAATTCCCTTCTTTAATTAATTAATTTCCTTTTATTTGATAAGTTGATGTGAGTTGAATGGAGAGAGGGGGGGGGGGGGGAGGCTATGCAAGAAGTGGCTCGGCCATGTGAGGAATGAGTGGGTGTGGGTTTTGTGTAGAATTCTCCAAGTCAAGACAAGGCCCATTATCATATATATTAACTAATATCTTAATTAACTTATTTTATTTTATTTTCTAATTACCCTAGAAAAATCTAGAACCATTGCGACAATTTGAGAAGGAAAGTGCATGATATAAACTAGGTTATAAGTGGTCATGGTTCACTAATGTAGGATTAACCCATTCTCATTTTGTAATTTACACTAATTTAATGTATAAATAAAAGCTTATAATAATATTTAATTTAATTAATTAAGGAAAATGTTTAATTAAACTAGCAATTTAAAAGTGACCAATTAAATACTAAATACTAGCAAGTACATAGTTAAAATAGGCGTATTCAAGTCTATGTTGAAAAATAATTATAGTTACGTTTTACGGAAAATACGAGTTATATTACCCATTATTGGAAAATTCACCTAAAGGATTTATTTACTTATTTATTTTTAAAACGTTACAATCTTCCCCCTTTAAAGAAATTCGGTCCCCGAATTTAAAATCTAACCACGCACATGGTAATAGCTCCCTCTCATCTCGTCCTCGGTTTCCTACGTGTCCTCTTCGCTGCTCGGACCACGCCAAAGAATAATTACGGACGATATGTCCTCAGACCTTGGTTTCTTCACCTGCCGATCTAGAATAACTATCGGCTGCTCGGTGAAAGAAAGATTGCGCTCCAGCTGGATTTTCTGATACTGTATCGCATGAGAGAGGTCAAGAAGTTACTTGCGGAGTATTGATACATGAAACATGCGGTGAATACCTAGAAACTAGGTGGAAGAGCCAAACGATAAACGACCGTGCCGATACGCTCGAGAATCTAGAAATAACCCACATATCTGGAACTAAACTTCCCTTCCTTTCCGAATCTCAACACGCCCTTCATCGGAGAAACCCTCAAGAAAACATGATTTAAAACGACGAGCTCAAGTCTGCGACGACATCTATCCGCAATAGATTTCTGCCTACTCTGGGCTGCTCTCAGCCTATCCCGAATCAACTGAATCCTTTCGGTCGTCTCCTGCACAATCTGTGGTCCCAAAACTCTGCTCTCACTAAACTATGTCTAACAAACAGGCGATCGACATCTCTTCCCATAAAACGCCTCAAAGGGTGACATCTGAATCGTCTCGTGGAAGCTGTTATTGTAGAAAAACCTTATCAAGGGTAAATGATGATCCCGACTGCCACAAAATGTAGAACGCAAACTCGGATCATGTGCTCAAGAATCCATATGGCCCACTCTGATTGACCGTCGGCCTGTGGGTGGAAAACTGCACTAAACTTAATTGGTGTCCAAAGCCTCCTGAAGTTTCTGCCATGGTCGGCTGGCGAACTGGGTGCCTCTGTCAGACACAATACAAGTTGGAACTCCATTTAGTCGCACAATCTCATCAGTATATGTCTGAGCATACTGAACGAATCCGAAAGTGGTCTTACTGATGGAAAGTGGGCTGCTTTCGTTAATCGACCTACGATCACCCAAATAGAGTCATACCTTCGACTAGTTCTAAGTAGACCCACAATAAATTCTATAGAAATCTGCTCCTATTTCTGCTTCGGTATAGGCAAAGGTTGTAATTCTCCCGCTGGCCTCTGAAGCATGGCCTTGACTTGCTAACAAGTCAGCATCCCGAAACAAAATCCGTGACATCTCTCTTCATCCCTTCACACTATTAGACTTCTTTTAAGTCATGATACATCTTGGTGGAAACCGGATGAACACTATATGCTGACTGAGGTGCCTCTTTTAAGATCTCGCGTCTCTGTCCCTCGGAATCTAGTACACACATTCGAGTCCCAAATCGTCGTACCCCTTGATCATCAATCACGAACTTTGAATCTCTGCTCCGTCGAACTTATTCCATGATCTTTGACAAACGAACATCATCGGACTGTGCATCACGAATACGATCAAATCACCGTGGATGTGCATAGACACAGACAAGTTGTCCCCCGGTCGACGTAAACTCGAACTGTACTCGGCTGTTACATAGAACCTGCTAATTTGTTGTCGACTGTCTCTGAACTGTGCTCAAACAAGAAAAGTTACCTCCGGCCTCCGACTCAAAACATCTGCCACAACATTCGCCTTGCCCGGACAATAAAGAATCTCGCAGTCCTAGTCTTCACTAGCTCCACCTATCGGCGCTGTCTTAAAATTAGATCTTGCTGCTGAAAGATATAAGCTTCTTGTGGTCCGTAAATATCTAGCACGACTCGTCTCCAAATCTTAAGTGTAACAAATCACTGCAGCCATCTCTAAATCATGCATAGAATAGTTCCTCTCGCGCTTCATCAACTGCCGAGAAGTATCACAATAACCAACAAAACCGGCTGATCCTGAAGGCAAAATAATACTAGTGTCGTAATCAAACGAATCTTCGACTACTGAAAGCTCTGCTCGCATACCTCAGTCCAAAGAAAAGAAACTCCCTACCGGGTCAAACCCAAAAATGCTACGAACCTCCGTCACTGATACCCGTCTGGGCCAATGCTGCACGTCCTCGATCTCATTCGGTTCCATACATATACTATCTCTTGTAACTACGGGTCCCAAAAGTCCACACTATCCAACCGGAAGACACACTTGGATACTTTAGCGAATAGCTAGTGCTCTCTCAAGGTCTGCAAAAAAATCTTCAATTACTGCCCAGGCTCCACTCGGCTCCAAAAGTACACTAAGACGTCTTTAATGCACATGATGATAAACTGATCAAGAACGGCCTGGATATTCGATTCATCCAGTCCATAAACGCTGCTGGGGCATTGGTCAGCTCGAACAACATCACCAAAACTGATAACGCCCGTAACTTGTGTGAAAAATAATCTTCGGAATATCATCCTCTTGAACCCACAACTGGTAGTAGCCTGACCGCAAGTTAATCTTCGAGAAATGTCTCGCACCCTGGAGCTAATCAAATAAATCGTCGATGCGAGGTAGGGGATATCTATTCCGCATAGTAACCCGATTAAACTGACAATAATCAATGCATCAACACAAACTGTCATCTTTCTTCCTGACGAACAAGACAGGAGCACCCCAAGGTTACGCACTCGGACGAACAAGCCCTTTATCCAACAATCCTTACAACTGGTCCTTCATTTCTCTAAGCTCCGCCGGGTCCATCCAATATGGCGGTATAGAAAAAGGCTCCGTGCCAGGAATGAAGTCAAAGCATAACTCAATATCGCGCTCTGGAGACAACCAATCAACTTTTCAGGAAGATATCTTGAAATTCCTTATAATCGGGACCTGGTCCAACGGAAGCTCTGCGGCTCCAACATCCCAAACATACGCTAAGAATTTCTTGACATCCTTTCCTCAAGAGCTGACTAGCACGAAAAGAAGAATTTAACTGGGAAGGGTAGCGCTACGATCTCCCTGAAAAACAAGAACTAGCGCACCCGGAAAACTAAATCCGACTGCCTTCTTATGGCAGTCCACAATGCATAACACGTGATTAGCCAACCCATGCGCAGAAGAACTTCGAAGTCCAACAATTCGAGAAGAATCAAATTGACAGGAGAATCCCTACCTCCGATATGGACAAAACAAATACGAACGAGAAACATATAGAGCAACAAAAGATTAGCCTATGGAAGAAATCACAACAAGCGGCTGATTTAGCAAGGACTACTATCGGCTAGATTTCGATGCAAGGTATGTGGATACCATTTCCCACAACACCAAAAGAAATACGCATCGGGAGAAAACACCGAAAGAATACATGTCACAACGGCGTCTATTTAATCGCCTTGAGCTGACATACCCGTATAAATCCGCTTCGATCCAAAAACGACTGAAGTCTCAAAAATGCGCTCCTTTAGCAGTAAGGCTGCATCCATCGCGGCTGCATAAGTGTCAAAATGCTGGGTGCCGATGGAAAGAAATAATTGCATGTCCAATCTCCACACTAAGCTCTTTATCCGTTTCTCTTCAGTGTCCACCAGGTAAGGAGCATATCGAGCCACTAAGTAAACCGAATGTTGTACCCGGACACTATCATCCCTGAAGTCTTACGCAAGGCTCGAAACTACAAGCTCGGTCATTTCGAATGCTCTCTGGAAGAAAACGAGCAAGAATTATGGCTATGAACTCATCCCAGATCATAGGAAGTAGGTCTGCAGCTCGGCCTCTCTCAATTAACTCGCACCACGTCTGAGCAAGACCTCTCTAGACGAAAACTCGCTAACTCAATCCATATCTTGTCAGAACATCTCTATGAACGACGAAGCCTAGTCATCCTGTCGAGGATTGTCTACAGATCCTCCGCTGCATCTGTGCTGGTAAAAACTGGAGGCTTTAGCCCCAAAACTCCTGTAAGGATACAGAATAATCTTGATAACAACAGAAACAGTTGCCTGAGAAACAAGTACAAACACAGTCCCTGAAATAGGAGGGACATCATCGGTTCTCGGAGCTCGACTAACCACCACTAACAATCCAATCCTCTGTCACACGTCCTGAATACTCGACTCTAGCCTAGCCATCCGTCCTGGAAAAAGGCGGACCACTTTATCCCCGAGGGGTTGGCGTACCGCCCAGATCGGTCCTCGTCTCCACGAGCCTGCTCAAATCTCATCCCCGGCGGCAGCTCTCTGGCCCTCGATATCTTCAGCGGAATAGTGGCTGGAACGATAAATAGGATTGATAAGAACATTGCGATCAAATCAAAGGATCTCCGGAATCAAGGAAGGTAGTACAAGCAAACATATATATCCTAAGTTCACTCAGGCGCAGTACCGTATCGTAAGTATGCCACGGAACATACACACGCTACGTCACTCTGCTTAAGTCACCTACTCCATCTACCATGGGTTATCCTACACTCAGAAAGGTAAAACCACGCTCTGATACCAACTTTGTCATGACCTGAAGGTACGGAACGTGACTGGCACTTAAATTACGAAATGTCTCAAGGTGTAACGTTATCTAAGTAAGCCAAAGCCCAGAAAATCTAAACCAATTAAAGAAATAGAGTGAAGGAAAACCTTAATTTAAAAGATGATTTTTGTAAAGTATGAGTCACCTTAAAACATTTAAATACATCAAATTTTCCGAAAATTTCGGCAGGGTCTACTTTGTAAATATTGGCCCCCAAACGGGTACAACATATGAAAATACATATAAATCATGAATAAAGGCATCTCCAAGCGGGAGCTAGCTCTTCACCCAAGGCGGAATCACAACCACATGCAATATGTATCAAAAGCACGAAAAATGAGCATCTGAAAGTAAGAAATAAGAAACACCACGTTGGCTCAAGTGAGCATCGACACCAAAAACCACAAATACAAGTCTCACAAGTCTCACCGTCTAGTCAAATATAAAAGGGTAGATGGAGTATACTAGATACAAATAAAATACACGGTGGGAGCAAAAGAAAATCCTCCAAGACCCACCTATGAGCAAGCCGTAAGTCGAATCAAATGAAGCGGAAAAGAAGTACGCCCGCCGCTACTGTGCTGACGGGTCAGACCTGTAAGATACTGTGGCACAACGCGGGTGAGTTTCCAACTCGTGAGTAGTAAATAACATCTAATAAGGATATCGTAAGCATGCACGCAAATGCGTCACAACCTACATGTACCGATATGATACGATGCACTAGTATGTGTGCAACATGAATGCATAATCAACATGAAACCTGAATATGTTTGGTACGAGAAAATTTGTATTCTCATCTTAGAAAAACTTTTATGAAATAACTGAAGTATCATCAATGAAATCAACTGAAATCTGTGTCAAGTATCGACACTAAATATGTATATCTCAATACCTCAATATCTCAATGTCTCGACATCTCAATGTCACAATATCTCAATGTCTCAATATCTCAACATCTCGGGCTCCGTCAGTCCGGATCGGCCCATATGTAATGCCTTGAAAATTCGTTTAGGTTATTTTCGCGTTAATTAGCGATAATGCGTGTTTTTCTTAAAACTTCGTTAATAGCTATTTCCACTTAGACTGGAATAAATCTACTTTTAATTGTGAAAGTATTTGATTTTATATATAATTGTGTTTTATTAATTATTATTTATTTTAGTGTTCACTTAATTAGAAAATTTTCTTAACTATATTTTCCTAAGCAAAATTAGTTAGCATGCACACAATTTCTACCCTAGGTTTATAATGTAACATGTTCTCTTTTTATTTTTTTTCCTTTTTGTTATCATTTTCTTTTAAATATCCTAAAACATTTTAGAAAATAAGAAAAAGAAAAGAAAAGAGAAGCATGGGGGCAATAAATGAGGCATGGGGCTTGACTTTGGGCGCTCTCTCTCTCTTCCCTTTCATTTCAGCAGAGCCTCAGCTCCGGCAGCCCTTCCCCTTTCCTCTTTTCCTTTTTATTCTTATTCTTCTTTCATCTAAGCTCATCCCCATTCAAAAATCCATCTTTTCTTCACTAAACCTCTTGCTAATCACCCCAAAACACTTCCTTGTTGGTTCTTGAGACAAAGTCAGCAAGCTTGAACCCACCTAGGACCAACTTGAGGTATATAGCTTACCCTATTTACCTATTTGCTAAAGTTATAGTTTATTTAGCTTACATTAGTGTTTATGTGGGTTTTTATGCTAATTATGTGGTTTAAGTGGAGATTAGGTTAAGTTAGGGTTTTTAGGGCTTGATTAGTTTAATTAAGTGTTGTTAGTGTCGTTTAATCCTAGTCTTTGCACCTGATCACACTAAAATACCATATTGTATTAAATTAGTGTTAATTAGTGTTTTAGTTAAGTATTATGCTAGTTTTGTGATCTGCTTTTAAACCGAGTGCTTCAGGAAAAAGTTGCAAATACCGGGACTTAGTTACTGGGCTAGGACCACACACACAAAGCATGAGACCCTACTTCCCTTCCCAAGCAGCAAATAAAAGAGTTCTAGCCTCAAATTGTGGCCAGATGGTTGAGTTGGGTGTCAGGTCTTCTTTTGTAGGTGTCTGTTGTGTTTTGTGGGACTTTGGTACATGCAACTTTTCCTGTTTCTACTCTAATCAAAATCCGGAACTAAATACCTTATTTTCAATACTTTTAAACTTGCGTGACATGTACGGTATGGGTTTGGGTTTGGTGTTTGATGTGTATCACAGCGTGTTAGGGTGGTTTCAGACGATTTCACGCACGCTTCGGTGTTTCGAGTGCATACGCGTTAGTATGCAACACTAGTTTCTCGTATGGTTTTAATATCGCAATTTTGCAGGATATTGACTTTATGTGTGTTGCTTTGTGTAAATTCTAGGATCGGTCGCGGAGACATCGGACGCGGCGCGGAAAGGAAAGGCAGTGATTGGATATGACTAGCGGAGGCGTTCCGGTGAGTAGATGTACACATCTACGGGGGAAATCATTTGGATGGCGCATGACGCCCGATCGTTAGAATGTAGTTTAGTACTTATAATTATATGCATAGTTCCTAAGTAATTATCCCGTTTCATTGAATCATTTATCATATGTTTACATACTGTGCTAGTACCTCTTAGGATACTCGCACAATTACCATTGGCT
The DNA here is from genome assembly GCA_030015575.1 of Agapanthus africanus. Lineage (NCBI taxonomy): Eukaryota > Viridiplantae > Streptophyta > Magnoliopsida > Asparagales > Amaryllidaceae > Agapanthus > Agapanthus africanus. The sequence goes on from JASDDO010000031.1 coordinate 336,089,533, forward strand.
TATGCTGTGCGGGCACTATTCATGGGGACACACACGCCTTGGTAATTACTATGCCACGAACACTTATAACTAGTTAAATCCAAATCTTATCACTTGCGTTATTATGTTTAATAAACCTGCAATTGATATATCTAATTCATCAATATGAATATGTAGGATTGCTAGTCACATGCACATATTTTATTGCATCACTGTTCATGCATAGCTTTCTAGTTTCCGCATTGCATTGCATATTGTTATTATCATAGACATTCATGTATCATGATTCTTCTCGAGAATTTCCGTATTTATGATATTTATGGATTTGGAGAAACTGCAAGGATTTGAAAACATATTACCATTTTAAAATTGCAAGTTGCGGTTTTCTCATGATATGATGCATCTATCGTCCACTATGAGATTTCTCGGTGCCTGAGCAGTATCATACACCCGATTCGAGGAGGAGGAGGAACCGTTTGTGGGTGCATGGTGGACCCGGTGCGGTACCCGAGGGGGAGAGGGTCGCAGATGATGGCGTTGAGCCTGACAGGGGAGCACTACTGACCGGTTATTTATGACGCGGAGGATATCCGGACGATACCGACATAGTCTTGAGTTATGATGATATGGGCCAGTCCGGATTGCCGGAGTTCTAGATTAGATATTTGGGCCAGTCCGGATAGCCGGAGCCCAGGATAATTGAGATATTCATATTAGTGTCGATGCTTGACACAGATTTATATTGATTTCATCGATGAAACAAAAGCTAAATCACAACAGTTTAATAAGATAAGAATAGAGATTTCGCATGTCAATTATATTCAAATTTCGTATTGTTCATTGCATTCATGTTGCATACATATTATCTGTCACGACCCGGAAATGGTACGTGACTGGCACTTGAATCATATGAAGTCTATAGGACCCCATCTAATTCAAGTAAGCCAAAAAAATCCCAAAAATCTAAACCATTTTGAATAGAAGTGAAGAAAAATTATTTAAAACAAGTGGTTTTAATAACATAAGATGAATAGGTATTTTTAAAATCATCAAGTCTTTTCTGAAAATTCCGGCAGAGTTTCCTTTGTAAATACTGGCCCCAAAAGGGTACAACATGCATAATATGAATAAAGGCATCCCCAAGCGGGAGCTAGCTCTTCGTCAATTTACGGTCACAACCACGCAAGCAATATAATATACAACGCCAAGGGCGAGGATCAAAACTCAAAAGGAAACTCAAAATCAACATGAAAACCATAATAATACAAGCGCGACTCTAGGTCGAAATAATATACAACTGGTCTTCTAAGGTTAAACAATATACAAGTTTTGTTGATGGAGTTCATTAGATACAGCTGGAAATAAATAAAGTACAATGGTGGTCATGATACAAGTGAACCTACCTACCAAAGCAATCACCCGAAAAGAAAGCAGTGTGCCATCAAAGCCGCAACGAAACCTGTACGGCAAAACCTGCAAGAACTGTGGCACAACGGGGGTGAGTTGCCAACTCGTGAGTAGAAAACATCACAGAGCAGAAATCGTATGTATGACTCAATCCTAGGTCAATACGATCAGTAATATATATATATCCTCAATATGATAAAGTCTGAAGCATGATAATGTGGTAAGGGTAAACATCTATACATAAGTGTAATACTAAGTGCTCGTGTCAGTGCGTCAGGTAGCAACATATCATAAATATGAGGTATAAAAACGATATAATGAAACAGAATGCATCATGAATGTGATCTGTTTTCTTTAATTGGTGAGATTTCTGTATAATCATAAATCGAGGTATCATCAATGAAATCAACATGAAATCAGTGTCAAGCATCGACATAAAACATAAATCCCAATATCTCAGGCTCCGGCAATCCGGACCGGCCTGTAACCTCGAATATCAATATCTAGGGCTCCGGCTATCCAGACTGGCCCATATCCTCAAATATCAAAACTTCAGGCTCCGGCTATCCGGACTAGCCTGTATCATAAATCTCAATAAAATCACTGGTCAGCAATGTTCCCCTGTCACAGGCTCAAACGCCATCCTCTGCGATCTTCTCGCCCCGGAGTACCGCACCGGGTCCACCATGCACCCGTAGACGGTTCATCTCCTCCTCGAATCGGGTGTATGATATCGCTCAAGAGCCCAGAAAACTCATGGTGGATATATCACAATCATAACATGAGAAAACCGCACTTTTATCTTTTAAAATGATAAATGAGTTAATATCTTACGGTTTCTCCAAATCCAGAAATCTCAAGGAAAATCCGAAATCCAAAATAAAAGTCAATAATAATGAATACTGGGCTCCGGCTATCCGGACTGACCCTTATAATATTGCATGACTAATGAATATAAAAATATGCAGGAAATATCAAGCAATGAATACAATAATGACTAACATATGAAACAATAACATATAGGAACTATTAGCTAGCAAGCTATGTCAATGAAATAATATTTTCTAAGTGTACGTGACATAGCAATTACCGATGAAGATGTGTGTGAGCCGGCAAGCGAGTGTACGTGGAGCATACGCGTCATCGGTAATGGTGCTGGTGTCCTAACAACATGATTTCATAATCACTAAAGTACACTATAAACATGCAATGCGATGATAACAACATAATAAATGGCAAATGAATAGTAAATGCAACAAATATGCGGAATATGAATAATAGCGTAACAATAAAGAATCCACATTTCTATATATGTGTCATACCGTTTTACCATTTGAAATAATACGAATCGTGGTGTTTTGAAAATAAGGGCAACAATATTTTTAAGAAAATATACATCCTTTGAAATATCCGTAGAATCCCTTGGCCTATCTTTAAAATACTCACGATTCATTAGTTTTGAAATAGGTATGACTCAAGTCTAGTCTAACATCTACAAGTAACTACATGACTAACTAACAGACAAATCGAAAAGGGTATGGAAAACCACCTAAGTCTGAGTCGATATATATATATATATATATATATATATATATATATATATATATATAATCATCGGTGATCCCGCTTCAATAGTATCCCATACAATACACTATATAATATGACATCCTCGAGTCAAGAGTGTGGATCTATCATCAATATAGCTCGTACGGTATATCCATCGTACGGCATCCTAAATCTGGTTACTGGTCAATTATCACATTTATCTCATCATTCATCTGGTATCCTTATCATCACATATTGTGAACTGGGTGTACTGATCTAAGTCTAGTACAATACTGATACCATCTACATATATATATGCGTGTGTATGAAACACATCGCCCAAGGACCCGCTATAATATCATGTCGTATCTCATAATACGAACTAAAATATATCACCGATCTTATGGCACCATGCCCAATCTTATCGACTCATCTCCAAATACCATATACTATCTTCATCATCCATGTTTATGTATACGTAATATATATATATACATATCCCCATATACGTACAAGTAAATAAAATGTATCCAAGTGTGCGTGTGCGTGTATGTAAATCTTATTCTAGGGTTCGCGACTAGGAAATTAACTAACGACACTATCATTCAAAGTCTTCTAAGCAATTCTAGCTAAGTATACACATCTTATAATACCATATATGTATATATCTATATATAACATAACACATTCACGTTCTATACTACGAACTGCGGGGGTGCTATACGCCATCCACCTGACTTCCCCCGTAGATATATATCTACTCACCTTGATCCTCGCTTGCCGAAGTCGATGTCGCCTTGCTCTTACTCGTAGTCCGAAGTCCACTTGAGGGTACCTACAGATATACACATAAAGCATCGTAAACAAAAATCTCGCACAAAACCAAAATAGTGCACGTATCATACATAGGTTTAAACCTATGGTCTATACATGCAAGAAGAACCAATAACCCTCGACATCGACGTACAAACGCCAATCGATCGAGACAAAATGAAATATCAAAAGTTCAAGTCATTTAGAAGTCACATTTCAAAACAGTAACTCAAGGAAATGATCCCAGATTTTGTTTCATGTGAAATTAGCCAATTCCGCATATGAGGTATGTCTAATTTGACTAAAATGAAGCCATGGACCAAGCACGGAACGATTCCAACGTACCAAGGCAGTAACTTGCGGCCAAAATGAGAAAAACGGCGGCCTAAACATGAGCATATGTTCTCGGGTTTCTAGGGTAGCTTCTAGGTTGCCTGCACATCTCTCAGGATTCGCTAAATAATTTTCAGGTCACCCGGGTGTTAGCAGATCTCCAATTTCCATCAAATTTCCACAAAAATACGATATCGGGGTTTCTAAGTTTGTGAATTGGGGGTTTACTCTCAGGTTTAGTCTAATATACCATCACTACAGGGGTTGTATGGCCTCTACTAACATCAATTACACTTCACCACTCAAGTTTTCATCAAAACCCTAACTTAGAAATTTCAAAATCCACTAAATCTCAATATATCGATTCTAAACTAAACGTAGAAGCTAATGGAATGAAATAATATACTAATAATGAAGGTATTACCTCATTTGGCAACTCAAGAAAATTCTTGAGTTGTCCCAAGTCTCCAAAATCCAATTTTTCTTGGTCCAAAGTGTTTGTGAGAAGCTTGTGCATGTTTTTTGTGAAGACAATATGAGATTTTGAGTTGTTTTTGATGGTGTTTATGATGATGAAGAGGAGGGGGGGGGAAAGAGGATGCAGCCATGAGGGAAGGGAGAGGGGAAATGATGAAGATGATGAATGATTATCAAAGGCCCATGGTCAATGAAGACCCCTCACACTCTCTCTCATGCCCATACCCCATTTCATTACTACTTTCTTTTTCTTTTCTTTTCTTATCTTCTCTTATCTTTTCTTTTCTTTTTAAAACAAAACCAAATGAAAATAAAAAGAAGCCATGATAGGAAAAATGTAACAATGTGTGAAAATGACTTGGTGCATGTCACATGCACAAAACTAGCTTAATGCATGATTAGCGATATTTAATCGCGATTAGCATTAAAATTGTATATAATTAATCATAAAACTTATAATTTGCTTAAATCATATAAAACACCCTCATTTCAGTAATTTCTATAATTTTCCAAATATTTCCCGATTTATCGGTATTTAATTATACCACATTATTAAAATATTCATAATATTTATTATTTAATTATAAAAATTCCCAAAAATAATATTTTATTTTTCTAAAATGTTACAGTCTTCCCCCCTTAAAGAAATTCGGTCCCCGAATTTAAATTTAAACCCCTCAAATATTAAAACATTTCAGTAAAATGACCATGTCGTCGGGGCTCCGAAATCATAAACACATAAAACACATCGTAACACAATGCATGCATATGAAAAATGATCAGATAACTCAAAATCAAAACTTCATCAAGCATCCCTCAATTATCGGAGTTATGGTGAAGACACCAATGTCTAAATCCAATACGAAAACCAACATGATATACATCAACTATGCATGTAAACATCATTAAAACATCTGAAAGGAATGCATGCCAAACTCTTTTCCAATCGCTGTGCGATGCGCGTATCACTGCACAGTGGCGAACGCCTATTGTAAGAAAATAACTATATATATGTATATATATACTTTGTTTAACATACACGTCCCGCCGTTTTGAAAATAATTTAGAAGGGTTTCCTTTATAACATGTTTCGTGTCATCTCGGACACGTAGGTAAATACTGAGACTATAGCTCTTTCTTTGGAAATCCCTTCGATAACTATCAATGCATGCAAAAATATAGTCAGGTACTGTGCTCGGACTAGTCCTGCTCAGCTACTATATCAAATAGTAAATATCATAAAACGTACTGCTCCAAAAGAAATCAATCCCAAAATGTATATAAGAATGCCACGTGCGTCTGGTGCGCACGGAAATCGAAATCCATGAATGTGCCATACATACGCACAGAAACAAAATCTAAGTGCAACGAGTGTGCACGAAATACCTGTCAAGGGCAATGGGTGTGCCTGACAGCAAAACCAGGTGCATCTGATATGCATGAAGAACCTCGATTTAGTGCACCTGGCGTACACCAAAATCGCATCAAGCGTCCAGGTATGCGTAAGAATCCAAATCCAGTGCATAAGGTGAACGAAAACAAATATCGAATATCAAAATCAAAATCGACGGTATACAACACATTTCAATCCAAATCCAAGTCAGATATACCTTGGTATATAATCTCACAACTGTGTGCATCAGTGTGCACAAAATCGAATCAAAATACTAAAAGTGCATGAAAACTATGCCGAAAACACCAGTCCAATCACATGCATACCATATGTATGAAATCAAAATCAGCATATCGAATAACATCAAATCGAAGTCAAGTGCAACTGTGGTGCACAAAATCTCAATCATGCAAGTAAATCGCCCAAAATACCGAAATCAAAGACGGCGGAAACAGTCCTGCTCTAGCACATCCTCTAAAGATCTCTGGCCAACTGTCATGGTCACTTATAACATGTCTCGTCGACGATGCCGAACTCTGGCCTACTGGGTGTGTAGAATATGACCGATACTGGGTCCAAGTCTTCTCGTATCGTATTCCAGAAAGGTTCTGTCGAAGTCTTCCCCAAATCTCGTTTCTGCCGAACAGCCCGGAATTTGTCATCCTTTACTAAGTCTGTTTCTTGTTCCGGAACGGCTGCATACTCATCGCGACTCCTTCTAGAAGATATATCCATATACAACGCCTCTGCATGCGTATCATGTCTCTGATGTCAGCGGAGTGGAACGTCATCTCATCAAGATCCTGTACGAACCGCTTACTCCACTTTTCTCTAATATCGACTGATTCAGACCCGTCTCTTCGTGGCTGCATGGACTGCGCCCCAACGGCTATACTCATATCTGGAGTTTTCCAAGCAATGTATCCCATCACATGATATCCGAATGACGTTGAAACTTTCGATCGATTTGTCAAGGCTCCATAATCCACCAAGAGCTCAAATTCTTGGGTACAGTTTAATAGTATTCCAGTACATGCCACAGTACCTGTGGACCAACCGTAGAAGGGCAAATCCAAGCCTCCATCAACCAAGGTCAACCTATGCGATGAAAATTCGGGTCTAATACCCCCTCGACCAAGTCTAGGTTCCGTAAGGTCAAGCCTAGGTTCCGTATATATACAAACGCCCTAGGCTCCGCATAGTCAAACCTAGACTCGAACCAAGGTTAACCTAGCGCTCTGATACCAACTTTGTCACGACCCGGAAATGGCACGTGACTGGCACTTGAAGTCTATAGGACCCCATCTAATTCAAGTAAACCAAAAAAATCCCAGAAATCTAAACCATTTTGAATAGAAGTGAAGAAAACTTATTTAAAATAAGTGGTTTTAATAACATAAGCCGAATATGTATTTTTAAAATCATCAAGTCTTTTCTGAAAATTTCGGCAGAGTTTCCTTTGTAAATACTGGCCCCAAAAGGGTACAACATGCATAATATGAATAAAGGCATCCCCAAGCGGGAGCTAGCTCTTCGTCAATTGACAGTCACAACCACGCAAGCAATAGAATATATAACGCCAAGGGTGAGGATCAAAACTCAAAAGGAAACTCAAAATCAACATGAAAACCATAATAATACAAGAGCGACTCTAGGTCGAAATAATATACAACTGGTCTTCAAAGGTTAAACATTATACAAGTCTGGTTGATGGAGTTCACTAGATACAACTGGAAATAAATAAAATACAATGGTGGTCATGATACAAGTGAACCCACCTACCAAAGCAATCACCCAAAAAGAAAGCAGTATGCCATCAAAGCCGCAACAAAACCTGTACGGTAAAACCTGCAAGAACTGCGGCACAACGGGGTTGAGTTGTCAACTCGTGAGTAGAAAACATCACAGAGCAGAAATCGTATGTATGACTCAATCCTAGGTCAATACGATCAGTAATATATATCCTCAATATGAGAAAGTCAGAAGCATGATAAGGTGGCAAGGGTAAACATCTATACATAAGTATAATACCAAGTGCTCGTGTCAGTGCCTCAGGTAGCAACATATCATAAATATGAGGTATGGAAATGATATAATGAAACAGAATACATCTTGAATGTGATCTGTTTTCTTTAATTGGTGAGATTTCTGTATAATTATAAATCGAGGTATCATCAATGAAATCAACATGAAATCAGTGTCAAGCATCGACATAAAACATAAATCCTAATATCTCAATATCTCGGTCTCCGGCAATACGGACCGACCTGTAACCTCGAATATCAATATCTAGGGCTCCGGCTATCCGGACTGGCCCATATCCTCAAATCTCAAAACCTCAGGCTCCGGCTATCCGCACTGGCCTGTATCATAAATCTCAATAAAATCACCGGTCAGCAATGTTCCCCTGTCACAGGCTCAAACACCATCCTCTGCGATCTTCTCGCCCCGGGGTACCGCACCGGGTCCACCATGCACCCGCAGACGGTTCATCTCCTCCTCGAATCAGGTGTATGATATCGCTCAAGAGCCAAGAAAACTCATGGTGGACATGTCACAATCATAACATGAGAAAACCACACTTTTATCTTTTAAAATGATAAATGAGTTTATTAAATCTTGCGGTTCCTCTAAATCCAGAAATCTCATGGAAAATCCGAAATCCAAAATAAAAGTCAATAATAATGAATACTGGGCTCCGGTAATCCGGACTGGCCCTTATAATATTGCATGACTAATGAATATAAAAATATGCAGGAAATATCAAGCAATGAATACAATAATGAACTAACATATGAAACAATAACATATAGGAACTATCAGCTAGCAAGCTATGTTAATGAAATAATATTCTCTAAGTGTACGTGACATAGCAATTACCGATGAAGATGTGTGTGAGCCGGCAAGCGAGTGTACGTGGAGCATACGCGTCATCGGTAATGGTGTTGGTGTCCTAACAACATGGTTTCATAATCACTAAAGTACACTATAAACATGCAATGCGATGATAACAATATAATAAATGGCAAATGAATAGTAAATGCAACAAATATGCGGAACATGAATAATAACGTAACAATAAAGAATCTACATTTCTATATATGTGTCATACCGTTTTACCATTTGAAATAATACGAATCGTGGTGTTTTGAAAATAAGGGCTACAATGTTTTTAAGAAAATGTACATCCTTTGAAATATCCGTAGAATCCTTTGGCCTGTCTTTAAAATACTCACGATTCATTAGTTTTGAAATAGGTATGACTCAAGTCTGGTCTAACATCTACAAGTAACTATTGGACAGACTAATCGAAAAGGGTAAGGAAAACCACCTAAGTCTGAGTCGATATATATATATATATATATATATATATATATATATATATATATATATATAGGGATTAAGGGTCCTGTGTTCGAACTCAGGAAATTCTCCTGAGCCCGTAACCCAAAAGAAACCCCAGAAAAAAGAATCCCGCCCACGTAACCCAAAACTCCTCTCACCAACAGAGGGAAAAAAAACCCATCGCCTTCGATCCTCCATCGCAACCCTTGCCTCGCTGCCATCCCTCTATTGGTGTCGATCCTCCATCGCGACCCCTGCATCGCTGCCACCCCTCTCGCCGCCGATCCTCTGCCTCGCGCCCACGCTGCGCTCCCTCCCTCCTCTCGCCGCCATCGCTCGCCTACCTGTATAAATTCCATCGTGACCCCTGCCTCGCGCCCACGCTGTGCTCCCTCCTCCTCTCGCCGCCAATCCTTCATCGCGCCCCCTGCCTCGCTGCGCTCCCTCCCTCCTCACGCCTCCTCCCTCGACCCCGTAACCCCAAATACACCCCTCACCTCCTCGTAACCCAAAAACCTCTCTCACCAACAGAGGGGAAAAAACCCTCTCTCGCCGCCGATCCTGCCTCACTTCGCCGCCGATCCTGCCTCTCCTGCCTCGCTGCGCCTCCCTCCCCCACAGACCTCGAGCGCTTCCATCCCTCGCCTTCTCGAGCGAGCGCCTCCATCCCTCGCCCTCGCTGCCGCGCCTTTCTCCAGTGATCGGGTAAAATTTATACAGGTACTGCTTTATGCAGGTATTCGTTTCATCATCACATATTTCGTTACAGCCATTTTCAGAAAAAAAAAGAACTGACTAAATTGAATTTTTTTTTAATTAAAAAAACTGAGTAAATTTCGATTGATATATAGGTTTCGTATACAATTTGGAAGAGTTTATCTTGTTCTCTCAAATTATTCTTATGCCAATAAACGTTTCATATTAAGATCAATTGATGTTTAATTTTTCAGTGTGATTTTCATATATTTAAGGTTATGATTACGTTAACATAACATAAACTTTTTTTTAGTAGGAATGGATAACAATCAATACTATGCAATCGATGAGCAATCCCAAAATTTTAGTGGGTTAATCAATCATGTTGATGCTAATGATTTCATCGGCTGTAATGAGAATGGTGAAAACGAGGATGATGATAGCGAAGATGAGGAAGATGAGGATGGAGAAACTGAGAATGCTAATGATGATGCCGGTGATCTCAGGAATAGTAATGTTGTTATTCATGTTGGTATGGAATTTCCTACCGATGAGGAAGCATACATTACTTACAACTCGTTTGCAAAACTTAGAGGCTTCTCTGTTCGCAAGTCGACGAGTGCAAGAAATAAGGATGGTGTAATAAATCGAAAGAAATTTGTATGCAGTAAAGAAGGGCATAAAAGTTTGAAGGACAAAAGAGAGCAAGGAAGGGAAGTTAAAAGAAGAAAACAACACATGAGAGAAGGTTGTCCTGCAAGAATTATCATACATAGAATTAGAGATGATGTTCGGAGGGTAACACTTATACATGATCAACACAGCCATCCTTTGTTGTCGACGCCATCAAAAATTTCTACTTTACGTTCTCATTGTGTAGATCATCTAAAGGCTTCTTGCAAATCGTTGATGGATCAATTTCATGATTGTGGTGCGGGACCATCACAGATTGCTGATTTAATAAATACTACAGGTGGGGATAATTTGGTAGATGTCACTCCACAACAAATCATTGACTATTTCAAATCGAAAAGAAGAAATAATATGGGTCGTCAATGTGTATCTGTAATACAGCAATTTATTGAGAGGCAAGCTGCAGATATTCAATTTTACTATGCACTTGAGCTTGATGCTGGGGGAACCTGTAGAAGTATTTTTTGGGCTGATGGAAAAGCTAGGGCTAGTTATATGCAATTTACTGATGTTATGGTTTTTGATGTTACATATAAGACTAACAGTTTTCTAATGCCATTTGCACCTTTCACGGGAGTTAATCACCATCGACAATCTTCATTGTTTGGATGCGCTCTTTTGGCGGATGAGAAAGAGGAGACTTTTGTTTGGTTATTTCAGCAATGGTTAAAATGCATGTGGGGTAAAGCGCCAGCCGCAATCATCACAGATCAGGATCCTGCAATTTGTAATGCTATTAAGAGGGTATTTCCAAAAACCTTGCATAGATATTGTATATGGCATATAACTTTGCATGAAGATGAGCATCTCCGTTCTTTACGTCGCTCTTTTGAAACCTTCGACGAGGATTATAAGAAGTGGAGTAGATATAGTAAAACAATTGAAGAAAGTGAAAAGTGTTGGGTCGCTTTGAATGAAAAGTATAGAAGAATTTTTGAAGAACCGTTGTCTGAAAAAGCAATAAATGAAATGAAATCTTGGAGATGGTTGCAAAACATGTATGACCAAAGACATCATTGGGTTGAAGCCTATTTGAAGGATATGTTTTTTGCTGGCATGAGATCAAGTCAGAGAAGTGAGAGTATGAACTCGTTCTTTGATGGTTTCATTAATTCTATGACACCATTGTTTCAATTTGTTGAACGATATGACAAAGCTCTAGCCGCTCGACGAAAAAAGGAGGAAAGAGAAGACACACGTTGCTTAACTACAAAACCAGATTTTCAAGGCATGCATGACATGGAGGCTTGTGTAGCAAAGGTATATACTGCTAATTTATTTGAGATATTCCAAAATGAGTTTCGAAATGTGTTTCATTGTTGGCATAATATGGGTGGTATAGAAGAGAACTTTACCACTTATAATGTGGTTTGCAAGATAGATGGAAAAATTAATACTCACAATGTGAAGTGCAACCCAATGGAAGAATTCTTCAAATGTTCGTGCTCTATGTTTGAGACCGACGACGTACTATGCAAACATATATTATATGTAATGAAGCAGATACTGTTTATGCAAACCATCCCAAAACAATATATTCTATCGAGGTGGACTCTTGGTGTTAGGCACAACACTACTAAGGGTCGTGGAGCACATGCAAGTGTTGATCTGGGACTATCGACAAATGCAGAAAATAGAGCAGTTACACCTCTTGATTCATGGAGACTTCGTGCAAAAATGATTAAAGTTATAGACTTGGTGGCGGAGAATCGAGATCTTTACGAAAAAACAGAAGAGTTTATTAATAGTATGTTGCAACAATGCAATTTAAATCATGAAGAAGAGACGAGCACTCAAGTTAGTTATACTCCGACACCTTCTTACCTATATCATATAACAATCACAGATGCTACGAAAAATACCCATAAGGGTCGTCCTGCTATTGCATCTCGAATTCCATCTGGAATAGAAGTATCGCAATCAAAAGCTCAAAATAGATCGCGCACTTGTAGTAATTGTCACGAAAAGGGTCATGATATAAGAACTTGTCAGCTTTTAAAGGTATTAGTATTCTATTGCATCTTGTTCGTTCTTATTTGTTGTCATTAATTTTTTATAAATGATGATTGATATCTAATATGAGTTGTTTTTAGGCACCGGATGCTTCTAACGGAAAGGAATGAAGATAGTTTTGGTGTTGCTTGGAGCAGAATAGAAGATTTTTACTGAATTTTTTGGAGCTTGTTTAGTAATTGTTAGTATTTTTATTGTTATGGCTTGGATGTACTTGAATATTAATATTTGCATTTATATAGTGCAAGTTTGAAATATCATTAGTATTTTGTATTGCATAAGGCATTTCCTTGCATGTAACGTTCCTTGTGTCATTGTGCATTTTCAGAACCTGTAGCGGATATTTGGCACCTGCGCCTTTTGTGCATTTTCAGACTTCCTGCTTTATTACATGTGTTCTGTGAAAGCCCTGAAACTGAGTTATATCATGTTCGGATATGAGGATTGTGGATTTTGCTTCACCTGATGAATTTTTGTGATACCTACAACTTGTATCATCTCTGATTTTCTGCTAAACTCTTCACCAACAAATTTTCCAGTAGCAATGTTGTTGTCTGAGCTCCTGTTACCAACAGTTTTCTGCACTTCAATGTTTTACCGTATTCTGTTTTCCTTGCAGCAATGATGGTCTCTGAGCTTTTGTTATCTACAATCTCTTGTATTGCAAATGCTTTCTCAAAATCTTTATTTCCACTACTAATGCAATCTGTTTGTACTAAGTCAACTTTTCTCCCAACTAGTAAGTTAGCACCAGAAGCTTTTTCAATGATAGCAGTTTTAATTCTATAAGTCTGAATATTTGTGAGAAGTTTGTTCTTGCTCCATTGTTTCCTGTTTTTTGAAGGAAAATGATTTGAATCTCCAACTGGTTTAATTATTTATTTGAACATATCAAAAGTCTAGAAGTTTGGAGGTAAACCAGCTAAAGTAAGCCATGCTGGAACAACACTAGATTCTTGCTTAAAAGAGTAAAAGGGGTCCCATTTGAAGAAACGAAATAAGAAGCCGTGTATATATGTATATTCTGCTAGCCAAGTCTTAAAAAAATCAGCTTTATTTGCAAATCTTAACAGCAAGTGCCTTTTATCCAATGTAGTTATAAGAACATACATTTTGCAATTTTAATTTCTGTTGTGTTGTAGAATGGATTTCCAGCAAAGAAGGTTTGCTATAGGAACATTTTGCAATTAAAGCAGGTTGAAACTGAATTGAAGAGAGTTGTATCTCTGCCTCTGAAAAATAGATAGCTGGAGACCCATATGTACTGAAAATCACCTCTTTTTCAACAGTTTTTAACATTTCAGTATTTTCTTTCTGCATTGCCATTTCAGCAGTATATGACTGTAACATCTTCTCTGAAGAAGCTTGCTTATTCAGAATTTCAACATATGTAGGCTTCAAAATATTTTCCAAATGTAATGCAGATTCGTTGTGCAGAAATCCAGTAGGAGGAAGCTCTGAATGCTGATCACATAGAAGTCCATTATTTTCAGAATGTTCATCAGATTTTACCAGTTTTTTCTCCTAATCTTTCACCACCTTCATATTCTCCCCCTTTTGCAAGACTCAATGAATCCATACAATTAAGTTCTAAAACTGAAAATTGATTGCCAGATCACTCCAGTTTCATTGTTTAAAGAGACTATGGAGGAGGGAGGCTCGAGGGGAGGGAGGCGTGAGGAGGGGCGGCGAGTTCGAGGGAGGGAGGCGTGAGGAGGGAAGGAGGGAGGCGCTGGAGGAGGGAGGGTGCGCAAGGAGGCACTCGAGGGAGGAGGGAGGCTCAAGGGAGGAGGCAATGGAGGAGGCGATGGAGGAGGGAGGCGAGAGGGTTTTTTCCCCTCTGTTGGTGAGAGAGGTTTTTGGGTTACGAGGAGGTGAGGGGTGTATTTGGGGTTACGGGGTCGAGGGAGGAGGCGTGAGGAGGGAGGGAGCGCAGCGAGGCAGGGGGCGCGATGAAGGATTGGCGGCGAGAGGAGGAGGGAGCGCAGCGTGGGCGCGAGGCAGGGGTCACGATGGAATTTATACAGGTAGGCGAGGGATGGCGGCGAAAGGAGGGAGGGAGCGCAGCGTGGGCGCGAGGCAGAGGATCGGCGGCGAGAGGGGTGGCAGCGATGCAGGGGTCGCGATGGAGGATCGACACCAATAGAGGGATGGCAGCGAGGCAAGGGTTGCGATGGAGGATCGAAGGCGATGGGTTTTTTTCCCTCTGTTGGTGAGAGGAGTTTTGGGTTACGAGGGCGGGATTCTTTTTTCTGGGGTTTCTTTTGGGTTACGGGCTCAGGAGAATTTCCTGAGTTCGAACACAGGACCCTTAAGCCCATATATATATATATATATATATAATAGTCGATGATCCCGCCTCAATAGTATCCCATACGATACACTATATAATATGACATCCTCGAGTCAAGAGTGTGGATCTATCATCAATATAGCTCGTACGGTAAATCCATCGTACGACATCCCAAATCTGGTTATTGGTCAATTATCACATTTATCTCATCATTCATCTGGTATCCTTATCATCACATATCGTGAACTAGGTGTACTAATCTAAGTCTAGCACAATACTGATACCATCTACATATATATATGCGTGTGTATGAAACACATTGCCCAAGGACCCGCTATAATATCATGTCGTATCTCATAAAACGAACCAAAACATATCACCGATCTCATGGCACCATGCCCAATCTCATCGACTCATCTCCAAATACCATATACTATCCTCATCATCCATGTTTATGTATACATAATATATATATATACATATCCCCATATACGTACAAGTAAATAAAATGTATGCAAGTGTGCGTGTGCGTGTATGTAAATCTTATTCTAGGGTTCGCGACTAGGAAATTAACTAACGACACTATCATTCAAAGTCTTCTAAGCAATTCTAGCTAAGTATACACATCTTATAATACCATATATGTATATATCTATATATAACATAACACATTCGCGTTCTATACTACGAACTGCGGGGGTGCTATACGCCATCCACCTGACTTCCCCCGTAGATATATATCTACTCACCTTGATCCTCGCTTGCCGAAGTCGATGTCGCCTTGCTCTTACTTGTATTCCGAAGTCCACTTGAGGGTATCTACATATATACACATATAGTATCGTAAACAGAAATCTCGCACAAAATCAAAACAGTGCACATATCACACATAGGTTTAAACCTATGGTCTACACATGCAAGAAGAACCAATAACCCTCGACATCGACGTACAAACGCCAATCGATCGATACAAAATGAAATATCACAGGTTCAAGTCATTTAAAAGTCACATTTCAAAACAGCAACTCAAGGGAATGGTCCCAGATTTTGTTTCAGGTGAAATTAACCAATTCTGCATATGGGGTAGGTCTAATTTGACTAAAATGAAGCCATGAACCAAGCACAGGACGATTCCAACGTACCAAGGCCGTAAATTGCGTCCAAAATGAGAAAAATGGAGGCCTAAACATGAGCATATGGTCTCGGGTTTCTAGGATAGCTTCTAGGTTGCCTGCACATCTCTCAGGATTCGCTAAATAATATTCAGGTCACCCGGGTGTTAGCAGATATCCAATTTCCATCACAATTTCCAAAAAAGTACGATATTGGGGTTTCTAAGTTTGTGAATTGGGGGTTTACTCTCAGGTTTAGTCCAATATACCATCACTACAGGGGTTGTATGGCCTCTACTAACATCAATTACACTTCACTACTCAAGTTTTCATCAAAACCCTAACTTGGAAATTTCAAAGTCCATTAAACCTCAATATATCGATTCTAAACTAAACGTAGAAGCTAATGGAATGAAATACTAAACTAATGGTGAAGGGATTACCTCATTTGGCAACTCAAGAAAATTCTTGAGTTGCCCCAAGTCTCCAAAATCCAAATTTTCTTGGTCCAAAGTGTTTGTGAGAAGCTTCTGCATATTTTTTATGAAGGTAATATGAGATTTTGAGTTGTTTTTGATGGTGTTTGTGAGGATGAAGAGGAAGGGGGAAAGAGGAGGCAGGCATGAGGGAAGGGAGAGGGGAAATGATGAAGAGGATGAATGATAATCAAAGGACCATGGTCAATGAAGACCAATCACACTCTCTCTCATGCCCATACCCCATTTCTTTACTACTTTCTTTTTCTTTTCTTTTCTTATCTTATCTTCTCTTTTCTTTTCATTTTAAAATAAAACCAAATGAAAATAAAGAGAATCCATGATAGGAAAAATGTAACAGTGTATGAAAATGACTTGGTGCATGTCACATGCACAAAACTAGCTTAATGCACGATTAGCGATATTTAATCGCGATTAGCATTAAAATTGTATATAATTAATCATAAAACTTATAGTTTGCTTAAATCATATAAAACACCCTCATTTCAGTAATTTCTATAATTTTCCAAATATTTTCCGATTTATTTGTATTTAATTATACCACATTATTAAAATATTCATAATATTTATTATTTAATTATAAAAATTCCCAAAAATAATATTTTATTTTTCTGAAATGTTACATTATCACATCGCATCATATTAGTATTTTTAAGTAGTGACATCATTGTGTTCATGCTCAGGATAGCCTTATTAGATGTTATATTTTTCTCACGAGTTGGCAACTCACCCCCGTCGTGCCTCAGTGTTTTGCAGGTCCGACCCGTCAGTTCAGTAGCGGCGGCGTACTTCCTCTTTTGCTCCTTTTGCTTGGACTCGTAGCATTGTTCGTATGTGGGTTGCGGGGTTATTTTGTTGCCACCTTGTATCATTATTGTATCTAGTGTACTCTATCTACCATATCTGCTATATGTATTATTGTATTAGCGACTTAGAGACGGGACTGTGAGATTTGTGTATTTATATGTTGTATCTCTGGGTTGAGCTCACTTGAGCCGACATGATGTTTTATTGCTTTATGCCCTTATTTGCTTATTTTGCACAGTAATGATATTTATATTGCATGTGATTTTTAGTACGCCTTAGGTGAAGAGCTAGCTCCTGCTTGGGGATGCCTTATTTCATATTGTGCATATATTCCTGTTTTGTACCCGTTTAGGGCCAGTATTTACAAAGGAGACTCTGCCGAAATTTTCGGAAAATGATGTTGCTTTTAAAAAGCTTGATGTGACTTAATTGATTTAAAAATCGCTGTCAACAAACTGGTTTTCCTTCACTCCACTGCTCTATTTGGTTTTGATTTCTGGGTTTTGTCTTAGATTACGTACGCCTCGAGACGTTTCGTAATATAAGTGCCAGTCACGTTCCGTACTTTCGGGTCGTGACAAAGTTGGTATCAGAGCGTTAGGTTTTACCTTTCTGAGTGTAGAATGACCCTTGGTAGATGGAGTAGGTAACTTAAGCAGAGTGACGTAGCGTGCGTATGTTCCGCGACATACTTACGATACGGTACTCCGCCTAAGTGACCTTAGGATATAATTTCTTGCAATTCCTGCTTCGATTCCTTATATCCTATGATACTACTGCACTGTTCTTATTTATCTTGTTTCCTGTCCCAGCCACTATGCCACCGAAGGCTACGAGGGCTCAGAGGGATGCCGCCGGAGATGAGATTCGAGCGGGATTGTCCGAGACGAGGACCGATCAGGACGGCGTGCCTACCCTTCAGGGATATATTGATCCTCCTTCCCCAGGCCGCATTGACAGGCTAGAGTCAGGCATGCATTAGTTATGTTAGATTATGGGATCCTTAGTCGAGGCTAGTCGTGCACAGAGATTTGAGGATGTGCCTACCACTGCACAGACTACGATTGTACCTGCTGCCCAGACAGTTATTCCTACTACTATCGAGACCATCCCCATATCATTGCAGGAGTTTATGAGGCTGAGACCTCCAGTCTTTACCGGCACAGATGCAGCGGAGGATCCGCAGACATTCCTCGACAGATTGGCTAGGATTTGCCGTTCACTGAGATGTTCTGACGATAGATGGGTGGAGCTTACGAGTTTTCGTCTGGAGGGCCTTGATCAGACATGGTGCGAGTCAGTCGAGAGAGGTCGAGCTGCAGGTTTACCTCCTATGACGTGGGACGAGTTCACAGCGGTGTTTCTTGCCCGTTTCCTTCCAGAGAGCGTCCGTGATGCACGGGCCCATAGTTTTCAGGTTTTGCGCAAGACTCCAGGGATGGCAGTGTCCGCGTATGATATCCAGTTTACTCAGTTATCCCGATATGCTCCTTACCCAGTCGACACCGAAGAGAAACACATGAAGAGGTTCGTACATGGGTTAGACACGCAGCTATTTCTTGCTATTGGCGCCCAGCACTTCGACACCTATGCAGCTGCAGTATATGCAACCTTACTTTTGGAGGAGCACATTTCGGAGACTTCGGTCGTTTTAGGGCCGAAGAGGACTCGTACAGATATACCAGCTCCAGTACAGTTTGGCAGAGGCATGGCAGGCAGAAGTCGTGGCGGATTCTTCCCAGGATGTGGAGATGGTCGAGGCATGGCGCGAGGCCAGTTGTTCAGTTCCTATTCACCAGGTCAGTGGCCACCTCCAGTATGTTATTGGTGTGGGATTCCAGGTCACCTTATCAAGAATTGTACCGCGAGGCGCCAGGGCGAGCCGACAGTTCCTTATGTGACACTTCCACCCTCACCCCCTACTCAGAGAGCTCTACTTCTTAGCCCTGGTGGTGCTCCATGCCGGGCAGACATTCCCAGAGGCCGTGGACATGGCTGTCCTATTCAAAGAGGACAAGGAGGCAGAGGACGAGGCAGAGGACATCCAGCTATTGGTGGGGGACAGGCTCGAGTGTTCGCTTTGACTCCGCAGGATGCGCATGCATCCAATGCCGTTGTGACAGGTACCTTGCCAGTATGTTCTTTCGACGCACGAGTATTATTCGACCCAGGTTCCACACATTCGTATGTATCTACACACTTCGTACCGAGGTTGGGCAGAGAGGAGTCGTCGTTAGATCAGCCGCTTATTGTTGTTACTTTGGTAGGCAAGTCGTTTTTCGCTCGATTTGTTTTTCAATTGTGTTCTGTTCGTATCGGGGAGAGGGATTCTTCGGTTGATTTGATTCTCCTCGATATGTTGGATTTTGATGTTCTGCTTGTTGGATATAGTGCCCTCAAAGTCAATTATTGGATCGTAGGCACGTGATTGCAATGATTGAGGGAGGACCTATGCCGACAAGACAGTCTTACTCAAGATGATAGTATGCTATCTGGTTTATCTTTATCATCGTGTACTGATTTAGGTGACCTTACAGGTCGCTATTACACGTTGACAGAGCCCTTAGGATTCTTGCTTGACTGCCAGCAGTATGATGGCGATCATATACGTGGGAGCTGGGGTCTATAAGCACATCCTTAAAAGGTCCCTAGTCATGGGAGTTTTCGAGACAGGGCATCGATACTCTAGAGTAGACTAGTGTATACGGGTCGAGACCCCGACGAGGGGCGGTGGCTGGTCTCACAAGACATTGGTGTCAGTTGGTTCACCTAAGACGTATACAGGTGTTCATTGGGTTATGAGTACACCGGACAGGACTCGCCGGGAACATGCTAGTTGGTTTTATACCTAGCGTCAGATAGCAGTTCCTTGGTGACATGTGTACAGGTTAGTTCATCGACCTGAGATCGTCATTTGTCTCGTGTGAGTTCCCACTGTGCTTTGATTAATACCCTACCACGGCTCAAAGTAGTCGTACAAACAGAATTTAGTTGGGTACAGTCCCGAGCCACATCGAGGCAGTGAGCGGATCGGCAGGGGTTTCGTCTTTCCCGTTATTGGGGGTGAGATCGCGCTGTGTCTAGGAGAGCTATTACACGAAGTCCTTGGCCAAGGCAGGAGATTTACTGGTAGTTATTCCAGTAGCATCTCAGGGTGTTCTGGGCTATACTCCGATACGAGTTGTACCGCTTTTGGGGGTCTGACTTTTACCAACCCCCTAGGCCCGACATGCGATGCTCATAGATGAACGGACCGGACTGTACGGATATTGTCACTGACAGGCTCAATAGGGTGTCAGGATGAGTTCGCTCATCGACCTCCCTTTTGGTCATTACCTGGTGGCACGTTACGTACAGCTAGTACCACTGACGTGCTAGTGGTTAAATCCACAGCCAGTGTATTGACGAGTCTTTAGAGTCCCCCACAGACAGATTCTCAAGTTTCGGGCGAAACGTTGTAGAGGCCGTATGGTATTATGGCATGGTTCGATCATATACGTACAATAGTGCACGGATCATGATCGGACGGATCATACTAGTGGTCTT